>OX387966.1:11516607-12766607 GCA_947578425.1 Eugnorisma glareosa | reverse complement strand
ATCTAAAAGCACACAGTAATCCCTCAAAATCCGTTTTACTTTGTACCTATTACAAAAACTCATAGGAAAGAAGTACCTACCTATTCGTATTTAATTTCTTTTGTCTTTTTGTAAAGTCACGGCGTTCTGCGAAAACAAAAGGTGAATGTAACAGAAGGGTTTAATTTACTACAGGAACAGGGTGTACAGGAAACGGAATGTATTTTTTAATTCTAATACTTCTATTGCGTGAACACTCTATTATTACAAGCATATCTCCTCTTTCATCACTTTAATGGATATTGTTTTCAAGTAATTGAAATCACATGTGACATATTTAAAAAAATATGGAAATTTTATATATTTACGAAGAAAGACTAGGCTCAACGTTGTGCACTGATACTGATCTTGATAATGGAATCAGTATCAGTGCACAACGTTGAGGTGATCAGTTGAGTAATAAGTCGATGCACCTGTTCGACTCCGCGTTATGAAAACTGAAAGCATACTGAATTAATCTTAATATAATAAGTGAAACTGGAAAAAGCTTTTAAAATATTTTGCTACAGAAGCCCCATTTTCCAATTACCTTTAGAATTGTAAAATATTTTCTGACAAACAAACAGTAAGATACAATATTCATTTTGTAACATTTATGCCCATTAGGTTTGTTTAATGAATCATGCGGTACGCCAGTCATAAGTAAAAGGACGCGTCATTTACTGTTTACGTCTTTCATTCGATTCTATGTTTATACTTCTCAGTTGTTGACGGCCCAATAGCTTCCTAGAATCGCTTTAATATTATGGAAAAATGATTCTTTATGATCTCAACGACGAGATGATATTTCGGGATACTTATAAAACATTTGATGGAGTAAAAATGCCAATAACATCAGAGAAGGGCGACGATCGAATTATACAATGATATCGGGAAAGTCGCTTGAAATACCCTCACGGTAACAACTTTATATGGCAAAGCAATGAGCATAAGATTTTATACGGAACCTTTTCGTATTGCTAATGTTTGTAAACGGAATTTAAGAAACCATTACGTTGTGAACGCAACATTTAACACTTATTTTTGGATGTTATTTGTTATGTTTTTTTTTTTTTTTTTTACTGATGGGAAGTCATCAAATAACCCCTCCCGCTCTAGGCTGAGCAGGAGGGAGTGTCAGACTTCTACTGACTAAAACCCATCCATGTTCCTTCCTTTGCCCTTTGTGTTCCAGGGCCGCGGTATCTCTTTCGAACAGTCCCGCAACCCTGGCAGGCGTCGGCCCTTACGGACCCCTTCCTGTTTGCTGACTCTCTTTGAGGCGCGCGTGGAACACGAACGTGCCGTCGACACGGCCTGTCGTCATAAGACGGACGGACGGCGAGCTAGCCCATAGCTCACCGTCCACAGGCCCGCGTCTACGGTGGCCGGGGGCCACCACGTGGCCCCCGACGTCCGGTGCGTCTCCCGCGGCGGCTGGGACGTGAGGTTCTCTCCCTCTCACGTCCCGCCACCTCCTTCGCTAGCATGACTGCTTCGCAGAAGGAGGTGACGGCGTCCCATTCCGTCTCGCTCCGGACCATGGATTGAACCAGGGCCGGACGCGAGAGGTCGCCGCCGCCGATTTATTTGTTATGTTTCGTCTACATTTTGTACTTTTTAAACATTATACTGCGTGTCAATGATATTTTTAGATTGTTTCAAGATCCTAGGATATTTTGAAAATATCTGGGTAGGCAGAAACTACGGACCGTCTCTGCTACGTTCGCGTCATCCACGCACGTCGGTTACTACGCACCATACATCTAAATAACATTACCATTAAGGTCCGTGTATGTCCTTCTAGGGCGTCCCCTCCCGGTGCGGCGTTTTAACTCACATCTGCCGTATCAATAGATATGTTTTGTAAGTCGCATTTTATTCATCTTCTCAACGTTACCAACTCATAAAATAACATAACAGTTTTCATCTACACTAATATTATAAATAGGAAAGATTGCTATGTTTGTAACGAATAAAGTCAAAAATTACTGGACCGATTTTAACCATTTTTTCACCAATAGAAAGCTAAATTATCAGGAAGTAACATAAACTACAAATTTATATGATGCAAATTAGCCGAGCTATCACAATTTTTGCGAACGAAGTCGCGGGTAAAGTGCTAGTTATTAATAAATACTTCAAAGAAGCCGTAAGGTTTAGAATAACACATTAATTTTCCAGTTCTTCGTACCTCCACAAAATATCACAAGCAAGAAATACCTTTGTACTTCGAAGAAGTGTCATCTGGCATAGGCGAAGCGAAATCACTTGAAAATAATATTGTTATAATAGCAACTGAAACGGTTGCATTTGCAAGGATTTGTATTGACGGAGTTTATGGCCTGCCAAATTGTGTCAGTGGCTTGGTCCATTCGGCCACAAATCCCCGAATAAACCGCTTTACCGTGAACTAGACATTGTTGCAACTCTGAGAATGGCCCGGGATCGCAAATAATTGTGCTGGGACCAAACTCCTGCCCGAAGCAACACCGTTTATAATAAACTAGCGACCCGCCCCGGCTTCGCACGGGTGCAATGTTATACATATAAACCTTCCTCTTGAATCACTCTATCTATTTAAAAAAACCGCATCAAAATCCGTTGCGTAGTTTCAAAGATTTAAGCATACAAAGGGACATAGGGACAGAGAAAGCGACTTTGTTTTATACTATGTAGTGATGCCAAATATTCTAAACGCAATCTCTCGGTAGATTATCTTTAACATTTCTCTTAGTTCTAAAACTATGATAATTTAGTCGTGGATATAGTTGAGGTTTTTTTCTTAATAGTTTAGCTATAAAATAACTGTTTAACAAAGTTTGAATCAAAATGTTTCACCCATACACGAGGGGACAACTCTTACCTTTTATTTGTAGCAGCAAAATATTTTTCTTTTTGACATGTGTCACATTTGGCCTTTAATCTTGTTGGGTGATGCCCAACATTTTATGAAGGAAAAAAGTTTTATTCTGGCATAAAGGACCTGCGATATAAAGATAGATTACACAATGCGTACATACAACAACGTCGACAGTTCGGTATAGTTAAATTCGCCGGTATCTAATGTGTAGGGTATATGTGTAATTTATGAAGATATGAAATATGTAATATTATTTTTTATGTTTTTCTGTTTTATTATATTCCTGGTAAACGGTTCAGCCATTATTGATAAGAATAAGCCCAGTCTTTCATAAAAGTAGGAAAGTTTCTCTAGAACTTTGGTAAAACTTTTAACTAGGGGTATGAAGGTCTTGTTAAATACAAATACAAACCGCTAACGATTATTGACTATTTAAATTCAGACCTAATGCTTATACAGACACAGACCTTTTGTTTGTAATAAACAGAAATTACTCCGAATAGGTTACTTCTGTAGGCTTTCCCGATGTTTATTCAACTGTTAAGAATTAAGATTTCTTGGTAATTTATGTTTTGTACAAAATCATTAGGTCTAGAAACATACGTTACCTAACTTTGGTATCCATTGTACTCTGAATGCTGATATAACATAACTGTTATCTTTAGCAGCTCAATTAATCGGTATTATAATAGGAAACCTTCGTCTTTTGTTAAACTGATTGGTATTCCGAATCATTATTAAAGCGACAGCTATTTCTCGCTCGGTAACAGAATGTACCCGAAATTAGCTTAGTATTAAACGTCAAATAGAATTGAAATAGAATTGAATTTAATAGTAAACTTAAACGAAATGGGTATTTTAGACAGATACCCAGCACGAAATTTATTTCAGCCGAAATATTCGATGCTAGCCACATTTTAGCTGTCCACTTTATTCTCACCCATACTATCCTAATGTCATACAAAATGTATATACTATTTACGACATGAATTATGAATATTCGGTACTCTTTTCGATAATATCGTTTTCAGGGTTTTAAAGAGTATTTTATGTCGAAGAAAATATTAAATAAAAAGCTATGATAAAAATAAGAACTAGAATTACATTCCCTCAAAGTGAATTTGTTTGAAATAGTGCTCTCGCATAAAAGTGCACTTGACATTGTGGAAATACCATTTTATGTAAGCTGGAGAGAAAACAAAGACTACTTGGACATCTAGTAAACGTATAATATACCTATTTGTAATGTTATGCTATCTTTATTCTGATTTATGTTTTTATTATCTTCTGTCCTTGAAGCTCACAACATAACACATTTCGTTCTACCAATTACCTACAGAATTATTAAACTGCGATGACGTTAATCGGTGATAAATGTCGAATGAAACTGACTACAGTACACAAAGCCCTTTAAATGAACGATTTTAAACTTGCAATAGATAGCCGGATAGGTCCCGACAAGAACAGACCACAGAGTTATCAAACTTCCACATCAGTGGGCAACGTTGCTGACGGTCCGCTTACTCCTAAACTAACCGACTCCATTTAAATTCTCAAGTTCAATGAATACCATATCTAAGTGGGATGCAAGTCTATCAATTGGACACAAGATGACTTGTGATGACAATCGAAAGATTAGTGGCAGTAATTTAGATGCACACAATAGACAATAGAGATTCTTGCAGTGAGTGTAATAGAGTGATTAGACTATTTGGGATCAATCTAATGAATTTGAAGAAATATGTATTGAAATGAATCTGAATGTCTTTGATCGACAAAACGTTTCTTAGAACTGTTTTGTAACATTTACATTTAAATGAGAAAGTTTGTCGTAATTTGATTTCGAATTAATAAACGACCAACATAAGAGCCTTGCGGTACTCCTATCGTAATTATGGAACATGGATTGGATATGTAAGGATCTTTTTACGAACATCGACTGCTTGAACCATCTTACTCAAGCAAGAAATAAGACTACCCAGTGCAAAGAGGTTAATGCAACACTAATTAATAATATATCCCTAGTAATGTTTGATGAATAAATAATCGAAAGCCTTGGACTTATTTATAGAATTTGCCTAAGCATTATGTTAATCCTCCTGGGCAACGGAAGATGTGCAACTAAGCTAAGCAGTATTCCGTTAGATGTTGTCCATTGTATTTACTCATTTATGTACATTCAGTATATTTTCTATTTTTTATAAGGCAACGGTTGATGGAACAAATTGGTAAAATGTTGATAAAGAAACCATTTTGAGTGGTTGTGTACACGTCAGGCAAACAAATATTTTAATGATTCACTTGTTCAAAATTAACACTAGATATTGATTGAAAAGGTATTGTTTGAGTAATAACGAAGTAAACTGTTGCAGCTGTATCGATTTCCAAGCCTATACAGTATCCAATTTCATATCTCAGAGAACCATTCGCCTGTTCAATGTTTCACATTTCCGTATTGGTTTTTTGTGGTGATTTATAGACAAAGCCAGTGAATCGTAGACAGATAGCCAATATTGATGTTTTTTTACCGTGGGTTTGTCAAGGTGTTGTTTCCAACGTTTTACTTTCAATACTGTAATGGGTGAGGAAGAGAAGATACAATAAAAACCAGGGCGGTTTTTGCAATGGAAAATGATTAGACTATAGAAACCTTTAGAAAGCGAAAAATTGTGAAAGTGGCTGCGTGGAATGTGTCTTATTCAAACTGTAGTCCAAGATGATTAAAGTAATACAAGGTGCGTGGCCAATAGCATATTATTTCCATTGGAAAAAATAACATACTTCCATCCAAAGGTTCATCAACTATTAAACCCTTTAGGGGATAACCTATTATTCTTCCTTTCAAAATATCAAGAAAATCTTGTACAAAAATTCATGCTTTAAGTCATCACGCTATGAGTTGTTTGTCAGTGAATAAATTTAAGATTTTTATTAAGTGGATGTTTCGGTACAATCTCAAGCAAAGGATTAAAACCAACTGAAGTTAAATTCCACTGATGACGTCACTCACGATACGCCAATTAGTACCCTGTTTTAAGTCCAATTAGTTCTGAAAACATTTTTTTTTTTTTTTTCTGATGGGAAATCATCAAATAACTCCTCCCGCTCTGGGCTGAGCAGGAGGGAGTGTCAGACTTTTACTGACTAAAACCCATCCATGTTCCTTCATCGGCCTTTGTGTTCCGGGGCCACGTTATCTCTTTCGACCCCTTCCTATTGCTGACATCTCTTTGAGGCGCGCGTGGAACACGAACGCGCCGTCGACACGGCCTGTAGTCATAAGACGGACGGACGGCGAGCTAGCCCATAGCTCACCGTCCACAGGCCCGCGAGTTCTGAAACCCTGAGGTAGTAGCACAGTTTCCCATAATTTATTATCTAAATCTAATAAAGGTCAATCGTGGATGTAACGGTGTTACTCAATTAGGTAAGAAAGTTGTAATTCTGCGGTAACCTTGTAGTAGTAATATCTGACATTGCAAGCAAGCTGTCTGACCTCGGACCAGTCGCGTTCGCAAAATGTTATGAAAACCGATATGAGAACAAAGATAAGGTGCATAAGAACGGGCTTAGCGAAGAAAATGCAGAGGAAAAGGTATTCAGACAGCAGACATTGGTAATGCGATATCCTCGTCATCTTTACGAGTATTCGTTGTATAGCCATTCGAATGGTTTTTTGCAGATAACGTGTATGCTACTACTTCGATGAAAATAAAACAATTTTTAAACATTTACGGGTTCTTCTCCGACTTGGGTTAAAACACGAGGAAAAATCGTAATCGGTCAAGCGGTCGTAAAATAATGTAAGAAATTGAACAAAATAAGAGAATTGAAACAATTTCCCGGTACAGAATCTAACGGCTGTGAATTTCATATAATGGTAATTCTAGGAAGCCACCCCTAATGTAAACGCACACTTATCAGCGCCGAAGCAAGCGAAGGAGCCGAAAGAATCGAATTTTAGAATTACTTGTACTTATGAAATTCTACGAGACCTTGCACACTTATCAGAGCCGAATCGGATGATCGATAACGTTATACGCATGATAGAACGTTTCGTTCGGTGCAGTCGATTCCTTCGGCGCGGACAAGTGTGCGTTTATCTTTATGAGGTAATGATAAATGCTCATGCATAAGGCATGTGCCCTACCAGAGAGAGAATGTGCGATATTCCATGCATAGCAATATATTTGTTTCGATACGACGTTAATACGCTGAGCGGTCCTAAGTTACGCGTCATTAACTTCATCATGGGTACCTATTGGCTGTGTACACTCAGGGAAAGAGATACTTAAGCTGTTTTACAAATTGGAATACTAGGAGATCTCATGTTAGCTATTTTATACAGGTATTACAGATTAACAGTAGTGATTTGAACGTACGGTGAATTTATTCATCTGTTTCCTGACTGTTTATTGTACATCTTTTCGCATCTGTACATTCAAAACCAAACTGAATTATATTTCGCCGGTCGTTTAATTTCGTAAACGTATGTTAAACCCCTTCGCAGCGTACACAATTAAGGAAATTTTCACGGCAATTCCGGCCGCCTTCTGTCCTATTTGAACATCACATATAGTAAGCATAGCTGTGAATTTTAAATAGGTCCACATTGTTGTTGCGGATGCTGCTATTTTAACATTCGTAGCAAGATACACACTTCCGACCCCGGCTGTAATTAAATGTGTTGTAGTGTTGGTTGTTGTCAGATAAAGAACCGAATACCCTTTTTCCACGAATTAAGTGAGAAGTCGAAGTGAAAGGGTGAAAATAGTATTTTTATAATAATTTCACGCGGACGAAGGTCGCGGGCAACAGCTTGTGTCAAATAATTTTCTGCAATGCCACTCATTCCTGTACTTCATTAGGCTCTGTATTCTGTATCCCACACTCTCTATTTACCTTTAATACACATGGGATTGTCCCAATTTCTCTATCTCATTTTTATTTACTACCAAAGTTGTCGGTAACTGCCCTTTTTGAAAATGTTTTTGTTTCCCTTCGCGGTTCAAATGCTATTTAAATGAAACAGAGATACAGAGAAAATAAATTAAATTACTCCCGCAAGATGTTCGAGCCAGTCAAAACTTTCTCTTTTCGCCTTATTTTTCCGTTATTACGAAACATTGGGCAATGGACAACACAATGGATACAGAATAAAATTATACATCAAATATGAAATCGTAGGAGTTTTTCTATTAGGTTTTTATATAGTATCTTTTACATGTTATTTATATTTTCAATTACTGTTATGGTTCTCTTTCTATAACTTTATACATTCTATTCTTGCTATATCAACATGATTCACTTATCGCCTTTAAAGACTTGCTTTAAAGGAGTGAAATGTTAGGGAAGGGGGGGTTTACATCACGCCAAGTATAATAGACCGGCCATCGTGCATCCCGAGTAATCCCCCCATAGAATTTCAGCGTTGCCTAGTTGAATAGAAATGGGACAGGCTTTTCAGAAAGATATGCTTAAAGGAATATTTAAAACCCAACTTACTTTTTATGTGGGTCGTGCTAAAATTTAAGAATAGCATTTGTATACTTTAGATATGTAAAACTACGAATAATGTTAGGAATGTGAGTGTAGGTGGGCGATTAGGTGTACCCTAGATAACACTTGTTAGGGTTCCGTACCTCAAAAGGACAAAACGGAACCCCTTATCGGATCACGAGTGTGCTTGCCTGTCTGTCTGTCAGTCTGTCTGTCCGTCTGTCACAGCCAATTTACTACGAAACTACTGGACCGATTGAGTTGAAATTTGGTACACATAATTTTGTAAATCGGTGACACAAAGACGGACGTGTTACGTAAATTAATACATTTTAAACATGGGGCCACTTTTGGGGGTAAATTAGAAAATGAAAACAAAAAGTTTTGTTTGATTTAGTTTTGCAAACTATATCGTGTTTCATATCAAATGAAAGGGTTCATTGAAAGCATTTCAAATATTTATATATTTTATAGTTTTAAGATAAATAGTTATGAAGTTTTTTTTTAGTATCGGATTGGTCCCTCTCATTTGTTTTTGTTTTGGTAAGTATCCTCAATAGGAGCGGGCTAATTCCAGTTTATTAAAGAAAGCTAAATGTCAGTTCTGCTTCAGTTGAATTCAATTTTGACGCTTCTAATATAGTTATCGCCGATATAACGGCCTTTTGTCCAGGCCTTCGAAAATAAAAACATCCCAGTAAATTCCTAAACGAACAAAATAAACTTAAAGGATTGATATAGTACTTGTTCTATCACAAATATTTGTACTAAATCAATCAAGGTAAGGGTCACCCCTTACCTTAGAAAACCAACGAAAGCTTACAGCCCTAATCGGATCGTCAATCGTTTCCGACCGTACGACGCGAGGTCATAAGTTGACCGTAGTAAAACTACAAAGGTAAATGCTTCCTACTAATACGGATTTAAAACAACACCACGCCTGTAAATCCTCGAAGGTTTAGGCAGAGTAAGGCTTAATAAGTACATTCAGGGTGTATCAAGACCCTTCACGAAGCCGTCAACAAAGCATTATGTTCATCAAACTAAGTAACTTTACGCAAAAATTATTGCTGGGAAACGACTTTTTTTTTGGGGTCAAAAATCTCGTTTTACGGTAGGATTCAATGTAACGCACTCAAAACATTGTGCTGATCGATGGATTGAATAGTACGGGGTTCGTGAAGGTATCTAAAGTAAAATCTTACATGTATTTACGAAAAAACTTGAGAAAAAGTTGGAACTTTGACCCCCAATATCTTCGTAACTAGAAGGTTCCCAGGTATGGTCTAGAACAAAAAAAAATGATCGCTATGACGGGGAGAACAAGTGCCATTCGGCTTCGTTAAGGGTCTTGTTACACCCTTTATTAGACCCACTTTTCGCCTGGCATGTTTTGTTTAAGTCGGTGACCCTTTCGCCTTTAATCGGGGACAACTCCAGACTCGACGTCGGCTACTGAGAAATTCCTGGTGGAAAACCCCAGTACCACTTTGCCTGATCTGGCGCTTGCGTCACTAGACCGACGAGGCTGTCGAGTCAGAAAAAAAGTAATTTAGCAATAACCCCGGGATCATTTGGTAATAGACTGGACATCACGACAGAATATCCTGTTATGGAATCCTGGGAATGTGTAAAAATCTAGCGCTTATATTGTGATTAGGTTGTTAACATTGTACAGTGTTAACTGAACAGAATATTATTTTGTTTTATCATCTGTGTTGTATCCTATCTAACATTGTTTATCCGAAGTTTATCCCGGAATCGTGTTCCGGGATAAATTTAACCATACACGTGTCATGTTCATAACTTTAGTTAATCAAAATATGAAATGTGTATGTTTTTCGTATTCATTTTACTGGAAATAATTGTAAAGATGAACTGAAGTAACTCGTAAACAATAATACAAAGTAAGTTTTCATGATCATGACATTCATGACATTACGATTATCTGTTATTTGCCCTTGTTATGACCGATGCAAATGAATGGAAAATTATTAGTTGAGGAAATCCGAGATTCAGTAAAATGATTCATATTTTAATGCTAGATATGTTTAAAATCAACAAATCTTTTTTTTAAACACCCCGTTTGACACCAACCTACTTCATTTTCGATTTTCAGACACAGCGTTTTTCATGAATTTGAAATAAGATTTTATGAAGATCATAAAACCTATCCTGGAAATATACGCACACAGTGCCTTTCATTTATTCCGTTTTATGATGACAGATTTTAAAAAAATTTGATGATGTATTATAAAAGAAAAGGATATAAGAATTTTAATTGAATTATCAATTAAGTAACAGGTTTATTTCCATGTTGTTTTTCTGTTTACAATACCAAGAAACATTTTTGTGATCATGACTTCGACTGAAGGGCTAGACAGAGGCATAAATTTAGAGCTACCCGAATTATAGATGAGACCTATTTATAAAATGAGGTTCCGACATTTTTTCTAAATTAAGGCAGACCTACCCTGAATGGAAAACCTTTGACATTTAATACCTATGTGACTAATTGATTTATAGAATACGCTAAAGTAAGAAAAAAGTTAGGATTAAGACTTGCAAGGATCAGTAAATGTTGAAATGATAGAAAATACGGAACATCTCTAACTTGGGAACATATTATTTAAGTGAAAATAATATCGGTGTTACATTATTAAGGTCTCAGAGATTTTCACTGTTTCACAATCCCGAAAGAACCGTGAAAGTTGCAAATAACAGAAAATTCAATGTTAATTATAAATCCCAACCGAATTAATCGGTTGATCCAAGTATTTTAATTACCTACTTAAGTTTGATAAGTATTTGTATTGATGATCTTTATGTATTCAGCTGTAGGTACATGTAGGTAACTATGTAAATACCATTTGCCTTGAAATTGTTGTGATAAACATTGGAGACTATAACATAAATAATCCGGTTCTAATTTAAAATTCTATTTCAGTCATAAGAGAGCTCTACAACTCAAAAAATAAATATCTAATTACAAACTCATAATGCTCTAAAAGTACGAGAGAACATAGATTTATGATTTAATATCTAAATGTACCTTAATGCAATAGTTGTGTTTATAAGTTGCCGAAGTCGTAGAGTAGTGTTATGAGTCGGTGCATCACCAGTGGGCAAGTCTGGCGCGGGTACTACGGCTGTACTACAGTCCGTGGGCGGCAGACGGGCCGTTTACCCCTAGTCGGCACTTATCTACTTCACTGACAGACGTCAAAAAGTCACTAAAACTGAACCACATAGGTCGAAGTCGAAACTGAAGTGGGGTTTCACAGAAGCTTAAGGGGCATTGGACACGGGATACGTAGTAATTTGTTTACGGTTGCGTGAAGGGCGGGCGGTAGGGTCGCGTGCGGCGCGTTCGTAGCGCGTCCACCGCGCTCGGCGCGCAACAGATAGTACGTAGCGGTAGAGACGGCGAGCGCGCGAGGCCGGGCTAGAGGCGCGCGCCACTGCCCCCCGCGCCCCCTCGCCGCTACTACTGACGTCACGCGAACCTCCGAAAATCCTTGCGACCGCTGATCGCTGCAACGACTTGAGCTGAGCCCAAAAGTTCAACGGTAATGCCCCAGACTTGCCTGAAATTTATTAAGCATAACAATGCAAATGAGATCTCTGCAAAACTTTACTGTTAACGCTTATTTAACTGTCGTTAACGTTTTAGTTTTAAAAAGTCTTTAAGAAGTTACATCTTCAGCTAGAAAGATAAAAAATCTCATAAACGACTCAAACCTTACAATGTGCAGCCCAAGATTTCATCTTTAACACATTACAATTCACTTACATCACGACAGTTATGTTTGTCAAATACTTAAGATCACGACTGTTAGTGTTAGTTCACTGCGAATTAGAATGTTAACATGATTAGGGGAACCTACCTACCAATTTGACACAAACAAACCAAAAATTACTTCCTGTTTCCCTTCAATGTCACATCAAAAATTTAAGTACCACTTTTCAATATTAAAATCATTTATTTCCAGAACACTACGCTCCATTCGATTAATATTTCGAATGGTGAGATCTGAAAACAATATCCCAGCGACATCAGCTTCACTCCCGTGTAAAACGTTCGTAAATATCTGAAATCAAATCAATTAATTAATGTGACATTTTTAACTTTAATTGGTCTCTCTGCTCTCTTGGTTGCTGTGTTGTTTTGTGAAGTTCTGAATTATTATTAGCAAGTAGCGACCTGTCATTGTCACTTCCTTTATTTATTTGTATACCATTAATTACATTTATAAATATTTAATTCTAAATTATATATAAAAAAAAACATTTAAAAATATAAAAAATAGTAGCCCACCGGTATCGGGGACAGGGTTCAAGCTACCGGCGGTCAGGGCTCCAGAGAGAGGAACCTCCTAACAATACGAGCCGTGTCCAGGAGTACCGCTTTCTGAATCAAGCTAGCTACCTAACGAGAGCCTGCTCAGGTATTCATCGAGGCTCTTGGCAATTAAGCCACGGGCTGATACGACTATCGGCACAATGTTCGCTGAGTCCACATCCCACATGTCGACAACCTCGCGAGTCAAGTCAAGATACTTGATTTGCTTATATTTTTCGGCTTTCACGAGGTTGCGTTTATTGTCACTATTACTGCTGTGGCCGAATGTTGTTAGCTGAATCTCCGTGTCGCACCGTAGCGCGTACTAAGGACTCTGGCTGCACTTTATAACATAACATGACACCTGTTATCTCTGAAAGGTTAGGCAGGAATGTGCTTAATAGTACACACACATTTCGCCAATTATGTTTAAGTCACATGCAATAGGGGCGAGCCTATTGCCCGATCGGGCACAAATCCAGACACCGTGACTGCTGTTGAGAAATTCCTAATGGAAAAACCCAATAACACTACGCCCGACCTTGGAATCGAAGCCAAGACTTCTTGCTCAGCAGCTGCACTTCATGATTTTTTGAATTCTAATCCTACGAACGATTTGTTTGCGCATTCATGGAAGGAGATTTTATTGTGATGTCAGAAGTATTCATGAAAGTATAGTAACCTTTTTTATGTTTTACTATTACTGTGTCCGTAATTAATTTAATTGGTTCTCAACCGTTTTAATTAAAGTAAATAAATAAACCTGTAAACATAGGTCGGTCGGGCCTAGACAAAGTGAGGCTATGAGAAATAGTGACGTTAAAAAGTCAAAAAGATATTACAATGACATAAGCTACCGAAAAGTTTAAGTCGATCCTGTTGCAAGGCGCTGTAGAAATATACACAAGCGAAACGTTTTGAAAGCGTAAACCTATAAAACAAAAGCTAAAAAATGCCAGTCCACCTGCCCGCGTAGCATGGCAATACTATCTCTATTCTACCAAGAATCGACAAATATTTTTCTATACAAATTGACATGTCTGTCATACATTTTACAATCAGTCATTTTTCTCTCTCTGCTACAATCAGTAATTTTTTTCGATTCTTCGTCGACAAAACCCGTTTCTACGGTGGTCATGGTAGGCGTAGATACCGAAAAAAAAGATTGTCAAACTCATCATTTGGTGAGGTTGTTTTAGTGCCAAGATCATTCAACATTTAACAATAATACAGTCCTTATTGCAGTAAAAATAGGTCAAAAATCGATCCATTGAATATCTTATTGGCTTTCCTCTTGATCATCTCTGCGTCCCCAATCCATATTCATTCGAGGAATCCAGCGCGGAGTGGTTTGCACCTACACTGGGTAGCTACGAATATAAATCACATCTGCTAGAGTTCGTAGTGACTGCAAGTATGCGGTATGCCGGCCGATTTTATTAAAAACATGATTGATAGCGACTAAACTCAAAGTATATTTAACAAATCACACACTATCAACACTGTTACATATGTCGAAGCCGTTACCAATCGTCACGAGTGCTTTCAGTTTCTAACATAACATAACACCACGCCTGTTATCTCCGACGGGTTAGGCAGAGGTGTATCTAAAAGAAAACCCACATTTCGGCAGTTTTGTTTAAGTCCCACGTAATAAGGGACGAGCCTATTGCCATCAACTGGGTACTCCGTGACTGCTACTGAGAATTTCCTAATGGAAAACCTAATAACACTTTGCCCAACCTAGGAATCGAACCCAGGATGCTTGCATGCTCAGCAGTTGCGCTTGCGATCACTAGGCCAACGAGGCAAACAAAAATAAACAGCCAAAAAAAAAACGAAGTAGTCTAATATAATATAATATGTGACTACTGTTTACGGTTATTACGGTTTTCCTATAAAATGCAAATAGTCACCTTTACATTCTTTTGTAAACCACGACGAAGTAATAAACGCAAGCGCCTCGCGCGGATGTTACTTTGAGATCCTTCTGAAAGGATATTCTCTGAGGCCCGTGACCGGAAAGTACTATTATATGAAATACGAATGAATATTAAGAATCCATCCCAAAATAATTTTCAGTAAAATTTTCTTTTGATGAACAGTTAGGTTTAGAACGGAGGGCCGATGGGGCCGAAAAGTTCTAGAGTGGCGACCGCGAACCGAAAGACGTTGCGTTGGAAGGCCTCCCACTAGGTGGACCGATGACCTGGTGAAGGTTGCGGGGATCCGCTGGATGCGAGCCGCACGGGACCGGTCAGTGTGGCGACACTTGGGGGAGGCCTATGTCCAGCAGTGGACGTCTTTCGGCTGAAATGATGATGATTGATGATGAACGGTTAGGCGAAACAAAGGAAGCGTAAAAACTTAACGTTAATCTACTAATCTGCAATTTTGTTCATAGTATTGCTCTGTTTATGTCTGGACTTTGTTACATTTTACAATTACCTACTACCCAATTGTTGACTCATCTGGCTTTGTCGAATTACCCACATAAAACGAAAATACACTTTATACACTGATGTATTAGAG
This sequence comes from Eugnorisma glareosa, assembly GCA_947578425.1. Taxonomy (NCBI): domain Eukaryota; kingdom Metazoa; phylum Arthropoda; class Insecta; order Lepidoptera; family Noctuidae; genus Eugnorisma; species Eugnorisma glareosa. The sequence continues at coordinate 12,751,353 of OX387966.1, read as the reverse complement.
TCACGACTACGACTACAGATGCAGGTTTAGGTACTTCTTATTCGAGGACAGACAACAAATTAGTTTCTAAGGCACCTTGATCAAAGTTTTTTTTTTTAATATTGCATTTAGTTGATTAATAAGTATGTGCCATTTTTATAGAGAGTGTAACAAAACCCTTCACGAAGCCGCCAATCAAGCATTATGTACATCAAACTAAGTGACTTTACGCAAATATTATTGCTGGGAATCGACTTTTTTTTTGGCTGAAAAATCACGTTTTACGGGTGGACTTAATGTAACGCACTCAAAACATCGTGCTGATGGATGGATTGAATAGTACGGGGGTCGCGGAGGCGATATAAAGTAAACATCTTATATTCAAAACATGTATTTAAGAAAACAACTTGTGAAAATGTTGGAACTTTGACCCCCAATATCTCTGTAATTAGATCATAAAAAATGATCGTAATGACGGGAAGAACAAGTGTCTTTCGGCTTCGTTAAGAGTCTTGTTACACCCTTTATGAAGTTGAAAACGACAGCCAACGCATAGCCAACCATGGAGAAAACATAAAACTACAATTGAATGAACATGAATATGTTAACGATCCATTTTCTTCAAGTGGGTATTATTTCTTATCAGCGATGCAAATAATACGTACTAGAAGACAAAGATTTGAACGTGTTCCGGAAAATATAATGAAACAATTAACTCCCCTCGGAATTACTTACCTGTAAAAACAAAATGTTCATGATCAGAAAAACTTTTGGCTCACCCAGGCCTCAACACACATTACATGTGTTTACTTTAAATAAAGCACGGACAATGTAAGGGACATGATCCAATTTGAGCTTGTTGATCCAACAAAAAAGCGTCTCGACCAAATCTGGTTAGCAGTAAAGTACCTTGAGTGGGGTCTAAAAATACATGTACCTATAGATTAGTGAGGAGGGGACAAACAATAGCAAGTGAGTATTAACAAAGACCGTATGTTCGTGACGACGACGGCGCGAGTAACTACGCGCAATAAACCGCCTTTGTCAGACATTTAATCCACTTAAGAGTTTGTAGCCCCTGTTCAAAGATGTGGACTGGCTCGTGACTTGTCACCAAAAAATATTACTTCCGATTGAGTACCCCTGGCCGGTGCCCGAACTGTCTTGAGTAAACAGTTTCATTATAGTGCTACATATCTGTGTCATTCTTGCTCCATGATATGACACGTAGTTAATCACATAACAAACAAAGCGATTCATAATTGCTAAGATATCAATCGTCTTTTTTCAATGCGTTTGTGTTCGTTAATCTAAGAAATAATGTAATTAAGTATCTCGTAGAGGATACTTAATTTCTGACCTTACTCAAGCCCTACGAGTAAGGTGGGAGTCTACTAACGGCGTTTTGGCTGTTGAAGTACAAAACACAGGGTGAACACGGAAGTACTGCTAGTTACATGGCATGAGAAAAATCGGGAAATTAAACAGAGCTAGAAAGTCTGTACTGAAGCATGTATACGAGCGGCTTTCTGTGTCTTATTCTGAGTTAATTCACATCCAAAATAAGGAAACCATCAAAAATTTATTCGTGGGATTTCCAACTGAACTCCAGCCAGCTGTTGTTCCATCCATACTCGAGAATCGGATTGCAGGTACTTAGAGGCGCCTCTGGGCCACTAACTCTGTATTCACCGAAACACATTTCCCCAAAACTGGAGGGTGACATAAATATCTTAAAAGGCTCTTCGGGGCCTCTAAAGCTTTTGCGTAGTACAAACAAACTTACCTATGCTGAGTATAACATAACGCGAGTGCTTCAGATATTCCTTCTTCGTAAGCCTGGCTCTTAAGAATTCACCACGGTTACTTAGTAGGTAGACACCGGTAAATATGTCGCGACTACGAGAAAATAATGTACATAATTATTACATGTATGCTTTTACAGCAATTACCTTTTTGGTAAGCTTTTAATTATGTATGTAAGATATAAAGGATATCGTTATTTAATTCAATAGAGAGATAATTCATATATATGTACTTTGTAATAATAATTATATATAATAATAACACATTATACTGCCGAATAGAAGATAACATAATAAATAAAACAGTATTCTTTCTATCTAGGAATGAATTTACAACGTTTTCGGTTTTCCGCAATGTTTTCCTGAACTGCCACACAATGTACAATTTTCACACGTCAAGGGACTTTTCCTTAAACGTAAGTAATTGAAGCTAAATGAATCCGATGTTAAAACATGAGGAAACGAAACTTTTGTGAAGAACAACAGTCATTTACACGCGCCAAAATTTTGTGGAGAAATACCACTACACAAACAAAAGCCTGCTTTATTAACATAACATCATGCGTGTTGACCCGACGGTTTAGGCAGAGGTGTACTCTATAGTACACCTCTGCCTAAACCGTGCTGCGTAGCCGTGACTTACTTTCGAAATATGGGTGTACTATTACACCCATATTTCGAAAGTAAGTCACATGTAATGGGGGACGAGAACGAATCTAGACTTCCTGGCTGCTATTGAGAAATTCCTAATACAAAAACCCAATAACCCAACCTAGGAATCGAATCCTAGGTCAAAGAGGCAGAAACCGTGTGATTATCGGAAATAAATGTATAATTTCATTGCTTTACCTATCATCGATTAAAACTGTCAAACAGCAACTAATCTAGTAATCAAAGCAAATATAAATGTCAATATGATTAATATACCGGAGGACAGCTATAGAGCTAACTAGTGGGCTTAATGAAATAATCACCTCTAACCGAAGGGAACCGTCGATATCGCGATTACATTGCTCGGTTAGCTCCGATATTACCGGCCGGGTTTATCCTGCACTGCACGCTAAACCGGCTTTACTCGCAAAATTGTGCACGAGCCCCACTAAATTACATTCTGATTGAACTAGCGTCTGCAAATCAACCGACAACAAGTTTGCAAAACAAAAAATAAGCCAACCCCTAACTGAATTTCCACAGCCACCCCTATTGACCTCGATCAAAAGTTAGGTAATTAACATCTACTTATAAATGCCGGTTTGTGTATTTGACTTCTTAAACGCGAGGCTGTTAAGCCAAAATATTCAGATTCGCCTTATAGCGCCTTTGAGTTTATTTTACAAATTACTTTGGCGAATCTGGTTTAAAATACTTTAATGTTATTTTGAACATTTCTGAGTGAAAGAGGCCAAGAATGCATTAGAAATAAAAGCAATAAGAGATCGACATCAATCACTTAAAAACTCTGAAAATGTAGAAGTTCATTGCAAGGGAAGGGCACGCGACCTTTGGCATTCTCGGAATGATTCGCGCGCGAACTCGCTGAACAAAGGTTTGTTCCCGGCGTCGCCATCGTTGTCTGAATAATTTAATGTACACGTAGATGTGTATTATGTTCGTCGCACTCATTTAATCTTTTTTTGGCAATTCACACGATTGCTTGGAGCTAAATCACTTTGCCCACGTTTTATTTTTGGTATTTTCGTAGACAAGTCCTACCCAGATGTGCACGAACCTACATAACAATCGTTTTGTAAAATACATGAAAAGTGTGCCGACAAAATTGCCAAAAAAAAAATGATAAATCACATTTTACATGATATGACCCTAAAAAACCTCAACTCAACATACACGATACTTTATTTATTACACGAGCATCGTGTAGGTGTGTGGAGAGATGTGGGATCATATACCTGTCAGACCCTACGGGCCCGTATAGTAAGCCCCTGATAAATATGCCATAGCAGGTAGGAATGGCCCCCGTAATATATACATACATTTATATAAATATGTACCCCCCATTAGTTTACTCAATGTTCTAGGCAAAGTCTACGAGAAGCTTATTTATAAGCGTCTCAAAGACTACGCCGAAGCAAAGAGTCACATGCCGAAAGAGCAGTTTGGCTTTAGGGCTAGACACTCTTGTGTCCAGCAGGTGCACCGTATAGTCGAGCATATCAGCGCCCGCTACCAGCGAGGCCTGATGACTGGTGCCCTGTTCTTCGATATTGCGGAAGCATTCGACAAGGTCTGGCACAACGGGCTGATATACAAGCTATACCAGCTCGGTGTGCCGGATCGGCTCGTGCTCATCCTACGAGACTATCTGTCGAATCGCACCTTCCAGTACCGCATCGAAGGTGCCCTTTCCGCCCCACATCCGATCCGCGCAGGAGTCCCTCAGGGCTCTGTGCTCTCCCCCCTAGCTTTCACGCTATACGCCAGCGACATGCCCCTGAGTAGAAAGGCTGAGTTAGCACTTTTTGCTGACGACACTGCCATCTACCACTCAGGTTGGGGCACAGATAACATTACCCGCGTTCTCCAAACCTCCGCAAACGCACTAGGCGCTTGGTTCCGGAGATGGAGGATAGAGGTCAACCCCGACAAGAGCCAGGCGGTCCTCTTCAGCAGGCATCGCCACTCCCTCACATCCGCCATCCGACCGATCTCTATGTTCGGCAAGCCTATCCCTTGGGAGAAGCGAGCCAAATACCTAGGGGTCATCCTAGACCGACGCCTCTCCTTCGGAGAGCACATAAGGGCGGCACGAGCCCGTGCCGCCTTCGCTCTCGGAAGGCTCCATTCCGTGCTGAATCTCGCAGCAAGTTGTCACTTAGGTGCAAGTTGCGTATTTACACCGCGTGCATTCAGCCCATCATGACTTATGCGTGCCCCGTGTTCGCACACGTCAAGCCCCACCTCCTCCACAGGATGCAGACCCTTCAGAACCGATTTCTCCGACGAGCCGCGGACGCCCCGTGGTTCGTTAGGAATGAACGACTCCATGTCGACCTTAAAATTCCGACTGTTAGACAGTTTATGAAACGTCTCACCAAGCGTTTCTTCGATTCGGCCGAAAGGCACCCCAACCCGCTGATCGCATCGGCCGCCCGATACGCCCCCTCCAACATAAGTAGGATTAGGAGACCCCGCCTTACCCTCCTCCAACCCGATGACCCCATCACCCTCCTTCAAGAGAGCTGTAGGGAAACTAGTACACTTCGTAAGTACAAAAACAAATACCGACCGCGATTCCGGCCCCGCCGCCGAGGCCCACCGCGACCCCCCCGTAACATCACCGACCGACCCTTGCTCGACGAGCCAGCCCGCGCCGCTGAGCATGTAACGTTAAATTCCCCATTAATTAATCCGACCCAGCCAAATTCTAGTTGCCCTCCCCTCAATGACGCACTAAGCCTAGGCCCGAACCCCGCAGGGGGTGCCCTTAGTGTCTGTTCATTTAATGTGTAATATCCTTAGTTTGTAAGCCCTGGCTGGGGGCCGTAAAGTAATTTTCGGCCACCACAGGATAGTCCGGTTAAGCAGCTTCAACCTCAGCAGAGTTGTTGCGCTGCGAGTGGTCACACCTAAAAAAAAACAAAAAAAAAAAAATATGTACCTACAGTGTCGCGTCACGTGTAAAAAGTAGCCATAACATTCTGAAGCCAGAACTGTTGCTGAACTATGAATAATAAAGCGATAGTCCCTCAACCGTGAAGTGACCTAAGGGGGTTAGTCCGGTTGCGGGACTGTTTGGTTGCGGGACTGTTCGAAAGAGATACCGCGGCCCTGGAACACAAAGGGCAAAGGAAGGAACATGGATGGGTTTTAGTCAGTAGAAGTCTGACACTCCCTCCTGCTCAGCCCAGAGCGGGAGGGGTTATTTGATGATTTCCCACCGGTAAAAAAAAAAAAAAAAAAAAAGGGGGTTAGTCCAGTCATAAAGTTAAAACACCGAGTGATACTACTACATCACTATTATGGTATATTTCCAAAAGATGTAATCTAAAGACAACACTTGGTCTGCACGAAAGCAAGGAGTTTGTAAAAGTCCTATACTGTCTATTATAAGCATAGCAATTAGCAACTGGGTTCGGAAAATAGAGACAAAGATTACCTCTTATTCCTCTTAAAGGCCAATGATTAATTCAATTTAAATTGTGTACCGGATTACAGTCAAATGAGATGCAATTAAAATAAAATTACACTTTCGAAGGGATAACAGTAAATTAATCTTATCGTATCGCTAATAGGGCGACCATTTGGGGGTAGTAATAGAAAGATAAGGATTAATACCTTTCTTATAATCTGTATGAAAATTCACTAAACTGTAATAATAACGTTATCTAATTTTGATGAATAAAATATTTGTGTTCAGTCTAAAAGGGTTCAAGTATTGTTCTAGTTGAAGGGACAGGATTAGTCCGGAAATTAAGGGATTATGAAAAAGTGTATTACGGAACCAACAGAGGAACATGCGGAGTATAGGAGATAGGGATGTATTACAGTTGTAGCGGTTTCATTGTCTATGCATTAGTGCTCTAATTAACACGGATGGCGACCACCGATTCTGATCACCTGGTTAATTATGATTGATTGTGAGAGCAGTAAGTACCTGGTAAGGTTTGTGGCTTGTCGGGTTAAATATCACCGACATAAAGGGTGTAACAAGACCCTTACCGAAGCCGAAAAGCGCTTTTCCCCCCCGTCACTGTGATCATTTTTGTGTTCTAGACCATATCTGGGAACCTTCTAATTACGGAGAAATTCGGGGCCAAAGTTGCAACTTTTTCACAAGTTTTTTTTTTTAACCCTTGTTTTTAATGGAAGATTTTTACTTTAAACACCTCCACGACCCCGTACTATTCAATTCATCCATTACCACAATGTTTTAAATCCGTCACATTGAGTCCTACCGTAAAAGGTGATTTTTCACCCCAAAAAAAAATTAAGCAATAATTTTTGCGTAAAGTTTCTTAGTTTGATATACATAATGCTTGGTTGACGGCTTCGTAAAGGGTTTTGTTACACCCTGTATACAACCTGTTTTAATGTTGAACATTGTAGTTTTATTAAAACAACTACAGTTCTATAACTTAGACCATGTAACCTCGTACCCAAATGTAAATATTAGTCATATTGCCATTCCATGGTTTTTTTAGCTATTGATCAGAGGACAATATTCCCATTGCGAGTAATAATACAAAATTACTTTTTAATCACTTAAAAGAAATTCTCATTGGAAAGAATCTTTTATCATTTTAAAAGGGTAGAAGAGACCTTAAGAAATCAACATTAGGAGAGTAAAACCCTCTGTTTCCACCCGCCGTGGTTCGATATAGATAAGTGTGATCGGATTTATGTAAGCGTAGCTCGTAGCTCGTGACTCGGGGCTGCTAAGATCAATGCCATAGAATATAGAGGAACAGAATACCAGCTCAAATAGCGAGTGAAATCAGTCGCAAGCACACATAGACGCGTAATACGTAAGGCAGTCAACAAATCGTCTCATAGGAATTCCAGAAGGGGTATGATTGCAATCGCTTCACGGGTGCGTACGTTTTACTTCGTTTTGTATGAAACTAACCTTCTGTGTTTATCAATTCTTTGACTCCCGGGCTACGAAGATCAATACCTCGTGGCGAGCTGATTGCTACGGTTAATCTTTTGTTTGCGAACTTTCACGGAAGCCGTATTTGAACGGAATAGGCCTACTTAGGTATATTGTTCTTAATAGCTAGCTAAGAATGGATTAAGGAATTAGATAATGGCGGCGGAGTTTCTGTTCTGTTATTGTCTGGGATTGTGTGGTCTACGTCAAATGGTAGAACCTTGCAACTATAGATGTCGTAAACGTTTGCGTCTGTTGTCTGACCCGTGATCACATAAGATTGACGACGATCGCTCAATCTGACTGCTGAGCGTGGTTTTTATGACTAATCCGCGTCATTTGAACATCACAAATTCACTATGTTCTTGGAACTAGAACCAAAAATTCCAAGACATGTGACATCTACTAACTATCACTGCGTGATCGGTGGAGACAAACCCTGCCCGAGTGGTGGATTACAATCCACCCCCTTTCATAGAATCCTCTCTGCCCGTGTCCCAGCAGTGGGAACATAGTTTTTATTAGTATTAGACTGTGTATGCATAAGCTATATTTGTTTGCCAATACTTTCCGCCCTCGCTGTCTGGTAAGAGGACAACGACACAACATGAAAGGGTTGTGATTCACAAAATAACCTTTTAATTAGGCAAGCGGAAATTAATGTGAAGTCTTCGAACACAAAGCCAATATAGGTATATACCCACGTGGTGTGCAGTTAATTAATTAAATGACGACATTTAATTAAACAGTAAACAAAGTGAACCTACTGTACATTCACCGCATTCCCAAACTTGGGAGAATGGTGAAAATTTTTCGTACGTTGATAAATAATGTCTGTCTCAGGGCTCGTTTCGTTCCTTGTTTCAAAACAGGAGTTTCGTATTTATGTGTTTTGGGGCCGCCTATAAAATTATTAACGTTATTAAGAAATGGCGAGGGAGTTTCGTGGGTGTTTTTTGTTTATTTAATACTGTTCGCGACGAAGCGTCACCAACAAATCATAAGTGATAACTTAGAAAACAATTTAGTGAAGTGTATAAAGTTAGCATACATAGTGTTTTAAATAGTACCTAGAATCTAGTTTGTGTAAAACCGTAAGTACAATCCATTTTGTAGCTTCGTTTGAGTGGGCAAATAGCCGAAATATAGTTTGTTTTTAATATATCCAGGTAGCCTAGGTTGAGACCTAGGCCTGGACCTAATTTTTGTAGTGTAAACCCTTAAAATAATCCACTTAACCGAGGTCGCAAGATGTTACGTACATAACTTTTGATTATAAGATTATCGTTATTTTGTTTTATTTCCCCCTAATTTAAACGGGCCTGAAGCCCTGAAATACATAGGTGTGTCTATGTACATAGTAGATTACATAAAAGAAGTACATTGGTTACTTAACGCCACTTGTTACAAAACAATCGCTGTAACGCCTCCTGAAATACTGGCCTGTAAAGCTAAATAATAGTAGAATTTTGTTAAATATTTTCCTTTACACTGCAATAGTTTTTCAGTAGTTATAGATGCAATCGACGTCATGATTTCAGGAGACGGGCAATATTTTAAGGTTCACAACGATGACCTACATGACCTAGGTCACAGTCAGAACACTAGAAATAATCACTACTATGTACGCACGCGCAAGCAATATTTTCTACAAATAAAGATTAAATCGGGAAGCGATTAGCGGTCCTCGTTACGGTAAAGTTTCGCAGTACTTTAGTAACGCGCGCTCTCGGGCTAATCGTAGTCATCGGCAAGGAAGATATATCTCTCTCTCTTTCACTCTAAAGTACTCCTGAAGAGTTACGCCAGTCGTTTCCTGAAAAGTTATGAAGACTTATAGCTGTTGATTTTATTTCATCGAAGCCTCATCCTAGTTACTCCCGTTCAGCATCATCGCCGTAGTTTCATGCAGTCAACTGAACCAACAGGTGTAGGACGTCAGCGCCGCTTGGACATTCTTCAACCTATAGTATCCAGCGATCACGCCCGTCCAGCACATCTGCTGGTCCTTCGAGCCGGATGGCTGCATTGAAGACTGCGAACATTCCTGAAACCTGAAGACTTATCGAAGCAACTGAAATCAACTATCAAGCATGCCGATAACAAGATCGCAAGGCAGGGCGCCTGAAGCATTCATGGTGGAGATGGGTAGTGCTACAGCCATTCGTCACCATCTACCCCCACGTTCACCATCCACCACCGAGGGCACCACCGAGCAGCGGCCGCGCCCCCCTTCCCCGAGGGGGGGTGAAGACTCGCCTGCGCCTAGGGCGTCCGAAGAAACAGAACAAGTGGAACAATCAGTTGCTGCCAGAACCAGGAAGGTTACCAGAACAGAAGAAAGAACTTCAGATAGAACAGTGAGACCGTCCGATAGAACATATAGCCGATCAGCCATGCCGATGACTACCCGGGGTGACGCCCGTACCGAACATAGCAAGCCGCCGTCGACTACGAATAGAACGACGCGGTCACATAGAAAAATTTCAAAAGCACGTGAAGACTTATTGAAGATTAAGTTGGAGCTTGCACAGTTAGCACTTCAGAGGGCCGAAGAAGATTCGGACAATGAATATTTAGAAGATAGAAACTCAAACAACGAGTACGTGCGTTCCTGGCTCGAAGAGGCACCCGAACCTGAGCCGCCGAAAGAGGACAACGCCGCCGAGGGGGACATAGTGAATAGATGCCGAGCGCAGCCGCCCCCCCCTGTGGACATCGAAGATACAGTGGACCTCCAAACGCAAGTACCTTTGTCGAATTCTAAAGTGAATGAAGTGAAGAACCACATCGCATCTACATCGAAACAAATAGAAGACATCAAGGGGGAAGATAAGCTCCGTCCATTTATAATGGAGCTCACGTCCGCAATAGCGTCGCTCGCCGACAAGAAAACAGAACATTGGACATCGAACCACCCCTCGGCGTCGAAGGTCATCATGACACTACCAAACTTCAGTGGAGCACACACAGAATGGCTGTCATTTCGAGCCATCTACGATACAACTCGAAGATATTTCAACGACGTTGAGAACACAGCAAGACTTAGAAGAAGCCTGCATGGACGGGCACTTGAGACGGTGAGCTCGGAGCTCATCGGGCACGCCAGACCAGATGACATCATGAAGGAGCTGGAGCTACAGTTCGGCCGACCAGATTCAATCGCTCAAGCCGAGACAGACAGACTGCGAGGACTACCGCGCTGCAGCGAATCACCCAAAGATATCTGCATGTTCGCAAGCCGAGTAAGAAGCGGTATCGTCACTCTGCGCGCGCTGAAGAAAGAACACTACCTGATGAACGCCGAGTTGATACGCACACTCACCGAGAAGCTGCCGAACTCTCTGCGTGTACAGTGGTACAGAACCTATACCGAGAAGTACCAGTCGCTGCCAGATCTCACACTCTTCAGCGAATTCGTCACCGAACAAGCTCACTTCTGCAGTGCCTTCGCTCCGCCCGAGAACATTAGCGCTGCCGACGCTTCAACAACCAGACGTGCCACGCAGAGAACTCACACAGCTGTAGAAAAACCGGTAATCAAGTGCCGTGTCTGTGAGAAAGAGGGACATTACGCGTCTGACTGCAAGAAATTTAAAGAAGCATCAAGCGACAAGAAGTGGGAACTAGCGAAGAAACACAGCTTATGTTTTCGCTGCCTGAGAAGTCGTCGTTCCGGTCACACATGTAAACGCAAGAAGTGTGACATCAAGGGGTGCACAGCCACGCACCATCAGCTTCTTCACTATAACAAGAAGCCTGCTGCAGAGGAAGTCGACAAGCCCGACGTCCCGACACAGACGACAGAGTCACAAGAAACGGTGGCCAGTTCCCGATCAACGTCGAGTCAAGCCTTCCTCAAGATAGTGCCGGTGCGGGTGATCGGACCGGCGGGAGAGGCTTCCACCTACGCTCTCCTAGACGATGGGTCAACTGTGTCACTCATCGACGAAGACATCGCGAAGCAAGTCGGGGCGGAGGGCCGCATCGACCCGCTGAAGATAGGTGCGATCGGTAACACCACGATCGACACTCCTTGTTCGCGGAGAATCACCGTGACACTCGCCAGCCAGCTGAAGAATAGGGTGCCATTCAAAGCGCGCACCATACCCAAGCTGCACCTCGCGTCACAAACAGTCACTCAAGAAGACGTCGCACACTGCGAGCACCTAGATGACCTCAGGCAACAACTCACATATGACGCTGGCGCACCGAAGATTCTCATCGGCCAAGACAACTGGCACCTGTTACTCGCCACCGAAGTCCGCAGAGGTCCGAAGCACCAGCCTGTCGCGTCACTTACTGCGATGGGTTGGACTCTTCACGGCGCGCACACCAGAACATTGGGCCAGAAGGTGCACTACGTCAACAGGCTCACGGCGGCGAGCGACAACCTCGAACAACAGCTGCGAGAATTCTTCGCATTAGAATCATTGATCATCAACCCACGACGTCCGAACTCAGATCCTGAGAAGAAAGCAGAAGATATCTTGAATCGTCACACGAGACAGTTAGAAGATGGCCACATAGAAACAGCTCTACTGTGGAAAAATGAAAATATAGAAATGCCAGATAGCTACGGGACAGCGATGAAGAGGCTCGTCTCAATAGAAAAGAAGCTCGACAGCGACCCTGCGCTTCGAGATAGATATACAGAACAGATGGACTCTCTCATGAAGAAAGGGTACGCCGAAAAGGCACCCAAGTCCAGCACACCGGGCAGAACCTGGTACTTACCTCACTTCGACGTGTACAACCCGATGAAGCCCGAGAAGATTCGCATAGTACATGACGCCGCCGCCAAGTCAAGAGGACTGTCACTCAACGACTACCTCCTGACGGGACCTGACCTGCTGCAGTCGCTGCCCGGCGTCATGATGAGATTTCGTCGACACCACATAGCCATCTCCGGTGACATAGCGGAGATGTTTATGCAGGTTAAAGTGCGAAGTGAAGACAGAGACGCACTCAGATACCTCTGGCGAGGTAATAGAAGAGAGGGGGCCCCTGAAGAGTATCGCATGACGTCCATCATATTCGGCGCAGCGAGCTCACCGTGCACGGCCATATTCGCGAAGAATTGGAACGCGAAACGACACTCTACAGAGCATCCAGAAGCCGTAGAAGCAATCATAGAAAACCACTACATGGATGATTATCTTGATAGTTACAAGACAATAGAAGAGGCGACGCGCATAGCAACAACAGTCAGAGATATACACAAACAGGCGCGCTTCGACCTCAGGAAATGGGTGTCAAACAGCACAGAAGTTATAGAAAATATAGAACCGTCACAAAGCCCTACTGAAGCTGTCAACATCGGCAGTACAGAAAACATAGAGAAGATACTCGGCCTGATATGGAGACCGAGCACAGACGAGCTGGGTTTCAACCCTACCGACCCCTACCCCCCCCCCCCCCCCTACCCTTGCTCGCCTACCGAGTGGCGTATTAGAAAAGGAGGTGCCGACTAAGAGAGAGGCGCTGAAAATCGTCATGTCACTGTACGACCCGCTCGGCCTCGCTTCGCCAGTTACCATACGAGCCAAGCAGATACTGCAAGAAGCATGGAGGCGAGGTACAGACTGGGATCAGCGAATCGACCAAGACCTGGCGACACAGTGGAGAAGCTGGATAGTACACCTCGAGCGGCTCGGGAACATCAACATACCGCGATGTTACCCAGGTTATAGTGAGGCCGCCGAGATACAAGTCCATGTGTTCACCGACGCGAGCGAGATGGCATACGCAACGGCAGTCTACTGGCGAGCTACGACACCAAGCGGCGAGACACACGTCAGCCTCGTCATGGCAAAGGCGAAGGTGGCACCACTCAAGCTGCAATCGATACCACGTCTCGAGCTGCAGGCCGCGGTGATGGGAACCCGCGTGGCCACGGCTGTGATACGTGAACACCGACTCAAGCCCACCTCGACCACGTACTGGTCGGACAGCAAGACCGTACTCACATGGGTCAGACGAGGAGCGCGAGTATACAAGCCTTTCGTCGCTCATCGCATAGCCGCCATCGAAGAGAACAGTAAAGTCGAAGATTGGCGATGGGTACCTACAAAAGTAAACATCGCCGACGCCGCTACGCGTGACGTGCCACACCACTTTGACTCGAAACATGAGTGGTATTGTGGCCCGAAATTCCTGTATGAAGAACCGTCGTTATGGCCATCAGAGAAACCTCCAATCGCAGAGCAAACAGGAGAAGAAAGGACGCTCATCACCGTCGAAGAAAGTGAAAGTCGACAGCTCTCAGAAACCATTCCCGATCCGACAAGATTCTCCAGATGGGAACGATTGCTTCGTGCGACGGCGAACGTTCTACGCTTCGTATCTCTATGTCGCAAGCCGTCGGAGAGAACGTTCTACAAAAGAACGAAAAAGAACACAGAAAAAGATCCAGACTGGAGGAAACAGAAAAAATCGATAACGCCTGCAACAAAACTAATAGCAAAGACGCCAGACTCAATAATAATAGGCGCCGAGTTTCTACGGAAGGCTGAACACATACTCGTGCAAGTCGTACAACAACAGACATTCGCTAAGGAAATAGCGAGTCTACGAAACAACAAATCGATAGATAGAGATAGCAGACTGCGACCGCTGCAAATAGAAGTCGAAGACGACGTCATACGTTTAAGGAGCCGTATAGCCGCGACCTGCGAGATAACTCAAGACGTCAAACGACCGCCGATATTGCACGGCGATCACCGCATCACCCAGTTATACATTGACTGGACACATCGCAGTCTACAACACAGTGGGACAGAACTCACAATCAACGAGGTGCGACAACATTACTGGGTCATCAAGCTGCGACCCACGGTAAAGATGGTGGTGACACGCTGCCTGCAGTGTCGCATTCGCAAGGCGCGAGCTCCCGTGCCTGCGACCGGTGACCACCCGAGAACGCGCCTAGCACATCATCAGAGGCCGTTCACCTACACTGGGCTTGACTACTTCGGCCCACTGTCCGTCACCGTTGGCCGTCAACATCAGAAGAGATATGTGGCGCTGTTCACGTGCCTCACAACCAGGGCCGTACACCTCGAGATTGCCGCCAGCCTCAGCGCAGACTCCGCAATACTAGCGCTGCGCCGATTCGCCGCCCGTCGCGGCTGTCCCACCGAAATACACTCTGACAACGGTACCAACATGCATGGTGCTGACAAGGAGCTCCGAGACGCCTTCAGAGAGGAAGCCAATCGCCGAGGCATCGTGTGGCGCTTCATCACGCCCTCCGCACCATTCATGGGGGGCGCCTGGGAGCGCCTCGTTCGCTGCGTGAAGTCCGCACTGTACACCGTACTCACTGAAAAGCACCCACAAGAAGAGGTGTTGTCCACACTGTTGTGTGAAGCAGAGTACACAGTAAACAGCCGACCGCTGACACACGTCTCCGTGGACAGCGAAGACGACGAGTCGATCACACCGAATCACTTCTTACTCGGTGGGTCGGCCAGACTACCAACACCCGGCGTGTTCACCGAGCACGACATAGATAGCAAGAAACTCTGGCGACGCTCACAGATACTCGCCGACATGTTTTGGCGTCGCTGGGTACGAGAGTACCTGCCGGAGCTGCAAAACCGGCGGGAGCCGCACGGCCGGGGGCCTGGCCTACAGGTCGGCGACGCCGTCCTGATCGCCGACGGCCAGCTGCCTCGCAACACATGGCCGCGAGGCCGTATAGTCGCCGTGTTCCCCGGGGCGGACGGAGAAGTCCGGACAGCTGAGGTGCGCACTGCCTGCGGCACCTTGAAGCGTCCGGTGAAGAAGCTCGTCCCACTACCGAAGTAAGCCTGGAAGCGAGGCGTCGAGACGGCGAGCATCGCGGCGGCGGGCGCCGCGACTACGGTCGTCGCTCACCGGGGTGATGCAGCGCCGCGCCGACGTCGCACCGAGTCGTCACAGCACTGCACGGCGGGAGAGATGTTCGCGACGAAGCGTCACCAACAAATCATAAGTGATAACTTAGAAAACAATTTAGTGAAGTGTATAAAGTTAGCATACATAGTGTTTTAAATAGTACCTAGAATCTAGTTTGTGTAAAACCGTAAGTACAATCCATTTTGTAGCTTCGTTTGAGTGGGCAAATAGCCGAAATATAGTTTGTTTTTAATATATCCAGGTAGCCTAGGTTGAGACCTAGGCCTGGACCTAATTTTTGTAGTGTAAACCCTTAAAATAATCCACTTAACCGAGGTCGCAAGATGTTACGTACATAACTTTTGATTATAAGATTATCGTTATTTTGTTTTATTTCCCCCTAATTTAAACGGGCCTGAAGCCCTGAAATACATAGGTGTGTCTATGTACATAGTAGATTACATAAAAGAAGTACATTGGTTACTTAACGCCACTTGTTACAAAACAATCGCTGTAACGCCTCCTGAAATACTGGCCTGTAAAGCTAAATAATAGTAGAATTTTGTTAAATATTTTCCTTTACACTGCAATAGTTTTTCAGTAGTTATAGATGCAATCGACGTCATGATTTCAGGAGACGGGCAATATTTTAAGGTTCACAACGATGACCTACATGACCTAGGTCACAGTCAGAACACTAGAAATAATCACTACTATGTACGCACGCGCAAGCAATATTTTCTACAAATAAAGATTAAATCGGGAAGCGATTAGCGGTCCTCGTTACGGTAAAGTTTCGCAGTACTTTAGTAACGCGCGCTCTCGGGCTAATCGTAGTCATCGGCAAGGAAGATATATCTCTCTCTCTTTCACTCTAAAGTACTCCTGAAGAGTTACGCCAGTCGTTTCCTGAAAAGTTATGAAGACTTATAGCTGTTGATTTTATTTCATCGAAGCCTCATCCTAGTTACTCCCGTTCAGCATCATCGCCGTAGTTTCATGCAGTCAACTGAACCAACAGGTGTAGGACGTCAGCGCCGCTTGGACATTCTTCAACCTATAGTATCCAGCGATCACGCCCGTCCAGCACAAATACCTACATATTACACTAGAATATCCACAGTATGATGTACTGCAGATGTTCTTGTGTAAATAAGTTTGCAATCTAGATTTTTGTGTGGTTCAACTTGATATTCAACATAGCATTGCGTTCTTCTTCTTTTCCTGTCGACGACGGTACTTTGAATTACCTAACTCTTTCCCACACTGAATTACTCCTGCTTTAAGACGTCATGGTAGGCCACCTGGTCGTTCTATAGTTGTCGCAGGGGTTGCTTACTTTTCCCGAAGCTTTAGCTGCCTTAAGCTAGACCTCTGCAGGTGTCGGCATTAGTGGTATACCCACGTCTGTTTCTGCATTAGGTATATTCTCCACTCTACTTAGATGTATGCGATACTAGACCTATAATGTTTAAGTGCTAAATAATTTAAGGAGCACTTTAATGCCTTAAGTAGTTTCAAGCTTGCTCAAAGCACTAACAAACCCTTCCCTAAGACATGTTTTATTTTATCTTTGTCAGAGATTTGTTAAAAGATTCCTACAAAATAATTAAGTTAGATAAGTTATTGCAGCGGTAGTTAAACTACCGGTTCTCGGATGTACATTAAATAGCTAGCATTCGCCACATTGGCTGACGTTGAATGAAATATCTAGTTAACTTTACAGGAGCTATGCAAGTATATTTTGGCCAGAGCGTGTATTTTAGTTCGAGTTAACGCAAAGAACATGCTTTTGCTGTGGTTAATTAAATAGGTATGTAAAATTCAAATATAATATAATAAAAATTAATTAAAATAAACAAACCAGGTTAGGTTTATTTTTATTATTTTTTATTATATTATATTTGATTTACTTTTAAATAGTTAGCCAAAAAAACACCATTCGTTTTCTGCTCAAGAATAAATGTTCTTTATAGTTTCATTACTGAACCTTCTCTCCCAAGGGAAAAACATCAATACTCATTTAATTTTACGTTAACAGCATACATAAAGAGACAGTAAAATTTTACGCCACATTTAATTTGATTGGCTGTCTCTGCTAAGGGGATTAAATACACGAATCTGTAATAGTAAGCGATATGACTAGCAGAAGGAGAGGTCGATGTACAGAATATCCCAGACGAGTTACTGACTATTATTTAAAATTTATTGTGTTTACTTAGCTAGCAATTTCGCAATAGCGATATACCAATATCGATAAACAGGTTGACGCTATAGACACTACGTTAATAGATAGTTGTAGGTAATGGTGGGTCTATATTTTATGCAATAATAATAATAATCATTTTATTATCAGGCAACTAAGGCCCATAGATAAAATACACAAAATTATCTTAAACAATAATATACTAATACATATTAAAAATCTTAAAACTATAACTATACACGTAACGTTGTCACGTCACGCACGTCGTGTTTTGCTGCGTGGTGTCGCGTAACCGTCCCCGGAAACGCAATGTACAATTCGCATCTTTCAAAGTTAGCCAGTTTACACGTTAACATTTTGAAAGCAACATAAAATTTAAAAGTGTGAATTTAACAATTTACCATAAAAGACGGAAGAATATCTTAACTCTTTGTCAAATAAATACCACAAAGAAAATCCCACCAAACTGCGTGCTTGACATGCGTTGTAAAACAATGTGAACATAATCAAACCCTTTACCGCGAACACAAAATTGTTCTTTTAATTAGACGTAAAGACGAAACAAGGTTTTAAATTAAAACGAGAAGTATTTACACTCTGTGGCAAGGAACGCGGCAACAGCGTCTACGGTGTAACAACAGAACATTCTTTTGTGAAGTTCCGGTTTCGTAAACGAATTAAATATAGTACTTTACCTAGTTATGTTGGGTAATGCGATACAGCTCCGTATCTACATGTTTTCGGAGTCAATCAGCTAATGCATAGGCAGTATATTTATGAGCCTATAAACAGTTGCTGACGCGTGTATTATTCGCTCAGCAGCGATGTTATTGCTATCAGTGACATATGACATGATACATTTGTCCAGCTTTTATAAAAAGGGGCTAAGAAATGTTCTGTTAGTTCTTCGTAGTTTTTGTCAGGAAAAAGTATCGTATACTAAGACGTTTGGCAATAAATGTTATCTTTAATATAACCTAAACTTTCAATAGTATTCAGCATTTTTATTTCAGGTAAATTTTATTTATACGTTTTCATACGTGCTTTTGATATATACAGGGTGACTGTATCTGGACCCGCCATAGCAAATTCGCATTTAGAGGAGGTCATTTACTAATTATTAGACCTTACTTCCCCTAACTAAAGTTTTATAGTTTGGGAGATATGTCAATTTTTATACTTTATTGAGATTTTTCCAAAATTTTACCTTCAAGCATTCATTACTTTTTTTTTTGCATTATTTTAGTAGTCTTTTTATTATTTGATGGTAGTTATAAACATTGGTGATTAAAATACCTCGGAACTTCCCTCAAACTAGGGTTAAAAAATAAGATAGTACGCTTTTTAAAACAAAAATAATAAAAAAAATCTTCACGATCAAATTCAACCTGAAATAAAATAAATAACTGCGGTGTTTCAATAATTAATATAAATCTAAATTAGTTCTCTAGTTTGTCACCTTTCCAACGGTACTAAATTTGTGTTTAAAAAGTTGCCAATTTAAATAAAACAATTCATTAAAGGTTTGTTGAAGCGAATTGTGCAAAGTATTTTTTACAACTTTATAACTAGGTAGGTAGAAATTAAGTGCTTAGTGTACTTAAATTATTTATTATTTAAAAAAATACTTTGAGTGACCTGAAGGTGTACTTCGGTGACTGCCACTGGAACCTGGAACTCCTTGACGAGTAGGACTAGGTGAGCCGAGTTTGGGCTCGTTTTGTTAGTAATGATTAGACCTTACCTCCGGACTTGATGGAGTGACCTGAAGATGTACTTCGGTTACTGCCACTGGAACTCCTCGACTATCAGAACTAGATGAGCCGAGTTTGGGCTCGTTTTGTTAGTTATGAATGACGAGACCTTACCTCCGGACTTTATAGCGTGACCTGAAGGTGTACTTCAATGACTGCTACTGCAGCTCCTCGTCGAGCAGAACTAGGTGAGCCGACTTTGGGGTCGTTTCGTTCTGCTCGACGAGGAGTTCCAGTAGCAGTCACTGAAGTATTAAAATTAATTATAGAAACACCGCAGTTTTGATTTTAATTTCAGGTTGAATTTGATCGTGAAGATATTTTTTTACTATTTTTGTTTTAAAAAGCGTACTATCTTATTTTTTAACCCTAGTTTCAGGGAAGTTCCGAGGTATTTTAATCACCAATGTTTATGACTACCAACAATTAATAAAATTACTACTAAAATAATGCAAATAAAAGTTATGAATGTTTGAAGGTAAAATTTTGGAAAAATCTCAATAAAGTATAAAAATTGACATATCTCCCAAACTATAAAACTTTAGTTAGGGGAAGTAAGGTCTAATAATTAGTAAATGATCTCCTCTATAAGCGAATTTGCTCTGGCGGATCCAGATCCAGTCACCCTGTATTTTATTCCATAGATGATCCTTAATAAACAGACGTGCCACAAATCTCGACGACGTAAATAACGCCTTAATGCAGGTCCATAATTGGTTCACCGCAAATAATTTAGTATTAAATGGGAAAAAAACGAAGTGCATAAGATTTGCTCTACCGAATGTTAAAAGTAGTGATAGTGACATAGTATTGAATCAAGAGAAACTGCAATTCGTCGAAAATACTGTTTTCCTGGGGATCACGCTCGACTCAAGGCTACAATGGGGTCCGCATATAACATCTCGTGCAGGACGGCTGAGTTCAGCAGCATATGCTGTTAGAAAAATCCGCCAATTTACTGATGCAGATACCGCGAGGCTAGTCTATTTTAGTTATTTTCATAGTATTATGTCATACCGTATTTTACTATGGGGACGGGCTGCAGACATTGAGTCTATATTTATTCTGCAGAAATGAGCCATCAGAGCCATATATGATCTACGTAGGCGCGATTCTCTAAGGGAACTGTTTAAAGAAATTAACATCATGACAGTACCTTGTCAATACATCTATGAAAACATCATGTACGTTAGGAAAAATCTGCATTTGTTTAGTAAAATAGGTGACAGACACCACTATAATACTAGAAACAGGGACCAACTAATACAGCCAGGTTTCAGGCTAGCTAAAGTAGACTCAACTTTCATGGGGTACTGTTTAAAATGTTATAATAAAATAAAATAAAATTTAAATCTTGTATAAAACGCACACTATGTAGGCAAGCATATTATAAGTTAGGGGATTACATCGATGATAAAAATGCTTGGCTCAATGCTGGTCCTGCTCCACAACCATAGGGGCAAACTAATCAGAAGCTCATGTGAAATTATTGTGGAAGCTGCAGAAGTTTGTAAAAATATCTTTGCATTGTATAGATTCAATCTCTTAGTATTATATAACTGCATAGCACATGTGTGAGTACTATGTACTGTAAAGCTACCATTTACATTTAGTTATCCTTCATTGACTCGAATGTGCCCTGGTGGCTGAGAGAATGTCAGGCTCACTCAAATGTCTCGCTGATAGTGGCGGGTGTGTTGGGTCGTTTAGTTCCCTTCAATATGGTTGAGCTGAATGGAGCTGATGCATGCGTCATGTTCGTGAACGGGCGCTGTCAGTTGGGACTGGTCATCTCTTAGCTGCCACGGTTTATTTTAACTACTTTGTTTTTAAATTGTTGATAGTTATAATCATTTACTCTGGACGCTCTTAATGTGCACGTCTTTCTAGATCGTTCTCACATATATGTGTAATCTCAACATGAATGATGTAACCAAGATCTTGTAACAATATTTTGATTGAAAAGAGTGTCCATGGAGTTTCTTGCCCATTCTTCTCCATAGAGATCTACGCTTTGGAATGGGCAACTACAGTACTTTCACAAGTTATTATGCCTTGTGTCTGTGACTGTAGCTTCGCCTTTGTTTTTCTGACTTTCAAAAGCCTGCGAAGGTCTAATTGAAATAAACGCTTTGAGTTTGAGTTTAAACTACTGGTGACGTATAAAATATACGTACTCGTAAAAAAAGTATATGCGGAGGTAAAAGAAAAACATTCATATATAGAATACTTATAAAATACTTTGATATCTGTGTGTCGGTCTCAAGCAAGCCTTTTATTTCCACATAAAAAGTTACAATTTGGCACCTTTTGGAGGAAATGGCAATTCAATTTCAGACGTGACGTCCTTTTGATTTAAGAGGTCGTCTGAAACTTTAAAGAATTACTTTAAGGTTGTCATAGGAAAGTTTGACTTTATGTCTGTTCTATCCTTTCATTAAAGTGATGTCATATTCTGTTATTTTAAGGCCTTGATGTTGCCTTCTTCATCTTAATGTTGCTCAGTTGAACAATGGTGTTTTAAGCTCGCTTTGTCTACCCAACTCATCTTCGACCATCAATTTCAGGGGGTTTGTTTTGGACAGGCATCTATGTTTATTTCCGCTTTAGGTATAAATAAGCATTAAAGAACTCTTTCCGTATTTTCCTTATGACATTACCATAAAAGCGCAATTTTTTGAAGAGCCTTTTACAAAAAGTTCCAAATTAAATGCAGTGTTTCAATTTAAATTAATTAATCTGCAACACAGCGGCGCCGAAACAAAAAAATCCCATTTATTTTTACCAAACGTTCCGCCATTTGCACTCTCTCATGACATAAAATTGTTTCAGACCACGTAAGCCGATTTCACCGCGACCTACAAATGCAATGCACAACAGAGTTGGTATTGAAAACAACTGACGATACGTCTGTCTATCGGTCAAAGGGATGTATTTTTGGAAACGTAACTTAATCAACTGAAAATTTCACAGAATAAGCGTAACTATGGCCGCTGTTCTAATTTTGGTGCTAAAAAACCCTTATTTTAAATGAGACGTAGGTGGTGGGTAAGTGTCAAAGAACATTATCGAATTGAAAAAAAAAGACATAAAAAGGGCCAAGAGTTAACGGCTCTAAAACAGTTAAATTTTGCCTCGTATCATATAAAGTCGGGCGTTATAAATCACTTAAATAAATCAAGGGTTACGTAGGCGTTCGCGTGTGCCGTGTGGTGGTAGCCACATTACCGGAACGAGCCGCGGCCGGGCCCGTTAGGAACAGCTGCTACCCGCAATAATACCGTATGATATGCATCTCACCTGACGACGCATATCTTTACTTTTAATTGTTCCAAAAACACTCAACACAAGCGATAAACACAATACATGGTCGTTGTATATTAATCGGTTCCAAATACGGAAATAAAAAAGTTTTTAATTTGAACTTAATGGTAGGCCAATTTTTGTAATTGTTATTGCCTATTAACTCGATATTCTTAATTAAGAACGTTTAAAATATGTTTTTAAAATCACATAAATGTTTTTTTTTGTGGCTATAAGTTTAATGACCAATAAATTAAATTGTTGTTGTTGATGTGACGTCGTGGAAGTATAACGACGTTTTCTCTAACATATATGTAAAGCCACATTTCCTGATAGATGAGTTTAATTTTGATCTAATATGTCTAATTTAAAATGAACATAAATCTTGGTCTCGTGCAAGCCAAAGGCGCGACTAGGGGAAATTAATTATTTCGACCTATAGATAATGCGTCGGGAAAGTTTTAAGATACATTGCGAACAACCCACATAGATAAAACCCTGTGGCTAATACGTGTCTAACAGTCTACGAATGTGAGCCACCATTACCATTAATCTCGAAGTTGGCTTTCAAGACCCGTCTCGAAGAACGGCCCCTGCAATTCGAGACCGAAGAATACTCCACCCAGCAAAGTTTGAAGCCTCGCCCAATGAGTCTGGAGCACTTTTAAGAGGAATAATGTCCGTCAGACTTAAGAGGGAGAATCGTTTAAAACAAAAACAATTCGCGCGGTCGAGACCCGCCGCCCCCGCCGTGCAGGGCACTTACCAACTGCATTCTACAGCGAAAGTGTTAGAGCGCCACTTTAGTCAACGTCTTATACAACAAAGTTTTTCGCCACAAAATTGTTTTTGTTCACGGCTATTTTTGGTTGAAAATGAAAGCATCTGGTATTTGAATAAACACAGTATTAAAGAACAAATGAGTTAGGTACTACTTAACACTTCTATACATTCACTGACGAATTTGTAAGGCGTGGAATTAATTTTGCAAATGTTAAACACACGGATGTTCATTTGGCGAACAGTGAAATGTAATCGATGGCCCGGTATTTGTACACACAAACGGAATTTAGATGAACCGGTCCATTTTAATTGAGCTTCCGGACGTTATTGTTTTCTTCCTAGAATTGTCGGTGCCAATATTTGTTAACTATCAGTATATTTCCAATACAAATTGACGCAACATTTTCCGCGTGTTAATTTATCGCTTAAAATATTTGTGATTATTAATAAACATTTATATAATCATTTCCGATAGACGATAGGTAAATAAGGTTGAAATGCAGAGCTTATACATTGTTATACCTCTTTAAAAAGTTTCCGATTTCTTAGAATCAATTATTAGTTCCTTGGAGGTGTATAAATTAGTTTAACGACCAGGGAACTCGATAAAGTTTGTCGGGTGTCCAGATACCGGCAGTTTGTGATACAATAAATTACCCGTCGTGTAAAACTAAGAGCTTGTTGCGACACTGTCTTGTAGTTAATGCTGACTGGGTACTTTCAAACTGCTGCATGATTCCTTGAAAGTTTCCTTGTTCTAAAACAAATTGCAATTTTTCACTTTGTTTTATGTGAGTATAGGTAATGGAGCGTCGACCCTCTGCTTTTATAATACGTTTGATGTTTGTCTCTGTTTCTGAAACTTTAATAAAATACCCGTGCAAGGAATCTTTACTATGCATTCACATCAACGTACACGATTATTAAGATTTTTCAAGTCATTACTTAAAATCCAAAAAGCTAAGTGAAGCAGATATATAACCTCCCTACTTGCACAAAGCGTCATACTTTTAAGAATATCTGCGTTTAAAAGCGAATAAAAGCTCTTTTTAAAATATTACAAAGAACTTTTAGAAGAAAAAAGAACTCTTTCTGCATACTAATTTCAAGATATTAATTAAAAATTGTTCCGAAGTAAGATCCAGTTTGAAAGAAAGAAAGAATTTACAAGATAGCAAGTTTTCCAATGACTGCTTTGTTGTGTGTGTGTTTATGTCGGGTTCTAGAGAGGACTCGGACACGTATTTGCGTCACATTTAATGAGGGTTCTATTGAAATTCCAGTAAGTATGGGCTGAGGAACCCTGCAAACTCTGAATTGGGTAGCATGTGTAGCACCTACTATTACAATTTCTCCGAAAAAGAAACTTCTCCGAATTTTAAAACTAGAATTATGGAGTATCTACCTACACCTAGTGGCTCGTTGAAAGAACCTAGTTAGGTTCATTATTATAAAGTATTTCGCCCCTCTCCTACGTCAAATGCTTACAATTGTCTTACAGCATGGTGCTTCTTGGCTTTTCTTGCATGCCCATGGATTTTAGCATAAATTGGTCATTTTTAGATCTTCTCTTTCTATAAAAGTAGAAGCTTTTATACGACACCGTAATTGCCGAGATTTCTATAAGAAGCTCCTCGGTTATTACGTAGATTGGCGACATTTTAAGCTTTTAACAATACTTTAATTTTGATGTTGAATTTATCAACGCTCGATGTCGCTGTCTATCACAACCGTCTCCGAGTCGCAAGCAAAAACAAAAATGAATATTTTAAACTAGTTTTTCATTACACGTCCTATTTTAACTTTTGCTCTTTGTGAAATAAATTATACTTTAATGGTATCTACTCGTATAGCCGAGAAGCAGTTTTAGGTATCTTTCAAGACTTGTGCGCCCCTTGCATAAAGCATACTTATTTGGGGTAAGTATTAATATATTATTATAATTACAAAATCTCTAATATTTACAAGATGTAGCAAGTGAATCTATAATTTAATTTGATATAATAATCAGTTAATATAATAAACTATTGATATAAAATCGTTTGATATTAAAAGACATAAAACCTATTTAGTCTAATGTGGTAAAACAATAACTTTATGTTATAATTTTTTTTTATTTCACCGTCAGATTCGTCTTTTGGCATACATTTCATATCGATAGTTATTAAAAAGCAGAAAATCAATCAATCAAAGAGTGCATCATTCTAAAACAATTGATTGTGAACATATTATGTGGTTTTTATTTCCCTGCAAGAAACATGCAAACAAGCATACACCATGCAAACAGCAAGCATGCAAACAAGCATACACCATGCATGCAGCATGCAAGCATGCTAGCAAGCTGGCAAGCAAGCAGGCAAGTAAGCATGGAAGCAAGCATGTAGCATGCAAGCAAGCATGCAACATGCAGCAAGCATGGTTTACGTCACTTTACGCATCACTTTTTTTCACGCGTGGTTATTGTCGCAGATGTGTTTCACGCTCACCACCGCAGCTTCGGCTTGATGGCCGGTTATGGCCAGACTCGGCCGCGGCGGCGAGTGTTAAAACCACCTGCTCCTCAGATCGCGGGCCGCCTCGCCCCTCCGCGCCTCCGCGGGTTTAAATTACACTCTAGGGGTAGAGCAAACAAGACTTCGTGGAGTCGGTTTTGCAGCGATTCGTTTTTGTCACGCCGCTCCCGCAGCAAGCTCGCTTCACTCGTTCGCCTTCGCGGGTTAATCACTGTTTTAATCAAGCCTAACCTAAAGGATTCACCAGCATAAAGGGATCTGGCACTCCGCTCCGCTCCCGTCCTAACCCATCCGAGTCGGATTGCTTTGAATCGGGGTGTTAACCCTAGATATGGTATCAATATATATTTTAAACGATAGGCCTAATGATTTTCGATTAAATAAACGTTATATCCAATAACGTTATACGACATAAATTTTAGAGTATATAAATGTTATAACTAAAGAAATTATATTAATAGTTGGTATAACTCACGTTTATTATATCTTGTGAACGTTATTGAAATGAAAATATACCACATAACTTTATATGATGTGAGACGCACCCACTTATTTGGCTACCTGACAGATGTGAAGACTTATGATGATGTTCTGTACCGCTTTTCATGAAAAACTACATTTGACAAAACAAATTACTGTAGTTACATTTTAAATACTTAGATTACGTCACAGCCATAACTAGCGATGCTAATGGGTCATGTACACGTATCATATTAAATAGAACAAGAGTTTCGTTCAGCGTGAGTAGGTACGCGACTACGGTATGACCACTTTAAGTTTGCATGCAGTTCAAGATGGCGCTGCTTATCAAGAAAAATTGCATCAATATGTCAAACTAGGTACATTTATTTTAGTTCTGTGTTTTCCCGCCTGCAAAGATAAGTTTGTTGAAGTGTACGCGAGCTTACAGCACATTCACATTCAGCTCCTCGACAAAGAGGTCGTTGTGCGCCCGTCCGTATGTTACCTCGAGAGCTCACGTTATGTGCCACCGCCTTGCCTAGATACCATCTATGAACTGAGAGTTCTTTTGATGTACTTTGTTTTGTATATAAATGGCAGTTTATAGTGGAATGTTTGAGATTTATGTTGTTGATGCCCTTGGAGCTTCAGAAGTCATAATTTATTTTAGTTCGTTTCGGTTTGGCATTCCTAATTAGTGATTTTGCTGGGTAGGTACATACATGTTTATATTAAACTATCTCAGTTACTTGAAAACAGCAGGTAGAGTATTTTTTTCATATTTGATAAGTTAATACGTTATTAAAACTGTACAGTAATAAATAGTCACGAAATTAACGGCTCCCTAATTAATCGCAGAGCTTCTTCAACGATTTAAGGATCACTAAAGTTCAAATACAGTGACGAATAATTTCGTCGCTTCTTAGTCGCGACGCCGCACCGTGTCATCCCCACAAGTACCCACCCACAAGTACCGCAATTTCCTATCTCCATCCAGTTTACTTTAAGAATTTGTTCCAGATTATACACGACTGACATTGTATGTTTTCCTTTAATTTTCTTATACCTAGGGCGTCATAAACAAATGGTAAATAGAAAATGATACGACAATATTGTTTGTGCCTGCTTGCCGCTGTTGCGACGATGTAAAGTGTTTTATGATTATGTTTGCCAATTTATATGCTTAACTAAAGTAGTAAAGTACACACGCTTTCATAACTGGTTTTAATTTTCGGACTGCTTAAACCCACGAGATACACACAGCGGGTGCCTGATAAGATGGACGTTATTCACGCTGGCATGGCGTGATGATCCGAGATTGTCCTGAGAAGGCAAAACATACTGAGGACTGTAAGCACATGAGGCAGACCTTTTCCCAGCATTAGGACAAAATCGGGTAATAAAAACAACTGAGTTATTACTTCCAGTCGGTTTATATAGCGTTATATTTTAGTCACACATGGTGGTACAGTAACTTCGCAATATGTATTATATTGCGAAGTTACTTACAGCTGCAGTGGTTGTGCCTAGCTCTGCAACAGACGCAATAAACGCGCAATAAATGCGAACTTCAGTAAAGGTTAACTGTAATACCGCCGATATTAAATTAGTTTTTCAACTAACGGAAGTTTCAAATGTATGTGCTCGAACGAATCAGTTCGAATGAGTAATTACTAACTCTGCGAATGTGTCGCGAATGAGTAAATCGAGTTGCTGGTTGAATCTCCCAGGAGAATGTGCTAAGACGTGTTCTTCATTATTAGCTTTCAGGATAGCATCTTACTTTGGTGTTACAAAGTTCAGGAAAGTCTTATCGGATCCAACAGTTGCTGCAACAGCTTTTGATACAGGTCCTATGTTAGTAAAGTTAGGCAAGCCAAATATTTTCAAACCCCTATCAATTTAATTTATTTATTTATTATTATTATAGCTATATGATAACAGCCGCTCGGATCAATCTTCAAGATAAGCCGCGCTTGACCAAGTTGGTCTGTGGAAGGGTGACCGCCCATTACATACCAAATTTCCTTCGTGCCTCGAGAAGCACGTTAAGCCGTTACGTTGGTCCCGGCTGTTATTTGTAGATCTCTAACAGTCGTTGCAGGTAGTCAGTGGCCCGAAAGTCTGACAACCAGTCTTAAAGGGTACCGTTTACCCAGTATTGGGTTGTTGGGGTCAAATAGGCAGTCGCTCCATGTGAAATACTGGTTATTCATGCTGTATCCAGTTTGACTGGAAGCCGACCCCACTAAAGTTGGGAAAAAGCTAGGCAGATGATAAGTCATAAGTCTTCTAATCATTTGTTAACACAGGTACAATAAATAGTTGTTATAAAACATTACAAGCGCGCTATGTTATACCCGAACTGACCCGAAGGCGTACAAATATTCATAGAGGTCATTGACATTTAAATTGATAACCTTGAATGCTTATATTAAAGTATTAATTGATTTTGACAAAAAATAAAAACAAAGAAAATTAAATTAAAAATATATAAATGTCAAAACTAAGTGTAACTACGTCAAAATTCAAATGATGTTTAAGCAAATAAAAAAAGAGAAAACAATTTACTAAAATAATACAAAATGTCACGTGCAAAAATGTCAAATGGAATTAAACTTAAAGATATGCTATGTGACTAATGAGTACCGATTATGGTCAAAAACAGTCCTTACATTTTGTCTACCAAGCATTATGTACATCGAACTAAGTAACTTTACGCATGAAATATTGCTGGGAAACGATTTTTTTTTTTGAGGTGCACGGTTACGTTTTACGGTAAGACTAAACGTATACCGCACTCAAAACATTGTGCTGATGGATGGATTGAATAGGTATTACGGGCTACGGGCTCGTGGAGGTATTTACAGTAAAAATCATACGTTAAAAAAAAAACTTGCGAAAAAGTTGGAACTTTGACCGTCAATATATCCGTAACTAGAAGGTATGGTCTAGAACAAAAAAAATATCGCAATGACGGGGAAAACAAGTACCTTTCGGCTTCGTAAAGGGTCTTGTTACGCTCTCTATACAAGAGAGAGTCGGGATTATTTTAATTTAATAATGATGTCGGTTGGTTGTCCATTCACCTACTAGCTTCTACACCCGGAACTTGGGCCCACGCGTTTCAGAATTGTTTTACAACACAGCTTTCCAGGCCCTTTGTATTATCCAACAATAGTTTATGGGCCCCAGTTAAACTCCCTGGATTTGATATATTGTGAAGATCCTGTCTTCTTGCAATAACGCTATTTTAGCGATAGGTAATACATATTTTTGTACTTTTTCACCGATAGTACCTATTTCAGTAGTTATACGTGTTATGCGCATTGGATTAAGCTGTTCTATATAAAAACCTGGGTCTTGATTGATGGAATAAAGAAAGTTAACACATATATCAACGGCACACGGCACCAGCCAAACCCTGCCTGGATAGGTTTCTGCACAAATGGCGTCGAATTTCAAGTTATGTGCAGTACCTTTAGCTGACGTAGAGTTCATTGTCAGCCTACAAATTAATATTAAGTGACATACTTACGTCTCAAGTTAGCTGTTAATCTAGAAAAATATTTAATTGTGTATTATCACCAGAATAACAACTGATTTATTGATATATATTTTGTGAAAATAAACAGTAATTCTTGATTAATAATAACATTTTGATTGCGGGTATTTCGCGCTTTTTAGTGCATAATATTTGCATGCATATTTTGGCATTTTGATAGTGCATTTAATCCGATGTATAGATAATACATTTGCTGTACGGAAACTGCACTTACTGCTAAGACTTAAGGGTGCTGTCAATGTTAAATTGTTACCACACCAAAACTAATCGTTTCCAATAGGGTCGTTTGTTTAACATTGAAAAAAGAACCGGTGAGACCCTGTCCACAACCTCGGGCGATCCGACTTGTGTAAAGCGATATGCAAGCGCATAATTTTTTGTTCTTCGTGTAAGTTTCTATTCCGATGCTCCGCAAGTTGCATCGCAGTGACTCGCAGCATAGAACAAGCTCTTTCACATGGTTTCTGAGCAATTGCTGTCGCGGGACCAGGACGCATGCCGCCTAGGCGTGTAGCTCGT
Source organism: Eugnorisma glareosa (assembly GCA_947578425.1). Classification (NCBI taxonomy): domain Eukaryota; kingdom Metazoa; phylum Arthropoda; class Insecta; order Lepidoptera; family Noctuidae; genus Eugnorisma; species Eugnorisma glareosa. Next base: position 12,720,975 of record OX387966.1, on the reverse strand, counting down.
GGCCTAGAACTTATACTCTCAACAGTAAAGTCACAATATTTTATTCAAGTAGGAGTTAACACTGTACGGGTTGTAGTAGTTACCGCCGTCACTGGTTTGTCGTAAAGTATTGTGAGTTTAGTATAATAGAGAACGACTTTTCGATCAAGATTCACTAGGTTTATTTAGGCAAAGTTTACAGTGTTAGGGTAAAAGGCGATTCTCTCTCTAAGTTGTTGATAGTTACACAGTTATAAGTGCACTAGTGAATTTTTTTTTTTTGTTGTATTTTTTTTTTTTGGAGATGGCATCTCGCAGTTCAGCCTCTGAGGCTGGCTACTGCTTAACCGGACAATTCCTCGGGATACCTTAAAAATGAATCTAAGGCCTCCAGCCAGGGGCTTAAAACTATACTTAAAAACTAAGCGACCACTCGCTAAGGGCACCCCCTGTGGGGTACGGGCCTCGGCTTAGGGCGTCGCTGGGGGGGGCAGCAAAGGGACAGGCTGGATCTGAGTGATAGTGAAATATCCTTAGTATTGCTATATTTATAATATTTACCTAGTTGCGCGTAGCCGTAGTGGGCCCAAAGTTGGTTACAGCGAAGCAGAAAAGTGTATGGCGTACACACGTCCTTGTCCCATATCACTTGGGGTCGGCGCAACACATTTTTTTCTTCCCCTCTCCTCTATCAACCATCACGATATCGTTTACTCCTTTATCTTTCATATCATTCCTCACACAATCCATCCATCGTTTCCTTGATCTTCCTCTCCCTCTCCATCCGTCAACATTTATATGTTTTAGACGCAGAAGGCTTAATTCTCAAAATGGCAACCGTGTCGCAAAAGGACTAGTTCTCAAAATAACAAATTCTCTAAAAGCCTAATTCTCGGAACGTATTTATTATATTCACCGGTCTTTTAGTCACATGCGATTCGTCCCTCCTCATCACATGTCCATACCAAGATAGTTGATTCCCTTTCAACTTTTCTGTAACTGGCGCAACTTTTAAACGTCCTCTAATATATTCGTTCTTTACCTGATCTATTCTTGTCATATCACATATCCACATGCTCGTCTCCGCTACATGCAATCATTTTTCAGCCATCTTCACAGACTAGTCTTCACAGACCAGCAACCTATATAACCTATATATACTATTTATGTGTATTTATGTGTACTATTTAAATTAAATATTATACACGACACTCTTTACTCCACCCGAATAGATGTATTAATTATACATGTTAAGCTCAAGTGTCACTCCATCACGTCCCGACCTTGATGGATAATACTTAATTGATTAATAGAATTAGCATAATATATCGCAATCGCACACACTGTTATTCCACCCTCGTGCCTAATCCGTGATACCTCCTGATCCTGTGAGACCGTGTCGTTCATTAGTAATTCGGTTGAAGTACATCCATGCTTTTAAGGTGCTTTGTGGTGATTAATTTGTCAGACTGAAAATGTATGTGTGTGAAATGGAAAGCAAGAACGCATAAAGGTGATCTCAAGTAACCCGGCCTCGGCGACCTCTCGCTTCCGGCCTTGGTTCAATCCATGGTCCGGAGCGAGACGGAATGGGACGCCGTCACCTCCTTCTGCGAAGCAGTCATGCTAGCGAAGGAGGTGGCGGAAAGTGCGAGGGAGAGAACCTCACGTCCCAGCCGCCGCGGGAGACGCACCGGGCGTCGGGGGCCACGTGGTGGCCCCCGGCCACCGTAGGCGCGGGCCTGTAGACGATGAGCTATGGGCTAGCTCGCCGTCCGTCCGTCTTATGACGACAGGCCGTGTCGACGGCGCGTTCGTGTTCCACGCGCGCCTCAAAGAGAGTCAGCAAACAGGAAGGGGTCCGAAAGGACCGATGCCTGCCAGGGTTGCGGGACTGTTCGAATGAGATACCGCGGCCCTGGAACACAAAGGGCAAAGGAAGGAACATGGATGGGTTTTAGTCCGTAAAAGTCTGACACTCCCCCCTGCTCAGCCCAGAGCGGGAGGGGTTATTTGATGATTTCCCATCCGAAAAAAAAAAAAAACAAAGTAACCCGGCCTTTTTTTTAATAAAAAAAACCGGCCAATTACGAGTTGGACTCGCACGCGATGGGATTTGTACCATCGTAGTAGGGGGACCCCATTAATTTTTAATTAATTTTTACTATTTATTGTTATAGCGGCAACAAAAATACACATTCTGTGAAAATTTGAACTGTCAACCCATTACGGATCATGAGAAACAGGCCCCCTGACAGACGGACGGACGGATAGTGGAGGCTTATTGATAGAGTCCCGTTGGTTACCCTTCGGGTACAGAACCCTGAAAAGATCGTTTTTTTAAAGTCTCTGCAGTTGCAATTAGTTGAAGGTGGAAGAGTAATACGTCCTCCAAACTTATGCAAATTAAAGCAAGCTGCTAATTCTTTGCAGAAAATGTAGGTGATGATGGTTTGTATATTTTGAACGTCGTCCTCCGAAGCATCGTAATTGTAAAATGATCCTTAACTTCATAACTCTTTTAAAAAATTGCACCTCTAATTTCAAATAATTTTTTTCATCATGCAGCAAAATATAAATGACGTATTAATAACACTATAAGTCTGGTAAGCGTTAACACCTTGGGGCTTGTATATGGTTAACTGAAATTGCCAAAGTCTCCTGCTTATTGTAAACTGAAATTGCACAAGTGACTATGCAGCCGGCCTTGACTTTCATTAGCTCCATGAAGCAGGTGTGTTTCAGACGTCAGTCGCAACTGACGCGCAAGACTGAAAAGATGCATGCATGTGGAAGAAGGTAAAGGGGTGCTCTATGACTGGCACGAGTTGTCATAGTAAGGGTTGTTTATGGATGCAGGGTAAGTAAACTCCTTAGCAAAAACTCTTCACATACAAACATAAGTAAAGTATCATAGTAGCCAAACAAAACATTGCGTCTATCTACGAATGTAATATAACCTAAATAAATCTCCCTTACTTGTGTAGTAGCAAAAACTGTAGTAGATAATAAATTGGTGTTGCGGACAACTTTCTTGTTCGCCGCTGAGAAAGAGCGACATTCCCACACAAATACACACTGCAATAAACCATGACTGAACCAGACTTTCATAATGAAACATAATGTGAAATGCAGGCGAAACTCACATAAATCCATTCTAATATTATTTTTATATTATTTATATTATTATGCGAAGTCTGTCCGTCTGAACTTTTTACCACGTCCTAACTACAGAACGGATTTCGAATGAAAGTCACAAACAGGTAATCGGGACCCTTCACGAAGCCGTCAACCAAGCATTCTGTACATCAAACTAAGTAACCCTACGCACAAAAATATATTTTTGTTGGGGGGTGAAAAGTCACGTTAAACGGTAAGAGGATTTAATGTGAAGCACTCAGATAATATCGAAGTTATTATATTGTTCACCTGGATGGAAGATGGGAGAAGAAAGTGTTGGAGTGGAGATCATGGACGGGACGGAGGAATGCGGGAAGACAACCGACTATATAGGTGGACAGACGATCTGATTAAAGTGGCCGGAAGAAACTGGATAGCCATGACACAAAACAGCCAAAAGATCAATTTGGAAGAGACCTACACTCAGCATTTGGTGGCCAAAGGTTGAAGAAGAGAGAAGAGACTCAAATAATAACCGACCAGTATTTAACCACCTGCACAGCGCTTTCGTTGGCTTCGTTTAAATCTTAGAAGGTGCAGGCGGAGGTGGGGCATATCCTGCAGAGGGGCCCACTGGCATGGTATTTGGGACGGGAGTTATAACATTAAACACTTGTATTAAAAAAAAGAAACTTGTGAAAATTTCGGAACCTCCAATTTATCCGTGACAAGAAGATTCCCAGGTATTGTCCAAAACAAAAAACTGATTGCAATGACAGGCAAAAGAAGTACTTTTCGACTACGTAAGGGTCTTTTTACACACATTAGGTAAACCGTGATCTAGGTTACGCTATATGATACTTTTATCGGTATTATACGCAGATAATGCTATAGGTAAGGCTATTTAAGTGTTAAACATCCCTATATTTTCACGGTTATTTTCCCTTGGTCACAAAATTACGCAATAATGAAATTTGCGACCGGCGGCGGGTCCGTCGTTTTATTTCAGCAATTAATTATATAATAGATGTTTACGAGTACTTACCTGAATTCTGCCTTTTTTGTTTTGTTCTTAAACGGAAAATATGTAGGTATTCGTAGAAAGAGGCCGATATTGTGTTAGATACTTGGCGAAACTTGCTGACTTATGATCTCCATCTCGAAACCATCAAATATGAATGCGACACTTATTAATTAAACACTTACCTAAGAATTGGCGAAATGTGGGTGTACTATTAGGTACACCCGCAGGTGCATGCCCTTCGGGGATTACAGGAGTGACGTTAGGTTATGTTGCCTAAGAATTGGGTTCGTGCCCTTTGTGCTCCAGGGCCGCGGTATCTCTTTCGAACAGTCCCGCAACCCTGGCAGGATTGGGTTCGTGTCCTGTAGTCGCGAATACAACTTTTGGACTACATAATGTTTTAGATATAACTATCATCTGCTATAAGGTTGCAAACGTTACAACCACAAAAGTAAAAAGAAACGAAAATCAACTTAAATACATTTCGTCGTGTTTGCGAGTGAAGCCGCACGTCTTCTATCAGAAAAGTGACGAGGGTGCTGTCCTTATCATTTGCGGACTTTTTTATAACCGAAATTACCTTGTACGAAGATTTCGAACCTCTGATACATTACGTCCGAGTGTTCTACATTATGTAAACCTACCCTTATGACCCAATTTACTCATAAAGCCTTAGAAGAATAAATCATACGCGAAAGGACTAAAACTTTATCGTCAAGCCAGTGGACAATTTAATATTAGTTTAGCTGACACGTTTGTATCTCAGATAAGTCAATGAGCCTATAAGTTTGTTGGTTTGTTTTATAAAACAGTTTAAGTAGAAACTTGGCCTATCTAAGCTTCTGATTGATTTTGTGACTATATTTGGACAAATAAAATATTCCGTGGGCCATTTAATATAAGTTAAGCTGGCACGATTGTATCTCAGATAAGCCACTGAATTTAGATGTTTGTTTTACGAATATAAAACAATTTTAGTGGACGCTTTGCCTTTTTGATAAATAAAACATCATGTTTTACTTTTTTTTGAATAGTGATTATGACTTTTTTTTTCACTTTTCCGGTTGACATCGATGGGGACTTTGACGCCTAAGTGTCCTATTGTCGTCGTTGTATATATAAAGGTAGGAACTTTTCTTTTTAGCATTATTTTAGTTCTCTTTGTAGTCTGTATACATACATATAATGTACATAGTAGATATACACAATATAATACATTATTTAGTGAATGATTTAATATATTCCAATCCATGAAGTACCTACATAAAGGTTTCATCAACATTGTGCTATCTCACTCGATCTCTTACTGCTCGAAAACATACAATGGTAGTCCGCAACTAGCGTCTTCAGATGGTCAGGAACTCAGGGCCATCTTTTGGATCTATTGGACACTTTGACCAACTGCCCAGGGCCCCATGATCCAAGGGGCTACAGTTCGTGTAACTCATAGCTGTCAAACGAAACCACTTATCCCAGGCGATATACAATTTTTTCCGAGATCGCTTCACTCGCTTCTGCATCCTACTTTCTTACAATTGTCTAGCCTTTCAACATAAGTCAATAGTAACTTATATTTCTACAAGAAAACCTAACAATTTTTTTTGGTTCAAATAAATTTATAAGAGTCCCTTTTTTATGAATGCCAATGACACCTCTTACTGCGCTGCATATTTGCAATGGACAAACCAATTAAATTATTGTTTTTATGACTAAACTTTATTTTCATTTTCCGCTCGGTAAAATATGCAACAAAAAACATTGTACCAGTTCGCCCAGTTAATCCGGAAAAATTTTAACCGCAAAATATTTAAATGAATTAAAATGCATAAATTAAACAAAATATGCATTCAGTGAAGTGTACCAATCAACTTTCATTGTTTTCAGATCAGTATTTACAGTCAAAGCATAAAATATTGTTGTTCAGGTTTATTTCATACAAAATTAGACTGCGTTCTCGGAAACGTACTGATTTAATTAAATAATAAACGCTTTGCGAATAGAGCATGATTGAAATGGAACTTCATTTATTTTCATTAGGTACGGGGTGTCTGCCTCATTTATTTTCGTAGGATTTATCAGACATCCGATAGTCTAAGAACACCTACCTACCAAACAAGGAGATTCTGACCTCTGTAAGATCAAAAAATAAAGGTACCTATGTAATAAATAGGACAACGTCAATCATTTTTATTGGTTGACTGTTGTTTGACTGAACGACAGGCTCATGGTCCAATATCTCTCCAAATAACAGACTGTATACGTTTAGAAAACATTTACCTTGCTGATTCCCTTCACAATTCTCCATATTTGCAGACTTTTAAAAGTTGATAAGAATGACCTTAACAAAAATAAAGATTTTTCACAATGGCTTTGTAGGTAAAAGGAGGAGAAATAGCACAATAGCAGTGTGCTGTGGTAAGTTGACAGGGGTCCACGTTCGCATGTCTCAAATGTGGGCCCCGCTATCGTTCGTATTCCTTTAAGGAAACATTATACCTCTTCGACCCGCCTTTTAACGCTCCGCGCTCCCGGTCCTAAGTTATTACTCGCTTTTACCCTTACTGTTGGCTATTACGAAACGTGTGGACTTAAATATATATAACATATTGTACCCCTGGTGCGACCGAAAGCGACAAAGGCACTTCTTAGTGCTCATATTTATGTTTGGCCTGTCATAAATAAACTCAACCTCGATTTGCTGACTAGTTATAAATGTCCTCGAGGACATTAATGTTTAAGATTAAGCGCACAGCTTTTTATAACACTTTTGCTTTCATTTATATTTAATACTAATACAATTAAGTAAATTGCCTTAGTTATAACGTAATAACTTTAACTACGTATTGGCACGCAACGTAAACGTTGGAGTTATAGGGTTCCATTGTAAAATGTGTCATGAATGTTGGAGCGGTGTGCGATGTGGAGCCTCTCGCTGCACATTTCGTTCGGTTGATTAAATTAACAGAGTAAAAATGTTTTTTAGTAGTAGATTAAGTGAAGTTGTCTTCAATAATTCAATGTGCGAGGCGATCAATATAGCTGGCTCGAGACGAGAGCCCACCGCGACGCAGACGGCTTCGGATAATGAATACTTTCACAAATTAAAAGCAATGTCATTAATTTGCTTTATCGAAGTTTTAATTTCCTTTTCTCCTTGTTGTTTTGGTTATAGATTCCTTTGACTTAAAAATATGTACATTACAATGTTCTCGCTAAGTACTTTATAACTTTCTTGTAACTTTTGACGTCACTGTCGTTGTCGTTAATAAACCATCACTAACAGATACCACATACCGACATACTGAAAAAAGTTTAATCCACTGATTAAGATTGTGAGATATGACGCTTTATCTATTGTTTATCAGAACTTGACATTTATGAAGACTTCATAGAAAACCACTGATGCTTGTCGTTTCATTTCATTGAACAAGGAACAGGACATGGTTTGACTACAACACTTTAGTTTTTTGTTTGACACTTTAGTCATAAACTTCACTTCACACTTCACTTTACTCTAGTCTTTAGATAGAGACTAAAGTGCAGGAATATAGATAGATTGTTTATAAGAACTTGTGACTTAAAGACTTTTGACTTTCTGGGACGACTTTCTGACACCTCCGTATGTGGCCAATAACGTATAAAAAGGAGCGAATATTTTAACGTTCTTTACGAGTCACGCAGAGGTCACGCACGAGGAATAAAGATCCCTTTCAAGCCTGACTGGAGCTGCACGGCTTTACCTCGCAGATTGATCGATCTACACGGAAGCTTGAGCCCGAAAATCCCTCCAATCATAAAAAATATAATACTGAAGTATGAGAAAATTATTACCGTAATGTTTAACCTTTTAATGATTTTTGAAATGTGATATTTCAGATAATTAAAATACGGTATCCCCTTGTTTCGCCGAAAATGTGTCATATAATATTTGGTCCTTGTATTTTTATTTCGAATATTATTATTTTAACGACTATTTACTTGAATGAAACATATTTCACAGAAATACAATTCAATAAATTTTATAGTCACATTTTTTTATTTAACAAACTTATCAAACAGTAGGATTACTTTATAACGAATATTGTTTGTTTTGTGTATTTTTCCACGGTATTTTATTTAGAGAGCAAGCGAAGCGAGCGAGCTAAGACCCCACCCCTTCGAACCTCACCTGTCTGGAGACGGGGTGCCCCAAGTCATGAGCTCGCTTCGCTCGCTCTTGCATCCTAAGTTTTCCTTGCCACAATACCTTGTTTATGTTAAAGTGGCTTGTGTACGAAACAACAAAAAAAAATGGAGTACGATAGACGCATTCGACTGTGTTTAGATTTATTTTTAAAATTATGGATCGCTTATCGTGTAGTTTTACATTTTCGTCGAAATAAAATACCATGGAAAAATACACCGAACAAACAAGTGTTAGGTTACTTTAAACCCTGTAGACAGAAATAAGAGCCCCGCGTGGCGGGGCTACGTTGACTACGCCTTAATACAGCATTTTGATATTTACCTTGACGTTGAAACGTTCCGTTCATTCCGATGATTACCCTACCCGCATTGTTTTTGTGAACGCGGTGTTGTAATTTTATAGGAAGCCTCTCTATTTTGTATAAATTTCTTAAACTCAAAAAATACTGTCGGATTTTATCTTTTGAAGAAAGTTAATTTTGTAGGCCTTTTTGGATGATGCCTTTGAATTTGAAAAAGTAAATCAAAAACAAAAGATTTGCGCTGCGTAACTTTGGCGAAGGTCGAAGATTACAATTTACCTACCATAGTTTTTGGTCATTTTTGGTGTCAAATTAAAGTTTTAACACAAGTTAGCAGTTAATTGCAATGTCATGCAGCGGCGCCATTTAACGAGAGAGGAAGTGTTAAGGGCAGTACATGCTCCACGCTGGGGCTACTCAACGAAGTATTGCTAAGGAAATTGGAGCAAAACAAAACGTGATAATCAAGGTTATGGTTCAAATGCAACAAATGTAACCAAATGTTACGGCCTCCGAATATAGAAAGAAGCCGTAAGCGCGCCTAATATACAGTATTAGGCGCGCTTACGACAAAAACTACTCTTTTAAAGAGTAGTCGCACGCAGCCGATTAGTTACTCTGTGGAAAAAGGACAATTTTGATTTTAATATTATCATTCCTCCAATACTCTCAACGTTTACACCTAAAAGGGACCAATAATGTCTGAGCTAGCCACATTACGAGGGTGGGAAGTGAGGCGGGCGCAGCGGACCAAGATTGTTTTTTATTTGGACACTGCGTGCCGCTTGCAATTACTGTTGAACGCGGCTTCTGGTGCATTGCGACTAAAGAGCAACTTTTTTACATCTTAGCAGGATCTGGGACAATATCCCAAAGTAAGACTTTGATAACTTGATTCAAAGCATGAAAAATCGTTGCAGGACCGTTGTTAATGTCATGGGTCGTTTAACTGACTACTGATTTTTAAAAATGGAATAATAATAATGCTTTATTTTTCGCTTTATCTTGAAAAACAAATTCATCGTTAGTATTACCATTTTAGTTAGTTAGTTTTACAGTTTTCGTCTGTAATTGAATAAAATTTTATTTACGCAAAAAAAGTATTATTGTTTTATTCTGAAGTCTAGTCTGTTAAATGGGCTCAATAAAAATATAAACACTTTGTATGTTACGTGGAGTTGATGTGTGTATAATAACTAAAACTTATTTTCTGTATATATTTTAATTTTATTTTTGCTGTCTATAGATTACTGCTTGCTATTGTGTCGGAGGAGTCAACCACCAGATTTGAAGCCATTTCTATCAGATTATAAAATAATTCAGAATATCATGATTAAACTAGTAACAATGAAGTTCAGCAGACGATCCCAAGTAGGTATACGTCGTAGCGAGAGGGTGTGAGTTCAAGTTCATTCTTATTTAAATAAAGAATTTTAAGAATCAATTTGTAAAGACTTGTTACCATTCAACCGTTAACGAAGTTAAAAAAACAATGAAGAACTTTTCCGAAAATAAAATAAAAAAGATTTTTCATTTTTATGGCTACAAAGAGGTGCGCGTTATAATGTCTACAATAAACAAATCTAGTGAGAGGTGATTGAACTAACCTTCTTAACTACGAATTTAATAATAACATGCGCAACAGTTACTTTACCGTACGAGTTTACTTGAGTTAAGCACACACATAATAAATTCACACATTTTCCCATGGGGGTTGGCAGAAACCACAGAACGCCACCTGCTACGATCCTGACATACCTACTCGTTTCACCTCGTCCATACATCAAAACAATAATAGTAGTAAAATATATCTCTTATGTACAAAATAATACAGGGTGTAACAGGACCCTTCACGGAGCCGTCAACCAAGCATTATGTACATCAAACTAAGTAACTTTACGCAAAAATTATTGCTGGGAAACGACTTTTTTTGGGGGTGAAAAATGATGTTTTACTGTAGGACTCAATGTAAACGCACTCAAAACAATGTGCTGATGGATGGATTGAATAGTGCGGGAGTAGTGGAGTTGTTTAAAGTAAAAATCTTTCATTAAAAACATGTATTTAAAAAAAAACTTGTGGAAAAGTTGAAACTTTGACCCCCAATATCTCCGTAACTAGAAGGTTCCCAGGTATGGTGTAGAACAAAAAAAATATCGCAATGACAGGGAGAACAAGTGCCTTTCAGCTTCGTTAAGTGTCTTGTTACACCTTTTATATGCTAGACTAGTTTCAAATAGATAGTAGTTATAATCGACAATGAGAAATAGTCGTAACTTACTATATAATATTATAAATGTGAATATTTATGAGGATGGATGAGTGTATGGATGTTTGATACTCTTTGACGCAAAAACTACTGAACGTATTTGAATGAAATTTGGCACACAGATAGTTTATAACCTAGATTAAGACAGGATACTTTTTTTCCCGGTCGGTAGTATGATCGCGTGGGACAATTACCGAACTACACGCGGGCGAAGCCGCGGGCATCAGCCAGTACCTATTTTATAAAAAGACAATAGCAAATATTCACGGATGTACAAACTTGTGTGATCAGGTATAGACCCAAGCAGGCTGCATCACTTTCGAAAAACTGATGATCTGTGTTCTTAAAAATGACACACAGCGGAGGGCGCACGAGGGATGCACGTACCAAGGGCACAGGGCGAGACTCCGTCGGTCAACATTTGCTCGGATTGCGGCTCTTAATTAATTGCACACATTGCTCACTGCTCGCCACCTTCGGCGAACATTGTTTGCTCGAAAAAATCACATGAGGGCTCTGTTTGCACTGTATTTTGCTCGTTTACTGACATATTTTACACTTAAAAATGTTGAGTAAAACGTATCTAAACAATATAATCATAATATACACTAATATTATAAACGCGAAAGTTTGGATGAATGGATGAATGTTTGTTACTCAATCACGACAGAACGGCTGAACAGTTATAGATGAAATTTGTCAGACAGATAGATTTTAGTCTGGAGTAGCACATAGTATACTGTTTTTCCCTCATACATACACATAAAAAAATCCACGCGAACGAAATCGTGGGCAACAGCTAGTAAAAATATGCCTAAAAGATACTTCAATGCTAATGCTCAGGTGATAGGCATGACGTCTTGTTTGAGAAACTAAAACCGAAAAGATATTACAATCATGTCAAAAAAATCTAAAAATAAATCTGCATTCTAAAAAAAGATAACGTAACATTTAAACTGTTCACGTTCACGTTGCAAGATGATATGCCAATTGCCACTCAGTCGGGCTTAGGTACACAAAATTTCATTAGAAGGTCCATAAAAGTCCATTAGGGTGTGAGTGAGGGAATGGCAAAGGTCGAGCCCAGGGCCTCACACTGCCACGCGGGCCACGGTGCCACCTGTCGGGCGCTACATTATCTATTCGTATGGTTATTCTAATTACCTGTCAGATACTGTCTCCATTAAAGCGAACAAAGAAGTTAAAACCAGTGAATTGACATTTATGAAGCTTCACAGCTTTAAGAATATTTTTCCCTTTTGTGTAAATTTCTAAGCTGAATAATATTGAAGTTTAATTACTCCCCATTACGGTTCCAGTCTGTGGAAATATTGAAAATAAAATTAATGTAGACAAAACCAGTCAATAAAATTCCAACACGCAAGTTCAAAAAATACAAACGCTGGGTTTAACTGAAATAGTGAACTAGATATCAAACACTATATCCGATTTTTTATTGCGAAACGGATGATCTAAAGCGAAGTTTCAATTCAACAATCAAAAAAAGTTCGTTTCGATGAAAAATGTGGCACAAAATCCAACAGTTTAAATTCTTTGTTGGAGACATGAGTGACTAGATAACGATACAATATATATTGAGTTATAAAGTTCATCATGTTTTTATATTTTTATTAATAATAGTTATCGTCAGGAGCTCTGATTAACTCGATAACTTTTTCATTTGACCTCTCAACTCTTCTTTCGATTGATATTAAAGTACAATGACACTTTAACTGAAAGTTTGAATAGCAATTTGAAACAAATTATAACCTTCAGGTGAACAATCGTAACTGAAATACGTGTAATCTAAATAATCGTCTTTCATATTCACCGAAATAAATAATGAACTCTGTGAGGTTTGTTCTACAAATTCTTTCTTAAAAAAGTACGTACAATTTGCGTTATTTGTCTTCTCTAAAAGGCGTCTCCCAGCTGTCTGAATTAAAGCAGTCCTGGGGAACTATGGTCTTCATACCAAATACGTTCTCGACGATGAATATTAACTGAATTCGGGCCAACTTCATTCTACGTAGGATCGTAAACTTGTGAAAAGTGAAAAAACTCGTACACATAACATTGTCTCGTAGCAACAGTGACGTAGACAGTGCCTATTTATTTACAACGCCGTAGCAGCGATGGACGAAGAATAGATTGATTCTCAGATAGAGACAGAATCAGATAACAAGTTTACTGTATTTGGGCGTTAGTATTTGTACTGGGGCGCTTTTATTTATTGTTGGTATTTTCTTGTCTATCTTCGTCAGATTTAATTAATTAGACGTGTAATAAGATTAGTTGATATAAGATAAACAATTTGATGCCGAAGCAAACGTGGTGCTTCTAGAGAGATGGGTCGTGCAAGAAACAGGCAAGTATTTCAATTACACTTTAATCTCGTTAGTGAAATGAATCCTGTGCTTGCATCGGGGACCACTAATGACAGTTGTGAGTCGCATTACAGGGGGCTCGGGAGCGTCCACTAAGACTTAACGACGAAAGACGCTTTATATATAGATGCGCGGAGCTCTAATTAGTTACGTTTTGCTCAAGGAACGTGACAGGCGCGTTGATAGCGCTGCAGCGCTGCATGTTTACTGATATTTTTTTGCTACTGTGTAATAATTAAAGTAGCTGTTTCTAGAAATACCTACCAGTGTGTTATGTTCCCTGATGTTTCCCTGTGCCTAGCTCACACGGAATTCGTTTTGAAGCCGACAATAAATTTGAATTTTAAATTGTATGTGTACCTGTGTGTATGTGTTTAAACACATTGCCGCTGGTTTCCCTAACCGCATAACGCCACCGCGCCATTCTGCTGCATTTGCATTTATTTTAATAAAGCGCTTGTGTTTAGTATTTTTATTTTCACATTTGAATATGAAAAAGAAGCAGGTGGAAGAAAATACTAATGGTAGGTATGTGTGAGTAATGATACCATGAAGTCAACATGGAATTTCGGCTTAAACCTAAAAATGTGTGTAGGAATGAATAAGGAAACTGATTGCAGCCGGATACAAATAATTAACTATTAGAAGAACTTAATATTTTATTATTCTCAAACATCACGACTGTTTTAGCCGAAGTTTTAGGCAAAGGTGTACCTATTGTACATCAACATTTAGTTATGTTTAAGTCCCATGTAATATTCCATCAACCAGGCACACATCTAGATAACGGGCCGCTATTTTTTGAGTAACAGCTCAGAGTTATTTTTCAATGTAGGTATTATAAACAAAACTGCATAAACGAGAATGCTTCCAAACGAAACTCATGAGTGACACCGATGCTACGCTCGCAGACGACTTAAGTACGTCGAGATGTCGCGAGGCTTTGCTCGCTAATGCACCTAACTTTTCAAGTACCTGTTACAATAACACACTTGATGACTTCACTGATTAGTCTAACTTTCCTTTTATACTTACGAATTGAGGACTACAGGTACTTTGGAAGGGTATTTTTCCAAAGGCACGGTGATAAAATGATTCCAAAATAAAAAAGAGACAGTCGCATACATCACACTAATATTAATAAGGCGAAAGTTTGTATCATGTGTGTATGTTGGATAGTCCTTCACACTCAAACGGCCCAACGAAATGTGTTTTTTCCGAAGTTTGGCTAAAATCGTCTTTTTGGCAACAAAAATTACCTGGTCAGCAAAATTCAAGGTGTTGTTTATTCAAACGAGGTAGGTAGGGTAGGTAAGTAGGCAGGTAGGGTAGGTAGGTTAGGTAGGAAGTTAGGTAGGTTAGATAGGTAGCTATGGTACTTTTTACAGTTCTGAAAAAAATACTTTACAAATACCAGAAGGCCTAAATAAGTAGTTTATAACATCCAGAACTATTAAAATACCACCTTGAATTCATGCCATCCGAGTACTTTTTGTAAGGTGAAACTAGTTATCGAAAAGACGACTTTTATTTCAAATCTTTTATTTCAACTTTATTATCTTTGCACCTGAATGTACTTGATGTAGTTAGTCTAGGACATTGAATTTGTTTACAATTTTTTTATCACCGGGCCTTTGGAACATAGAATTTTTGGTTAAGGTCGAATGGCCGCAGACTTAATACCCCTTTGGAAGAGGTTGGGTCAGATAACTCGACAGTATGTAGGAATTCCTCATCGTGTACGGTTACAAACGCCAATCTTACATATTCAAACACCCATACCCGGAACACCCACCCAAAGGTAACATAAATATTTGTTCCGGGAAATCAGAAGTGGGGTTCGCGACCCATAATGCCTCAGCAGAACCGTCGCCGCCCCATAAAACGATTAAATACGAAATATTGACTTTCTCCTCAAAAGTTTTACGCGAATCTCCGTTTTCGCAGAAGATGTAACTTTGGAAACTTTGAAAGCTTTATAACTCTTTTATCTTTCATCCGATTTAATTCATTACTTGAACTTTTTTAATATCAAAAACCGTCCATAAGTAATCATATTATACCTATCATTTTAAAAGACGTCAATGTAAACAATCAACGATGGAAGAAATACCTAGAAAATGATAAGAACACATGTAGTTACACATCTCAGAAACAGTATTATTCTGCTTATTTGAATTTCAACAAAAACATCTTTATCTAAAAAGATTTCAGTTGACCCCATCTTTGCAAAAGTAATCCGCCTGGTCTGTATTTGACAGCAGGTTACTCTCATAATCTTTATTTCCTTCTTTACTTATTTTCACTCAGTAAATTCAATGAATAAAAGGCCATAAATATTTAAATTCACTGGATTTCTGGGCAGCTGTCAAAATATTTTCACACACCACTTACGTTTTATTGGTTTTACTTTTTCATTTGCTTTGATGATGAATCGGTTCCGTATATACTTAAGTCTAAATAGGAGGAAAACGAAAATTAAGATAGATGACGCTTATTAGGAATTCTAATAGAGGAGGAAAAACAAGGGAAATCCCAGAGCAATTTAATTGTAATTTCTGTTCCTACTAGCGCAACAAAATAAATGTACGTACATTATTTTAAGCTTCCACGGTTTAGAACTAAACTTATACTTTACGGGTATCCTCCGTGATTGTTCATTATTTTGAGCAAAAAAAACAGTGTCGAAATATCGGGAGCTCAAAATAATGGACAATCACGGAAGACATCCCGTAAGTGAAAGTATAAGTTTTGTACTTATATATCTACACTTTAATATAATAAAGAGGAAAGATTTGTATTTTAGACGTTTGTAACGAATAAACTCAAAAACTATTGGACCGATTTCAAAAATACTTTCACCATTAGAATGCTACAATAGGCTATATTTATTATCGTTAAAAAGGGGTCTAAATTTAATTTAATTTAATATCAGATAACAATGATCCATAATGGTTAGTAACAATTGTAACTTACACTATGTTAGTAGGGTTACAAAAATACAGTCACAAAACATATTTACAAAATACATTTACAACTTAATAATGTACATTTATTTTACTGTCCCTACTACAATGCTGTCCCTACTAAAAAGGACGAAACACGAAAATTTTTCAAATAGACATCCAGAAATGCATAGGTACAAAAATGGTCAAGGTAGAGCCGTGCTCGCACCCACTGTATACCTACTACTATTATGTGGGTGCCAGGAACACCTCTATACAGTTAGTTTAGAATAAAAAGAAACAAATCTACAATCAAAGATTTTCGAAAATTCACTTGCCGCCGACTAAAATTCGAAAAATTACATCCTGTACTTTTATGATCTCAAGCGATAAGGTCAATCATATCTATATGACAAATTCAATAGGATAAGATTTCACTTTTTCTCAAAGGTCCATCCGATTACTTATGTTAGTACCTAATTA
Organism: Eugnorisma glareosa; assembly: GCA_947578425.1. Lineage (NCBI taxonomy): Eukaryota > Metazoa > Arthropoda > Insecta > Lepidoptera > Noctuidae > Eugnorisma > Eugnorisma glareosa. The sequence goes on along the minus strand of OX387966.1, from coordinate 12,704,281 downwards.
ACAACTATCTTTGACATTTATTTATCAAAATTACGAAGAACTATAATAAGAAGACTGCAATTTGCACAAACCCGTGCAAATTTCAATCTTATTTCTTCAATTGTTAATTAAGTACCCGTAGAAAGTGCTTTATCTTATCCCGTTGAATTTATGAGAGGCTTTCCTTTCATTTCATTTATCATGTTTTTAGAGAGATTTGATCCCTATCGAGTGAAGTCATAAAAGTACAGTGTGTTATTTTTTCGAATTTTAGTCGGTTCGATTCCCGAGTGCGGCAAGTGTATTTTCGAAAAAAAAATGTACATTTGTTTCTTTTTACAATAAAGGAATTAAGAAATTGTTCCATTGAGTAATGTTGCTATATCCAGTACTAGCTGTTGCCGGCTTCGCTCGCGTTTTGGTGGGAAATTATTCCACGGGCACCTGGTAAATATAGCCTATATATAGCACTCTGGAATAATGTAGCTTCCTATTAGTTAAATAATTTTCAAAATCGGTTCAGTAGATCCAGAGATTACCCCTATAGAAACTTACAAACAAATTTTACCTCTTTATAACATTAGTATAGAAGTATAGATTTAGATAACTTTCCCTCCACTAGGTGAGGTTGAAAAATCCCACCATATACAATGTGTAACATAATTAACGCACAACCTCTTAAGGGGTCATTGTACTCATCATTATGAACAACTTTCACTATGGGACCAAAACTGAAATCGCAAAAAAAAAATCGACTGCCCCATACATTTCTGTGCGCATTATTCGACAAAATGTACTGAACAGCTGTTTTTTTTTTCGCGTTTCGGGGTTAGTCCCATAGTGAAAGTTGTTCATAATGATGAGTACAATGACCCCTTAAAAGGTTGTGCGTTTATTCTGTTACACATTGTATACAGGATGACATTTTTAAGAAATCAAACAACAACAACATGATTATGCCCATTTTATTTTCCGTTCGTACCTATGTAATACCCACGTTTTCTTTCATTGTTTGTGTTATCGTGGCCATCAATGCCATAAATTACATTTGGTGTTCCCAAATATGTGTTGATGGGAATTGAATAATTATAATAGAAAAACAACACCACAATTTGTTGCACAATTTAAATGCAGAAAACAATCATGGTTGGTATAACGATTTACTTATAAAATAGGTATACCTAAATAGTGTACCCAACTGAGTTTCATAATAACAGGCGAATAAGATAATAAGTGATATATAGTAATGATCACGGGTGCAAGTTACAAGTAAACAGGTCGGGGTTATCTCCAGCCATTCTTTATATTTACTTATGTACGCTATCCTATTGCCATTATATAGGATAGCTATTGAACAGTTCGCACGAAGTACTCTCCCTCTCTACAAAACTCAAGTAAGTTCAAGAATATTTTTGGTATTTTTAACTCGCTTCTTTGTATTAAGCTTCTTCAAGTGGCTAATACTAAGCATGTAGGTAGGTAGCTAAAGTGCTGCAGACTATCAGAATTCACTGGTAGCTTGGCAAGTCTGTGCATCAAACTAGCTCAATCTTTACCATTTAGCGCTAATAGATAATCCATTAATTTCCCATGTACTATTAATTGGATTACCTAGTAGATGATCATGCGTAAATGTGGCAAAAGACGAAATAAGCAAAACCGTAAATGTTTGCAGCAAGATAAATCTGATATTGCGATACGTAAATCCACTTAGCATCAATCGCTGATCAAATATAAATCCCGGAATACCTATTTCCCGTAATCTTCCCTTTTATTGTTGATTCGCAACACGCTCGCAAGTTAGTGTCGTTCAATGCCAGTCTCGGGAAACTGAAGATTGTTTTCAGTTTAGCTAGAACCGTTTGGGGTTTACCCGACCCTCGGATGGATCAATTCTGATTTGGTTAGGTCCGGGCCAAATTGAAAACGAGGGTAAACCTTAATTTGCATTATATGCAGGATTTTTACATAATTCAATTAGATAACCCGAAGTTTTTTGATAAACAAAAAACATTATCTGCGCGGACGGGCAAAGCGCACGGCAGGAGAATATTAATCTCTGGCACGAGAGCTCGGGGGCCGTCCGGCCGCAGTCTGACACTGCCTGTTACCTCTTATAGGTTCCTGCTCTGAATTTTCTCTGTTTAGTAACCGCATTTTTAAGCGAATACCAGTGAAATATTGCCCCATGTCGTACGCAACCCGACAAACAAATGCCATCCCAAATTACGCCCATCAGATAAACACGGAATTCCAAACAGGAAAATTTATGGAATCCGATTACAAACTTGACGTTTTATATTTTTAAAGTACCTAAATTAAGCCAACCTGCACAATTTCAGAAATTTTATTACTTTATTCAGAACTGAGTTTTACCAAGCACCAATTTTTTTCTTATTTACTTTTCAGTTTTGTTTTACTCCGATTAAGCAAGCATCTGACATTAACTTATTCAATTTACATCCCGGCTATACTCTTTTGGTAGACTATTGCCGGATGAGTTATGGAATCATAACCCATCCGCCAGATATTTGCCAACGGTTCCTTCTACTCAAAAATTTTACTTTAATGTTTATCCACCCACCACGAAATTTTCAGAATGAAGGCGACTCTTATCCTGTTGATGCTGGCGTGTGTCATGGCGGCGGTGTACGGTGACCTGGTCTGCGGCAGCAACTACTGCAAACAGCACCCCTGCACTTCCCCCGTGGCCAGCAGCAGCTGCCGCAACCCCTCGGTGTACCGCGCTAACCACGCCGGCAAGTGCGCCTGCTGCCCAGCGTGCGTCAGCTTCCTTAGTAAGCAGAAACTTAATATATTTATACCACTATTCAGTCACTACCTGCACCGTCCAAGACTTAAATGAGGAAAACGGCACAGCTGTCCAAGTCACTACGTACCTACGTACTATACGGATAAAATCTGAGTCAGCGATTCGAGAAGAAGACGAAGAATTTTCGTGTATCTTCTTGCCTTTGTCTCAGGTTACCTAGGTATACGTGACAGAGGCGACGCTTCACAAAGATGAAGTTCTTCATAAACTCAATGAGTTTCTTTCCTGAACTTAACTCCTTTATTGACTGTACCTACATACATTCACGGGTATTTATATAGATATATATAGATACCTACCTATAAATAGCGAAGATTTCATTGTGGACTTTGAAAAGAAAACTTGAGAGAAACTTTAAGGCTAATCTGTGAAAACGGAGCAGGTACTTATAAATTGTTGATTTAGGACTGAAAAGATCATTTTTATGTATTTAGGTACAGTCAAGGGTATCTTCGATCCCATTTATAGAACTTTCTGGGACCGATATTATAAATATTATGTAGTACTTTTGCCCGCGGCTTCGCCCGCGTGGTAGAATGAAAACTATCATGGGAACGTATGTATTACCTAAGAAGGTAAGGACCGTGCCTGTCCGCGAGGTTTTTCGATCAGACGTGCAGTCTGATAACAGACCCACAGTGATCCGCGCTGTAATGCCGTGACTCTTGTTGCAAGCGCCTCCAACCCAGACGGCAACAGCGTCGCTTGTCCGTCGGTCGTTTGGTTTGGTTTGTTGGTGTTAGCACATGTGTGGGAATCGCCTAAGGTAGGAGTTGGGTAAAGACCCAAGTTAACGGTTCTGACCGACAAAAAAGGTGCTGCTAGATGATGAGGTTCAAACCTTATAGTCTACCAAATTTTAATGTAATTCGTACAAACGATACAGTGTGGAAAGGTCACCAGACAGAGATGAGTGCAACATATTACATCAAGAGTACTACAACAGTCTGTAAATAAACTAAACATCTGCTTCAATAGAAGCCCACACACAAGATAGCTCGCGAGAGAATATTCCTGGTATAATATCATTAGTATACCTACAGGTAGAAACCGTCGCAGTCCCAAGAATAGCACGCCTTCTTAATAATCCTGTTATTGCCTCCACGGCACTCCCGGGAAGTGATTACATTGCCGCCGAGACAACGCCACTGTATAAAAATAATGGAAATTGTCATCTTTTTACAAGCTACGACACTTTTCCTTCCCTTATGGTATTGTAACAATATAAACGGTGGCCACAAAGGACGTAACCATCAATAGAATGGTTATTCACTAGTATTTTATGTGCAAATAGAGCATAAATAGAAAGTACCTACCTGTCTAAGAAATAGGGGTCGCAATTGCATTAAAAATGAAAACGTGTCAGAAAAGATGAACCGTTATAGCTTTGTTTATTTTCTGGAAAGCTCAGAAGTTATAATCTTTTATGAGACTGGGAATACTGAAGACTTGTTTAGTTACTTTGCTAATCCGCTAATTTGATTCGCAATTTCTCCAATACCCAAATGACGTCACGATCTTACTTTAAAACTGGTTTGTTTTCTTCTTCAGATGAAGGTGCTGCTTGCAAGACTTACAGCAAGGAGCTTGGAGAGACCCCCTCCGCCATTTGTCGTGAGCCCCTGAGATGCCTCCGAGGTGTATGTACCAAGATTACCCCGCGCCGTTAAATTATATCTACTCATATACTCTAAATACCCACATGTAATTTTTATAACAATCATGAAAAAAAATCAGCTTATAAATACTGAAAATTATCTTTGTTTCTATTTAAAAAAAGTTAAGTAATCTTCACCACCCCACTACGTAGTTTCTTACTTCAACTGCCCACCCCCTGCACAATAGGTGAACTATTTCTCGAGGAGCTGACTGCATTCATCGAGTTAAAGAAGTATGCGGGGAACAGTAAGAAACGCCTTTTTATTTGACCATGAAGTTAAATGAAGTATGCATCGAGTTCGTATTCGGTACGACATCGATTTTCTGTCAAGTGGTATTGTTGAAAGCAAGTAGCCAGAATTTGTTATTATTTTTAACGTGCGAATACAGAACACTTGCAATACACGTAATGTTATCCAATTTTCAAACGAATGAAGTTGTGGAAACAGCTTGTCAGTAATAAATCCTTCTACTCTGCCAGCGTTATCCTGGGGCTTTGAACAGTGGAGTATTACTTAGTGACTCAAATAAATATGTCATGTTGCCACTGTTATCACTACATAGCATAAAACAAAGTCGCTTCCCGCTGTCTGTCTGAATACATATATAGATGCCTATGTATCCATACGTATGCTTAGATCTTTAAAACTACGCAACGGATTTTGATGCAGTTTTTTTAATAGATAGAGTGATTCAAGAGAAAGGTTTATATGAATAACATTGCATCTGTGCGAAGCCGGGGCGGGGCGTGAGGTATAAAATATGGTTTATGCGCTTCTAACCGAAATACTAAGTTGTTATTAGATTAGGTTCTAATGATACCTAACTGTAAATTAGATTTAAAAGTATAATTACAGTTACATTTCCAGTCAATTACTTTAATTTTATGAACAAGCAAACAGACACACTGAAATAAACACCTGGCCACTGAATGTTTGAAGCGAATTATTTTCATAATTTTCAGGAAGTTAAGTGACAGTTGCTATGTAGTAAAATCTTAAATGACTTTTATACCTAATTAAGAAGTGATTACCTGCTTGATTACTACGTTATCAATACATTAAGTAACAGCTGCAGTTTGTACAATTGCACACCTGCACTTCTTTATCAAGATATGGGATCAAATATGATTTGCAAAATTACCTACAAGTTTCGAAGACATGTGTATGCATTTACAAGGTTGGTGCATTTGTTGTTGATCTTCACTTATTGTTGGGTAACAGTAATTAAAACACTGCAGTTACACGTAAACTGGTTTCCTAGTCATAATTGTCGAGGCATTACAGCTCAAAAAGCAAACTGGACCAAAAGCGCGGTGCAGCCATACTAGTGTTTTAGAACAAAAGCCATTTGCTTGACGTTGCGACGCGGACACTTCGCCACGCCCGCTTGAAATTGAAGACCTCCTTTGTACGACTTCCTTGGTTTTTTACAAATAAAAATGACCTGTGTACTAGGTTTTTGACAATTATACCAGCCTGGAAAGTTCCACTAAAAGTATAATAGGAAAGGAGGCTTTTTTTTCTTTTTTTTTTTGCTTTTTGAATGGTTTCGTAAATATTTGTGAACAATGTTGCTAAACTGCATACTGACCTATACTAAGGAAATGAAAAAATACCGTTATAGAAAACCGCAACAGGAATAGAATAAAAAGTAAAGCTGTAATTCTAAAACCCAGTCAGTGTTATTTATGTGCGAGCAGTTGTAAGCTATCAATCTGATCTTTTTTTTTTAGCAGCCCCTTCAACCGCAGGCTTGCAATAAAAATGTCAGTGTCATTTTCCCGCTGAGTCCATACTTAAATACTTATGTACAGTTTTGTTACATCGTTTATAATAGTCATGCTCTGTTTCCTCGCCAGCCAGTGGGGAATACTAGGGATGGACAACAGTGGTATGTTTATTGTGAATTTGTGGATGTATCCTGTCAATCCTACATGGTATCTTGTCGGAAAATTAAATATTTTGAGTGTGAATATGCTGAATGTGTTTTGTACCAAAACTAAGAAGGTCCTTGTCAGTTTTAGAGGCCGAAAGTAAGACCATAGAACATAATATACAATTGATTAGTATGAATAAGAATAAATATTCGCCTAAGCCACTCCAGTGCAGCGCAATTTAACTCTGCTCTCAGTTAGAGAAGGTACTTATTTACTAACTGATGCCTTTAATTTCATATCTCGCTGTATTGAGACGTCTTCGTTGATTGGTTCAATTTCTTAGCAGTGCAATGAGTAAGTACTTATTTATAAGTCCAATTTATTAACTTCCTTTCAATTCTAACCGCTCGATGAAAAGGCAAACTATCTTCAAGAGTCACTTAAGTATTACCAGAGCACTTTTCCTCCTTGTCCGCTTTTCATCTGATATTCTGTTTAATAGCCTTTTTCTTGCTGTTTAAAGGTTTCTTGAAAATATACTAAGTATTTAAACATTTACGTACCTAATGCTAATAGATGTTATCATGTTAACGTGAGCTTGACAGCTGAAAATTATGGAGTTTCCTAAATAGATAGCAGTAATGTATTGTGGAAGGTCCTACGATGAATGTTCATTGAATACAAAATATTGTCCGTAGTTAGTAACATATCGACGAGGCTACGCCTATAAAACGAATAATTTTAACTGGTGCGTGACAGGTGGGTGAATTATTAACGCACGAAACGTAACATATTTTTTTCTATTTCTGTGAAAATTGCTTCTGTTTCATCACGTAAATTGAATATGTGATGGGTTCGAAAGTGTTTCATAAAGTGAAATATTGTACTCATATCTCGTGGAGCCGATGACATGAGCCGGTTTAACGTGTGACGTTGAATCAAGCCCGGTACGGTACGATAAAGCAATTGTAAAACCGTCTGACCGACGATGCGTAGTCGGCATGTGTCGCCGTGCTGCACCGATGTATAGGCCGATATAGATAGGAGAAAGATTCCATTCCAATTTCTTTCGAGGTTCGATTTTTTTTTTATAAACAAATGATGTTCTGGTGTATAATGTATGAACGCCGATTGCGTAACCTCTCAGCACATTTATACCATTTCAGCAAATTCTCCTCAAACTCATTAAAACCACATGGTCTTGTAAGTTTCTGTATTACAATCACATTTTCTAATTGTAACGTAGGTATTTCAGCTACATTCCAAGTATTAACGAACAAAATTGTAGACCCAAACTAAAATATCCTTTCTTTAAAACTGCTGCCAACTTTAAAATGGCTGCTAATACAGCTAAAGTATAGAGCAAGTTCGTGTTTGAAGGTGAGAAGGTGATTCAGCAACGATGGAAGCTCATAAAGTTTTTATAGATTTTCATTGTTTACGGCGCGCCGTTCCGCGCGGCCTTATTACTATGTTAGTTGCAGAGTTACAGGTGCACAAACAAGCTTTCGACCTACCTTAACAAAACCAGAATTATACGCTAGCTTATTTTTCAATTGTAATTGGTAAGGAACAAGATGGAAGGCGGAATAACGTTGTAACTTTTTAAGAACATGAATGCCATTGTTATGTTCACAATGGGGATTCTCGGTTTATCTAACAGAATACCCAACTTTAAACTCAGCATAAATTGAGTATTTTAACATTGAGTAATTAACATGTTGGTTTATAGAATTAATATTTGTATTTCCGTTATTTATTTATAATCAATTGTTCAATACTTCCGTCTGAGGGGCTATTAACGATTTATTCTAATACTTCCGCTTTGTAAAGTAATATTACTTTTACCTTCGGCTGAAAACTTCAATCGGATATCGTTTTTATGTATTTAAGTCTTTGTAATTTGAATGGGAAGTTATCCTTAAATTCTAGGCATCCACAATGATAGACCGGTTAAGCAGTAGCCAGCCTCAGAGGCTGAACTGCGAGATGACATCTCCAAAATAAAAATAAAAATGGGAACTTATTGTTTGTTTGCTGCTCATTGAATAATTACCCTGAATTGGAGTAAGTTATCTTTGCACTTTATCAAATATTTTTTTTACAATTCCTCGTTGTTATATTTTGTGTGTGTAAACCAATATCTTGGAGTCTGACAACGACGGCGATGATGCGCATATGCAATACAACAAGTCTCAATTTCTTCGACTATAAATTCTTTTAATAAAATGTACCAAAAGATTATATATAATTGTGTTGTATTTAAATATACCTAGCTACAAAAGCAATCACTGTTTGTCACGTAATCACAGCTGTTGAAGGCAGACGAAATCGATTGTCACGTCTCAACACTACAGAGAGTATCGCACCGAGTCACAGACTCAATCAGGAACAATTCTCATACATACATGACATACATATGTATGACGTCACAGACCCTATAAATACCAAGTTCTGGGTATACAGCATGTAACATAAAGGGGATAGTTTCATACATTTGTCGAGTATGTATTGAAAATTGGTATGGGGCAGCTGATTATTTTTTCGCGTTTATGATGTTGGTTCCATGGAAATAGTTGATCAGTTTGATAGTCTGTAGCACACCATTCCATATGACTATACCCTTTCTGTAACATGCTGTATAGGACAATAATTCTATTCAGTCTATCTGACAAGGGTGGCGACAGAACTGTAATATATGTCTAGTAATACACGGAGTAAATGGTCCGTAGTACATAAAACATATATTTATTTGAACCTAACCGAGCTTGAACTGTGTCTGCTGGTTCCCGGTCTTAGGCCTCTTTCTGTGGGCCTGAACGGCTGAGGGATTATTTTGAATTGCAACGGATGCTAGCAAAGCTTGAGCCTTTTTTCTCTGTGTGTGCTGTCAACAGCGACTGAGTGATTGTGTCGGTAAATGCTAGTATTCTGCAATCATTATTAACACGACGCTTCTCAAAACAGTATCAGTAATGAGTTCGAACCCAAGGCACGCACCTCTCTGACAGGGTTGCGGGACTGCTCGAAAGAGATACCGCGGCCCCGGAACACAAACGACAAAAGAAGGAACATGGATGGGTTTTAGTCAGTAAAAGTCTGACACTCCCTCTTGCTCAGCCCAAAGCGGGAGGAGTTATTTGACGATTCCACACCTGAAAAAAAAAAAAAAGGCACGCACCTCTGACTTTTCGTATTCATGTGCGTGTTGCATAATTATCACTTGCTTCGGTCCAGGAAAACATCGTGAGGAAACCAGCATGCCTGAGAGATATTTCTCGACGGCAAGTAAAGCCAAGTCAGAGGCCCATGGGCGGCATAAAAACTCTGACACCAGGTTAGGCACTAACCACACGATAAATAAAGAAGAAGTAATGAGTAGTGTATGATCCCTTGCTAGATCATATATTACTTTTAGATGAGGGGTGAATGGAATAAAAGAAAAAAAAACACATTACTGTATTGTCCCAAAGGCACTTTAAGTAAAATGAGCTTAATGGACTCATGGTGTGGAAACGAAATGAGTGACGCGGCCCTTGTTGGCTGTAATGAGAACGCCTGGCTGACTTAATAGCACAATGCGAACTGCACTAATTATTATGAGTTGAAATGAATGTGGCGAAAACTGATTAATTGCAGAATGTGCGGTAGCACCGTACAAGTAGTTTTCAGAGCCATGACTTTACTTAATTCCTATTTCAATCAAAACAAAAAAATGTTCAAATTAAGAGGTTTTGTTGTAGAAAACCTTATATTTTCTGAGAAGGCTTACAGTGGATAACGCTTTGTACTATAAAGAAACGTATTTATTTACTAAGCTAAGACAGCAACAACCAGACTAGTCGAATATATACCAGCTAAATTGTATAAAAAGGCTTCAAGGGAGTTACTGTCACTTAGAACAAACATACCCATTCTAAGCAAATGGAACCGCCCACGCTTTTACCCTTCTCGTGCCCAAATCCTGATTTTCTACAATACCGCTTCTTAACTTAATTGGCATGCTAGCTTACTTAGTAAAAGTAAACTAAATAAAGGTTGCTTCGAGAAAACTGAGTGAATACTTTTGAACTACGTGCTACGAGGTGCTACGAAGGTGCTACGAGTCTACGAGTAGCCTACGACGCGACGTCCTGCGTTACATAGAGATAGACTCAACCATTCATGAATAGAAGAACGCTTGCTTTTAACATTAAGATGCTTTTGTGCCTTGGAGAGTACGTAAAACTAGTTATGGTTTTTCACAACTACTTAGGTACATAATAGTCTGTGGTGTAGACTTAAAGCTACCATTTTTCTTGCTTCGAACTGACACAAGGTGAAATCAAGTGAAAAACAAAAAATTCGCTGTAAATTGTAGTTACTCCGTGTAAAAACCTGATAAACTTAGTCGTGATTTGTAAATCTGGCTGATATCAGTATGTAAGAGAGATACTCACTTATATTAAGTTGAAAAAGGCAATAGGCCACTACACTGAAGTTCCTTTGAAAATAAACGATTTGTCGATATTACCTACACCCGCGTGTACAGCTATTGATATTCAATATCATAAGAGATTGATATTCCCCGCCGTGTTCCCAGAAGTGCCTTCACATACAATCTGCGACTGTATTATTACAATATTCTGAGTTCGCTCTCTATTTGCTTACGATACGTTTATTTTATGAATAAGTTCTGCGTGAATATTTGTAGATATCAGATGATTATACGCTGAGCATTCCGTTATATGATTCCTTTACTTGAAATTAGAAGAAAAAAACTTTATTCTGTGCTAGTTTAGTAAACTAGCACAGAATAAAGTTTTTTTGACTAATTAACTGACTGCTCCACTGAACCAAATTACTGTATTAATTTAACTAGCAACCCGTCCCGGCTTCGCACGGGTGCAATGTTTAACATATAAACCTTCCTCTTGAACTATCAATTAAAAACCTCATCAAAATCCGTTGCGTAGTTTTAAAGATCTAAGCATACATAGGTACAGACAGCGGGAAGCGACTTTGTTTTATACTATGTAGTGATAACATCACGATCCCCTTTCAAGCTTCAGTGTTGTACTTTGAGGAAAATATTCCACCGCGAAGGCAAAGTGGTGAGGCAACATTTAAACGATATTTTTCCCTTAGATTTCACAACTTTTCCGTAACTAAAACTACACGAATATAGGTTAGTGCATTCACTTCAGTTAGTAAACATCTAAGAAGTGTTCTAATAGTAATTAAAACCTAGTTTTAACGTTCTTAATCAAGCGCTTTATATGATCTCATAAACACTGAACTTTCTGTGGAGTATAAACATAAACCTTCTGGCCGCTTTATATAAACCACTGCAACTGGCCGCTTTATATAAACCACTATATAAACACTTACACTACGAGGATAATACCAACACACCAAACATACTAGAATACTAGTAAATATAAAAGAAAAAATCTAGTAAATATTTTTTGTAGATGCTCCTTTTGAAATTCTGTTGTTGGCATATTTTTTTTAGATATTCGGACGACTTTTCATTGCTATGACTGAACTAAATAACCCGAATCAAGTTGTAAAACGACTTGGTATTCTTTACTACACCTAAAATAAATTTTAAACTTTTCTCAGAAGAAACTCATTTAGAATTTGGCATAGTTGGAATATATCCAATCTCGCAAAAGTTAACGCAATTTCTTGGTAGCGTTGCGAGTAAATCTTCTCGTTCATAATATTATACATTCGCGGCATGTGCAGATACATTGTGTAGCGTGGCACAGCGATAGACGACGTCAGTGTGATGTAGTACGTGCACCAACGGGCATTACGGCGCAACACCGATATGGGTCAAACTCCAGCGAATTTCAAATTATTTGAAATCAATTCATGCATGCTGAAAAGTTTATAAACCTTTAACCAGTCAGTACAACTGACCCAGTTTTCATCTTTAAAATTTATGATTTTTAAGTCCATATCGTTAAACAGACCGTGGGTTGATTTTGACCTAAATTCCCACGTTTGAACTGCACCCAGAGAAATTACTGCCCGGTTGGGTAATCTTTATGGTTCGTCGACATGTCGTTCTCCTCAAACTATGTAGTTAAGTGGAGCTCCTAGAGAAAATTGGCTCCCTCTCTAATTGGCTTGTTGTAAACCCCATTGACAGAGCATCAAAGAGGCTATGCTTCACTTGCTCGCTCTAGGGTTTACACACTACTGTATATGTATACCAAATACTATCGTGTGTATGTGTTCAAATCATTTAGGGATGAACTGACAAAAAAAATGTGGTAAACAAAATGTGATAATAAATTCTCAGTTCAGTTATAATTAAATACTTAGCATTCAAGTTCATAATGCCAACTAATCACGACTTCATGTAAAAGTATCTCGCTAGAATATAGCTGACATTAAAAAAGGAAATGAGGTTTAAAATGTAGACGCACGTCAGAGGCACGAAGGGAAAGGCGATATTAGAGCCACTAACAAAATGAGATCAGTGCTTCTTCGCTCTTATTATAACAAAAAAAAAACTTCATAAAATCTCAAATTAAATTATTTCAGTATGTAATATTTTGAACGGAAACTTCTCGGTTTTTTCGCTAAACTCATTAAAGGCGGACATTTAAAACGCGCTTACTTGTTACGAAAAAACAAGACAAAGGCGGAATAGCCTTCTAATTCCACAGTCCCTCTTCCGTTTCCAGATAAATAATTTACTGGAGTCCTTTTATTTTTGTCTTTCAATTTAAATTCGTGATTCAAATTAGGAACTTTGTAATTTTTGTGTTAATTTATTGTGGTTGGCACAAACTTTTAGGTAAAAGGTTAAAAATATAATCTTTTGTAGATAAATATTAAATATTTCTCGTATTTCTAATTACTTAGCTACTATCATCAGCTAACAGCGAGCAATTATCAGCTTTAATAACAATAATATTGAGATTAATCACAAATATTTAGACAAAACATTAATTATACCTAGTAATTAAGCTGTTTTATGTTATCTGCTAATCCTATTATTATAAAACGCAATATGACAAAATTCTATTTATATTAAATTAATTATATTTAAAGAAACTTGCAGAATATTTACAGAACGTTTAAATAAATAAAAAAAAGCCTTTTATTTCTTGCATGCACATGTACATTTCATTTTTATGGTGATTAGTTTTATATTTGCTTATCCTAGTATTAGTTTTATTATTATTATTAGCAAGAACCCCGTCTTCACAGGTGAAGGCCTCCACCAAAATTAGCCATTTGTCTCGGTCTTGGGCTACTTCTGTCCCATGTGGACCGGCAATATTTTAAATCTCATCGTCCCATCTTCTCACGGGCCTTCCTTTGCCTCTTTTGCCGAGCGGGCCCTTCCATGACGTCATTCTTCTGGTTCAACGTTGATCTGGGGGTCCTGCTACATGGCCGGCCCATTTCCATTTCATTTTTTTCGCATATTGTAGAGCATCATCTGTGGACTTTGTTAGTTTTCTTTTGTATTTTTCTTTTAAAACATTGATAATTTATTAAATATCTGGCGACTGATAATGACATACTATAATTTCTTTGTCCAGGCGGTCTTTCTTTGGAATGCGCTCCCTCAGAGTATCAGGACGGTGACCAGTGGGTTCACTTTCAAAGTGAAAGCTCGAGAACATATACGCAAGAAGTTGGCAGATTCGTCTCAGAACTAAGTTTTGGTAGTTTTTCTTGTATAACTCTCTTAACTTTATATATTTTGTTATATGTATATATATAAATGTATTTATTCTTATATGTTTTAGTTATAAATATTTTCTAGTCTTTTTTTCTGTTATTGCACCTACTGTATGTTCTCTGCATCACCCTAAGGTAAACTGGTAGAAAATGCCCAAGGCATTAAGTCCGCCTTTGTACAGTTTTTTTACTTGTGCTTAAAGTTTTAATAAATAAATAAAATAAATACTAAACTGAGTGACCAAATAGGTTAGGTTGGTTAGATAGAACTATGACCAACCATGTGCGAGTCGATGGTCGCAGAAACTAAGCTAGAGACCTCGTCCAAATGGGTTAGGTTAGGTTAGAATAAAACGCGCGCGAGCCGAGCGAGCGAGCGCTACATTCTAGTTGGATGAGAATTAAAGTCGCCGACTTCACGATTTGTGGTCGTTCACAGTTATTCGCCCACAACATTTACATGTCTCTGATGTAAAACCTAAGATTTAACGAGTAAAGTTTAACGAGTACGAGGTATATGGTGACTAAAGTTCCAAATGAACTATTATCACAGCATAGCTCGAGCTTTTACCTTTAATAAGTAGTAAGTCTTATTATTAACTTACTCAAATTTATGATATTGCCTTGACGAACCTACCAGATATCCACCCAGATAAGCCGTCGTTTCAAGCCACCTTATAATGATAAGATATTTCCTACGGGCAGGGTAATATAATTTCCAAGTATAACACCTATCAGTCACTGGTAGTGATGTAATATACGTACGTACACCGCTACCTAACCCTTCAGGGATTACCACCCACGATACTATGTTTTATGTTACTGTATTCATTCCTATACTGTATTAACTTTGCATAATCTCAAGCTCTTGGAACATTATTGTTGGAATGCAATCTCCGTAACAGCGCAATATTGCTTGCAATAACAAAATTGCTGTTATTTTGGGTTAAAATAACAGCGCAAAGTTCACGATGGGTTGTTTACCTATCCTTACACTTAGAATAAATACGTCATATTAGACTGAGCGGTAACGGGCAGCTAACGTGTTACGAAAATATTATGATGAGTTACATTATTATTTAAATTCTTTTAGTAATAACAGGTACTTTTTACGCTAGGGATTGCTTGTGTCAAAAATAATTATCACGAAGGGGTTCCCTCTATCTGGCAGAATCTTAATGCTCCGAAACTTTTGCGATATGATGGTTTTTCTTTTTGATTCTTATGGATTTGAAATTTATGCCTAAAGATGATTCTGAGTTACAAAAAGATGAGTTTTGAATGATGTATGATAAATGAGTGTTTGCCAAACGATTTTCTGCGAAATGCTATCCGCTGTTATGCAAAATAATATTATGACATAATAAGTTCTGCTTTATCTCCCGTTACGAAGGTATATAGGTACTAAATAAATTATAACAACAGAATTAAAATGCCAAAACTTCAATCATACCTAATAGCTGTCTTCGTTTTGTTTATTTTCAAAAATTAATAACGGAAAATTCTGATGAAGTTTTTCATCTTCATCTCCAGCTCACGTATTTTTCATTCCCTCGCTTTCGGTCCACTTAACCAGAATTTATGCGAATTTAAAGTTTCGGGAGCTTTTTCACTTTGTTTTCAGCATAAAAGGACCGAAAAGAGTCTAAAGTTTAGGTGCCTACCTATGTTATAAAAACGAATTTCAGCGGTCTACTATCGGTCGCAATTATGTATTAGATTAATGAAATTATAAACTTAGCTAGTCTTCTCGCTCGAGAGGTTTTTCCCAATTCGTCAGTCTAATTTACTGTTCATTTGGTGATTTAGTACTCCCTAGTGTAAAGATCCGACAAATAGAATCAAACGCAACGCTTTCAAAATTCACGGTAAGTTCATAGTTTGCAAAAGATAAATTCCGAACGAAACGTGTCAGTGTCTGGTGATTTTTTCTTATCTTTTTAAATAAAATAAATATCAATAAAATAAATATGGATGGACATTACACACAGCGCCATCTAGGTGCCACACTAAGCAACGAGGCTTGTGTCGTGGACACCAGATAGTTGATAGATACATAGATACTTTTTGTTTGTAAATACATACTTATTATAGAAACATCCATGACTCGGAAACAAATGTCCATGCTCATCACACAAACATTTGCCCCTACCGGGATTCGAACCCGGGACCCTAAGAAGGGGGGACCGTAAGACAGCCTCACTACCGCTGCGCCATTCGGGTCGTCAAAATATATCTGATACCTAACGCTTGTTCACATTATGTACTAACGTTGTATACTGTATAGTAATCCCCGATAATAACGTTGTTTATCAACGATTGGCATTTAATTCAATCTGATATAAGCGACAAGAAATTTTATTTTATCTTTGTTCGACTTTCTTGACAACTCTAATTCGTTGCTCGATGTTTAATATAATATTAATAATTGACACATGTCCAGTAGCTAACAGGCTAATGAGATCGATAGGCGTGCGCGAATAAATAACAAACACTTAATAGTAAATAGTGAATGTTTTCTATTCTCCGGAACGTCACATAATTATATAATTTGTGACAGTGATTGCCAGGACAAAGAACTGACACGTCGTTAACAAATGATTTGATAATTTTAGATATATTACCAAGTGCTTCAAATCTAATCAGTTGCCTAATTCTATTTGATCGATTCCTACTTTGACGTGATATTCAAATTGTATTGATATAGCTGATGGAAAAGGAGTAACTAGTGCGTTTTCAGTAATGAAATTGTAATATTATTGATGTGAAACATTATCGAGTGTGAAAGGTTAGTTCGGTTTCGATAGGCAACAATGTAACATCCCAGCAGAAAATAGGCTCTGGAACCAGCGATTGTCAGTGCAAAAATCGTAATGTCTTTATTGTGTTGTGGCGACTACCTGTATTAAATATGTGTTATTATATAGGAGAGTGAGTTTTATAATAGTCCACCCAAGGATATAAGGTATTAGGATCAAACCAAAAGCACCTTTGAGGTCAAGTGCAAATCGTAAGACAGAGTGCGTGATTGTGTGTTCATATAGATCAGGATTATCTATCGTAGACTATGCGGATGTGATTAGGCACACATGCGGCGGCGCCAATAATAGAGAATAATTGAAAATAAACCGTTGGACACCGGCGTTGTCAGTAGCCGTGTGGTTTGTTTCACTGTCGGACGCATGTGCAGTACCCGCCTTTGATCTAAACCCCGTTTATTGTTCCAATTACGCTAACTGGCATGTGCAATTATTGTACCCGACAACAATATATTAATATTGTATTATAGTGTCAATATTTGGCTATCGTCGGATTTCGACAAAAAAGAAAAACAGTTTCAACGGCTGCTTGTGATTTCTTGGTGAAATCTAAAATAAAAACATGACAAAATTTATTGGAAAAAAGATCTTACTGGCAGTTGAAACAACAATAAGTCTAAATAGAAAAACGTATTTATACTATGTATTAAAAATAATGTTCTGCTTATGTAGTACGAGTAATTTTAATCTAGTTTTATTAACTTAATAGGGTCAATGGCAATATCTTCCAGCTCGCTGGCAGCAATATAAGTTTGAATAAAAAACTTATTCACTTATAAAAAATAAACAACACATTTTAGATAGAGAAAGTCAACATTTATTTTTATTACGAATGTAGTCGACATTAGAGCGATAAAGCACTCGCAACAATAATATAGAGGGCATAGTGTCAACAGAGAATAAGCATTACGTGTGCTCTGTTTACGATGGGACAAAGACAAGCGGATTGTCTCTGACAGATACTTAATATAACACGAGAAGAACGCAAGATACTATATATATATAGGTATTGTATCCATAAAAGACAAAGCTCATTGTTCCTTTAGATCTGCATAACTCTTTGCCGTAAACTTCGATCCTTTCTCAAGTGACCGCACGTAATATAAAATCGGATTCACTTGTTTTTAAAGACATTGCGGATTCGCACCTCAACGCTCTTCGAATTTCGAAAACTGCAGACTAAAAAGTCTGGCCACTTAGGATTGGTAATCATGGCCGCGTTAAAGACGTGGTAACCAATCGCATGCTTGAGGTTGCCATCTCCGAAGTTACTCAACAAGCCAGACAAAACAAGGCTTGGTGCGTGTGTACTGAGTTTGTACTGACAGTTATCTTATCAGTACCGGCCGTTAACGTCTATTGATGGACATTGAACATAGAGTTTGTAAGACAGTAAGTTAATGAGCTGACGCATGTCGGGTCAACCCGCGATCATGGCGTCATTACAACAGCGTCGAAATATTGGGAGCTCAAAATAATGAACAAACACGGAAGATATCCCGTGGCAGTATTAGTTTAGTTGTAAACCGTGAAAGCTTAAAACAGGATTTACGTCTCTTCACCTTTATGCACACTATTGTCAGGTCGTCGGCGAGCCATAAGTGCGGCGGTCGTCGCCTAGCCGTAGCCGAGTCGATGTATCGGAGCTGCTGATCCGCTTGCTTACGTTAGATTGACGCCTGTTTGCCGGCGAGGCGAAAGGCGATACGGTGCCGATCCCTTTTTGAGTTGATATGCGTGCTGTGACCTTTATACATTTTGTTTCAGAGTAAAAGGCAAAAATGACAGGAAACGGTGTTCGCAACCGTTACAAGAACGGGAAGCAGAATGGAGACGCGACAAACCTAAATGAACAGGAGAATAAAGAGGAAGAATTCTCCATACGAGAGTCCCCACTGACGAATCTATTCGATTCTTCTCTACACATAAGGGCTATATACCACATATTCGTCGTCATTCTCCTAGTACTGGTCTGTGATACCGTCATTTTTGACCTCGTCGAGAGAGGAAAGCAAGTAAACATTATAAATACTATAACTTTATACCGTAACTCGCGACCCGCCCCGGCTTCGCACGGGTGCAATGTTTTACATAATTATAAACCTTCCTCTTGAATCACTCTAACTATTAAAAAAACCGCATCAAAATCCGTTGCGTAGTTTTAAAGATCTAAGCATACATAGGGACAGACAGAGGGAAGCGACTTTGTTTTTTACTATGTAGTGATGACCCATTTTATTTGAATTCTAATAGTTACTACACCAATATGTGACGACTGACGAACTATTTGTATTAGTAATATTGGAACTTTTCGATATTAATTTCCACAAAAGTTCTACAAAATGCCACGTTTACGATACGGAAGTTATTTAACATTATAACAAGTGACATTACGGAAAGTGGAACTAAAACATTTTGATATTTTCCACTGACATACCTACTTTCAGTTTAATATATTAGTACGATATTCTGTTCCCGAAAGTTGTAAAAACACTTTTTAATGCAGTGGGCGTGTTGTCACGTGATTGGGAGGCACTCCCTATAATTAACTTCCCGAGGATATTCCTCGTTTAAATTCCAGATGTCAGATCTACAGACTTTTATCTCTCAGCTTGGCAGAGACTAAATACTGAAATTTTCAGTGGCGTTGGTTTAATTATGCAAAATATTTTGTGCTACGAAAAAATGTTGAACAAGCACCGTAGCACTTTTTGTTACGTCGACGCCAAATTACGTCATTTTTTACGGCGTTAACATGCAAAAGTTTCGTTTGTACTTCATAATAATGTAAACTTTGGTATATTTTGATGAACCCGGCTGTTTTTTGAATATTCTTGTTAAAATTCACTTACTAAATTGGTTATTTTTTTGCAGAATAAATATCGGGCTGTCAATAGTTGCAGCGGGATTTGGCGACATAACTCGTGGAGTAAAGTTATGGGTGTATGACTTTTTTGTTGTAATGTCATTTTACCCCTTACTCGTTGCGTATTCATGGACAGGAGCCATCTCGAGAAAATATCCAGGTATGTACAGGTTCACTTTTTGGTTGACACTTCTACAACACGTATATTAACATAATTCTATTTCAATTTATTTCCACTAGGTACTTTTGCTTGTACTAACTGCAGCTGTTTATCAGGCAAAAAATATTTAATTAATAAAATAATTGATATCTAACTTGTAAAACTACAACAGACAAGATCATTTTAATTTATTTATTTATTCAGAAAAACATTCTAAGCTAACAGGTTTTTTTACTAAAACGCTTATAAGCTAACAATAATCATATTACAATGTCAAACAGCATATTATAATTACAATAATTAAGAAAGCAAAAAAATACATCATACATATCACAAATAAAACAATATAAATAATTCATAATACGTCAAAAATAAATACCTACATGGTCAAGTTCAACGTGGAATTGGTACAACTTGTATTTACATGAAAAATGATACGTAAACAGTTTCCGTTAATTAATATCGTCATTGATATTGGCTGGGTTAGGTATATTCAAATATTTATTTTATGATAACATACTTAATAGTAGAGGAGCCCTAATGGGGATTTTGGGATTTACTCGAGCGAGGCAGAATAATAATAATAACATAAGGGGGTAGCCTTGCACCTTGTGAAGTACTCCCACCATACCTGAGCCCTTTATACAATGTGTAACAGAATAAACGCACAACCTCTTACGGGGTCATTGTACTCATCATTATGAATAACTTTCACTATGGGACCAACACTGAAATCGCGAAAAAAAAGTCGACTGCCCTATTCATTTCTGTGCGCATAATTCGACAAAATGTACTGAACAGCTGTTTTTTTTTTCGCGATTTCGGGATTGGTCCCATAGTAAAAGTTGTTCATAATGATGAGTACAATGACCCCTTAAGAGTTTGTGCGTTTATTCTGTTACACATTGTATAGGGTCGAACATCTAGGACAGCCGATCAGATTAGTAAAAAAAAAACGATCGTTGGAAAACGTGTCCAAATCGTCAGTCTTTTGAATAGGAGCTACTCGAGGGTTCATTAACATCCTTTCTAAATATCTGACGCGCTAAAATAAACTGCTCGATTATTTTCTACCACTTCTTACGCCCCTGCCATGCAAACCCTCACCACGCAAACCGGCAGATTAATATATTTCCGTTATCAGAAACACGTGGGGCGCATACACAATTTTAATTATATTAATATCCTTTATTTATCATTTTTCTTATTATATATATTTTTAAACATTTCTTTTAAAAAAAACCAAAAAAAAACATTTAAAAATATAAAAAATAGATGGCCCATCGGCATCAAGAACAAGGTCCAGGCTGCCGGTGGTGAGGGCTCCAGAGAGAGGAACCGCCTGACTATGCGTGCCATGTCCAGGAGTACTGCTTTCTGAATCAAGCCCTTGACCCAGCCGCGCAATGAGAGCCTGCTAAAGTGTTGGTCGAGGCTCTTTGCTATTAGTCCATTAACCGTAACGACTATCGGTACAATTATTGCAAAGTCCACGTCCCACATGTCGACAACCTCGTGAGCTAAATCAAGGTACTTGATTTTTTTATCATTCTCAGCATTCACGAGATTCTCGTCATGAGGGACAGTGATGTCCACAATCATTGCACGGCGCTCTCGGCGATCTATCACCACAATATCAGGTTTATTTGCTAAAATAGTCCTGTCCGTGATGATAGATCGATCCCGATACAATGTGGCATGACCGTTCTCGAGAACTGGGTCGGGCACATATTTGTTATATGGTACTTCAGAACCCACAAGGTTGTATTGCAAAGCAAGTTGCTGGTGGATAATCCTAGCTACTAGATTGTGTCTGTGCAAGTACTCACCGTTAGCAAAACGAGAACAAACGGAAACAATATGTCGGATTGATTCACCGGGACGGTGGCATGCCCGACAGATGTCAACCGTACCGTCCTTGATAATGTATTTCCGATAATTGTTCGTCATGACAACTTCATCCATAATCGCACAGACGAAACCTTCGGTTTCCCCAAAGAGGTCACCGAATCGTAGCTAGGATACGGGCGCCAAGAGGTCTACATCAGGCCCATGTAGAGCCCGGAAAAAGCGTCCGTGTAGCTCCTTGCTCTGCCATACCTCCCTGCGGTCATTAGTATCCGACACCACAGGTTTGCGCCAGTTCTCGTTAGCCAAGGAGAGCGAGGTGAGGCCCTTGTCCACTGAGACCACATCTCGGTGCATCCCCACGTCGGTTTCGAGAAAGTATTCCCTGAGGCTGCATATCTCGCGGTTGTGCAAGGTCTTAGCATTTAGGAAGCCACGACCTCCGCACTTCCGCGGGATATACAGTCTCATCACCGATGACCGTGGGTGATGCATCCGGTTTGCGGTCAGTAGTGTGCGGACCCTCCTATCCAGAGTACGCCGATTTGAGTACGCCGTAAGAATACATCAAAACCGGCATAACCCAACCATTAAAGGCGCGCACCTTGTTTCAGCCTGATAAAAGACTGTTTAACACTTTATTCAGGCGGCCAAAGAAGCGCTCCTTCAATGATTGTTTCATGTCGGAAGCACTGATGCCTAATGCTTCCGACATACCCAAATACTTGTAGGTCTCATTTGAGGAGAGGGATCTAAGGAATATGGAATCCGAGAGTTGAATTCCCACGGATTCCATAATCTCCCCTCGCGTTACATGCATGACCGCACATTTGTCCACACCAAATTCCATCCTGATGGCGCTACTCGTACTAAAAGTTTCAGTCACTTTTAGTATCTCCATCAGTTGAAAATTGTTGGGAGCAAATATTTTCAAATCATCCATGTAAAGCAGATGAGCTATAACCTGACCACCTCTCCTCAACCGGTAGCCTAGACCTGAATCCTCTAGCAGTGTGCTCAGAGGATTCAAGGCCAAGCAAAACCAAAGCGGACTCAAACTGTCACCCTGAAATATTCCCCGCTCAATCCTGATCGGTTCGTCGTTCCCAAGAACCTGCCGACATCCTGGATAGAGAAGGACCGTCCTCCACTGCCCCATACACGACACCAAGAAGGTGCGAAGAGTTGCATCTATTTTGTACAACTCCAGCACCCTCATGAGTCATGTATGTGGCACTGAGTCATAGGCCTTCTTATAACCTATCCAACACGTCGACAGATCCCTCCGGGATCGACGAACCTGTTGACTTATGGCCATGTCGATGAGGAGCAGCTCCTTAGTACCGCGGGACCCATTCCTACATCCATTCTGAGAGACAGACATAATTGAATTGCTTATCTATATGACGAACAATTTTAGCTCTCAGAATAGATGTAAGAACTTTATAGACCGTCTGTAAACACGTAATTGGTCTATAGTTTTTAGGTTCCGCAGTACTACCCGATTTATGGAGCAGGTGGGTAACTCCTGTTGTAAAGAATGATGGTAGCGACCCAGTCTCTAAGGACGACTGGAATTGTGAGGCTAAGCAAGCGTGTGACCTTTTTAGCTATTTAATCCAAAAGTTGTGCAGTCCGTCCGGCCCTGGAGATTTCCAGTTAGGTAACGGACGGACCGCACGAGCCACGTCCAGCGGATTAATAGAAATGGCCTCCATTTCTGGAATTGCGTCAAACGCTTGCTCAACAACACGCATCCAATCACCCTCAGTATGACCGACGGGCACCGACCAAATACCTCGCCAAAAAACACTCATGGTGTCGTTATCCGGTAGATGCGCGTCAGTCACTCCTTGAATGGTAACGGGCCGCTCCCATGTTCTGTATACCGACCTTTCGTCACTCTATCGTATCGATCCACTCTTCGCCTATACCGACGGATACGGTTTGCCCATGCATAAACTTTCTGCTTCAGGAAGTGGATGCGGTCTGTGACTCGTGATATGTATTGTCGGGGACTGATATCAGTTCCCGAGAATGCCCGCCTCACAAAACGCATCACCCTTGGGCGTGTATTGCCCTCCCTGAAGCACGCTGACGCTCAATCCTGCGTTGCCAGGCTGGCACGGCAGATTTTGGTCGTGTAGCACTGTTAGTGTTTGGAAATTTAACATTGGCTACACGACATGCCGTAACAGCCGTGCAATACAAGAGTGAGTGTGTATCGCAAAGGTTAGCACTGCTTTCGATAAAATTTGGTAACAGCGCATCCAGCGCACACACCAGTGTGTAGTAGGGCATACATCATTTAGCCTTATTTTCTTTTTAGCATCTAACCTTCACAATCTAATCAAGCGACGTCCCAGCCTAAGACTTTGGGGGGGTCAAACTGGGCCGTGAGACAAAAAAAGGAGATGGGGGAGGGTGTTAAACTACTAGGAACAACTTTTGAAAAACGAAATTGTATCTACCATCTCTGGATTTACCCATACAAAACGATCATGGGCGCCTACAGGTTTATATCCGGGGGGCTTCCCGAAAAGAACTTGTACTCCACAATGGATATGTTAAGTTTTCGTTTGTCGGTGTCGATTCATGCAAGACATAATTTAGTCGACTATATAGAAAAGACCATCAATTGAGAAAAGCCAGGATTCAAGAGTGAGCGCAGCGAGCTCGTAAAATTTAGCACCCAGGTCGAATTTCATAGGCGTTCAGAAATTGTGTCAGTTTATAACATTATCATAATTTTTTATTTATTTTTTTGTTTATTCATTTTTGCCATTATCTATTGTGTTTGTTTTATCAGTGCTTACTAACATAGTCGTAAGTTTTACTAACAGCTTTTGAGTCATGGATACTCGAATAAAGAGACATTCTATTCTATTCTATTCTATAAAGAAAAACTGAAAAGAACGCATAATATCAGAGCGAACAAATCTAGCTCGAAAATTTTAGCACTATAATGGGTAGGTTAGATTAACTTTTGACCGTTCACACAGGAAGTAAGTAGGCACTTAGACGCAATAGCGACCGAAGCGAGCTCGAAAATTTTTGCACCCTTCCTAGGATAAATTAAGTATAGAGAATTGAAAAAAAAAGTACAGGATGTATTAGCGAGTGAAGCGAGCTGGAAAATTTTAACACCTCTCCTTTTGTTATTTATACAGAAATGAGAATAGAAGGGACTCTGAAAACTTTTGCAGAAATGGAAAAAAGTATAGGATGTATTGGCGAGCGAAGCGAGCGTTAAAATATTAGCATTCCGCCTCGGTTGATTTTTTTATAGCTGTCGGAGTTTGAGGGGGTTTAACCTTCACCCCCCTCTGCCTACGCTTGAGATAGTTAGATTTTACAGTTTTAAGATGAAGGGAACGCAAGAGCGAGCCGAGCGAAACGGGCCTTTATTTTATTTAAATCAATGAGTTCAGAAACATGATCACGGTCGACCTATGCTCAGCCCAGGGCGGGGTGATCATGACGCCCGGCCATGACCCCTGGATCCACTCTTGGTACTAAATAGAATGCAATAGTGAGAGATGAGAGCTTCAAAATTCAAACTTGACGCAGCCCGCCTTCGCCCCGTATATTAGGTTCTTTTTGTTAATTCATACAATATAATATAGAGATGACAATAAAAGTAATTAAAAAGGGCTCTTGTTCTTCTTCTCTGCTTCTAGTGTCTCTTGTTGTTAAACGATTAAGCAGGAAGTTCATTATTTATATCCGAAAAAAAATATTTTAGACCGCGCCTGAATCCAATAGGTCCCCACGACGCTCGAGTAAATCCCTATTTAGCCTCTTGGGCTTGGCTACTATAAATGTTTACTTTCAAATAAAATCAATAGAAATATAGTTCTCAAGTAGTTTCATTAGTAGGTAATTTAATGCATCTAAGGAGGACAATAGGTCAGTCTAACCAATTAAAAAAATAAGTGGAACACCGTTTCATAATAGACCAATTTTCAACGTCTCTTTCGGGAAAGTGTAAGAAAAAAAGCTCTAGCACTCTTTGGGCACGGAACCCAATTATTACTTTTACTTTTTGTCGTAACATTTCCCCAACCGGATGTCTTTGTGACGAAATTAACAGACGTCATGGAGGTAGATGTAGCTATTTATATAAATTAAAGTCGTGGGCAGAGTAGCAGCAAGTGGCCAGGCGTCCTCAGGTCGCAAGTGGAGTCTTTTGTTGCAAGCGCCGGCCGGCCGCGCTCTCACCGCGCCCTCCAATTAGTCACTTGGTTGGCCATAACCGTGCACCCGGAATGACTAGTTTTTATACTGTTGTGCACTTTTCACACTATCTAGTTTTCTCTATTTTTATTTTGTTGTTGAATGCCAATTTCTGAGAACTGAGACTGAGAGAAAAATGTAAAAATGTACTGTGTTATGTTTAAATGAAATTACTTATTTTATTATATTAAGTTTTATTGCGATTTTTAATACGTTATTTCAAAGTTTTGTGTTTGACATTATGGATATTCTTGTCTGACTAAATAAATTTATTGAATTGAATGCCATGCTAACTTATTTGGTGTGTTATTTTGTGTGCAGTATTATAAGTAAGTAAGCATCAGTAATCAGTTTTTTTCATTATTGCTTTACAGTATCTTTATAATCCTGTCATGCCATAGAGCCATACAGAATGGGAGAAAACAATTCAGTTCTTCGAAAAATGTTACGTAGTCTCAGCACTAGAAGACATCAGATCACACCTACTAGCAGTAGGTGTGGTGTGTGTGTGTAGGTGTGTAGTAGTAGGTTAGGTAGTAGTAGTGACAAATCAGCATTGTAAAGGAAACTTACATCGAAATCTTTTATTCAAAATCCAAATGTCAACGTTGCAGCATGACTGTACTCTTTCAAGGACAAAATTATCAAAAGGACCTTCATCTCAATAATAGCAAGCATCTGCGATAAAATCTCCACAAAGGTCCCGGGAAAGTACCTCAGATACAGATATTAAAAACGGTGAAGACGTTCAATTTCAAAAGCCGTTCGCAATGAATAGGCCCTGCTCTCATTATATTGCATTTTACTGCGAACATCTGATGCTGAGTTTATTGGTCATGGTTGTTATTTGTTATTGCTAAGAATTACCTAACAAATCATAGTACTTGTTGAAACAAAGGGTACTTTTATAACACAATTATTGTATAGGTCGAAAACCCTTTTTTTTTTGTTACTTTTACCGGTACAGTTAATTTACACAATCCTTTGCCACCAACGCTGTGGCTCGATATAAATCGAAGCTTTACGTTGCAATTTCTCCAGTGAATACATGGCTTAACTCACTGTGCCTTCCAATTTGCCGCATCAGAGACTCTTATACACCGACATATATCTAGCTGCGACGGCGACCAACCTTCGAGCCACCTCTTAATAGTATCGAACTATTTCCCAGTAAGACCTAGTTAGGAATAAATTTCCATTGTTCCCAAACGTGTATTAAATTAAATAACGGGTGGAGCTGCAGACTAAATAATGCTTCGCAATATTGACTCTACGGAAAAGTTTAATAATATTTCACAAAGTTTTAATTAGGTACCTTGTCCTTTGTTGGTTTTGAACCAGTGAGAAAACAATTTTACAATCACTTCTAATTTAAAACTTTTTATCGGGTTTCATCTAGGTTTAATCACGCGAATTATTTTGGCGACGTGGCAACTTATATTTTTATTTAACTTTTTAGATATATTGATGTTTAATATTACCGTCAGTTTTATTTCTCGTTTATGTTTAGTGATTGGGACCGCGTAAACAAGTGTTCAGTTCCGTAACCATACAATTAATGGGTATTATCACTCATAGTATAAAACAAAGTCGCTTCCCGCTGTCTGTCTATGTATGCGTAGATCTTTAAAACTACGCAACGAATTTTGATGCGGTTTTTAAATAGATAGAGTGATTCAAGAGGAAGGTTTATATGTGTTACATTGCACCCGTGCAAAGCCGGGGCGGGTCGCTAGTTAATAATAACTTCGAAGCATGTTTTATCCACTTTATGTAAAATGAAAGTGTTTTTCACAGTGTTACGTCCAACGGTAGTGTTGCTGGGCGTGGTTGGAATAGTGGCAGTGGAAGTGGCTGTGGCTGCAGTGCCGGTGTTCGAGCTGGGCAGGAAACATCTGGAGCTAGGCTCTTCTGTCGCCGTCACCTGTGAAATGGTAAGTTATAAGAACATTAATATTGTATTATTGTCAAAAATTAATATTGTTCATAATTATCTGCCTAGCTTTTTCCAACTATGTGCTGATGTGATGCAGATGAATACCAGTATTTTACATGGAGCGACTGCCTATCTGACCTCCACAATCCAGTTAGTACCCCAGTACTACTACGATAGTCTGACTACCTGTAACGACTGGCAAACATCTACAAATGATAGCCAGGACCAACTGCTTAATGTACCTTCTGCGCCACGGAGGTTACTATGTAATGGATGGTCACCCATCCACGTATTGATTTAGGCAAGCAGCTTAACCTTGAAGAGGACCCAAGCGACTGTAATCTCTTAGCCACGAGCTTCTCGCGGTAAAAAATATTAATATTTTTATACCTAAACCTAAATAACCATGATATACAGGTTCTAAGAACTTTGAAAAAGGTTTAATCAATCAAAATTTAACATGCGTTATAATTCAGTCTGCTTAGCAGGGAACTGTTTTTGATTAACAATATCCACAGTCAAATGAAATAATCAATACTTGGAGCTTTCGACCAACTGCTGCAAAACTTTAAATGAATGAGAAGCAATCAAAATCGTTTAAGTATTGATAATTTTGATCACAAATTATTTGTTTCGTACAATCTCAGTTAATTTGTTGCTTTGATTTCTCTCTGCATTTGATCACAAAATTGAAATAATTTCTCCCCCTTAATTGTATAAATGATAGACTGCTGCCAGCTAGAAATTATTGTATGCTATCAACCAATCAGAGTATACCAGTGCAAAGCTAACTAACTTATATAATACTTGCGTGACATAATCAAAATATGGACATTTGATCATTTGTGTGATATGTCTAATTCAAATATTAATGCATTCCTCACATCTTCAGAAATAAATTATCGAATTTATGGTGAAAACTGCATTATAATCCACTGAGAAACCAAGCTTTCACACAGACGGACACGAAGCGCGAATTTGTTTAATGAACCCACATGAACACAAATTAAATTACCTTAAAACTACAGTTTAACATGAAACTAGAACCAACGACAGTTGACAAATGTATGCACAAACATATAACGTACCCGCTTGGCAACCGTTTTGACACAGTTTGCTAAACTAGGACGTTATTCAATGAACGTTCCATTAACTGTATTTGAAACGTAAACATAAAGCAACAAACACTTAGATAAATGCCGTCAGCGTTTGAACTCGGCTATGAATTGACCTCGTGGGTGTCGTCAGAAGCTGCCAAAGAATAAAAAGGGATACCTAAGGATGAGGACCCTTATTCTTATAATGGCACGGTAAGATCGCCAATACGTCTGATTATTGCAATATCCCTAAAGGTTCGTTTGAAGCGAACTTTGAATGAACCTTTTTCATTGATACATATTAAAAAAAACTCCTATGAAAGAGTTAAGTACGTCTTTAATAACGACCTTTCTCGTATCTCTAAATGCTTTAAAAATACATTTTTGCTTTGCGGTAAAAAATAGTCTCCTTATTTTATAAAAAGACAAAACAAAGGATAGTACTGCTCCTCTGCATTTGCGAGATAGGACCAGTAATTGCTTTAGAATAATTAAACAGAAAATATCATTGTTTTCCTTATTTCTAAAATGTTAGGGAATCTAGTCACTTGAAGGGAAGTACGCTAATAAAAAATAAATAAAAAACACAAAACAAAAAACAACGCGCTCTGTATAGTTCCATAAAATTAGTTTCTAAGTTTTATTCTAGGCATATTTTTTAGGTTTTTCATGGCAGCCTGGGTTTTTTTGTAGATAGAAGGAAAAATCTTATGATTTCTAAAGCACTGTCACTCCTAGAGCAATTGACTAAATTAAGGCTCTATCTATCTTATCTAAGAAACTTGTTGAGACAACAAGTTTATTGTTTCAACTTCAGAACAGATTATACGAGAAAACATCACTGCTATCATGTATTAATGTATACCGGATCGTTCAACCCACAACAAACAAAATAATATCTATACGTCTATAGATACAGGCAGATACAGTCAAGATACCGTCTGAACTTTGACATGGTATTCAAATTAGAAGGCACATCAATCTGGTCACAATAATTAACTGTTTGTTTGTGATATCGCAGCGGGTGGCACTGTGGCAGTTCGGAGCGCCAGTGATTCATCTACATTACAAAAGGAAACTTCCAAGCGGACGCCAAACAAAGCCAACTCTGTAATACACAAACACCAACTTTCCCCTTTACTACACAATACATATATATATTATTATATTGTGCGTATGTGTGTCGTAAATCCTTATTGGCGTAATTTGCAACAATAACTCGCTCGCGAACTTTTATTAGTTACGTATGAAGAAGTATAGAGTTTTGTACGTGCCGTAATTGTTTGTACAGGTACTGTTCAAACTACTTTTATGTTAGCAATTTGTGCTGAAATTGTCTATGATAAGAACTAGATATAGAATGTATCATCTTACAGTTAAATAGATTAGACTTAGGCAAAAAAATATTTTTAGATTTGTAAACTTAATCATATTCAGTCAAGTTTAGCTGGTATCTCATAGGAATACCCTGTCAACATATTCGTTCCAAAAACTTACTGAGTAGTTTAATTATGATATAAACACCATTTTCTAAAAACACAAAATTATACGCCACAAAATAAGTTGTAACATTATAAAGACCGATGTTAGTTGAACGGGTACAACAGCGTCGAAAGTGAAACGTAACATAAATCACCTGAGTTGGACCCTTGTCAGGCTGCGTGGCCGGCGCCAGTAAATAACAGGATCGCCGTATGCCGCTGACGAGGCATTATGTAGCCCCACGTAGCCTTGCGTAGCCTCGCGCAGTTCTACGGCCCCTACGCGGCTACGAACCCCTTCGTAGCGCGTAGCCCGTAGCACCATCCTACGTTCGCGCACCCGACACCATTCTGTTAATTAAAATACAAACATGATTATGAAAGTATCTTAGTACAACATTTCTGTAATTATGATTTATTGTTGGATACTTCTCGTATTTTTGTAGGCGACTCTTTAGGATTAATGGGCGTTACGCCCCAGTGGACATGGCACATTTTTGGAAATATTGTTTTTCTCAGCTTTTTTTTAACCTAGTCACATTATATATGAGCAAAAATGATAATAATAATAAATGACAATATTATGAGCATAAATGGTACTTACTAAGTATATTAAACAAACAAAAACAGAAAGCGTTAACAAAATGAGCCAGCTTGACAGCGCCACGCAGATGAATTTTTACTACCCTTTACAAATTATTGCTGATTGTTTTGATATAAATAAAGTATGCTTGAAAAATAATAATAATAATATAGTCTATAATAGCAAAATATAAGTTTGACACATATTAAATTACACGTAGTAGTCATAGAAAAATAAACAAAAACAGGGTGCGACAGATGGGTAAAGTACAGTCAATACAAAATTTGAGCCCTGACTCCTAAACTAGCGACGACACTGCCTCCTAAGACAGGGTCTTCCGATCCTGTCTTAGGAGGCAGTGTCTTCGCATTAATAGTGGACGAGCAAATTATGAACGTACTAGCAGACTCGGATAGTCACATACAAGATATAGAAAAGATAAGAAATATATTTATAAATATAT
Organism: Eugnorisma glareosa; assembly: GCA_947578425.1. Lineage (NCBI taxonomy): Eukaryota > Metazoa > Arthropoda > Insecta > Lepidoptera > Noctuidae > Eugnorisma > Eugnorisma glareosa. The sequence continues at coordinate 12,672,753 of OX387966.1, read as the reverse complement.
ATTAATTAAAAAGGTATAAATAATAAACTCTCATTATATTAATCGTATTAAAAATGATATTAAACTATACCCTTTTTATCATCAAAGTTAACGAAAAAGCTCACAATAAAAACTATACAAGTTTAGATTAAACGACCATGTGATTTTGTGATTAAACTCGCCATCTTGCTCATCAGTACCATAATAATACACAACGTAGATAGACCGTCCAGTTATGGTACAGCGTAATAACGTTGTATGTGCTATTGTAGAGCTGAGTTAGTACAAAAACACCGTGATGGCTCTTTCTCCTTACACTGGAAGCCTGAAGCACGCTAGAATGTTGATTTCCCCACTACTAACTTTACAAGGCATTCTAATTAATATTGTTACAAAGCAAGTCTGTTGTTCTGTAACTGAAGGCAAGTTTCGTTACTTTGTTAGCAGTGTTTCTATCCCAATTTTCACCTTCAATGTAAGGTACTAAAATATGGAGTGAATTATTACAGCAATTATTCAATACCAACAACACAACTGAACAGCCTCTAACTTTTGATTAATTGCTTGAAAACACCTTGCAATATGACTTTGGTAAAAGAATTTAATTAAGTTTCTAATATACCTGGCCGACTAATATTAAGTATGAAAGTACCTGTTCTTAAAAATTATTTATAAATTCTATATAGTCACGGTATTTAAAGTTACAGTGAGCTTACTGAAAAGTCAAGTAATTCTATTTACTAGTGTACACAGTGGCCAACGCTGGCCACTTGAGAAGAAGTCTTAATGGATTACTATGAACTATTTTGATGGACCACTCATGAAGTGAAGTGGTTGATATTAAACAGTATCTCTATCGGATCATGGTTTAGAGGATTTCCTTTATAAGTAATTAGGCATTTGGCATAAGACTGGATTGTTTTGCGAGCTTTACAATTACGCTGAGTAAAATCTTCTTAAAATAGCTATTTTTCGGTAAATTATTAACTTTTGCTTAATCGCCCAACAAGAGGAACTAACCTTGCTGAGGCAGAATGATAAAATTTTCAAGCTCGCTTTGCTCGCGAATGCATCCTACCCTTTTTTAAGTTATTTATAAGTTGACACAATTACTTTAAATCTCATCTCTGTATGAATGAACAAAAAGAACCTATTGAAGGGTATAACAAGACCGAAAGGAACTTTTTCTCCTCGTCATCGATCATATTTGTGTCATAGACCATACCTGGGAACCTTCCAGTTACGGAGATATTGGGGGTCAAAGTTCCAACTTTTCGTCAAGTTTTTTATTTTATATTTTTTATTAATTGATTTTTGTTTTCATGTTTGAATGTAAGAACTCTACTTTAGTTAAACACCTCCACGACCCCCGTACTTTTCAATCCATCCATCAGCACAATGTTTTGAGTGCGCGACATTGAGTCCTACCGTAAAAACTGATTTTTCACCCCAAAAAAAAAGTCGTTTCCAAGCAATAATTCTTACGTAAAGTTACTTAGTTTGGTCTTGATTTACATAATCCTTGGTTGACGTCTTCGTGATGGGTCCGTGTACACCCTGTTTACAGTTACCTCGTACGTATTTGTAGGAAGCCATTTGGGAAAACGAGACAAATAAAACAACATGATTCTGTTCGTACCTACGAGTATGTGATACGCACGTTTTCTTTCATTGTTTTTGTTACCGTGGCAATCAATGATTCAATGGTTTACGTCATAAATTACATTTGTTAATCCCAAATATGTGTTGACGGAAGTAAATATAATAATTATTAATAATTATATAATTACCTATAATAGGAAAAATACACCACAATTTGTCGCAAAATTCAAATGTAGAAAACAACTATTGTCGGTATTATTTCGTACGATAAAAATCTAGAAGTTAGGTTGACCTAAATAGTGTACCTAACAGAGTTTGGTGAAGGGTTCGTTTACATATGCCGTGTCGACAGCGCGTTCGTGTTCCACGCGCGCCTCAGAGAGATGTTAGCAAACGGGAAGGGGTCCGAAAAGACCGATGCCTGCGACGGTTGCGGGACTGTTCGAAAGAGATACCGCGGCCCTGGAATACAAAGGGCAAAAGAAGGAACATTAATGGATTTTAGTCAGTAAAAGTCTGACACTACCTCCTGCTCAGCCCAGAGCGGGAGGAGTTATTTGATGATTTCACATCCGAAAAAAAAAAAGTCCGTTTACACCCTGTATATTGGGCGGGGGCATAAAAGGTACCAAGAGTGAGCGGATCCAGCGGGGTAGTCATGACCCCCCCGGTCATGACTACCTCGCCCTGGGCTTGGTCTAGGTCGACCGTGACCATGTTTCGGAACTCATTGATTTAAATAAACAAAGTGTTTATTTTATCATAACAAAATAAAGGGTGTAACAAGACCCTTAACGAAGCCGAAAGGCACTTGTTCTCCCCGTTATTGCGATATTTTTTTTTGTTCTAGACCAGCATGGCTATTGCGTTCTCTGTTGACAGTTCATAGTGATCATCACTTGGCGAGTTTTGATATACAAATGACAGTTCTGCAGTTAAAAAAAGTCGTTTCCCAGCATTCATTTTTGCGTAAAGTTACTTAGTTTGATGTACAAAATGCTTGGTTGATGGCTTCCTTGAAGGTCTTGTTACACACTGTATTCTATGTGTAACAAGTTACTTGGAATTAAAATATCACGTTGCCTCACTAAATATAATTATGGCACTGAATTATGAGTAAAACTTCTGGTATTATTCTTCGGATCGAGTCTAAGCGGGTCGAGTGTCCCAAAAATCTTTAGCTGGGACCGCAGATGACCTGCAACAACGCTAAACCAAACTATACTATACATTATAATTATGTATGATATGAATCAGTTATTGATGAATTAAATCGCTCCAGGAAGCTATTTTAGTTGAAACACGTTTGTTGAAAAGGAAAAATCTTAAGTCATTCTCAACTCACAAAATCTTAAATCATATTACAAAATAAACTACAAGAGGTTTCAGTAATCCGTGACCTGAGAGTAACTTTGGACCAAAAACTTAAGTTCAGCCCTCATATCTCTGATACTGTGAAGAAAGCAGCTCAAATGTTAGGTTTTATCAAAAGAAACGCAAAATTATCCTTTTCAAGGCATTGGTACGTTGTCAACTAGAGTATGCCAGTATAGCATGGAACCCTATGTATGCTGTACATTCGCAGCGTCTCGAGAACATCCAGCGAGCGTTTACAAGACATATTGCATACATGTCCACAGGAATATACCACAGATGTCCATACGAACAACGTTTGGCTTTCTTTCAAATTGAGTCGCTTCGAAACCGTCGCACTGTCCATGACTTAGTTTTTCTCCATAAGATTGTCAATAGTCAAATTGAATGCGAACAGTTGCTAGAACGTGTCATGTTGTCAGTCCCACATAATCATCCTAGACAGCCAATTTCTAGACTTTTTCAACCACCAAGCCAGTAGAAGCAACTTCGGGAGACACTCACCAGTATCAAGAATCTGCATTCAATACAACGAACTCAATTCTAAATTGCCTGACTTGGATGTGTTCTTCGGTTTCCCACCGAAGTTCAAAAGCTTGCTGCGTTCTCATTTGAATCGATATCTAAACTATAATTAGTTTTTATTTGAATATTTTGTCTATTATTGTTATTAGTGCTTTAAAGCTTTATTGTACTTGAGAATGTTGTGTACACCAGTAATTGGTACCTACATCAGAACCCTAACGTGTATACTTATAGTGTAAAATGTATGTACTGTTGGTGTACCTATTTTAAATAAATAAACTCATTGTCACTTTTTTCCTACCTAACATGCATACGTACGTAGGCTCTTTGTTTAGTTGAAAAAATAATTTGAAAATAGCCACTTAAATTGGACAAATGTCATAACTGCAAATAAAAATGATTTTCTTCAGAAATAAGCGGAGAACGTTCAAGTATTTTCCTAAGGGTAGACTAGAAAGCCCTACTAACACTTGTTTATCAAAACTTGCCATTTTGCATATAAATAAAAGCTAGACCTTCATGTCAATGTAAGTGAAAAGCAGATGGTAGAATTACAATACAGAACCTCATCTGACGTCTTAAAAGCAATGCCTACTTAGGGCCGGAGTTGTTTCATATAACCTAATAGTGAAACTTAAAACATAACCATCACTGACGTAGACGTCCATCCATGTCCCTTGACGGAGATAAGCTTTTTTCATCTACACCAGTTTTAAAGCTACTATGAGTGGTGGCCTTTTTTTTTTTGTTCCAGTTCCGTTTCATGATGAAACTCGTGTCCATTGCATCAGCTTGCGGGCCACGCTGTGTAAACGGGAACTTACCGCTGCCAACCTTCAAACACTACGTCTACTTCATGTTCGCGCCCACACTCCTCTACAGAGATCAATATCCCAGGTAAATTAACTGCACGTTACTTGCAGAAACGCTCCACGTCTCCGTAATATCCTGAGTTAGGCAAAGGCAGCGAGAATTTACCTGAATCAAATTACGTAGCGAAGAGCTCACTGGTGTAATTGAGCGATTGAGCTGTTTGAGTCAACTTGAAATTAAGGAGTAACTTGGATTAATGAAGTAACCTACCTACCTACTTACTTAGTTTGGTCAGAGTGTCGTCTTAGGGGCACTATGAAAAAAATACTTAGAAAAATTTCGCGTTCAATTTCGAGGTAGCGAACGCCGGCCGCTGCCGCGGCACCGCTCGCTTCGCTCGCTCGGCTCGCGCGTAGTTGGTCACAGTTCTAACCTAACCTAACCTATGGATATATTTGCAGGTACACACCGTTTTGTTTTCTGCACGGCTCATGGTGCCTATAAGCGTATGGTACCAATTTGAAAAAAAAAAAAAAAAACGAAAAATTTTTCTAAGTCCCGCGCCCCTAAGGCTACACTCCAACCCTTAGTTTATTTAGATATTCACTGTCTCTCCAAAACCAAAACACGTAACGCAATGCGTACAATTTCAACGTTCATAGATCGTTTAACTTACAACGACAAATTAACTCGAGTCACGACGTAACAGTATTACATTCTGAATCCGTGATTGTCCCTAATTAAAGCCACAATATTCGGAACTAATGAGCGCTAATATCGCACGCGGAGCCGTCACGATACCTGTCGTAAACATCAGATGGTAATTCCACATAGTTCAGCCGGCGGTATTTGATTCTATATTTGCTGTGGCAAATGGCTTGATCGACGCTTTGCTGCTTTTGGGTGGAATACACAGACCTACCTACCTACCTCGCTGTCAGAAAGCATGTAGTTGTCTTATAGCTCTTTCAATCAAAATTCAAACCTAACACTTTTCCACGTTATGTAGGTAGGTACTCAAAACAAGTAGGTACATTACAAAAGTTTATAATCTGCGTGTCGTACGACAGTGATGTAGTTGTTTAATATTCTGCTTTAAGTACCTACAGTGCAAAAATAGAAATGGTTTATGAATTCTGTATTTCACTGTACTTATTAAATTCAACAAAAACCGTGTTCTTTAAAAAAGAAAACAAACGTTTGATACATGAGGACCATTTCAAATAAATGGCTCTGTGCTTCAGTGTTGTCGTAATATCAGTCATTCATTATTTCTAGCGTAGGTAGGTAGCGTAGGTACTTAGAAGGTATTATTGTTATGAATTATTTTATTTTCTATTTAAACAGAACAAAGAAGATCCGATGGGGCTTGGTAGTGTTCCATTTTCTGGAAGTGGGGGCAATTGTGTTCTACAACTGTTTTCTTTGGGAGAGGTTCATCATGCCCTACTGGTCTGATTACGGAAAAGAGAAAACGGTAAGATAATCCCTCTTTTAATTACAATGCGCGTTTTATGGGGGTTGCAAAGGTACCTACTTACCCACCCTCTTTTAATTAATATTCTATGTACCCGTGTTGGCACTGGCCGAAAATAGGCCCGTGTTTCTTTGAATACGAGACGTGTGGAAAGGAATTTAGCTTGATAAGGCCCAGTGTAGATGAGTAGGTATAGTGAAATTGATTTACTGTGACGAAAAAAAAGGGAAGTGGCGGTAATCCCCATTTTTAGGCTCTTTAATTCAATACGCACAGAATGTATTCGTAACTGCTTACCTTGTATTGCATAGATTGAAATAGTTCAATAGTTCTAATTATTCTATCATAGGTAGAGGCAGGCACGGTGGTCCGCGGAATGTTCGCGTGCGTGCTTCCAGGGGTGATCTCCTTCCTGTGCGGCTTCTACTGCGTGCTACACGCCTGGCTGAACGCCTGGGCCGAGATGCTCAAATTCGGCGACCGCCTGTTCTATGAGGTAACGTCCTTTAACCCTTTTACCCAATTATCGGCCGAGCACTGGAGTCAACAAAGTATATAGCACCACTTTTGCACCTGTTTTCAGAGGTATACCAATTCCCTTTAAGCTAAGAATCAATAAAATTACAAAATAAAATATGAAAACCATCGAAGTCATGTTTAGAATTCATGATTTTAGTTTGCGCGTCGCCGTCCCTGACACCTGGTAGAGACCTCCTTCATAGCCGGGTCGCAGCAAGGATCTAAATCATCTATTTTGTCACAAACTACCAGTTGTCAGGAGGCACTATACGAAATCAGCCGAGTGCCCCTAACTAAAACTAGGTATGAATTGTAAGTACCTAACTCCTGAGTACCTCTCTCTATAGAACGCTGCTGGCACTCAAGTTTGTCGGGTAATGTGTCTAATATAAATAGGTAGACAGGTACCTACGTTAAGTAATAAACAGTGTATACCAAGGCGCACCATTTCCCTGTATGTTCGTTTGTTTTCCTTCGTTTAACATATCCATTAAGTAAGCTGAATGTTTACGAAATAACTCATAGGGAATAGGATAGGTATTTACTTACTACATACATAGCTAGGTACCTACTTACCTAATCAAAAGTTTCGCCTGGCGCGAGAAGTTCTTAGAAATATTACCTACGCTGTAATATGTTTTCATGCAACGCCATAGTTTAAAAGCGAGCAAAAACCACCAGGTTAGGTAGCACCTAACCTATCATATGAAAACAGAATTTCTAATAGGTACCTACCTACCTACGAGGAACTTTTTGATTCTGCTGAACCCGCAATAAAATCCTATTCTTGTTTGACTATAATTATCCAAGTTAGCTAGCTGTACTGTTCCTCTTCTAGCTAGGAAGGAGGGTACGTAAAATGTTAACAAACTGTCGTTGGTGACCTGTGGGTAGTTAATTTTATAGATAGGTAACTGTAAAAGTACCTCCTTACCTAATAATATTGTTGTTACAGGACTGGTGGACGACATCTCGTTTCTCCCTGTACTACCGCCGCTGGAACCGGGTGGTTCACTCCTGGCTTCGCGACCACATCTACCTTCCTCTGGCGCCGTTTTTAGGACGACCTCTGGCTACGTTCACCGTGTTCTTTGTAAGGTCAAAATATACTACTTGTAAATCTACGGATCCTTCTTGAAACTTGTTACAGACACCGCGAAAAAATCTATTGAATTGTATTCCAGCGGCATATGTTGGTGGCGTATTCCAGAATTTCGATGTAACCATGATTTTTCTGGACCATCCGCTGGTATCTACCCACTAAGTACCTATGTACAAGCGTGTTTCCGCAAATAACAAACATCATTTATCAAACTAATTGACAGATCTTGATCCGGTGTTAGTAATTCATCTCTAATTGAACGTCGACCTACATGAACTGCTAATTAGATATTAACGAGGTCAACAGTCGGGCTCGCATTGAAACTACCTAGACAATTGACAATAGCTATTGTTGACTGCACTGGGATAATAAGAGGCCAACAATGAACCTGAAGACAACAAAATGAAAGGAACACTTTATGAATTTCAAAACAAACTGGAATTTAAAAAGAAATAATCAGTTCTAATAATAAAAGATTAAGCGAAATGCTTTTTCCTTGACGGTCAAAAGATAAACAAAGATCCCTGATTCACATCGGACGCAAACAGGCGACCGTGCATGTGACAAGAGGCTCCTTGCTGAAAGACCAGCCGAGCCTTCTTCGCATTTTATCTGATGTTTGTGAACAATGAACGTACCTACGATTACACGACGTAAACAGTTTTGCTATGTCGTAAATTAAGGACGACGCGACGTTGCAATTAATTTAAAAAAAAAAAAGGAAAAACGAGTCGCTTTGTAGATTTCAACCAATATGATAGGTTCGGTTCCCGCACGTCTCCGCCCGAGGTCGTGAAAGAGCCGTAAGAACACTTATTTTTTTTGTCTTTAATAGATATCATCTGTAGCCCACGAGGTCATCCTGGCGTTGTCATTCGGCTTCTTCTATCCCGTGCTGTTGGTAGAGTTTGGTGTGCTCGGCGTCATTATGGTACCACTGACGGCAACAGCTGGACGTCGCTTCCCAAACGCCTTCAACCTTCTCATGTGGCTGGGTTTCTTTATCGGAAACGGTAATTATGACGACGGTGTAGGTACTAATAGTACTCCCACATTTCACCAATTATGTTTACCTAAGTGCCATGTGATAGGGGGCGCGCGGGCGTGCCTAGCTATCAATCGGGCACAAGTCCAGGCTCCGTGGCTGCTACTGAAAAATCCCTGATGGAAAATCCAATAACACTTTGGCCGACCTAGGAATGGAACCCATGTTCAATAGCAATCAATAGCGCCGGCGACGACTAGACCAGCGAGGCAGTCAAAGCAATCAGTACAATAATTACTTACGCAACAATTACCTATGTACTGGAAGCAATGACTATATTGACGTAATTAAACAACGCGGCAGGAAATCATTAGAGGATTTAAACCACAAAACAATATTTTCATGCCTGCATTTAGAGAATTGACGTGATTTGCGCATACTTATTTTCCTCAATATTGATAACGTCGTACAAAAACAAAATCCACAAAATTTGTAGCAATTTGTTTTTTTTTTGTGAGCACTTTTCAGTTTGAAGTGTGCTGATCCGTGATTAGACTGATTAGACCTAGGGTATAGGTAGGTCCCTTCATTACATGTGAATACTGCTCTAGGGAATCTTTTCTATTTCAAGTCAAATTATGATATTCTCAAGAGAAAGACGTAAATATTTTGGTGTTCCTTCAGTTAGGTTTTAAAAAACTGAAGTGTTAACCGACTTCCGTTGCTAACTGTACCGGCTTCAATGTTTACAAAACTGGCAAGGCACACGTTAGCTAGGTACCTATCGACCCACTGTTTACCTAACAAATTCGTTCAAATAAGATAACTTGGAACTGACGTTTCATTTCCGCAAACGGTTTTATTTGTTCACACACCGAAATGGAACTTTATTTAAAATATTGGTGGTTTATTTATGAGTTCTCGTACTGAGTTGTAAGTATTAATATTGATTACTTTTCAGGAATCCTGTGGAGTCTATACCCGATGGAGTTCTTCGCTCGCCGGAACTGTCCGCCTTCAGAAAACGACAGTTTCTTCATACCAAAGTCATGGACGTGTCCTGAAGTTATTTTGAAACCTAACTGGTCATTCCAGAACCCTCTGAGCATTTTTTTTACTAAGTAAAATTAATTAAACATTACAAACTTAAGTTACGTTCGCTATAGTAGGTAAAATGTTATTTTTATACTTTTATAAGTAAAATATGTTTTTGAAAGACTTGTTTAGAATTACTGTACCTATTGACGCAATTAAAGAGGACTGGTTACTAATATTACTAGCTACTAGGTAAGGAGACACCACGCACTGTTCTAACCGACTTCCAGAAATTTTTCTTTTCAGGAATGTTACCATACTAAGTTCTGATAAATTTTGTTGAAGCCGCTGCTAATTGGCTTACAAGGGTTTATCGTTTCGAAAACCAAGCATATCCGACCGTCATATTGTTAGCCTCTTTGATGACGACTGACGACTTCAAGTTTATTGCGGGGCGTCACGCATAATGTAAAGCTAGTGGAAAAGCAAACTTTTAGGTACGTCTTTACCTAATTCAGGTAACTAGAGGCATTCATTCAAATTTCATTTTTCATTTTTATCGAAATCATTTATTGAATATAAAAAATAGTAATTACAATAAAATTCGGCGTCATAAGAAGTAATCAGTAAATAGTTATCGTGTTTCGTTCCGAACATTACGCAATGTGGCACCTTCTGTTGGCATACATTGGATATTAAAGAAACAAAATTAACCTATGCATAATAAAATAAATTCTATGGCCGCATATTAACTTAAATATAAACATAAACCAAAATCTCTTGAATTTAATTCCTTACTTGCTAACATCGAGTATTGATATTACTAAGAAATAAATACTATATATTTTACTAGGACAATGGAAATGAGTGTAGTTGGGCAAAACAGGAATGTAGCCAGTTAAAACTATTGAAGCTATATCATAAATATATATATCATCACATTTAAGGAGGGAATCTAAAATATACAGTATTCATTAGATTTTTTTATTTATGTAAATATAGTAAAAACATTACAAACAATTACCTTCAGCTCATCATCTCCACCATACCATTCACATTTCCATAGATTAGCACCGTGTTAGCAGGACACACACACGGAACACCTTTCTGTTAGTTGCACTTCAATCAAACTGCATTGGCATCTCTTCACAGCCCTTACTGACTATTACAAGCACTACAATAACGATAGTACACTTAAAATAAATCTAATCATTGTATATGGAACACCTAAATTATACGAAATAATATAATAACATTTAATTGCAACTACGTAGATTCAAAACTGTGCCAATTTGTGTGTACTTTAGATATTATAGAACTAACTTTTGTGACACATAAAGCTTTAAATATTTTAGATCCAAAGGTAACATTTTGAGCAAAGTCCTTGTCATGTGCAATATATCAGACTTTTTGTAACAGTATATAAATGTATGTATAAATTTTCAATGTTTCAGTAAATGCACGGCAGTGTTGGACTTTGCTTATAACAATACATAAAACTTTGTTTATACAGCAGGGGTGCGATCCAATTCCTTGAATAATGACGATGACATTCTGAAAGAGATAACATAAACAATTTAATAGAGCAAACAGAATAACTTTGAGAGTTATCAGCATTGCACATGCAGCTGGCATATAGATAAGCCATTTCCCATTAGTAATATAATATAACAAACAATGGGCCTTATTACTTTGAAAACTTCATCTGCTACTGTTTGGAAAATGGTTTTATAATAACCAATCCTACATAATGGCATTATGCAAAATATTGACGAGTAACTAGTGATACAATTTACAAGCTTTGATAAATAATCATAACTCACTTGCTTATCATATGCTCATATATGTAGCTGGGAATTATTGTGATGTTTACAACAGATGGGCTGGCTTCAATAACTCTAGATATCTCCTTATCTTTCATGCCCACAACATTTATAGTGTTTATTTCCAGTATCTGATGATCAGTCAATAAGCCATTACGAGCTGCTGATGAATCCTTTACCAAGCCAACAATCTTGCCATCCTTGAACTGGAATCCAACATGGCCAAGAGAATCTTTGTGGAGAGTTATTGTCCTCTCAAATGGTCTGAAAAGAGAAATAAAAAATATTGTAGTTTCTTATGTTCTAGTATGTCTATTTATTGGAATATTTTTTATTTATTTTTAAATATGATTATATCAATGGAATACAAAAACAAAGAAAATGATTAAATTCATAGCACAAAGATCTTTTTAAATTAACATAAGAATAAATAATAACAATTAATAAAATACCTATCACGAACAGCCATTGAAATTCCATTAGCAGGAGACTTCTTCAGCAATCCATGGCATTGGTCCATAGACATGCCAGCCAAAGCCACATTGTTAATCTCCAGAACTTGGTCCCCGAATCTCAGGCCAGCAAGTGCAGCGGGGCTGTTAGCAGCCACATAGCATACAAACACTCCATTGTTCACTGAATGGAGCCTCACACCACACTTCCCATCTTTGTCTTTGCACAGTAGAACAGGTCTTATGGCCCCAGTAACTGTAGCCTTTGCCAAAGTTGTTGATTGAGACGACAAAGGTGCTATCAGATTACTTACCATTCCACGTGGCTGAACCTGTTGATATTAAAAAAACCTGTAATACATATTATACATTTACATAGTAATGTAATTAAACTGTGCAGATAAGGCATACTGAGCTGCTAATGATGTTCTATATTAAATACCTACTTTCTTAACAATTTCACAACAAAATGGTTAGTTAGAGAAATCTGGTATAATTTCCTTAAAATATATGAATCATCATACTCTTTGAGGATTAAAGTCACAAAAACTAGGTACCTATCCCTGTCGTTTTCACTGAACTTCGCCATTTCTATTTTTGACAACAATAAAACAAAACTTACCGTTTGCAGTTGGTATTCTGGCATATTCCTTGCAATAACATCACTAGACAGTTCAAGGCCCATGTATTCCCCCAGTGCTGGATACATATGAGCTGAAGGGGCGCTGGCTAGCATGGGAGCAGCAGGTGGATGGCTATAAGAGGGTGGCGCCTGATGAGCCATCTGAGCTCTCGCCATCGTATCCACCTTCATGTCTTCTAAGGATGGGTACAAAGACATCTTGGTTATCAAAATTTACACTTTTTAATCCACAAAACAAGAACCGTATAACGTATGACGCGACGTACGCGTTAACACTATTTCAGTGACTAATTGGAAACACGATGAATCATAAGGTCACAACAACAAAAAACCCCAATTGATAAATTGAAACGATTAGAGATGTGCCACAGCACCAAAGACAAAGAGTAGAATACTTTTGACACACTCACACACCTCATTTGTTAGTTTAATTTTACAACTCAAAATCGATTAGTTTCATTTTGTGAATATTCATTACGATATTATATTAAATAATATTCATTACGGTAAAATTAAAATTTTCTTAAGTTTATTGCAGGTCAGTGTCAGGCAGGTTGTATGTTGATGAAAATATGAATCGCGCTAGTAAATCACATAATTATGGAATTACAAAAATAAAATCATTCAAATCATCATTAAAACCCTATAAGTTCATTTCATTCATGACTGGCTACCCTTGCGCTTTTAATGAACAAGAACAATTTTGAATTGTATTTATTTCTTTCCAAACGATAGCTTCGAGTGCCAAAGTCAAGCCTTTTCATTTCTGTTCGAATTTATTATAATCTTTTGATTTCGGCTATACATTTTTAGTTGATTCTAGCATAGTCCAAACAATTTAGTGCTTCACTAGTGACATTCTGTGACAGATCAAAGAAGGCAGAACTCAAAGTGTCAATCAGAATGACCAATGTCAATTTATGTCAAATTGCCAATGAAATGGTTGATTGTGTTGTCTTTTATTAGTTGAGTTTTATTAGAATTATTCAATAATGTTATTAAAAATGGATAAAATAAATAAATTTCAGTAGGAACTAGTTTTCCTAAATGTTTTGAACTATGGAAGGAGTAAACAGTAAACGTACTCCAAGGTAAATTTGTATTTCAACCCATTTAAAATAATAAAAACATTGTTTACTTTTCCAAATGATTTGGTTGAATAACACCAGATTATCACTTTTTAGCCGCTGCCGGGAATGGGAACGGGCTAGACGTAATAAATTCAACGATGCTTTAAATAAACTTGGCGAAATTGTCAAAGCTATACATAAAAGTAATTGTCCAGCAGAAGATAGTGATGATGTGCAGTATCCGAAGATAGAAATCATCCATAAAGCTATAATATACCTGAGTAACTATGTTAAGGAGAAAACACAATTGAGTAAGTTGATACAGAGGTAAAGATGCTATTGTTGCAAGTATGTATTACATGATTATCAGTGAGTGTAGTAGAAGCATGTTTTGGACATACAGAATTATGTAAGTAGTTTTTATTTTGCAAATATGGGTACAGTACATGGTGATAAACAGATAATAGGTAGGTTCAGCCATATTTTACCAATAGGCATGCAAGTTATAATTCGACGCTAAAACAATAAAGACAATCAACATGTCAACAATCATGGTATAATTTACATTCCTATTAAATATAGAAATGAGTTTATTAACTCACTGACTACTACTTCTACTATAGAAGATTTCATGAGTCCTTTATGACAGAGGTAGGATTTTTGTCTTAGATTGCTATGGAATATTCAAAGTATGGTGATTGTTTAGTTAATAATAATAATTTTTTATATTTTTAAATGTTTTTTATATTGTTTTTTCTAAGGAATATTTAAAAATGTAATTAGTTTGTAAAAATATGAATAAAGGCAATAATAATAATCATTTATTTATAAAAAGGGGCACATTTACAATAACATGTCTTATCAATAAAATAGAGCACATTAGCTTATTTGCCTGAACTAGGTTGTACCTGTGTTTCAGGCTACAAGGTGCATAAACCTTAAAACCTTAAAATAAATAAATTAACGTTACAAGAAAAGTAAAGTAAACTTATATAAAAGTAAAATTAATTAAAAACGGCGTGTTAGCACTTTATTTGCAAACAACAAGTAGATCTTCTGTCTGTGCATATGACATTGGTTGTAAAAATGCAATTATTGATTTTTTACAGCTAAAATAATTTAACTTATATATACTTAGTTTTCTATTTAATCTATTGTACAGAAATGGGCCTAAAAAAGAAAAGAATCTTTCGATAAAGACATGTTTGGAGGTTATATTAGAAATGCAAACTATGTCATTCCGCCTTTTGTTAGTAGTGTCATTGTACGTGAGCATGGTGTGCTGTTTTAATACTAAGTGGTTAATGAAAAGCTGACGCACAGTCAACACGTTGCAGGATTTATACAGCTGATCTGTGGGAAAGAAAAAGGGATGGAAGTTTGCTACCTTTAAAATTGCTCTTTGAGCTCTTTCAAGGGGAAGCAAGATAGTTTTTGATGCGCCACCCCATGAAATGATACAGTATTGAATTATAGATTGACATAGGGCGAAATAAACTTGTGTGATTAATTTTGAATCTGCAAAGTTTCGTATTTTTTTAAATACATATATTAATTTGCGCACTCTTTTAACCAGACTTTCAATATGATGCCTAAAAGAGAGTGTGTCGTCTATTATAACCCCGAGGTATTTAATGTTACTGGTTTTGAGGATAGAAGGGCAGTTGCACATGTTGACTGACAGGTTACCACATTGATGGGCACATATATGGAAGTTAGCAGTGTTAAATTGAGGCTTACGCATGGAGAACTGAATATATTTTGTCTTGTCAGCATTTAATGTTAGTAAATTGCTTTGAAGCCAATTAGTCACAGTGTTAAAACCGAGTTGAGCGTTTTCAAAGACTTCGCTACTGTTTTTAGCAGAAAAAATTAGTGCCGTGTCGTCAGCATATGATATAATCTTGCCGTGCTTGATATCTAGATTACACAGGTCGTTAATATAAACCAGGAATAAGGTAGGGCCCAAAATACTTCCCTGGGGAACACCAAATCCAGTATTTTTCTCCTCATCGCTCGTAAAATTGTCAATTCTAACACATTGGTATCGGTCGGTTAAGTAGTCAGCAAGTAATGTCAGTGGCGTTCCCCTTATTCCCATGGCCTCTAATTTTCTTAAAAGCACAGAAACAGAGACAGTGTCAAAGGCTTTCGCTAAATCAAGGAAGACTCCTAGGACCTGGTTCCCTTTGGCTAGCTCTTCTGAGACATAATTGGTCAGGCTATGCACCGCATCGGCTGTGGATAATTTGGCTCTGAAGCCAAATTGCGCAGGTGACAAGAAGTTGTTTTTTTCTAGGTAGCTAACTAGTCTGCTGTTTATAATTTTCTCAAGTATTTTTGAGATTAAGGGGAGTAATGATATTGGCCTATAATTATTAACCAAGTTCCTGTCTCCAGATTTATAGATAGGGATAACAACTGCTTTTTTTAGACAGTTAGGGAAAATTCCTTTGGAAAGACAGATTCGAAATATATGCGTTAAGGGAGGTGCCAATACATGCTTAAACAGTTTAAGGACCTTGTTGCTTATATTATCCCATCCAACTGCACAGTCATCTTTAAGGCCAGAAATTATTCGGGATATTTCATTTTCGTCAGTATCCATCATAGCAAAAGATTTCAGGTTACAGGTATTGTTTAGTTTTTGGAAAGATGGTGGGGCGCAATGTTTTGGAATCTGTTCGGCCAAAGTTTTCCCAACATAAGCAAAAAATTTATTTACTTTGTTAGCGGATAGTTAAAGTTGCTGTGATGTCAGTACGACTATCACAAATCATTTGACAGTTCGACTATTGCAAAGAGATTGTAATCCTAATCCTAAATAATATTATAAATGCGAAATAAGTTTGTTTGTTACCTTTTCACACCCAAACCACTGAACCGATCAACCTGAAACTTTGCATAAACTTTGTCAGGTGTTCACCTGAAATCTTAGATCTACTCACTATTTAGGTGTTATCTTACTGGCCTCAGTTAAATAGTATGAGGAGTATAAACCTAAGCAAAAACCAGACTCGGGGTTTGAGCATAGATGTAAAGCATTTTGATTTCTTGACTTAAGTTTTAAGTACATGTTAAATTTGAGTAGTGTTCTGTAAACCTGAGTTAAAACTACACAAAAATGCTATTGAAAACAAGCCTAATTTTGTGTCAACTTTATTACCTTACCAAAAAACTTTCCAAAAAAATAATTGCATAATCATCTTCACCTTTCAATTACAGAAGCAGAAATATTAGCCCTACAAGTGGAACTAGACACTGAGAAAAACAAAAAGGGGAAGGGCAAAGATGTATCAACACAAGTGTATAAGAGCCTGACTAGGAAACGAAAAGGTGAGAAGGTAGAATCTACAAAAGTAAAACTGTAGTCTTTTAATAACAATAACTGTGCATAATTTTACTCTATGGAGAGGATGCAAGTACAATAGATGTCTAAATATACAATATGTTAAAAAGAAACCCTGTCCCATCCATGAGGGTATTATTAGGCATTGAAATTAGATTCTAATGCTGCTTGCTGTGCTGATACTGCTACTGATTCTCCTGTATTTAATTCTATTTGATAACAATTTTTTTTTTCTTGATTTACTACAATCAATCTCCCTCATGGGACATTCAGCAGTATGTTGGTTGGTGCTTTCGCTGGCGCGCTCAGTATGTGACCTGTGTCACATCCTCATTGTTTAGACAGTAGTTATATTTACTGTGATTGGATTAGGTCTTGAGGTATTTTGCGCTTTAATCGTCGCGTTTTGTTGTGATTCTCCATTAGTGACTGAGCCAGCAGGGGCGTGCCGTCCATAAAGGCAATAAGGCCTAGCTTACCCTACCATTCCTACCAACAAAGCAACAAATGCATTTATTATAACTATATAATATAAGAAAACAAAATATTTTAAAAAATGTAAAATCTGTTATAATACTTATAGCAACTTGTCGCGCCCGTGTGACGTAATGGCCGTCACGAGCGAGCGTCGTAGTAATTTTAGGCAATCGCACTAACTGCCTACTTTCCATTGATAAATTTACGCACACTGATGCATATTTCCGTGTGTATTAACGGCACACATGTATAGATCATGGATAGATTAGGGGCGGAACTACTGCGAGTGTAGCTGGCTACTGATTGGCTCATGGCCTCCCCACCAAGTACCTATTATCCGGCAATATTTTGTTAACCACTTTAAGGTGGATGCGCAAGGGTAGCCCGCGAAATTTAAATTTTCTTACGTTTATTGCAATTTGCAGGTCACTGTCGGGTTGTATGTTGATGAAAATATGAATCGCGCCAGTAACACGTATGGAGTTACAGAATTATAATCCTTCAAATCATCAATACAACCCTCCAAGTTCATATAATCCCAAAGAGTGACTTTTTCATGAAATAGCGATTGAATGGAGGCCTTAAATTCAAGGCATCCACAGGATTAGACCGGTTAAGCAGTAGCCAGCCTCATAGGCTGAACTGCGAGACGCCAGAAGCAAAAAAAAAAAAAAAATCTTACCTTTATTGCAATTTGCAGGTCAGTGTCAGGTTGTATGTTGATGAAAATATGAATCGCGCCAGTAACACGTATGGAGTTACAGAATTATAATCATTCAAATCATCAATACAGCTCTCCAAGTTCATAATATAATCACATTCAATAGCTATTTCATGAAAAAGTCACTCTTTGAGATTATATGAACTTGGAGGGTTGTATTGATGATTTGAATGATTATAATTCTGTAACTCCATAAGTGTTACTGGCGCGATTCATATTTTCATCAACATACAACCTGACACTGACCTGCAAATTGCAATAAACGTAAGAAAATTTAAATTTCGCGGGCTACCTTGCGCATCCACCTTAAGGGATCATGGTGTGCAGTGATGAAATTTCATTTGGTAGTGTTTTTTATCGACAAATTAGAAATTATATTTTTCTTAGAGAAGCCATATTTGTTGCATGTGACAAGCAAAATTTATTTCGCAATCTTGAATGTTTTGCTTTTTAATATCTTACGGTTGTTATTTGTTTTGAAACGTACAATAGAGTAAACATGATTTGTTGTATTTGTTTATTTACATAAAAATGGTGTTCTGTATTGTGAAGTTTGCGCTGATAATGTGTGTTTGTTAGAAGTTAAAAACAGTAAGTATTCACAATTATCGTGTAATGATAAGATTCAAGTTGTGTCTATTTGATTAGGTAGCCGAATTAGGAGAATGAACCCAAAAAAAATCATCTCGTACTCATCATTTCGAATGAATCTTTCTACTGTTTGCATCGTCAGAAAATCGTGATTTGAATTTTGAATAATGTGGTGAGTTCTTTTATTGTAACTTTTGTTTTTACAGGCTTATTTTCAATGTTTTTTTTCAAATATTCTGGTCAAATGCCTATGGCTAAAATTGAGCCCGGAACGATAACTATAAATTATACATGGTAATTTGATTTTTTTGTTGACAGCGCACTCTGTTTTATTTTTTAGAATGTTTCTAACGATGCGACATCCTTCGTTCTTGTATTGACAGAATGCCATTGAAATTCCTAATATTTAAGCTAGATGGCGTTGTTTCTCATACGCTTACTAGGTGCGGGGGTCCCGGAAGGGTTAGTGGATAAATCGATGGATGTAACTACTTTGAGGGACATCTTACATAGAGCGACGCTGTGAGGTAGCGTTTCTTTTTTCTTGTCAGTTTGCTTGGCCTACCCTCCGTGGGAAACCACTGCACGCCACTGTGAGCCAGAGTATTTGGATGTTGTTGGATTCGTTCTTTATAAGACTTGGTATGGCGTACGATTTCCTGCTCCACAGTGGGCATTCGTAAGTCACGGTGTAATAGTTCGTTTGGTACAAACCAGGGCGCGTTGGTTATCATACGCAGTGCTTTATTTTGAAACCTCTGTATGATTTCAATGTTTGAGTGAGATGCGGTGCCCGATAATTGGATGCCCTACGTCCAGACGGGCTTTAGAATTGCCTTGTACAGAAGTATTTTGTTCTCAAGAGATAGCTGAGACTTTCGCCCAATGAGCCAGTAAAGTTTTCGTGTTTGGATACCAAGTTAGTGAAAATATGTTTTTGCCAGGTGAGTCTTTTGTCTAAATGCAATCCAAGATATCTCACATGATCTGCTTGTGGGACTTCAATGAAGTTTAGTGTGACTGGAGGACAAGATCCTCTTCTTAAAGTAAACGTAACATTGATTGATTTTGTTTCGTTAGCTTTTATTCACCATTTTTTAATTCAGTGTGATATGTCTTTTAGTCCTTTTTGAAGTATTTGTGAGGCAATTTTTGGGTCACTATGTGCAGCGAGTACGGCGGTATCGTCAGCAAAGGTTCCAGTAGTTACTGTTTCAGATGTCGGCAAATCTGCAGTGGACAGTAAGTAGAGTATGGGACCAAGTACGCTACCCTGTGGCACTCCTGCCTGTATGGGACAAAGATCAGACAGTGCTTCCCCACTTTGTACTATGAAGTGACGATGCTGTAGAAATGATTTTAGTATTCCGTACAGGTGATCTGGTAGAGCATTTTGTAATTTAAAAAGCAGGCCTGCATGCCAAACGCGGTCAAACGCTTGAGATATGTCCAAAAATGCACTGGTACAGTAAGGCTGCGTTCACATTTAACGTCCGTTTACAGGTCCGTTAAATCGTGTATGTTATTAGCGTATGTTGTATGAGCGAGTACACACATAATACAGTATTTCGGATCCAGTATACTGATCCGTTTATCAGATCGAACTGCGCGAGGCTTGGCACGGGGGTGCGCGGGGGTGGGGTGCTGCACACAGCCGCCATTTGCCGGTTTAATTCCCAGAGTCGTGCACGTGTCCAGTGGTCGCTTAATAATGGCAAGCAAGACGTTTGAAAAATATATTGATCAAGAAGTCTTGATAAATTGTGTTGAAAGTAGACCAGTTGTATGGGACAAAACACTGGAGATTTATGAAGATAAAATTGCAAAAGTCGCAGCTTGGCGCGAAATATGTGTTATTCTAAAGGAGGATTTTGAAGCTATGGAACAAAAAGAAGACAAGACAAGGCAAGTATTTATTTTATATTGTTATTTGTAATGGCAATGGAAAAGTTAAATATTCATTGAACAACGGTTATTTTATTGGTTTTTAATTTTATAGCAGCGTGTGGGGCGTTTTGGTGGGACAAAGTGGAAACATTGGCCCTGATTCGAATTGGCACCAACTAAACTATTTTTAGTTGGGTACCTCTCTTTCCTACAAATTTAATATGCTACGGACAAAAACAATCATTTTTATTTTAGTTTGACGTTTTAACCGACTAAATCAATCCAATAAACCGTGTACAATGTTTTTATGTCAATAAATATATTTTGATTTTTTTGATTTTTGATTATGATGTAGGAAACTCGTTTCTGAGTCTGTTGCTAATGGGCATGGTTCTGGTATTTGTAAACTGCTGTCTAGCATCATATTCCAAAATGTCGACTCCTTGAATATTGATGAATCACATTCTTTTCCATACGAACCAACGCTAACATATAGAAAACGATAGTCAGAGTCTACGATTGCTGATAATATGATGGAAAAAAGTCTTTGTAATTTAGGTACATTGAGCCACTTTTTGCTGGTTTTCGAAGTCTAATGTGTTTACCGTCCACTGCTCCTAAACAGTGAGGAAAATTTACTTTTGTGTCGAATCCATTTGCTATATGCTCCCATTCACTCACTGTTGTAGGAAGTCGCATAAACTCGTCACTCAAGTTGTTCCATATGCATCTTAAAACTTCCTTAATAATGTTGCTTATAGTTGAGACACCGACACGAAAGACGTAATAAAGTTCTTGCAATGTACACCCAAATGATACCTAAAAAAATAAATGAATCAATTAGTGTATACTATTAGGTGTACATATAATATTAAACTAAAAATATATAAAATTAAGTATAGCTATTTACTAAGCTATTTACAACCATCTTATATTATTATTTACTTGTTTCAGGAAAATACGTTATAAAAAAATGGAATTCGACTAGAGATGCCTGGATACGAACATTGAGTGAGAAAAAGAAATTGAAGAAATCTGGAGCTGCTGCCTCAAATACCAAGCCTTACAAATATCACAATCAAATGTTATTTTTGAAAAAAGTTGTCACCCCAGATGAAACACACGAGACCGTCCCAGATAATGTTATTGAAACAAATAAGTCGAGACAACATCTCGGACACAGAAGAAGCTGATCGGATTATGGAACAAAGTAGTAGTGACAGACAAAAGAAAAGACAAAATTTCGCCCCTCCGAAACCCAAGGCAATCAAAAGAAATTTGAATGAAGTAGACACCAAAATGATTGAATACTTCATGTATTCAATCATTTTGGTGATTAGTTAAAAAAAGTAAAAATGAGCTTGAAGATTCGAATCTATCGTTCTTCAAAGGTATTTTGCCGCAACTATCTTCACTTAATGAGGATCAAATTTTAGAATTTCAGTCTGGAGTGATAAACATTTTACAAAATATTAAAAGTAGGAGATATGGTCAGTCAAACTACGAGTGGTCTCAAAAGTTCTAGCACTCCTCATTACCACACCCAAGGTTATGTTAGTAGGCCACATCATCCTGACTCTACACCAGCAGTAGAAGGTTCGCCATCAGTAGAATCTACAGTCAGCCAAGAGTCAGACTTCCCAGATCTAACTATGTTTTAAAATAAATCTTTGTTTTCGTAAACCTTTTTGTCATTTTATTTAATTAATAGTAACAAAAATAAAAGTTCTTACCTTAAAAATATCGCTAGATTTACTTAAGGGCACAAGCTTTTCTCCACCTTGTGTCTTTCTTTTTTAAATCCTTTTCTAATCGTTTATGAAGGTAATCGAAACTAGACGTCGTCATTCGGAAATAAGCAAAAAAATTAGATTCGTCTTCTTTTAGCTGATGAATAAGAGCAGCACCTATACAAAATCTTTGCCTTAATAATGGATGTATCCAATAACGCCGGGGCTTCCTCCGACGCAGACGACGATAGAACCAATACAACACGACAACGTCCATCCTCGTAGAAAGTTGGCGGCGCACTGAAGAACGAAAGCCCAGTAGTGTCGGATCTGTTAAAATCAGTCCTGTGTGAATACTATCTCCAGTAGCGACGGATCCGTTAAAAAAGATCCTATAAATGCTGTGTGAATACTATCTCCAGTAGCGACGGATCCGTTAAAAAGGATCCTATAAATGCTGTGTGAATACTATCTCCAGTAGTGACGGATCCGTTAAAAAGGATCCTGTAAAAATGTACGTATATGTGAACGCGCCTTAAGACTTTGCCTCCAGTGATTCCATGATCTTATTTGTTAGTCTGTGCACTTGGTCGACAGTGTCATGTTTTTACTGCGAAACCCAAAGTGATGGTCAGGAATTAATTATTTTTCTTTAAGTATAGGCAGGATTCGCTGCAGCAGTAGAGATTCATATATTTTGGATGAAATAGGTAGCAGACTTATGGGTCTATAAGATTTTGCTTCTTCTGGTTGTTTATCTGGTTTCAGTAGCATTATAATTTGTGCGACCTTCCACTCCATGGGAAAGAACTGCAGTCTTGTCATGGCGTTAAATAATGACATCAGAAAAGTTATACCAGATTCAGATAGTTCTTGTAGTATACGGTTTGTAATAAGGTCGTATCCTGGTGACTTTTTTGGGTCCGATTTTGGGTCTGATTCAGGCAACTTCTGCCTTTGAAAATTTCAGGGGCATTTCCTCCGTATTTTTAGGAGTGTTCAAATAGTCGGTGATTTCTGCGGCATCTACTGGAGAGCCTTCATATGGGTGAGGAGTAAAGATTTTGAGAGGTGTTCTGAGAAGAGGATAGATCCCAGCAACTCTGGCACGATATGTTGTTATTTACGATTCCTTTGCTGACACAAAAATCGATAACATCCGGGATTTTCTACTGTCTGTTGGTCAGTAAGTCGGTTGACCAGACGATATCACGTTCATGTTTCTTCTTTGGATGCATTTAAAGAGTTCTCGCCTTCTGGGTAGAACAAGCCTGGAACCCCAAAACGTATGCTTGGCATTATAGTCACCTCCCGCAATAAATCTGTCTCCGAGAGATTGAAAAAAGTCATTAAACTCCGTTTCCTTGATAGTACATCTCGGCGGACAGTAGAGGGCCGATACTGTAATGTCACTGATCCAGTCTGTTATTACGATGTTTGTTGCTTGGATGTAGGTTTTACAGTAATCTTGTAGTACATGGTGCGTGATGTATGACCTGATGAGTACGGCCGATCCTCCATGTGCTTTGTTGTCTGGGTGGTTAGTGTGGTACATATTGTATCCAGGTATCCTGAAGTAGCTTTTGGATGTGAAGTGAGTTTCTGAGATTAGTAAAACATCTATGTGGTGGATTTTAAGGAATATTTTTAACTCTTCCGAGTGATTTGACAAGCCATTGGCATTACATACTCCCAATTTTAGTGCTGTGAATGTAATCACATTTTTGAGATTAGATCGGTTAACGTTTGGGTCATAATTAGCATTTGGTTCATTAGGGCAACAAGTGTTTCTCTAATGGCTTTGAGTTCGTTGGTTTTTTGGTTGTCATCTTCGACGTTAACGGGTTGCGTCGTAGGTTGT
Source organism: Eugnorisma glareosa (assembly GCA_947578425.1). Lineage (NCBI taxonomy): Eukaryota > Metazoa > Arthropoda > Insecta > Lepidoptera > Noctuidae > Eugnorisma > Eugnorisma glareosa. The sequence continues at coordinate 12,648,738 of OX387966.1, read as the reverse complement.
TTGGGGAGTTCTTTTGTGGCTGATGCATACGATTTTCCGTTATTTGCTGTTTTGTTTGTAGGTTCTTGTTCAACACTCGTAGGTTTTCTTCTGTGTTGGGTGATTGGGAGAGGATATCGGACTTTCAACAGCTCCTTATAGATTGTACAGCCTTTGTAGTTAGCTGGGTGGTTTCTCTCGCAGAGGACGCATTTAACCTGGTTGGATCTTTATTTCCGTGGGCAATATGAAGTGTGATGCGAACCTGCACATTTGACGCATCTGGGCTTTCTATTGCAGAACTTTTGTGTGATTATAATCTTGGCAATTTGTGCATTGAGGGATTACTCGCTTAGGTCTGGGTGCTTCAAACGATATGCGGCAGTGTAATAGAGATTTTACGATATATATGTCTTTATTATTTTCACGGGATTCTATTTCGATGTTCCATATTGGTAGCGCCTGTTTTGTTCTTGAGTTTTGGATGTTCCAGACATTTGTTACTTTATGGTCAAGCTCCTCAATAGCTATTTTTATGTCTTTATCTATCGATGGGTGTAAATTTTTGAGCACCACTCTAAAGCTGCGATCTTGTTTAGGCTGGTAACTGAAGAATTCTGTGTTTTTAGCCTTCAGTTCTTTGTAAATAGTGGAGTTTGATTCGGCTGTTTTCGATTGTATTTTAACTCTGTCGCTTCGTTGCACTTTAGTTTCATACTCTCCTTTCGCAACTTCTTCTAATAATTTTAGTAAAGGTTGGATATTTCTGACGCCGTCAATAAACAGTGGTGGGGGTCTTATAGATTTTGGTGCTTGTATTTCAGGTTTATCTGCTTGCTCTATATCGTCGAGCCCTGTGAAACTGTTGGATGTTGGTACTGCTGGTGCTGCTAGCCAATAACTCAATTTTGTTTGTTTTTGGCTACGCATTGCTGCGTCTGCACTGGATCTTTGCCTTTTGCCATAGTGCACTTCTGTGAACTGTTGTTCTTCGGATTCTCTTACTGTTTCTTCTGATAAATCAATGGTCACTTTGATTAGTTGTTCCGCTAAAGGAACTTTTACTTGGCCGATTCACAAACATTCCTCTGTGGAAGAGTTATTGAGTCAAAGTTTTTGAGTTATTCTTATCTAATTTTAGTATATTTTCAGAGGTTATTGAATTGTTCATTTTGTTCCCACGAGTAGGGCCGATTTAACACGTCACAAGAGGGGTGACGCCCATTCCCTCAAGAAGGCAATATAAAACGAAGTTTGCCGGGCCCGTCGTTGGTAACGAGTAAAAAAATACCCTGATGAAAATTAAAATGAGGAAACTTGTAGGGCAACGTCATAAAAAAACAATTGACGATCGAACATACTTATGTCGAAGATGGTGTTGCCACATTTTGAAAGTTTGGTATAATTTAGGGAAACGCGTAAGGGACCAACCACCCTTACGCGTTTCCCTAAATTTTAATTTGTGGCGAAAATCATGCATTTTAAAATTCATTAATATTTTTATGTTGATGAATATTTTATATATCTTATTTGATTTGGTCATGTCATTGGTATGCCTATATGCCACTTTCAGATCGGACAGGGTTTTTTTAACATATTGTATAAAACTAAGCCACACAAACACACAGGAAATACTGTGTCCCACGTTCCCTCTTAAATTAATTTACAAATAACATTGCTGTAGTAGCCAATGGTTTTAGGCACTATACACAATGTATCACAATGTTGATTTTGGTTTAGTTGTGGAGTACACAGACAGAACCACAAGTAGAGTTTTGTTATATTAATAAATTGACCGGTAACAAGTTAGATTGGTACCTAGTGATTATTTCTCTTGACAAGTGGTAAGTTCCACAGTTGTAGTCTGACTTGATCTGCCTTGCATGAAAAGTTATAATTATAGCGTAATATTTGTAACGCACGTACATACAAATAGGTTGCTGTGTTCGCAAAGTAAATGTACGGTAAACGGTTGATGAGACCGTACAACTGCATTGTACAGCGATAGTTATTAACAGTGAATGTGAACAAATTTCATATGTATTTCACAATATCTGGTTAGTTTCCTCTTTGCTCTACTTATATTCTTAGTTACAGTGCAATTTCTATCAATTTCAGATGGGAAGTCTGCAAAACTATTGATGTTGAAGAAAAACCAAAGTCAACAAAAAAAACCTGAAGCCACGAAGCCTGTACTATGTCCAACTCAAAAGAAATTACCGTTACTCCTTCCAAGATCAAGTTTCCTAAATAAAAAAGGTAAGATCATAATTTATAGAACTGAAGAGCATGAGCATTGTTAATTTAATTCCTTTATGTAGATGTGTACGAAGATTTTCGTAATGCGTTGCGTATGGGCGCGATACACCAATATTAAATATAAATCTTTATTTATTTGAAAGGAGACAATAAAATACACCACTTTTGGATATTGTTTCAGGTTCAGAAAATACAATAGTGGTACTGCCAGCAGCACCATACATTTTCCCTCAGAGACCACTATTGTTCCCATCTATGCCGCCTGCTATAGTTTTAATAGACCAAAATTTACAACCACTAAATAAACCACCTGTTCCTATAGTCAATAGAAATAATGGAGATATCACCAAAACTACAATGGTTAACATTCTACCCATATCTGCCTACTCCCGTCCACTATTAGCTACCAAAAGTAAAAAGAATAATGTTAAGTTAAAACATGTTATTAATAAAAAACCTACAAAGAAATTAAAAGCAGTTGTTAGTATTGATAAGGAAACAACGAAAAGCACAGAGATAAAAGACAAACCGGTAGTAGAGGTTTCTAAAGAAAGTAAAAGCACTGAAGGTTCTTGTAGCGAAATTAAGGGAAACGACAAAGTACCAGCGTGTAGCAGCATCATTAGCGGTGATAGGAAGACTGAGAGTGATAAAATCCTAAGTAAAGACCAACTAACCAAGACAGATAGTATGGAAAAAGATGAGAACACTAACAGTAAGAAAACAGATCATAATACTGTTGATAAAATTTGTAACAAAAATAAAGACAATGAAGTTCCTGTACTCATTGATAAACCTAAATGTACGGAATCAATCATCAAAGAAACATCAGCTCCAGTGGTTACTTCAACCACCACGACCATATCAAATACAGAAATTATAAAGACGCCTAATGAAATCGGTAAACCATGTAAAATTTTGAATGGCAAAGAAGCAAATGCAGAAAATAATAAAGAAAACAAATTGCCCAGCATTTTACCTTTAGATACAACATTATGCGATAATGTCGTTGACGGAGGTAATGCACGCCTTGAACTAGCAGAAGAGTTTCTAGCTACTTCACCAACCGCCGCATTTCTTATGTCTTTTCCACTAGTAAGCGGAAATAGGGCAGATAGCCCTGCTGAAGAACATGGCCATAGCATAGCGCAAGCCATCCCAAAGGATAACCAAAAGAGACCCGAACTGGTGCCTCCGCCTATACCATACTTTGAAAAACCTAGTAGTAACGATATTAAAGTAAAACCAGTTATAAACAAACTTCCAGATACATGCAATCCTACAAATAAGCAAAACGAACAGCAAAAATGTGCTGCGAGCGTCGTAACTAAAGAATCTAGTATTGTTGCTGCAGTAACTAAAAGTTCTAGTACAGTGACGTTGCCAAACGTTTCCAGCGAAAATCCATTCTTGAACTTGTCAGTGCCTTCAATAATAACAACTAGTTGTTCATTAGGAGATACCACATTTGGATTAGATTTTGATTGCAATATTAGTAAACCCGTACCGAGCCAGTCCGCTGGGTATGCTAGTAGTAACAACTTCTTCTACAAAGGTGATCCATTTGCCAAGAGTGCTATTTATAGTACAAGCAGTATAACATCCAGCCACGAATTTAATGGACTTGGCCTATACCCCTGTGCAATGGAAAAGTATACGTCGAAAAATAAGTCAGATTATTCAAATGTGGATGACAATCTTATGAAAATTGGATCTTCAAGATTAACATACGATATTGACTTGGGCTGGTCGCACAAAGGCTTGGATTTTGTCAATTGCACAACAACCACAAACACTTTCAACAAGGACACCATATTAACGACTACTTCCGCGCCATACACGACATCTTATAATCCATTCAATCCAGATTTTCATGTCCCGTTAGTTGCAAATTCTATTAAGAAAGATAACACGACCAAACCGACCTCCTCGTTTGCTGAAACTATTACTAGTTTTTACTCTCAACCTGCTAATTTATGGACTGAAGACGTACCGTTCTATACTAATAATAACATGCCCAAAACTTTAACAACCAAAAACCAAAATTATACAACATTTGATCCAGTGTATACTAACGTCAATTTAAAAGTAAATACTAACAAACATTACGAACCGAAAACGGTTGAAGTAAGCGTGGAAAGTGGAATAAAAGCTGGCAATAATATCGTGACTCAACATATTCCCGAGAAGTATACCAAAAAATCTCCGAGTAAAATGCACATCAACTGGATGACATCGGAAACAAGATCTGTTCAAAACAACTGCAATCCGATACACCCTCAGATAAAAGACACTCACAAAGCGACCTACAATCAAACAGATCATTCGGTTAAAAAACAAGACCACAATGAAAGTAATTATTTTCCTATAACGATGCATAATTTTCCAACGCAAGCACCACAAGACGAATTTCAAGTGTGGCCTTCTACTAGACCTTTGGGCACCACGGAAATAAGTATAGATCCACCGCCTATCAACTTGCCGACCTTAGTTGGTGATCTGGCCTTAGGTCCGCATGATAAGAATAGAAAAATAGATGCCTCGAATCGTGGGGTACCACACGCTGACATACAAAATTGCGGTAATTTCCTCTCAGTCACGCAGCTTATGAACCGTTCAAACGATAATATGGCTTCTCGATATCAGGTTCCAAATATCGATACATCGAAGACAGTCCCTGGAAAGCAAAATATTAACCACTTTACAAACGATACTAACCGCAAAGCTACGAGTATGTCACATTTAGATAATCACATGTCACAACCTTGTTATGTTTTTAACGACCCTAAATTAGTAAACACATATGAAAGTATGGCACATAGTCAGTTTCCGCCAACTAAAACAAAATCTAATAGTAAAACAGAAAAGTCTTCTAAAACTCAAAAGAACAACAACTATTCAACTGAAGCATTGTTAAGAGGCGCTAATGCTACGCAAAAAATTCAAGACAGCAACAGTGCGAAATTTATGATGCCACCCCAGAAGTACACGGATTTCAGCGCTCCGCAGGATAGTGCTGTGGCACAAGTCTCTCATTTCCCTCCAATTTTGGATTACTCTGATAACAGCTACGCTACTCAACAGTTCACGGGCACAACTTTGTACAACACGACTACTAATACCATGTCAAATTCTTTTTACTCTAACTTCATGCCTGGCAGTAGTAATCTAATGTCAAGTAATTATGCCAGTGGACCATTCACTGGCGACTTTATTGATTACAATCAGACAGCTGAATGCAACTACGGAAACCACAAATATGAAGAGTTGAAGATGAGAAATAATTCAACAGTGTTTCAATCTGAGAAGGTGCCGCCTACTTACAAAAGCTCAAGAAGAGAGTCTGCAACTAAACATAAACTGGAATGTTCTAAAAAAGAATCGAGTAAAAAGTATCAAAGTAAAAAACCTAAGATCAATAATGAAGTTGAAGAATGGAACGATCCTCATTTGTTTTGGCAGAACAAGACGTTGAATAAGAAGCATCCTAACTTGATGTCGGAAGAGTTGCCTTTTCCGAACTATGTGGGCAATCAAATGCCATCGCAGTACCAGGCTGATTTCTTCAACAGCCACCTGATGCCTGCCAACGTGCAAGGTATGGGACACAACGTGGATAGATCGTTGGCCAGTTTTCCTGTCACATCCCGTGCCAACTTCAACTTAAGTACCATATTTCCGGAAATTACTATGGTGAGTGTTCATTAATTATCTATTATTGAGTTTTTAACCGACTTCAAAAAAGAGTACGAGGTTATGTGTTCACCTAAAATCGTTTTTTTACGAATTTACACCGATTTCTCCGTGATTACTGCGCTTTTTATTTGGTAGAGGAAGACACCTTTGTTACCCGATATGTGCCAAAGCCACCACAACCGACTTTTCATAATATTCAATTGTTCTAACCTATAGTTAGGCACTTCCACAGAAAAACTTTCAGCTTTTATAAAATTATGTAGGTCTGGGGGTCACAGGATCTCCCTCTAATATCTATATAATCAGGTCATTGCGGAAACCTAACTGTACAATGTACATCCGCACAAAAGTGTCTACTCTAGATTAAGCTGCTCAGTGGGTGATGACCGCTAGTCCTCGCTCGCAGCCTGGTTCTCTTTGTTATAAGGAATCCCTTTCCTTCGTGCCATATATCAACATCTTCATTCATAAATAAATTAAGTTGTAAAATATTTGTTTCAGAAAGTGCAATGATAGTTAAGGTAATCGCAACGACGCGGCGACACGCCGCGCGCTTGGTGTAGTGCTGTTGCGACGTTTTTACATATTAAGTAGGAAAATATTGTTTAACTAAGTTATCTATTACATTTTATTTGTTAACTGACCTGTTATATGTTATATTACACTAATTTATTATTATGAAAATTTGTTTCGCTTTCTTAGGAAGACTGATACCTACCGAACTTAGTATCGTGCAACATGGTTATTTTGGCGCTTGAATAAATTGTCAGGAGAGCGCTGCGCTGTTGGTAAACACTTGTGAAATAGTGTGTGGAAACAGGTCTTTGTTGTGTTTCCAACGATGAATCATGAAATGGAGATAACAAAAAAAAACATATTATCACTACATAGTATAAATAAAACAAAGACGCTTCCCGCTGTCTGTCCCTATGTGCTTACATCTTTAAAACTACGCAACGTATTTTGATGCGATTTTTTTAAATAGATAGAGTGATTCAAGAGGAAGGTTTATATGTATAACATTGCACCCGTGCGAGCCGGGGCGGGTCGCTAGTTTATTATAAAAACTAAAGATTAATATTATTTTCAGTAAATGAATTAGGCATTCAGTCACGTGACTGAAAATCAATCAGAAATCTTTACGTCAGGCCCTGTGGCAAACCACATTCAAGGTTCCCAACTTGGTGGTTTCCCCCCAAACTTAGGAGGTAAATAAGTGAGTTGGTATTTATTTACTTAGCTCTATATTTTAAATTAAAATATTACATAATTTGTAGGTACATGTAGAATGATACAAAACAGAAAGTGTAATTTTTTTAGAGGGATTTCCAAGTGGTGTGGTGATTTTAGGGGTATTTACTTTATAACTTTAGGGGTAAATATGTTTCTCATGGCGACATGGAGAGAATGACTGTCGCAACTCCGTGCAGGGCACTCCACAATAGTGGCGATAGTTGTCATGTAGTTGACATGGTATTAGTAGTAGTTCCCTCTCTGAGGAGTGGCTTGAGAGGCGCCACGGCGTCCACACCTTCCGCCTGACGCAGGTCCTCACCGGACACGGTTGTTTCGGAAGGTACCTGCACCGGATCGGACGGGAGGAAACGCCCGGGTGTTACCATTGTGACGGCGACCTCTCGCGTCCGGCCTTGGTTCATCCATGGTCCGGAGCGAGGCGGTATGGGACGCCGTCGCCTTCTTCTGCGAAGCAGTCATGCTAGCGAAGGAGGCGGCGGAACGTGACAGGAAGCGAACCTAACGTCCCATCCGTCGCGGGAGACGCACCAGGCGTCGGGGGCCACGTGGTGGCCCCCGGCCACCGTAGGCGCAGGCCTGTGGACGGTAAGCTATGGGCTAGCTCGCCGTGCGTCCGTCTTATGAAGACAGGCCGTGTCGACGGCGCGTTCGTGTTCCACGCACGCCTCAAAGAGATGTCAGCAAGGGCCGATGCCTGCCGGGGCTGCGGGACTGTTCGAAAGAGATACCGTGGCCCCGGAACACAAAGGGAACATAGATGGGTTTTAGTCAGTAAAAGTTTGACACTCCCTCCTGCTCCGCCCAGAGCGGGAGGAGTTATTTGATGAGATACAATATGAAAAAAAAAAAAAAGGAGTAAGTATGTTTAGGAGTTGGGTTATCATCTGCCTAGTCTTTTCCCAACCATGTTGGGGTCGGCTTCCAGTCTTACCGTATTCATTTCAATATTAGGTAACCCGTAACCTTGACTACTTTTAATAACATAAATCGCTATGGAATCAGGATTTAGCCATCGTAGCAAAGCCGACAACAATAAAAGTAACAAATGTCACAGAAGATTGTTTGGTATTTATTTTATTTTTATTTGGTGTGACGTCATTGAAGACGCCATGACAATTTCAAGCGTGTCGCTTAACTTCAAACTCGGATAAATCCAATTCTGAGAATTTTTAAGATTTTGGTATCAAAAGAAAAGGGAAAAAGTTATAAACAATTTTATCAGTTGCTTATAAATGCGCATGGTTCTTGTGAAATAAACCGTCAAAATCATTACATTTTATCTAAGTCAGATAGATTTAAGAGACGTATTTTTTTTCAAATGTGAGTAAGCCCATGAGAGCCAATCAACATGGCCGTCGGTCGACGTAAACTAAAAACATAAAATCCAGATAAATCCAGATCTATTAAAAGAAAATTCTATAAATCCACACTAAGTTTTTTCAAAGATACATAAACTGCATTCCATCATATCAAAATGAAGGCAAATCCAATCTAAATATTATATTTTTAAAAGGATGAAAATGCTGAATTTGCTTAACAGTACCGTTTTCTTCAATACTGTTGCCATAATAAAAAATACTGCCTTTTAATTCATGGAATTAAGACTATTAAGTATAACTTTTTTTTTAATATCTCCTATGAGGGTAGAATTGATTTATCCGAGTTTGAAATTAAGCGACACAAGCGTTTTTCGCATTAAGTACATTTAAACTGGGTTTCTAAAACTTATTTGTAAATCGCGTAATTTTTATTTTTTTAAATTTTCAACCAATTTTTCTAATTTTTGTCAACTAGCATATACAGCGCGTAACAGAAAGGGTATAATCATATGGAATACTGTGGTACGGACCATCAAACTGAACAACTTTCTCTATGGGACCACCATTGAAATCGTAAAAAAATAATCAGCTGTCTTCAAAATTTCAATACCTACTTGACCCAAATGTATGAAACAGCTGATTATTTTTTTACGATTTCGATGGTGGTCCTATAGAGAAAGTTGTTCAGTTTGATGGTCCGTACCACAGTATTCCATATGATTATACCCTTTCTGTTACACGCTGTATATTAGAGGAATATGTATAAACAAAATGGCGGCGTTACTTAAAGAACTGCAGCACTATACATACATAAGATGCTTCTTTGTTGTTTTCATCGGAAATAAAAAGATACATACCTACAAGTAACTAAAAAAACTGTCGGTTTATAATAAGAAATACGATCTACAAGCAAAAAGAAGTAGGTACATAGAGTTAATCTATCTCTTGTTGCCTTACGAATCAAATGGGATTATAAGTACCTACTTGTCTTAAAATGAAATTATTATCAAAACTCGTGTAGACAAGGTGTTCTTAGGCCGCCATAGCTTTTATCGTCTGCAGCTGAAACGCTTGTGCGCTGAAGTTCAAACATCTGTAAAATTGTAAGACATTAATTATAAATTATGATAGGTACCTAAAAAATTCACTACCGTAGTAGCATCGGGAAAGTTAATTATTTATCAAACTTAATGAGCTAATATGCCATGATAAAGCCGTTTTATTCAACTGCTTGATGACTGTCTTATCTATTTAACTGTTGAAAATATTACTCGTTAGGGAGAAGGTATGAATGACCAAAATCCAACCCTGAGAGGCTCATAAAATGTCATAAACGTCAGCATTTTTAAATAGACACAAATGTGTCTCATTTGCCGTTTTTCCAGCCGTGGTTTAGAAGCTAACTCGACTCGTGAGTAAGATCAGAGACATTGATACCATTATAATGAGATCGTTTGTCGTCTTTGTAGACAAAATACTAGCGTGTTTTGTTTTTGTGAACTCATTGCAAGTTGAAATCTTTGCCTTGCCTTTTCCATAGCACTGGGTACATACCTACTCGATTTTTTTTCTCGTTATTCCATCTTTTACGATTTGAAGTTCTTCCCACTGCAAACTAAAATTTGCATTAGTATAATCAAAATATTGATTTTTGGTAAATCGTAAGTAGGTGTTTCAAAGGTGAATAAAATCTACAAGACTTTATTGTTAGAACGATACTTATAGGTGTAAGCAGCTTGTCTGTGTCTGTTTTAAAAGCATCTAAGACAGATCTGTATGTGGGAGTGTGTTGTACAGATGTAAGACATCTGATGGAATTCCATAACCACATGTCGGTAAAACACACACCAATATAGCTAGACTGAAACTAAACTAAAAATATACCTAACAAAACTGAAGCTAAAACTAAACACCATTCTTGTACCCTTGTTCCAATTAATCTGGTGTCGGCTCAGCATGTCTTCTTCCTTACTCCTCTATTAGTTGTCATCACATTACATCCCCTTTAGTTACCCCATATTTAATCGATTAAAAAAAAAGGATTAGGTTCTCACAATTTGGTTGATTTTTTTGCCAGATCATCATTCACAGTTTATGCACAATTTCTATGACTAGCAGTGGACGTCTTTCGGCTGAAATGATGATGATGATGCACAGGTTATTTGGACTTCCTCTACTCTTATAGCCATCTATTCATACTCAAGTGTTATAGCAAAAAATACAATAGGTAAGTTCAATAAAATTTTAGAACTAGTGGCTTTTTTCTGTACCTGGCACTCAGATTTTGTGTAGATACCTAAGTTGCAAATACAAGAAATCCCATTCCGCCAGTTGAAGGCTATCGCTATCACCATCGAGTCACGCTGCGGTGACACGCCGACACAAAGTGGGTACACAAACTTCCCCGTGGTGCCGCAACTTAGATCGAATGGATTAAAACTTCCTCCTCTCAACACAGCTGTTGTTAGGACTTGGACACACCGCTGCTTGTGTGTTAGGTGCGCTGTTGACCTAGCTGGTTAAAGTTATAGGTACTGATATCTTGAACTCTCGAAAGTTTTTGATTTGAACTTTCATGTTCCTGATTCAATTAAACTTTCGGCGCTGAGCCGAGAGTTCAAAATCCAACAACGTGCTTTTAAATGAGCATAAAGGTCTCTTCTACTGGATATAGTCTTGATAAGCCTATCCAAAGCTGCACACGCCAGTTCCTGTCATAGATAATGGTATTATGATAGACTCGAGGCAAATTATTGAATAAGAATCGACCCATTTTTTATTATTAAAAGCATAATAATATCTGAGTAGGTACTCTCTCAATTACTATTGCGTTTTTAATAAATCCTGTCACTCATTAAAGCCAAGTTAATGGTCAAAATAAAAACTTGACATTATCGTGACTGCTTATAAATGGATTTAGGGCACCATCTGAAAGCAATCGAGATAAAGACATGATTAATAGCTATAAGAACTTCCTCTTTGTCTTAAGTTTTTGGAATGAACCCAGCTGATAACGATTTTTTCATTAACCCGTCGGCCCGTATCCGCCCAATACTGAATTTGTATCATTTGGCAGCCGAACAAAATCGACTGAATCATTCTGTTATCAGTTAGTGCTCAGTTTCCTGCTACATGGCAGGCAACGAGTGTGAAGAAATGCTTTAAGTATATCTTTGGGTGAGTATATTGTATGCAGTCATTGTAAGTATTTTGTTAGACGTATGTCGAATTCGTAAAGCATGCAGAATCGAACGTGTCTAGCATCACAACCATAAAGGTACAAAACCAACTACTAAGTAATAAGCGATGTGGGCTATTTGGTATTTCATGCCTTGATTTTACAACCGTGAGGATGTGAAATAATTAAGGTTATCCCGAAACGCCCAATGGGATCTATAAAACATCGAGCAATAAACATGATTTCGTATGTGGTCAGGGACATGTTCTTCCATAGGGAAAAATCTGTACCTATTGCGTCTACTTCCCTGTACAATTGAGCGACTTGCAGTAATTAGACTATAATCTCTGATCGCTGGACAGTTGGAGAGAAATCAATGACACCATTGCAAGAAGACTAGAGGAGAGGTGCAATGTATGAAACGTTGTCAGACTTATTATTTTTCCTAGCTTGCTCTGTCCCACTGCTGGCCAAAGGTCTCCCTCCTTTTCATACACTCCTCGCGAACCCACGCGTCCTGCTTTCATTTCTAACGGAGCCTGTCCAGTTAATCCCGCTGGCAATTTTTACCAAATTATTCGCTCAGGTTTGCGACTACTAATAATATCCAAGAAGTAGCTGTGACTGTGACAGGTTACAATTAATGGTTTATGTGACCTTCGTTACCCAACTAAGTATTGGCTGTTCAAATTCCGGTAACTATCTGAAGGTTTGTTTTGTTGTTTTTCGTGTAGTTAGTGCCTAACCTGGTGTCAGAGTTTTTATGCCGCCCATGTGCTTTACATGCCGTCGAGAAATACCGCCGCACCGCCGTCGCCTGCAGTCGTCGTTATCTGAAGGTGAGACCTGTTGTCAATCTTCTAGTTAGATATTTGCCGATTAACCAGAGAGAGATAGCCAAAATGTAGATGTAGGAGTAGGTACATATTGCTTAGATACATCCTACATCACATGATACAGCAACCTCAACGTAACTTAATTTACAGTTAATGACGCGTTCGTAAACCTATACCTACCTATTTATTTACACATATTATGTAGCATATGTTACAGGTACCTACCTACTCAATGTACTTGTACATGTAGTGCAACAAGCATGCTCGCCTTGACCGCACTCCGGTTATGCAAAATGTGTTCCATTCATAATGCCATGCTGATGATAAAATATTCGTAATCTTTGGACGATTTCACAAATTACCAGTAAAAACGGAAGTCCAATGAATTTTTATGAGGATGTAGATAAACGTGAAATTTCTTAATTCAAAGTTGCTAAAGAATTTTAGTTTTGATTGTACATTGTGTGAATTTTGTAAAGCATTTTGCACATTTTGAAAATATACAGTTCGTTAAACTTATTAGATTTCATTGAATCATATTTTAGTTTAAAAACTGATATTAAGCAAGTTGTGAAAACTTTGAAACTGAAAACTCTGTTTAACGTGAGTGATTGGAGTGTGTGGATTATCCCAATAAGCATCAGTATCTCGAGAAATGAGTCAGAGCATTACAGTTCTGACGACCACTGATCAACGTCATCACAATTTCACCTTACCAGTCAGTCAACTCGAAAACTGGATGTAGTTCTGTCTGTATGCTTTAGCCCGCCAGTCTATTACTGTCATCCGCGGTGGTGACACGCGCGCTCTTTCATCCGACTCGCGAATCGCGTGTAAACTTTACGTAATGGCGGGAAAATTATTCTTCACTGCGTATTAATCTAAAATGTGAATTTATGTGACCTTTTGAGTAATGATTGTGATTAAATAAATTCTAAACTATTGAGACGAAAAGTTGTGAACTTGGACATTATGAAGTTTTTAACTTGGATCTTGGTGAGTACTTTTCATTTGTTTTTTTTTTTTTTAATTATTTTCTATTAACTAACTGTTAATAATAATAAAAATGTGTACACTATCCAATGGTGTAACATAATAAATCTTTAAAACTTATTTGCCTAACTGCCTAGGTACATTTATCATCTAATTTATACTCAAAATAAAAGAAATCCATAATTTATGCGCTCTTTCACTTGGTTGATATCAAACTACAAGCATAATAAAGTTACTGAAACTGCTTTTTATCATGATGATATTATAACCAGTAGACGCACCTAGATATTTAATAAATAATTCATACTTATTTATATTTTGGATAACCCGCACCTCAAGATTACATTCCATAACTTCTGACTCCTGGACACCTGAAATACTTCTACTCTACTCTCTACTCACAACAGTTGAATGGAAGCTGTACCTAAATAATATCTACTTGAAAATCTCTTTTTCTTGGCAAAAAAATCTTTAATTTAACCCTTTTTAGTTGTGGTATCCCACACAAATCCTTGCCAAGTATCAATTTTGTGAAATTGATACTTTATTTTTACTATTTGTTTTTTCTACTTCGTCTATGTGGATGATTTGCTAATAACTTCTATAGTTATTACACATAATAACTAACTACTACTACATACTAAATAACTTCTATAGTTATTATGTGTAATAAATATAGAAGTTAATAGTAAATCATCCACATAGACGAAGGAGAAAAACGTATAGTATAGAATAGGGGATTACTCATAAAGTCCCAAAAGCAATGTAAATAAAATGTGTATGGGTCCACCGCGCGAGCTTCCTATACCAAATGAAAAAATAATCACTTAAATCGAACCAGTAATTTCGGAGTAATCGGTATACATGAAAAAAAAGATGCTAGTGGAATAATAACCTCCTCCTTTTTAGAAGTCGGTTAAAAATAAATTATTCTTGGCCAGAGAAATGTAAAACTGGGAAGAATATGGACCTCGCATAAGGAAAAAGAAAGCTATTGTAAACTAGAGTGGCTATTAATAGAACATCAAATTATCATCGCGGGTACTTCCACATTTAAATCAATAGTATTTTAAAATGATTAATGTCCTTCATATTTACGTAAAAAACCGACATTTTTATATCTATTTTCACAAAAAGCTTCACCAAAATCTAAACTACGAGTCATCAACAGCAACACTTTAGGGATCGATAACACCGAACAAGCTGCCGATTGACCTAGGAAAGGGTGCTGCTCACTCACCTTACTTAATGTACTAAATTATCTACCGCTTGCACATGACCGTAACTATTTTCTAGCTAGACACTCACAAACCTGATTATTATGATAAATTATTGGAGAAACATAAACATTCTACTCGGCGTGAAAATGCATCAATAGCAACACTAATATATTTACTTAACCGAGAGAAAACCATTCACTATTTCACGTTTAGACTGTCTTCGTAAAATAAACAACTTTACCTCTATTCACTGAAAATCAACCTCAACAAATGTACCTAAAATTCAATTTACTATTCTCCGGAAACCATTGGAATGAATATTATTACTGTCTGACTGGGATTCTCCATTTCCTGTGATAACAATCGCAGAACTTAATATTATTGTAGCTGAAAATAGGGGCGATTAGTGGGGTTTACAGGAAAACCCATCAAGCTTTAGAGCTACAAATGGCGAAAACCTTTTTAATAGCGCTGTCGGGTTGTCAATTTTTTCTAGATGTACCTATGTACGGTCGAACAAGCTATTTAGTATACACGCAGAAAATTTCACAATCCTAGTACAATATTGATTGCAATTTTATTTTATAAAGCTTATGTCATTAACAGTCAGTATCTTAATGAAAAAAGCTTTATTAAATAAAATTTGGAAATCTATACGCTACTGCACTGAATTTTGAAAATTTCCGCGTGTATACCAAATAGCTTGTTCGACCGTACATCTATACTAATATTATAAAGAGGTAAAAGTTTGTAGTTTGTGGACCTAATGAACCGATTTTGACAAAAACGCGACCGAAGCCGCGGGCAACAGCTAGTCCATGATAAAGCGCTAAGGTAAATTCTGCAACAAAAAACTAGAATTCACCTACATAGAGGTTCCTGTCCTTTACGGTTTAAGGCTTAGTATAGGAAGGCAATCAAAAATTCAGTTCAATCTAAGTTCGGTGGTTTTTCGAATGGTTTACATACCTACTTTATGTAAAGCACTTCGCCCGCGACTTCGTCCGCAAACATAGCTCGTCTAATATGCACGATATAAATATAATTTATAACCTTTAATACCCACGAATAATGTAGCTTTCTGCCAATAAAACAATTTTTAGAATTGGATCATTAGTTCCGGTTCCGGAGATTATCCCCTACATACAAACTTACCCCCTTTATAATATTGGTATAGATTAGTATAGATGAGGAATTAAAATCAATTATGTAAAATAATTTCACTATTTTAGATTTATTGCCTGAAATTAGAAAGCTGCCAAAAAACATTTGTTACATACATACCTATGTTTCAACTTTATAGGGAACATCGTGAGGAAGTCAGAACTGATTTAGAACCAAAACTTCAAAGAAATGTGACATGATCTACCAAACCCCACTGAGCCCGCGTGGTTGTTTTTATTTATTTATTACTAGCGGCCCGTCCTGGCTTCGCACGGGTGGAAATAAGATTTTTTTATGTATTTTTAATAGCCTATGTTACTCAGGATGAATGTAGCAATGTAGCTAATGGTGAAAGAATTTTTGACATCGGCGCAGGAGTTTTTGAGTTTAGTCATTACAAAAATACAAATCTTTCCTCTTTATAATATTAGTGTAGATAGATTGCGTTTGGCCGCAACTTGCCTGGTGTGAAGTGATGACACGGGGGAGGGTGGAACACGCTTGTCTAAAAAAAATCGATTCACTCGACCTTTGAAGAGATCTACATAGATTATAATGATCGGCAAATAGAGAAGCTGGCAGTGAATTCCACAGACTGGTGGTTCACTCAATAAATGTGGAAGCGTTAAAGCTCTTTTTTTGATTATCGGCCACTCCATCTCACAGAGAGTAATCCTATGTCCCAACAGTGGGAACGCTATAGGCTGGTTTTGTTTAAAAGGTTCAAAGCAATTTTAAACAAATTGTTCTAACTTGAGTAACCTACTGTTGAAGTACATACGAAAGTTTTCAGGAAGATAAGATTACAATATTACTTTCGCGTTCGGATTTAGCGTTATAGGTCATAAAATCAAAAATGGTTAACGTAATAAAGATCTTTTATTATTATTTATTTTAAAATATTGCAAGTAAAACGTACTGTTACACATGTAGTACACATGTCTACATTTAACATTAAATAAGAAATTCGATTTCTGCTAGTACTTAGTTTAGGTACGCAGTTCGGTATAGATTTACCCAAAAAAACTAACTAGGTCTTAGGTAACAAGCGAGGTTCACCTATGTATACAAATTGAAGTATCTGTTTGTAATTTCAAGATAACAGCTTTTTACTGAATGTATATGAAAGTATATACGGTACTTATAAAAAAGTATATACGGTACTTATAAAAACTCCTTTTTAAATTTTTGTCTGTCTGTCTGTTTGTTCTGGCTAAACTCCGAAATGGCTGGACCGATTTTGACGGGACTTTTACTAGTACATAGCTGATGTTTATTTATTTATGGAAAAGCAAACAGTAGCACGTTATCAATTAGTAATAATATCTTAAATATAACATTTTAAAACAATTATGCTACCCACTACGTTCTCCACAGATTACAATGTTATAGGGAGAATTACAGGACTAGTAAATAAAGGTACCTACCTAATAAAACAGTAAGTGTTAATAATATCTAGACTCTATACGGGCTCTACCTAAGCACAACTCCGCCTCTACCGTGATTTTCCCAACAGAGTGCTCTGTTTAGCCAAGATAGGTAAGATAACTCGTTTACGAACCGGAAAATGTAACACGACACCAGCCCCACTACTAATTGAGGCATGAAAAAAATACGAAAAGACACGGATTACTAAATAGTTTCTGTTACAGCAGGCCCTTGAAGTCTGCAAATTGCAAAGCAAAGGTATTTAATTTGTTGTAATTGTACTTTGTGGGAGAAAATAAATCTTTATTATTATATTATTATTAAATTTAAGCACGCAGTCTACATGTTTTTTTTGGGTTTTCATTCAGAATTCCAAAGTTAACGAGATTACCAGGAAACTTGCGAACTTACCACCTTTTATGAGCATTTAGTGTGAATTTTCCTCCTTCATTACGCAAAAGGTTTACAAATAAGTAAGTAGGTAGGTACTTTAGTCATGTAAGAGAATGACTAACCCTTTGTTCCGATGGATAAGTCCCTTGGTTGACTTGTAGAGAATGTGCCCAAGGCATTAAGTCCGCCTCTGCTCCTTTTACTTATGCGAAAAGTTTAAATAAATATACTTATATGAAGTTCAAACCTTTCAAATTGGGTGTACTTTTCCGTTGTTGTGTGTCGATATGCGATAACGGTTACATTTTAATCTCATTTGTCTAAACATGCGGGTTAAGAAATACATATACAATTTAAACAAACGTATAACATTGTCCTATTTTCTAAACATTATCGTAAATCGAAGACCGCATAAATTGTAGTAATTATCGGTTATCATAACGTTCACGCTTCATAATATTTATTAAGTTTAACGATCGTCCATGACCTCACCTAAATTCTTGCTAAAGTAGGTAACTAAAAACTCAAAGAATTTATTTCAATTAGACCATTACAAGCAGTTTTGAATGTCACAGTCACAAGGGGCAATAACTTGTGAAAGTCTGTAGTTGCCTATTCTAAAGTGTAGATCTCTATGGAAAAGAATCGGCAAGAAACTCCGTGGAAAACTTCATGTAAAAACCAAAAATTTGTTTAAGTAGGTATGAGAAACGAGGCCTAAAATTGCCGCTTTAGCAGAATCAATCAATCAGTCATTTATTTTGTTAAATACTAGCGACCCGCTCCGGCTTTGCACGGGGCAATGTTATACATATAAACCCTCCTCTTGAATCACTCTATCTATTAAAAAAAACAGCATCACAATCCGTTGCGTTGTTTTAAAGATCTAAATTTAAAAAATTGCTTCCTGCTGTCTGAGCGGGAAGCAATGTTTTATACTATGTAGTGATAGGTTATAACATAGGTAAATTCGTAGAATGTCACTAAGTGACAATTCATAATATTAACAGCGTATGTGACCGTTTTAAGGATTTTAACGTGATTCATATTATTATCCTAGTAATATTCTGCTAAAGCGGCCATTTAAGACCTGCTGGTTGGAATACAGTGATACAGGATAATATCAACATGAATGGCATGACATGATACAGCAATGTAAAACATGCCATTAATATGTATCAGGTGAAGTGACAAGAAGGCTGCGCCGGCGCGCCCGGGATCAGACATTGTTCATCGATGATGCGGGCACAATCGATGGTTCCGCAATGTACGGGCCCACCCCGACATGCATACAAATGTTTACTTTTCACTTACGCCAAACGTATTGATAGCATCAATGGGCCTTTCAAATAGTAGTGAGCTTTCAACCAAAGATTACACCTAAAAAATAAAAAAAAATCGTAGAATACCGCCAGGGAATCACTCCTTGAATGAACTTATTCAATTGTTCACGTAATCTGACAAAAAAAGTTTCCCGCATTCTGTATCAGGCAGTTAAGTTGACATCAAGTAATAAAGTACATAATAAATAGTTGCTCGTATTTGTTAAGAATTTTAAAAGGAACCTACTAACGTAACTTATTGGCGTTCACGTTACACTGGAATTTAATTAAACTAACTAGGAGTTTTCCCTTAGCCATCCAAGGAGTTCGGTGTCCGATACTGACGTAATTAAATAGCTATCAGATGGTTTAGATTTTCTTTTGTTATCACAGAAGATGGTAGAGGTAAGTTAACCTTTGTGGAGAAACCCCTCTGGGAAAGTTCTACTAAAGATTTCGATGGCGCCTAACAGAATTGCTGTGTGTTCTGGATTAGTGGTGTCTTAGTTCGAGGAACATGAGACATTTCCGCTTTATCTCTGGGATAGCAAAAGCAATGTATCTACAATGCCTCTTTTGGTATTCGTGGTATAGCCGATGGCCATAAGCGGCGGTGACCACTTATCTTTCAATGGGCCATCTTGTTTTTTTATTTTTCTCCCGTGTCGAGCGAGGACTGGCTTGTCGTTTCCGTCCAATAACTTCGTCCAACAACGTATAAAAATTATCTCTAGCGAGAGATTTTGAAAAACATTGGCAGGTTTGCGTGCGCCGGAGTCGCGTTCCGCGGGCCGTTGACGCCATGACGCGATGACGTGGTGACGCGGCAACTATGTCAATGCCGCGCCGCGTGTCAACTGCACTATCGCGTAATTCTTATCGACCTCTTCGATACATTGGAAAACAACAGCTACTAGACACAGAACCGCATGTTTTGTTACATAATTGAAGAGGTCAGAAATTATTCCACGTTTTAGATTATGAAATACAAAAAGTTGGGGATCTAAATCAAAACCGCAAGGCAACATTGCAAAAAAATGGTTTTGGAGCCCACGAACTCAAATGATTGAATTAATTAATTTCACGAGAAACAGGTTCGCACCTACTGTAGGCGACTAGGAGCCATAACAATTAACAGTTTTCCATTTTGTATCTCACAATAACAATAAAAAACGCTAAGTTCTTTCTGACTCTACTAAAACGAATGGCGTTTCAATACATACAAACATTCTGAAAGGCTCATATTAAGGCTATTTGGCTAAAGTGGAAAATTCGGAGATGGCGTTAATTGAACGTAACCATCCATTCCGCCATATCCTTAACGCCGGACCACTAAAGCGAGGGACGACTCCATCAATAAATCACTGATATTTATTGCAGTTTCCTTTTATTCTGATAGAGAAGAGTTAGATCCTTGTCTGCATCTACTAAATGTGTCTCACCGCAATTTGTCTAATGTAAAACGTACGTCTGTGGTTCTAGCAAAAAATATAAGAACATAACTAGATCGTGCTTCAAAAAGTAACGAGCTTCTTTTCAATAGAGGACAAAATAAATCCTCTCAAGTTACTTTTATACAAAACAGAATTAGGTATCACTACAAATAAGTATAGATAATACTGTTAGAACCATTCAACGCAAATCATCACTATAAAACTTTAAATACATCCAGGATTCTATTCTAAAGAATCCTCAAACCCATACAGCCGCAAAGAATAATGATCAAACATGCGCACAAACACTGTGTAGCTTATTACACTAGTGAGTGTGCCCATAAGGCTTTTATTTAACATTGTACACATGAATAAGTAACCGATTAATCTACGGGGCTTTGGAACAAGTTTCAAAATACACTGATTAATAGTGGGTACCGGTACGCGATACGTAGAGACGGTACCACGTAATCAACCTGTTTCTAAGACAGCATTAATTTAGACGTGTAGGTAAACATGGCCGTTTATTTAAAGCTACTATGACAGGATTTCGATATTAAACTGATATGGTTATCGCAATTCGCATAATACGAGTAAGTGTGATTTTAGTGCACATACTAATACTTATCTGTAGTTAGAGTATTAAGAGTCTATAGCTTGCCCTTTTTAAGCTCTATTTAGAGTCAGCCTCATTGGTTGAACTGCGAGATGCCATGTCGAAAAAAGCTATATTTAGTAGACTTTTAGATCCATTTCTCAAAGATTGTAAAGTTGTGATTTTAAATTCGGTAAGTCGACCACTAGAAAGTGTTAGCCAGCTTTGGATTATGGACTATATTTTGACTATGGATATTGACAAGGGACACACAACCTACCTACCTATTTTTGGTTTCAGTACATACCATAGTTTCAGTATTGTGATTGGATTAACATGGAGCACAAAGAAAGCTACTCAAGTCCTTGTGACGCCTTATTAGCAAACAACCTTTACAATACTTTGGAAGAAATAAAAGCGATAAGTTTTATACCAATCGGTAGATAGCCGATCTGCAGCTCCTACTTTATGGTGGTCTGATCACAAATGATAATCAACAACGTTTACCCACTTTATGACTGCACGCAATTTGTAGTTAAAACTTTTTTGGTCAAATCTTCTTTTATGGTAGGGTCAATGCTTCGTGGGTCAAACTTATATTGTTACGAAAGCCCTGAGCACACAATGCTGGTATCCACTCCAATATTCCGCCGAAATCTGTGTGTAAAAGGTTTACTTCTATGGCTAGGGCCCTATAAAATAACCATAAAGTGGAATCAACCCTAGGCTTGTGCGAAATTTTCAATCATTCTTCTTCGTACTTTGAACAGCCGTTAAATAAATGTTAGAAGGAGGATCCGAAGTTCGACAGCATCCATGAGTAAGTAATTAGTTTCGCCGCCTGTTACCAACTTGTTATTTTGTTCTGAACCCATAATAGCTTTGGAACTGTCCCATAAAATATCGTACAAGTATTTTCCTAATCCTAAGGATATTATCCATTAGGTAGAAATATGACTTTGGTCTATCAGTCGTTTTTCTGATGGTAAAATATAGGTTGGGACTCGGAAAGATAGAAAATAACAGTAGGTCACAGCAGGATAATAAGTGAACATAAAACTATTAAGTAAGATATTGCGCATAAAAAAAACGATAATTGACACGATTAGGACAAGATTATTGACGATCGAGACGATTTTAATTAAAGATCACCATCTGCCTAGCCTTTTCCCAACTATGTTAGGGTCGGCTTCCAGTCTAACCGGATGCAGCTGAATACCAGTATTTTACATGGAGCGATTGCCTATCTGACCTCCACAACCCAGTTAGGACTGGGTGATACGATACCCCTTGGTAAGACTGGTTGTCAGACTTTTTGGGCCACTGACTACCTGTAACGACTGTCAAAGATCTACAAATGACAGCCGGGACCAACGGCTTAACGTGCTTTCCGAGGCACGGAGGAAACTCGGTATGTAATGGGCGGTCACCCATCCAGAGACCAACCTAGGCAAGCACGGCTTAACCTAATGATCGATCAGAGCGGCTGTTATTATTTTGCCACGAGCTCCTCCTTTAATTAAAGATACTCTTTTAAAACAGTACGAAAGGAGAATCGGTCTAATGCAAGTGCAATGAAGCAGACAAGGGACGGTTTTATGACACTCGCTCACTTAACCCGGTCATAGTTACATAAATATCTCCCACGGGAGCTATTTTTAACAACATTGTACACAAAACGAGAGCCCGTCTAGTGTCGGCCGTGCGTGCTCAACTGCCGACAACACTGTCATGTTGATCGTCACATCAGTTTTTAATACTTTCAATAGCTATTAGTCTACTTTCTGAACACTATCAGCTAATAGAGATGTTTCTTCAAAAGAATTCAAAACAAGTGCTGCGAAATTTTCAAACTCGTAACATAAATTCGCAACAAGACTTGAGGCCTTGATAGTTTATTTTGACATTTGTTTATAATATATGAACGAGGAGGGTTTATAATTAGATTATATCTCATTCCAGTATCCAGCGCCGTATCTTTACCTAAACGAATACAATATTTTCGTCGAAAACGGCTACTACCTGGTTATACAAAAACATTTCACTTATGCCACACGTGGTTAAAAGGTAATTTGCGGATGGTAACTTTCACAATGTGAGGCAAATTGTATGCTTCACATACGATCGTGTTGACTTTCGGATGGACCTGTCACGTGGCCAGACGAGTTTTATGTACGACAATCGTTCGAGTCGTTACATAAACACTTGAAGGAATACTTAATATATTACTATGCGGCCGAATGGTCATTCTAACAATAATAGAGGAAACCTACGCCGAATATTAAATAGGGGCCTTCTCGCCAATTATGGTAACTGTCTCTACTCTCTCTGTCATACTTCATGAGCCAACGACTTGGAATATAATGCTAACTGAACTTATTTGATAGAAAAGCAATACTTTGTACGGAACGTACGTAAGAACATTTTTTTAAATTAAAAGTTTTTGTAATTAGCCAAGGATTCGAGACTCAATTGAAATAGAAAGATTTTGGTCCTGAAGCACTAATTCTATAGCATACCATTAACAAATCAAATAATTCATGCACTTCGACATTTTCCTTATGGTACTTCATTGCTTAAAATACATAAGAAAAACTCTGAAATGCGTAGTATCGGTTTAAAAAAAAAACCTTTTTGTAATCGTTCTGAAGGTTAATCAAAATTTCAGTAACAATTTCCATGCTACAACGATAAGCGACAGTGTCACCTTCCTATTGTTCAGAATTCGACAGTACGTTCAATAAACTTTCCTTAATTCCCCTATTATATGGAAATTCGGCACTTCGCATTTCAAGGATATGAAGTTGACATGCCCATTAAGCTCAGTAATAGAACGTCGTTGTTAAATCTGGCGCTGTTATGTCGCAAATGTCTATAATTTGAGACAATAAACATTAGTAAGCTTTAAAAGCTGGAGCGTGTGTTTAAAGTGTTGGCCATCCACGAGCTCGGCCATTTTACGAGTTGGCAATATCGGAAAAATATTGGTGGCACGTGCACTCCAAACGATTTGCTGCCACGACGTTTTTTTTTAATTGTTGCTTAGCTCTACTCCACTTCCTCGTTCCACTTTTCCAGGATGAAATATTATTCCTTCCGTAATGGGGAAGCTTTAATCATATTTTGTTTCATGTAAAGCTTTTCTTTTAGAAAATCTCTATTGTACCTAACCTGCATAAAAGGCCACTGAAAACTTCCATGAAATACCACTAAACAATCCAACCTAAAAAAATACGCGACTTTTACATAAAATCATGAAATGTTTTCGCCGAAGGGGCAAGTAAATAATATGAACTGTATGACGTTTAAATATATGAAAGTTACTTATTTACTTCAGATTACGTCAATGCACGACTGCGTCCATTACACTAACAACACACAGGTTAAATTTAATTATTCACTACTCTGGTCGACCTTTAATTGCAACTGAAAATTTTGTTAATGTCAAAGGAAAATACTTCTTCTCACCAAAACAATTAATTTTGTTCACAGTGGCATTGGTGTTGGGGCTTACTGGTGATATCATTGAAATATTCATACGGAGAGAAGTTCACACTTGGCTACCTGACGGGGTCTGAGCGACGGAATGGAGACTACAGCTACCAGAGACCCGGGAGAGTCATTTCAGGTATCATCACAAGCTAATTTATATGAAGGCATAAAGACGAAGCAAATGACTAGCAATGAGACTTAATAATAACTACTCACTTAAAAGTTCACCACCGTGAGTTTGCATGCCAACTAGATACTTAATTCAACCAAGTTCGAAAGTAAAATATCCCTCCAAAACGTCTCGCCCGTTCTGTGCAACTTTAAGAGCTTTACCATGTCGATAAATTTTCCATTACCGTCAACACTATCTATAAAGTGACTCAAGTTTTAAGTGAAATAGTTCTTCAGAGAGTGATGAAAAACGTTGTAGCCCCTTATTATGCTATCTACACAAACGTGATAATATTTATATTACACAGAAGCCATCAAACGTGCATTTGTATATTCTGACTGACAAATCGAATTGCTTCAACAAGATTAATGGCGGCAACACTTGGCGCTGGATCCACTTTATGAAATAATTTGCCAATGCAAATAAACAATTGTGTAACACAAATATTGACGTTACAAATTCGTAATGGTAAACATATTCAGTTATAATTTTGCATGTTTTGTTTAACACAGGCGCCATTTCGATGGCGATTGATGAGGTGAACGAAAAGCTGCTTGGTCCAATGGGTCACTCTCTAGACTTTGTCGTCGCGGAAACTTACGGCCAGGAAGAGGTCTCCATTCGGCAGGTGTGTTCCTTTTCAATAAATAACTTTTTATTGCCCTCATGGACGTTAACTTGAATTCTGTATAACAAAATCTTCTGAAAGTATTCCAATTTAGTTCGTAGATACTTTTTTTCCAATCGTTTGCAAAATTACTTGGGAGTTCATTGGGAGTGCCCACTCACTCGACAACCATTATTCTTTCACAGGTTGTGAACACAGATTACTCTCGGGAAATGTTATATTATTGGTGATATCTTAGGGAGCTACTTTCTTCTACTATTTATGTTCTCTAGACACGATATTATTTTATCATCGAAAAATCTACGCAATTCCCAACAATTTACGAAAACTGTTGTAAATCATATTTATTTGTAAGCTGTTAATTTTTTTCCCGAATATATAAAGCTCGTATTTTATTCGTCGTAAAAACTTCTATTTTATTCGCGTCGTGTACAACAACCCTGTCACCATAATTCACACCGAACTTTATTACATATTGAATTATGGGTAATTCGATACGACAAGAGGATACAATCGATATTCGATTACGTTAACGATATGATATGCAAGCTAGATAAGTCATAAGAGTAAAAAAAATGATCAGTACTAAAACTTGTATTGACCATCGTGCGTGATTTTATGACAATGTGTTATAAGTATTGAGCAGTAAATAGTCAAAACGAAAAATATAGGAACGTAGAAGCGACTCTACTAACCAGTCAGTGAAGTAAAGCCAGATAGACAGTCACACAACGCGGAGTAAGCATGACTTTTATGGGCAATAGACCCAAGTTTAACAATCACCATAACTCGATGGCACCAAATGTTCACTTGATCCGATGTCATTCGAATTATATCTGCAGTTCCTCGAGGAAACAAATCCCATTGAATTACATTAGTTTAACTTTAAAGCTTCGCATTGCCACTGCCTCATGATCCTTACGCGTAACTTTAAATGAGGGAATGTTCTGTTTCTTATCTAGTAAATGGGCTACTCAGCCGTTATTGCATGTTTATTCTCCAATCCTCTTAAGCATTCAATCTCATTAAACTAAGCAGCAGTATAAAATAAACCTTGATTTAAAACTGTACTTTGTTGCAAAATCAACTGATAAACGCCGTTTATCTATCTGTGAAGCAACACACATGATATCACGGATGCATCAACCAGAAATAATTCCATGGTTATTTCTGCAAAAAGCAATGACCCAGTAAAGGTGGCCATCGAAATGCAAACAGCAAAACAGGTGCTCGTCGTTGAAGCATCTTATTAGTTTAATTCAAGCCAGTCTTCGCATGAAACCACTTTGGCGCGCGTGTGTACGTATATTACCCACTTACCTGCAAATAGACATTACCAATAAGAAATAACAATGAAGGATTAGTACGTATAGGTATGTAGGTAACAAATGCTATATACAAACAAGTTAAACAATAGGTAGCCGAAGATTTCGTCATATATGAGTAGAATCAGGTTTTAAAGCATTTTTCGCATCACATTGGGATTTCTTCAGAGATCATGATTTCGGAATATAGATGTTTTTCGGTTCAGTTAAAACTTCTAGCTCTAGTTAAATTCAACAGGAAATTGGTTCTTTTGGATACGGAACCGCGCCAGCAGAACCGTGATCTCCGGCAAAAAAGATTTTCATTCCAGTCCAATATGGAGCATAAAATACGGCCACAAAATCTTTTTACTGTGTATTGTGAAAGAGAGCAAGTAAAGAAGATTGGGTCACCATTAATGCCACCCTCAGTTCGAAGCCTGACGTATCAACCTAGCTAACGCATAAAATGGTAAATCGGGGATTCCTTTCCGGCTCACTGAGATTCTTGTAAACGTATTTTCTTCGGAAAAACTTTTATAAGTGCTACATGTTTTCCAATACTTTTTCCAAACCGATAAACGAAAAGTTCTGGGCAGACTGCTAAAAACTATATGTCCAATACATCAACTGACAAGTTATTTTAATAATTTGTAATAACAAAAAGTAGCGTTCTTATAGAGATGGAGATGAAAGAAAAATCGTTCAATCTTTCTTTGATCTCGATTTGTTTATACAAATATATATCGTTCCCACTCTGTATAGTAGCTGCATGTAGAACAGGAAACATCGAACATAAATTTCGCTGTTACAGGAAACACTATCTTTACAAACTTTTATCTATTAGGGGTATTTGTCTGCCAAATTGATGTTGTCGCGTAAAGTTGACAGTAGCGAATCTCGCGGGCTCGTCGCGGGTTCCGTAAAAAACGAGAGCATCACTCTCTGTCTCTCGCATGCTTTGCCACGTCCTCCGTCAGAAATCCTAATGGGATGCCGACAGAGAAAGTTGCAGGTCGCAGTTACCATGCCCATACACGCTGCAAAGACATGTTATTGGCGCGCGTGCCTATGCAACACCATGACACTAAATTGGAAAGTGTCTTTGTTCGCACTTCTATACACCACGCAGGAATTAGAGTAGTTAAGTACCCACTCAATGTCATTACGTTACAGATAATACTATAATAGCTGCTCACGTCTAGGTACAACGACTAATTGCTGCAAGTCATTATCGGTGTCCGTGTGCCCTCAATTGTAAACAATAAAATATTCTGTTCCTCTAACCGACAACTCATTTCTTGACTAATGGGCACTATTAGCCGCTAGCGGGTTGTTTCCTTCTACGAGTACAATAAATATTCTGTTTCGTTTGTTCCGAAGTTTTAACGGAAAATAATGATCGGTTTCCATCGAACAGCTTTTCGTTCAGAAATGCGTAATAAATTAAGTTACTTGAGCCCTCTGAAGTTGATTGTGAAATATTTATTGATAAAGGATAAAGACTGCCAGTAAACGGAGAACAGAATATTGGCATTAGGCAAATGTGGCCATTAAATTCTTGATGGATAAAATATACATTACGGTTTAACAAGGCTAGCTGTTATGGTAGGTACATAATTACATATATAGGTACGGGAACTCATGACAGTTTTCGTGCTATTTGGTTGGACTTTTCCTCGCACGACGAGATTCAAATAGATACCTAATTAATTTAATATTCTTTTTATGAAACAGAGAATAGAATAGAATAGAATAGAATACTCTTTATTATGTACACCATAAAAATTACAAATACAAATGTAAACATTATAAAAGGGGTGACACAATGGGCGGTCTTATCGCTAAAAGCGATCTTTTAAAGACAACCTTTGGATGGAATAAGGGGGAAGGAGAGACAATACTGCAGGTAGCCTGTGGTGTACCATTTACATATATACAATAAATACATACATATATATGTATACATAAAACAAATTACACTTAAATACCTACACACATTTTTTTTTTTTATGATCATGAAACTAGTGCGAAGAACTTATCCATGCAGATGCATGCAGAGACCATGAAGAAAAATCATAAACTGCAAATAAACTAGTATTTTGTTAAATAAATAGATACGTATATAAGTAGAATCTATCTCAAATAGTAATTGTAGCCTCTCTAGGTTCTCTGATCTCCAAGCCAGCAAACAAACAAATGAATACGTAGGTACTGTTTAGGTGCGCTGTTAAAATCTGGCACAATACTTGTTTACTAAAGCATTACCAAGGTGTTGCAATGCGACAGCTAAAACGCTCAACAATCTGTTTTCATTGTTTAGTCCTCAGCATGTAAGAAACCCAAACCGCATTTGGCTTTTAGTTCGCAACAACACAAGTCACTTTAATATTTACTGACCGGACAAAGTTAAAAAGTAAATAACCTCCTCGTTTTGCAGTCGGTTAAAGCCTTTTTAATGAAATTGTGGCGACGCGCGGATGACGACCGACGTGGAACATTTTAAAGTTGCGTCGTTAAGTTTTTATAACTGCAACAGAACCCTAAAGATAAAACTTTTTTTATGAGCCGCAAGAAGTCTTCGTCTGAAACTTTTTGAGCTCGTAAAACAGATTGAATATTAATATTTATTTTAAGTATACGGCAATATTCTTGTCCTTCCTTATGTCTACAACATATATCAATGAGAAATGTGTGGTCATATAAGGTGTACATAAAAAAAATCAATACATAACCTTACTAGACCAAATGTATGAGACGCTTAATATTTTTTCGCTTAGAATATTAATCCCATGGAGAAAGTAGTTCACTTCGAAGCTCTGTACCACACCCTCAAATATTACCTTGCATTTCTGATACATGCTGTATAACAACAGCCTATTCATTCTGTGGTTAACAGCCTATTCACACCAAATCATTGCGTCGCACAGGTGGCGGCGTTGTGGGCAGCCAACGTGTCGGCGTTCATCGGACCTCAAGAGACGTGTGTCCACGAGGGCCGTATGGCCGCAGCTTTCAATCTGCCCATGGTTAGCTACGTGAGTACCCTTCCCTTGCAATAACTACATAAAGCTACTTTCACAATATGCCCCTTTAATATAAGAGAAGACCTATGGAGAAGACAGAAGTAGGTATTTTATTTCGTGGTTATACAACATTGCTGGTTAAACGAGGGCGTGTAGTACTCAATATGTGCAACTTGTACTTCTACACGACCAGCTCTGATTCGTGAAAATAATCAGATGTTCCCCACATTTTGTCGAGTTATGCGAACATATTTAGGTAAAAGATGTTCATTTATACATAAGTTCATAAGTAGCCCCCTCGTTTAATCAATCATAGTGTTTAACAGTAAAACACACCAACTCCTATTACAGGATGCGCAAAGCTGTAGCAACAGCATCGTATAAATTGGTCCTACTGACTCCTAAGTCTAACATTCTGAGAATTTCTGTGATATACATTGACATGGAAGGGTGTTCTATTTTCAAACGCTAATGTTGTTAGCCATCCATTACGATGGCTCATGCTCCATCAGTGTTTGCCCAACTTGATCAATCAAACTGTCAAAATGCAATTTAGCTTTAATCGATTCATGTATGCACACACTTTACCTGAATCACCACAAGGTTATCGTGTACAAAACGTTTTGACATTAAGTGGTTCTAGAGGTTTGAATGGAATGAATGCTCCCAATACCTACTTAAACCAACAAACGGCTGATAAGAGAAACAGCTGAAATGGCTTAAACCAAACAGTGGAATGAGTCACTAATACAAAACCCAAAAGTGAAAAATCCACTTTAAATATACAAAACATAAATATTATGGGGCCGCCATATAGGAACGATACCCAGCTGCGGTTCACAATGAAACTTGACATCTTCAATAGGCAGACTGCCAAGAGTTTCCGAGTTAATTGGAAAAAGAACAATATACGTTATTGATGTCGAGTTGAAGGCAACAAAACTGCAAATGCAGTCAATGTCTTATGTTAATGTAATCACATTAACCATCGAGGGTCTTACGAACTTCACGGAGTCGAAAGATTGTGTTCGGTAGACTATACTTCGTATTTGGCGGCGGGACCAATAAAGCTGGGTTGTCACATGATGATTAGCACTCGTTTTAAATCGCTGGTACTCATAAACATACATATTATTACCGTTTATAATTTGGGCACTTACTCGTAGTCCATGTAAGTATTTTCGGGTTGTCTTTAATTGCTGTAATTTATATTTTATACTTGCTTACATAGGTATTTATCATACACTCATACTCCGTATCCAGAAATGGTTACTGAGGGTTATTTGCGCCGTTTTTTTAATACTTACAGCAAAAATCGTGTAGGGTAAATCTTTTTAAGGGTTTCTTTAATAATCCTGATGAATTGTAGTAGAACCTTTTTTCTAAAACGAGGTTTTTCGCTGTGGTTTGTCCTACAGTACTGCCGCGATGTTGCCAGCTCAAACAAGCGGGTGTACTCCACGTTCGTGCGCACCAGGCCCTCGGACATCGACATCTCCCGCTCCGTGGTCGCCGTGCTTACGCATTTCAATTTCATGCATGTAAACATTATAACAATACATTTCACTTAACTCATTTATGTTTTTAAATATTCTTTGCATAGAACTTACATTCGAAAATGACAAAGGAACACTATAGTTTTGTCACATCTTCTGTAATATCTGTCTTGCCCTTCTAATGTAATAATTTTGACTCTTTTGTTATTATTCTATAAAATTAGCGCAACGTATTAACATTTAATTCTGTTCCCTCAAATCCCTACCGATCTTCTTTGAAGTATACGATCCATTAAAAGATTTAACTCACCGTAAAATTGAATGGTTCCTTTATGTATTAACGCTTGGTAAAAGGCAGAATAAATCCACAGTAAAATACTCTGAAAACTCAAACTAATTCATCTTTCATTCCGCAGGTAGCTATGGTGTACCTAAAGGCCCCGAACCACGACTTTTCACGTTTAGCGCTCGCAATAATAGCGGCCGCCAGGGAAAAACAAATATCAGTCCGCACTGTGCAAGTGTACAGACAGCCTTATTACTACGAGAACAGACGGGAAAACTTCACTCGTAACCCGTTCCTGGACATAGTTCGCGAAACGTACAAGGATACCAGAAGTACGTGACAACTTATAATTATTTACATTGAGAATGAACTCGCTGAAACATTTTCCAAGTAAAATATTGTATTTTGTTGCAGTATACGTCTCCGTTGGATATTATCACGATCACATCGGATTAATGTTG
This sequence comes from Eugnorisma glareosa, assembly GCA_947578425.1. Classification (NCBI taxonomy): domain Eukaryota; kingdom Metazoa; phylum Arthropoda; class Insecta; order Lepidoptera; family Noctuidae; genus Eugnorisma; species Eugnorisma glareosa. Next base: position 12,616,801 of record OX387966.1, on the reverse strand, counting down.
GCTTTGGACGCTATGCAGTTGCTGGATTCGGGTAAGTAAATTTATACACGGCGCTCTTTCGGCTACATAGCTTGGTAATATTTTCAGAGAAGAATATTTAGCAATTAGGTACACTCTTAAAAATTTATGAATAAAAAGAGCAGACCTACCTTAGAATACTATTTAACCACAATCATTTATGTGAGATAAGAAAATATTAAACGTCCGCTGCAAAATAGCTCTAAATGAATATTCACGTTAGTTATCATAAAAACGCTTTTAATTAGGTATTTTTCTGAAATATGTTTTCCTATCTCATCCAACCTATATTTTTTCTTGCTCTCTATTTCCCTACGTGAATAAAACATTTTCATCACAAAAGAACACGGGATTCATATCATTCTATTTATCGGCATCAAAATAAAACTTTCCTGATTATTGAAATAATATGATAGTATTTACCAAAGCTAGGGCAATATCAATAACCTTATCCTACAGAGAAACTAAGAAGAACTTTCAATATTATTTTACGTTTTGGGAAAAGGAAAATTTTGTAGAAAAATCTAATTCTAATCTATCATTCAATATACCACTTGACATCTTAGCCCGCCCGCACAGGTTACGCTAATTGGGATCGGCAACATAAAAACCACGTGCGTGCACAAGCTCTGGGTTTGCTAACTGGAGTTAGGACAAAGTGAGAATAGGTTTTTTTTTCTTCCAATTGTGTAAATCTATTTGTACATTATACAAAGCACCCTATTAGCGTTGTAGAGCGATATATCAAAGAGTGTCTGTGCAAGTGAAAAGCTTAACTACGTGCGTGATTTCCATAAGCCCGCATGTGATATATTTGTCTAGATCTTCTCTTTGTTAGCCTGACACCAACGCCCCATTATTCGACGAGAAAAGCCTTTACCCGCGTTATTCAACCTCACTTTTCATGGTACATTATGAATGAATATAAATAGATGCATAATAATCTACCCAAAGCTTTTATGTAGATTTGCGTTAGTGAAACAAAGCTCGCAATTACGATTCAAATCTATCTTTGAATATTGAAACTTAAGCTCGTTGAAAGCTTTGAAAAAGCTTAATCTGCCACCGGGTATCGGTCCTCTGTCAGTTGAACAGCTTTTATTGAAGGAAAATGGTTTTTCACCATTTATTTTCCAGAATATCTTTTATCCAGAAACACCGGAACCTATACAAACGTAAATATGTTCACTCAAACGAAAATATCAACACATGCCTAAAAAATATTCCCGACCGTGTATCAGAGCTATTTTAAGGTTTTCCTCAAACACATAACACGAAAATAGAAAAGAGGAGCAGTCATGTTTGTGACAGATAACTAATAAACCAGTCTATTTATTTATTAGTAGAATACTTACATTTAATGTCAATTTTTTCTATGAGTCTGAAAGATTAATGCGAAAAGAAGAGACAGACGATGAACGACGCTGGAAAAGAGAATTTTCTTTTAAGGACGATAAAAGGCTAAGATCAGATTATAGGAAAATAATAAGCTTAAAGATCTTAGTGAACTATTGAATAGTTATTGGAGGAAGCATTGCGGGTCGTCGAAGCGAGCACTATTTGCCTCGCCAGGGCACATCGATCACGCGACGAGCAAGTATTGTAGCTCTACACAAACGCTGCTATTCAATTTACACCCGCTTTTCACCATTATGTGAGGATAATATATTATGGATGTATCAACAGTAACAAAACCAATACCGCTATATTTTTCAAACTTATCCTATTCCATTGTTACGGATCATGGCGTCCTAATCATTATTCAGTGACACGTTTAATAAGCCTTGGGAAGATAAACAATGGTTACAGCTCTTATCATCGGAACGCCAGATAAGTACAAAACGTAACTATTATTGACAACTAGATATTCAACAACCTCGGTTATTACTATGACTGATTTTCAGCTTTTAAAACTCGAACAACGGAAACGTGGAAGTTTAATAGCGTCGTATTTTGTTTCGCGCGCAATTTGCACCACAGACATTAGTGTTAATATCCAAACATGGCGGATTTTCATGTGAAAGCAGAAGCTCTGGCGAGTAATATTTGCACAAACAGTTTTCGTGCGCATACCGGCCATTACAAGAATGAATGCTAAATGGATGATTAAATTTTTATTAGAAGCGTGTCGGATTTTATGAAACCTCGCTGTAAACACAAAATAAAGATACCTACGTCTTTTGTCTTTAACTTTTACGTAAATCCAGATGAAGTTACAAAAACAATAGCAGCCCGAGATGGATGATTAAATAAGATATTTAACGTGTCTGGGACTGTTAAATCCCGACGTTGATGCTAAACAAAAGAATATGATTTTTGACTTTAATACTAAAGTTAATATGCGGTGGGTATTTGTTCAGAAAACTGAAATTGTGAGATTACCTAATCTTGTTTCATATTGTTCAGCTGCATGCATTCATATTAAAAAGAGAGGCCTGACACCTCTCTTTTTAATATGAATGCATGTCCCACATTTCGCCCAAGAGTTAGACAGAGGAGCGTTATAATTACCATGTAATTTATGCTGCCGAGGAAGCTAACCCAATTAAGACCTTATTCTGGGCAGTCAATTCCTTTACAATCTTCTATAAAAATGATAAAATATTTTTTATCTTTCATAGGTGAATACGCAGCCATCGGCGTGGACGTCGACAAATACGAATCAGAAGAAGCAATCCGCTACCTTTCCGGCCCCCTACGTAAGGAGCCAGGTCATCGGACTCCTCAAGCGTTCCGGTCTTACATGGCAGTAGCTCCTTCACCATCCCCATCATACCCAATCTTCGCCAGAGAAGTGAACAGGAGGCTACAGATGCCGCCGTTCAATTTCACAAATCCTTTACGGGCATTTGGGGGAGGCAAAGTGGTGGGTACCAAGTTTGTAAAAGTTTAACTGAGCTACTGAAGTGTTCCAAAAATTTTGTTATTAAAGGAAAATTAAACAATCGATTTGGTTTTGATACTGGCGTTTGGGTGTTTATTAATCCATGTCTTCGCTGGGTAAACTCATGAAGTTATGACAATGTGTGTGTATATGATTATATGGGGAGATGTAAATGTAGAATATGTTGTTCCACGTCTGTATTAAGGTGCTGTAAAAATCAAGCCACTGTTTTTGTAGTTAAACCGAATCTAGAATACACGGCTAATAAAAACATAATGTAACAAAAGATATGAGGAAGGAAAGTCGTTAGTCGTGTCATTGTTTAACGTAAAGATTTAATTTACTGTTTCTTGGCAAGGGAAACACACTGCTGTTCCTGACGTCATTAACACAACTATAGCATTAACATAATACACTGTCAATCTAATTAAACAGGACGTTAACACACTGCGTTAATTAAACATCTGACACATTGGCACATCTATGTATACAGGGTCCTTTATTGACATGAACATAGTAGTGACTACATTAGAGCAAATTATGCATCGCGTCCATTTTGCCCTTTCGTAATTAAATCTGCATCCTCAAAGTAATTAATTCAAAGGCAAAGAATGAGCTCGTCCCCGCAGGAGGGACGTTTTAATCTAATGAATGAAGTTCATGTGAAGTCCAACTTACACACTAGCTGTTGCGTGATGTTCTTTCATTCACATTTTTGCATTGTGTTTTTATTTGTTTTGTAAGTTAATGACAAATATAGGTAACAACAGTGAACAGCAGACCGTTCACATGATAGCTATAAATCTTCCACCGGATCAACAACCGTTCTGAAGTCTAATTGGTTTGTACATGTTTGACAAAATTATTGGCTTGTAGGGGCTAGGATTACCTTGTAATAAAAGATATGAAATATGAGGAAGGCAAACTATGTTTGTGTAAATAAGGAAGTAAATTGGTAGATTAACACCTTTAGCTTAATTCGTATTTGGATAGGGAACCGGAAATTTTAAACCCCTACACATAAAATAGTATAGAAGGCACTTTACCTGAACACCGGACCCGCCCGGTTATCTGACCCTCTAAATGAGTTTTCGTTATTTCACTGCCTTTTTGACCGCCTATTCGACCCCTAAATGAATTCTCCTAAAGTTGACACCAAGCTTAATAGCTGCCCCGGATTACCGCACGTGAAAAAGGTCGCTTTTGGTTCATTAAATTTGATTTAAAATGAAGAAGTTTTAACTTAATTACAAGGCTTAATAATACCTGAAACTTTGAGCATTTAAGGAACAGTCGGATAAGAATGACTTATTAACTCATCTTGATTTTTTTCATCACCAATAGATTCCTGTGGAAGCGGCATGGCTACACGACTCTGTGTGGGTGTATGCGCGTGCACTTGCAGAAGCGCTCTCTAGCGGCGAAGGACCGCGAGATGGCAGGGCCTTAGCAGCAAGAATGAGGAACACCACCTACCACAGCGTTATGGGGTAAGCAGTCTTTGGATTTCAAAATTTACAGTTCTTTCAAGAGCATATAGATCGATCCCATAGGCAACTTTTGCTTGTATAACATAAAATACAATCGCATAGTAAATCGATGTGGAGCTTGGAAAATATTTATAAAGAACACTTATAAAGGCAACTTTTCAATCAAAGCGCAGAACTTTTCGCGCATGATTGTAGAAAATTAAATTAATTTGCAACTCCAATCAGATATAAAACCGATCGCTGAAAATCGGTCCAATTTCTTCTATCACAAAGTCAGATAACAAACTGACTTAGTCTCTGGTTAGGTAACTGCGACGTGCTTCTTTTGTGAGGCACATCTTGCCGATTGTAGCTTAGGTAACGGAATTAGGAGCGATCGAGCGATATAGCCGACCGCTTAGATTGCCCGAATCTGGATCGGAAAAGCGTACCTATATACCTTAGTGATTCTGTTGGTAACAGAAGAAAATTCAGAACTAATTTTACGAGAAGCGAGATTAGAGATTGTAAAATATTACTATCCTGTTTGAAACAGCTTTTGGAAACAATTTCCTGTGTTATTTTTTTATGCACGGAACTCTTGTCCTTTTTCTAAAATAAAACTAACCTAAGTTAATTCTTATAACATCAGCTATCTGCCAGTCAAAGTCCCGTCAAAATCGGTCCAGCCGTTTCGGAGATTAGCGGAACAAACAGACACTTCAGTTTTTTTTTGCTGTTATTTGTCATAACAAACAGACACTTGAATTTTATGTATAGTTATAAGTTATTGAAAACTGTTGCATGTAAGCCGTGCTCAACGTGTCCTATTTCCTTGTGGTACTTTAAACTAAAACGTGTCACGTCAAAAGCTCGTGCCGCGCTACCTTTCACCTATTGCGTGTTTTCGTGTAGCAATAAAAGAGTTTTACACCATTTCCTCTTACAATAGGTTGACATTAAACGGTCAAAGCTCGGTCGGCGTTTTGTTTGTAAGTCTTTTAATTAGTTTGACCCCTGAGAGTTTCTAATCTTTACGGTTATTGTTAATTTCCATGCTGCAATGAAAAGTTTAGAAATGGTTTTAATTACTTCCTTGGTTGACCTTTTTCCTAGGTTTGCTCTTTGCACCATAGTCTATCCACTGTGAACTAATTTATAGCTCTTAGCTTTAGGACTGTCATAGCCAACGTGAAAGTTTGGAAAAAATGTCGGTAAAAGACACACGATTTATTTCTTATGGTCAGGTACTGGGTGCACATGGACGAGCAGGGCGACGCCGAGGGCAACTACACCCTGCTGTCCGTGGACCCCTCACGACCGCCCGGCCTCTACCCGCTTGCAGTCCTGCACAAGTCCGCACCGGTAATGTATCCTATACATATAGACAATCCTCCCGAAGTCCCTTTACTTCGGACTGTCCATAAACTCCAAAAAGTTTATAGCGTGTTTCATGTATTTTTTCTTAATTTCCTCTGTCTCTCGTTCTAAACTTGAGATAGGAAAAATTACCGGTGACATAAAAAACTCACAGAAACTTGTATGTTACATGACATACAACATGTCACAACGTGTCATATAATTTACATGAGCCTCATGTATGACACGTTGTCATAAATGTTAAACGGTCGACTCATTTTGAACACGGCCTAATGATTCATTAAGGCCATTGGTACACTAACAGACAAGTGATAAGTTGCACCTATTCATCACATAAACGAACTAATGTAAGTTCGCCGATAGTTTAAAAAATAAGACCAGATTCTTGCAATACTAATGGCCGTCAAAAGCAGTAGAAACATCTACATTGTTTGACTGGTGAAGTTTGTAACAAATTGCTGTGCAATAAGGCCAATTTTATAAATATTCGCATGAAAACACTTACATCTACATGTAAATAGATTCGTTATCAAATATCCGAAACACGTACGCACAACGATACTCGACGTGCCCCGAATAAACGGCATCTTTTAACCGTTTACGTCACATTTTGGCTTGGGAGATGCACTCCGGTGCCAACCGACGTATGGATTCAAATCTGAAGACGCTAAGGTCCTTTTAACTGGAACAATCTGTAATCCTATAAGCGTTTGAAATACTTATTTACGCACTTGTAGGTAATTTATATTCGCAACCTATTTCTACAGCAATCCATTTGATCTACGAGGAATTTTACGCCAATTTGTTTAGTACAAAGAATAATGTTGGTTCGTGGAAATCTTACAAATATTTATTTCACGCAGGAAGTGCGATTTTTACGGGACATGAAGTGGCCAGGCGGACAGGTGCCCCTCTCAGAGCCGCCGTGTGGGTTCAGAGGAGAAAAATGCGTCAGTAAGTATGAACCATCAGCTTTTTTTTTATAAAATAATGCTATTACACGCCTCCATAGGACACCCGTCGTCGTGAAGAGTGTATTCACTTTCCCCTTAATGCGCAACTTATGTTGAAAGCTAATAGAATCAGCAAGTGGGCTGGAGCACTCCATTACCAACGGCCGGCGGAACGAACGCGACCATTTTGTTTACTGGCGATCTAAAAAACTAATATGTACAGTTAGAGCTCGGGTCGGCATTAAGCACAAGGTTTGTAAGCGACAGTAAGTGGGGTGGGTCGTAAAAGCGTCGTTACGAGTCGTAGTGACAAGCAATGCGGAGTAGCGGCCATCGGGCGCACGCGACGCCCGCTGCGCCGACATCGCCGCCTAATGCTTGCTACATAAGTACATAGCTTCACACTACTTACTTACATTTTCTGGACCGTCTTAATTGTTACACGGAAATACTTTAAGGCACAAGGCTGTAAGCAAGTGTGAAACAAGGCTTTCAGGTCAAGCCGCAAATACTTTAAGCTTGGGCCAACCAAGTTAATTGATGTGTCAACATGGTACTCCCCGAACTTTTTAAACCTAGTAAAATTCGTATTTGGGTTAATTCTACCAATTAAACATTAATAAAATACGCATAATGTCTAAAATCACCCTTTTATAAACATTGTACCCATTATATTCCATGTGCTTTCTGAATTCAACAAAGTGAAATTGTGATAACTACGAGTATGTTAGTTCATTTCGAGCATGCAGTCTAAGTAAGTCAGTGTAATTACATTTTGGTAATTACAGGAACTTTGTTTGAAAGCTGTCTATTGGATAGTTTAGTGGCCATTAAACCGCCCTACCAAAACTTTCATTTTGCTCTTCAACTCATCTCATAGTCCTGTGAAATCATTTGTTGATAATAGTATTTCCATCCATAAGTTTTTCTGCTAACTTTGTGTCCATTTCAATTTATAAAGCTTTATTGACACAGAGCCTTTTCTTGAAAAGAAATTGCACGAAGGAAATGAGCCTCCATTCTATTAAGCGATAGTGGCTAGCCAGTAGCCTGAGGCGAGGGTAATAGTGGGTAGTGCCTTAATTTCTTTGTGCCTTATGTCCTTTGAGAAGGCGATGCGAAGGCTTTCAAACGGTATGAAGGAAATCCAGTCGTTATTTTTCATTTAATTAAGATCCAGACTTTTTTTGATATCTTGGGAATTTAATATTAAAACCTAGGTTATACATAAGTAGTTAAGATTGGAGACTAGATTGCTAGAAAAGAAAAATTGTATTTATAGCTGGCGAGATAGCAGTAATTGCCGCCTAATTTGAAAGATCGTTTGATGCAAAGGAGAAATACTGCCTTTGCTCGGAGTCGTTCAAACGTAGGTTCTTTTATTATGACCCAACGCGCTGAAAGGAATCCAGCGCCGTTCCTTGAAACTAGCTATAAATTGAATACAAACGTTTATTAAAAGCAATTAAAATTCTACAAAGCAAACTGTTTCCATCGTTAAATTGAATTTTGAACTTCATTATGACGTTAAATTCCGCTGTCGTTTCGCTAATTCACTAAACAAATAATGAACTCGAGTTAGGATTACATGTTTGTAGCGAAGATTAAAGTAGTGTCATTCACCTCAGCGTTGTTTTGAAGTGTACTCTATCTTTCAGTCAATCTGGTGATCTACGGACTACGTACGAGTAGTTTGGTAGGACCTGACTGTCTTTAACGACATCATAAAATGAACCTTAACTCCTGCTTTCAAGTACTCTAACTAACTTGTCTTACAATGTAATGAAATTGAAGAATAATATGATCAGGGGGCCTAAAATGGCCACTTTAGCAGAATCATAAAGGATCATAATATGAATTACGTTAAAAATCTTAAAATAATCACAGACGCAGTTAATACGGGAATACGCATGTAATTTTTTTTTTCACTTAAATCAATAATATGCAGTACTAACAACCCAAGAAAATAATTAAAAGTTAATTTCAACTACTGCTTGTCGCACAAAAAAAATATTAAACTCCTACAATTTTCTACGACAGTTCAAACGTCCATGACTATCGCGGCCATTCTGTCAGGACTTTGATGTCACTTACCTCTATCTGCCTTGTTTAAATCTAATTTTTTGCCCTTATTAGATTAGTTTTACTAAAATGTTAGTGCTTTATTTAAGCAAAAATTGCAATAACAATATTAAAGTAAAATCTTAGTGAAACTTTAAGTACTTTTCAATTAAAAGTGTTTCTTTGACACATGGATTTCGACGGCACTACCGGAATCGATACATTTTGTGTTTGCGTTCCTTTTCACCAAAAACACGCTAAATAAAATATTAAATTGTAAAATAATTGTTGTATTAGAGAATTAAACAAGTGTACCACAATGTTTTTATAGTCCAATACAAGGCATTTTTAAGAAATAAAAAAAGTTTTGTATTTCTTGCATATAGGTACCCTATTGTCCTTGTGATCATTTTACGAATTGTAACATAATTCATATTATTCTGCTAAAGCAGCCATTTTAGACCCCCAGGAAATAGTAAACATAGCAAGAACATAACACCGCGCCAGTAATCCCTGAAGGGTTAAGCAGAGCAGTTACTCATACGACACCTACATTTCGCTACTTATATTTAAATTAATCGGGCACCAGTCCAGAACCCGTAGCTGCTACTGAGAAATCCCTGAGCGAAAAACCCAATAACACTTTCCCCGATATACGAAACGAACCCAGGACCTCATGCTCACCAGTCGCACTTGCGACCACTATCAACGAAGCAGTTACAGCAAGAACTTCAAGCAAAACCAACGTTGTTTTATGATGAATCTTTTGACCATGGTTCATTCATAGGTTTCGAGAAAACTACATGCGAACCTGTAGATTTCTTAGGAAGTGAAGATCGAGAAGTCAGGTTCAGATACCAATCGATGTTGATCGACTGTAACTTTCCTTTCTTCCAATCAGGTCACATCGGAGCATGGGCACTTGGAGCATCAGGCGGTACCCTAGCACTCCTCGCTCTAGCTGCTCTCGCCCTATACCGAGGCTGGCGCTACGAACAAGAGCTGGACTCACTACTCTGGAAGATTGACTTCCGCGAGCTACACCTGCCTGACGATGAACAGCGAGCGAACAAACTGAGTAGGTAAACCGAACTTGTACATGTTGTTTGCATGCGCTAACGCTAATATTGACTTCAAGTACTCTCGGCAAAGGAGATTCGAGTGCAGGATACTGTATAAATATCGTAGTGAACATAGGATAGACCTATGCATTAAGAATAAGAATAGTTTATTGTTTAAGAAATTACATTTAATGCATTGATTCCTGAAACTCATACTAGGTTTCCCTGTTTCGTGAGTTCCAGGCTCCTTCGTTCTGTTCATACTGTGGTTAAGTTTTTTTTTTGTATATTGCTTTTGTATTCTTATTGCTAGCAATAAATACTCTCACTATTATTATTAAATTTATAGCAGATGCCGTTTTATCTATGTTTCTTAGTCTATTCAAAATTAAATGTTTTTGGCTCCCTTCATATTTATCTCCTTTGCCAACCCTATAGTACTACAAACTGAACAAAGCGAAATAGATTTACTCACTTCTCCGATCTCACGCTGTGTTCAATTGTTGATATAAAATATTTCAAACCAATGCTCCAGCGAACGGTTTGATACAGTTCAGGTCAGTAGAAATAGATTTTATAAACATATTTTAACTTTTCCATTTAGAACTTCAGGACTATTGGCGTGAGAAATAGAGTTCAAAATAGAAAAATAAATATTACTGCAGTTTCTTTCGAGAGTAAGTCACATCTGGAAATTAATAACAAGAAACCGAGAAACCGTTTTTATCGTGCTGAGTTGAACGCCACTTTCTATTAAATCGTTTTCGCCTTTCGATGTAATGGAAGCGTTGAGGCCTACTGTCCCAATTTTTGCATCATCAATGTTTCCGGAAGGAATCATTACTACCTGATCTACTGGAAACAAAACATGTCGGGGAAAAGGAAAATGTTGGGTGAACATCGAAAACTTGACGAAAGAATATTGAAGCGTGACGCGGAAAATTTTACGAAAATCGCTATTGGTCGATTTTTGGGATCGTTCTATTTTTATCACTCTCATTTATTTCAAGACTGCTCCCTTCGTCAGATTCAGTTCTCCATCTGCAACAGCTTTTAGTCGTAAGCAAAATTTCATAACAAGTTGATCAGAGCTGAATTCTTCCAGCAAGATAGCAATGCGGGCGGGAACGTCACCTCATCTACCAATGCCGTGGGGGGCGAGAAGAACGGTGGGGGGAGCACGGGAGGGGTGCGGTCCAGTCAGGTGTCCCTCAGTTCCAACCCTGACCTGGACTTCCGCTACTCCGCTATCTTCACCGAAGTAGCCTTCTACCGCGGGCGTCTGCTCTCCGTCAAACGAGTGAGGAGACACCACATTGATATCAACAGAGAAATCAAGAAAGAGCTGAAGATTGTAAGTTTTAATTTGAACCGTTATAGATACTTTTTAAACGATAAACAGCCAGTACCATATCAATATTAAAATGCAATTTATTTTCGACTTTCGTAGACTATCCAACTCGTAGATCCAACTCGAAGAAAAAGATTAAACCAAGTTAGAAATAGAGCCTTTGTAATTTACTTTGATATATCCTTACGCCATTACATGAGGATAGCTCAAAGCCTCCCCTCGGGCCGCAAAACAAACAAAACATTTCTCTTCCAAGCCCTGTATGATGGAGGCACCGACTGAGACAAATCGCTTTAATAAATTCGGATTTACTGAACTGACGCCGCAGGTACATACCTAGTAGATAGAAATAAATAGGTGGGTTTATCCACCGATGTATGTTTCGCAATAATAATGTTTATGAACACCTTTCATCATAGAGCATTTGGTTTAGTAACATTGCTCTTATTATTAGCATGTTTGCGCTGGTTTTATCTGGTACACGACCAAATATATTCTTTGGATAATTCTTATATTCGTTGGATAAATTACAAAAGTAAATCATTGTAAAAATTACTTGAAAAGGCTAACTTTTAGCTTGGCCAGAGGTGTAGCGTTGCCGGCCATACTACGTGGCAACGCCGCCAGTCTCTTGGGGACATTACCAGTTGACAGCGTTGAGAAGGAGTTTTTGACGCCATTTTATAGTACACCTAGTGTAACTTGAATTAATTGAATTAACATATTACATTTTCTTGAAGAAATACTTTCCAACGTCTTCAGAAGAATTAAGGCTTACACAGCAAACAATGTGAAACATCTATAAAAAGCAATTTGTTCAGGTGTGGATAAATACCTTCGTAGTTCGCACTAACTTACACCTGTTTGTTCAGTTTCAGTTAAGAACCGACTTTATTTGAACGTCCAATTGCAAAAACTGTAATAAAACTATTGGAACTGCTGAACTTACCTTGTAACATGTCGGTACGACGACTTTAACCTTTAGCCATGTTTTAGTTCAATATGTGACGAAATATGTTATTCTCTGTATTTTGGAACGATTTCATAACAACATGAGAAATACTCGTATCTAACATAAGAAATATCTAAATTAGTTATGTACCTACTGTAATGTAGGTACCTATGCTCATATAAGTAGGTACATGTATTATGTCATATGTGTCTCCAAATAAATAACTATAGGTACTTAATCTCTACTTGCTAGTTTCTGTTGAAGAATGGGAGCGGAACTCTTAACCGACAACGATAATTTATAACTTGGACCACGCCCGAATATCACACAATTTTAACAGTTTATTCTATTGAGGGGCTGAGGGCAGCACAACGCGTGAATGGTGAAGATATACCGGTATAGGTACATGTTAAAAATACAGATAATAATAAAATAATACATGGAAGAGTGGCAATAGAAAAAAAAAATAGTGTTTATTTAACAATAAGAAAATTAATCAAAAAGGCCAATTTATATTGTTTTTTACAATAAACAATATGTTTATGATTATTATGATTTCTCTATTAGAACTTCGCAATAGAAAAAAAAAAACTGTGCGAACAAAGCAAAAAACAAATGAAAGTAACACAACGTGATAAATTGTTGAAGTTATAGTAAATTAAGAGTTATTATTATTATTTGTACTTATTATTATTTTAATTCTATAATGATATAAAAAAAAAACTTGTTTTTCAGGTATAGAATATGGGCCAATCCACCTAAGAAAGATTCAATATTCATTTCACTCTTTTGTGATAAGTGTGTTTGTATCCTAGCATCATATTCAACCTGTGCATTACGTCTACGCTTTGGCATAGGTTCCGAGGAGTTGATTCGTTCAATGACACATTCTGTATGCTTCTGCTCTTTAGCAAATTCAATAATTGTTTTATAAATGTTCCATTTTCTTCTATGGAGAAGCGTGTTCCATCGTTCATGCCACGATTCTAATGCATTTTGTGTCCTTGGAACAGAAAGTGTGCGATCGTAAACTGACCACATAGCTGGTGGAAATAATGCCTGATTTCTTTTTATTATCAAGCCCGTGTTAGTTCTTTGCTGCGTGTGATGTGATCCAACATAATATTTCTTAAACCAGTAGGCAATTTCAGCTGCTTCTGTCGGCAATATTTTATTTTGGATGATTTCGAAGTCTTGGGATATCTCAGCGGGCTCAAGAAAAGCGAGGGCAACTAAATGTCTGATTTTGTGCGCAAATGTGAAATCTTCAGCATATCGCCTTGCGAGACCCTCTGACTGGACATGACGCCAAATACTTTGGGTCAAATGGAATAAGCATAGCCTGTGGGCGCAGTCTGGAAACTGTCGTTTGACTGCATTGATCACTGCTACTTCAAAATCAGTTAATATATTAGCTGGTTACAAATGGGTATTTAATGTATTGATCGCATATCTTTTCAAAATCTCCAAAAATATAAAATAACAGCTTTCAGTCTTATGTGACAGTAGTGCGTATACCATAGATAGAAATTTATTTGTGCCACCTGCAGTTCCCACTAAAACATGAATAGAAAAAACTTGACAGAATGGAGTTGGACAACTCGAAAATGTCCCGTCCATGATCCAGCATTGTGCATTATTCATACGCTTAACATTAGCTTTAGTACCAAAAATGACAACACTTTCATTGTTACATGTATATTGACAAAGCAAAAATTGCTTTCCATTACTTTTAGCGAGATATTGTGGTACATGAAATTCGTTCATTGTTTGCGGTATCTTAGGAAGTCCTTTATTTCTAACACGCTGCACAATCATTCGGCAAGCTGATTTATTGGGCAATTGAGGCGCACTTATGGTAGCTACGTCTTTTAAACAACGATTTACAATTTGTGACGGACTGTCCATAGATTCCTTCGCACTAGTTCTCAATTTGTTTTTAAAATTCATATCAATAATTTTTTCAGGCTCAGGTAAATGTGCATGATCACAATTTTGACTAACAAATGTATGTTCATAACGATCAAATAAAGTTGGTTCACTTACACCACAACCACTTGTTTGTTTTTTTGTACACCGCCAATAATACTTGTTATCATATTTTTTATTTAAGTGATAAGAATATCCATTCACTACTAGCACATGTCCTCCGCGTTTAGATTTAACTAAATTGCACGTATTCATTTTTAATTAAACAAAACACGAGCGAGAAACATTTCATGTAACGAGGTCTGTCGTCACAAATTTCGCAACTACCCACAAAAAATAAATAAATACTACCATAGATATTTGTTGTTTTGTTACATGTAACTATTGCAAGTTTATTCAATACTCGTTTAATCTCAGTACCATTGTTAATGAGTGCATTATGCGTCATTTAGGGACTTATCTTTAATACGGAAGCTCCCGGTATTTATTTATTCATCTATGCTGATAAAATTAAACATTGGACTCGAGTATTGTTTGTTAGCTAGCGTAAACTGAATGCTATCGGCGAAAGATTCGTTCGTTCAACCAATCGTCGTTGAAGAGTGTTTTCGGTGAACCGTTACATCGACGAAGGATTCATTCGGACTACCAACCGTCGATGAATAATATTTTCGGCGAAACGTTTCATCGGCCAATAATTTTTTCGTTCAACAAACCGTCGGAGTAGAGTGTTATCGGAAAACCGTCCTTTCGGTGAGCGGTATTTCGGAATACCATACGTAGATCGGTCATAAGATATACATAATTAAAAGAGCTGTTTAAGGAGAACCTTTGCTGCTAACACGACTTTTGGCAATTCGCAGTCCGTTCGGAGTTATTGAGCTAAATAGGTAACTAGTTAGACATAGAAGTTAAAATTTTCTTAGCCACCAATTAAGATTTTGTGGGTAACCAATAGCAATAACATATAAACAGGGTGAATTTTCCAAGTGGGCGTGGATGGCCACATTCGAAATTATGAGGCATAGCGAAAACTGCTCAAAGGAGTCTCGAGCCCGATTTTGATAAAAACTAAAAAACTGCAGTTTTAGTTTTCATCTTTATATTTTCATTGGATTTTTGAAAAATCAGTATTCTTGGCCAGCAATCGAACCTATTGGTTTTGAAAAAAAAAAAACACACTGTATTTTTACACCATTCGATAGTGTCGTTAATGAGGATCAAATTCTGGGAAGTAATGACATGCGGAAAATTTAATGTTTTAGCATATTTTAAATGAATGTCCTTGATTGATGGCACCCGCACCGCAGTCATCTTCAAAACATTATGTTCTAATATTTTTTTATCTCTTTGTGGTTGAAGGCCTCGATAAAAATAAATAAAAAATGTAAACAATTGAAATTATAATAAGTTTGAATTAAAACAAGTTATATATTAAATTAAAATTATATATTAAATTATAACAAGTGAGATGACTACTGACTGTTTCCAGACTCTTAAGTATTTTATAAAAAATTAACTCCTGCTTTTGGTTTGTCATTACTTCCCAGAATTTGATTCTTAATGGCGGCGCTATCGAATGGTGCGGTAATCAATATGTTTTTTTTTTCAAAACCAACAGTTTCAATTCCTGGCCAGGAATATATTTTTTTAAATCCAATGATGCTGTTTTAGTTTTCATCAAAATCGGGCTTGAGACTCCTTTGAGCATTTTTCGATATTCCTCACAGTTTCTGATTCGGCCACCCACGCCCACTTGAAAAATTCTCCCTGTATACCATTGGAGATAGCTTTTCAACGACAACTTTTGCTACTAACATAACTTTTGCTAATTCGCAGTCCGTTCAGAGTTATTGATAAACACCCCACACACTTATAAAAAGTAGAATTTTTCAACCCTTAGTTACATGTATAGAGGGCCATCCCTATATTTTTTATTCATAATTTCACACCACTTTTGTATAGCGGTTAATAAAAGACACCTCTCTGTGTGGTGTCAACAGTCTCGGAGTAAAATGGCTGTTACATACGGACGGATAGACAGACAGACGAGCAGGCCGAATCTATAAGGGTTCCGTTTTTTGCCATTTGGTATCGGAACCCTAATAAAACAGCAGGATTCCCCGCTTCATTGATATTCTGTATCTACGCAATACTCGTACATGCAGCTGTATCTCCGAGCTATTGTTTCTGCAGCAGTAATAAAATGTGTGTGTCGGCAGATGCGGGATTTGCAACATGATAACATAAACGGGTTCGTTGGCGCGTGTATCGAGCCGCCGAACGTTTGCGCACTATCAGAATACTGCACTAGAGGCAGCCTCAAGGTAAAATACTGCAATAAATATTAACACAAAGATTTCAATCTTTGGCAACTTATCGTTCTTATTATTGATTACTTTGCATTCCACAGGATATTCTCGAAAATGAAGACATCAAGCTGGATAACATGTTCATCGCGTCTTTAGTTGGAGATATAATTAGAGTGAGTTACAAATCCATTTTACCTTCGCGTTTATATCGCGCTCGTAACAGGCAAGGTCGTCTAAGACAGCAGAAATCGTAACCATTCATGAGCTAATCTGGGTTTTATTCGACATAACCCGTCCAAAATAACTGACCATAGATATGCAGATCCTATCAAATTATTTTCAAGAATGCCAATCTGATTAGGTTTAGCCTTCGGTGGTACTTAAATCCATCTTAAAAACTGGGACTTACTCTCGGTTTGGCTCTCTACCTTCGCTTGTTTTGTGCTGTTATTCTAACCAAACTTTCTTTTACTAGGGCATGATTTTCATCCACGAATCACCGCTGCAGTATCACGGTGCTCTGCGACCTTCAAACTGCTTAGTGGACGCTCGCTGGGTGGTGAAACTGGCAGATTTCGGACTAAAGGAGTTCCGGAAGGGGGAACTACCACCATCGGACTCTAATGCTTTGAGATCTCATATAGAAAGTAAGGACTTATTGCTACCACATCTTTAAAATTGGACATCTTATATTCATCTCAACCTACCAAAGTACCAACCTTTGTAGTTTGGTTAAGATCTAGGTACTAAGATCCACCTGTATATCTTGGGGTTTACCAAGATGTGATTCTCCGATATTTCTTTTGCGGTTCTTTACCTTTAAACATTGCACTGTTCTGCCATAGATTGCTAAAGCATTAAATTTCCTTAATTTTAACCAACTGTTGCTAAAGTCGTATAACTTTAACAGGCCTAGCTTATTTATCGCCGGAGTTGCTCCGCTCAGCGGGCTGGGGCAAGGAGACCACGAACATGACAGTAGAGTTACACGACGGCTCCCCACAATCTGACGTGTACGCGTTTTCACTGGTGCTGTACGAGTTACACACAAGACGAGGTCCCTTCGGAGGCGACGCTCTTCCAGTGCCATCTCTACTGCACAGGATAGCATCACCCGACACTGCGCCATACAGGTAGGTATGTGTCTGAGCAGGCAACATGGCCTAAGGTCTACTAACCAACACAAAAAAGGCCTGCTCAACTGGACCAATAACATAACATGGTCTGCTCGCCAGACAACAAACTTGACATAACAAAAGTACATTATTTTTCTAGACAGTTATACACTAATCTAATTTAATGATTTGAAAAAAAACAGTGGAAAATTAAATTCATTAGTAAGTATATCTGAATTCCAGACCTCCATTGGAGCCACTGACTGGTAGTTTTGACTGTGTACGAGAATGTTGCACTGAGTGTTGGATAGATGAGCCAACAGCTCGACCAGACTTCAAAGCTATCCGCACTCGGTTACGACCTCTACGGAAGGGCATGTAAGTACATAGCATTATAGAATGTGATTGTGAAAAGGTGGCCTCACGAGTAATTACTCATTATTTTTCAAATTTATTTCAGGAAACCAAACATTTTCGATAACATGATAGCAATGATGGAGAAATACGCGAACAATCTCGAGGCTTTAGTGGATGAAAGGACAGATCAATTACAGGAGGAGAAAAAAAAGACTGGTATGAATTCAAAGACCTGACATTGTTTTTGAAACGCAAGTTCATTTTAATCTCAAATCTGGTGTCCTAACATTTTTTTTTCAGAGGCTTTATTAGAAGAAATGCTGCCAGCACCCGTCGCCGAGCAATTGAAGCGAGGGCGGCGAGTAATGCCAGAGAGCTATGATTCCGTGACTATTTACTTTAGTGATATTGTTGGCTTCACAGCTATGTCTGCGGAGAGCACACCGCTACAGGTAACACCTACTTGGCATGATAAAACCTACTTTTGAATTAATTCAGGTTTGATGATCAGATCTATTGGTCATACTGAGTCAACTTTTGTGGACTTTTGGGGCTGGGTTTTTCTTCATTTTACGTTTCTTTATTTTTACCTCGTGTTTGTTTCTCTTGCCAGGTGGTAGATTTTTTGAACGATCTTTACACATGCTTCGATTCAATATTAGAAAATTTCGACGTGTATAAAGTGGAAACTATAGGCGACGCTTATATGGTGGTAAGTACAAGCACCAGTTCGTTTTCATCCTTGGATTTTTTAGATTCAAGATTAATATAGTTCTTACTTATTCTCAGGTATCAGGCCTACCCATTCGGAACGGTATACTTCACGCAGGAGAGGTGGCATCAATGGCTCTAGCACTATTGTCAGCCACACGAGCCTTTCGACTGCGGCATCGGCCTGACCATCGACTTATGCTTCGCGTTGGATTACATTCAGGTACATAAAATATTGCTAGTGTTGATGTGTTCAGGAAACCAGTTTAATGTTACAATTTATCTGTTCACCGTCATCTTTGAGCAAGAACTTGTATAAGCTCGTCATTTGACGTTTCCAGGTCCAGTTTGTGCAGGCGTAGTAGGACTAAAGATGCCCAGATATTGCCTATTTGGAGACACAGTCAACACTGCCAGTCGTTTCGAATCGACAGGGGCGCGTAAGTAACAGTTTCACCAGAATTGGAATGTCGTATTTAGGAGGCATAAAGTCAACATGACCTACTTAATATTCAATTATATTTCAGCCCTGAAAATCCACTGTAGCCAAGCGTTCAAGACCCTGCTGGACCAACTAGGCGGGTACATTCTCGAGGAGCGCGGCATAGTATCCATGAAGGGCAAGCGGGACCAGGTGACATATTGGCTGAAGGGTGAAGAGCCCACCGCGGCCGCAGCCAGGGCGCGGCGACGCGCAGCGATGGACAACGTGCAGCCGCCCGGCAGCACAGACAAACGAGGACAACGCAGCTCGCTCAAGACTAAAAACTGGAAGAATACAGTCGGTGGACTACATAGGTAATGTTGGACTATGTCTCCTGCACTGTAGAGTCTAAAATCGCTCGTCATTTAATTACGGACAGTGGCATAATAAACTGTTAATTTTACAGATGTTGCAGTTTAGAATCTCCTAAAAAGTTGCGTTTCGCGTCTGGGAATCACTTAGAATCTCACACAGACGGTGTTCTACATCACCGCAGCGATGAGTACCTCATGGAAGTAAGTATTTTCTAGCCATTTTGAGAATCTTGATACCACGTTATAAAACAAATAAAAAACATATGTATTTTGTGTTTTAGGTGGTCGGCGAGGGAAGACTAGCTCCAGCGCAGCGATGCGATCTATTAGAAGCACCTAGCCTCCGGCAAGAGTACACGAGCGTGTCGTGTCCCATCATAGAGCACACGGAATGTGTCCACCCCGCCCCGGCCCCCAGCGCCGACACGCCGCTACTGCTGCAGGACACCTCGCCGTGCGACACCAAGCAGTGCGACATCAAGCTAGTGATCAACGGCTGCTCGTACATCGAGCGAGACGGCGCCGGCATCCCACTGCTCGCGGACGCGTAATGCGTGCATTTGTACTTACGATGTAATCCTAGTCAATGGTAGCGACATGCATCTCTAGCTACTGCGACATTTCAAGCATAGCTCGATCTGGGTCGCAGCAGTTACTTATATGTGCGAGAATGGTCGTCTCGTGAGCGACGAGGAGTTCTACCTTAAGGTTGGAGGTGAACGCTCTCAAGTCCTCACGATATTACCGCACCTCTCGCTTCTCGAATGACACTTAATGTAATTGTGATCTACGTCAGTATTATTAAGAGACCTTGTTCAATAGAAATTATTTAATAACATTAAACTTATTTCACAATTGACGGTAACATCGTTTTACTTACACATATTATTTACAACATCTCATATAATATACATATAACGTAACATAGTGCGTGCAGCTGCTCAGACGGCGGACTCGGTGTCGAGGAGCGGCGGCGCGCGGTGCAGCTCGGCGCCCGGCTCGCGGCCCGAGAAGATGCCGAGCAGCCACGACGGGATGGCGAAGCGCGGCGCCTTGCGCGGGCCCGCCTTGCCCTCGGCCACGTTCTCCAGCGAGCGCCAGCGCTTGTAGAACTCGATGTAGCTGGCCTCGGGCGCCTTCCGCCGCGCGCGCTCCTGCTTGCTGGACAGGCTGGTCTTGCGCAGCAGCGGGCTGTCCTCGTCGCGCGGCGCGTCGTCCGTCACGATGCCGATGATGGTGCCGTTGAACACG
This sequence comes from Eugnorisma glareosa, assembly GCA_947578425.1. Taxonomy (NCBI): domain Eukaryota; kingdom Metazoa; phylum Arthropoda; class Insecta; order Lepidoptera; family Noctuidae; genus Eugnorisma; species Eugnorisma glareosa. The sequence goes on along the minus strand of OX387966.1, from coordinate 12,596,199 downwards.
GGGTCGCCGCACACCGTGGCCACGCCCACGTCGTGCTCCAGCGAGCGCGCCGTGTGCTGGCGGCGCATGCGCACGTCGCGCGCCGGCAGCAGGTCCAGCGACTGCGCGCGCAGGCCCCAGCGCGCCGCCGGCTCGTCGGGCGAGCCCGAGCACGCCGTGGACGACGCGATGGAGCTGAGCGCGTGCCTGCACGCAACATGCACATTACTGACTGCTGCGCCGGTCGCCGCCGGCCAGCAGCGCCAGGCGCGGGTGGGGCGGGTGGGGCGGGAGGGGCGGGTAGGGCGCGTACCTGGGCCGGGGCGCGGGCTGCGGGCGGCGCTGCGAGGAGGGCGACGAGCACAGCGGCGCCGGCAGCGAGCAGCGCGACCCGCGCATGACGTCACCGTCTCGGGTGCCACTCGACATGCGCTGCCGGATGGTACTGCCACCGCCACCACCTGCACGTACCAATACAGTAATAATGGAACTGAAACTAATTCAGAAATTCAACGCGATTTCATATTTTTGTAGTGTGGTGCGTTGTGTCGAGTTGTCACCATAGTTTAGCGGGTAGGGTGCATCTATCAATCGGAAATACAGACAATGTCAAAACAAAACACACCACTACACAAAAACGTCATAATAAGACGTCGCACCACCACCAAGAAAAATACCTGATAGTGAAGGATGTCTGGAGTCCGTCAATCTGGGACTTCGTCTGGGTCGACGGAACAGGGGACGTTCCTCCCCTTCGACGGCCCTCTTCTGTATAGCCTTCTCTGTGGCACTCACCAACCAGTATGTCTGGAGCTATAATACAGAAACAAAAATTTACAACTGCATCTCCACCTATGTCATGCTTACCAGAAAACTTCCAACAATTGAAATATGAGGAGCAAAACTAGACGTGCAACAGCTATCCAAACTCCAAAAAAAATGAAACGTTGGTCAGCTCAAATATGGTGACTTAGGAATCTTTCGCAGTGTTGGTAAAGCGTTGACGTCGCGTATGTAGCTATGACGTAATTCCAAGTTATCTTTTTAGGACGCACTTACGAAATGTTCATTCTTTATTTATATGTCAATAAATAGACAACCTTATTTTATATACCTACTAGCTGTTGCACGCGGCCTTCGTTCCCGTAAAATTAACAATTTCAAGGGTTTTAATTTTTTTGCACGGAACCCTAATTATTTTTCTAAAATAAAAGTAGCCTATGTTAGACCTTATAACATCAGATATCTGCCAGAAAAAAAATTAAAAATGTGTTTTTGTTATATTAAGTACCGTGTTATATTTTCATTCTGTTAATACTGTAATTCAACAAACACACAAGAAAACTAAACTGTATATTGCCAATTTCGGGTTTTTTTTTTTGTTGACATCGCTTTCTGTTTTATTTTTTAGAATTTTTCTAACGAAGCGACATCCTTCGTTCTTGTATTGACAGAATGCCATTGAAATTCCTGATATTTAAAAGCTAGATGGCGTTGTTTCCCATACGCTTACTAAAAACACCAGGGGCAGGTGCCCGGATGGGTGTATGTTCAAAAGATGTGACTACTTTGAGGGTTATCATATGTAGAGCGACGCTGTGATGTAGCGTTTTTTTTGTTTTTTGGTATCAGTATGCGTGGCCTACCCTCCGTGGGGAACCACTGCCCGCCACTGACCAATAGTGTCATCGTGACAATGTTTAGCATACTTTTATTTAAAAATAAAATTGCAACGCGACCAACCTGCCCTTTCCCCTTGATAGGAATAGTGCCTCTAGGCTCGACTATGTAGCCGCCGATCTTGTCGAGCGCGTTCTTGCAGCTCGGAGATATGTGTATCTTGAGCGGCTCGCCGTTGGACTCCATGCGCGATGCCGTGTTCACGGTGTCGCCGAACAGGCAGTAGCGCGGCATCGTGAGACCCACCACGCCTGCTACTACTGCGCCTGGAAAATAAATCAAAAATTATTACTTACTTAGTGTTTCGTTGTAAGTTTTTGTTTTAACAAACTGTCACTTGTTTACTGAATGGACCACAAAACAACAGCCAAAAGAAAAACTGCAACGCCTTTTCAAGTCTGGGTGCAAAGTATCTCTGACTAGCACTGCGCCCGTGACTTTGTCCGCAAAAATTGTGATAGCTTGGCTAACATGCATGAAATAAATATAATTTATATAGCCTAGTGCACCCATGAATAATGTAGCTTTGATCATGAGTTCCGGAAATTAGCACCTACATACAAACTTACAAACAAATTTTACCTCTTTATAATATTAGTATAGAAGTTTATATAGAGCCTGTTAATAATCTCAAGTAACTGAACATTAAACTTGTCATTCACGTTTTGCACAAGAAGGGAAGTAAGAATAACACTTACCCGTATGAATTCCTATCCTAAGCTTGAGTGTTTCATTTGGTCTATGAGATATTTTGTGACTTTTGACTGCATTCAACAATTCGAGCGCCATGGAAGCGATCTCACCCACGTGTCTGTCGCTGTTCCTTATCGGGAGACCAGATACCTAGAAATACAAGAAATAACATGTTAATATCTATTTTATTACTTACTGAGACTAACTAGCCAGAAAGGCAAAAGAACCTTACCACCATGTACGCGTCGCCTATGGTCTCCACTTTGTAAACATCGTAGCCTCTAATTATTCTATCAAACACAGTGTACAGGTCATTGAGGAAGTTCACGACCTGCAGCGGCGTACTCTCGGCTGACATGGCGGTGAAGCCGACGATGTCGCTAAAGTAGATGGTGACGGAGTCGAAAGACTCCGGCTCCACGCCCTCGCCCGTCGTCAGCCGCCGCGCCACCGACCTGCAACAACCACCCTCATGTACACCGAACTTAATGCCGGATTTACATTATTGTGTTGTGTCGTGTCTTCTGAAACAGTGTTAGCCAATCAAACCTCGTTGTGATTTTCCGTCACTCTGAACAGATTCGTTTGATTGGCCAACCCCGCGCCACGACACAACACGACACAGTAATGTGCCCGTAGCTTATCACATTGGCCTAACCATCCACACTTATACGACATTCTGACGAAACACAATATCACTCCAACTTACCAGACTACTTCAAATCATGCTGCTACTTGACTCAGAGCTATGGATAAAAACATACACTAATATATACCCTACAACTATGTACAGTTCAATCACAAGCATTAAAGTAATAAAATTTAATTTTAAAATAATGTACAAGAAAAAACTACATAATAAGTTTGTATTTCAATATAAAAATTACTTAAATTATACAAATTTACAAAAGTGAGAAAGTCTTAGTGGAAGTAGGCAGTACTAATAATATTAAGCATGCTCATCTATTAAGAAAAATTATCAAAAGTGCAGTGTAATTTTGAAAAGAGCACTCGTGCCCCAATACTGAAGGATCACCATAGAAACGCTACAAAATCACTTGCAAAAAGCTATAAAACCAGTTAACTATTTGAAGAAAACTGCCATCACCGACAACGACGTCCCGTCAAACGCGAACCCGCCACAGAACCCCAAGCAAGCGCTATGTCTACTCAAACTCGGTTAATGAAAGGTGAGCCACGTGTGTCACAATGTCGGAACACTTCGGTGAAGATTGTGACGTGAGCCTGCCACCTGTGTGAGGCAAACCATATTAAACTACAATCACCAATAGGGAGTTAATTACCTCAAGACATTTTCACGACATTTCTATAATGGATTCAACCTCCACATCTGGAAAAGAACACAAGTACAACAAAGTGAATACATTAAATTTTTAGACGACGTACCACTGTTTTACATCAAGTCCATGTCGATGCTTCATGTTTTGATGAATGAACTATATTATGTGTATTAGTTTATTTATAGTACCATTATCAATCCGAGCTAATAGTATTTAAGCATCAATAATGTTCATAATTCAATAAACACTATAGAACCTACAGTGTGGTTACTTCTATACATAAATCACGCCAATGTTTGTAAGATAATACACTCCCATTTTATTGTACAACACACTCTTTACAGAAGAATAGATAATAGTGACGTAAAGCAAAAGATTATTCCTGCAATAAAAATAGTACATTAATACCTGCCGACTCGACTGTTAACAATATCGTGTACCTACTTGTACGGAGATTCACAGAACGTCTAAGTTAGTTATCACATAGCAGCGATGAGACTTGGACTAAATGTAAACCAGTACGCACACTACTGTGACATCCGGGTATGTGATACAGCTTGTTGTATTTGCGTCTTCCTCAACTGTCCTCACATGTATATTATTATTAATTACACCGATTACATTACAAACCTTCAAATTAGTAATAATATAATGATTAGCTGATGACGCTAACATATAACACCAATGTACACAGAATATTAATGACATGTACATGCACATCTCACGGCGCTACCAGTCGCGACCGGCCCGTCAATAAACATAGTAAAGCTTGTTTCTTTTAATGCATTCTTAGACACAAAACTTTATACTAATGTTCAAATATGCGTGAAACGTTATTGACATTAACTGATACGACATCAGTTTTATAAGCAGAACTTATAACTTGGATAGAACTATTGTATTTGCTACAGGAGTTTATAAATATTGTAGAATAATACAAAAAGTGACCTACTTTGGTAGCATCCTATGTAATAAGTCTTCGGTTTTCTGTTTCTCTTCGATCAATAGCCTCGTTCTCTCGTTGACTAGTTCTTCTAAATTATTAGCATATTTCTCCATCATGTCCATCATTTGGTCCATTATGTTTCTTGATCTGAAATATTTAACCAAAACGTTAACATACCATACGCTCCCACATATAGGGTACAAAATCGTGTACATAACGTGAAGAATATCGTAAAAAATGATCCACTCACTTTCCAGATTTCATTTTCTTGAGGCGGCTTCTGATAATGGGGAAGTCTGGTCTCAAGTTGGGGTCCTCGGTCCAGCAGTCTTTCATGCACGCCACCACGTAGTCCTCAGGAGCCGGGTCCAGAGCGTCTGTATCAGGTCGGAACAACTCCTCGCCGTCTAACTTTGGTCTCTTAAGACGCTCTACTATATCTGAAATAAAAGCCAAGACTTCAATAAGCGAAAAGTCTTTTCGCCCGTGTAGTTTTAATGCTGACTGTAAAAGACAAAAGTAGTAGTTGTTTTCACCTACCCTTAGGTTCTGTGCCTGTCAAACCAAAAGGCCCTCTTCTAGCTATTATTTCATAAAGAATTATCCCAAATGCATAGACATCGCCCTTCTGCGTCCCGCCAACCGTGCCGTTGGGGTTATCCATCTCCCTTAGCAGCTCTGGAGCCTTCCATAATAAGCCTGCAAATTGAAACAATCGAGAATGTTAATTTCTTGTACAATTGTTTACTTATTTGTAAATCATTGAGATATTTCTGTCGTGTCATTTTACCTCTATAATATTGATGCTCCCCTATAAAATCGTTTTCAGCACAAGCTCTAAGCTCGTGGAGTCCAAAATCAGCAACCTGCGAAAGATTGTTGTCTGTTTAATGCAAGTATGATGTTCTATCGGTTAGAAATGTACAGAAGTAAAATTTGTTTAAAAATATATATGTATTATGAAATAACTGACCTGCAGCATCCACCTAGACGTAACAACACAATTCGAGGATTTGAGATTTCCGTGAAAAATTAATGGCGAAGTATGAATGAACATCATACCCTGCAACAAAATAAGTCATCAGTGTCAATTCTTGCCGTTTTAAGAACATTTCTATGTTAACGGTATTTAAAACATTAGACATACCTTTATGAGATCATGAATTAGCGAAGATATAAACATTTTGTCCAGCTTTATATCTTCATTTTCGATTATATCCTGGAAACAATACCATATTGTAGTCACATGTATTTTTGGAAATTTTTGCTATTTCGTAATTCCAACGGCGAAGTTGGTTCGCTGATACAACTACGAGCTAGAGTTATTTGTCTTTATTCATTGACATAAGATTTAAAATTAATTGCATGGAGCGTGCTCGTGAAATGCATCGACTATGGTTACGTAAAAACCAACACTTACATACAAGCTCCCTTTGGCACAGTAGTCAGTGAGTAGGAGGACGCGCAGTGGCTCCACGACGGCGCCGATGAACGAGTTCAAGTTGTCGTGACGCAACTCGCGGAGTAGACGCATCTCCTTCATTATCTCACGTGGAATGTCCTAGCGAACAGGAAGCATTTTATTTTACTACACGTATTATAATACTTAGAAACTATGTAGGTGATAATATAATTGCAGGCTTACACAGTTCAAACGATTGATTCATTTTGGTTGAAAGGATATGCACTTACTTTCTTTTTGGAGAACTTGAGCTCTTTGATCCTGACAACATTTCCCTTAAACTGCGCAGTTGTCGTAAATATCTGCGTGCAGCATTTACTCTCGCACGATATCCCGCTCGCTAAACTCAGCTGCAACATAAACAATTTATTCGAGGAACGCCGGTTTTTGACCATGAAACAACCACATATAGCACATTAAGTCTGCACTGTTTACACAAAAGCTAGCGCTTGCCTGCGCGTCTATTTCTGGTAAGGGGTTACCTTACTAGGCGACCACACGAGCCCACTGCCCAAATATCCAGCTATCTCTTGTGGGTCTATCTTCCACAGGAGACCCTCGATCTCCTGCTCGATCTTCCACTTGCGGTATATGCTGATGGTGACGACGAGCGCGCAGAACAGAGTCACGGCTAACGTGCCCGCGACCACCAAGGACGTTATTTGAGAATCGTCTTTGGGACACTTCTCGTTGAGAAACCCACACGAAGGCTCATCTTCTGGTTTCACGCTATCCGGCCAGTCGATTGGTAGACGAGGGTTTAGTTTATACTCCTGGAAAAATTAACAACTTGTTTCAGTATTGTGTTAAAAAAATCTTTACGTATGTTACACGAAAGTGCGTCATTCATTACAACTGAAAGCGTATTACAATGACATCAGTCACATGACATCCGTTCGTAAATTGCCTCAATAAACTATCTCGTGAAAAAATATAAGATGCACTCACAGGAAACTCTCGTTTATTCTGATGCTGGAAGTGGCCGACGGGTATCATGCTGTACGAACAGTTGACGTCGCCGTCGCGATACTTGGTCGGCTTAAACGCGAGCACGGAGAAATTGCCCTCCGAGTCTGCTCGCTCGTCCAGTCGGATGGACATGCCCGATATACCTGCGGGAAATGAGATACTCTTACTACAAAGTTTTTGTAGTTTTTGTAGGTATTCATGAATGATTAATTTGTTCAACCACAAATTAAATATTTTGAATCAAAGATTGAATTTATATTCAAAGGCCCAAGTTCTTATTTTTAATAAGAAAACTGTACTAAGCGACAAACTTACTTTTATACGGTGAACTTTGAATCATCTTGGCGACGATACGCGTCCCGTTGGTGGCGATAGCATTCAGTTTGAACATCGTCAGCATTTCAGTACGAGTCTCTTCCTTTATGATTTCGTCCAAAGCTTTCGCGTAAAGTTTCACCGAATCATATAAGTACGCAGCGTAGATGGAAACAAACTGTAAACAGAAAATTATGTTGAGATACACGTAATTAGTTTAATAAAGTAATTTATATTTAAGTAGCTAAAAGTTTCCATATAGCTCAAATAAGGGCAGTCAATTTTTAGAGAGTACACACACAAACATGTACAATCAAGGAATAAAAATTTTAAGCAGCGTAATACAATAAGTTGCATGCAATGTGTAAATGACAACAGCCCTATTCACACATAGCATGCACCGTATTATGTTTCCGAGATAATTAATGTAAATGATAGTTCGAATAGGTGACACGTGCAGAATTTAACCTTTTCCCTGTCGTAATAAATAGATTCTAAAAGTACACATATTTCATGCAAATACGTTTCTGAGCTCCCAAAATTAAAACAACTACCTTATTAAACTTATTCCCGAATATGGAGTCTTTGAACTTGAAGGGTTCCATGGTGTTGTACTTGCGGACTTTGTTGGTGAACTCTTCATAGCTGCTGGACGGTTCGGAGGAGACCACGACCAGTAAGGACTGCGCGCGCTTCTTGAACTCCGGCGTGTTTGGACATAATAACTTCGTTCGGTCCTCCGTTTCTGTGGATTTCAGAATAATTTAGCTACAGGTTTTCAAATTCTATGTTTTGGGGAATATGGTAGATGGTAGATAATTTCAGAATAGGGTAGATGACCAAAAAAATCTATTTAGTCCGTCAGATAATTTCTTGGTACACTTTTTACCGACAAGTGATGTCAACCACTTCGATATTTGATGCGTTTTATCTTCGTCATTTTTTATTGATACATACACACAAAAAATACGTATACAATATTTTTCGATAATCTAACTGACGGACTAAATAGAATCATATTTTTTCTCAGGAATCATCCCTATTGTATCCTCCAGTGGCGAAGCTTCCATACAACTCGATTCCTACCGGCTTCCCTTTGAAAAATGGCACAGACAGTATTCTATGGACAAATAATTTACTCACATTAAAGATATGTACTCCGGCTTACGTCTTACAAAAATTGACCCTTCGCTACTGGTATCCTGTATAGCTCTATCTCTTTTTGGCACATAAACAATGCTCTCCCCGGATGAAAGAAACTTGGCTTTCTAGTGTAAACACAACAACCGCCGCAAATCAGTTCGTTCTAATATTTGGTCTCTACCGACAATAAGTACGACAGTTAGGGAACTCGAAATTTAAAATTAATAGCTTATTTCCCTATTAAGGTGGATGCGCAAGGGTAGCCCGCGAAATTTAAAATTTCTTACGTTTATTGCAATTTGCAGGTCAGTGTCAGGTTGTATGCTGATGAAAATATGAAACGCGCCAGTAACACGTATGAAGTTACAGACTTATAATCATTCAAATCATCAATACAACCCTCCAAGTTCATATAATCTCAAAGAGTGACTTTTTCATGAAATAGCTATTGAATGTGATTATATGAACTTGGAGAGCTGTATTGATGATTTGAATGATTATAATTCTGTAACTCCATACGTGTTACTGGCGCGATTCATATTTTCATCAACATACAACTTGACACTGTCCTGCAAATTGTAATAAACTTGAGAAAATTTAAATTTCGCGGGCTACCCTTGCGCTTCCACCTTAACGTAAAAGGAGAAGATTGTATTAAGTGCCATTATGGCTCTCTGTAGTTTATTGTACTGACTAAACACATAATGAGCTGTAAATACGACACAACTGACGCAAGAATGCAACAAAAGTGAATGGACATCACATGACATATAACACCCTCGTGTCCAAAACACATAAATCAGAATATACATAATTTCTGTTTCAATTAGATTTGCAATTGTAATGTTTACGCCTTACGAACAATGTGACGATGCTTTGGTTAAAACAATAAGGAAAACGGAACTATTTAACAGTACTGACAAATACGCAGAAATTATAGTAGTTACGTTACCATATTTTTTTTCTATAGAGCAATTGATTTTATATAATATACCTAAACTACAATTTCATCCTAGAGTCTTGTATGAATGTAAGAAAGTTATAACTGAATGGCTAAAAACATTGACGTATGAGGAAACTGAGCACATTCTAGAACGAATTCGCTAATTTGACACATACGTACATAATTATACACTCAGCAACAAGCACACACTATCACACACACACACGCACACACACACATACACCCACCCACCCACACGAACACACACGCGAACACACAAACACGCATGCCTAGAATAAGTTTTTAGAAATTATAAGAATCACATATTTTTACCAGCTTTGCTTCTTGGCTGGGTTTCATTTTGTTTTGTATTCTTTTCTAGTAATTTAGTCTCAATATTGTATTAAATAAGGGAAGTAGCGAGTCAACCTCAACACAAGTATTTTTAATTACTTACTGAGGTTGTCTCAACTCATGTATAGCATGTAACTTTTGAGACACAATAAACATTTATTATTTATTATTATTATTATATAAAAGCATATATTTTATTTACTTACTTATCAGATACTTTAAGGCTTCTTTAGGCGAATATGTCATCATATCTACAAAAATGACCATGTATTCGCCCTTGGAGAACAGCTGGAGAGATTCCATGGCCGTCATCATTTCTATGAGGCCTGAACTCGAACCCAAAAACACGTAAACTGAAAACAAAAGAGGATTTTTTGCCTTTAATGATAGGTTATTTATCGACACCTATATTAATTTTCAATCAAAATCAGACAAATCATCGTAATATGGAAAAAGTAAAGTTTCGCTGATTCCGGCCTCGTTTATAACGAGGAAAACTCAGAGGTCTATTTTACCAGTTATTGTCAGTTTCATTATACCTACCACAGGAATTTTAAAATCGACTCGTCACGAGAAACATAAACCCAATAAAGGAAAGAATTTAACCCACTTACTTCTGGTCTTATTCTTGGTATCCTGTATGAACTGGTACCAGAAGCCAGGCGCGCAGCAGGTCATCTTCTCCTCGCAGCACTTGGAGGCGTCCATGACCGGCCGCTGGTGGTTCACCGTCATGTTGTTGTTCTTCGCGTGGTTCTCCAGCGTTAGCGCCACTGTCACCCACGACTCCTCGTACAGAATGGAGAACTTGTTCCATCGGTAGTACCGTAAGAGCGATATCACGGATTTTGTTGCCTGAAATTAAAAGATATTTACGTAGTCATAGCCATTTGTGTTTTGGTGGAGGAATATATTATTTATGTACCTATCGGCCGAATAAAAATACAGCATGATCAGGTAGGTAAGCACGTAATAGACATCAGAGTAATACATCTGATAACTGACAGGTGCTCAATGTCGAGTCTGACTCGCGCATGAAAATAAATAAATAAATGACGGGTTCTGTACCATCATTACTATGATGGTACAGAACCCCCGGAGCCCCCGTGAATTTAAAATTTATTTTTATTATTTGTTGATAGAGCGGCAACAGAAAACACATTCTGTGAAACAACTGACTACCTATTACGGATCATGAGATACAGCCTTGCCGTGTCTTCAAAGCAGTTCAACCCAAATTCACTGTTCAAATTCAAATTCAAAATGATCGGGAGTCAAGTCGCGGGCAAAAGTTAGTAATAAATAATTAAACAATAACGTAAAATTAAAGCTGTACTAACTTTGCTGTCGACTACTAACTATGACGCATGTGTACTGTACCCCTCAACGTGTGCATGGCTTACCTGTGCGCCAGGCGGCTCCAACCTCGCAAAGTTCGACAAAGTCGAAGTTTGGTAATCGGAGCACCTCTGAAACAAACAAACGATCTCGTCAATATTAGGAGGATAACTAACATAACTTAAGGCGTTTTTAGTAAAGAGTAACGTCATATCCGACTACAATCCGGTAAGCCAAATAAAAGCCGGATATACGTGATATTTCGTTGGATAATTTACGAAGCTTTCGTTATGTGAAGTTTAATTCATATATTTATGCCTTATCAATGTAGGCCGACTCAAATCATAAAATCTATGCCCGGTCGGATGTTCGGCCAAAACTGACCTGAAAAAATGTCTTTAATTCTCTTCCTTTCTTTTTTCTTTTGTCATACATGTTTTCTCAAGCACTCGGGGTTGGTCTGCCTTCGTGATTTAACTTACTATCACGCCTGCAATCCCCGACGGATAAGACAGAGGAGTACCTAATAGTACACCCATATTTAGGCATTCTTGTTTTAGCGCAATTAAGTCCTAGCATCCATAATTATTTCTTTAGTGTTGGGTAGACTGCCTTAGTTGGTAGAGTGGTCGCAAGAGAGGCTGCTGAGCATGAGGTCCTGTGTTCGATTCCCGAGTTGGGAAGTATTATTGGGTTTTTCTATCAGGATTTTTTCAGTAGAAGCCACGGAGTCTGGATTTGTGCCCGGTTGATGGCAATAGGCTCGCCCCGTATTACATGGAACTTAAACATAACTGGCGCAATGTGGGTGTTCTATAATTGGTTACGGCTCTGCCTAAACTAGTAAGAAGCTGGTGTTGATCCAGCTGGGCTCGTAAGGTAAATTATCGCGCGTGATGTAATACTATAAAAACGCCCCCCTGCCCGCAAGCCCTAGTCCTCATCATTATGCTTACATAAGAGATCATGGGCAAGTTTCTGGACTGCGCGATGATCGCCTCCGTGTGGCAGCGGCCCTCGGGCCCGAAAAAAGCGACGACGCCCGAGCAGCTCATGTCGGTGAGCAGGCGCGTCGCCGTCACCGTGTCGAATTTGGTGTCGTGCCATTCTAGGGACAACTGCACGTCGGGCAGCAACTCCGTGTTGTTATTCAGCTGGAAGTAAAATAAGTTTAATTTACATTTAAAACTGGGATTAATGGCCTGTCCCCCCTCCAGATAAAGAAACTTTCCGATTTAAAACTCTCCTGGTACGTCCACGACCTATGGTTGCTAAGACAGAGATACAACGCTTGCCTGTGGGGTAACTGTAACCACATAGTAACGCATACATATTTATAGGACACTTATTTATGTACGAGGTATTCTAAAAGTTAACTCAACTTGTTTGCCCTCGAGCTAAAAATAGCTACGGAAGTGTAGATATGATTTTGCGCTGATCAAATAGTTTTATCATTGTACGCGTCCAACCGAATTTATAGCGACATTTCATACTTCTAAAAGTAGTGAGTGTAAATTACTTCGTCTGGAATTTAAACATTAATGAATCAGTCGAAACCGCATTGGAATCAGTTTAGCATTACAGCCCGGTTACATATGATTTAATGTGATACTAAAAATATTATACGGTATGCGAGGTGAGGCTAATGGAAAGATCCACAGCGTCCTTGACTAGACTTATTTGAATGCGTATATCCTATCGGGTATTATCTGAATTATGGTAATGGGTAATAATGCGAGCAGACCTCCTCGAGGGCAATGGAGAGTGCCCCGGAGATAGTGAGGCCCTGTCGGTCGCGCAGCTCGCCGGTGAGGCAGGGCAGGTAGCCGATGGTAAGGTTGAACTGCTTGTTGGCGGCCAGCGAAGGCTCGACCAAGAGGCTCAGCGCCGCGAGTAGCAGCACCCGCGCGCCGCGCCACATGCCGTCGCCTTCACCACGACACGCTCACCTTGGGAACACAAACAAAAACATCAATTAGGCTATTGATACTAGGATTCAGTAACACGTAGTTCTCTAAAGAGTAACAGGAATCATCATAGAGGAAGCGTTTACCCAGAGATACCTACATGAGGAGGATGTCTCGCGGAATAAATAGACTATTGGGAAACTTGACATCAGGACTACCATTTCAATGTAATCGTCAGATGTGTACATTTTACGAAAGTAAGCGAAAGGGCTTCACCCAAAAAACATATAAAGAGAACTGATTAACTAGATTTCTTTGTAGAAATCTCCGTTATCGAATTAAAATAAATAGAGGTATCGCATTCAGCACAGCGGTCAGACCACACATAAGTGGTAACTAAACCAGTATAAGCTAGCCTGTTATTGTATACTTCGTACTACACTAGGCTAGCTCAAGGTCAAACTGATACCGACGAAGCGACGTGCGGTAAACTGTACTTGCTTGCAGAAAGCATTTTCTCTATGGCGACATCATATCAAGATAAACCCAGGGGTTTCATAAAACTTCAGAGTCATTGTCCTATTACGATAAGAGGACGATTGGTTGATAACAGACGATCTGAAACAGTATGCGCTTTGATCTCGCACAGCAAACGTAATTATTGTGATGGCAATTAAAACGTATCATGATACACATAGTTATGTAGGTACCTATTTGTCGTGAAGTGAACTTAAACAAATTAATAATTACAATCTATTAATAAACACTTTTTAATTGTTCGTTTGCCGCGAATAGTTCCATAATCAACTCGCTAATGCGAAACAGCGAAACCGACGTAGGTGTATGATTGCATCATAGTAAACAAAATAATGCACAATGAGATTAGTGTCGCAATAAAATCACTATGTTATCTTCTAAATAACTTTTTAAACCTCAGAGATTTCACGGATTGGAATTTTATTGTCTCTCACAAGAATAATATTTACTTTTACTTCAGACAGACTAATTCACCCATAGCCATCCCAAAGTACTGTAGTGTAGCTGCCCCAAACAAAACGCAATCAAAATTCAGGGAAACGTAGCACAAACAATCAATTGCACATTTATTCCCTTTGAAAGTTTGATTTCGACAAATGTATTATAAAATTAAAAAACATTTTTTTTCCGTAAAATAATTTAAGAATTTATCGAAAGACACATGATGGCGACAATGAGCGTGTCTATTTCTGTAACTCAATAAAGGGAAGTCTTCCTGCAGCGCGTTTTCCGCCCTCAAATGTAGGAATTGCTTCCATGCTGTCAAGTAAGTAATTGGCTCGCAGCCGGCGACCGATTAGACCAATTGACATGCCGCTGTTTTGACAACATGCACCTCGTCTTCTAAAAACTTGTGTTCAAGACCTGCCAAATGGATAAAACGATCTCTTCTGGACTTGCATGCAAAGTAATTGCATTTAATTTGTTATTTCAATGATGTAATTATGTCTTATGTCGGATACGTGTTCCAGATGATGTGTAGCAGTAGAAATTTTACCTCTGCCGTATACATAAAGACTATCTACCCCCAGAGTCAATAACCGCACGTAGCCCGTGTTGCGCGGTGCCGCATGCCGCGGAGCCAGCATGTTGGTGGCACCTAGCAGGCTAGGCTGGCCGCGCGCACTACGCCAGGCTAGCTAGCCGCAGCTCATTGGAGGCGTGCTCACTGCCCGCAGCACACGCACGAGTCCGCACGACCGCCAGCGCATATGAACCACGATCTCGCCATGAGATAACGCCCGCGATAACGTTCTCCACAGCTATTTTTAGAACTTAATAAAAAGGTAATGTGACTATGATTCCATTTCACGCAATGGCATACGCTTCCCGCACAACGTTGGAAGTCAAACAGTGGCATTTTATATTTAAAAGCTTTATATAGTATATACGACCGAAAACGGTGCTCTAGCTGAATAATGGTGTCTAACTGTTGTCAGTTGAGTTTCATTAGCTAACTACTTGCTTCATTTCCTAGAGTTATCTTATCATCCTTTTTATGCTAAGGTCTGCGTGCCAATTGTCGTTGTTTTTTTGCAACGTTGCTAGAATTCAGCTTGTTTCTGAGAAGTTACAAACAGGTTTCAAACAAAGTATAATAATAACATTATAATTTATATTAATAACTAAGTATAACTGACTGTCCGCCGACCCCAAGTAACATGGGATAAAGGCAGGAAGATGATTATAACTATAATCGACAGTTTTCTCTTAAGTTCCGGTCAAGTACAGACGCCAGCAGATCAAACTACCCGAAACGATCAAATTTTCCCAATCAACTTTGAAGCGACTGCTTTTATTAGCGATAAAAATGAAAATCTATTAAAGAAATTTGACAGATTGTAGTAGCTTGATGTGCTGGCGTCTGTACATACTGCTCGCACTTGCAAGTGAGCCCGTGTACGCTCTCGGATCGTGCATCGTCAGCCGTTCCTCGGCTAGTGTTTTGGACGGACATAAAATTATCAAGAAGCTGAATATTTCAGGACCTTTCGTTTGCGAAATGTAATAAATACAAAAAGGTAAGTACGTAAACGAAAAGAGCAGTTAACGAATAAAGAGTGTATCATCTTGATACCCACACTACACGTTAATACCACAGTATCAACAGCATCAACTGTTAAATAAAATGGCTAATCGTTCAATACAAGGCTAAACTCGAACAGGAAATTAAGTTTGTTTTAAATCAGTGACAACTTCTGAACTTACTTTCCATAACATACACTACCGAAACGAAGAAAAATCGATTAAGAAGAGCCAAAAAACTATGCACTATTGCATACACCAAGGTAAAACGTGGCAAGTGGACAGACAAAATTTATTTTATCCAGTGACCACTTAAATTGACCGGCAGTTACAAACACATCTTGTCTGATGCCGTAAGTAGATCTCGCACGAGTTTGACTAACCGTAAAGTTTGTCCACAACAATACCTTACTTATGGGGGTCACTCGTGCACTTAAATGTCACGATTATATTGTGTCAAGATCATAATGCGCCCCTCCAGCTGTGCCGGCCACGTTTTTCCCGAGAAATCCTATGTTGTTGACAGCAAAAAAATATCTGTCTATGCATTTGCCTCGGATAACACCGAAACACATTTTTCTACCTAGTTTTGAGCAAAAAAGTTCCATTAATAGTCTACTTCCATTAGCAGTTCAGTTAGGAACAAACAAAATATTTACCGGAAGCGAGACAAAAGAATGCTGCGAATGACACATCATAGCCCCAAGTTAATTTTCTTGATTCTGCTGGAATTAAGTACTTCCCATTTTTGTCACCCCAAAGGTTTTTAAGTGATTCAACTAGGTTGGTTGAAGATGACTTAGGAAGTAAATGGAACTACCGTCTTCTTGGCGGCCACGCGAAGTGATTGCTGCTCAGTGGCGTAAGCATACTTTCCACCAAATGCTCAAATGAGGAACTACTGGATGACATAGGTTTTTCTAAGTCACACTTGTAAAAACTGCAACCTACTGACGTTTCATTACAATACCGATTCTTGTTGTATGGTTTATGCTGTTGTAGAATATAATAACTGTGGTAGAACGTAAGTCTTGCGGACCGAATACTGAAACCCACTGAGTTTCGTTTGACACATTAACAGGAATTCTCTAGTTAACACACATTGACATTTGAGGCCATTTATCAAATAAATATGATAAAATACACCTATGTGTAGTACTTGCTCAAGTATTTTCAATAAGATGTCCCAAGAACTAGTAGGAAATGTAGGAATACGGTCAAATGCCTTTTAGTATTCTAAATACAGTTCTTGAGCGCCTTCATCCTCATCTCTCGGTTTATCAATAAAAGTGAATCGTATTTATATCATGTTTGGTAAAAAAAAACAAAGATCCCTTAGTTTTCTTTGAGGCACTGTTTCGAGTCACTAAAACCGCGATTTTATAAAATATGAAAATGATAGTTTATTCCGCCCAGTGCAAACGTCCTTTCAGTTCATAGTCCGGTGGAAACTTGTTTTTTTTTTCTAAATAATTCAGAAAGAGACCTGCATAGGAACCACTGACCATTGCGTGATTTATTACTAACATAATTATTTAAACCTCGCATATGGCAGAATAGCCTGAAGATGCCTGACTAAATATGTATACATCCCTTTCGTGTAGTTGATTATATCTATGGATATTTTACGTTTGTATTATATAACGGGTTGGTCTCTCTCCGCAATTCCACGTCCAAGCGCGTATGTTACGTGCGGATATACTATTTATTTTACGTTTATAAGAATCGCTAGAATCCTCCATCCAATACAAAATGGATTCCATTACAATATGATCGTAGACGTCACGCTAGGAGTTGTTAAAAAATGAAAAAAGGTACTACAAAATTACAATAATAAATAATATAATTAAATAATAATAATATACTGGGATCAATCCATCATCACTGACAGGACTATTGTCGCCAATAAGCCTGATATAGTGGTGATGGATCGATCAGAGCGGCGGGCAAAGATTGTTGACATAGCGGTCCCGCATGATGAGAACCTCGTGAAAGCCGAGAAAGATAAGCAAATCAAGTATCTTGACTTGGCTCGCCAGGTTGTCGACATGTGGGATGTGGACTCAGCGATCATTGTGCCGATAGTCGTATCAGCCCATTGCTTAATTGCCAAGAGCCTCGATGAATACCCGAGGAGGATCTCGCTAGGCAGCTGGATCAAGGGCTTGATTCAGAAAGCGGTACTCCTGGACACGGCTCGTATTGTTAGGAGGTACCTCGCTCTGGAGCCCTGACCGCCGGTAGCTTGGACCCTGTTCCCGATACCGGGGAGCTACAATTTTTTATATTTTTAAATGTTTTCGATATTGTTTTTTTCTAAGGAATATTTCAAAATGTAATTGGTTTGTAAAAATATAAATAAAGGAAATAATATAATAATACCAGCCTATTACTGTCCCACTGCTGGGCAAAGGCCTCTTCTCAGAAGAGAAGGCACGAGCATTGATCTCCACGCTTGCTCAAGACGGGTTGGCGATTTCAGACTTTTATAAGTTCAGGTTTCCTCACGATGTTTTCCTTCACCGATGTATGTGATGTCCATGATAAACTACAAAATTATATTTTAAAAAAAAGATATCTATTTCTGACTATATCAATAGCCATAGGCTATATTTACAACGTGCCCGTGGGATAATTTCCGACCAAAACGCGAGCGAAGCCGCGGGCAGCAGCTAGTCTATACATTAAGGGTGTAACGAAAGGCACTTGTTCTCCCCGTCAATGCGATCATTTTTTTGTTCTAGACCATACCTGGGAACCTTCTAGTTACGGAGATATTGGGGGTCAAAGTTCCAAGTTTTTTTTGAAATACTTGTTTTTAATGTAAGATTTTTACAGTAAACACCTCCACGATTCCTGTAATTTCAATCTATTCATCACCACAATAATTTGAGTGCGTTACATTGAGTCCTACCTACCGTAAAACGTGAGTTTTCACCCCAAAAAAAAGTCGTTTCCCAGTAAAGTTACTTAGTTTGATGTACATAATGCTTGGTTGACGGCTTCGTTAATAGTCTTATTACACCTTGTATAATAAAATTGTAAAAGGCCGAAGATATTGAAAAAATATAGGGGTGTCTTTATTAGAGCAACAGAAGCCGAAACAACAGATTTTAGAATTTTTGTCTGTCTGTCTGTATGTTAGTACGCGCTTCACGCAAAAACTACTGCATGGATTTGAACGCAGTTTTCACCGCTCTACTGCTAGATGCTATAACTTTAAATTTAGGATACATTAGATATAGTTTACGACCTGATAGGTGGCGCTGTGCGAAGCAAGGGCGGGTCGCTAGTAATGAATAATAACCATTACTTTCTGACTAATGAAAAGACACGACATAAGCTGTTATTCCTGGTAAGTATGCCTTATGGTTCATTACGTCACACATTTATTCAAGTTAATATTTGTAACCTCGACTTTGGTTACATATTTACCAAGTTATTAATAGTACGCCAAATACATAAGCTAGAGGCTGAATCTGCAGACGGATAACTTAGATCCAGTATGAACTTGGCAAGTAGACGTTTGACACTAAGTGTTTGTTCATTAAGAAGATCAATGCAAGTAAATAGCGAAATAGTATATCTAGCAGGTACCTGCGAGCTTTTAGAAATTACAGAAGCATCAGTTATGTGATTGAATCTTAATGTCGTGTTCGACAGATCTTTCAAATGCATTCCTTGTTTTGATGTCCCAAACGATGGCACTTGAGATCACCAAATAGAACATAATGAGAATCGAGAAAAATAAATCAAATAATATAGGTAGGATGTAAAATCGGACCTTGTGCACGATTTATTTATGGAAACTATTATAATTACGTTACTATTTACTCAAATAATAACCGTGGGTTCGTAGTTAGCTAAACTAATGGGAAGTTCCTTGTTTTCTGCGGTATATATCGGCACTCGTTAGCCATTAAATAAATTACAGTAATTCAGTTCATTCTGGAGATTATCAAAACAAACAGATGTGGTAGTCTCATAAATAGATTGATAGTCCATAGCACCATGATAGTACCGCATCCGAAAAACTTCCATCATCCTCTTTATTACTGAGTAGCTTACTCTCGCGGCTTCGCCCGCGTTGTGTTCGATAATTGTCCCACGGGATAATACTACCATGATAAAAAGTATCCTATATGTTAATCCAGGTTATAAACTATCTGTGTACTAAATTTCATCAATTTCCGTTCAGTAATTTTTCACAAAAACTTGCATAAACTTTCGCATTATTAATATTAGTAAGATAAGATTTAAAAAATTTGGGAGATTTCGGTTGGTCTCCTTTTATTAATTACATTTCGACGTATCCCATAAAATCATTATCTGTCCCATAGATATATAAAACATCTATGATCTGTCCGCTCTAAATAGCTTGAATCTGATGCAAATTGAGCAGAAGAGGACATAACTCGGTAATTAGCAGCCACCCAGACATTTTTATAAAACGTACAATAAAACTCTAAATTGTAGCTAATGCCTGAAAAAGAATGCAATAGTAATATTTTAACGAAGTAGCTATTCATTCTAGACGCTATTTTATTGCTCATTATGCACTTTCGTAGCAGTCACAACAAACGCTGCTTCCGTTGAATTGAATGTCAATTTTGAACACCGCATCGTTGAAGTTCTTTTCTAAGCATTACGCGTACCTGCTACAAATTGATGAGTCAAGAAGTATTAATATCTGCAATTTCCGCTAATTATGTATATTTCAGAGAAAATCGCAAATCATCGAAAATTGCATCGGCCAAATTGTTAACATAATACTCAAACTGTTAGTTATCTATCTGCTGATAATGTAGACTGTGATGATTTGAAACAGAGACGCAAGTTTTAGAAGAATTTAAAAAGAGTGGATCATAGTCAATGGCTCATCATAGAAATTGGATCAAACTCAAATACAATACTGGCGTATTGTATTTGAGTTTGATCTTGCACAACAGCGTCAGAAGTTGAAACATAATAGTTATGTGACAAAAGCTTTCAAGCTATCGAAACCTACTGCGAGTCTGCGACTAGGAATAACTCGAAGAATACAGAATATTAGCAACATGCGCTTGACTACAGTAAAACATGGTGCGATTTGGAATATGTCGCAAGCGGAATAGTTCGTAACGATATCGATCTGGCCAAGGCGATGTTTGGCCTGCCACTCCCGACCGCACCCACCCTAAGTTAATAAAAAATCGACCACCCCTCGTCTCCGACGACACACTGACACTATATTGTTTTACTTGTAAGGTTGCGATCTGCTTCTAATACATAGTTTCTATTGCCCATGTTGACATTTATAACACTATCTTACACCTACAAATTGGAAATTAAGTGGTATGATTTCCTTCATGTTGCATAAGAAAATAATGAACGTTTGGATAAAAGAAACATGGTCAAAGGAAATAGCCTTGTTCAACTTTCTGGACTTGTACAGGTAAAAAAACACCAAATGCCCAAAATTCTATTTGTAACGTAACACTGAATTTGTTACGTTATGGAGGTTATTTATGATTTGTAATGGTAACTATGAATCTTAACTATTCTATTCATGAAACCCAGATTCAGGGCTAAAAAACTTGTCCTACCACTAGTAACGAAAGTATCAAATAGAAATCGTAAAATCTTAGGCAGAACCCAATGCCTAAGTAAGAAACTGTGACTTCGTACGCCATTGAAGAATAGAACTTTCGAATGAAATATTATCAGCCTGGCAGAAACTCGATTGGGAGATTCGCGTGGACCCCGTATTGACTACAAGGCCCCTGGTTGAGAAAGCACCTTTCCGACTGCGAAACAAACAGCCAGGCATCGTTGACTATGTGGCTCTGGTGGCAGAGGAATATCAGCTAGTAAGTTGTGCAAGCCTGTCCGAAGCCATTACCAACGCCGTCGATGTAGCCGAGTTCTGGTCGAAAGAAATTAAATAAAGAACTATGGGAATCATCGGCACGAAGAAGAAGTGGTGCATTAGAGCTTGACGCCGCCGCGCCGGCTGTGACGTGATCACGTGACGAACCTTACCCACATAGATGGACAAACATCCCTGAATGACAAGCAGTGGAAACATCTGACACCTCCAAAACCACCTAGCTTTTTCCGGGACTCTTTACAAAGATGATTGTGGCGAATTTTATTGCTGCGACTGGCGATATATTGCAGTGATAAAAATATTTTTAATTACACAAGTTACTCAAGAAGTTGCCATTTTTTTTTCTATTTATTATTATAAATAGAATAATAAAATTGGTTTTATTTGCTGTACATATTGATTTCAGTTTTCCTTGAACACGCGTTTATTTATAAATGTATTAAAATAGGACAACTCATTAAGTAGTAGTATAGTAAAATATTAGTTTACATAAATAGCATCACTTCATACAATCACACCATAATTACATTTTAAATAATATTAGATGTACAACAAACAAATCCGTAGGTTTCATATTTTCCTTTAGTGTTTATAAATAGATGAGTTAAAAATAGAACAATACAGCAATAACTCATTAAGTTAGTGGTTTAAAAAGTAAGTAACTTGTGACAAATTGCTTTAGTCTTGTGCGTCGTTAAATAAAATCATTTACAACAAAATCAAGTATTTATTAAAAATAAATCTTAGACAAGGCATTGTGTAAGGATTTTTTTAGCTTTAACATCCCCTGGGTGTCTATCGGTAATATCGGTATACTATCGGTATGAGCCATAGGTACTCAGGTTATACATTATAATGCGTCCAGCAATTGATGATATCGGCAAAGGATGTTTGGGCAGCCGCAGTACATTGAATTAGCTGACTCAAAATATCATGTCTTATATATCTCATCTCAGGATAAATGTTCAGATAGGCAGTCGCTCCACGTAAAATACTGGTATTCATCTGCATCCGGTTAGACTCCAACCCGATCCCTACTCAGTTGGGAAAAGACTAGGGCAGGTGAGATGATTATCATTATTCCGTTACTCAAGATTACGCCACGGAGCTAGTCAGAGTACCACAAAACGCTGTCAGGAAATACAGGATGCCTGTGTTTCTTTCTTCTATGTAACTGCCTTAGAACTGCTTATTAATATCATCATACTCTGCAACAGTTTGAAATCCTGACTGATCTCAGAGGAACTTTGAGATATTACACTGGAAAATCTCACAAATAAACAAAATCCAAATCGTAATTACACATAATTAGTAGGCTAACCCAGTCTAATGCAATGATTTCAGTTGCAGATTTTTAAAAATGAGACCTTATAGGAAAAACAATAATCTATTTCCAGTTGACATGACATGAGTGATGCATTATCTTTCTTTGTTGCTTTTGGAATCGGTTTCTATGCATGGGCGCCGGCAGGATTATTTCCACCATCTTGAGCTCCATGAAGACAGCTCAAAAATGTTTGCATTCCGCCTCGGATAGGGTTGGTGTCTCCATAGTTGCCCGAGATTCCGGGGAGCAGGAAGGGGTTCTGTCTGAATACCTTACCCTTCTCGGGCCTACGGCCCCGGCCCTCAAGGAAAAGGCTAAGCGGCCTGTGCATGCTCAGTGTTCACAGCAAAAGATTAGAGGAGTACACTAAATTGATTAACAAGGTTGTGAACCCATGTCAAACTTAAAAAATCATAATCTTTTTCCCTCCATTGCGAATTTGACAAATATTTTGCGTGTTTATGTAATAAAATATTACTATCCGGCCGGATATTGGATAGTAAGTATGCTAGCGGAGTAACTTACTTAGTTGATCCTACCTGGATCAACTAAGTAAGTTACTTCTTAAATACGAAAGTTTGTGAGGATGGATGGATGTATCGCCATTGATACATCCATCCATCCATCCATCCTCATGGATTGATGAATGGATGCTTGTTACGTTAATCTTTCACGCAAAAACTACAGAACGGATTTGGATGAACTAAGATAGTTCTTAACCTGTATTCACGCATACGATACTTTTTATCCCGTGTGTACGATATTCGGCCGAATATCGGCTAACCAGATCATCGGATGGCCGAATATGTTTCATACATATTACTTATTAACCAGTCTCACAAAGCATTTAAGTTTATAATACCTGCCGCACATGAACCAATTTTACAAATACTACAGTAATCAGTAAACTACTGAAGTATTTCTAAACCAATATTGGAATATTGTACAATGCAATGGTTATATCATACTTACTACTGTTTTCTATGCTTATTTGCAATCATCCTTTTTTTTAAAAATGGCCTATGTACAAAGTCGTCACTTAGTATGTGTAATGAATTGCCTTTTGACCTTTGCAATCTTAAAATAACCAGATCATTGCAGAATTCAGTAAAATCACAGTATGAAATGATTTTGAATACTATTAACCTGATTCAATAAATTAATCTACATTCTTATAAATTAAGGAAAAACTTTTAATCATTGCTGCATTGCATAATGTGCACTAATATTCACCAGTCGTCAGCCGACAGAAAGAGGCATTTTTATTTGAACCACACATTCAAACTGCACCAAAAAATGTTCACATTATTATTTCGTTGACAATGAGATTTGAATAGTGTCTTGCTCACTCATACTGCACATCATATCTGTTGTTTCATGTGCAGGATGTGTGAGGTAGCTCTTTTCAGGGTTAACAATCTATTGAACTTAAGTAAGGTGAGAGCACATCTATGATTTAAATCTATGCTTTGTTGTTGGTATTTAGGGTTCTGTTGCCAAATGGCAAAAACGGATCCCTGATACATTCATCCTGTCTGTCTGTCCGACTGTATGTCACAGCCATTTTACTCCAAGACTGTTGGCACTGCACAGTTGAAATTTGGAGAGCAGGTGTCTTTTATAAACCGCTACACAAAAATGAAGTGAAGTTATGAAAAAAAAAATATAGAGCAGAGCCTTAACAACATTTTAAAAAAATTGGTTTGAATAAGACTTGAGATTAACATACTTTGAAAAACAAATTAAGATTTGCTGTTTAGTGTAAATTGACATGTTATCATCTGCCTAGCCTTTTCCTACGTTGGGGTCGGCTTCCAGTTTAACCAGATGCACCTGAATACCAGTATTTTACATGGAGCGTCTGCTTGTAAATTGACAGTTGATAGTTAAAAATATTGTTATTATATTGCTTGTTGTAGATATTTTTTTGGTTGTAGAAATTGAATGAAATTGGATTACAGTGAACATGGAACTCTATTTCAATTAAATCTTCTTTTCTGTTTTTTTTTTAATTGTCTCTCAACACTTTCACAACTCTCAAATGCCATAAAGACATAATCTTACTTGGTAATCCTAAACTCAGTTCTTTAAATCGAAAAAAAACATTGAAATCAAACTAAAACAGGGACCCCATAAATTTTTCTCCATGAAAAGTATTTGGTCAAGAGTGAGTTGTCCATAAAAATTAGTAAAATGGACCTAATAAACTATATAAAGCTTTTTTTTTATATGCTTATTAATCTGTGTCGTGAAAAAAAACCTTTCATAATAGTGCAAGAACAAATCAGGACAGCTGAAGCAGGTCAAAGAACATATTTAAAACTTACAAATTTTGGTCTGAAAGTTAATGAAAAATGTTGCTAAAAGTTACCTTTTATACCAAAATGTCTCAAGGAATTTCGATTTATGCATATTATCTTATGTGATCCAGTTAGAAACATAGTAAAAATGTGCAAAGCAGGGTCCCGCTGCTTTGCACATTTTTATGACTTAACAAAACAAAGATTTTTCATGCTGTGCCGACCTCAAGTAAATTGGGATACAAGCAAGAGAATGAGGATGATGATGCAAGCTAAATTAAATATAATATAAAGTATTTTATGCATTTAACATTCCTTGAAATTCACATGAAAATTAAATGGGTATTTTACAAATCAACAATGCGGACAGACAGACATGAGGAGAGAGTTTATTATAATATGCATAGATAATGAAATCTTTTTCAACCATTTCTACCACTTGTGCCAGAGTTGCCAATTTATTATTATAATAATAAGGCCAGACTACATTATGGAAAATATTGATTGAATGTATCATATGGAGTAATTTGAATCAGCTAAACTGTACAAGCTTTGTTTCAGCTTTACTGTCTGAAAATATTTTACAATGTTGGTAGGGGGGCACTAAATCCCATACTAGGACCCACTAGGACTAGGAGGATGTTGTGGCCCTAGGCACTGGATTCCGTTTATATTATAAACCAAAACGTAAAGAATTTTTGAAAAATAGGAGCTTGATGAAGGCTGTTTTTAAGACACCCTCCACTCTCAGCCCATCCAAAATACATCAGAAAGGTTTAAATCAATGAGTAATAAGGTGAAACATTCCAACCATCATGGCTCCTCCAAATGAAATAATCAGAGAAGAACAATAGAGGAGTAAGTAACAAACAAGATATAAATGATGTGAAGAACTTTACAGAAAATCTAAGGCTGTGTAAGCCCCTTTAAAAATTTGCACAAAAAAAATATTATTCATGATAATTTGCCGATCTTTCCCATTCTAAAAATGACCACCTGTACTGTGGTAAGGTAAAGCAAACCATTTTTGAACATAACCAAATTTTATAGAAGTTCACAGGGAATCATCAATGTAAAGTATTAACCCAAAGTCCAAGTAATGAATCACAGTAGAGTAGTAAGTTACCATACATTGTTTACTGGATTACAAATATTGGTTTAAGAAAACTGAAAGAGTTTAGCAATGCTACGATATATGTGCATCACAAATTATTATTATTTGCTTAGTTTAATTGTACCTTTTTAGACCTAAAACAACAAGAATTTTAAGAAAACATGCATTACTCACCATGAATGTCAAATTATCCTGTTTGAATTGTCCAGACGTTTCCTTCATAGGATCATATTAAATCACAGTCTTTAGGAGTCATTCAATATGTAAAACCACTGTATATCTATATTTCATTTCACATGTACACAAACTGAATATAAACTTCAAAAATGTTTACAAAGGAATCAAGCTTGAATAGCATAGTAGGTTGGATTCTAAAAATACATCAACATGATAAAACAGTATGAATGTGTTAACTTACAGCAACACAATGATGACAATATGTAATATGGATTGTGAATCCGGATTAACCGCTTCACGTGCGTGATAGGGTAGTAATAGTGATAGGCTACAGCTAATGATAATACCAAAATAGATACATATGCACAATGGAAAAAATAGAATTGCAAATCAAAATTTCTGGTAATTATATTTCTATAAACCAAATACTAATAACTAAAAGCTCATAAGTTTAAAGGCAATCTAAGGTACAAACGAATTAAACAAAATAATAACACTGATATTGTAATCGATTATAATTTAACACTGGACTTTAGAAAGTCGTAGGTACTCATGAATTGACCTGTTTACTCAGTAAATATGTTATAGAATTATGCTAACGACGTTTAGCAGAATCCAAGACCTTTTAGTCGATAAAATCACTGTATTACAACGAGAAACGCAAAAACTTGTTGCTTGGCAAAGTATACAAATAAAATATCTTCCAATCCACCATCACATAACCACCACTACTTGACAAGCACAGCACCATACACTAAAGTATCGGTAAAAACGATCCAACACTACTCAGCTGATAACCGTAACTTAGTAACATCAGCCAACTTGTTTTAGTCGATTTTAATAAATTCTCTTTTCACGTGGTGGAAACATGAAATTCAGTCGCAGTTTTTCCCAGAATATATTCTACCTGGGTACGTCCAGAGTTAGTCCAACGACGACCAACGCGTATATCATTCGCTTGTTGTATAGGCCGCGAAAATCAAATTTGATTTCATTTTACAACGTGCAATAATAACATTATTATAACTCTCAATAGTATCGTGATAAATCAAACCGCGACCATGGTGATACGTAACGGCTGAGTGTTGCCATATAACGTGGCAATGCCACCAGTTCACAGAGCTCAATCTAGACCACAATAAAATTGTGAATATTAATAAAAATACGAGATAAAAAAGCGTGCAACGCGCGAACGTTTTAAGACATCTGACTTCTCGGAAGACCTTACTCTACACGAACGTCTCAAGCGGCGAATTCATGCGCGATAGGCCCCATTATATTTACAGAATTTTAACTAATAACGATGTCTTTAACGCCTTTATTTTCACAGTTGCCCTTCCCCTTTCATGCTAGTTAGATTAAAGGGTTTTCTTCACTACAACAATAAATTATTATATTCACAGGAAGGAGAGTTAGATAGTTCATGGTTTGCTTTGGAATGCTAATGCTTAGAAATGATTTTTAATGTATTCTCTTCTATTTTTTGAGTATATCTGATTTTTTGACGCACCCCTATTGTAATGTTGCTATCTGTGGTGAAATCTACAGTAGTCTATGATTGATTCAAAGTAATGTGGCAAATTTAGGTATTTTACCAATATTAATGGAAAGCTGCTTAGGAAATGTTTATTTCAATCAAGATATTTACATTATTTACAAACTACAAATCTATAATCTATAATAGTAATAAAAATATGTACAAGTATCAAAAGGGTTACAGGGCGTCAAAAAATTCGTTCACATCGCTGTCAACAGGAAAAGTGCCCAGAAGGCTGGCAGCATTGCCACGTTGTATGGCAATGCTGATTCTTTGGCCAAAAAACAGGCCCGCCCTCAGCAATATCTAATAAGGGTGAATGCCGAATGTAAAGTTATTTTCGAGAGTCTATCGGAAATATCATTAAAATGTTTGATTTTATCATCATTTTGTTTTTTTTTTTTTGCTGCTTATTTAGTTTCACTAATGAGTTGTAGGAAAATGTAAAATCATTAATGAATCATCAACATTCTCTTGCCCTTATCTCAATTTATTTTTTTATTTCGTTGCATTTTCATATATATATGTATAGTCATGAATATGCAATGAAAAACCCTTTTAAAAATAGTTACCCATGATTATGATGGCTAAAATTTATTTTTATGGGATAAAAGTTAAACGGATAACATAGTATAGAAATTATATTGGAAAATAGCCACTAAAAAATGAATTAAGGTGCAACTTCAAAACTTAAGTTGGCAATACCTTAAGTTTAGGCACGTACCACAGAGCATCAATCATCCTAGATAAAGTAATATTTGGGTAGACACCTGACACTGATAGATGGTTGGTTTTGGTTCGAGGCTTGCATAGTCTTGTGAAAGACAATAATTTACTTCATAATCTTTACGAATTAAATTGACAAAATGGGTAAAGGTTTCAATAATTACATGTGTAAAAAGTTCTTCCATCCTGCTTCGAGAGATAACTTGAAAAGGGTAAGTAATGCAACTGTGACATTTTTTTCATTGTGTTTACAACAGCTCGTGATCAGCTGTATTGTAATTAACGTCGTAATCATTTGCTTTAGTTAATAATTATCTACTTTAATCGTCAGGTATGGATGGCAGAACAGAAAACAGAGGCTTATAAAAAGAAACAGGAGGAGTTACGTGTGCAATACGAAAAGGAACAAGAACTTCATGAAAACAAGTAACTGTGTTAAAATTACCTTTTCCTTATTTTTAATACTTTATCAATTTAGCCTTGAATATTAAAAATATACTTTTATTTCAAGGGCTTTGCTGAGCAAAGACAGCAAGGACAAATTAAGTTTGAACTTTATGTATGAGCCTCCTCCTGGTGTCAAGAAAGAAAGAGAACGCGAAGACAATGAACCTGAATATAAATTTGAGTGGCAACGCAAGTACAACGCACCCAGAGAGAGCTACTGCAAAGGGGACAATGAAATCAGAGATCAACCTTTTGGAATACTGGTTCGCAATGTCAGATGCATCAAATGCCACAAATGGGGTCACATAAATACTGGTGGGTTGCTATATTTTCGTGCAGTTCTAACACAGTCTAGAGGACTGTGTATTGCTTCTGGTTCCAAAATGTATTTCCGTTCAAGAAAAAAAAAAAAACAAATCATGCTATTGATATTTTGAAACCTGATCTGTTACAGATATCTTATTTTTAATTGGTTATCTTATCTAAGATAGTCCTCAAACATACAATTATTTGTTGCAGATAAAGAATGTTCAATGTACTCTTTATCTATGAGTGAAGCTCGTGCCCTGCAGGCTTCCACATCTGCTCCTGAAGAGGAAGAGGAGAAACCAGATGTCCCAACACTGATGCAACAAATGAGAGACACTGGTCTGGTCATGAAAGCTGGGGCTCTGCCTCTATCTGTCACCAAGATTGAAGAGAATGACTCATCTAATCTCACTGAAATGGATCTCATCAGTCAATTAACTAAAAAGCAGAAAAAGAAGCTGTTGAAGTAAGTACATAGCAGACTGTATCTTAGACTATCTAAGGTAGAACCTGTAATTACATCAGGTTGGAAACATAAGAAATCAGTTTCAAAAATGAGAACTGTTTTTTTTTATTTTTACAGAAAATTGGAGAAAATGGAGAAAAAAAAGGAGAAGAAACATAAGAAGTCTAAGCATTAACAACCCTTCCATGCATTAGGCAACTTGGTTGTGATGGTCACTATTTGAGCCATTGCTATGGCAACTATTTTGTGGCTAGGTATTGCCCCTGGTCAAAGAATATTCAAGCAAGCAGCCTAGAAAACCTAATGCATGCATACTGAGTATCACAAATATACCAATTATAGACAATGATCAAGAGGTGTTTTGGTATAATTAGTTTCTAATTTGATTCTATAATAAATCAATGTTTCTGAACAATATGAATACTTACATTTAGATTACCATGATGCACTTAAAATTGTTTCTATGTAAACCAAGCTTTCTCATGTCAATTAATGTAAATGTTTTAAAAATCTGAGCCATGTTCAAATATCATATTGAATGTAGTGTAATATGTAATAAGTGTTTTTTCTATTCTGAAAGTAACTTTCACATGATGTAACTAACTAAAAAGTACATAAAAAGTACCTTTGAATTATTATTCCAAGCATGTTTTTGTGTTTCATATTTTATTTGAATTGAGAATGGATGTACACATTCTCCTCGACCAACAGTTTTGAAGCAATAAACATAATTAAATAAAACTAATATCATTATTTTATTTTTTACATACTCTTGTGATATTTTCATTCAACAGGCGCCTTCCACATTATATCACAGTAACTTGATCAATAACAATAGTTTCAATATAGTAATTACATTCCAATGTCTGATTCTAACTTACATTGAAATAAATCCAGCTGTGTAAACTGGTTAATAACAAACTAAAAAAGATTTTTAAAACATCCATATAAACCAAACGTAATTTATAATCTACATAATATTTCATAGCAGATCACATTATTTGTAAAGTAAAGTAAATATCTTTAATTAGGTACCTAGTGATTATACAAATTGTAAAACTAACAAAATTAAATCTTAACATAAGTTTTCTCATCAATTTCTATGATATCCTGTCTATCGTTTCTTTCTTTCCAATGTAAGTACAAGACGCATCCAGTAATAATAATTATGATAGCAGTCAATACAAACACACTTTTGAGAATAACTTTGCTTGGTGTCACAAACAACTGAGCCTTCCATTGAGACGGGTCACTGGGAGGAGCTGGAATGACAACTATCTGAGAATTTGGTATGATCTGAGTCCAACTTTTAGAATACCCTGAGAGTCCAACATTCAATGTATCAACAAAATTTGGTGTGCGGTCCAAGCCAAATATGGAGTAAGGTAGCTGTAGAGCAAAGTATGCAGACTGTGGCAGCTGAGCACAAACACCTGTCCTGTATGTGCCCTCTTGAGACCATGTGTTATACCCTATTTTAGGTCCGGGGAGATTGGTACCTGCAAAAAGAAAACATAAGTGAATATACTTGTGGAAGTAAGCCATCCTATGAAACTAATTTATAATTGCCTGCTTACCAAAAGTTACTTTTCTATTATACAAAGTTCTATTATTGACTGGCATTCTTTCATTTGTCAAACCAGTAACAACAATGACTTTGATGAAGTTAGTGTCATATTCCAATTCATTTCTGAATGCGTTCATTGTGTGTTGTAAAGTTGTTACATTTTTCTTGACATATATTATGTCAAGTACACCATCCATGTAGAAATCATAGAAAGTGGCCATTATAACATCATTACCAAAGGAATCAAACTTATCCCATTGCACTTCAAATGTTCTGTAAAACTTGCATCCTGGGAAGATGCATGGACGGTTGTGGAGCAGAAAAACACTGGTTTCATTAGTATTGACAGGACTGAGAGTCATCAACATGTCTGGGTAACCATCCATGTTATAATCTCCAATTCTCATGGTGATTGTATCTAAATAAATTTCATTTCTTGGTGGCACAAAACGCCACAATGTCCCCTTGCCGTCATTGAAATCCACTTGAAGGTCATGCCACTTCTGGTTGTCATATATCAATATAGTGCTATTAAAACACTGTATATCATAACATACAGGTATTACTAAAAAGAATTCTCCAGAGAGAGCAACATCAAGAAACAGAGCTTGGCCATAGATAGTTGGATGGCCTACTAGTAGTTCAATACTATTATTATATCTAAATCCTTCTAATTCGTCATTTAGCCATATTTCCACATTTGAAGTAGTTGTGACCAAAAGATCTGCAGCATCATCTTCATTAACATCTAAAAATGAGTGTGAATGTGGCAGCTTTATCATCTTAGACATATCATCTGCCATCTGTTTTTCAATAGGAGTTGTTCTGGAGTTGTCAAATACCCAAAACACCCTTTCATTTTCAGTATTCATGCCAAAAAGGTCTAGAATCATATCTCTATTATAGTCCATTACTAATGGTTGGCCTAAAGAGATAGCCTTTATAAACAAAGCGTCAGAACAGTTCAACGTACACTCGCCACCCCATAATATTCTGACAGTATGCAAATCAGACGTATCATTTAGACTTTGAGTAGTCAGCATTATGTCCATGTATGCGTCTCCATCGAAATCACCTGGTACAACACTCGTTATTATAATGTTACTAAAATTACAAGCATACACTGAAGGCCGCATGAAAGGTTCTTTGTCGTAAGCAAGATAAACTTCCACACTTGAGAAATTTTTAATGACAAACGCATCAGTTAATTCATCTGAATTAAAATCTCCAAAGGCAGCAATAACACCCTCTTTATGTTTCCCAAATGAACTCTCGGTCATATCACTTATTGCATAACTACCGCCGAGCAATACAACACTTAAAAATATTGTTGTTACTACTTTGGGCGACATATTGCTTTGCTATCTATAATTAAATTTACAATCAAAACATTTTCTCAACAGATGTTCTGACAGTAATACAATGAAATGAATTGAGAATTGACCTGACATTGTCAGTACAACATATGTTATTGTCATGTCATGCGTTTCTGGGTATTAACAACCCAAAGAGACATTTAGTCGATTTTACAAGAAAAGTGGAACAAAACTAACAACTTTTGTTACGGGTGTCGCTAGCATCACTTGACTCACAGAAAACATCGTAAATTATGAACACTAAATCAATTTACTCAAAGTCAAAGATCTATAATTTGAGACAGTGGTTATAGAGTTGTTATTGAGTTTTTTGGTGTGCGCTTGCAATTTCTTGCAGAGGTTCAAACTATTCTATGCCTAACATGCTTATCATGGAATATTAGGTACTATTTGAGAATTCATTTGTTTAAAACCGGATAAATTGGAACCATTGTGAGTCAAAATGCTCATCACTACGAAACCACTCTGAAACCA
Source organism: Eugnorisma glareosa (assembly GCA_947578425.1). Classification (NCBI taxonomy): domain Eukaryota; kingdom Metazoa; phylum Arthropoda; class Insecta; order Lepidoptera; family Noctuidae; genus Eugnorisma; species Eugnorisma glareosa. Next base: position 12,562,918 of record OX387966.1, on the reverse strand, counting down.
GGCATTAAAACTATTTTAAAAAAACTGCCTGGTGTGTCAAAAAAATTGACAACTAAGAAACGTAATGGCGCTGGGGATTAAGCATCAAATCGGAATTTTCTAAAATTAAGTTTCTTTCGTTAATATTCTCACAATATCCTAAATATATTTGATCTGCTGGTTTTTTTTATATTTAATTTTGTAATTCTCCAACTTCCTCTTCGAAATGGCCGTCGAAGCTGTTCAAATATTAAGACGAAATCGACCCGGTTCGAAAGCAAAGGTGTTTAATTGTTTTACTGAAAACCTTCCAATAATATCTTCATATAACTTCATACTAATCTATTACTTGTAGGATTTTTGTCGCTGGCCAGACGAACCCTTTGAAGAAATGGACAGCACCCTCGCTGTTCAACAATTTATACAACAAACCATACGACGAGATCCCTCAAATCTTGAAGCTATTTTAAAAATGCCTGAAGCTCAAGATGAAGGTGTTTGGAAATATGAGCATTTAAGGTATGTTAGGAAATTGACAAAAAGAGTATTTATTTTTATTATTCAAAGCTAATTATCACTCTTGTTTACTTGCAGACAGTTTTGCATGGAACTAAATGGCCTGGCGGTCAAATTACAAGCTGAATGTAAACCAGAAACATGTACACAAATGACTGCTACTGAACAGTGGATTTTCTTATGTGCTGCCCATAAAACTCCTAAGGAGTGTCCTGCTATTGACTACACAAGACATACCCTTGATGGGGCTGCATGCTTGCTCAACAGCAACAAATACTTTCCTAGCAGGTATATTTATTTAATAGAACACCACACTCAGCTTTTTGACATTGAAACATTTGAGATTGAAACATGTCTTTTATTGGCCCTAATGAAATAAATGGTTTGACTTAGCCCATAGCAGCTCACTGCCAACATTATAATTTCTAATACACTTGTTACAGGGTCAGCATCAAGGAATCATCAGTAGCTAAACTGGGTTCAGTTTGCAGACGAGTGTACCGAATATTTTCTCATGCATACTTCCACCACCGGGCAATCTTTGATGCCTTTGAGAAGGAAACTCATCTGTGTAAAAGATTTACTTATTTTGTTACAAAATACTCTATTATCTCTAAAGAAATCCTGATCCTGCCTAAACTAGATGATGAAACACCTGTGGGTGAATCAGAAGCATGAGGTTTAAAGAAATAATTTGGTTCTCCATTGTGAACCAAATTATAAGACATTACTGATTGTTGTGTACACATTGATTTGTGATGATAACTGAAGTAGTAATAATGTTTACCCTTAGCGTACCCAGTAAAAAGGTAGCGCCATAAAATTCCTTACTTTGAAGTGTCTTCTGTTTTAGTTCTATACCATAGATATCTAGATAAATAATTACAATCCCAGATAACCAAGCTACTTTTTAAAATCTAGAACGTCTAAGTATATTATTACTTAAAATATTATGGAGATAATGAGATGTATGTAATCATTGGAGATAATGAGATGTATGTAATCATTGCATTTACTGCTTAAAGTGTAGATTATAGATGTCTAAAAGTATAAATCCCTATCTATATATATAATCGTGTTTAAATTTATGTATGTGACTAAATCATGTTTATTATTATTAATATAAACATGCAAATATGCTCTCAAATATTAGGATGTGTAATATTTCATGTGTCAAGTATTTAACTATGTGTTATTTATATAATAGTCCTAAGAAAAATTGTGAGTTCATTTGTAATCTCCAACTATCTTATATATTATGCACAATAAAACAAGTTAAATAATTCAAAAAGTGTTTATGTTGTTTTCTTTTGTTTAAAAGGCCTCTTAGATTTATATGTTTGGTGTTGTTTTGAGTTGCTGCTCTGCTCCTTTTGCCAAAACTTCTTTCCTTTCAGTGTTTGGTACCTGTGAAACATATCAGGATTACAAATTTTATTAAACCTTTTTTCCAAGACCATGGCAACCAAATATAGAATATCATAATCAGAATATATCGTTTTCATTGCCTTAGCACTGAAGCATTACAATAAAATATGAATTATTCTACTAGTTTAATTCATTTTCATTTGAGCCAACAAAGTGTTGAGCTGGTTCAAGTCAATGACGAAACACTTACCCGATTTGGTTGCTATCTGTTGTAGCCTCCAGTGATAGTAATATGTGTATGAGAGGTATATTTCTTTTTACTACTAATGTTTCGAGACCATCCACTTTAGGCTCCCAATATTCCTCTACCCTGAAAATGCAAAATGATTTATAATGAACATGATATGAAATTATTAGTATTGAGTCTGATATGAATTTGGTTCTTACGTTTTGTAGGATAATTTTGTGACTTGATGTTCAATAGAATACTGCCTCTTCAGTATTTCAGCACATGATATTGCTTTGGAAATAGCAGCACCTTCCCCAGTCCACACAACTGCAGTGGCAGCCTTATCTTCAAATATACCTGATGCATGGGACAACAAGTTTGCCATCTTGCTCCCACCTTTGACCTTAAATAAACATGTACATTTAAGATATTTGCATATTTATACATTACCAAGTTGTGCAATATTAGTTAATACATGATACCCATTGTGCTGTTCTGGCTTTACACCATCTTTACCTAAGTGGTATAAAACTTGCTCCCACTGTCTGTACGCATAGATCTTTTAAACTACGCAACGGATTTTAATGCAGTTTTCAGAATTAGAGAGTGATTAAAGAGGAAGGTTTTTAATATGTATATGTGCGTCTACATTGCACCCGTGCGAAGCCGGGGCGGGTCGCTAGTTTATTTACCTATAAAGTAATATCTAGGGATTTTAGTAATACATTTATTTTCATACACTTACGAACAAAATAACAAAATAATGCAATAAGTTTTTGAATTGAACTCACTTGCATCCATAGGAAATTTTCGGGCAGATCTTTGAGAGGTATTTTGTCACGTTCTAGTTCCTCTTCTACATTTTTGCCTTTGGTATAATTCTCCATATTATGTACTTTGTTGCATACAAAGGTTCGTTTCTTATTTATTTTCTGGAAAAAGAAACTAATTTCCATTTCTCTTCAAGTCTTCAGCTTATTGACAATTTGACATTGACGTTTTCTTTGTTTTTTTTTTTTAATAATTCTAAGGCCAGGGCTGCGTTTAAGTCGATTATCCAGTTTAAAATTTAAACTGACTAAACGTCGTATACCCCGTTCAAGCACACCGCGAAGTGAAAAATTAAACTAAAACCCACTAAAATTTAATCTGCCCCGTTCACGGTCGTCCGCTGGTATAAGTTTTCGCCTGACTAGGATAAATTTTAGCGACCTTTTTACCTCGCTAAATTTTATTCTGCTGTCAGATTGACATTGACATTGAGCTGTCTGTAGTTTTATAGTCGAGTCCTATAGTAATACTTTGACTAACTAGAGATCCTGAGCACTTTAAGGTGGAAGCGCAAGGGTAGCCCGCGAAATTTAAATTTTCTCAAGTTTATTGCAATTTGCAGGTCAGTGTCAAGTTGTATTTTTAGGTCAGGAATAAAACACGTAGAAACGACGTAATCACAAAATAACGGTTTATTATTTTACAACACTACACTATAACGGTTTAAATTAGTACACAACATAAAATCACGAGATAACTGTTCAATATTTCACTACAGCATAAAATTCCAGTTGTTACTTTGCTCAGTGTTCCACAGCGACTGCCTGTAATGGCGGGCGAAGCGATCTTATATGCAATTTGCCCCACCACTCGCAGTGGAGAACAGTTAGTCAAAAAGTGACCAACAAATTATGAAAACATAAATTTCTAATTATTTAGTATTACACGATTATTTACAAAACTTAATTAATAATCATTAACACATTTAAAGCTAATAGATTCACAAGTGCATAGCGTTCTTCATACATTCACCGACTAATATTTACTTATTTAATGGTTAATTATAATATTACCTAACAGCTCGGCCATCCTGTTTCAAGCGAGTCCCATCGCTTTAAATCAGTTTATTTAATTAAAACATTCAAAATCACAAATCATTATAAATTAATAGTTTAATAGTACAATATTTTGGTAACCTACTCCTTGTTTTGGACACACATCTGCTCGTCATCACTAGCGCAATCATTCTCATCAGATGAATCGGATTCCAAGTCTCTATTGAAATTCATCCAGGGCTGAATTTTATCGATTGCTACAATATTTTCATATTTTCTACCGTGTCTACGAGTCAGAGGTGTATCCTCAACTAGGAATCTATCATTAGGGAGTATTTTTATTATGCGATAGGGACCCTGATATTTGACAGTAAGCTTCTGTGACTTACCATCATGCGGGACTTGTCTTTCCACTCTTACCAAGTCACCCTCTTTATACTGAGTTGAAGGTTTTCTATGTTTATTATAATTAGAAGCGTCTCTTACCTGTTGCTCTCTTATCTTTTCACCTATGTTTTGTCTTAGTGCATCTAAGTCTTGCGCAGGAGTCCTATTGAGAGTTTCTTTTATAATTTCGTTTAACTTACCTTCTGTTCTACTAGTCACATTAAATCCGAATAACAATTCCGATGGGCTCTTCTGAGTTGTTTTATGTTTTGTTGTGTTAATACCTACCTGTATGTCGGAAATGTGATCATCCCATGACTTATCATCTCCACCGTGACTAGAGGTTGATAGAGCATCCAATATGGTTCTGTTGAACCTCTCCACTTGTCCATTCGCCCTGGGTGTAGCAACGGCATTTTGGACGTGTTTTATGCCATAGGACGTAATAAAGTCCTGAAAATGCTTGCTGGTAAAACTAGAGCCTTTGTCAGTAATGAGACGTGCTGGAACTCCAAAATAACTTACAAATTGCCTCATCACCCTTACTGAAGTTATAGATTTTGTATTTCTTACCGGATTTATACTAACGTATTTCGTAAATCCGTCTACAATTACCAGTAGATAACAATTTCCTGCCTTACTTTTTACGAATGGTCCTAGGTGATCTGCGTGGATGGTATGAAAGGGTGTACTGACCTTCTCAATAGGGTGTAATTCACCTTCTCGTTTCCCACCAGGAGCCTTGTGGTGAGCGCATTCCAGACAAGACGAAACATATTTTTTTACAAATCGGCGCATTTTACTGAACCAATAATGTTCTCTTATTCTATGTAATGTCTTCTCAAACCCGCAATGACCTACATCGTCATGATTCATCTTGAGGATTTGCCAGCGCACGCCTCTAGGTACCAGCCATTTCAAGTCTTCCCCAACAATGCGAAAAACCCTATCGTTTTTGAGCTTATAATTTTTATGCACGTCAATGGCCTCCTCAGCAGTCGGATCCAAAAGAATTTCCCTAATTCTCTTAACTTCACTATCAGCGGATTGCACAGTTGAGATCCAATTTTGGTTAGATTGCTGAATTGGTAAAACGTCCAAAATATGTGGTTCACTTACCGGGTTGTCCACTGGATTCCTGCTGAGAGCATCTGCGTGCGCCATTCGGGTCCCGGGACGATATTCTATAGTGCAGTCATACTCTTGAAGTACAACCCACCAACGTGCGATTCGAGGTATGAGGTCCCGCTTGACTAACGTTGACCTGAGTGCATTGCAGTCAGTCAGAATTCTGAACGATATGCCTACCAAATAAACTCTGAAACGATTTAATGAAGAGATTACTGCCAACGTTTCGAGCTCATAAGAATGCATCTTACGTTCGTCAACATTCGTTTTGCGACTGAAGTACGATACTGGCTGCAGTACGCCGTTCGCGTTTCGTTGAAGTAATATACCGGCCAAGCCATCCTTACAGGCGTCTGTATGCAACTCTGTTTCGGCTTTCGGGTCATATAACGCAAGTAGCGGGCGGCTTACAAGCAATTCTTTTACCTTAGTGAATGCTTCCTCTTGTTTGTTGCTCCAAGTCCACGCAGTGTTCTTTTTAAGCAGATCTGTCAAGGGTGCTGTAATTACAGCGTATCCTTTGATAAATCGTCTGAAAAACCCTGAAAGTCCCAGAAACTGCCGTACATCGTGCTGATTCTTAGGTGTCGGGAAATTGGAGACAGCATCAGTCTTTCTGCTACCCGGTCTGATACCACTAGCACTTACATCGAAACCTAAAAAGTCTATGGAGTCCAGGAAGAAATGACATTTACTAAGTTTTAAAGTTAACCCACCTTTTTTGAGTAACTGTAGTACCTCTTCCAGGCGTTGAAGTCCTTCTCTGAAATCCTTGGATGGAATGAGAATGTCATCCATGTATATAATCGCATATTTTATTTTGGCTTCCATTAATATTTTGTTAATGGTGCGTTGAAAAACCGATGGAGCATTAACTAGACCAAATGGCATGCGATTGTATTCATATTGCCCGTCAGGAGTCACAAAGGCAGTTTTAGGACGAGATTCTTCAGATACTGGGATCTGGTAATACCCAGAAGCTAGATCTAAGGATGTGAACAGGGCATTACCTGCAAGTAGATCCAGCTGGTCTTCTACTCTGGGTAGCGGGTAGTGATCCTTCTTGGTTTTTCTATTGAGCGCCCTGTAATCGACGCACAACCTCTTGTCACCTGTTTTCTTCTGAACCATGACGATCGGGCTTGCGTAAGGTGATGATGATTCTCTGATTATATCACTGTCCAACATCTCCTGTATCATGTTTCTTACCATTGTCCTTTCAGTAAATGACATGCGATACGGGCGGTAAACTACCGGCTCAGCATCATTGAGTTCGATAGTCATCTCAGTAACTGGTGTGTAACCCAAGTCATGCAATCCACTAGAAAAACAGCTACTGTACCTTGCAAGCAAACCTTGTAATTCCTGGGACTGGCCTTCACCTAAACGAGGATTACAGTTGACAGAGGTCCCCATTTCAGCATCACCGAACGTTACACTGAATGCATTTAGTGTATTACTCGATGAAACAGAATTTCTCTGTAAAGAACGAGTTAAAAGAGTACCTTTTGTGAGGTACGTGGGAGTCACTGACATATTATAGATCAAGACTGCTCCACTTCCATTCTTGATCTCGTACTGTCCGGGAAGTAAATAATGTTCCTGACCTTCGATACCTCGTAAAGTACCATTTATATAAATATCACAATCCACCTGAGCATGCGTACAGATTTTTATTGCTTTTAACGTATTGCCAGGGATTTCGGTATCAGTAAACACCACAATGTCTAATTTTTTTGGTGGTAGTCTTTGGAATCTGATTTCATCAGGAGTTTTAATAATTAAAATGTCAGGCCTTTCCGTAAAAGAATGACCTAACAAAACGGGAGTTACCAGCACATAATCCTCCACAACGTATAAATCGATTATTTCTTTCAGCCCTTGAACTTCGACGGAAGTCACAACGACCCCTAGCGGAATTATCAGGTTCCCACCTATTCCTCTGAGTACCGGCAAATTCGGGCGATTTATAATCTGAATATTTAGAGAATTAGTGACACTTACCTTAATAAGAGAACATTGACTTCCCAGATCGATGTGACACAAGGTTGTTTTTTCGTTCACCTTGATTTCCAACACGTACTTGTTTAAACCGGTATCCTCTGCTGTAACTTCTGAAACCTGTTTTTGTGTTTGGTCATTACCTGCTGGTGGTGCTGCTTTGTGTTTATCTGGTTGGTTTGTTGTCCTTTTATTCCTAAGACAGTTAGCAGTCTGATGACCAGACCGGTCACAATTAGTGCACTTCACAGGAGGTTTTTCACATTTAAAGCTTGGGTGACCAAGCTCGTTGCAGTTATAACATTTTATGTTAGTATTCATACCTGGTTTAGATGAGCCCGGTCGATTTGAGTTGCTGCCAAATCGTCGATCATTTGGTTTCCGCGTAGAGTCTTGAGTCTCTCTACTTGGACCACTTTTAACCGTCCTCAAATATTGAAGTACCTGTTCTGGTTCTTTGAACTGTGCTGCCTGAGCACCAACTTTCACCGCACGATCGTCTATTCCATACAATAGACAATCTACTGCTTGCCTGCCATATATTTTACACCTATTCAATAGGTTAACCTTCGCATAATAATAATTCTCCAGTGATTCACCATATTTTGCTTTTTTAGATAACATTTCCGTTAAAAGCTCCGCGTAATCTTCTCTACACGGGAAAGATTCGATCAGTTTCTTTTTCCATTCTGGCCACGTATGTAATATCGAAGTTAGACCCTGATACCACGTTTTTGCTACACCGGTTAACTTAGGCAGAGAGTAATGAATGATTTCTTTTTCTTCCCAGCCATAAATTTCGGCACATTCTTCAATTTTGGTCAACCAAGTTAATATGGTTTGTTCTTTAGACAAAGGGTCGAACTCCGGTATTACATTCGCGTTAAAAGACATTTTAGGTTTATCAGAACCCTTACATTTTTCTAAGATAGCTAAAAATTTATCCATTAATCTACTATCAGCTCCCTTTCTTTCCTTTGATCTCCTTGTTCTTTTTGGCGATGGTGACTCACCTCCCGATTCCGAAGACGTGGAGTAATAGCGCTTCCTCCTTCGCTGTGATGTCCGTTTTGAAAACTGCCTACCGCGACTTTCCCTCCTTTCGTTCCATTCTTCATTTTCCGTCTGATCCTGAATCCCTAGTACAATGCTTTGGTTTCCATCAGAAGTCGTGTGCTCATGCTCTTGCCTCGAGCGTTGTGCACTCCTTTCCAAGTTTAAATCGTATATAATCTGATTTTGGCCCATAACCTGAGGCGCTTCTTCCTGTGCATGTGCCAGTCCTTCCCCTCGACTGGTCACATCAAAAATATTTCCCAACCCTTCACCTCGGGGTTGGTCTCCAACAGGGCCCGTACCTCGGGTTTCCTCTCCGTTAGGCCCTTTACCTCGGGTTCCTTCCATATAAGACCCTTTACCTCGGGTTCCTTCCTTATAAGACCCTTTACCTCGGGTTCCTTCCTTATAAGACCCTTTACCTCGGGTTCCCTTTTTATAAGGCCCTTTACCTCGGGCATTTCCTTCATATCCATCCATCACAGAGATGATCTGAAACTTTAAAATAAGCTTAGTATCTGTCACGTGTTGCCTATGTCACACATAACGACGCTTATATTGTGGCGACTAATGGCTAATGACATCACCAGCCATGTCCTGACTCCATATAACGGAGCGAGCCCAGTTCCCAACCTGGGTGTTGGACCCAAGTCACCTCACTCAGCATTTGCGCCTCATACCACTTAGACCAGGCCCGTCTAACGAACGGGCCCTGGGCCAGTTAGCGACCCGCATAGGTCTTTCATCTGGCCCGCAAGCTATTTAAAACTTTATAAGACATCAATAAACTTTGCCCCAAAGTCAGTTATTCCCGCGCCATATTAGCCTACCGGCTCCACCTTACCTACCCGCGAATGCAAACATCATGCATCATCGCAGTCTAGTCCGTCGAAGTTTGTTTTAAGTTTAGAGGTGCATTTCTTTTGGCCCACTACATTACAAAAAGACTAAACTTGGCCCACCCTGAAACTATGTCGGACATCCCTGACTTAGACAAATAAGGTACTCTATATTTACCAAATAAAAAGCTACTAAGTAGGCACATTAGGTTAATTTTAACTCAAAACAGGGTTTGGAATATTTTGTATTAAGCATGGCCGACTTCTTTCTAATACAATTTCATTTTTAATTAATTTCATTTTATTATACAGAGTGTAAAAGTACCAATCACACAGCCGTTGATAAGCAATTATTATTACTGGCAATTAATTATTCTTGTTGCGAATATTCGCGGCTTTACCAAGTGCGTAACCCTATTATTATGCGCTACACACTAAACACCGTTCTTGTGCCTGCAAAAGCCCAGGGGCCATGGCAAGTATTTAAAATAACATTTTAAAACTGGTATTCATTATTATAAAAAAAAATGGAAAAGTTGAAACTTTGACCTTCAATACCTACTACGAAAAAAAAACTATCTCTATACGTGATATTCGCTAAGTGTGCCTTAACACCCGGTATAATAGCTACCTACGCAGGTAGATAAACCAAATTTAAAAATGCAAATAGTTGATTGTTATCTCTCGATTATCTATTTTATCCTTCTTGAACTAAGCATATTTTAATCTAGATTCTCATAAATCATTAACTATTCTTTTACTAACCAGAAATGAAGATAATTATTTTTAAAAAAAATCCCCACGGTGTATCATGATTAGGGCTACATAAAATAGTGAAATTCAAATTCAACCGTAATTTTGGTGAAAAGAAAAAATAAAATCACACTCTTAGGTTACTCAAACCCAAAAAGAATTATGAATGCGTTTACTTACGTTTATCCGAGCCGTGAACGTGACAAGAAAATATGGAATTTTCTTGGAGATCCCACTTCTGACCTTTTAGGTCAGGAATAAAACACGTAGAAACGACGTAATCACAAAATAACGGTTTATTATTTTACAACACTACACTATAACGGTTTAAATTAGTACACAACATAAAATCACGAGATAACTGTTCAATATTTCACTACAGCATAAAATTCCAGTTGTTACTTTGCTCAGTGTTCCACAGCGACTGCCTGTAATGGCGGGCGAAGCGATCTTATATGCAATTTGCCCCACCACTCGCAGTGGAGAACAGTTAGTCAAAAAGTGACCAACAAATTATGAAAACATAAATTTCTAATTATTTAGTATTACACGATTATTTACAAAACTTAATTAATAATCATTAACACATTTAAAGCTAATAGATTCACAAGTGCATAGCGTTCTTCATACATTCACCGACTAATATTTACTTATTTAATGGTTAATTATAATATTACCTAACAGTATGTTGATGAAAATATGAATCGCGCCAGTAACACGTATGGTGTTACAGAATTATAATCATTCAAATCATCAATACAGCTCTCCAAGTTCATATAATCACATTCAATAGCTATTTCATGAAAAAGTCACTCGTTGAGATTATATGAACTTGGAGGGTTGTATTGATGATTTGGCTGTCTGACGCTGTTCTTCCAATGAACCTTTGGGGGGTAAGGATATGACGGAACAACAGTTTCAAACATAATAATAAAATAAATACACGGTTACAAAAAAATACATAACTAGTAAATTAAATAAATGTGTAATTTACGAGTTCGGTCAAAAGTAAATTAAAAGTGAGTAACAAGAATTTTAGTGTGATCCAGACATAAAAATAAGATTAAGCTAGGTGACGGACTGCCAGGGTTGCGGGACTGTTCGAAAGAGATACCGCGGCCCTGGAACACAAAGAGCAAAAGAAGGAACATGGATTGGTTTTAGTCAGTAAAAGTCTGACACTCCCTCCTGCTCAGCCCAGAGCGGGAGGAGTTATTTGATGATTTCCCATCCGAAAAAAAAGTTAGGTGAGGGAAGAGTGATAAGAGTAGTCGGTGAGTCGGCGTAAAAAATTAGATAGCTCAGAAAAAAAATAGAATAATAAAAGAAGAGGCTAGAACTTTGTGGTGATTACTGAATGTATAGCAAATATTTGTGTAGAATATTGAAACTAAAAAAGGAAACATAAAAAAAACTGTTTTGCAAAAAATAAAAAATGACTTCAAAAAATTACTTTAGCTTCAGAAGTCGGTGGCAAAAAAACTCAAACTCAACAGACAAAAGTCACCGACTTCTGAAGCTAAAGTTATTTTTCCACGATTTTTTGTTTTTGAAGTCGGTTTTATTTTTTGCAAAAAAGTTTTTTTTAGTTTTAGCGTCGCTTACGTTGAGCATATCTACATTAAAATCGCCGAGCAAAATGTAATGATCGCAATTTCCCAGTGTGGTAAAAGTATTTGTGATGGCATCCAGGAAGAGGTCAATGTCAAACCAAGGTGGTCCGTACGCTGTACCAATGGCATTTTTTTTCCCGCTTAGCGAGATTGTCAGCCACATCTGTTCAACGGAATCGAACTTGGGATCAACCGTGCGCGCTCAAGCCCCGGCGCAGATAAAATCCAACAGTTCCAACACCCCCACCACGCCGCGCGCGAACAGCTGTAGGCCGCGGAGTGTGACGTAGGCGGTAGCCGGGGACAACAGGCGCGCGCCCCTCCTCGCCCGCCCGAAGCCAAGTCTCGTTTATTGCCATAATATCAAAACTATGCCTGTCCATAGCGCAAATCAAATCGTCAAGGCCTGTTCCCAGAGACCCTGCGTTGAGGAAACCAACTTTAAAATATCTACCACTTTTAGGCATCATGACTATATTTAAAAGTTTTCGTAAAATTCTTCATAGGTCTTTAGGAGTTTAGAAGACTGGACTGAGGCCAGGTACGTATTATGTGCGGCAGACTCTAGGAATGCATTGACGTGACACGGTCCAGATAGTATCCACGAACTGTACGTAGTTAGAAGGTGTAGGTTCCATTTCGTAGTTTTGCATCCACGTATGCAAAAAACTTTTTCTAGTTTGGTTTGGATAAGTTAAAACGGGGTTTGAATAGAATCTGTCTTGGTTTTATGGCAGCTAGTTTCTCACACGTGATAGATCTGTGTTGTGTGTTTGGTATAGGTTGGCAAACGAGTTTTGAACATAGGGAATTAATATTGGAACTGACGAATATTAAATAAGGGTTCTAGCCACGTTTCCAACACCGACTGTTGAAGGAAGCGGGCTGTTTGGCGTTATGCACGGGGTTAAGCTCAGAAACATCAGCCCATCCCTCAACGAGCTTACCATCAGCGTTAGTTTCACGGTACCCCCAGTTTATGCTGTGACTGTTATAGTCACTAACAACTATTCTAGTGCATCGGCTGTCAAAGTTTAGTGATTTACGGAACTCAAAAGGCTTGTTGGGGATCGCTTGTATGTACTATGTACCGATGTCATAGTGCATGTACCTAAATCCACTGTATGGATCTCTATCGAATTTTCACTATTCCCGGTGGCAGACAAAACAATTTTTATTTTATTTTTTATTTTAATAAATAGGAACAACAAACAGCTACATTATGGAATATTACAACACGATATCATAAATAACTTAAATAATAATGTAGCCCACAGCGCTGTTCACAGATTACCATTAATAACTAAACTTAAATTGCTAGGAGATAAACTGTTCATGCATGACAGTTAAAAAACAGTTAAAACACATTATAAATACAAAAAGAGAAGCAATCAAGACTTATGCCTACTGATGATAAATTACTAAATTAGATGGCTAAGAATATAAATTAATCTCATACAAAAGGCGTCGAAACTTTTGCATGGAGCATGTAAATATGTCTATGCGTTCGAGTTCGTTATTGTACGATGCTGCCATTCGCCGAATTGGTGAACGTTTCCCAGTATGAGATCGGCAGGTACCTATTGCAAATAGTGTACCTGCGCGCACCTTGCGTCTATGAACAGTTCTGGGGACAGCAACAATGACACTAGTATAAGCATAAATAGCGCTGCCATATTGTACGTGAGGTATCACCAGTACTAACGTCATTCCTGGTATATAGGGCCTTAGGTGTTCGGTCCGTCGATGTGTTTCTTGGATACAGAGAATATCACAAGAGGTTTCCTGGCAAAATTTCAGCCTTGTTATTAGAAAAACCTTCAATATTTATAGAGGTGACCGTCAGGGCGGGCTTGGAAACCTGGTGGTGGTTATTTGGCCCTGAGCCGTTGGTTATTGCTCTGAAGAGAACCGTTTTAGTGTAGTAAATAGATCATCAAGAGCGGAGGTGATAGGAACAGGAAGGGGTCCGAAAGGACCGATGCCTGCCAGGGTTGCGGGACTGTTCGAAAGAGATACCGCGGCCCTGGAACACAAAGGGCAAAGGAAGGAACATGGATGGGTTTTAATCAGCCGCTCAGCCCAGAGCGGGAGGGGTTATTAATTTGATGAATTCCCATTGATAAAAAAAAAAAAAAAAAGGTGGTCATGCGGTGCAAGATAGTAGTAGGTCCGAGCCCTCCATGAACCCCAATCTGCAGAGATTGTCTTAGACTTGGGTTCAAAGTCTGTTTAGAGATTTCCAAGTCGGCTACGGTAACGCCCAGGTGGAAAGTTTTCTGATGGATCGTTGAAATTGTCAGAGGGCTTAAACCGCTCCCGCCGGAGATTTCATCTTGCTGTGCTGGCGTTGAAATTGGCTGGGCTAGCTGGGCCCACGCAGCCACGCACCCATGAACACTTTTACGACTTTTCAGCCGCTGGGGCACTGAGACGTAACTGTACATTGGATGGCATGAGTCAGGTTGTAGCTTCGACCACTCTATACGGCTGGCTATATTCCTGCGAACTTGAGGAGGCGACTTTAAACTAATAAACACTTTAAACTTTACTTGTACTTTAAAGCCGACGATCTTTAGCTTGCTGATGTTTACAGGCAGAGGGCTTATTCCATTTTGTGGAGTATTTTTTAAATCATAATCTACCAATTTTATTGCAGCACATCGGGATAACCGTGGCTATAGAAACCACCCTATGAGAAGCTTGGCTCTGCGATGTACCGTTTCTGAGGTATTGCATATCATACCTATCATATCTTCAACTCCCTTCTCTTTTTGACATCTTCGACGATGGTATGAATCGTACCTTTAGAAACGTAATTACAGGAAACTCGGACCCTGAATCCCCGAGTCCTTGAACCTGAAAAATAGGGATCGTCGAGTAGGTATTGAAATTTTATTAAAAACAATCATTTCAAGACTTAAACCTACAGGGTGTAGACAGACCCTTCACGATCGAAACAGTCAACCAAGCATTATGTACATCAATCTAAGTAACCTCTACGCAAAAAATATTGCTGGGAAAGGTTTTTTTTTTTGGGGTGAAAACTCATGTTTTACGGTAGGACTCAATGTAACGCACTCAAAACATATCTAACTTTAAACTTTAAAAACATGTATTTAAAAAAAAGCTTGTTAAAAAGTTGGAAGTTTGACCCCCAATATCTCTGTAACTAGAAGGTTCCCAGGTATGGTCTAGAAGAAAAAAAATATCGCAATGACGAGGAGAACAAGTGCCTTTCGGCTTCGTTAAGGGTCTTGTTACACCCTTTATTTTTAAATCAGACCTAAGTGGCGAGTTACAAAACATGTACAACTGGGCTTAAACTAGGAAGAATCCTGTGCTATAAGCACCAGTCACTTTCGTCACCACCGCTTATATGGGGCAGCTGATATTTATTCGTCATGACGATGTTGGTCCCATGGACAATGATAATCACTTTGATGTTCAGTAGCACGCCCATATTATGTAGTTATGTACCTATACCCTTTCTGATACACTCTATGTCGCTATAAAGAAATTCATGGCCTATAACATTCAGATTTCCAGTCCAGTAAGTAGTTTCCTGCACCGAATTTCAACTGGATTAACAGACTATCCCTTAGCCCCCTTCACATGTTCAGGCGGCCCGGGTGTCCGGCGGCGAATGATAAACCGGGTGAAATCCGAACGAAAGCTTTCGTAGAACAAGAACATAAAACATCGCGCAGTCCGGCCGGCACCAACTGGCACCGTCCCGAATTCCCAGCAACCTGTGCGTGGAAAGGTACACGAAATGAACTGGAATGGACCAGTAAACTCGGAAGTTGAAGCTTCCGCTTGAGTTTTCGTTTTAAGATAAGAGAGCATTTAAGGATTAATATAATTACCTATTATACTTGAAAGTTTCTTGTTATGAGTTGACTTTCATCTTTAGATCAATAAGCACTTTGGTAGGTAGGTACTGGGTACCTAATTTAACAATTTAACTTGATGTCACTTCTAAGTGGCGTAGATTACAGTTATTTGAAGTGCGCAGAGGTGCGTTTTTTCATTTTGTAGCAAGCCATTTCAAGCTTATTCAGATCAATTCCTAACATTTCAGAATTCAGCTTAGAGATCTAATTAAGTGGCGAAACGAATTATTTTGAGAGAACAGGAGTAGGACCTAGGTACCTACTAAAAGTAGCGTAGAGGTCAAGCCACACTCCCCGAGGTATAGAACCAGATGGGAGTCCTGTCTATCAAAAGTTAAGCAATACTCCCCAAGGTATAGAACAAGATCGGTGACCAGTCTAGCAAAAGTTAAGCAACACTTCTCAAGGTATAGAACAAGATGGGTGACCTGTCAAGTAAAAGCTATGCAACACTGTCTAAGCCAGTCTAAGGTATAGAACAAGATGAGTGACCTGTCTACAAAAGCTAAGCATCACTCCCCAAGGTATAGAACAAGATGGTTGACCCGTCTAACAAAAGTGAAGCCACCTCCTCCACTCCAGCCACCTGCCTCCTTTTGGTGACGCCCATGGCCACTTGCATATTCTGGAGAACTAGATGAAAATTGTATCTGCAACTGTGTGGTATCTACTACTACACATAGTGTACCTCGTGTATGTCGGTATTAAGTAGGTACAACGCTCCTGGGACGAACCTATAGGAGCCTATAAGTCATATATCATATAGTCAGCTTCCTACCGAGAATTAATTAACAAACATAATGCTGATGGCGATATTTGCTGACTCTAATATAATTTCAACTACATTCTGTGTAGGTAGATAGGTACCTACATGGCATCGAAGAGATGTCTGTTATATTTAGAGAGCGACGCGAGACGAGGCTCTCCACGCCATCCTGTTTTTAAAATGGTAGACATCTTAATCTACCTATCTAGCAGTGGCGAAGGTTCCATACAACTCGATTCCTACCGGCTTCCCTTTGAAAGATGTCAGTATTTCATAGACGAATAATAAAATCGCATATAGATAATTATGTACTCCGGCTTGCCTCTTATAAAAATGTACCCTTCGCTACTGCTAATCTAGCTACCGACGTATAGATTGATAGTTTATCTTAAGTGGTAATCGAAAATATTATCCCATGGAAACGTACTGCCCTGTTAAAAAGTATCCTATATTCTATCCCGGTCTATGATCTACCCGAATGCCAATCGTCAAGAGTGGAAACGAGACCTCTGAGTTTATTTTGGTGTTTTCGACCTCATAAAAACACTCTTACTAAAGTACTGCATAACTATTATATTTAACCAATTTACATAAATAATTAAATATAATAATTTCATCGAATTTATTAATTAAAGACAAAATCATGTAGTTAATTTCTCAGTTATATTAGTATGGATTCATTTATTTATTTCTTTAATTAACGCTGTATCCATATGCTTACAGAGCAAAGCACGATTTCAAAAGAATTTTTCACTAAATTAACTGAAAAAAGAAAATATTCGGCCATTTGAATGGTTTTGTTTCAGGTCTCGCTTTGTGAATTTTTGCCTCGGGTCACCTTTACGAGTATGAATGAATCTGTATTCTATGGAGTTTTAAAAATTCTATTTTTGCGCGGGTCCCGGAGCTGCCGACAAACCGCCTCGCCCCCTGCGGCCTCGCTGTTTCCAATTTCCATGCATCAGTATTATGTGATAAAATGTGTTTAGTCTGTGTATAGGTAGGTATGCTTACTTAAGTATATTACCTATCTATGTACATATCATACAATATAATCATATAATAATATATCAATATATATTTTCAGTTCTTATGGAAAACGCTTTTCTGACCATCCAAAATTTTTTCAAAATTAATTTCTCTACTGTGAAAAAAGGATTCTCTTAACGATTAATTCGTACTTACCAACGGTATGTATACGGTATATGTATATTATTATGTTCCAACTTTAGTTTTCCTAATTTACTTTAACGTTTTAAACTATTCCTTATCACGCGTTTGATCTTACTATACCTATAGATTTAATATTTCTTCTTAGAACCTTAACACTAAACTTAGCAATGTTTGTACCGATATATAAAACGGGAACATTATTAATTTGCCGCTTTAAATAACAACGAAAGGTTATCTCTCGCGAAGTAAATGCGTATGCGCAAGTCATGGCTAAGCAGATATGTCTATAACTCGACATATGAGTAGCCAGTAGAGAGTGAACCGTTATATTTAATACACGGTATTTTAGTATCAGTGCTTACAATGTCTTACATTTCGACTATTTACCTGCTTTGTTTTTCTTTCGGAGTAGTAATCGCTCGTAATGCTTTTGTTATGGACGATCGCTTTGTGTGCACTGTCAAAACTTCGTGCTTCAACTGTTTGAAGTTACCTCAATGCTCGTGGTGCCCAACGGAGAACAAATGCTTCTCAAACAGTCTGCCGGGGTTTGGAGGGTTCTGCTCCAATGACACCATTGTCCACGTAGATTACGGCTGTGAGTTTAGAAATATAAGTATTTTAAGATGTTGTCCGATATTTTGGTTAGCTTGTCCTTACATTTGATTGAATACCTAGTTAAGATACTTTGCAATGGTCCCTCTAGATAATTTAATCATGTATCGTACACAGAGATAAGCATGCATGTATATAAGAATCACTCCATCATATAAAAAGTGGTATTCATTTAGTGAAACAGCATCCCGTTACACTGAAAGCCATAGTTGAGATTTTCAGAAAAGCGTATGATGTCCCAATGCTTGGATACACAGGCATGCACTCACTGACCTCAATTGCATACGATAAGTTCATACTTTCACAAGTAAAGGAAATGTTTGTAAAACTATCTTTGCATAAAAGTCTTCATATTACCATTGCAGTGAGTTACGAGGAGAACGCAGAGTGTTCGTGTGGCAAGGGCGATGTGGGGCGGTCTTGCTACCCGCCAGGTGTCTCCGAGGGTCCCGAGTGCTCCGGCAGAGGCACCTGCGTGTGTGGACAGTGCGTCTGCAACCCTAACCCTGATACCAACAACCCAACCAAGGTAATGACTGGGTGAAAAGCATGTCATTGTGCGTCATCATTTTCATGTCCTTATACCAATTTATATGGGCCGGCGCATCATGTATGCTTGTTCAATTCTCTACTGTTACTTGGTACCTCAGTGTCACTCCCTTTCAAAAGCAAAAGCAATTGTATTGTACATACTATTAAAATCAAATGTTATTTGTTCGGTTCTTAACGGTTTGTTTGTGGTTTGTTCTTTTACGATTATCTTATACGAGAAAAATATCGTTCCGTTTTCTAATTTATCTAGTAGATATTAAAAGCTTCTAACGCCTTCTCATGTTCATTTTGATCCTAACCAAAGCTATCTTCTTACAGATGGTGATAGGTGAATACTGCGAGTTTGACAACTTCTCGTGTGACCAACTTGTCGATCCTAAATGCAACGAAGGACCATATTCTTTGAGCAACCCAACCGTCGTCGTCGCAGATAACCCCTCAAAACCTACCGACGTTGACATCCCAGCCTCCTAACGTTAAAACGAACTAACTTTAATTTAATTAAAACATATATAAATGTATTGTAACATAATTTAGATTATAGAAGTAGGTACCTACCTACTTATGTAGTGTTTATTGCGTCTTCGGATAATTTTAGAATTCGTAATGATAACTGGGTTTATGTTATTCAGTCACATCGTATCGATTGCGAAATATTGATAGTTAAGGGTCTGTACGAGTACATCGTTATGCATATCAAAGTACTTAATATGTATAAGATTTATACATGATGTTGTAAATAAATGGTAACATTTAGACAGAATATTATCCTAAACCAACCACGCTTATAAAATAAAAGAATCTAACTCAGCTACGTAGGTAGGTCGAGTCGAGATTTCTGTGTGGAGTGAAAAGTTCGCAGAATCTCTTTATAGCCAGCTATGCTTAGTTATGTTATGAAGAATGCTCGGGTGGATGGCTGTGAACCGCGGCGGAGGCAATGAGGTTTTCAGGAGAAGCGTTGGAGCGAAGAAGCCGCGGCTCAATTAAGAAATTGATATGAGCCGGGCGTCTGTCGCGGATGGCTCATCGTTCTCAAGTACTGCCCGTTATGGTTCCGCGAAATTAGATTTCAACAAGTCTATTTTCTCTCCCACAACGAGTTCACCTTTTATTTCCTCGATATTTATTGAATGCCTGCCTTAGATGTCGGAGAGTCCCTCGCCGTAGTTTGTATGGCAGCGTTTTTAATTTAAATGTGATAATAGGTGGGTAAAATGAGTTTAATTGCTGATTACAAACAATAGATTTTGTAACACAAATCTGTAATTAATGCTAATAGCCGTGTACACATGTACATAATACAAAATAATGCCTACTTATTCCGAAAGCCATGTTTAATATGTTTATCTTATTTGGTTAGTATAGTCTCTTGCATGCATCGAATGTAAAATACGCTGTGCTTGGGAGCGTAATCATTGTCTGGGGACTATGATTTCGATCTGATCTGTCTCTTTCATCTGGTACAATTTAGGTCGCCACACAGCGCACAATAATGGCTTTTTCTTCTCGATTTGCTGTTGCGACTGACCGCAGTCTAGACGGATGGCACAATAAGTTCAATAAGTTGCCGGAAATCGGACACACTTTGAGAATAAACTTGCAATTTTGCAAATAAAACGGTTACTGAATAAGAGTTTTTTGTTCATGTATAAATTTCGACGTTTAGTGTTAATTTTAAGATGTGAAAATCTTTTAAGTAAAAGCCGAATTTTCTTTAAGACATTTTGGGTAAACGGCAAAAGATACTCAATACCTTAAATACCTCCTTAATAAAATAAAACTGTCAGCTCCGTAACCGAATTTGTGTTCAATAATTGTGGCGGAATGCGCCCTCGAGGAGCCCGGAGGATATTCGATTATGGAAGGAGCGCTTAAATTGTTTTAGTGTCGATCAGCATCATATAATATACAAGACGCTAGGTCGGTAGTCGGTACACGGTACCACGTACCCGTACCGGTAAATTACTTACACTACGTCCTTATTGCATTGTTACAAATAACTATATGTGGCAAAGAGATATTACATGACATCGCCATAAGGTGTATCTATTCATACACGAAATCTTTTAAGGGGTCATTGTACTCATCATTATGAACAACTTTCGCTATGGGACCAACCCCTTGTTCATAATTATGAGTACAATGACCCCTTAAGAGATTTCGTGTATGAATAGATAGACCCTATATATTCAGTTGTGGCAAACGAATGCCTACGTGAATTCACTAGGCGTCACACTCATACGTTCGGAGCGGCTTGATACGGCACAAACCAGAGTGGCAAAATATTATACATATTCCTACATTCGATGATCAAATTCGAAATACTGAACAGATCTGTGTAGCAATGGGCAGCATCCCTAACAAAGTTACATGGTCAAAAGTTGACTTGTGTTACTAATACTATTGGTTCTATTTTGATTCAATCTACAAGTGGTTGAGCATCCGGCAATGAAATCTGCGCTACGTACCGCTTAAATTTTTCATATGGTATGATGGAACTTGTTGCAGGAAAATGGTTTTGAAAGTTTTCTAATATCATTGTAATCTGTAATACTGTTACTCGGACGCAGCGTGCTACGCCGCGGCCGTAGATAAGAACAACATATAATTTTATTTTCTTAATTCGTCCAAAGAGTAATTTTGATGCCATAGTTGTAGTATATCAAGTTGTTGTAAATTAGATATGATTATTATCATCTAAAATGCATAATCCGTGATTTCCATGTCTACGGCACAAACAACACGTAGCATGAGGCCGCCTACAGTAATCAATTTGAAATTCAAACAAATATATGTATTTTATTACTTATACCCACCTAAGAGCTAATACGCACTGCTACAGTACGTTATAACACAATTTAATTTTTAAGTTTTATGCATATCTCACCAAAACAATTTGAATGTACATAAGCGCGGCGTAATAGTTCTTAGCATAGCAACGTACAACGTACTTCAGAATTCTATACGCTTCAATTAATATTATACTATTATTTCTGTAGCTATGGAATAAAAATATAAACTGGTCCAGAAATAAAGTAAGTTAGTAAGAGACCGGACGGGATGTCTTTGTTTCCATGGAAGATAGGTAGGCCTTTAGTGTGGGACGCAACATGTGTCGATACTCTTGCGCCATCCCATCTTCCTAGCTCATCGTGCTGTGCTGGGGCTGCCGCTGCGGCTGCAGAGAACCTCAAGCGGCGTAAATATAGTAACCTCATTGGTAACTATATTTTCGAGCCGTTTGGGGTTGAAACTCTAGGACCGTGGGGTCCGAGCGCTCACAGCCTTTTCAAGGATATTTCTAAGCGTTTAGTTGACACTTCCCGTGACCCAAGGGCTGGCTTTTACCTTGGCCAAAGGCTTAGCGTTGCCATACAACGTGGCAATGCCGCCAGTCTCTTGGGTACATTACCAGTTGACAGCGTTGAGGAGGAGTTTTTTGACGCCATTTTTTAAGTTTGTTGCTAGGTTATTTACTTTAGGTTATTTTAATTAATAAATGTAATATTTAAAAATGTATAAATAATATGTAAATAAAAATAAGTTAGTAAGTAAAATACGAAACTTAAATGTCTACGGACTACGGCGTAGCACACGTAGCAGGGCTGGCCAATAGTTCAGGCATAACTTGAAGTTTCCGAATTCCTGTAACGCATCAATGATCACTAGAGCAAATAAAATTTAAAGTCAGACATCTAACAGACTGAATAGGTTAAATATCTGAAAACGAATTTAACTATTGAATAATTCGCGCGGAAACGTGATCGGAGTTTTGAGCACGGAATAAGATGTCAATGGAGGCGGGCGGTGGATATATATTGCACAATAGGAGCCGAGATCACACATAATAATATGGCATTGGTATTCTGGAGTGGGGAAGAATGCGCGTTCCGCCGGCGAGGCGGCGACTCCTTGGCGTGCCGCGTGCTTCGGCGTCACCGGCGGCCGCGACCTGCGTCCCACTCCCGCAGCCCGCCACCCTTCACTCTACACTTCCTAATTGTTTCCCACGTGAATGTAATTATGAACTACTCTGCCTTTTATCATTGATGTTTCACATTTCCCGACCTACATTAATAAAAACAAAGTGACCACCTTGAAATAAATGGATACCATATCCTATACGTTGTTTTGTTTACAATGATCCTATCCCTACTTATATTCTGCATGCGTCTTGAAAGTTTACGGAGGATAGGTTGGTTGGAAGGCAAATTGATGTACCCCATAAATAAAGGACACGACAATGCTATGAAACTGAATGAAAAAGATTAATAGTTTAATTTTTGAATTTTATCATCGTAGAGTGCACTGAACTTTTATAACTGAACTGTTATAAGCGTGAACTTTATGGGAACCGACACACATAAATATTATAATATGTAGAATAATTATTGATCTCAGAAAACAGAAGACCTATTCAGTAGGTAAGTAATTGAAAGGAGAGCCATCTTCACCTCGTTTATGAAAATCTAAAGAAACAATTGAAGCTGCTTTCCTGAGTCATCTCTGTTCGTTCCCCGCTCATAATCATATTAAAGTGTCACCTCAGGAGCCAGAGGTAGAAACAAGTGTCAATCTCGGAGGCACAATCCTGAGGAATATTTAGAAAGGAGGGATGAACTTTGAATATTCATGTGGCCGCACTCGTAGACTCTTGAGCGACAACGAGTTCTCTTTCACCTATTTGGCATGATTTAAATAATTTATAAGAAACCGTGTGCGGCTGGGCCGCGCGGGTTTTCCTCTATAATTTGGTAAGCGTTCGTACGGAGCAGCCGACATGCGAACCACGTAGGGAAATATCCTTTATACTGCTGAACATTCTATTAATACTTACATGATGAATAATTTTGTTTTCATAAAGGCGACGATAAAAGAGCAAAGTATTTGCCTTCTTCGGATTCACTAACAAAATTATTTTGATTAAAAATAATAAACAGAATACAATGTGTCATGTTTGTTTCTAATAACTTTTACTTCATAATTTAGATCGCCATCTTTTAACTATTCTAATTTCTACATAAGCTTAAAGATTTTCTAGAATTTTAAAACTGAATGTGTGACAAAGATGAGTCACAAAGCGCGTCTCATTGCTGAGATTTTTAGTGTTTGGTGCTTCAAACACTTCTAATCCGTACCGCGAGCAGTGACACTAAATACCAAACATTTGCTATAGTATATAGGGTGTAAGAAGACCCTTAACGAAGCCGTCAGCCAAGCATTATGCATCAAAAGACTTTACGTAAAAATCATTACTGGGAAACGGCTTTTTTTTTGGGGTGAAAAATCACTTTTTACGGTAGGACTCAAGGTAGCAACACTCAAATCATTGTGCTGATGGGTGGATTGAATAGTACGGAGTTCATGGAGGTGTTTAAAGTAAAAATCTTACATTAAAAAAAAAAGCGTATTAAAAAAAACAAATACGACTTACAATGTAAAAATTAATTCATGACAAGAATTTGTATGGTATACTACAACTAAAAAGGGTAAAATAAAAGAACTTTCTGCGAAAACAAAACTGACTTCCAAAAAAAACACTAATAAGTCTAAAATAATTTGACTTTCGGAAGTCGGTGGCAAAAAAGATATAAACAAAGACACGCAGAAAGTTTTTTTTTGTTTTCGCAGAAAGTTTTTTTATTTTACCTTTTTTAGGTTTGAAATTTGAATGAATTTTTACATTGTAACTAAAAGTTAGTTAAAGTACTCGTCAAGACGAATCATACGAGCCCAAACTCGATGGGATTGTGTCATTTCATTACGGACTACCTGTGACCACCTTCCAGCTCCATCACCAGACCCTTGGTACCATCTAGAGACAAAGTAAATTATACGAACGATACAAGATGAATTATACGAACCCAAACTCGATGGGGTTATATCGTTTTATAACGGAGTTCCTATGGCCACCTTCCAGCTCCATCATCAGACCCTGGTGACCATTTAGGACTAAAGTACTTGTCGAGACGAATCAAACCAGTCCAAACTCGACGGCGTTGCGTCGTTTTATTTCAGAGTTCCTATGGCCACCTTCCAGCTCCATCATCAGATCAGCTCCATGTCATCATAATATTGCATTGTCCCGCGATATACACATGCTTGCAAAATTTCAGCTCAATCAGAAATCGGGAAATGTGTCAAATTTAACTAGCAAGTATCACGCGACGTCGCGTGATGTACATCAAAGCGCCTTCACGCGACGTCGCGTGATGTGACAATTAACGTGAAGAAAACAACCAAATTCCTAAACCGATTTTGATGAAATTTCTATGGTGGGACCAATCAGGAAGCATATCCTTTGAGATGAAAAAAATAATTGTTGAAATCGGTTTACAAATTTTAATGACGGAGCTATGAGATAAAAAATATCGCAATGACGGAGAGAACAAGTGCCTTTCGGCTTCGTTAAGGCTCTTGTTACACCCTTTATAGTATGTAGTATCTACAGGGTGTAAGGGACAGCCCTCCACAAACTGATGGAATTCAACATATCATACGTATACGAGGGGTTCATGCATGCATGTAATTTTAAATTATATGTAATTTTAATTCATTATTTTAATAATTCATTTATTTCAGTTAATTATAATCCATACAATATATTAAATTAAAATCAATTTCTCAAAATTAACATACATTCGGCCATCATATTCGTTACTGCTGTTTAGGCCCAAAATTAACTTATTTCCTTCGTGCTTTCCCTTTATGAAAGCACACTCACCTTTTGGACAAAATGGATCATATTATCAGAAATATCATCAATTTTAAATGTGGCTTTGGACGACCGAACTTGGGCACAAGCACCTATTCCTATTCGTATGGGAGGACTCAAAATTTCTAGTATTAGTTTACCGGCTTTTATATCCTCGGTCCATGGCACTGAGAAATTAATCAAGAATATCCTGGCTTCCACACTGATTGATTTTGATGTGCCGTGTTTCTCCGGGGCTATCAATACCTGGAAACTCGCTTGCCCGAATTCTGAAGAACCCGACCATCCATTTGCCCAGAGATGGTGGGACGAGCCGCTCTGCAGAGTAGTTCAGAATAATTTACTGAACACGTCTGCTACTACTGCTGAGCGTGCGCGTCTGCTGGTTGTGGGTGAGTAGGAGTCGGGTCTTTGGCTTCACGTACTGCCGTCTTCAAACATAGGTGCGTTGTTCGACGACGCTACTTTCCACCTTGCTGCTTCTCTACGCCTAGGTGCCCCATGTTGTTCCGACATGTGTCCGACGAGCTCTTGTCACCGTCGGCGTTCCAGCTATATTTATTTATTTATTCTGAACAAAAATACATTTGTGTCGAATACAAGATTAATACAATCATAATAATCAATAAGTTACAATCAATAGCATAGATAAAATGTCAAAAATAAAATAAGTAATATCAAGAACTTAGTTATAATAAAAAATAAAACAAAAATTCAACTTAATCAAAAAATAACATGTCAAGAATTAGACTTAAACTAAAACAAATGAAGTTACATTGTGGCATTATTTTTGTCCCTAAAAAACTCTTCAATACTATACTCGTAGTAGCACTTCGTCAATAGGAAAGAATTTAACTTGAATTTAAATATTCTTGGACTAGAAATCATTTTTAGTTCTAATGGCAATTTATTGAAAATTTTGACAGACTTAAGTTAAGTACTTTAGAGCTATGTTTGACTACATTTAATTTTGGCTGCAAAGAATTAGGTAAATCTTTCCTGCGCGTTTCCACCCTAGTTTCCCTTTCTTCCTTTGTCTCGTATTTATCTAGGTTTTTTAGAAAACTACTTAGTAGAACCAAAATATAAAGACAAGGTACCGGTAGAATTTTTATTTTCACAAAATGCTCTCTACAAGATTCAGTCTGGTCTATGCGAAGAATAAGTTCTGAGGGCTCTTTTTTGCATAACAAAGGCTGCATCCATATTGTATTTACAACTGTTCCCCCATAGTTTAATACTGTACCTCAGCTTGGACTCAACTAAGGCAAAATAAACATTTCGTAATTGAGCAATGGTTAGTTCGTCCCTTAAGCTTCTCAAGGCATAGCATGCACTGCTGAGAGTATTTACGATTGCTTCCAGTTCTTGTTTCCAGCTTAAGAGCGCATCAATTTTTATCCCTAAAAATCTTAGGCTTTGTACAATTTCCACTTTATTTCCCAATGAAGCTATTTTAATACTATCATTATTCCTCACGGTTGATTTAAATAGCATACATTTAGTTTTCTCCACATTGAGTTTTAAATTGTTAGTGGAAAACCAATGTTCAAAAGCAGACAGTGCATAATTCACTTTATTTTCTAAGTCTTTTACAGAGATATCGTTCATAACGGCACTTGTGTCATCAGCAAAAATAACCATTTTGATGTCTGGTACTATCTTAAACATATAGTTTGGTAAGTCATTAAGAAATATTATAAAAAATATTGGACCCAAGACTGAGCCCTGTGGAACTCCCTTTTGTACTCTAACAAACTTTGATTTGTTAATTTTTTCCTGTCAGCTTTCAACTGACTTAATTTCCACGTACTGTGATCTATTCTGTAAAAACGAACTGAAAAGCTTTAAGACATTATTTCTTATCCCGTAATGTTCTAGTTTGTCTAAAAGGATTTTATGTTCAAAAGTATCGAAGGCAGAGCTAAGATCTAGGAATAGTCCTGCCACTTTTTCTTTATTATTTAGTTTGCTAACCACATCATCCACTAGTGAGTCTATTGCATCAATGGTTCCTATGTTTCTTTGATACCCAAACTGTTGACAGGTAATGATATTGTGTTCAATCAAATGTTTGACAAGCCTATCTTTCATTACCTTTTATTAGAACATTATATTAGAACCCAATGGCTTGCGCTTGGCACGCGACGATGGCAAGAGACCGGACGGTATGTCTCTGTTTCTTTGGAAGATGGGTAGGCCTTTAGTGTGGGACGCAACATGTGTCGATACTCCTACGCCATCTCATCTTCCTAGCTCATCGTGCTATGCTGGGGCTGCCGCTGCGGCTGCAGAGAACCTCAAGCGGCGTAAATATAGTAACCATAATGGTAACTTTTCGAGCCGTTTGGGGTTGAAACTCTAGGACCGTGGGGTCCAAGTGCTCACAGCCTTTTCAAGGATATTTCCAAACGCTTAGTTGACACTTCCCTTGACCCAAGGGCTGGCTTTTACCTTGGCCAAAGGCTTAGCATTGCCATACAACGTGGCAACGCCACCAGTCTCTTGGGTACATTACCAGTTGACAGCGTTGAGGAGGAGTTTTTTGACGCCACGCACTTTAGGTTATTTTAATCAATAAATTCTAATGTACCTATGTATATAATAGTGTTATTAGTTCAATTAATAAATTAATTTATCTGTACAATACTATCTAGGTATATAAAATTATATTTATAAATCTAGGTACTTATATGTATTTTTAAACTAATAATGCATAAAATAAAAGGCTTTTTTATTTTATTTAATGCATACATGTGTGTGATAAGAGAATCTTTAATGATGATCACATTCAGCCCATTTATTATGTCTAACTTAGTATTAGTATTTTAAAATAATAGAGATTACTAAAATAGAAACTTTAATTATTAATTACAAGTGCCTAACGTCTGTACTAGGTAGCACTAGCTGAAACCTAACCTAGTCTTTTTTTCAGCCTTATTTTATCTTCACGTAATGAGAATGATCGATAACCCATTATGACGTCACAAGGAAGGTGTTTAAGTGGTAGTACTTCGTTTAACAAGAAACCTTTTAGTACTTAAAGCGCCTTTGTTGGCATCATCGATCGGTTGCACCAGCTGTTAGTGCGTCGCCGCCGGTGCGGGTTCGATTCCCTTATTCTTCGACTGCAAAACTTTGAGAAGAAGGTTTCTAATTGCTTGGTTTACACTTAATATTTAATCAAGCTACCACCATAGGACCACATATTGACATATTCCAAGGGCAATCTCTTGGAATATGGCAATATGTGGTCGTGTGGTGGTTCACGCATAAGTTCCAAAAACCAGTTAAATATTATTTTTGCGCCATGATGTCAGATATTGGATTCGAAAAAAAATTAAATACTCAAGTTAACAAAACTAACTTTTGAGTTTTGACGAAGTTTGTTAACTTTTTCCTAACTTCAAAAGACTGCACCCGAAACTTGGACTTTAAATGAGAAACTGTGCTAAATATAATTCTATGAAAGAGTTGAAGTCGATCGCTACTTAGAATTAGAAGGAGCGTGATCGTTCAGCTGACACAATGAAGTGGCGTGGAGGGTGGAACGGCGCGACTCGCGACGTATCACTGGCCGCGGCGGACGTAGGACGCGGTCTAAACGTGAGGTGGATGGCGGAATCTCGAAAGCGAAAACTCACCACCACATCATCGGGCCGCAGTTCATCGCATTTGTAAACACACGACTTAATTACCAAGCTTAGAGTGTCAGGATGCTTAATTACTTGTTATCATGTGCCTATGCCTATGAGTATGGTGTGTAGGGAAAGGATTGTTTAAAGAAAAATACAGAAAAACGAGACTAGGCATTTATTTAAATTAGGTTTGTCAGTTATTTAAAGTACAGGTAGGTAATTAGATAATAGGTAATTAAGATTAATTTACCAAGCTACGAGTATGTTCATTCGTACAACTAGGTTTTCATGGAGACCAAGAATTACTAAAAAACCTGACTACTGAAATATCACGCTCCAGTTAAATTCGAGGTTTACAAAATCGACTCCACCTATTGTTGAAGTCAATTAAAATGGAGCCTATGTTACCCGGGCCATAATAACGAATAGATTGACATCTTATTCATCAAAATCGGATGAATAGTTTAGGCACTACGGAGGGACATACCTACATACATACAATAGTAGATTATACACCGAGGGGATAAAGCACTGTTTTATGTCACGGGCGCGATATTGAATTCTGAACGTAACGAAGGACTCCAGATTTAACTCCCGAGCGCAGCGAGGGTGTGGTAATTAAGACGAGTCCTGGGCGCAGTGAGGGTTCAAGCGCGCCCAAGACAAAAACATCTTTATCCCCGAAGAGTGTACTCTACTTTTCTCACCTTTTGCGAGACAATAAATAAGCAAGGCTACTAAAACAGCGTTTTATTATAGTAAATTAAAATTAATAGTGAAAATTGATGTTTGAGACATTAGTAGTTAATTAGATTTTAATTTTGTTTCTTTTTTTTTAATTTAATTTAGATTTTAATTTTGGTTTTACGTATTGAAATCGAAATCTTGGTTTTAATTTTAATTGTGGGTTTTTTTTATCTAATTTAATTTGTGTCTAACTTAGTGTATGTTCATTTTAAATGTAATTTTATAATAATTTTTTAAATTTTACTTGCTTATTGTAATTGTATGATTCAAAGTTGATTGAAATAAATAAATGAAAAAATTAATGAATTAGTCCAGTTGTGGAAAGACAAACTTATATTTTTATTTGGTACGTTTCTCGAAGTTGAGGTAGAGTTTATTTGAGTATTGTTCACAGCTTCAGAAACTTGCGTCTGAGGGTCGTTTTGTAGTGTAAAGGTTAGGGAAGGTGGTCCTTGAGGCAGTGGGCTTGATGTGATGTGTTTTGAGGTGGATGGCTGTGGTGGCAAAGGTGTCCAGGGATCATCATTTTGAGACGAATTAATTATAGATTTGTGTTTTCACCAATACGACAGCTTATTCTATTCTTGTTCTGTATTGAATTTTCTATGAAGCCCTCCGCTACTGCATCGGATTTCCAGCTACCGAGTCATTATATCTGGGCCATGTCTGCACCTGAATCTGCCAACAGACTTGCCGATGTTCTACGAAAAGAATGGCCCGTGTAGAGCTCGGGTTTTTGCAATTTTAAGTATTTGGCAATTTCTTTTGGCATGGCACTAATTTTATTTTTGCCAATAACTTGTCTGGTGCATTTGCCATTGCTGTAACCTACAAAAAATCTGTTGGTGTTTATGTTAGAGAGGCGTAGAGCTTAGTACTTTTCGACAATTCTTGCATACTCTTCACGAACTATGAATGACCGTTCTCTATTTGTTTTGGTATCAGGTAAGTTTACCAGCAACAACTCTGCATGCTTTTGGATATCATTGAATTTCATGTTTACGAGTTAATTTCCCCGACAAGCGCCATTCACTCCAAAAATCAAGGCCGCCTTTAATAAAAAAGAGGAATGTGAGTACATAAGTAAATTAATAAAAAATCTTGCTTCAAAATAATTTTGGGTAGTCTTAATTTTTTTTTTTTTAGTTTTTGGCATAGAATAAGCCTTTTATTTATTACTAGCTGCTGTCCGCGACTTCGTTCTCGTGGAATTTGGTTATATATGTATATTTCATCGGGAACTTTTCAGTTTTCCGGAATAACAAGTAGCCAGGATATAAGCTATCTCCATTCTAAATTTCATCCAAATCCGTCCAGCCGTTTTAGCGGGAAGGATAAACAAACATACACACTCACACACAAACTTTCGCATTTATAATATTAGTGTGATACATACATATAGTAATTGACGCAATTGTAGGTACTAGAAATTCAATCACTATGTAGGTGGTATTCATTCATACTCACTTTTATGGCAAGAAAGCTGTGGTCGGGAGCTTCATTTAGAAAAGTTTCCACATTTTGAGTTGTAAATACTTTTGACTTCTTTGCTCGATGACTACCCGATTTCCTTTTTAAAAATGCCAATAACTTGGTATATATGTATTAATCTGGATGTCGTGTTTAATGCTTATTGTCGACCTGAGCATAGAATAGATGCACCACAGGCTGCTTGCTTTCTTTGTAGATGCTAGATGCTGGAAATAGACCAGAAGCACTGATTCAGATTCAGACACAGACTTTGCACCTTTTGCAGTTTTCCATTTGTCGAAATCGTTGTAGGCTTTCAGGTATTTTTCCTTTGCCTTCTCTGGGAGTAGATTATGAATAATGCCTAAGGCATCCAATCTAATGGACTCCGGAGTTAAATCACTTTCGTCACTCGACATTTTAACAGAACTTTTCTTCTATTTTTATATATTTTTAAATCTTTGCAGTTATTACGTATATTATTGCAGCGTCTAACAATACTCGCGGCGTTTGCTTAACTTCAAATGTGTTCCATTCAGCTTGCCGTGGCCAGCTCGATTTTAGAAAAAGTTCGATTTCAAATAAGTTCGACGCGGCGCCGGCCCCGGCCTTCGAGTATTGGTTGATCTATTATTAGGAAATTAGACTTTAATCCCATTGCATTAAGAACTATGCAAAGTGAACATATTACTAAACATATTATAACCCAGCGGGTTATAAGGAGATTCAGTCCAACATTACACCCCGGCTAAAGCCAAGGGCTTTAATGACTTGCTTTACGTAAAGCCGGCTCCACATCCTTGGCGAACGAACACGAACATTTGGATGGGTGTTTGTTTGTGTTTGCCTGTTTTTGTTTGTGGTCTCCCGTGTTCGGTGTCGGTGTCGGTTTTTCTTCACAAATCAAAGGATGTTCGGCAAACCGTTTGAGATGTATCCAAACGCTTGGTAGCAATCAGTATGGCGCGCAAGCCGAGCTCGCACGCGGCGGATGTTCCCTAGTTGTTTGTAGCAGATTTTCGATGTATTTTTCTTGAATTTAAATTAAAAATAGGACAACCCGAAAGTAATAGCTGCCACAAGCTCGTCGTCCGCCATGTTTTCTGATCCGGAATATACTAGCACGTTCGCCGAGCTTGAGGATGCTTGTTTATGTTGGGTGAATGTGGTCGATGTTTGGGACTTTGTTTGTTGTGTTTGGTGTTTGTGACAAACACCAAGCATGTGGAGCCGGCTTTAGGTTTGCATGATAATATGTAATTTGGCATTGTAGAGCAGGTGGTGTGAAAAAATACATAACTACATAGACTGCTAAAATCATTCCTTTTGGCTTCGCCGTAGTCGGATAAAAAGGGACAAGAACCGCCATGGTAACATCTTTTAAGCAGGTATTAAATTATAACATTTTAACATTAATGTAAATTTTTTTTACATAGTTAACGTGACGGATCAATTCTTAAAGTTATAGCATTTTATCAATGAGAAAATATTGTAACTGAAAATCTCCCACCTGGATACAAGTTGCCATGGCTGACCTTGATCGAAGTCTTTAAATTGTCTTCGGACACAGGTTGGCCGAAGCAAGGAAAACCAGTTCAGGTGGAGATTCATAGATAACTCTTCCCTGGAGTAAATGTGGTGTTGCCCCAGAAACGATAGGACACTTGATATCGTGTTCTGCCTGTCCTATTGCTTGCAAATCACAAGAGCTGATGGATGCCACTGAAAGTTACAAACTTGTCGCCAAATGGGCTGACTAATTGTCATCGACACGAACGATAAGAACAAATATTTATAGAACGATAGAATTAGATAGAATAGAAATTACATTTCGAATTGCCAGTATTGTAGAACGGTAGCTTCATAATAAGACCTAATAATATACAGCGTGACATTTTAATGGTTGTTTTCCCGCAGCGAAATGGTTTTGCCTTTGTAATACAATCGTTTAATAAACAATTAAAATATTAGAAACAAAAAATGGCAGATTAACCATTGTGAAAAACAAAACTCGAAACCGACCACGAACCAATAGTTATACCTCCTGATTGCGCTGAGCGCCGCCGCCGACCGGCCGCGCGGCCGTTGACCCACGTGCTTTTCAATCAGCTGATAAGTTGATAACTTATTCTTAATAACAATAAGCTTTACCCAACAAGTTATTCAAATTTTCCCTTTATACTTTTACGGGCTTAGGACCGTCATAAATACCTACGTTTTTAGCTGCAATTTACTGAACACGAAATTAAATAAAAACAAATAATTTTCTGAATTAGATACCTAAAAAAGTATTTGTGGCGTATTTCAAAAATTTGATTCAACTTATTTACAATAATTTTAATTAACTAAACTACTTTTAAATGTTCACTATTTACAAAAGTACGAGTAGGTAGGTACTTACACTTCCCGGTAACGGAGTAACTGTTCGAAGTGCAAGCCACTGCGTTGTATAACAATCGAGCACGTTTTAATTGGTTGTCTTTCAATTTTAGTAAGGTGACTTCTTACGACGATATTAAAAGCGTCCACTATCACAGTTATTAACGCGTCGCGAGTTTCATGTTCCTCACGATACACTAGGCGCTTGAGCTCCGACCAGCGACCACAAATAAAAGTCCGGAATAATGATTTGTAACATTTCAGGTAGGTTCCACTTGTCCTGTCACGAAATGCGGCCCAATGAGGTGGCCAATAATTACCGGGCCCACACATTAACACATAAAACGCACTTGATGCGCACACTCGCGAATAACATGTGGGTTATTCAAAGCCCAAAAATGTTCGTTACGCTGGTTGAGTCCAACTCGCGTAAAAGTTGCTTCATTCGTCCACAAAATGTACGTATTTTGATTGTCCATCAACCAACCATCAAGGTTCATAACCCCACGAAGACGGAGCGACTCCAAGTGTTGCGGCTCCGCGTAAAGTCGCCGGGCCAGTTGCACCATAGCGACGTTCTCCAAATTGCAATAACTGTAATGGCGATCCATTGCACGATAAGATAACACGTGCTGCGCGTACGACAATCGCGGAAAAACTAAGTAATAAGTATTACATAATACAATAATAATACAATAGGTAGCCAGCGGGCGGCGTCGTCGTTTGTAATTGATGCGCGCAGGCTAGTTTATGTCGTATCGCTACACGCGAGAGCTTATTTTGCTTTGAACATTTATAAATCGGTCTTTCCTTTGTCGGCTTCGCGGCTGTGTTTTGTATTGTTGCGTGAAAACTAGTTTATGCCGTATCACCACGAACGAGAGCTTATTTTACTTTGAACATTTATGCATCGTGTCTTTCGGCGGCGGGCGGCGCGTGCGATTCGAATAGTACCTACAAGGTACGTCTAGTGTTACTATTGATTCTCATGTTTTCGAGTTGATGAATATTTTTTTAATTATTTTAAAACAAAAACATATTTATTTTTTTACTTTTACTCTATGCGGTATGTAATGAATTAGTGGATGGGTGACCACTAATTCATTACATACCGACTTTCCTCCGTGCCTCGGAAAGTACGTAAAGCCGTTGAGCCGGCTGTCATTTGTATTTCTTTGACAGTCGTTACACGTAATCAGTGGCCCGAAAGTCTGACAACGAGTCTTACCAAGGGGTACCGTATTACTCACCTAGTAATAACTGGGTTGTGTTCTAGGTCAGAAAGGCAGTCGCTCCATTTAAAATACTGATATTAAGTTGCACCCGATTAGACTGGAAGCCGACCCCAATAAAGTTGGGATAAATCTAAGCAGATGAGTATTTATCACATTATTTTTATTATATACCTAATCGGTAATATAATAAGTTAACAAAGGAATAAATATAAACATTAAAAATGTATAGTAAAAAGAATTAGAACAGTTTTCGAAATTCAGTTCTTGTGCGGCACGTTTTATTTTTTTTTGTTCATAATTCGTGCTTGTTCCAAATTCAAAATGTTTTTATTCACTCAGTGAGTAAAAGAGCGTTTTATTCACTGTTATCGATGAATAAAATGCCCCTTTTCGAGTGGCAATGATAAAAATAAAAATATGGCCCTACCACACGAGGTCCGGAAATAATTAGGGCTCAATTTTAGAACCTTTAATGTTGTTGTATTTTTTGCAAGAAAGTTTTGAAAAAATGGTAAATGATCGTCCTCAAATTCTGCGTCATGCGATATCTGTTACAGTGCCTACTACTTGGGTGCCTCGAACTTAACTCAAGATGGACATCCAACTGTATAAAATACAGCCTGAAATTTTAATGGTTGTTTTCCCGCGGCAGAACAACTTGTCATAAGGAGTACTTTCGAAGCATAGAGTAAAAGTAAAAAAATAAATATGTTTTTGTTTTAAAATAATTAAAAAAATATTCATCAACTCGAAAACATGAGAATCAATAGTAACACTAGACGTACCTTGTAGGTACTATTCGAATCGCACGCGCCGCCCGCCGCCGAAAGACACGATGCATAAATGTTCAAAGTAAAATAAGCTCTCGTTCGTGGTGATACGGCATAAACTAGTTAGTAGTGGATGGGTGACCACTAATTCATTACATTGGTAAGCCCGGCTTAACCTTGAAGATCGACCCGAGTGGTTGTTATTATTAACCCACGAGAAATATAAATAATATACTGCTGTTAATTTTCTCGCAGTCAATGGTAAAAAGTAGAGTACACAACTCGTGAAAAAAATAATTTATCTCGGTTCTTGTATCCCTCGCTCCGCTCAGGATTCTACTCTAGAATCCCTTGCTACGCTCGGGATTCTACTCTAGAATCCTTCGCTGCTCTCGGGATCCAACTTTGTCCCTCGATTTAAATTCCCTTTTTTCTCACTTGTTGTATAATCTACTATTGTTGTGATCGTATTAGCATCTAATCGGATTTTAATTTTATGTTAGTACATGTTTACACAAATAGACAAACATATTTGTCAACGTAACGTTATCGTAACGTGGCAACGCCGCCAGTCTCATGGGTACATTACCAGTTGACTGCGTTGAGAAGTGTATTCATAGGTTAGTTATTTTAGGTTATTTTAATTTATAAATTTTAATGTATACAATGAATATTTTTTTCACAGAACGTAAAAAACGTATCGTTTGGTTGTTCTTGTTAAACTGAAATGTGCCAAAATATTCATCAAATAGTCAAAAGTCGTAAATAATCAAACCTCGAATGTGTAATAACCTAATAACCAAATCGCTAATCGCGCATACCAGAGACACGTTCGGCATGACTACGAGCGAAAGCCTTCACGCTCGCATCCGCACCCCTCCGCGCGCGCCTCCCGCCGCGCCATCCTCTCAACCGCAAGAGTGCTGGCTGCGGACGTCGAGTCAGCCGGAGGCCGCCGCGCCGCTGACATCGCAACGTCCCATGCAACACCACTCGTTGCTCACACCATCGAACTTTTGCTAAGTGACTGAAGCCGCAACGATGGACGTGGACGAGTTCCGTATTCGCGGCAAGGAGATGGTGGACTACATCTGCACGTACATGAACACGCTGCAGACCCGCCGCGTGATCCCGTCCGTGGAGCCGGGCTACCTTAGGGCTGCGCTGCCGGCGGAGGCTCCGCACCTTCCCGAGGCATGGGACGACGTGATGAGCGACGTGGAGAACAAGATCATGCCGGGGGTGACACACTGGCAGCACCCGCGCTTCCACGCGTACTTCCCGTCCGGCAACGCCTACCCCTCGATCCTGGGTGACATGCTGTCGGCTGGAATCGGCTGCATCGGATTCTCTTGGGTACTTAAACTTTTACTTTACGTTATAATTCCTAAATTAAGATCCATAATATCGGACTTACCAAATTAGTTTAATTCAAACATCTTATTGGGCATCTAAACGTTTTCAAACCCGGTACAAACTAAATGTTGGCGTACCTCTTTCGAAACTGAAAGACTACCAAAAATTCACAGCAAAGTGCTACGCCGTAGGCGGGCTTCGGGCAGTTCAAAAGTCTACGTTTTTTCTCTTACTTAAACTTTAGAACCTCAAAACTTTATTATCTACTAAAGTTATATATTTTTTTTCAAAAATCATGAACATCATAAGTTATATATTTTTTTTCAAAAATCATGAACATCATAAGTTATATATTTTTTGTCAAAAATCATGAACATCGTGACCCGTAAAAAATAATTATATAACTGAAAGAATTTTTCCTTGTAAAAGCCATGAATGATATATTTTGTGCTTGGTTTAGAGCAATAAAACCGTCTCGTTTTGCTATTGTTCACATAAAATCTCTACAATTACTAACAATAGTTGTTTGATCTTTTAACAAAAGTTAGATAAAACACACCGATAAGAAAATGAAAACGATCCTAGTACACTTAGATCGCACTAAAGCAATCGTCAGATTTGATTGGCGTGCAGGATGATGGATCGAATGTTAATAAAGTGGCTATTAACTAACGTCTATCTTTACATCGTTCACAAATCGCTTCTTAAATAATGACTTTTACTCAATAAACACTTTGACTGTTTATAGATACGGGTGTTAGTAATCTAGTCTGGTAATCTAGTCTAGTAATCTAGTGTTAGTAATAATTCTAATCAGCTAGTTTCTTAACTACTTATATAAGAAATAAGTCTGACTGAACGAGAAAATACATGTTTCCCTAATTCAATCCAGTCAAATGTTCCCACACTCAACAACTGCCTTTCTCTTGCCATCCACGCTGGTATTTCTTTACATACCTAATTTATTGAATTAGACACATATATATATATATATATTACTAATTACTACTATTATTAATATTATTTATTTTAATTTTATATTACTATTATTAATTACTAACTATTAAGACCTAAACTAATAATAATAAATTACATATTTTGTACCATTACCTCATCATTTCTGTACATTATATATATCTTGTAGATTTATTCGATTTCTGTAGCTTCCATTGCCCCGAAAAGATAAATGTGGAAATGATTCAGAACATCACATGCCTTGGCATTTTAAAAGTTTAGTGGATGGGTTGTCAAGCTATCACTCACAGTAGTTACCGCGTTGTATTTAACGAAAATGTAGTTTTAATTAGATTTCTTTTTAACAATTTTTCGGCTTGATTAGTTAAATAAAAGTTAAATGAACGACACGATACTAAGTTTTAAAGTAATAGTAAACTTTCTATGTTAGTACATTTATACGTAAGTGTATCTAGAGGACATAAATCGGTCTGAGTCAAAGACAGCGATTGCAACAGTATTGATTGCCATGTGATTGGTGTTTTAAATAAGTAATATGGCACTGCTGACCTTATTCAACAACAAAAAGGTACAATTTGTTTTGAACGTGTAGTAACATATTGTAACTTCTATTAACCAACATTGAATTCCCCTTTGTAAAACCTAATAAGGTAACCGCGGTAGTGTGTTCTTGGGTTCAAATTTATTATTTCTACTAATAGTAAAGTTAAAATAAGGATTTAAAATAACCTACCTAGAGGCTAATGGCTTACCTAGTTGTACATACTATTTCAGCTGAATATGATTAACGTTCGTCTGCTCACGTACAATAATGAATCAGCTGGCATTATTGCCCGTAAAATCTACTGATTTCAAAATAATAACAATGGGTCAAACACAAAATATGAAATTCAGTATTTCCAAAAATATAAAACCTCACATTATGAGTTCGAAAATCAGCCTCTATTCGTGTAGTCTTACAAAATATCGACATCGATCAGTCTCACATATTGTCACGAAAATAACAATTTTCACTTTTATAACGCCACAGAAAAAACTTAACTGTATAAAGATAAAAACCTTGTTTATGCAATGACATTATTATGATTTGTTTACAGAACTTAATTTATAATGATCAGAATAAAAACACTTTCGTTACAAGATAGAATAAAGTTTGAAAATTCAAGTACCTATTTTAGAAAATTAATAAATAATAAAAATTGCCCACAGAATGGACATCTTTTTCTTGTAGAAATTCCATTGCTAATATATACGCAATACAGAAAAGATCTTTTCAATACACTTTCTCGAAAACTGGTTCTTATCGCACTACGATTAGGTTCAACATGCAATGTATTTCACACGAGTGGATTTTTAATATTTTTCCGCACACGTGCGGAAATAAAAATTTCCACAGATAAGTCCAAATGGGTTCAATGACTATAGCTTTAACGGTGGTGATTGTTTTTTTTTTAATCTCGGTAAAGAGATATGCGTCTATACGGCGTAAATATTTTTTTAGTATTTAAATGTGTTTATAAATAGAATATCATAGTTATACATGATTATTTAAAACAAATATTTACTTTTTTGAACAAATTAACATATACAGCGTGAAAAAAATAATCAGCTGTCCTATACAAAATTTCAATACCTACTCGACCCAAATGTATGGGACAGCTGATTATTTTTTTACGATTTCGATGGTGGTCCCATAGAGAAAGTTGTTCAGTTTGATAGTCCGTACCACAGTCTTCCATATGATTATACCCTTTCTGTTACATGCTGTATATTGTGTTCTAAATGCAAAAATATTTGATTTTTCTTCTTTTCATATTAGGCTGCATAGCGGCATCATACCTTTGCTTCTTCTTCAGCCTGGCGAAAGCAAAGCGCGGAAAAAAAAGCAAATTAAATCATAGTTTCTTAGTAATTCCTGACAAAAATACTTTCTTTTTTAATATTTTATTTCTTCGAAAGTGTATTGAAAAACGTCGTTTGAGACGCGTGGGGATTTGTTATTGCACTTCTCGGCTCCATAACACCCTCGCCTGCAGCTCGGGTGTTAATTCCGCGCTCGAATGCAATAACAAAGTTTCCCCACTTATATCAAAATGTACTATTAAAACACGACCAAAATCTTGTTTATCCTTTAATAACAATATTTTCGCACCAACGCAGATACCATTTTATAAACATCACGAACGAATGAACGACTTAGGAAACAGTGATGCCAACATAACCCAATAAAAATATTGGGTGCGTTCGAGATATTTGAAATTATAGTAGAAGACTACAAATATTCGAACGACATGTTTATATGTTTTAATTCGTGTTCGTAAATATGAATTGCTGATTTTTTTATCAACGCCAATATGAAAAATTGTTTAATTTCTACATACATTCAGATTATAAGAATGTATTTATTGTTCCTCAAAATTTTTTAAACATCTATCAAACTGAGGTGCTAAGCATCCTAACAGTCTACAATAGGAGACATTTTGGTATGAACGAAAGCATTTTAACATTAATTATTTTATTCATATAAATAAAATAAGATTGAATATAGTATGCCGACAGCATGATCATAAATAATGAAAATATAAACACGCTTAAAAAATGTACATTGTCATCTGGAATTTATGTAACCTGAACACTTTTTCATACGTGTTTGTGTTTTACCCCAATAACCTATTTGTCGACCGACTGCCACACCAATTACAAGTTTTAATTCTTTGTTAGCAAATGCTTTAAAATCAACAAAAAAAACACAAAACACAGCTACATATAAAACCTTCACGCAATGTTATAAGTGTTGATTTGAACCAAAACTATAAAGGACCCCAGAATTCACAAAAAAAAAAAACAGTTCTTAGAGCTGTATACTACAAACGAAATCATGGAAACCTAAAACATCCTGATCCCGAAAGGATTGCCTTAAAAATGTTTACATTTTTGAGCATTTTCGTCCACAGTCAGACTGTCACAAGCAGTAAACAAAAACTACCTATACATATAACAACCCCGGCAGCGCTACAATCTTCCCGACTCGTAACAGTCGTAGATGTCCGTTGCTACGGCGTAGCGGGTTCGATTCCTACAAGCCAAAATTTCAACCACTGTACAGTGGTTGAAATTTTAGCTCCCCCCCCCTAAAAAAATACTGGTTTGTCTGCTAAAGAGAGATTTATAAGTACTTATAAATCTTTCTTTATTATTCCAGTATTTTTTTTAGGATTTAGTAACCGAATGGCAAAAAACGGACCCCTTATAGATTCGTCATGTCTGTCTGTCCGTGTATGTCACAGCCACTTTATTTCGAAACTATTAGGACTACACAGTTGAAACTTAGTAAGAGGTACATAATAATATATTCTGTGAACCGCTTTACGATTTTTATACAAAAAGTTATAAATATAAAAGATTAAGGGATAAATATAAAGGATTAAGGGGTTAATCTCTATATCTTATCCCCCTAAAAGGAAATGAAACAAAAAAAAAATCTCATCAAACCTATACATGCGGGATGTCTATAGATAAGTAGGGTGGCATTCAGGTTCCAAAAACCATTTTTTCTCAAAGTCAATCGTTTGAAAGATAGATACTTCCAAAGTGTTAAAATGTGTGTGCCCTCTAATTTCCGAGGCAAGAGGAGGAGAATTCTGAAAAAATGTAGGATTTTAGAACGTAAATAAAATTTTCCACCAAAATTGGTTTGAATAAGATTTGATGTTTTGAATAATTTTTGAGATATGGGACTTTTTCAACAAACTGTAGCAGGATCTTTTTTTCATTCACATACTATGTTGTCGGTAAGTGTACCGACAAGTGACGTCACGCGAATTAACGACGCTCTGTATCGTCTAAATTTTTAAACAATAAATACGTATCCAATATTTCTTGGAAATCCATCAGACGGAATAATTAGTTTTTTCTGGTCATCTACCTTCTTGCGCCATAAAGTACGCCCTGTGAACGGTCCAAATGGCCGCGTGGAGCACCTAGTTGTACATACCACGACTCATTGTAGCTCAATGACAATATGATAAAGGGTCATCTACTAACCTACTCGTACAATAATGAGCCAGCTTGCATTATTGCACGTAAAATCTACTGATTTCAAAATAGTAACAATAACCTATTCGCCGACCGCTGCCACACCATTCAACCCGTTACCAAAGATTACAATACAATTTACGAGTATTAGACAAACGCCATGAGTATTATTACCTTAAAAGGTAGTAATAGGTGTATTATTACCTATTGTATTTGCAGAAATAGGAGTTCTTCTGTTAAACGTAACGCAAACAAAATGTGCGAAGACTGGAAAGAATTAAAAAGTTAATAATCGATAACATACTAGTATGAATAGTTAACTAAGGTCGCTTTGAAATTTGCCGACAACCAATAATTCCGAATTAATACCTTTAATTCTGTTAGCAAACTATTTAATGTTTGCTATTTTAAAACAAGACAAGTAAAACCTTCATGCAATTGTCTGATTGATTCAGACTATTTACTAAGGCACTTAACTATAATTTAATTGTCCTATTTGATAGGTCCCCTTAATTAACCGTGTCTGTTAAGGCTTTGAAAAATATAAAATGTCTATATGCCAAACTCCGAATGAATAGAAAAAAAACAATCTTCTAATACAGCCCGTCTCGTAGCAGTCGTAGTAAATGTCCTCTGCTACGGCGTAGCGGGTTCGATTCCCACATGCCAAACGGTCAAGCACCGTAGCCGTACCTATCTTTCGATTGCAGTAACTATTTTATTATCATTTTTAGTTATCACCAGTAACTATCTCTATTTTTCTTTCTTCGCAGGCAGCAAGTCCAGCTTGTACAGAACTGGAGATTATAATGCTGGATTGGATGGGTACGTACAATTTCGACATTGACAGCAATTTTTAGATTCACCATGTCTGTCTGTCTGTCCGTGTATGTCACAGCCACTAGGACTACACAGTTGGAACTTAGTAGGTACATGTATTCTGTGAACGGCTTTACGATTTTAATACAAAAAAAAAGATTAATGGGGTTTTTGTAGTTCCAGTTCCATGTATGGGGAATTGGGGATACATGGAACTGGAACTACAAAATATTTTTTTCATCAAACCTATATGTGCGAGGTGTCAATAGATAGGTCTTTAAAAATGACATAGAGGTTCCTAAAATCATTTTTTCTCAAAGTCAATCGTTTGAAAGATAGACATTTCCAAAGTGGTAAAATGTGTCCACCCCCCCCTTCTAATTTCTAAAGTAAGAGGAGTAAATTTCTGAAAAAATGTAGGATTGTAGAACGTAAATAAAACTTTCAACCAAAATTGGTTTGAATAAGATTTGATGTTTATTTTTTCAGATATGGGTATTTTTCATCAAACTGCAGCAGTAACTTTGTTATTCATTAACATACTATGAAAAACAAATTTAGTTTTGTTGATGAATGTAAAACAATACAACATATGAACGAATGCCTTCAAAATATTTTTATTATATTGTTTGGTGCTACGGAACCCCGTGTGTGTGTGAGTACGACTCGCACTTGCCCAGTTTTTTTATAGTAAAAAAAAATTATAGCAAAATTAATAACGCCGCTATCTTCGACTCGCATACAAGTAAATTAAAATAGACATAAATATCAAGGAATAGACAAAAAGGATAATAATAACAGAAAGTGTGCGTAGACAGGCGCGTGGCACCGTAGTACACGTAGCAGCCCGTGAAACTTTCGTACCTAGTAAAAGGATGTTCCACAAACTTAATTACAGCGATTGTTTCAGCTCAACATATTAATTACTAGCTGTTGCCCGCGGCTTCGCTCGCGTTTTTGTTGGAGTTTGACCCACGGGCACGTTGTAAATATAGCCTATGACACTCGGGGATAATGTAACCTTCTATTAGTGAAAGAATTTTCAAAATCGGTTCAGTAGATCCAGAGATTA
Organism: Eugnorisma glareosa; assembly: GCA_947578425.1. Classification (NCBI taxonomy): domain Eukaryota; kingdom Metazoa; phylum Arthropoda; class Insecta; order Lepidoptera; family Noctuidae; genus Eugnorisma; species Eugnorisma glareosa. The sequence continues at coordinate 12,519,007 of OX387966.1, read as the reverse complement.
CCCCCTACATACAAACTTAAAACAAATTTTACTTCTTTATAATATTATAGTATAGAAGTATGTATTATTAAGGGCCTTTTTCCCACTGGAGGGCAAAGGCCTTCGTCGGGGGCCACGTGGTGGCCCCCGGCCACCGTAGGCGCGGGCCTGTGGACGGTGAGCTATGGGCCGTGTCGACGGCACGTTCGTGTTCCACGCGCGCCTCAAAGAGAGTCAGCAAACAGAAAGGGGTCCGAAAGAACCGATGCCTGCCAGGGTTGCGGGACTGTTCGAAAGAGATACCGCGGCCCTGGAACACAAAGGGCAAAGGAAGGAACATGGATGGGTTTTAGTCAGTAAAAGTCTGACACTCCCTCCTGCTCAGCCCAGAGTGGGAGGGGATTGATTTCCCATACGAAAAAAAAAAAGGGCAAAGGCCTTCCATCCTTCTTTCCACTTTTCTCGATCTAATTCCAATGAGGCCAATCCTTTAAAAACGAGTCCTGCACATTTGTGAGTTATTGATTTTATTATAGCACCTACATTTTTTACCATCTTAATTTTTGCAGCAATTTATACCTATCAATGTCTTGTTTCTATTTTACTCCTAGCTGAAAAATGACCTTTTTCGTTGAAAAAATATTTTAACTTAATTATGAAATTTCAGGTAAAGCAATTGGTTTACCACCCAACTTTTTAGCGCTCGAAGAAGGAAGCAAAGGCGGCGGCGTTATAGAGGTAAACATGTTTAAAGCAACCATTTAAATATTGATTAAGATTAAAAAGAGATCGATTGTCTAATCATCATTATCATTTGTAGGGATCGGCTAGCGAGTGCGTGCTAGTTTCAATGCTAGCTGCCCGAGCCAATGGCATCAAACGGCTCAAGCATCAATTCCCTAACGTAGATGAAGGGCTATTACTCTCCAAACTAATCGCCTACTGCTCCAAGGAAGCGCATTCCTGCGTCGAAAAAGCTGCTATGATCTGTTTCGTTAAACTTCGCATCTTACAACCGGACGATAACGGGTCTCTTCGTGGTGATACTTTAAAAGAAGTAAGTTTTAGTGTTCATAACATTGATCCCTATACGTAATCGAAATGTCTTTTTAAGTTTAGGTTATTGAAGGTAGAAAGTGGAAACAGACCAGTAATGTAGCTTGGAATAAGAATACTGATTTCGAAATATACTTAGTCGAAATAAAATTCTAAACTCTCGAATAATCAAAGTCACAACTGAAAATAGTTCACGAAACTAGTTAGTTACATTTGAATGAACAGCAACCTTTTATTTGGTTACCGTTATTGTTTTAAATGGAATTGGGCCATGCTATGGAGAGCAGGTTATGCAGGAGAGGTGCAGATAGGCGGACGGTAATTGAAGAAACAAGACGGCACGGCACTCGGGCGGCGCTCGGCTCTCGGCGACGAGGCGACGACGATGTCCCGCGTTTAATGACTCGCCCGTAGATGCCGGAAATACGTAGCGAGCCGAGCGGTAATGGAGCCGCATTGTGTGCCACTTTCTATGCCGCAAATATTGAAATTTCACGATACTACCCTCTTATGAGAGGTCTCTAATTGCGAGCTCAAAATACGTTCAAGATTTTTAAGAATGCCTTTTCAATTTAGATTCGATTTACAGGATATCTATTCAGGTAAAAGCAAATATAAGTTTTTTTATTGGATTCTATGCAGTGTTCATTATGATTTTATGCTAACAGGCCATGGAGGAGGACGAAGAAGCCGGTCGTGTTCCGTTTTTCGTTTCCATAACTTTGGGGACCACATCGTGCTGTTCCTTTGACAATCTCCCAGAGATCGGGCCAGTTGCCCGAAAATTTCCAAACGTGTGGCTTCACGTAGATGCCGCTTACGCTGGCAGTTCTTTCCTGTGCCCTGAACATAAATACCACCTTGCTGGAATAGAGTACGCAGACTCTTTCAACACTAATCCCAACAAACTGATGCTCACCAGTTTCGACTGTTCTCTTCTGTGGGTGACTAACCGATATCTATTGACATCGGCCCTCGTCGTCGACCCACTTTACTTACAACATTGCTATGACCACACGGCCATCGATTATAGGCATTGGGGTGTGCCATTGAGCCGTCGCTTTCGTTCACTCAAGTTGTGGTTTATGTTACGAAGCTACGGAATCAGCGGCCTGCAGAAATACGTGCGCCGTCATTGCGAACTCGCTAAATATTTCGAACAACTCGTGAAAAAAGACGATAGATTCCAAGTCTGCAATCAAGTGAAGGTAAGACGTTTATCGATCTTTTGGGCTTGATGATAAATTATAAATTAATTCCGCTTGCACGTACTCGGCAAAGACAGTACAAGGTGAGTTCAAAGTGTTCAAACACAGCGATGCACTACACCTTCTTAATCTATAGGTTAGATATCGTATTAGATATTAGCAAATAAATGATTTTGAACTTAAATAATTGAACAATTCAAGTCTTGGTTAATTTACATAGCTTTGCAATTAATTAAAACATGGTAGTGCCTCCTCTTAATTGCTGAGTAAGTCGGGCTTAATCAAACATCTCCGATTTTCAGTTGGGCTTGGTTTGCTTCCGTCTTGTGGGGAGCGCCGAGGATCCGGGCGAGCAAATAGACGAGCTCAACAAGAAGTTGTTGACCAACATCAACGCATCCGGCAAGTTGCACATGGTGCCGGCGTCCGTGGGCGAACGATTTGTTATCCGCTTCTGTGTGGTGCAGCAACACGCCACGCGCGAGGATATTGGTGATCCATTTATAGATCTGATAATATTTTATTTGCGACATAGGTATCCGCCTACAAGGAAAGGGTATGGCAGCTGTTATATCTACCTACTTACATTTGGTTGATGCATGGCTACTTCAAGTCCCATCCATATTTTATTTACCTTCATGTATTTAACACAGTCGGTCACGGGGCCATGAAAACGACTCTCACAAACCGAGCACCGGTAGAGATACGAGTATAAACTATTAAACAAAAGACGTGGCGGTGCAAACTACTACCATTTGCAGTCAATTGACGCTGGACTTATTTCTGAAAAGCTATTTCATTTAACTATTCCAGAAATAGCATGGGATATAATAAGCGACTTCGCTACGGAGCTTCTGGAGGGACCGGACAAGGAACGGGTATGTCTTTACATATATCTACATTGCAGGTTCAGGTATACCTACAATGATAACATCCAGAAGCAGATTTTTAAGCTTTTGTCCGATTGTTTTCAGGACTTGAACGAGGAGCGCGCTCGTCGCCACAAGGCTGCGCTGGCGCACAAACGCTCGTTCTTCGTGCGCATGGTCAGTGACCCCAAGATCTACAACCCGGCCATCAACAAGACGCCTCCCCCGGCGCCCGCCACGCCCTGCTCCCCGCCGCCCTCCACTGCGGTGCCCGCCACGCCTGACACGCCCGTTGATCTGGAGAAGCTCCAGCCATCTACTCCGTGAGTGTCATGTTTTTATTGATTGGAAATGATTCACTGCAAGAAACTAGGTGGTGTAGTTGTTGCGGGCCATCTGCATTTATTAATGTTCTTAATTTAAATAATGAATATAAATCCTGTTAAAGTTCCACATCGACATCCATCGTAATCCTTATCATTTTTCACTAACGAAAAACGATACATAGTTTATTGTTGTTGTCCGTGCGAAGAGACATTAGGTTAAGGGCGATGATCAGTTGATCACGTTGTCAGGCTATACGGAACATCTATAGTAACGTTTGAATTGCGCTAAAAAGTAGGAGGCACCTACCCTCTTATTAATAAACACGGAATAAAATTACACCAGGAATAACAAAGGAATAACCATACATTTTCAAAGGTTTAAACTTGGAATAACTTTAGTCTGTGTTTATTAATAGGAGGGCTAGAGTTTAAGTGACTATCGTAGCTTTTGCTTATTATGGATTGCTAGTGACGAGATGTTTGGTTAGCCAGCCAGCCCCAACAGGCTGAGCTCTTGGTGACTGGCATCAGGCCTGTCTCTGTGGTCGAACAACTGCGTGCAAAGCGTGGTGACTGGTGAGTGCTACCCAGCTATATGACCAGTAGTGACACACAACAGAACAGCTTACAAGTAGGATAGATAGATATTTGCTAACACTATACGCTATTTTTTTGTCTTATTTTTTCAAAGATTTAATGAGTGTCTATTGGTTCTTGCAGGAAGCAATCGTCTTGGATCAGCTGGCCACTCGGCTTCTTCTTCCAGAGTGTGGATCATGATGCTAACGATTTGCCATTGAGGTTAGCACACATTTACCGCATAACAACACGCATGTTATCATCGAAGGGGGAGGCTAAGTGCTCATTTTCGGAGACGCGGCGCGTCGGGCGACGCGTTGCGCGGCGCGTTGAGCATTTTTTTTCGTCTACGGAGAGGCGGCGCGTGCAGCGGCCCGCGTTACCGCACGCCCAGGTGCAGTGCGTGAGGAGCAGCGGTGGCCACCGCGTCGCCCGCCGCGGTGCACGCGGTGGTACACGCGCTTATACTCCGGGAAGTAGCGTTGCAAATGAAAAAGTCATAGTAAGCCGGCTGAAATTGACATCAATAGTTGATCTTATATGACTAATAAGAGAACCGACCGTCAGCTGCTCAAGTAGAGGTGGGTTTGGGTATGGGAGGTAACGGAAATTGTAAACAAAATAAGTCATAGTACGTCGGCTGAAACTTTTTCATAGATATTAACCAACAAAAACCAAGGAGCCTCTCATTTCAACTCCCTATTGCATATTTAAAAAAAAAAAATATGACCGCGCATAACTTTCTATTGGGTGGACCGATTTTAAAGATACTTGTTCATCAAAGATGTAGTTTGCCTAAAAGACTTGAGCACCGGCTTTCATGGCTCTCTCGCACAAATTACTAATATGTATTTAACACAACATGGTTGCAGGCTAGACAGCTGGCAATTTGTGTGCCATGAAATAGGCTATTCCATTCTTCAATAAACAGGGTGTATCAGAAAGGTGTGGTCATATTTATGGGTGTGATTCAGACCACCAAGCTGAACAACTTTCTCCGTGGGGCCATCACCTTAATCGCGAAAAAATATCAGCTATCCCATATATTTGGATCGAGTAGGTATGAGGTTTAGTATTATATTTATACTTTTCAGATCTTGCCTAAATGTAGTTTTTCTGCTCATCAGGTTCCGCCACCTGGACACGATGGTGCGCCTCAAGAGTCCCGGCACCAACAGCCGCCGCGGCTCCTCGCCGTGCGCGTCGCCCGAACGTCGCGCGCCTTCTCCCCACCATTGACCGACCCCATGATATGTAGTCCTCCCCCACATCACTATCACTTATAGCAGAAATAAATTATTATGTGAGCATTGCAAAGCAAGTTGTTACTTATTTTCCTGCGGTTTTCTTGGGAAATTGTCAGCCTTGAGAATAATTAATGTAATCAATGCATTGATTACTTCTTAAGGAGTATTTTTTTAAGGAGCCTTTCGTCGAAATCAACATCAACAACATAAATTAAATTACTAACACTAAACTTTTTTTTTTTTATCCTAGTCAAATTCAAGGAGTTATCTAAGTATATTAATGATTCTGGACCCGAATCGATAATAAAATGGATCGACAATAATTTTTTTACGGAAATCGATAATCGTAAGTGTTATGTATGTACAGCCTGTATATCATCTAAGATGCCAAATTTTAGATAAAAAATTAGTTGAAGGCTTCTACTTACCTCACAAACAGTCTTCTTCTTTTCATTGTCGATAGTATTTTAATATAACTAGGTACAGTAAAAAAGAAGTGAACACAGTAACAATAATGTCAGTCTGAACTCTGACGCGTAAGAGTAAATTGATAGTCTATGATACCGCATTTTCAACTAAATACTCTTTTCTAACAGCCTTTTAGATTTGTTTACCTCATTTGAACGATTGTTGTTTACATATTTGTGAGATTATGTACAATACCCTGTTTTGGACATATAGTGACTATATTTTTATGTATCCGGCCAATTCCGGCCGGTTTTGGTGACATGTTGATTACTAAGTTTTGTAACTTTACATTGTAGACACAATTATGAAATAATGGTTGTAGACAATGAAATGGTTTCTAGCCCATGTTTACATCTATTTGGGGCTAATTATACCTAAGTACTCTACAGTTTGCGCCTAGTATTCAGCATCAGTAGCGTTCTTTAGCTCATCATAGGTGCACGTGAACGGGCACTTAAGTAAAAAACTCCAGTAAGTAGGCCATGGTCTCATCAGACGCACTTTTTACATCGATACACATTAACCTTAAGATGGTAGGACATGCTTATGGGTACAATCATAGCTACCTTGGCACTGCAGTGCGTCAGAGATGTTTGCGGAAAAGACTATTTATGGTTTTGCCACCATTATTACAAAGAGATTTGCTTCCCTAATGGCGCGTGTTCGCGGCAACACTAACAGTATTTTTAGTGTGTTCGCAGATTGGTGGAAATTCCCAATGATGTGGAAGTGCATGCAGCTCCACGTTGAATTTAATATTGTGTTATCTGGGTCTGTACTACACTGTACCTACTAACACTACTTTTTGCTTGTACTCTAGTATAGTTACTAGGGTGAGTGAACCAAATAAGCCAAAATGAAACTGATTTCTAAAAAAAAAACTAATTGGATAAATGGAAATTGAATTATATTCTCAAATTATATGCTTTAACCCAATGATACGGTGTGTGATTTAAGTTCACCATTCCACCCAACAGTGTGGAGAGTTGTCTTATCTTCTATATCCCAAGCCAGTCCTCTTACATAATTGCTGTGATTATGTCTGTCATGGTAAATAACTTTGGGTTCGGAGTTCTCCACCACTTCACAAACAGTGACAATTTTATTGTCACAGCAAACTGCTACTTTGTCACCCCTGGAACAAAGGAGTAAACACATGAAAAAAAGATCAAGCAAGCAATTAGAGCAAGATTGTGTGAATACCAGGTCTATTCAAAGCTATAATTTTCTCTACAGAAATAACTTACTGTAGATAACAACAATTGGCTATTATGAAAAGTCAGGCCCTATCCGGCACGGTGGCTTTGGCAAGTGACATACTGCAATGTTGTAGGTTAAATGAATGTGTAAAGATAAAAGAAACAGATGGCATTTATATTTTAAATTGACTTTCCATCTAATTCCAAAACTATGCCTCTAAAACTAAGGTCTCCTCTAAGTATTATTTAGTACTTACTCTGGATGTACGGCCAACTTATGCACTGCAGCAGGAAATTCTGTTATTTTGATATCAGTTTCTGAATTTCTTACATCTAACAAATGTAACAGTCCTGCTTCATCTCCGACTACTAGGCGGTTCTCGTCTAACCAAGACAAACAACGGATACAGCAGTCATTGTTCAATAAACCTGTAACAAATCAATCTTATTTTTTAGGTAGAAAAATCGCGGTTTACGGTAAGATACTAACGGTACACTAAAAAAACATTTTTTCTGATGGATGTGAGGGGTCATGGAGGTATTTAAAGAAAAGGTATAACATTAAAAACTTGTACTTAAAAAAAATCCTTAGAAAAAGTTGGAACTTTGACCTCCAGTATCTCCGTAACTAGAAGGTTCCCAGGAGGTCCAGAACTAAAAATGTATCACAACGACAGGGAATATATTATTTAGATGGGCCTTACTTGGAAATATATGGCCATAAATAACAATAATGTTCTGAATAGCACAAGAATAATATTCTTACCAAGAACTGGCTTATTCACATTGTCATCCCACAAAGTGACATACTGATCCATGGAGCCCGTTGCAAAGTTTGAGGTTGAATTGGGTCTCACTGATAAGGCATTAATCATCATACTATGTGCAGCACTGTAGTTTCTTATACAAATCATGTCAGTTATATCCCACACCTGAAAAAAACCATAAATTATTTCAAGAGTAAACAGAGACTATTCTTTGAGGTAAAGCAAACTACTGTTCATGAGAAAAAGGGGTCTTGATTAATAGACAGACGGACAATAAAGTGTTCCTATAAGGCCCGGCCAACATTGGCAGCAGGGCATGCCAAGGTAATATAAATATTACCTAAGTTATATTTTTATTTATCGCCTAAAGGCGATAAATAAAAATATAACTTAATGATTGGAAATAAAGTTAAAATTTAATGGCTGCCGACACGGCATGCCTAAGCATACCACGGTATTGTTTTTTAACATTGAAATTTCAACTTTATTTCGATACCATTAAGTTATTTTTTTATTGGTTGTCTAAAAATACCTTGCCATGCCGTGTCGCCATTGTGCACCGGGCCTAAGTGTACCTTTTTCCTTATGAGTCCAATTAATATCTACTCATATTTCAGATGATTTTAAGCACAAACCTTAACATTGCCATCAGCTCCGGCAGTGGCATACAGTCGTTCCGATTCAAGGCAATCCACTGCTAAGACTGCATTATCATGTTCTGCTACAGAAATCTCTTCTTTCCATTGGTTCCATACACCACTGGCATTGGACCACACAGTAACTGCGCCACTATCTTCACATGTCAGCACCTGAAATGATGATAATGATACAAGTATTCTACAAACTCATTGTGCTATTGAAATAGTTAGAAAACTTCACTAGATCTTATATGTATACGGGGTAGAAGTGACACCGACGTGAAAACTGTTGCCACATATTCAGTACATCATTCTGAGCCACCCCACATAGAAATTTTTCATTGGTTATTATTTTTAAATCAGCCGTTTCATACATTTTGACCGTGTAGGTATTGCACTTTCGTAGAAAGCATACTGTTTTTTTCTAACCAATGAAAAATTTCTATGTGAGGGGGGCTCAGAATCATGTAACGTATATGTGGTAACCGTTTTCGTGTTGGTGTCCCTTCCACCCTGTATGTATTATCGCTCTCTTTTGCTAACTATGGAGGCTTGTTCTTGGCTTGTCATAATTTACTCTGTTGTTTCTAATTAAATTGTTCTGTAAGTCACCCAAAATCATAGAATAAAAATAAAATTATAAAAGTGTTTAATCTTAAAGCATATAATTACAGCCATTATTTATTATTAGCTGTTGCCCGCGACCTTCATCTGTGTGAAATCATACTAAAAATACTGTTTTCCCCGTTTTATGCAACATTTTACATTGATGCTCAGCTCTTATTGGTGTAGTGTGATGTTATATAGCCTTCCTGGATAAATGGGCTAACCAACACTAAAGAATTTTTCGATACAACCAGTAGTTCCCGAGATTAGCGCGTTCTACCAAACGAACTCTTCAGGGGCCTTAGTCTGCTATTGCAATAGTGTCAGAATGGTCTATCATTGATTTAATAAGGCCCCGCGCAGACGAATTACCCTTTGTACGCACGTCAAACGAGTTTCGAACGCGCTTCAATACGCCGTGGGCCAGGGGCCTTATTAAATCAATGATAGACCATTCTGACACTATTGCAATAGCAGACTAAGGCCCCAGCTTTATAATATTAGTATAGTAAAGAAGACTTTTATATAATAAAACTTTGAATCCACTTAATTCTTACACAACAATTTTTGCAGCATACCTTATTAGAGGATCCAATAAAACACCCATCAGCAGTTCCACTGCTAAGAGGAATGCTTCTTTTTTCCTCGTTCCGGATACATTGAGCATTTGCAATACATTTGTACACACTTACACCACCGTTCCAATACCGACCAGTGAGCTCTGAAGATCCCACTAACACACTTCCATCTGCAACAGAGATTAAAGGACTTTTCAACGGATTTTTTAAAGGCAATGGCAAAAGAACTGCAATTGCAAAAACTATTGTTAAATCTGAATAGTCTACGACTATAAAATAAGTACGTACCGGAATGAATGCGAATATAGTCTAAATACGAAAGAGTACTGGTACCGGTGGTATCAGTTCTGTAAATTTCAGCGTTAAGATGAGGTGGGACGATTTTATTACTATTATCCATGGCTTAGACTTAAATTTTGGTAATAACTTTAATTCCTATTATACCTAAGACGTAAAGCAATAAATCACAAATTATAAAACATGTATACAAATTAAATACACATTGTTTTTGCTGTTTTCCTAACCTACAAAAAAAACTTGGAACTTTTGGCAGTTGAGGGCTGCCAGTACGAATTTTTAACGCCCCATTCATATATAGCTGCGACCCACGGATGCTCCTCAAGTTAAAGGGGAAAATATACAAGTCAGTGATTAGACCTGTCGATGTCATACATGGATGACATGGATCAGAATGCTGGGCTGTGAAAAAAATGGATGAAAAACAATTGCGGAAGTTTGGAAATGGCGCTTGTTACAAAAAAAAATAATAATTAAGTCGTTTGTCTTGGTATTGACATTGTAATGAGGAGGGATGAAATGCATGTGACTAAAAGAATGATGGACATGAATTTTGATGGATGGAGAGGGGGAGAAAGGCCAAAGAAGAGATGAATGGATTGTGTGAGTAATAATATGAAAGAGAAAGGAGTAAATTATGTGATATCTGACAGGGGAGAATGGAAGAAGAAAACGCAGTTTTAAAACACAAAATCTGGCTGCCCGTAGTCATTCGGCTGCCGCAGCCAGACTCAGCCAAACATCACACCACCACCTAAAGCGCGGATCCCCTAGTAGTCACCGTTATACGTTTGGGTCAGGTGGTTTCAGCAGCTGAATTGTTTATTCAAAACATCTTATTAAATTCCCTGCATTCAAGGAATTTAATTTAAACTGGCAGCATTAATCGCCATGTCACTGTCACTTGTCAGTGCAGTTATTACTCTATGGCTGATTAAAAATTACAAGTCTAAATGGTCTATTGTATGTTATTTTGGCCGCATTCCGAATTACGCTGTAATCGATTTGAGCGTCCATAAACCCGTTCCGAATTACCGTGAGCGCGATATTGATGTCCCTTGAATCGTCATAGAAGACGTCATGACATGCGCCATCTTGCGATTACACCAACTATGCCCCAAATAAATATCACCGTGAGCGTTGTCAAAAATGACAGTTGTGTTCACAGGTTGTGTTGTTTTGTTTTGCTGGAAGCGCAAGGGTAGCCCGCGAAATTTAAATTTTCTTACGGTTTGCAGATCAGTGTCAAGTTGTCTGTTGATGAAAATATAATAGTTATTGAATGGGGTTAATTGAACTTGGAGGGTTGTATGTGCAGCTGAGTCAACCAACATATCGTCCATTTTCAAAAATAGGTCTTGTGAAAGGTTTTGGTTTGGGGTTATGTTCACTGTGAACGCGTTCACGAGCGTTCCGAATTGATGACAGCTCATAGCTGTCATAATCGTGATATCTAAAACGGAACGCAAAATATAGATGTGAGCGATTATTTTGTAATTCGGAATGCGGCCTTTGATTGAAAATCCAATGAAAAATCATGTCTATGGACATCTAAGGACTTGTGAGCTAAAAACTTATTTATGTACTATATAACTTAGTCGATTTTAATCATACACTAACTCTACTAAACATGAAACAGTGTCTATGGTTTTGTCTTCCTATTCTGTCACTACCCAACACCAAAAAAAAAAAGAAAAAAAAATGATAATTGTAATCTAAAACGTCACTGTCAGTACTGTCACTGATTCTTTTCTTATCCTAACCTGACATCTTGATTATTTTGGTTTATCGCAAACTAATTTCGATTTTTCGATAAAGTTAGATACATATAATCAACACAATTTTATTGTTATTTTAAAATCATTAAGGTAAGCGAACGTGTGCCTTTAGTAAAAAATAGTTTCCCATTTCGTAGAAGCCGATAGCCTCAAATTTGCCTAACAGTTGCTGAAACTGCTTTGGGTTTATATATTTTTTATTGTGAAATAGTTGAAATACCTATCTTACCAGTTCTACCCCTGCTCACACAAATTCTAATATATTTAAATTGTTGATGCAATAAAAATAAGTTGTTGACCTGTACCTACTGTGATTACATGTGTGATAAATAATTTTTATTTGAAGAAATGCCCAATTTGGAATTGATACAAACATTGTCTGGCCATAAAGGCATCGTCTGGAATGTGTCTTGGCATCCTCAAGGAAAAATATTTGCATCTTGTGGTGAAGACAAAACTATCAAGCTATGGAGCAAAGAAGGTCAGGAATGGACAATTAAAACTGTTCTTGTGGATGGTCACCAACGGACCATTAGAGAGGTGGCATGGTCTCCTTGTGGCAACTACCTGGCTTCAGCCAGCTTTGATGCAACCACAGCTATTTGGGACAAGAAAAGTGGTGTGTAGCTCTGTTCTCTATAATGTTAACATGAAATATTGTTAACCAAAATTCTAAAATACCAAATACTGTGTTCATAGGTCAATTTGAATGCAATGCAACTTTGGAGGGCCATGAGAATGAAGTAAAGAGTGTAGCATGGTCACCCTCCGGTCATCTGTTGGCGACATGTGGCCGAGACAAGTCTGTCTGGGTATGGGAGGTCGCTGGAGATGATGAGTATGAATGTGAATCTGTACTCAATGCTCACAACCAAGATGTCAAGAAAGTTTGTAAAGATACCTGTATATAATATTTTAATTTATCAATAAATGCAACAGTTTTATTCATAAATTATTCTTTTTATAGGTAGCTTGGCATCCTTCACTAGACATCTTGGCTTCTGCATCATATGACAACTCGGTAAAGTTGTACAAAGAAGACCCAGCTGATAATGACTGGAGTTGCATTGCAACACTGCAGTCACATGAGTCCACTGTGTGGAGCTTGACCTTTGACAAGACGGGGGAGAGGCTCGCCACTTGCAGTGATGACAGAACAGTCAAAATATGGAAGGAATACAAGCCTGACAACCAAGAGGGTGTCATAGTAACAGATAGAGAGTCTGTCTGGAAATGTGTCTGCACATTATCAGGATTCCACACTAGATGCATTTATGATATTGCTTGGTGTCACCACACTGGCTTCCTAGTAACAGCTTCTGGTGATGACATCATAAGAATATTCAAAGAAAGTGAAGACTCTGATCCTAATTCACCAACATTTGATTTAGTTTGCACTAAGTTGAATGCACACTCCCAAGATGTGAACAGTGTGAGATGGAATCCAACAGGAAACAAAGACTTGCTCTCTTGTAGTGATGATGGCGAAATCAAAATATGGAGTTTTTCTTCTGACTAGATCACATTAGTTTATAAGAATAACTGTTATTTGTTGATCAAGTTACTGCATCAAAGTTTGATATATTATTTAGATGTATAGGCTTAAAAATATTGGGGTTTCATAATAAATGAATATTATATTTTCATAAGTGGTTTTCTTTACCTTGGCTAAAGGTTAAATAAAGTAAATACTAATAAACTATAATAAATGGTAAAACTGGTCTGGTTCCCTACATTTAATGTCCTATCTGGCAATGGGTTTTTACAATTCTTTTCCATGCATGTATTTCAGTTCACATCTGATGATTTTAACAGTAGGCAAACACATCTTCTCACAGAAAAATATCAGAAGGCTTTACACAACATCATCCACCATCAAAATGTCTACGGGAGAGAAAATTGGAGTGCCTCTGGCGAAAGTAACATCAGTATTAGAAAACTTTGCATCAAAAAAGTTATCTGAAAGTTGGGACAATACTGGTTTATTGGTGGAGCCTTACACCGCTAGGTAAATTTGAGCTTGTTTTTTTACACATTTCTTGGGTTGAGTAATAAATTGTTCATTATAATTGTTTGTTTGCTGTCTTATTCATGAAGAAACAAGGCTGCATCAGCTGGAGATACACTTGTAAGAATGTTGTCTTATGTTTTCAGGAATATAACTAAAGTCCTTCTAACTAATGACCTTACAGAAGATGTAGCACTTGAGGCTAATGATCATGGATGTGAAATGATTATCTCCTACCACCCGCCTATATTTGCTCCAATGAAATCTGTGATTCAAAGGTATGCCCTATGTACCTGTACCTATTATGTTTATTAAAATATTTTTAATATTTATCTGTAAAATTTGGACAAAGGCACCAAGTGAAGTCACTTGGTGCATTTGTCCAAATTTTCGCGTTATTTGACCAGTACAACATAGACTCTATTTAAATGGTAATAAAGTTAATATTCAAATAGCGAATTTTGATTGTATTACTACTCTAATGAAGTTCCCACATTGAAGTACTTATAAGCGTAATATTAAAAAAAAAAATGTCTATTAAAATACTAAATTATTTTCAGTGCTTGGAAAGAGCGCATCGTCTCATTCCTTTTGGAGAAACAGATAAGTTTGTACTCTCCACACACAAGTTGGGACAGCGTCCGCGGCGGCGTCAACGACTGGTTGGCTAGTGCCTTTAGTGTCGCAGAATCTAAGCCTTTGATCCCTGCTGCTGATAACCCCCAAATTGGGGGTGGGAGGTAAATTCCTGTAAAATATTCCTTTGCATACTATACCTACAGTAATGATTATTTTTCCCAATTACAGGAGTCAAATCCTATAGCAATATTAGCATCCTGTGCAAAATTTATAGGTGTTTGTTAGTGTGGGGGCCAACTTCCACTAGTTTGCGAGTTCAATTGCGCAAGTTTGACCTCTTAGATGAAAAGATTCGCAACAATTTGATGACAAGTCAAATTATTGCGAGCATTTCCATCGTATTACACAATAGTACATTAACTTGCGCGATATAAAACTTGCCAGTGAACATTATAGCTTTAATAACGTGACTCTATGATGACTGTTGCTTGCACGGGAAATCACAATACCCATATGAAAAAACGTTTATGTGAAAAATCCGCATAAATTCCATCACTACAATGACGGTCAACGAACTATTTGACCTAGCCTAGTTCGAACAAATGATGAGATTCCGCAACAATCGATTACTAATGCGGTTTACAAATTGTTCTAGGTTGCTACAACTTAAATCCAGTATAACTTTGTCGGATGCGGTTTCAAAAGTAAAGGAATTGACTGGGTTACCGCATGTGCGCTTCGCTATAGGAAAGGGGAAGCTAATGTCGAGTGAAGTGAGCTCTGTGGCGCTGTGCGCGGGCTCCGGTAGTTCAGTGCTGAAAGGAGCCACTGCTGGTTTATACCTAACAGGTAAACAAATTGAGTTTTATTTTTAATGGGCAATAGCATAAAACCTGCGTATATGTGCAGCGAACTTTTGGCTTGTAAATTAATGCGGAAGAGAACATTTTCAAATTTTTAATCATTAGGAAATGTATACCACCAGGTAGGTTTACCACCTACATTTCCTAATGATTACAAGTTTCTCACAAACAATAGTGGTCCCAAGATTAAGCCTTAGGGCACTCCTCATGAAACAGATTTCTATTGGAATATGTTAGAAAGGAATACCTTATGATTTCACTAATTTTTTTGCTTCAGGTGGGATGGAGGTCGAAAGCTAAACTACCTTTTGATTATTTCAAATTAAGTGTCTAACCCAATTATACGAGTGTCAGATATCTAATAACGAAATAACTTTTCAGGAGAAATGCTTCATCACGACGTACTTGATGCTGCACAAAAAGGCATTAGTGTCATCTTAACCAATCACTCTGATTCAGAAAGAGGCTTCCTAAAAGGGTTCTCTACTAATCTTCAGAATTTATTAGATAATGAAGTTCAAGTGCTTGTTAGTAAAGTCGACAGGGATCCTCTTGTTACACTGTAAGTGATATAAATTGCATTTGTTTATAATTAAAACAACTGAATAAGTTCATTAATTGTACGTTTTATTGTTATCTGCAAACTGTTACTTAAAATGTTAGATCAACGGAAATACATTTATGTTATTTATTTTAAATTACTGTTACATGTGAGATCATCGTTATCTTATCTTATCTATCTATCTCAGAACACGATATTACAATTCGCAAATAGGATTCAAAATATTTCGTTAATTTCTATGGTTCTTACGACTAGTAAAAGTAGTATCTACAATACTTGGCAAGACCTTTGTAAATGTACTTTCGTTTTCCATTTCCTATCTGCATAACTCAGTCCGTTTCCTTGATGATCTTCTAGCTGCACTGAAAGATTTCCACTGTATAAGGATGTAATCAGTTTATGTTTGTTAGAATTTTCATTAGGGCATGCACACGACTTACTTACGCGGGGCTATTTTGTCTGCCGCTCTATTTTTAAACGCTTTATCGTTTTTACTATCTTTAAATATTTCTTTTGACGATTTCTTCCGTTTTGGTGTTCCAAGATTTGAACCTATTTTGCATACAGAAGAGACAGTTCCATTTTTATCATCATAATTAATAACGTATTCTTTACGCATATTTGTTTTATAACCGTTCGTCTTTGTAGCATAATCTTTTCCATAGATTTTCGACTGTACTGATGGAATTAGCACTGTGTAACTTGATTCTTGTTTTTGTGATGGTCTTATAGTTTCTTTTGTATACTTATCCCTGGATGAGTTTCTCTTACAACTA
Source organism: Eugnorisma glareosa (assembly GCA_947578425.1). Lineage (NCBI taxonomy): Eukaryota > Metazoa > Arthropoda > Insecta > Lepidoptera > Noctuidae > Eugnorisma > Eugnorisma glareosa. The sequence goes on along the minus strand of OX387966.1, from coordinate 12,502,624 downwards.
CTGTTTATACCGTGGTTGTCATCGAGACTGTCTTTCACTTGGTGGTCTGTTTTCTTAACAATCATGCGACTTAAGTCTTTGGATGTTTCTTCGGGTACATCTTTTGTTTTAGGTCTTTGCAATGACCTACTTCTATGATCTTTCTTTTCAATGGTCGACCTTTTTTCGGTTGAAGATTTGTCCTCTCGAGATTTACGGGCATGACTGGATCTATTCAGCTCCTCAGTTGCCTTCGCTCGGGTATCACTTCCGTAACGCTGTTTATCATTCTTCTCAGCTCGTCTTGAAAGGGTGTCTTTGTAGGCAGAGCGTGAGATGGTGTCTTTATTTACCGAATGTCTTGTTCGACTACTACCGGTCCCGGAATCTGTCCGACATTCCTTTGTGCGGTCACTGCTACTTACATCAGAGACATGCATTTCTGCTGTATGTTCGGTTTTCTGTTTATTTATTTCCGTTTTATGCAATTTTCTTTGACGTGAGTTGAGTGAATTTGATTTCAGCTTTTGGGTGTCTCGGTTCTCCGACGTGTTGGACTTTTCCTTTTTCACGTTTAGATTGACATATATTGGATTTTCGTCTTCAGATAAATGTTTTTCGATGGTATAACTCATCTTTTCCATGTCGTTTCTGGGATTTTCTTTTATGGACCGATTCGAACTAAAAGTAATCAAAATAGTTTGTATTTAATAACGATGACTATGTGATAATTAGTACTTATTTGTTTAATTATAACTGTGTTTCAAAATCAAAATCAAAGCATTTATTTCAAGTAGGCCAGTTACAGGCACTTTTGAACTGTCGAAACAAAGATAACACTGAAATGTAGCTACTGTCCCAGTCACAAGACATGAAAACTTTGAAAGTACTGTAGTTGCCCATTCCATTGTTAGTTTCTCAAAAAATGTTTTAAAATACGTACCGTATCGATTGGTCTTCGCGTTGATGAGAGTTTTCCATTATTTCGCGTTCACGTCTGTACGCCTTCGGTGGTGCCGAAATACTTCTACTTGTAGTAACTTCGTCTTGTCTACGAAACTTAGTTCGCCTCGTACAAGAAACAACGTCATTTGATTCTTGACTTTCTTTTTCAATAATCGGTTTAAAGACTTCAATTTCGTGTATTTCATTAGGTTTGTCTTCATACTTTGAACGTAGTCTTGGGGTCGGGACCGGAGCATAGTTGCTATTTAGAGGAATGTTTTGATACTCAGGCGTCTCATCAGAATCATGTTCACTGTTACATACGCTGTTTGAGACTTGCTGAATTAACTTGACGGACTGAAATATATTCTCGACGACATTTTCATTGCGTCCCAATGTACATTTCACATGGTTTCGGCTTTTGTATGAATCTGTTCTACCGTGCTCAACACCGAAGTATGTTAGTTCACTGTCCCTTAGTTGCCTGGTTTTAGGCTTTCTTTGCGCTGGCGACACTTGTAGGCCGTTGAATTTAGTATTTACAGCATCGATAGGATCTTCAGCGGGCTTATTGATTTTGATATGTGTCACCACCTGCTTCGGCCGTTTTAAACTATCTTGTTTAGTAGGACCTACAACATATTAATAATTTAATATTTTACCACATTTATTTACAAAGCTTGACTATTAATATTTGAATATCAAGTTATTATTTTATAGTCTACGATAAACTAGCATGCATTATAATGAAGGTGCATAAGTACCTGCTTGAATTGTCCGTGAAACATTGGGTTTCATTACAGATTCATCTTTTTCTTTCGGGAATACAGATTTCACTTCAGCGTTGTAGTGTTTCTCTGCTTTCAATTGCTTATTTACTAAAGAAACTGCCAACAGTACAGAATCATTAGAAGAATCTTTACTCAAAAGATCTTCGGATATCCCAAATGCCATGTTCTCTCCTAAAAGATATGGTTTGGGTTTCGGAATTTTGTTTTTGAGAATACTTTTTGTAGCTGCTGTATTCTCATCGGATTCACCAAACTCACTAACACTAATATTAATAGGAGTGACTACTCCATTGGTCGTTGGGAAATCGTTCTTTTCACCAAACAATGTTATAGGTTTGTCAATCAAATCCTGCATGGGCACAAAAGCACTTCTCCGCTTTCTAAAATCGTTTGACGGTGGAGGTTTCTCATCCGTTGCAATTATATTAACTTTACCTGAATCTGCAGTGAAATGTACCTCGGTTTTACAGAATTCCACCCTTTTAACTCTTCTGTCACTCTCTTCACTTGTTTGGTGCTTTTTGTGATACTCGTCACCATCTGCTTCAATGGTAATTGGTAAGGTTATTGTCACTTTACCAGATGATTGCAGAGTTATATTGTTTTCTAATGGGTCCTCCATAACAATATCATGATCTCTATAAGTCTTGAACTTAGTTCCTCTATAGTGTGAAGTCGGTCGGTTTTTGGATAGCCAACCTCTGAATGATTCTTCATTATTATTTGTCTTTCTCTCATCTCTTGATAAATATTTTGAATGCGAGTTGTCATCCATCTGATCATTTACAATTTCTGTAGATTTACAAATGCCGCTATCAGTAGAAGATTCCATCGCTAATGTGTCGTTACTGTGTGTAATAGTTTCGTTTAGTGGGGACGTGTCTTCAAAACTGTAACTCTTTCTCCTCGTGTTCCATTCATTACTGCTGTTTAAAAGTGATTTATATTTAAGTGTACTTAGAGTTACAGGTGTGTCCAATAGTGGTGAGTTTCGGCTAGTGCTTCTACTACCAAATTGAATATCACTGCTTTCGGAATCATATGAATATTTTCTGTGAAGGTTTCTTCCAAGTCTTGAATCGAGATCAATAATACTGGCATTATCTGTGGAAGATGACTCTTCACTGGGCATTCGAATCGAACTTCCTTTCGTAGAACCTCTCCATTTGGAAGGTTCCGAGATATCGAAATCGTCTGGTTCAGTTACTTTGTAATTTTCCGATTCTGCGATGGGTTCAGGAGATGATTCAAAAGGAATAGATGATATTTCCAGAGGTTTCATCGGGGATGTTGGGGACTCCAGCATGTTAAAACCGGATGATATTACCTGGAAAAAAAAAACCTCAAAAAGTAGTTATGCTGTAAATGCTGTGAGTTAAAAAGGTTGCTGCATTAGTTGCAGGTTCGCATACGGCACGAAACAGTGAAAGTCGCCAGGTACCTATAGCAAATGCACGGATCGTTAAGGCGCTAGATAATATACCGTTTGTTTTACTTCTGTGATTAGTGTGCAAATATCGTTATCTACGCAGTACCATTGACCCAATAATCTAGAAATATAGGAACTCCCTAGGCACTCCTGACTTAGTCATAACACTTAGATTGTACCTGTAGTAAATAGTAGAAGTACTGGCATATTTCGTTTTCCTCCAGTTTTAAAGGTAACGGCGCCATTGTGGTGTGGTATAATTAGTAATTACAGGCACTTGGACATGAGACATTTCAGCTGTGTCTCCGGGATGGCAATTGGCAACGCGTATATGCGATGCCAATGGTACCTATGTGGATGTCCGTAAGCGGCGGTTACCACAATATTTCTAAGACTGGAGTATATCTTACCCTTCGTGAAGAGTGAAGCATGAAGGAGGCCGCTGGGGCCCCTGGTGCTGCGGATGAGTGGTAGGCGGCGCGCATGACGCGCACGCGCGCACCAGGCCCGCTGGCGTGCAGCACCTCCATAGCACGCGCAATGCGACGAGTCACGCCACCTTCTGTCACCTGCAATTAATGACAACATCCTTTAATTGGGATAACTGCTATAGTCGTAATATTAAAGACGTTAAATATTAAAGAGATTAGATTGAGCTAGCGGGTTCAGAATCGTCCGAATGTCACGGAACTTGACTTTTTTGGCGAGCATGACGTGCCAGATAGACAGATTTGCGTATCTACATCGTAAAAAATACAACATGCTGTCGTGATTTTAGAACAGTTTGTTAAATAAGGCGTGAACACCTGGGTAGCCACTTGTACTTGTATTGATGACTAATCTACCAGTCCCAAAGCGATCGTGTTTGTGAATGTTCTACAAAATGGAAATATACTTCAAATATTTAATAACAACTTGTTGAGTTAATCTTACCGTTGCTTTGCAATTGAACTTTCAAAGTGTATGAAATATTCATGACCGAGCATGTGATGACCTCAACTAAGCTGTTATTATAACTGTCCGGGCAGTGGCCACAGTGCTCCCCATAGACTTTGTTTGACTGTATAGTCAGTGTAAATCATTGCCAAATGCAATGTGTGCGTGCCCGAGAACTTCTTGCTTAGTCGTTGTGACGAATGTTGTTCGACTACTTTCGTGTCCTGTGGAACTGCTCGGATTGGTACTTATTTTAGTGTTTACGCTATATTTAAAAAAGGAATCATCATTTACCCCTACTCTATAAGCCTTTCCAAACAAAGACACGATTGTCGCTGAGACAGAGCTTTCTGCACAACGGGCTGCGTGTTCGATCTTTACAAAAATATTAGTTTGGCCTACTGAGGGCCGCCAACAGATAATATTGTTGCAGTACAATGATACCATAAGGCTAATATTTAATTGTGTTCCGGGTCTCGGTGTCTGTATGTCAGATTTTTGTTTATGAACGCACCCAAGACAAAGAATCCATGAGGCAGCGGTTTTTTTACGAACATTTTTTTTAAAATTAATGTTACGTTTATTGGTAGCATATTACGAAGCCATTTACAAGTTAACACGTTACGCACAGTTATTGCGGCCTTCACAGGCATTATAGTATGTATTTATTGTTACTAGTGACGTGATCCTTCTTGCGGGGGCGAAATGAAATTGTGGCGTGTTGTGATTACGATCTTTTCAATGATCAACTCACTTTTGAATACTCAAGTGGGTGTCAGAGACATTTAAATATTTGCATTGTAGCCACAGAACTTCTTAAACTTAAATGAAAATACTTTAAGGTGGATGCGCAAGGGTAGCCCGCGAAATTTAAATTATCTTACGTTTATTGCTATTTGCAGGTCAGTGTCAGGTTGTATGTTGATGAAAATATGAATCGCGCCAGTAACACGTTTGGAGTTACAGAATTATATTCATTTAAATCATCAATACAACCCTCCCAAGTTCATATAATCTCAAAAAGTGACTTTTCATGAAATAGCTATTGAATGTGATTATATGAACTTGGAGAGCTGAATTGATGATTTGAATGATTATAATTCTGTAACTACATACGTGTTACAGGCGCGATTCATATTTTCATCAACGTACAACTTGACACTGACCTGAAAATTGCAATAAACTTGAGAAAATTTAAATTTCGCGGGCTACCCTTGCGCATCCACCTTAACGCTTACATGCGGGTTTACTGGGACCAGTCATCAATACTGTCAGGGCATAAATACCTACTTACTTCGTTCTCGCCCTTGACTCTGTGTTACAGGACAAAAAAAAAATGTCTTGAACTTGCTGGATTCTTATGAAACCGAGTTTTGGAAGGTTCGAGTGGCGGCCTATAATTTTCTAAACCTCTAGCTATAAGTTACAGTGTAGAACCGTCAAGTCTAGTTATATGCTATTACCTGGAATAATATTTTATTTGGACAGATGCAGCAATAAGGACAATTCACGTTAAATCAGTATACAGTAATATGTGTTACCTATGTTAATGTGTAAGCATTCTTAACTAAGACAAACAAGCAAAAAGAACCTAATTTACATATTAAAATGTTGATTTTATGTAGGCAATTTGTCTGATGTTTTTTGCTCTATTACATTATTACATTCCATTTAAAGAAAAAGATAAAGCCTAATTGGCAGGAGCACTGTCAGATTGGAACTGCGCAGCCTTTTACTATGAATCTAATCAAGGCGATTTATTTCAGAACATATAGGCACAGATATAGGTACTGACGTCATCAGCATAATCGAATGCCAACTAAAACCAGAAGGCCACATGCGACCCACTATGAGCGCTCTACCACCTCTACATATAATACTGTAGATATACATAGATACCTACCTAGCATCCATAACGATACTTGTTTCCTAAATCGAAACAAAGTGGGCAAATAAAATCATACTCGGATTTTTGATTAATGAAAATAACCGTAATTACAAGTTACCAAAAGAGAATCAGTGCCTGTCAATTATTGTACAACCGGTTCCGTTGCCGCCACGGCCTAGTTTAATTAATTCATGAAGGTAAAAGCGAAATAGAGGTTGCTCGTAATGGCTTAGAAGTAGAACCTGAAAACTAAAAATTTATTTAGTGCTAGTGTGTTACTGACTATTCCTTGTAAAAAATGAAAATAGCTTTGCACACCGAATAACGATAACTGCACGATCTTTTGACACTGAGACGATTAACGCCCTCACGTGGTTTTTGCACAACTAACGGTAAACTTGACAGACTTATTAGTATTAATCAGAACACGCAAATTAGTAATAAAAAATGCATGTTTTGAATAGTGAGAATGAGAATCCTCCTAAATGGAAGACGGAAGGCTTAATTTGGCAAGAGGTGGGGGAGGGGTCCGTGACGTGAGCGGTCGTCGACTCCAGCGCGGGCGTGCAGGCATCGCGCAATATCGATGTTTTACGAGAAATGATGGAGGAAAATCCAAAAAATTTTAACATCTTAGTTTCCAATGATTCACCGATCATTCTCATTAGTATGGATTATTTATTTAAAAATAAATCGTGTAAAGGACAAGAGTGCGCGTCATAAACTGGTATCGATCACGTAAACTGCGGTTGTCTAGAATCGTCATGGATTTTCCTATAACTACTAATGAAGGCTGTAGAAAGCTTAGCAAAAGTGGTCTCCAATTTGTTCTTGTCTTGTTTGTGTATTCTAATAAACAGACGAGGTAGACATCTATATTTTTCACAGGTTCTATTTTGAATGTAGAATGAACATTGGTAGTTATGTAATTATTCTCATCTAATAATAAGGCGCTACGCTAGGGTAGCGCGAAGGCAGTTCGACCAAGTAAATTAGAACGTAATGACAACATTAAGAGCGGTTTTGCTACTTGGACGCTAACATGTGCCCTTTATGTGAATAACATAATAGTTGCATACCTAGCGAAGCTCATCATTATGTGACATTCACGCAAATGATGGTAAGTTGGCGTACAGTGTACACAAACAATACGAGACAAACAGCGGATAGCGCGGTGCAGCACAGCCTCGCGGCTCGCGGGCCACGGCCTTTACGCAGGATTTCCGGCAGTCTGCACACGAACCCGAATAACCATGTTGAGCTAACAACGCTTCGTTTAACTTACTTACGGTTTGATGTAGTTATGTGAGAGCGTTGTACCAAACAATACAATTCTGGCATCTTACTGTTTATAGCATAAATATGGATTCGTTTTCATTACCATGTTTATAATAGTCAATATTAAATGACTCATACCTCATACATAGGCTTTATTAAAGTTCACCTGTAGAGCCAGAGCCAGATTGTCGTTTTATAATTTCCTGCATGAAGATATAGGAAATGCGTTAAGCAAAACGATCAGTAGCTTCCTCACGTCTATTTCTTCACTTTCACTGTTCGACAATCAAGCGTTGGGATCGAGATTACTATTGTGTTCACATCACCTTCCTGTTGTAATAGCTTTTCTGATTGCGCTATGGTAACTTGCAATTATTTTCTTCTTAGTACGGTAGCAGGTAGGTAGGCTGTACCTATTAATAACTCTCTTCTTCAATCAGTTTATTTTCTTCTCGATCCTAGAACACAATGTCGATGTTCTTCTGTACCTACATTTACAGACATTTGGCGTGCACGGAATCCTAGTTGGAATTCAGTCTACCCAATGGTACCGGTTTTTCGTAATAGATGCACGGCGTCCCTTTATGCGCAGTTTTTCAGAGCCCTCAGGGATCCAAGCATATGTTATAAGTAGTGCTTATAGCTCAGGTTAATGGCGTGACACATCCACTTTTCTAATATCTACGAACATAAATATCTTTACTTTACCTAGGAGCTTCCGATAGTAAGAGATGGATTCGAGGACCATATTTTTGACAGTTTTTTTTTTGTAATGTCATCTCGCAGTTCAGCCTATGAGGCTGGCTACTGCCGAGCCTCGGCTTAGGGCGTCGCTGGGGAGGGCAGCAAGGGGACAGGCTGGATCAGGTTTAGGGGTTCGTTTATTTCTAATGGCTCAGCATCGCGGGCTGGCTCTTGCAAGGGACGGGGGGGGGGAGTTTGAAAGGGGACGTCGCGACGGACCACGGCGGCGAGGTCGGAATGACGGCAGTCTGACTTTCCCTACTGCTTTCCTGGAGGAGGGTGATAGGGTCATCGGGAGTTAAGAGAGCGTGCCGTGGACGGCGAACGCTAGTGTTACGTGATGGGTCGCATCGGGCGGCCGATGCGATTAGGGGGTTCTTATGTTTGACAGTATTTTTGTCAGTGCAATTCAATAGTTTTTAATTGCAGGAAAACCTTGGCGATGCCGCGGCTTACCCCCAGGCCCAGATACAGAGATTTTTGGCCATTCTTCTTATTTTAAATTAAGTATTGTTTTGTAAGCGAGGTAGTGTACCTTGATCATAAATAAAACTTCGTAAAGTGGAACTTTCAGTGGAATTTGTTGGCTGCCCACGTCGTCATAGAACTCGCACAGAATAATGAAAAGCAAGTTGTTTCGGAAACACACAGGAACAAATACACGACAGTGACTTAACTGTTACATACGGTTTCGCAAGACTTGCATTTTAGTTTATCTCTTCCACACGAATTAAAGGACCACAACAAAAAAACTTACTGAACTAGCTCTCAGACAGGTTTGTCTGAACATTTCCTCTCAACATTAAACCTTATGCAGTGAGACACAAGTCTCATTCTTTAAAGTTGAATAAATATCCATAATATAGCTCGAACGTCTCGTCGTCCTGAGTTTTAACACCGTAAAAGGAAATGACCACTTTAGCCTTTTGGCAATGACCTCTTGTTAATCGAAATGCCACAATCTTATTTACTTACATTACTTAGTACCTATCTATTCGATAGCTTTGTATTTGACTTAACATCTTTCTTTGACTACTTACATAACAAATATGCAAATTAGAAAGCTTGCATCACGAAATATACTGTCTAATTTATGCTGGCTTGTTTGAACTTTTCTTTAAATTATGCATTTCAATTATTTATAAGTTGTTGACAAACTTTGTATGAAATTAAAATGTTCTATAATGGCAAAGCTCAAGCTTTACACTGCATAAGGGATGTTTGACCTCACCTTTCCATATTCGGCGGTTCCAGCCCACTCTCGCCGCCATTGATCTGCCACTTCCATGTCAATGAGTTGGTGTTCGTCGTTTTTCGATAGGTAATGCAGCTACACTCGGGAGCTCGGGCTCGTTCGATCGAAGCGCATACGCACGTTGTTGCTGCGCGCCGGCTCGAAGCCTACTGCCAGTCACCACCACTGCCTTCGGCGCGCGAGCCGCGGTACAGCCTCAGCCCACAAAATAAATTTAAATATCGCCAATTCGTCATTGCCTTCCGTTGACAAAAACCGTACCTACTTAATGTCAACGCCCACCGCCAGTCTAAGGTACCTCTCACGTAGGAAGCAGCCCACGCATTTACAAGAGATAGATACTGCAATATGGAAACAAATGTATAAAGTTTGGTAAAGTTAGGAATACAATAAAATATACATAGATGTCAGATAGCTATAAAGTGATCATTAATCAATCTTATTCGTTCAACCGGTTCAACATCCCTAATATGTATTTTTTGCGAGTGGAGTAGGTTTCTAAGTGGATACGTACTAAGTCAATGTAGCCTAGTGTAAACCCGTATCTAGCCAGTAAGTTATACTATTTGCGTCCCAGACGCTCAAAAATGTTCAAGGTTACAAGAAGATAAAAAAAATACCTTAGCCGGCACAGCTTCCTTCGAACTTGATCTGGATCCTTGCAGTTTCAGGGACTCGATGGACATGAGTTCCAGTTATTTACTAGGTGGGTACCTAAATAATTTTCGATACCTACCTACGGGATCTTTTGGGATACCTACCTAGAAAAGTAATTCAGGTACGAGCCTTAATTATTATAATCCATGTCCAAGGGCAAATCCAGGAGTTGTTTCTTGCCTAAGATATAGTCACCCAAATGCCATTTAGATTTTTCTTCAGTTACGCGCACGAGTAGATAATGCCAGCTTCCATAGAAAAAGTTCAACCCCTTTTTTTTGTTAGTCTGAGGCTGAGGCGCATAGCGTTCTCGTATAGAGCGCAGGCCACACCGACAGCTGGCGGGCGAGCGAACGACGCGTCGTTTCCAGTTCTTTTCATACTTTGCTTCATACCGCGAACTATCGAAAGATACGAACAAAGTATGAAAAGGGCGTCGTTCGCTTAATAGCTCTACCTATATCTTTATTTAAACCGCCGTATGTTGTTGTTACTATTTTGTTTTTACTTTCTTAATAGTTGAATTTCAAAGAAATATTTTGATCCAAGTAACATCCTGTAGGTAGGGTCAGGTGGGCAACAGTGAACCACAAAAAATTCAAAGTTGTGTCATGTACTCAAATTAAAAGTTTTCGTTTTCTTTTTTCATACATACCATTTAGTGTCTAATAGACTTAAGGTTTTTTTACAAAATTAAGCTCAAAAACTGATAGGTTAGACATTACCATGTGTTTTAAAAAAAATGGGAATTGGTTCACTGTGTACACTCTTTGGTACACACTGATCCATGATGAAGTTCACAGTGAACCACCGTTGGACACAATGAACCATATCAGAATAAAACGAAGATAAGTTATATTTTAACTGGACTAATTCGGGTAAATCAGTCATCAATCAAAAATGCGTCATTAAAACAAAGTTTTTTCATTCATTCAAGAAGGTTTATTGCTTAGAATGTCAAGAAAAAACAAAAAATAGAATTATAACTTAATCAGGATAACATACACAGCACATGTATTTAGAAATAATTGTTAAGTTGGTATACAAAACCTTTAAATTTCTGTAGAACAGTAACATAAAATATATTCTAAAAAAATACAATCAATGCGGTTTTTATTAATTGAGATCTATGTTATCAACTTATTATCTATCCTATAAAAGCAGTCTCAAAGTTGCGTTTACAGCGTCAATAATTAATTAATGTAATCTTTTAACACTAGTTCCTGGTCCTGGGAAAATACTTCATTGACTTTGTAATTAGGAACTAAGTTAGTGTTTTCATCCGACTGGATTTTTTTAGCGTACCTCCGTAGTGTAGGATATGCCAAGTGACACTCTTTAACGGCCCTGCGTATGCTTGGACCATCTTTTATAAGCTGAAGTGCTTGCACCATATCATCCTTGCTATGCCCCCCAATCTTTCTTTTCACTGCCTTAGTTCGACCCATCCTGAAGAAAAAAAAGTTGTATCTATTTAACTAATTTGATGTTGAACTTTGGTACACAATGAACCATCAAGCGGTACACACTGAACCACGGTTCACTGTGTACCCTGCAATACTGAGTCACTGTGTACCACCTACGTTATTTGACATTTGATGTTGAAAAAAGGCAATTGATCAAAGAATATGTTTAAAACATAATAACCATATTATTGCTAGATAGTGACTTTACATGTATATAAAATTCGGTACAAAAAGCTCAGAAAACACGACTTTGAAAAAGAAAAGCAAAACTTACCTATTTTTTACTATTCGCACGGGAAAACACAAATCGTCGCACCACACGACCGCTTACAACGGGCGCTCGCCCTCAACTGGGGAGTGAGGGAGACGTAACGAAACACGTTGCTACGTGTCGCTTCCATGATCCGGTAACTACTAGCTTTGAATATAATAATACCGATTCTCTGTGTACCACTGGCTCACTGTAGCCCACCTGACCCTACTTTTATGACATCAACCGATAGGGTTAATCATATGGATCTCTGTAACAAGCATGTGAAATTAAATGAAAGGAAAACCATGACATCTAAACTTATAAATTCAATGGGATAAGAAAAACACTTTTGCTCAAAGGTCCATCCCATTACTTGTGTTAGTACCTAATTAATAAATTGAAGAAAGAAGATTGCAATTTGCACGTGTTTGCTTGTGCAAATTGCAATCTTCTTAGCTAAATAATTCTTCCACATGTTAATAAATAAATTACGTGAAAGATAATCGTTAATTAGTACTAACATAAGTAATTGAATAGACCTTTGAGTAAAAGTGCTAATTTTCGAAAATTTATCATGTTTCTTAGCGAGATTTGATCCTTATGATTTACCCTATATCTATTGATGCCATAAAAGTACAGGACGTTATGAAAAATTAAAAATAATAATTAATTACTCGTTCGCCAAAAGTTAAAGTATTTGTTGTAGTGAGTTTACTGACGAAACTGCAGGCCAAAAATGGCAGAATATTTTAAAAAATACGAAAAATAACTTACCTTTATTTAAAGTAATTTCATTCGTGCTCTCTATTCCCGCCACTTCGGCACTCACAAGAGGATATTTTCGGTTATGAATTCGAAATGGCGAGAAGAAAGAAACAGAAGTAGTATCTCATTTAAAAAAGCTTTTGATTTACTTACATCAATTTTGAAATTGAATGTATTCAAGCATAGGACACTTTTATTTTAGACAAAATAATAGTTAAAAAAGGTGTAAAAAAAATGTTTTTATAAATATGTAAAAAATATTTTTGTCAATTTTTTTCTTTTTCCATAGACTACTATATTTTTTTGAGGCGTACTCTAATTTTTTAGCTTCTTTGATATCGGGGCTAAAGGATTAAAGTAGGGTGGGCGAGGCTAACGAGGGCTATCGTTTTTGAATTCACCAGATGGCGCCACTGTCGAGTAAGGTTATGCCTATTTTATTTTATACTTTTTATTATGTACCAATAACTTCATAAAAAGTTCATTTTATTGCGTAAAACAACAAAGTGACAGATACATAAGAGATACATATACATACAGATACATATTTACAATATTCTCCCTAAAATTTGCAAGCATGAACCATTTATAAAAAGAACCACCATTTAGAAAAAAAAACATTCTACCTCCCAAGTACTAACAATAAAGATCTATAATAAGTACGCAACGTGCGATCTCTCTATGATATCTGACATTTCGGTGACCTCGCGCTACACTAGCTCCTCTAGCGGTGAATTCATACGCGATAGCGCGCCCATTCTGATTGTATTATTTTGAGTCAGTTCAATAATAAAAGCCATTAATTGTAATAAACCTTTTTATTGAACATTATTACATAATACAAGAAATTCATAATACACTATTTATTTTCTTTGGTCCCACTACAATATCTATACATGGTGGAAGTGACCTAAAATCAATAATCTAAATATTTTTATTTCATCTAAGCATAGTTGGGCACTTATAAAACGTCGACAAAAAGGTGCATGGTTTGGGTTGGTCGTTTTCTATGGAGAAGAACTGGCAAGAAACTCCATGGTTACTCTTTTCAAATCATTTGGTGTTACTATATTATCATGTTACAGCATTAATACTTAAGTATGGGGGGACAGCATAGGCCTAACAATAAGTCATTGCTTACTACACAGAAAATGTAAAACAAGATAAAAAGTTAACAAGCATCTGGGAATCTACAAAGCCTACAACGTTTACACATTCACAACAATCGGTAAAAAAGAATCTATACAAAGGTAAGAAAATATTGTAAAATAGTAAATTAAACAATTGACACAAATATTATCATCAGTGCTGTAACTATTCTGAGCAAAAGATGTCTATATGATTTGAAAACTATTGTAAAAAATCTGGTTAGAAAGAGAGAGTGAGATAGTTACGAGACATCCACCCACATATTTGTGCCATTCCTAAAGATGATACATTTCATTTTGGTTAGGCCCAAGAAAATATTATTTATATTATGTGTTAGTGTGATTTATTTTAAAATGTATGATTATGTATGTGTATGACGATAGATTGCAGTGAACTTTTGAGCTCATTAGGGATGAGAATTCCAACTCGGACTCCCAGGCATAATACCTATGAGTTATTCTACGTTCCTGGCTCAAACACTAACTTGGGTCACTACGCTGCTATGCCAAGACTTTGTAGGTAATTTATCACATTGTCTAAGACTACAAATTTTGACATCTGTGATTCTCTTGCAAATTATAAAAAAAAAGCCTCATAAAATGATCTAAGTACTTGTTAATTACCTATTTTAATATTAATACTATTTTCATTATTTTTATGTGTATAATTTTATTATGTTTTGATTTTAATTTTTTAATTGCTAGTGACATTGTTAATTTTATTTACTTTTTTAATTTTAATTTTATATTTCCAATTTTATTACCAAATTTGTTTTGATTTTGAGTAGAATTTTGATTTTAAATTTTTGTTAGCTTAGTTCTACATTTTATTTTGCATGCTGTGGTCTCCTGTAAGTGAAGGAGTACACCTACGTGATACTTTTGTCGTCGTTTACTTTTTTCATGTATTGTGTATATCCTTTGTTGGAGATCCTAAATAAATAAATTAATTTGAATCCTCTCAGTGTCACCTCACAAAGCTCACATTTTATTGTTTGGCTTTTTGCATTGTTCCATTAAGGTTTTAAGATTCATTACAATTCTTAAGGAGATAGTGTTCATTCAGCAGATGTTTCTTTTATAGTATATTAACTTGCCCGAAGTTTAAACATTTCACAATTACTTTTAAGTTGACTAATATACAAATCTAATAAATTATTATCACATTTTCTTAATTCTAAAATTTCAAGAAAAGAATCACTTTTGAATTTGTTTCTCATGTTCACACCTCTTCGGTACTTGGCAACCAAGACATTGTGCTTCTGGCTAGTCATACAAAAGTTATAAAACAACTTTTGCTCCAAACTATAACTTTTATTGATACCATTTTTGAAGTATCTATAGAATAGTTGTTCTTCATAGTTGCACATATTTTCAACTTCGGTCCATTCTGTGGTAGTCAATCCAAATAGCAGACCAATTTGGGGACCTTTGACTGTACATGCAACTTGTCCTGAACGATCACTTATTCTTATAGTGGCACATGATGTAACGTTTCCTTTATAGTTACTAATCTTGACCGACTCTAGGTAATATTCTGTCAGCAATCCCCATCCTTTTGCATCAGGTTTAAGCCGCCGTACCTCAGTAAGTTTTATAGAAACAACATTGTGGAAAAAGTTATTGTTAACTTTTTTTTGATTCATGAGAATCTTGCAGCACTGTTTATTTACTGAAAGAGGTAAAGTAAGTCGCAAGTAGTAATTACTGAGTTCACTTGAGTGCTGCAATACTTTGTATTTCTGCTTCAGCTAGTTGTAATGTTAAGCTGCTTGTTTGATCAACACATCTAAATCAAAAGATATTGAGCTAATGACTTGAATTTAAATGCATTATTTCAAAATCATACAATTCAAATACAAACGAGTCCAACAATGACCACAGAGCATCTTATACACTGACTGACTGACAATCTGTCTGACTCTACACAGCCAGTGTCTTGTCACTGTGCTGTCAACCGTATTCTAGACTATTTGGGCTGCATTCCGAATTACAAAATAATCACTCACAGCGCTCACATCTATATTTTGCGTTCCGTTTTAGATATCACGATTATGACAGCTGAGAGCTGTCATCAATTTGGAACGCTCGTGAACGCGTTCACAGTGAACATAACCCCAAACCAAAACCTTTGACAAGACCTATTTTTGAAAATGGATGATATGTTGGTTGACTCTGCTGCACATACAACCCTCCAAGTTCAATTAACCCCATACAATAACTATTTCATGAAAAAGTCACTCAATGGGGTTAAATGAACTTGGAGGGTTGTATTGATGATTTGAATGATTATAATTCTGTAACTTCATACGTGTTACTGGTGCGATTGTTATTTTCAGCAACATACAACTTTACTCTGATCTGCAAATCGTAAGAAAATTTAAATTTCGCGGGCAACTCTTGCGTTTCCACCTTAGCAAAACAACACAACCTGTGAACAGAACTGTCATTTTTGACAGCGCTCACGGTGATATTTATTTGGGGCATGGTCGGTGTAATCGCAAGATGGCGCATGTCATGACGTCATCTATGACGATTTAAGGGATGTCAATATCGCGCTCACGGTAATACGGAACGGGTTTATGGACGCTCAAAGCGATTACAACGTAATTCGGAATGCGGCCTTGGTCAAACCTTCAGTCCACCATCATTGTCTGATTGACTGTGTTGTCAAATGTCAGTGCAATCAACAATCACAGTCATAGAAGAATAAGCTCTAGAATTAGCATAGCTGGGACTTAGCCTTCTGCCAAAGTACAGACGCCAGCCTATCAAGCCACTGCAATCTGTAAATATAATTTTTATAATTCGTCAAAAATCATCAATACGTAAAATAAATAATCATTAATAGTATTAGGTTCAAGGTAGATTGGGAAAAAATAACAGTTTCGGGTAGCTTGATGTGCTGCTAGCTAATATATTGGCCATTTGACCATACACATTATTTACATAACACTATTCCTTATTAGTTTAGTCACTTGCTGATTAGTTTTGAACGATATAATTCTTCAATTAGAAATTGGACGCCTATACAATGTTTCGTGTCCGTTCTATAAACCGTTGAGGAGTTTTCTCGTGAGGAGACGATCCCGGCTGTGGGATCAGATCATGACGATCATAAAAATGTATTGTCAACAGAACCCAAGCTGTGTGCAAAATTTCAGCTATAATCAGAAATCGGGAAGTAGATCAAAAACTTGTAGCCTTTGCTTAGGGCTAGTGGGCTAGACGCGACAGTAGGGAGACTTTTTTATCCACGGGTTTGGAGACAGGCCGGCGACGCAACTTTCGTCCCGTCTATTGGTTGCAATGCAAGAGCGCGTACGGCGACAAAAAAATTGCCGGCTTGTCAGTTCCCGGTTCTCGCTCCGCCCTCGTTGCGAGAGCACTTGTTGGAGTTTGTCACACAGAGCATAATCTCCTTGCACATCAGAAGAATAAAAACTGTTGCCATGGAGTTTTTCCAATAACAGTTCCTATCAAATCCTTATAGAAATTTAATATCAAATATGGTCTAATGTTTTATTATTACGTACTGTACCTAACCAGGAGGTACCAACCTTCAAATTGATAGCAGAGCGTGGTTTGTACGAAGGAAGAAACCACGTCATCGTCGAAGGAACTGTAAAGGTTGCATAGCACCCTGTCATACAAGCACTGGCAGGCTAATATTATTTTTTATAAGTTGCTATGACAACATCAAAATTGTCTTGTCAATATGTTTTTCTACATAAAAACTGATAAAACTATTTTATCATTATAAAATAATACTCGTGGTTGTGACATGTAAAAATAGAATTTTCAGAATAACGGCGGTTGCTAAGCAATACATTATAGTTTTAAAAGGTTATCAAAAATCATAAGGTTCTATATACCATACTCCTTAACATCCTCCCTTTTTGGCAACCCTATTACTATATCAAGCCAATCTGTTTTGCGATTGATACAATCCGTGGCTTATGTAATGCTTTAGTCAGTAAATCCGCTAGTTGGAACTCGCTGGGAACGTATTCTACACGTATTTCTCCATTAGCAACGAGTTCTCTCACATACAAATGTCGTATAGCAATATGCTTGGTTCTTCGGTGGAGTTCTGGATTGTGCGAGATCTTTATGGCTGCATCATTATCAACCTTTAGAATAGGTATTTCTTTCAGTTTAGATATTTCACCAAAGAGTCTTTTGATCCATACAATCTCTCTAGCCGCTTCACTGGCAGCAACCAATTCGGCTTCGGTGCTTGATATCGCAACACATGTTTGTCGTCGACTTGTCCAGGATATTGCTCCTCCAGAGTATAAGCATAATATGCCTGATGTCGAACGTCCGGTACTTTGGTCTCCACCATGGTCAGAATCACTGTAGCATTCTAGAATTCCAGCATTCCAGCTCTTCTTAAAAACTATTCCATAGTTGAAAGTTCCTTTGATGTATCTTAGGATACGTTTCAGCCTCTGGATGTCTTCTTTAGAAGGGTTTTCTAGACTCCGGGATACAACGCTTACAGCATATGCTAAGTCCGGTCTGGTTCCAACGGTCAGATATGCGAGTGCTCCCACTGCTTCTCTATACGGAAATAAAGCAGGGTCTACCACTTCTTTATCCAGATCTGGTAGTCGCATCTTTTTGTATAGGAGTAGTAACAGGTTTGCAATCACTCATACCAAAACGATCTAAAATTTTCTGAGCATAGTGCTTTTGCGACACTTTTATATTATCGTCATGGTCCTCTATTTCTAATCCTAGAAAATAGGATGCATCTTTAATCGTGATTTTAAATCTTCTCTTCAATTCTTTCATTAGCTTTTCAGAATCTTCCTGATTTGTTGCAGCGACCAAACCGTCATCTACGTAGAGAGCAAGAATAATTTTGTTACTTGCACGGTTTCTTATAAACAGGCAGGGGTCGGTATCGCATTGTTTGAATCCAATGGTTTTTAAATAATCCACCATACATTTATTCCAACACCGAGGCGCTTGCTTGAGACCATACAAACTTTTCTTTAGTTTACAAACCTTGTTAGATCCATCAGAGTAGCCATCAGGTTGATTCATATATATTTCTTCACTCAGTGAACCATAGAGAAAAGCAGTTGATGCATCAAACTGTGTGAGTTTTAGGCCTTCATTTGCAGCAACGCTTAAGACTGATCTTATTGTGGACATCTTAGCAACTGGGCTGAAAGTCTCATCATAGTCGATGCCCTTTTTCTGTGTATAACCTCTAGCAACTAGTCTTGCTTTGAATTTATCTAGAGAGCCATCAGCATTGGTTTTGATCTTATATATCCATTTACAAGATATAGGTTTCCTGTCTTTTGGAAGGTCCACCATTATCCAGGTTTTATTTTCCTTTAAAGACTTCACCTCACTTTCCATTGCTTTGACCCACTGATCTTTGTGCGTACTAGTCATTGCTTCTTTGTAGGTTTTAGGTTCATTGATCTCATTAACAATTTCACCTGACATCATGACGTAATCTCCGAATCTAATAGGTGCTCGTATTTGACTTCTGTCTCGTAGAGTCATTCTAGTGGCTATCTCAGCTATATCATCTGAGATTCTTGGTCGTTCAGTATCATCTAAGGCGTCTTCATAAGGAGGTGATCCTGGCATTGATGCTTCTGAAGACGTTTGTAATGGTTCAGTAGAGTCATCTTGGCTTTCAATTTCCTGACTCACAACCAAATCCGGCGATGTGGGGGGTAAAGTCGAACTAAGCTCATCAGAGCTACTCGCAGCGCGATCCAAGCTATTTTCGACACAATCATCCCAAACTTCTTTAGATGAGTTAAAACGCATGATTTTCTGAAGAGTTTCATCTGACATATTTGCGGTAAGCAGAAGTAATGCAGAACTATCAATTTTATTATATTTTTCGAGAGCAGTATTAAATCGAGAAATTTCGTCGACATTGTTGGTAATAGGTTTCACGGGTTTTATTAGAGCACCGTTTACCGCATCTAATCCACCGGGCATACCTCTTAGTAGTAATGTCGCTTTAAATTTCCAAGTCGACCAGTTCTTTACACCCTCCAGGTGACCAATGTCAATTTTACAACTTGGTGATTGCATTATGAATATTTGTCTTACCGGATTGTTATAAACTTGGTTGATGACTTCTCTAATTACTTTCACTCGACCAACCACGCTCTGCTACCATGATAAAACTATTTTATCATTATAAAATAATACTCGTGGTTGTGACATGTAAAAATATAATTTTCAGAATAACGGCGGTTGCTAAGCAATACATTATAGTTTTAAAAGGTTATCAAAAATCATAAGGTTCTATATACCATACTCCTTAACAAAAACATCGCTTCTTTTTCGTAAAAGTTTACGTTATTAATTTTCAACTGCGCTACTGCAAAGGTGAAAAATCAACAGTTTATGGGCCCGGGAGCAGGAGACGCAGGTGTCGCTGTTTTAAATTTGGCACTATCCAAATTTAAGAAAGCCGACACAAATGCACTCTTAATCATAACGACCAACATGTCGGAGGACACACTACGGAAAATCATGAGGTTTGAAAGCGCGAGGGAAGTCTGGCTGGAACTGCACAGGCTGTTCGACGGACAGACTGAGGACAAAGCCTACTCATTATGCACGGAGTTCTTCAGTTTTTGTCATAATATAGAGGAGGATGTTTTGACTATGATGTCAAAATTGAAAAACATATGGAACGATCTCAATAATGAAGTTATAAAAAATGATGAAACGACGAAACTCCCTGAGCTGTTCCTAATATGCAAGATCATGGACTGTCTGGATGATAGATTTTTTGCGTTCAATTCAAGTTGGGCACTTCTATGCAAGAAAGAGCGAATAATTGAATATTTGACAAGTCAGCTTTGCGCATTTGAGAGACAATTGCAAGGCAAAGCGGAACAGACTAGTCAAGAGGCCCTAGTCACAAGAGATTCTGTGCACAGCCAAAAGCAGAAGAAAAAGATTCCAATAAAGTGCAATTATTGTTCGGAAAAAGGGCACAGGGTTCGAAACTGCTAGAAGTGGATAAAGGATGGGCGACCCCCAAAGCCAGGCACAAGCAGTTCGAATCAAGCTCACAGCACAAATATAATGACAATAGTGGTAAATACCTTAAATGAAATCGCAACTGACCGTCACAATTGGTACGTTGACAACGGAGCTACCGTACATATCGCTGTGAGGCGTGACTTCTTCTATGATTTTGAAGAATTTAACTCAAGTCATACGATAATGACAGCTGACGGAACAAAAATTCCAGCCTTGGGAAAAGGACCTGTGAAAATAGAGTCGACAGTGAACGGCGTTACAAACCAAATCAACTTATCGGATGTTTGCTTGGTACCATCACTGATGAAGAATCTTTTCTCTGTATTAGCTGCACAAGACAAACTTGAGAACAGCGTTTTTTCGTCGACAATACATGATTGCAAGCTAGCTGTTGGAAAACGCAACTGGATAGTTGGAAAGAGAGTTCCGAATGGCGGACTTTACAGGTTGGCAGTAAAGACAGTACTTCAGAAACGGCATATAGAAGTGAATGCTGTGACTGGATCCAACCTGCTTCAACTATACCACGAACGCTACGCACATCAAGACAAGAGACATGTATGCAATTTAGTCAAAAGGGAACTAGGCATAAAGTTGCGTCAAGATAAAAAGTGTGAAGGCTGCATCCATGGCAAGTCGCATAGACTCAAGTTCGGAACAAGGGAAAGAGCTAAATTTCCTGGCTAGTTGATACATACTGATGTTTGCGGACCATTTGAGCCAAGTTTCTCAAAATACAGGTATTACGTATTATTCAAGGATGATTTCACAAAATATCGCATGGTCTATTTCATGAAGAACAAGTCCGAAGTAAAGATGAAGTTAACACAAATGCTGAATGAAGTGAAAACGATTGGACATACAGTCAAGTGCATTCTCAGCGACAATGGAGGAGAATTTGACAATGAAGATGTTCGAAAGATCCTGAACAAGCACGGAATACAACAAAGGCTTACGATCTCATACACCCCGGAGCAAAATGGCTGTAGCGAACGAGAAAATCGTACACTCGTCGAGGCTGCAAGAGCCATGATGTACACGAGAGGGACATTGCCGCAAACATTATGGGCAGAGTTGGTTAATACCGCCGCATACGTACTTAACCGAACTGCACGTACACAGGAAGCGGGTAAATCACCCTTCGAGTTATGGACAGGGAAGAAGCCAAAAATTTCTCATCTGAGAGTAATAGGCAGTACCTGCTACGCTCACATTCCCAAGCAGAAGCGAAGGAAGATGGAGAGAAAGGCGATCAAGGGAATACTGATCGGTTATGAGAACGATGATGGCTATCGAGTCTGGACAGACACCTTTGAAACGGATGTTGAATTCAGAATCACAACGTCAGCTCCGGAAAATCCTGACACTGTAATAGCAGATAGGAGTTCAGAAGTAGAGGGAGATAGAGGATACAACCACATCAGGATAGGTCCTGAAGCAGAACAAGAAGTCATTGAAGGGGATTTAATGCCCGAAAATGATCTAGAGGGAGAAAGTTCAACAAGACCGGAGCCAAGCACTTTTGACAAAGGAGCAACAAGTCCAGCTCCTATTACTGTTGAAGACACTGGAGATCAAGTTCAAGCCAGGTCACCAGAGGATCCAATAGAGGAATTTGTCGATGCTGAAAATGGGGAAGAAATTCGCGAACCCATCGCTGATGTTAGCGATGATGACGAAGACAATCACTCTCAGCCGAGATACTACTTGAGGGATAAGAGCACTCTGAGTCGTCCTAAGAAGTAAGATGACTACATCTGCTCAGTAGGAACAGAACTTTTTCCAAGAACCTACAAGGAGGCCATGGAAAGTAAGGATTGTATAAAATGGCTAGAAGCTATGAAAAATGAAATGTATTCACTAAAGGATAACAATGTTTGGACCTTATGTGAATTACCACCACATCGAAAAGCATTGCCGTACAAATGGATTTTCCGAATCAAGCGTAATCCGGTTGGATCCATCGAAAAGTACAAGGCACGACTTGTGGTAAAAGGCTTCCGGCAACAAAAAGGTCTGGACTACGACCAAACCTTCAGTCCAGTCGCGAGGATGTCGACAATCAGATCGCTTCTAAGCGTTTGCGCTAAAGAAAACTTATACATGATACAATTTGACGTCACGACTGCTTTCCTGAATGGAAAATTAGAAGAAGATATCTACATAAAGCAACCAGAAGGGCTTGATGATGATAAAACACCAAAAGTATGGAAATTAAACAAGAGCCTATATGGCTTAAAGCAAGCTCCTCGCTGCTGGAATTCATGCTTTGGACAGATACTTCTTGATCTCAACTTCAAGCAGTGCGATGCGGATTGCTGTCTCTATACGAAACTAGTCGGAGCCAAAAAGATCTTGCTCACCCTGTATGTTGATGATGGATTAGTCGCTGCATTGGATCAAAACTTGGCAGAAAGCTTTCTAAACGACTTAAAGAAGAGGCTGAAGATCACCAGCAAGCCAGCCTCCTACTATTTGGGTTTGGAGATCCATCAAGAAAAGGACTTGGTCTCAATCAACCAAACCGCTTACACCAAAAAGTTACTAGAAAGATTCCATATGGCCGATTGCAATCCAGTAGCAACGCCTATGGATAGAAACAATGGAGATGCTACTACATCAGAGGAGAGCACTGAATCAGGGAAAGTAAGCTTCCCATACAGAGAAGCAGTAGGGGCGCTGATGTACCTCATGACGGGCACTCGACCAGATATAGCCTATGCGGTTGGTGTAGTCTCAAGAAAGCTGGAGAACCCGACACAGGCAGATTGGCTGAAAGTAAAGCGTATCTTTCGGTACCTCAAAGGTACTTTGAGCCTCGGCATTCGATATCAGGCTCACTGGATGTGCAGCATCGAAGGTTCTAGCGACGCGGATCATGCAGGTGACAAAATGACTGGACGGTCCACCACGGGTGTCACGTGCCTGTTTGCCGGAGGGATCGTCTCGTGGCTGAGTCAGAGGCAACCTTCAGTTGCAATCTCCACCACAGAAGCTGAAATCGTCGCGGCAAGCGAGGTTGCAAAAGAACTGGTATGGCTGCAAAGAATTTATGGCTGTCTAACCAAGCTGGATGGTATACCAACTCTGCATGTTGACAACGAAGCCGCAGTCAAACTTGCGCACAATCCAGAATTCCATAAAAGAACGAAACACATAAGTGTAAGACATTTCTTTGTCAGGGAAATGGTGACAGAAGGAAGACTGATTGTGAAGAGAGTCGACACTGCAAATCAGCTTGCAGACATGATGACAAAAGCTGTCCCAAAACCAACACTCGTCAAAATGTGCTGTGGATTGGGGCTGCATAATATTTTCCACCATTGAAGGAAAGTGTAAAGGTTGCATAGCACCCTGTCATACAAGCACTGGCAGGCTAACATTATTTTTTATAAGTTGCTATGACAACATCAACATTGTCTTGTCAATATGTTTTTCTATATAAAAACATCGCTTCTTTTTCGTAAAAGTTTACGTTATTAATTTTCAACTGCGCTACTGCAAAGGTGAAAAATCAACAGGAACGATGTCACCTGGTGCGTACAGACTGAGGCCATCCTAATAAAAAATGAGCTATGGGAATATGCGAGCGGAGCCACAACATAGTAAAAGTAAAGCCTGCCACAAAGTTTTGAAAACAGGATTGCCATCGAAACCAGAGCCTGTTTACAAAGTCCGGATAATTTAAAGATTAAAATTATTGAAGATAGTGAAACTAGAAAAAACAGCAAATAGAAAAAAAACTGAAAATGCTCTCAATTTTCTAAACATTGAGTGATATTTTCCCAATGTTAGTCTGTCACTCCTTATTGGATGCACCCAATATTGCCTTTTTCGTTGTCGTCTTCGATTTCTTAGAACAAGCACACAGACCACAGCCGTCTCTTCGAAATCCATGTTGATGAATGCGGCAAAATTTTACGAAAAAGTTGCGTTGCTATCGCTCCTGTGTGCGCATCGTCCAAATCTCGGCGAGGAGACAGAGACAGACAAAAAAGTTGGCGGGCAACTAAGTTGCTCGTGAGCGCCCGCCCTTACCGACACCGGGACTGGTGAAACTAAATACAAGCTTTTATTAGTTATGGTTAAAATACTGCACTGTGTTTTAATTTCAAATAAATGAATGTATTTTGTATGTTAAATACATGTGGAAAAGTAATGTATATTTTTTAAATAAAGTAAAGCATGTGTTTTGCCCAGCCCTGGCAGTTCAAAATTCTTTATTAGTTTGTTTTGTCTGTGAAGAGTGAGTATACTGGCAACACTGAATTAATCAAACGCAAATTGACAGAGGAAGTGACATTTTGTTTTGACATTGATGTTTGTAGTTTTAAAGGTTATCCTCGAAAAAGCGCGGGAAACTTCCAACTTGGCGGACGCGTCCTTTTTGAAATTTTCATATAAAAATAATTCTTAAGTGTATTATAGTATCAGTAGTCGTAGTTTTAGTGTCGTAGTTTCTTTATTTTCTATTTAAATTAATTTGTGTATATTCTTCGGTAGGGGTAAGTGTTTTTTTACTTTTAGTTGAGTGGCTCAATGAACGATCCGCCTGATCCGGGGGGCTTTGTCCCCCCGGTAGGCAGTTATGTTACAATCTCCAATGAATCGGGAATGGATACCGATGGGTCTTCTACGACCCGATCATTAAAAAGAAGTCGTGTGCATGTGTGTAAGCACTGCAACAAACGTCGTCGTACCCGCAAAGGCCATGGATCCGAATCTTCGGGTTGTGGTTGTACTGACTCAATTCTAAGTGCGGAACAAAATACACCCACCACTGTTAACTTATCACCGATTGATCCAGCTCCTCCAGTTCTTAATCAAATTGCTCCAGCTCCTACTCAAATTGGGCGAAAACTTTACGAAAAATCAGACGTCGCGCCATTTGTTATACATGTTCAAAAAAATGTTAGTTCTGAAAATGATGGAACCACACTGCATCCCATCACATTTGGGAAGTTTTTAAAACAAAATGCCTTCCAAAACATTATCAACGGCAGTGTAAAGAAAATCGGGCGTAACAAAATTAGCATCTCATTCTCTAATTTCCTAGACGCAAATTCTTTTATTAATAGTACTAGCATTGATAAATATAATTATAAAGCATACATACCCACTTTTAATGTTACCAGAATGGGCTTAGTGCGTGGAGTTCCTGCGGAATGGTCTCCGGAGGAAATTATTGATAATATTTCGGTACCAGTTGGCTGCGGGCCTATTTTAAAGGTGAGACGCCTTAACTTCAAAACCGTTGTGGATGGCAGTACCACATGGAAACCTTCCCAGTCGATTGTGATTACTTTTGATGGGCAGATTTTGCCAAAAAGAATTTTCATGTGCTACAATGCACTACCTGTAGAGCTATATATTTTCCCCACAGTACAGTGTTTTAACTGCTGCCGTTTTGGACACACACGACTCCAATGTAGATCGAAGCCTAAATGTTACAAATGTGGCCAGGGACACACTGGGGATAGCTGTGAAACCGATCCAGAAAATGCATCATGCTGCCTTTGTTCTGGGTACCATTTTGCGACAAATAAGTCTTGCCCGGAATTTTCAAGGCAAAAATTAATTAAAACATATATGGCGCAAAGCGCTGTATCATATGCTGAAGCAGCTAAAATCCATCCTCCAGTCTCAAGATCCTATGCAGATACACTCTTATCTCCACCATCCAAAAACTTGCCTGATACTCCATCAATCTCTTTACAAACTAATAATATATCAACAAGTTATAAAAAGACTGTCTTCACCAAACCACGTTCCCCTCCCAAATATGTGCCAGGTTATAATAAAGAAGCTCACAATGCTATTATTAAAGATTTTAATATTCCTCAACCATCAGATGGTTGTGCTTTTTCTAACAAACACAATACTCAAGATAAAGACACAAATTTTTCCATAAATGACTTTCTTTCTGCATTACACAATCTTCTCTCTCAGTTCAACATTTCACCGTCCAACGTTGCCCCTTCTTTCAATGTACCTCAATCCAATCATAATGGATCATACATCCAAAATAATCCAGTGGAACTGCCGCAGTCTAATAAACAAAAAGACTGATATTATTTATTTGTTAAACAAATTTGAACCTATTGTCTTTGCTTTAGCAGAGACATGGCTCAAAACTAATCATATTTTTAAAATCAATGGTTATTTAACCATTAGAGAGGATAGATCTGATGGGTATGGTGGAGTAGCTATACTCATCAAGAATTCTATCCCTTTTTCCATCATTACATTACCACCTCATAGTGAGGAAATTTCTATTCTAGCTATAAAAGTATATAATACTTGTATAGTCTCTATATACATTCCTCACCCTTCTTCTTCTGTACTTCAAGAGATGAATAATCTCTTTTCTTTTCTTCCAAAGCCATTCTTAATACTGGGGGACTTTAATTGCCATCACCAATCATGGGGTTGTTCAATTTCGAATTGTTATGGGGATGAATTACTCGATATAATAGATGTTCATAACTTATGCATCTTGAATTCAGGAGCACCCACTCGACGTTCAGATCCTAACCAAAACCAAAGTGCAATTGACCTTTCTATCTGTTCTCCAAACCTAGCCTCTTCCTTATCTTGGTACACTCTGTCCTCTACTTTTGGTAGTGACCATTTTCCAATAGTCATCTCTTATCCTCTTTCTAAACCAAATGCGCCAATTAGGAGATCAAATCTAAAACATAAATTACCCCATAGTAATAGTAGTGACTGGGACAAATTTAAGTTCATTGTTGACAGTAAGCTTTGTTCTTTGCCTGTTATTTCTGATGGTAATGAAAACAGTTGTGCTGAGGCATTAGCACGCTTATTAATTGTAGCGGCGGATGAAGTTTTTCCTATAAAAAAGAACAATATTAGTTTTATTCCATCGCCTCCTTGGTGGGACTCAGAGTGCACAGAAGTGATTAATAGACGTAATGAGGCTGAATACAATTATAACCTTGAAATGACAGATATTAACTTTGAAATTCTTAGTAACCTAATTTTAGAAACTCGGAAACTATTTAAAATGAAAAAATTTGAATCTTGGCGTAACTTTTGTTTATCTATTTCACCAAATACTCACCCTACGTTGGTCTGGCGCTATATTCGTAGATTTAGATCCATTTATAATAACCATTCTCCTATCCCTGATTCGTTAGCCAGCGACTTTCTAGATAAATTAGCTCCTCCATGGGTTCCTGAGGCTAACCTACCTCTCATACCTGTCATTCCCAATACCCAAAATATGCATTCGTCGCTAAATCGTCCATTCACTCTCACTGAATTGAAGGGTGTTATTAATAAAACGCAGGATTCAGCCCCAGGCACTGATGGCATACCGTATTCCTTCTTTGCTCATTTAAATGAAGATGTTCTCAGTTACTATTTAGAGCTTATTAATTCTACTATGATTACAGGTAACGTTCCGTTTGAATGGAAACGTCAAATGGTGTTGCCATTCCTTAAACCAAATAAAACTCCTTCAGATGTTTCTTCATACCGTCCCATTGTTTTGTCTTCAATTCTGATAAAGTTAGCGGAACATTTAATTAAAAATCGCCTAGAATGGTTTGTTGAAAGTAAGGGTCTCCTGGCAGAATCACAATATGGCTTTAGAAAAGGTAAAAGTACCACTGACTGTTTAAGCATTTTAACATCGGATATTCGGATTTCATTTTCCAATAATCATTCCACAATCGCGGTGTTCCTCGATATTAATTCAGCTTACGATAATGTTTTATTATCAGTTTTAAAAAACAAATTAAAAGCCTTAGAAGTTCCTATGAACTTGTTGAATTTCATCATTAATATCCTGACTGAACGCTCTGTTAACATGATAATAGGGGATCAGGAGGTATCACATATTGTATGGAGAGGTCTCCCACAGGGTTCTGTGCTCAGCCCTCTTTTATACAATATCTACACTTTTGATTTAGATTCGTCCTTGTCCGATTGTGTTAAAGTTCTTCAATATGCCGATGATTTATTATTATATGCTACAAGTCAGTCTATCGAGCAAGCTAGCTGTTCTATTAATTCAGCTTTATCTGCGTTGGGTTCATGGTTATATTTGAACGGTTTGGAGTTATCGACATCTAAAAGCGCGGCTGTTTTATTCACCCGGAAGAGAAACATTCCCGGAGTAAACCTTTACTTTAAAGATACACCTATTCCAGTCAAAGACAGTTTCCGATATTTGGGGGTAATTTTAGATTCTAAATTAAGTAGTGTTCCCCATTGCGAATTTATCGTCAATAAATGCGAAAATCATCTAAACATGCTTAGATGCCTGTCAGGTGTGTGGTGGGGTGCACATCCTTTTTCTTTAAAATTAATCTACAATGCTATAATTAGAAGCACATTAGACTATGGATCATTTATTCTTGAACCGGGTAGTGTTATGGCTTTTAAAAAATTGGACCGCATCCAGTCTAAAGCATTACGAATTATTGCGGGTGCTATGAAGTCGAGTCCCATAAATGCCTTACAGGTTGAATGCGGGGAAGCTCCTCTAAATCTTCGAAGACAGTTCCTTTCCGATAAATATTTATTCCGAATTATTCAGTTCTCAACACATCCTCTCATTTCTAAATTGGACACTTTAGTGACACTGATTGATTCTTCAGATTATTGGTCCCATAAACGTGCCCCTTGTTTAGCTATAAGCTATAAAAAATACCTTTCTCTATCTTCTCCAACTCACCGTTCCAACAAACTTCCCATGTTCAGCAGTAGTTATGATAGTTTACATTTCAATCCCATCATTAAATTTAACTGTACTAGTAAATCTGACCCTGTTTGTCATTTAAGTTTCAACAATTTTCTGGCCGACCACTCTGAATATCACCACATTTTTACGGATGCTTCCAAACGTTCTCCAACGGGTTGTGTGGGAGTTGGCACGTACCACTCGCAATACAACATCGTACAAAAAATAAAACTTCCTCCGGAGACTTCCGTTTTTACAGGTGAATGTTTTGGCATTTTAAAAGCCATCGAATATAGTCGGGTTTTTAAGCTCAATAAAGTAATAATTTTCTCAGATTGTCAAAGCGCTCTTCTAGCTATCAACAAATCTGCACTGACACATAAATTCCAGTGTCCTATAATCTATTTAATAAGAGAATTTGCGTACAGAACATTATCTGAGGGCAATACCTTGCAATTCGCGTGGGTTCCAGCTCATGCTGGAATCGAGGGTAATGAAGTGGCGAATTCTCTCGCCGGTGAAGCGGTGCAGTGTGGGGACATAGTTCCATACATAAATTTTAACTCAGATATTGTAAATTTACCTAAAACTTTTCTTTTGGACACCTGGAAGGTGGCTTGGGAAATCAGCAGTAGAGAAAAGGGTCGTTACTTTTCTTTGATCCACCCCGACGTTTCGGAAAAACCGTGGTTTGGCAGGGCTAGGTTTGGCAAGATGGAGACCTCCGTTCTCATACGGATGAGACTTGGTCACGTTTGCTCTCCAGCTCATCTTGCCAAGCTTAAAATCATAGACGATCCCAGTTGTTCGTGTGGCACAGATGTAGGCGACTTGAACCATATTCTTTTTTCCTGTCCTCTATATGACCGTTCTTCCTTTCTTAGTGATCTACTATCTCTCCGTATTCCTTTTCCTACTTCAGTTCTTTCTTTATTTTGTACAAATAGTTTACCTGTATTTAGATGTATAGCTTCATTCATTACCATTAATAATATTAAATTGTAATTTATATATATATATATATTTTTTTCTTCTCATCTATTCATTTTATGTACCTATAGTTTTTATTTTTATTAATTATTAACATAGTAATCCTACTGATCCTATATCCCAAATTCCGTGTTAAATTATACATATTGATAAATCCCAGTTTCCCTACCTTTGTCTCTAATAACATCTGTAATAACACTAATAACATGACATTGGCTAAATGCACAAACCGTGCGAAGCCAGAAAAAAAAAAAAAAAAAAAAAAAAGGTTATCCTCGACGTATTGTGATCGTACTCTGCTTATTTTTCTAGCTTATATAATTATAAAACGCTCAGTTTACAAGATTACCGGCAATCAGTTTCAATGAGAATTGGCTGGATTCACAAATTAGTTAACAAATGGCCCGGGAAAAAGACTCTTGGGATGTATAGGTTTCTTCCCATGTTTTTTGTACTTGGAGCCGCTTTGGAGTTCTCTATGATCAACTGGAAAGTTGGAGAAGTAAACTTTTACAGCTCTTTTAAGAGGAGGCAAGCCCACGATATAGTTGAAGAAAAAATAAAGAAATACGCAGCAGCATAAGATGCCAGCCGGAGTGACTTGGGGTCAATATATCGCATTTTCATCGGCAGCTATGCTGTCTATGTTTGCTGGATCGCAAATTGTGCATCAATACTACAAACCTTTACGGGATTTAAATGAATACATTAACAGGGAACTCAAGAGTCTACCAGATAATGTAAAAGTTAAAATTAGACAAGAATTGCAAGATGAAGGTGTATTAAGTAAAAGCTAGAATCAATAATTGTGGTGTTAACCCTATGATGTGTGTATATGATTAGTATGTAAATAAATTTATTTAAAAATAAATATTATATCTTTGTTTACCATAGTCCATATTTCCCTTATCTTAGATAAATTTTAAGTTAGCATGGAAAACTATCCTTCTCAAATAGGTAACTCTTCTGATGTTGATTAGTTATATTTTGTGCTTGACTGAGTTCAGGCGTCAGGGTAAGAAGAAGAGTCTGCCTCAGATATATATGATATTACTGGGTACAGGTTTGTGGTCTGTGCATACATGTTTCAGGCATGTATAGGCACAACATTTTTAATATCCCACTGACCCATGTAGTCTCTCACTAAACTTATCAACACAAATAAAACGCTTATAATTATTTGTAAAATGTATTATAGCTAGCTATAAATTTTGGCTCCACTCTTATGATAATATTTACAATAGGTAGTTACATTAATTTTAACAATAAAAAATTATATTCAATAAATTATCTTAAAACTTTATAACTAAAATAAAATAGGCACTTACAAAAGTCATTTTTCTAGAAATTAGAGTAACAACTTAGTTTTCTTACAAACAAATATTATACATAGTTTACTAACAACTTACACTTTGTTATAAACAAAATATTACACCTAGTAATAATGAAATCATCTCCACCTTCATTTATTGAGTATTGTTATTTAACATGATGCGCTACTTTTTACAAGCTTTTATCACATGATCCATTAGTTGATGTACCAATTAGGATATCATGTAGATTGATTACAGAGATCTTGATTCCATCCCATACCCAACAATATAAAACTTTTAACTCTGAATCTTAAAATTAGATAAAACAAATTTATTTTAATCTCTTTTTTACAGTTTGTTTTTTATGGCGTATACAGAATCTATACAACCAAAGCATCAAATGCAGTCTTTTAAAATATAAAATATTGTACAACATTAGGTCATCTTGCTGAATTTGATATAGTTCGTCGAATCCAATCGACGTGCGAGCTTATGGAGTCGTATATGCGAGGTCTGCCCAGTCCTATTTTTGTACAAGCGATGCGCCAGCCACTGACTCCTTCCAGTGACCATTGCTTTGTTTTATCATTGAAGCACATCATTGAACTGCCTGCATATTCCTCCTCCTGGAAAATAAAGCATTCTCATTATAGAAGCTTTTGCATAGGTACTTAGCTCTCAATTTATATGAAAGGTACATTAATCTATGATTTATATTCTCTAGATACTTACATCACAGTCATCCTGGTCATACAAAGGTTCGGCGCATATTCCATTCACAGTAGCAATGCTGACATTCTCGCACGTATTCATGGGACTGGTCACCACGTGCACCCTTTGCAGTTGGTCTTTGTTTCTTGTCCATCCGAGTGTATTGCAAATATTTCGAGTCGCTTGTTCTGCGCCGTTTTCAGGTAGACAGATAGGTCTCACGAAATCCGTCATCTCTACCGGGTCCTCTAGCCGTACTAGCGCAAGCATACTGCCCTCTACCGGAGATCGAACCATGCCTACAATTCGCCTTTCCTGTTGCCAAGGTGTCGTACTTTGTATGCGCACTGTCCCAAATCTAGCAGTCCATTCAGCTTTTGGTTGTCCCTGCAATAATGATAGTTAGTTTAGATTTTACCTTTCTGGTTACCGTAAAAGCTTTACGCAACGGCTAATCTTCATTTTCATAAGAAACCAGAAGACTGAAAATGCGTTTGTCAATTTTACGAGTAAATCACAGTTTGAATTGCTCGCTCCCTGTCGTCCTGGCGAAGAGAGAACAGTGAGTCAACCCTGGGTGACATACGAAGTTGCAGCGGGTATGTGGTGTGAGCTAAGGGGGGGCGCGACGGCAAGATCTGTGCGGCGCCCTACGAACACGACCAACGTGCGGCCTCTAGCGTTGCTGCTTCGCTCTGTAAAGCGCTTACATTCAAGTGAGTATTCACCTTTACCCTACCGTACCTACTATAGGTACACAATTAAATTGGACCACGAACATACACGTGATTTTTATATATTACGAAGAATTAGAAGACGTATCTTATCCTCGCGATTTCGCCGCGGTTGAGAATTACCCCACGACAACGTACTACTGTGATTTATAGTATCCTATGTAAATATAGTATCCAAGAGCTCTGAAAGAAAGATAATTCTTCACCTACTCGTATTATCAGAGACTAAACAATCACTTACTTGGAAGCAGGAGGCAGTAGTGATAAGCCAGGAGGGATGTATGAGCGCAGCGTCGCAGGCGTGCACGTGCGTGCGTAGCAGCGCGGCGTGCCACGGCCAGTCGCCTGGACGTGCTGAGCGTGGCAGGCCCTCCACGCCGGCCACTGCACTGCCAACGCGAGCCGATGTCACACCACATTCTGGATCGTGATATTATTATCAGAAAGGTCCATACAATTTTTGCTTCACGCAACGATGTTGGACTTCGAGGCGCAAAATTTTTACTATAGGTACACAAGGTAAAATTAGATCAATTAACAAATTTTGCAGATATGTTTGTAATCTAAACACGATAAAACAAAAAAAAAAGATTTGAAGATCTTTTTGTGTTTTTCGTCGACCACTGA
Organism: Eugnorisma glareosa; assembly: GCA_947578425.1. NCBI lineage: Eukaryota > Metazoa > Arthropoda > Insecta > Lepidoptera > Noctuidae > Eugnorisma > Eugnorisma glareosa. Next base: position 12,468,964 of record OX387966.1, on the reverse strand, counting down.
GTTACAGTAGAAGATCTACGGGGTTTCGCTAGCTAATTTGATTTAAGCCTGTAAATGGTGCAAAAAATATGACCACATGTGGAACGTTACCTAAATGGTCACAAATGACTCGTATCACTTTTCGTTCGGGACATTCACTTTTAAGGAATGATATTTCTGAAGCGAAGGGATCCACTATTTCGACATACTGTGGCTTTTCTTTCTTTCTGTCAGTCTTTTCATCCTGGTCCACATCTTCGGCATCTGGAACTACTTCTGCACTAAATGAAGCCCTGTAATAAAGGTGATTTGTCTATTAACCATACACACACGTCACTTGGTAACTACTTAGGTACTTAAGTACCTACTTAAATGTATATATTCTTGTTTTATCTTTATATCAAGGTCCTCTAGTCTGAGCTAGTAGTTATATGAACACCTACGCTTAGACTATGTAAAGAAATAACAATACTGTGATTATGTCATTACTTCATTAGGTGGGTATCCACAACTCTTTGTATGTATGAATATAGACAAATACTAATTAGGTACAACATTAGGTACCTAGCTACTGGTAACGCCGTGTCGTTTGTTTGATTTTTTTATCAACAATTTATGTAAACGCATGAATGGATTGGAACTTATGGGACCGGTAGTGATAACTATTAAAAAAAAACCTACTGCCAGTGATCCGATTTAATTGTGTATCTAGTAACTACGCTAAGGTAAAGGTGAATACTCACTTGAAAGTAAGCGCTTTACACAGCGAACCAGCAACGCTGGTGAGCGCACGTTTGTCATGTTCGTAGGGCGCCGCGCAGATCTTGCCGTCGCGCCCCCCCTCAGCCCACACCGCATACCCGCTGCGACTTCGTATGGCACCCAGGGTTGACTCACTGTTCTCTCTTCGCCAGGACGACAGGGAGCGAGCAATCCAAACTGTGATTTAAAATTGACACACGCATTTTCACTGTCGTCTGGTTTCTTATGAAAATGAAGATTAGCCGTTGCGTAAAGCTTTTACGATGTTCTTATAATTTGTGCTCTGAGGTACTCTACCAATTTCGTGGTAAATATTACCTAATTTGTTCTAAACAGGTTTTGCGTTATAAATATATATATGTATGTACCACTATATGTCCAGTGATAGTGCCTTGCGGTACTACAATAAACTCCAGTTTCGTGGCAATTATAGTTTTCGTAATGAATGTAGGTATCAATAAGGGTCCAAAGGCAGTCCCTTGGGGTACTCCTCTTTATTTGGAATAAGTATTAATTCGTTCCATCAATAATTAATACTTTGTAACTTCTCGCTTTAATTTTATTCGGGTAAACAAAACGCAATAATTATGCTGGAATAACTTACGGCATCCAGCTTCGTCGCTACCGTCGGGGCAATCAGGCGTCCCGTCACAACGCAAGTGTGCGGGCAGACAGCGTGTGTGTAAAGCACAGCGCAAACCTCCCTCACCCGCTGCTGAACAGTGCGTGCAACTGCGCTCGTCTTCTGCCCCCGCACAGTCAGGGATTCCATCGCATTCTCGGCGAGATAGGGCGAGCCTTTGCAGGCTATTAGAGCATCCTGTTGAAAAAATAATAACGAGATCGCGGTAATTCCGGATCCATGGCAGGCTTTGCAATAATTGCATGCATTATTTTACAAAGCTCATTTTTCATATTTCAAGGTTGGACCCATGGTGAAAGTAGTTCATATTTATAATATGTACACAATTAGGGGATTTTCTGTGATTCAGTTATATTGTTAAGAACAAACTCTCGAACAAAAAAAGCATACCCGGTTCAGGAGCACATGATCCTGGGCCGAAGTAGTCAGGGAATCGCGCGCAGTCGAAGTGCGGGCGCAGTCGCTCAGGCAGGCGAGCACCGCATCCCGCGTGAAAGGCTCGGCAGTAGGTGCGACACGGCCGGACCAGACGGTCTTCCGAACAACGCGGCTGCAGCATTTGGCATACGAAATCCTGTAATATAGATATAAGAACATAACTATTAGGTACAAATGGCATTTTTTATTTATGTGGTTTTGCAGCACTATATATAAGAGTATTTACAGCACTTTACACAAGTTACACGTGACAACATACAGTATGAAAACCATAATGTTAATTTTATTTGAGATTTCTAAATATCCTTTAGAAGTAGGTGCCGTGCCAAACATAATTTCAGGCAGCAAGTTTCTATGGCATTTAAATGAAATTGTAATCAATGGGTTACAGTTCCAGCCATTTGTCTTATTTCATGTGCTGTTGCGATAACAAATCTGAATTTTATTGCCGTAGCGACAAAATTGTGTCGTCTTGGAATTCATTTGTTCGTCCCACAAAATCTTTTACGGTGATGGCGATATACGTCATAGGCATTTTCAATGTGGCAAAAATCTGGGATCGTCAAAAAATACTCCTTATTTTATTTAAGTTACCTGTGCGAGATGTGAACATTCAGCATCAAGGAGTTCTCTAAAAGCAACAAGGTCTCTCATCAGGGCATCCTTCGTCGTGTGTCCCACCAGGTTAGGGTATGAAGTGCTGTTGTAAGGCAGATGGGAGCACAACGGCAACGTCACAGGGGAGCAATCTCGGACCTCCTCCACTGCGTCAGGGGTCACTGCTTCGGTGGTTGGAGTCTCTAAAGGTGTCGTCTCTGTCTCCTTTAGCTCTAACGACGATATTACTGAGTTTTCCTGTAACAAAAATTATTAATCGTATAATGTCACGCTATGTTTTCTGAAGAAGTAGGGAGAACAATTTTGTCGTAACTACTAGAACACCAACCCACATTTCGCTAGTTATGATTAATAGGTGGTTAGCATATTCCAGCCACATATCCAGGCTCCAAACTGTTACTGAGAAATTCCCAATGGACTGCCTTTTCTTATTTAGCAAGGTAACCGTTGAAACTACTGCGCTGATATAACGCACTATTAGGGTCAGGAAGTCTTGATTCGAGTTAATGGCCATTACACTACATTTCCAAGTTCCACATACTTTTGTCAAAATTGGTTAGTCTTCAATTCCTGTCCTACAAATATGGACATCATCCTTGTAAGTGAGTCGTCGGTTAGTTTAAATGATTCCAACAAAGAGAAAATGCCTAGATTGGTCATTATAAAAATGAATCGTTTACTTATAAACGTGGTGTTACACGTCAACTTATGTGGGTAATAATCCTTTCAGAATGCAGGCCCGTGCTCTCAAAACCTTGACAGTTGAAAACACTAGCTATGTTTTTTTCCATTCTATTCATTTAGCATAGATATTATATTATCATGTAAACAAGTATTTACTATATTTGGGATATTATAATTTAATAAAGGGTGTAACAAGACCCTTCACGAAGCCGTCAACCAAGCATTATGTTCATCAAACTAAGTAACTTTACGCAAAAATTATTGCTGGGAAACGACTTTTTTTTTTGGGGTGAAAAATCACGTTTTACGGTAGGACTCAATGTAACGCACTCAAAACATTGCGTGCTAATGGATGGATTGAATAGTACGGGGGACGTGGACGTCTTTAAAGTAAAAATCGTACATTAAAAACATGTAGGTATCTAAAAAAAAAGTTGGAACTTTGACCCCCAATATCCCCGTAACTAGAAGGTTCCCAGGTATGGTCTAGAACAAAAAAATATCGCAATGATGGGGAGAGAACAAGTGCCTTTCGGCTTCGTTAAGGGTCTTGTTACACCTTTTATTTATGTGCTGCGAGTCAGTTTAATTATTGAATGTCTTGCCCTGTCTTCTTCTTAGCGTGTCGATGGCAATCTAAATCGTATCGGCCCAGAATTGAGAGTAGCTCCATTCTGGGCGTTTGGTTCTTGGCTCAATTCGAGTTTGGCGCTTTCGGTAGCGTCCATCAGTTCCTGTAGTGAACAAACAACAGGACACACAGGACACGATATTAAGTGCCCTATCGCTTGTGGAACAGTACCTACCACATTTACATTCCAGAGCAAAATCATTAATGAAACCTTGTATAAAGTCACTACACTATTAATTTCTTATAGCCATTTTAATGGTGCTAAATGGTGCATATTAAATCGGGAAGGCGCTATGATGAAAGGAAACTCTATGAAATGTATCTTCAAAATCTCTGGTCTTTAATAATTTAATTGCCTTTCGATTGATCGATCCGCGAGGTTACACTGCGATTACCGAGGTCGGTCCGCGGCTAAGCGACAATCAAAACAACTCCGTACTTAGCAAGCAAAACATTTTATACCGTATGTGTGCTCCGGTCACGGTGATTAACTCTCTATGTTGTCAACATACAAATTCCAACTACCGCATTCCTACCTAATCAAGGCTTTCCATCTTACGAAAATACTTAAATATATTAAAGTTCATTGTTATTCGCAAACAATATACAAACGAATCAGATAGTTATGTTAATTCGACGGGGTGACTGCCCCTGTACTGTAATGCGTTTCAAGAGCAATATAAAAATAATATAAGTAGGTACGTTGGTTAACATTCGCATGAAACAATAGAAGGTAAATCTTTAAAAAAAAATAACTTAGTCTAGGTAAAAAACTGCGTAACCGTGCAATTAGCATCATGTACGATAAAATATGCAATTTGATTGCACTTTGTTTAAAAACAGGATTTGGTAATCAACAAATATCTGCAACTAGAGAAAAAGGAGAATATGAATTTGTGCACATAAAGATCACCTAACCGTAAAGACTGCGATGTTTCACAATGAGTTGTTTGCCTTGCTATTTAGCGCTGAAATCTAGCTCGCCATGTGGAATTTGAGATGCTACGATTATTATCTCATTAATAATGTTCAACGAAATGTTAAAAACTTAAAGCAAGGTACGCATTACACGCAAGGTATACATCGCCTGTTATTGTTTGAGAATAAGGCCGTGAAAAGGGGTTTGTTTGAGTTGGACGGTTTCGTGTAGAGAGGGATTCAAACAATTGGAACTTACGACGAACACGTGTAAAAGTAAAACAAAAGGAAGAGGAATTCGTTATAATTTTAGTGGACTGCCAATATTTGTTTAAATACGGTACCTCCTACCTATTAACAAACGTTAAACCGTTTTCAAAGCAAAAAGAGCGAAAAGACTTGGAGAGATAATGTAGTGTTAGGAGGTGCTAATTGAACTGCTTACCTCAATATGTAGCGTCTCCGGTAGCGTGGTTATCTTGCTCAGGAGAGCTGTGGGCACGGCCAGCTCGCGCGCCAACACAGCTGTCACCTCGGCGGTGCTTACCGCCGTGAAAATCGGCTCGAACGACACCTCGAAGTGGACGCGGATACCTTCCGCAGAACTGGAAATTATATTTTGATTTAGTTGTTAGCCTAGTTATCTAATGGGCAGACAACCGAGTCAACGGTGCGCACAGTGGTCGGCGACCCGCTTTGTACTGACACCGAGCCTTGACCCAGGAGTCCTACCAAGATTAAGGCATTTATCCAGTAAAAATGCTCATAAACATACCTAACTTTACTAATTATGGACAAAGCATTTCACAACAATGTTGCCAGCTAGCCATCATTAGCTTCAGTTTTCTCTCGCGTTAACTTGTCCACTTTGCCTTTCCACTTTGGTTTTCCGTTTTGATTGTCTCAACAGTTAAGATAATGTCTTTAGAGAGTTGTGAGAAACTAGTCACGTCACGTCGTCTCATCTCTGCCCAACTTCAGAATTGAGTTAGTATCAAAGTTTCCAGGCACTTCAAGGATCTCTAACTAGGAGTCGGCTTCAGGGATCTAGATGTTCTAAATACCAATTTGTTTAACTCATAGGTTAATTACCTCATTAAAATTGGTAAGGCTACCTATAGGTATTCTAATAATGTAAACAGAAGGTATTTTTTCCTATTTGTGGCTTTACAAGGTTTTTGTTTACGGTTGTTATGTTAATGCCAATGATATTATATATATAAAAAGAGGGTTAATGCTAACGCTTGTGTATTCATTGCGTAACAGTTACGGTCAGTAAATAACAATTATGCTAGAAAAGCATTAACAAGAGCAACAGACAGAAGGGGAAGTCACGTAAGATATAATAAAATAAGAAAATCTAGGACAACTATTGGCACAGATCTGTTTTAGTACCTACTTCCGCCAGCTAAATCTTAGTGGGAATGAGAATTTCTTAAATGTTTGAATAACATTTCAACAGCTTCATGTTCTCAGGGATGTGCCTGTCTAAGCTGCGCGCAACTTTGTGAAATCATTTTTACAATTAAAATGTTAAAATTACTTAGGTAGGTAGGTACTAAACTTCGTGATTCATTATTTATGACTGGAGCAAATGTATTGATAAATGAAGTCAAAGTAAGTAACTAGGTTATCGCCGTCCACCTAATCCGGGGTAAGTGACCAGTTTTCCAGCGGTGAAAAGATTCACGGCTACCATTGTAACATTACAATTTTCTATTTGAATTCAGCTCGCAAAAAGAAAGGGCCGGAACATAAAACATCGGGAACAACCTTCAATGTGGATTACCTACATTGTACAGACAACGTGAGCCGCATAGAAACTACTAACGAAGCTCTGAAACAAAGCACGTATAGAACTTTCTTGTGTCAAATACATAGCAATGTAGCGCGATATGATATCGTATGACGCTTTAGTTATAAGGATCGGCGACGTTTTATAGTACACAAAAAGTAAAAGTTGCTTTAAATATCAAAATGGTCTCGATTTCTACGATACGTTCGACTAAATGTATAAAAACTAAATTCCTATGTCAAGTTGAGTTTGTGTGCTACGCCAATGCCAATGCTACCGGTAAAATATTAAATGAGCACAAAAACCAATAAGGTCAGATCAAATACCTATAATTGAACACGTTGAGCATTCTATAACTAAGAATTTTCAATTGACTTATGCTTTAATGGTTATAAAATCAAAATGATAATGTGGTTGACTGTTCGTCAAATTAACTGATTATATAACCACCACCATAAGGCACAACTTGATAATGTAGTGTAGCGTTTTACTAAAACATGGCATGCGCACGCTCCATTACAGACCTCGGAGATTTCGAGAAAGTGTACTTTCTCCGCCCATCGGTAAAGGCATTACTAGTCAGCACCCATTAACATAATATTAATTTACATGTTAATAAAATCTTTGAAATGATGTTAGCCTGGTTATCGAAGTAGGTTTTTTTTAGCCCGATAGGATTTTGTGTGTTGACCGTGATTCAGTTGGCAGTTTGGCACTGATATGAACGGGTTTTAAATTAAAAGTTTTTGAATAGGAAATATTTAAAAGAGGTCACAATTCGTTAGTTCGTCACCGTCAATGTTTACTACAGTAAATATTTAGGTCAGGACTCGTTTTACAAGACGAAAACTCGGTTCCAATGCAAATCCAAGATAAAATTAATCAATGTTAAGTTTCAACAAAGTGAGGTTGCAATTAAAAGCTAACTAATTGCGATGTGTTTGTTTCGTTTCATTGCATTGTTATTTCTGACCATTTCGTTTTAATAACCTTTTCGTTTTGTTACGACTCTTTGGATTCTGCTGTTTTGCTAGACTTCTGACTTTCGAACCTGTTGGTTAATTTATAAGTACAATTATAAGTAAGTAAAAGTAAACAGTCAATTTATAAGTATGTACTTAATGTACTTAGAGGTACCTACGTAGTGAGGTACTACTAACGTCTACTGTACCTCTGGGATAGAGTAATTGACCCTTTCCCTTCCCTAAATATACTCGTGTAAAACCTAAACGTTTGTTACATAAGCCTAATAGATTGCTTGCTTAAACAGTTTTTATAGATTTTTCTTAACCATTTCAGTCATCGATCATTTGATGCCGGAACCAAGCAGTGAGTCGTGCGTGTCTTATAAACGGCACACAATAGTAATCTTACCTGTCCAAAGCTAGTATGTCTGCAGAAACAAAACAGGATTTCAATTCAGAGTTTAAATATAGATTGAATAGCGCCTGCTGCAGTTCATTTTCACGTGTCCGGTTGGTTCTGGAGTCAAGGTCGTTGCCCTTCTCGCCCTCTCCTTCGCTGGCTCCCCACGAGGTAACGATGAACGAGCCCCGGAACGTTTGCCGGTTAAGGGGATCTCCGAACAGGTACATGTCTGTAAAAACAACATTATTACTTAGAAAACCGAGATCCGATTTAAAATGGGCAACTCAATGGTAAGTAGCAGTGTTTTGATGGATCAATTACGGTACCCACGTATACGTATACCTTAAGAAGGTATAAACCAAATATCTACATAAGGGAGCACAGCACCCACGTGTTTTCGTTCTTTCTTGCCAAATACTTGGGTTTTTCTCCAATTAGTATTTTCAGTAGACTGTAGTGATGCCTCGCATGCATCGCTACAGTCATTAGAAACTACGAACCTAATACAATGAAAGATACGGATGCCCGGAATTCCTGATCTTTATAAAAAGGGAAACGACTGCAGGTTCATCTTCATGTACAAAGCGTGGCCACATTGACTGGTTAATTATATGCTTCCCGCATTCAGGAGAATCCTGCTGCCTTCACCAAGGTCATCGATCCACCTTGTTGGCCCTTCAACGTTTGGGCTTCGCACACGTTGTCGCTCCAGAACTTTTTGGCAACAGTCGATGGAAGAATCCAATCACATAGGAGCCGAGTATGCTAGATTTTAAATGACTTGAACAGTTGTGCTCTATTAACACAGACGATGTTAATACCTAGAACTACCTAAGCTAAGCAAAGTTGGTGCATCTAAAATGGGCTGAAAGAGTGACAAAGTGGACCCAGTAGATCCAAAAAATGCAGGCCAAGCATAGTAAAAAGTGAGTGGGGCAAACAGACTTATGGAAGAATCTGTCCACGACTAATAGTAGAGTCCAGATTTTGAATAGATTGACTGATGAGGATTTCGTATCCTGCAGGTGGTTGGACCTACTTAGGTACTTTCATCATAACCTATATAACGTCCTTCAAAAACGTAGTTTCGGGTATCTAATATTATTTATAACCCATGTCATTCCTAACAACGGCCATAGTAAGACACACGACACCACTGTCATAGCATGACGGAGGCAAAGGAAGTAAGTAGGTGGCGTATTTCGTTCAGAGCACACAACCGTGAAAGATTAACGATAACGTGATGCAGACACATGATTATATAAATTCAATAACACCTATTGTAACCGATATATAACTCAGTTTGGAAAAACATGCGCAAGTCACGAAACTCGCGGAAGTACAATCTCTTTCTTTATCGATCACTCTCTGATTTTAATTGAGTTGATCAAGTTTTATTTTCGTGACTTCAGTCCATATAACATAGGCTTTCTTAATATGGCTGGTGTGGCATTAAAGTTTTCCTATATTACTTTCAAATCGGTTGATCGATAACAACAAAGAATTGTTATGCAAACTCCTCTTAATTAGAAGCAAATTAGATATTTAAGCCTTCAAAGATAAAGATCATTTAATATGCCAGCATAGTTTTAATAGCATAGCTTGTTGTAAGGAGTGCACTTGTCTCCGCGGCTGCGCAAGGCCACACAGCTTACTGGCCTTTACTCGGGCGGTGACGGGCAAATGTCGCTCAGTTTACGTCTCTGCGGCTCTACTGGAACTATGAATACCGACTGTTTACTAACAAAATAATCTAAATCAGATGATAGTTATCGTCAACCGAAAAGCGAAATAGAATTACGCCACTGCAAGTTACTTGCGGCGAATCGATTGGATTGTAATAACTGCGATCAATGAATATTTTCGCTCCATTTTAAAATATTATGAAACGGTCTCGTTTCCGTATGTTTAATACGATATTTAAAATGTCCATGAATGTTAGGATAGATTGGTAAGTACTGTAAGTACCTACAGCATCGGCTCTAGGCTACACTTCATCTAAGATGTTTTGCAACACGGTCCTTTAGGTCAGACGTTGAGTAATGTTACCATTTATGGTTGTAACGTGTAGACCTAAAATTACTCGGAATGTCTGGCAAAATTGCTGCAACATTGCTTAAATTCATCCGTGGGTAATTTCTTTTATTTTAAATTTAATAACAACACAACTGCAGTAGGTGTTTTGTTTTGCGTTGTGAATAACGGTTGTGCAGGAACCCCATCTTATCTTATGACGACCCGAATGGCGCAGCGGTAATGAGGCTGCCTTACGTTCTTAGGGTCCCGGGTTCGAATCCCGGTAGGAGCAAATGTTTGTGTGATGAGCATGGGCATTTGTTTCCGAGTCATGGATGTTTATATGTATGATAAGTATGTATTTACAAACAAAAAGTATCTATGTAGTATTATCAACTATCTGGTGTCCACGACACAAGCCTCGTTGCTTAGTGTGGCACCTAGATGGCGCTGTGTGTAATGTCCAGCGATATTTATTTATTTATCGCCCACGTTTTAATAATTAATTGATATGCAAAGGAGTGTGCATTACAAACGCACCTTTAGAAACCATGTTGGCAAAAACTTGAGCTTACTAACATAAATATTTACCTAGATTGCAACAGCGAGTAGGTACTTGCGAGAATGTCTGTTGAGCGATAGAGTAATTTTATCTTTAGATAGTCTACGAGTAGTAGATAATTTAAGTACATAAATGTCAGAAGTGGAACGGTAGAAAGCTGTTTTCAAGTGTCACTTAGGATCTTGAAGTTCGAGGTTTGAGTTGAGGACATAACCAGCTTACTCAGAACCCACGTGAAAATTATGTCACTTCTCAAAGTTATCGTGAACTCTACAATGATACGTACGTCCGAGGTACACTGCCACTGCGGCGAGCAGCAGCAGCACTAGCAGTGACGCGAGCGCCGCGCAGCACCCACGGCAGGGCCGGCTCAGCTTGCGCCGCGTGAATCTGATGTCGCTGCTCACTGACATCGTCGACTCCGGCGCACGGTGCCGCACACATCTCTGATTGCCGTTGCGGGTCCATCCGTATTCCAGCTGAACAAAAAAATACATATATTAATTGCATTTAAACCGATTTTCAAACGCCGAACGCTCGAACGACCCATTCATTGGAGTGAACTCCAATGAATGGGTCACTCGAGTGAATGTTCACGTTTGTTACATTCCAAGCTCACTTTTGATTCATTTTGCGTTAAGACGTTTCAGTTTGAAACATCTTGAATGAAAGACAAAAATGAACAGAATGCATCTGATTTCGGCTTTTGGAGAAGACGCCATAGGTATTTGCAAACAAAAGGGAAAAAATATGTAAGCGTTTCTGTTCTTTTCAGTTCCTATTATGCTTATTTATGCAATGTAGTCGGATAATACTAGTCCATATGAAAGCGTAGTGATATAACGACACATCAAGATAACTACAACGACCACTATATAGTAACAGATAATGCAATGTATAATTAACCCTACCTGCGTAATGTCCCACTACCTATGTGTATGTACTGCGTAGAAGCATATAAGAACAATTTAACACCTTGAGTAATTTGTCACTTATGTTACGATCTAGTAATCACACGGAAGGCTATTCCTGAAGCAAATACACAAGAATTCCAAGTATCCATTAATGATGAAAATACATTTAAATACCATCGCAATAACCATAACAAATTACCAAGGTGTGAGCTAATTCTTCACCATAGATTGCAAGTAATATCGTTAGAGTAAATTCAGCGTTTAGCTGGCATTCATCCGGTACAATACATTTCAAGTTGAAGATTGAATGATACGCTCCATCACCTTTTGTGATCTACATAATGTCGAAGCACGTAAGTACTGAAGTAATTCTTTGTTAAACAAATTACGTAAAAAAAATTGTACAACAGAGTTAGAAACACACGAAACACAAAGAAAAGTTATATCCAACAGTGTCGAAGATTTATTGCAGTTTTTCAGCAAGAAAGTTCATAATGTAAATAGTGACAGACTGACACACAGACGACTGCTCAAGCTTAACATAATTGCTTCCCATTTCCTGATAATTAGGTACAAGACTCATTATTTTGCGGCTTTTACGGCAGCCATATTGATTTGTCGCACTTATCTCATAATTACTGCATTACATGACGTGATGTAATTTCTGATGCCGAGGTGTCTGTTATAACACAATAGATGGCTGACTTCTACATGGGACTTCCTACATATTAAATACATGCTACTAAAAATTACGTACCTTGAGCGTGCACAACCTAACAATAATTTATTTGTTATTATTGGGTGGAAGAGCATTTATCCTTAATTAATCTTTGTAATAAAATAAGACAAAAATTAAATCGAAGTTCCTTTACATTGAACATTATCAAGGCAATTGCAAGATTTGCAAGTTATTTTCTGACCTACATTTTATAATTCAGGCGTAGCCGCTAGCCGCCTAATTTTCGCTACGAGTGCTACGACCTACGGTTTCGTAGCTTTTGCTACGAATCGCAACGGCTATTTAAAAAAAAAAGTCTAAAGGCTGTACTGTACCCAAATTATATCAATTGGTCAAGAGGACTTTTAAATTGTAGCGCAACTTGGAGAACTCGTATGTCAAACCCGATTAGACCGTAGCCAACACCTTTTTGCTTTTCGAACATTTTAGCGATAGTATCGAAATTACAGTCGTGTCGTTGTGCCTACACGAATGCGTGTCTGCTCAATTTTGTACTAATATGCTCTCACAAGGCCTACTAAAATAAACCGTTTTGAATAAAGTCACGCAGCAAGATCACACCCAGGTACAGTAAGTAGGTAAGTAATAAATAACAGTTATGGCATTTATTCGTATCTAATACGCATGTCATTATCTTTATATGATTACGGTGTCGCCAAATAGTGTGTTACACGCACATTACTGTTTATTGAACATACTTAAACTTATCGTCATGACGAAGTAGATGTAGATAGCTACGGTACCAACAAGTTATTTTACTACGAACAATAAGTAACTGCATTACCTTTATGTAATGAATTCATAAATAACACGATATTGTCGGCATGGAATAATTTGGTTCGTAAACCCTTCCGCATTCGACCACAATATTTAGACTACAATCAAAAAACAATTATGAAAACTGGAATACATAATGATGATTGTGATATCTAAATCGTGATCATACCTAGTCGATTTTTGAAGATAATCAGCCTATAGTTAGTTTACTTAACAAATTATATTTGTTGGAACCCTTACAAAGATGCGAGATGAGGCTCACACGAGAACAACCTTGGTGCCTTTGCATGATACGTTCACTGTTCATGCAAAACTTAAAACATTAGTAGATAGTACTCACGGTAAATTACTTAATTTATGATAATGTAAGTGTTGATTGTTCTTAAATATTACTTCTAATTAATTGATACTTGAAATGAGCTGTTGTAACTCGTTAATAATAATGTGGATAACTGGCGATGTTGTTTCGTGTAATGTCGTAAGGTACATTACTATTTCTCCGTAGTCTCGAGCTCTAGATTTCAAACAGCGAGAAAATAGTTCGGTTGCGTCAACGGAATATGGCTGCAGGTTAACATTCGAACTTTAAAATGCCATTTCAGATTCAATTACTTACACCATTGTGTTTATGTTTGTTGTAAAGGTTACTTTAGACAGCGTCTATTTACAATTAACATTCAAGTTATTCGTTCAAGTTTTCATAGGCGTGGTTTTAAGGTGACTGCAGGGTGTAGGCATAATATAAACTTATAGACATTCAGTTATGTCTTATTTGTAAAGATAATTTTGCTTGCAAGCTATTGTATACTTATTAATTTAATCGTCTTACCTGATTGCCCTCACAGTTTGACCTTAAAGCAATACCGTGAATTCAGCGATTGATTCTATTACGAGCGTACCTAAAGCAAAAAAACATGGAAACTGTCGTATTCAATTACGGTGATTTTGCAACTGAAAACTCCAAATATTGAAAACCGACTGTGAAATACGGTACGAGTACTCGTATCTACCGATTGAATGTACAATACTGGCAGGAAAGTTCAATGTTGATGTAGCAAGACATTTCCAAATTATGTTTCTATGAAAATTATGACAAGATTTTAGGCTAAGTAAGGCTTAGTTATGCGAGCCTGCCGTTTAGTGACCACAAAAGCGTGACAAGCTTGACATACAAATGGCATTTGGACACAAATGTGTAGAACAAAGAGAATATTTTGAAGCATTTCGAGCGAACAGTTCCTTCTCTCAGAACCGCAGTACGGGCAAGGTCAAGCCAGCAGTGTTCATGTGAGGAAAGCTGTGTATGAAGAAACATTAAATAACCAATAATGGCAAGTTATTGATGTCTCAACTATAGTTTATTAGCAGTTTTGTAATACATAGTAAGCACTTATTGCCTTATTCCTTTGTTTACATTGTACTCACTAATTGAAGTCGGTTTAATGCATGATGGTTGCATGTTTTTCCATGGGAGGCAATCAGGCAAGAATATAAAAGCAAGTATAATTAAGTATTTGTGTTAAAGCTATTTATTTACTCTTAGCTGCATGTGCCCTTGTCATTAGCCCTAGTCTGCCCTAGCAGCCAGGTTCCAAAAGTAAAGATTCTGCTGACCTATAGCCTATTTCATTTTAGTAAGTAGAAATCTTTGAACCCTCTTGCTCTTAATTTTAATATTCAATTTACCTACTTATTACACTTAAATGTCTAGAAATATACAATTAACTTTTGTATAGGCAGTGTTGTCGCAGATTTTGCTGAAAAGTCTAAAAATAAATATGATTTCATGGAACACTTTGATAATTTTTTGTACATTGTTCCGCTCGTGCGGCCTTCAATAAAGCTGCAAGTAATATTCGAACCCCAAGGGTTTTATATTTAGCCGTTGACGACAGGTGCCGTTTACTTGGCTGCATATTATTTTTCAGTATTACTTTGATTTACAGTCGACAAAGCGGTAAGATTTTTTCTTTTTGAGTTATTAAATCGATAACACCTAGGTAACATCACTCCTGTTTTCTACGCAGGCTGGTTAGGCAGGGAGCCACGACACTTAATTTTGCTTATTTTCATCAATTTTGTGTTTATAAAAACCAAAGAACAAAGTTATCTATATCCTACCATGACTTAAGCTACGCTTAATTATCCTTAGAGTTAAAACTAGCACCATAAAACTCTTATTCGAAGATTGAAAAGGAAAGAATCTTGCCGAGAGAAGTGTCAAGTGCTCTTCTACTATGTACATACCTATTTCGTGTTTTATTCCCCGCAGCCGGAGGAGTACCGTCTGTCTAGCTCCTAGCTACAGAATACCTGACTGCCTAGTCTGCGTACAATGCGCGTGCAGCGAGCAACGTGCACTTGTCGCGACCTACATCCTCAGCCTCACGTTTTTGCTCGGCGCTGCAACGACAAAGCCGCCTCGACTCAGCTCCGCACGCCGCAGCCTTTTCGCCAGTTTCTATTAAGATCTCTAACTTTAACAATGCGGACGCCCTCACTTTCGTTCGGTACGTGCTCATTTGCAGATAATGGCGCAGGCGACGACCGAACGCTTATTTAAACGTGAATCGGTATCGCCCACGGCGACAAGTGACGTCTTGTTGACAGCAAATGGCAAATGTTGGTAGATTAACGGAAACCTGCCTACCTATTCGGTTGTTTCTTGCGAATCTGGGGCAAGCCTTATTAGCTAGCAAGACGGACAACAGGTGGATTCATTATTAAATTGTGAACACAAAGGAGGTTCCTCCTGATGCTACGCAAGAAATAATTTGTCACTGCCGTAAAGAAAGCAGTAATTAAAACAGAAAGGTGTCGCTGTGAAAGTTGAACAAGTACAATAATTTTGTCAATTGTCACAAACACTGAGCGATGAACGTTACGTGTTTGTTTACGCCAGAGATTAATTAATTATTCGTTAATTTACATTACAATGGAAGTTAGCATAATCAATTTCACAGACATTTTAAGCTTATTTAATTAAAGCCATTCCTCTGTTAGAAACTTACACATAAAACTTAAAAGAAATGGTGGTTATTGTATGCGACAAGCGACGTTCACGCGGTCTTTGCGCAGCCCCTACGCCGCGTCTACGAATTTTCCAGTGCTAGTGCCTACAAATCTACAGGGCTTTTACAGCGTAGACGTAGATGATGCGTATGAACTATGCGTAGCGTAGTGTCTACGCTTGCTAAAGAGTATATTTCAGAAGGCTCTTTACAGTGTGCGCATGTTACCTACGTGGTAAAAAAGGACCTCTATACTCAGGTAGGTACTTTTACGTGCGTAAACTTTGACATTGGGCTTATTATGACTACCAGTCTGCACGTAGCTGGGCCATAAAATACCTTCATGGCCTTTGCAACTAGGTATCATAGAGAATCTTTTGTTATAACCCTGGTCAAACCTTTTTTTTTTTTTTTTTGAAGGGACCACTCGCAGCGCAACAACTCTCTGAGGTTGATGCTGCTTAACCGGACTATCCTGTGGTGGCCAAAAATTACTTTAAGGCCCCCAGCCAGGGCTTACAAACTAAGGATTTACATTAAATGAACAGACACTAAGGGCACCCCCTGCGGGGTTCGGGCCTAGGCTTAGTGCGTCATTGAGGGGGGGGCAACTAGAGGTTGGCTGGGTCGGATTATTTAAAGGGGAATTTAACGCTACTTGCTCAGCGGCGCGGGCTGGCTCGTCGGGCAAGGGTCGGGCTGTCCTGGTCAAACCTTTACCCTTTTGTATTTTATAGCTCATTCGTGAGATTTCATAAATACCTACCAACGAAAAATATCACACCAAATATTTGGCATTTATTTAATTGATGTTAAATAAATATGAGTTGTGTAAATAATGAGGTAGGAAATAAGTAGGCATATTCGCAAATCAGCCTCTTCTATCTTTGTCTATGGTCGCGAGGTTGTAACCGGACCGCTGACCTACCGTTTTGAAATACTACCTGCGAACAACCTGTATAAGGATCTGTTTTAAACCGAGTGGTACCTACGCATATCTATGTCTGTCTATTCAAAGCTCACCTAGTTCTCAGTAAGTAATACTCAGTGCCTAGTGTCTGTCTACGTACTTTTAGAATTTCGTAAAAGTGACAGAATTTTCGTTGCGTTTAAATAGTTAAAAGAGCTATTACTAGTGATGTTGAGATGAACTTCGTGACTAAAGAAACTGCAGAAGGTCGTGAACTTTTAAAATTTGTTCACCTTGCTTATTAGGTACTAGTTTTTATTGTAAGTATTTGAATGTCGTAAGGTAAAACTTATTTATTTTTAGGTGTATGTCATGTGTAATTCGAATGATGAATTTCAGAAATGATGATCTAATGCTAAGAAAATAATGATACCTGGTACCTTTAAGCTAGACTTTTAATAGATATTTAGGAGTAGGTACATAGTTTAAAAATAAATAATTTATTATACCGTACGCATTTTGATTATGATAGGATTATTATTAAATTTACATACAAATTACCACACGACGGTGGATAATCCAACGACCGAAGTGTTTTGTAACTTTTGAAAGTTCATTAATGCATTATTGGCTCATCAATTAAGAATTTCCTCTTACTTTTTTAAATTGGCATTAATGGCTATATTGATTTAAACTTCATAACTGTTTAGTAGTGGATAGGGTACCTACAGAACCAGACCTAATGCTACAAGGCATCTTTTGGGCTAAATAGGACAATATTATAATTATAATAGGGAACAAAATTAAATGGAAGATAACAATAAACCTATGTGGTATCTTGAATGGCTACTGGCCAGTGACAAATTCTAATTCGGAATGTAGAGGGGCGGCGGCCGCTGCGCTGCTGTGTGCGGTCAGCCAACACTGGCCGGCTGAGTGCTGCGACCCGGATCACGGATGACATCGCTGCGACCGCTGTGCCAGCGCCGTTAATATCAACACTGACACACTTCCCTCTCACTCAATTCACATCATTCGCCAAAAAGACACAAAAAGCTTTAAGTTTAGAAACCAATTCCTTATCTGATTGACTTTCGCAATAGTAAGTAAAATTTCTCGATTTCTAAATCTACTTATGTTACTTTTTATTGTTTGAAATATAGTTACTCAAGTATATTTTCTAATATCACTTTTAATTTTGTTTATTATAAAAAGTTTAGCAATATTCAACAGTACACCACGCTACGTCTCCGCTAAATAGAGAAAATGTGAAACAGTCAAAATTACTTATTTCATTGAAGCATCTGCTTAATTATCTTCGATATTAAATCACTGTTGCTATGTACATAGTATAGCAACGCAAAAGGTACATAGCAACAGTGATTAAATATCGAAGATAATTAAGTACATACGTTGCGGTCACCATACCTAGGCTCTAAAAAACACATTTCACACGGAATGATGAATAGGATTTTCCATTACCATTATCATAATTTCAAGAAACAGATGACGGGAAAAGTCTTTCATCATCACAGTTATCTGATTAGTCATCTATTCAGTTAACTATGCGTTTAGACACATGTGCATATACGTAAATTAAAATAAAATGAGTCTCGAAGCTATAATTTTATAGGAGGTACCTAGATTCGCATTTTTCAGGATACTTTCTTGTCTCTTTGTAACTTTGCGTTACGACACGTACAATTACGTACATTACAAACGTTACTGCAATAGCTATCTAGTTATAATGGGTGTAAAAATACACTTAACGAAGCCGAAAGGCACGTGTTCTCCCCTTCTTTGCGAGATTTTTTTAGTTCTAGACCATACCTGGGAATTAACCTTCTAGTTACGGAGATATTAGGGGTAAAACCTTTTCGCTACTTTAAATACTTCCACGACCCCCATACTATTCAATGCATCCACCAGTACAATGTTTTGAGTGCGTTACATTGAGTCCTACCGTAAAACGTGATTTTTCACCCCAAAGAAAAGTCGTTTCCCAGCAATACCTAATTTTTGCGTAGAGTTAATTAGTTTGATGTACAGAATACTTGGTTGACGACTTCGTGAAAGGATGTTTACACCTTGTAGACTAATACATCACGGATCATCGTTGCTCAGTCACTTTTCCTACCAAGGCTACTAAGGAATGGAGCTTGCTACATTACCGTCTCGTCTCTGTAAAACTCGTTTGATCAAGCCTTTAGAGATGATTGTCAGTATTTTGCACGTTTTGAGTGAAAATTTACGTATGCGCATTGTGCAATGTAGGTAAGGCATGTAATCTATACAATGTGTACAGGGTGAATTTTATTTTATATTACACCATTCAATAGTGTCGCTAATAAGGATCAAATTCTGGGAAATAATGACATACGGCATCATCAAAATCTGGCTCGAGACTCCTTTGAGCGTTTTTCACTATTCCTCATACTTTGGATTTGGCCATCCACGCCCACTTGGAAAATTCACCCTGTATACTTAGACATAGAATTATTATTTTATGTTATTGGTTGGTTGGTAAACACGGCGCCGGCGGTAAAATAAAGTACCTAATTGTTGACCGCCTTGTATGGACATCTGCGAATTACTGCCATTGAGATGGATGTTTTGCAATCGCACAAGTAGAAATATCACAAGTGCCTGTACATACCTACTTACACCTGTCTGCTGCCTGCGCTGCACCATCATCTAGCCTTTTTTCCCAACTTTGTTGGGATCGGCTTCCAGTCTAACCGGATGCAGCTGAATACCAGTATTTTACATGGGGCGACTGCCTATTTGACCTCCACAACCCAGTTAGTACTGGGAATAGGATAGCCCTTGGTAAGACTGGTTGTCCGACTTTCGGGCCAACTGTTACGACTTTCAAAGATCTACAAATGACAGCCAGGACTAACGGCTTATAACGTGCCACCCATCTACACATACAAATAAATTTTAATTAAAGTGTCTATTTGTAATATCAAAATAACAGATATTACTGAATGCATATGAAAGTATAGGTATACGGTACTTATAACAAAAACATTTTTTCTTTTTTGTCTGTCTGGCTGTTTGTTCCGGCTAATCTTCGAAACGCCTGGATCGATTTTGACGAGACGGGTTCTCTGGGAGATTGCTCATGGTAAAAGGAGTAACTTACATAAATTAAAATAAAAAACCGGGTAAGTGCGAATCGTACTTACGCACACAGGGTTCCATTGCACCAAACAATACAAACAAATATTTTGAAGGCTCATTCATATGTTGTTTTGCATTATATTCAACAGCAAAACTAAATTGTTTTTCCTAGTATGTTAATGAAAAACAAAGTTACTGCTGTAGTTTGAAGAAAAAGTCCCATATCTCAAAAACCACAATCTTATTCAAACCAATTTTCGTTTAAAGACTTGTTATTACGTTCTAAAATCCTACATTTTTTCAGAATTTTCCTCCTCATACTTTAGAAATTAAAGGGACACACATTTTACCACTTTGGAAGTGTCTATCTTTCAAACGATTGATTTTGAGAAAAATGGTATTAGGAATTTCAATGTCATTTTTAAAGATCTATGTATCTATAAACACCCCGCACGTATACATTGATGCACAATTTTTTTTTTTAGTTTCATTTCCCTGTCCCATGGGGGAGCCACCCCTTAATCTTTTTATTTTTGTATAAAAATCGTAAAGCGGTTCACAGAATACATCTACCTACCGAGTTTCAACTGTGTAGTCCTAATAGTTTAAATAGTAGTAATAAAGTGACTGTGACATACGGACAGACTGACAGACAAGAGAACAGACAGAAATCTTTAAGGGTTCCGTTTTTTGCCATTCGGATACGGAACCCTAAAAAGGATTCGAGTTGCAAAAAAATTAAAACCCATGAAATTGTTTTCAAAATCTGATTCAAATACCCTTATTTGAATCAGCAAATAATATTTTTATACTAATTTCAAGCGGACGAACTCGCGGGCAACAGTCTGTATATTGTATGCGTTTAGCGAATAGCTATATTGTATTGTACATAAATGTTTAAACAAAACGGAACTTCTAAACTAATTCTGTTTGGAGTAGTTGAATAGTTAGTAAGTTCTTCCTCAGACTAGCTCCTTCTTATAGCTCTAGTTTTTTTTTTTTTTTTAGGCTGTGGCATCTCGCAGTTCAACCTCTGAGGCTGGCTACTGCTTAACCGGTCTATCCCTGTGGATGCCTAGAATTTAAGGCCTCCAGCCAGGGGCTAATAGCTCTAGATAATGAGCTATCGACTAATATAATGTATATGCATCACCATCATTCTATCTTCCTGGCCTTACCCCATGTTAATTGGAGTCGGCGCAACACGTTCCTTTTTCCATTCTCTCCTGTCAAGCGTCACACCATCATTTACACCTTATTCTTTCATATCATTCCTCACAGAATCCATTCATCTATTATTTGGTCTTCCTCTACCTCTCCATCTATCAACGTTTATATTCATCACTGTTTTAGTCACTTGTGTTTAATTAATCCCTCCTTAACATATGTCCATACTAAACTTCCTCTTATACAGGTTGTTTGGCAGAACGTTGAACATACGAAAATGGTGGATAGGTGGGGTCATCTGCTTCTTACTCAGCCCTGATTTATTTGACCCTGGCCCCCTGGATATTTTAAAACAATTTATTTTTGCTTTCTTCTAGTTTCACCACTTTCATAACGTTAAAGTGTATTTTTTATTAAAAATGGGTAAAACAGGCAATATTTTTTTTTTAATCTTTAATGTTCGCAGATTCTTACTAAATTATTGATTTATTCAGATGTTAGCTACAAAAAAAGGGATGTGTCCTCAAACTTACAGAAAGAAGTAAAAAATACTTAAATCTTAATTTCAACTTGCATTAAAAAAAAAAACTAAAAATGATTGAGCAGTTCCAATTCTAGCAAAACATCCCTACTGTGTGACCTTTGTAATGGTAATTTGCTTTTATAAAAAAAACCTCTAAGAGTTATTTCATAATTTTACCAAGTAGGAAATTTTCGACGAAACTCTACTCTACTCACGGAAAGTGAAATGTTTTGCGAAATTTAATACTGCAAGGTTCGTAAAAATAAAAGACAAAAAAACACAAAAAGATTGCCTGTTTTAATAAAAATTCCACTTTAAAGTTAAGAAAGTGGTGAAACTAGAAGAAAACAAAAAAAAAAATATCCAGGGCCAAATAAATCAGGGCTGAGTAAGTAGCAGATGACCCTACCTATCCACCATTTTCGTATGTTCAACGTTCTGCCAAACACCCTTATTTCTTGCTTTATTCATTTAAGTATTACCAACTAATACGTGCAAGAGACCTTTATTCATTTGGCAAAGAATCCACTATACATAGCATCCCCTCCCCGCTATCTGACCACCTCGTAGTGCTAAAACTAAGCATCACTTTGCCTAAGCATCGCTTGATGTTCTTTTCTAGATTTATCTCAAACTTATCTAGCTCTCTACTACTCTTGGTAGCTACATTCATACTTGCCTACGTGGGTAGCAAAAGTTGTCCTGGTCTACAAGGTCTACGTAGTCATTTAGTGAAAGACGATAAATATAATGCTAGGGAGGAAGTGAAAATACTGAGACGACAGCTGATCTATGCATAGAAAACCTCGACATGCAACGCCGGTTTCCAATGCCGCAGGCAGTTCTAAGAGCAGAAGTGGTATCCTTAAATTACCTATAGTTTATTAGACGTGGTGCGTGAACGACAACTCGACGATTACAGCCTGTATTTCAGTCATAAGTTTTCATTGCATGGTCTCGTGATCGTAAGCGCGAATGCTAAACGCGGGGTTCTTGGCTCGATTCTCCAGTCGGGCAAACTGTTATTGGGCTCATACTTATGTAATTTCCCAGTAGTGGAGCCCTGGGTGTACGCACGTACAAGCATAATGTTGTGAATAATCTGTTTAGGTTAGTGTTCTTGCAATAGTAAGGATTTGTTAGAAAAAAATATATGAATAAGAACATAATGTATCGGACACATGGAAACAGTAGGCGATGATTAACCCGTAACATTTATTTAATTAATATACAATACAGTTTTGAAAGCTCTCCAAGGAACCGTTTGTTGAATGTTATTGAGCTGTAATCATTTGTCCATGTTATTACTGTCGCTTCCGGTCCGGTTAGGTACTAAGAGAATTTCAAACACTGAAATTTATACCCCCCCCCTTAATTTGATCAGGCCCTACACAATACATGTTAAGTTATGAACAAGCAGCTGTATCGAATTGTTTCATCAAGGTATATGAAATTGAGTAACGCATAACTAATGGTAAAACGGTAGCTTTTTACTTTAATCTTACCGGCAATCTTAAGTAGGGTCGAAAGTGCACGATCTAGGCAATTCAGTACTGAAATAACATACGTCTCAAAATGTTGTTTTATTTATTTATTTTATTTATAAAAAGACTTCTTAATCTTGTGCAGTTCAGTGTTTTTTGCGGTGTTGCAACTAAGATGTAGCGTCCAAGGCGGACAAGTATTTAAATTTAGATACATGCATCATTGAATGCATTCGGTTTTAAAAAATGAGACGATTTATATCAGTTGCATTTCGCCGTTGCAAAAGATAATAGACTTAAAAGCTTCGCACACTAAGCTCCTGAATATATCTTTCATATCTAATAATAAAGAGAAAGTGGTGATTAAATACAGATAACTGTCACACGAATAATTAACTGAGATGAAATCTATGATACCACAACAATACCATTGATCCCACGCGTGTCAATAAAATTAACCGCTGCGACACATACACGAGAAATTAGAAATCATGGTACACTCACCTCTGACTCCCATGTGTCTTTCACGGGTCGCGGTTTACTCTCCTTCATGTTTCCAGAGAACGTCATAGCATTGATCCTTTGTTCCGGCCCTTGCACTTTCACAGCGTGACCCCGCGCACTGGACTCATGGGCAGCAGCACTACACACACTGTATTTACGTTTATCTGGATAAGCTTTGTTATTGAACACTGTCACTTTCTGTTATGTTTTTGCGAGCTCGTCGGGTGCGACGTAAACATGGCTCGGCGCGTGCGAGTGTGCGGGTTGCGGCGGCGGGTCGCTCGAAGTGCCGGCGCGGACTGAGCGCGGCGTCTCGCGGTAACGGGCACGCACTACAGTTAACTTTCTCTCAGCCCAGTCGCACGACCATAAGTTAGCGCCATCGAAAGTCGACACCGGCACAGCCTCACGGGTCAAAGCCTTCATTAATATTTCATTAAACCTCCCCAAAACAATAGTTCGCTTTGCTTGGGTACACACCACTTTTGTGTTTCCATATTTTAGTTGGTATGAATTGTGTTTGTTTTGTCTGTTGTTTGTGATACAAAAATAAAATTGCAATAATCGGGGTTGGGGTAGAAACAAAAACAATATTGTATAAAACTTAATGTATAATTATGATATTTACAGACTTACTTTATATAAAACAAGTAATTTTATAGCTATCAATATATACTCATTACAACAAGTCATTAATAATTTACATGATGTTTAAAATAAAAGCAACAGTATACATATTACTGAAGATTAGCAATTATAAATCGTAATAGCACAAAAATTTATGAACGATATTATTGGAAATGAGAGATTCCATAATTTACATTATAATAAAATTATATACAGACATAATTTTAAAATAATGTTTATCGATATAATTGCTTTAGAAACACTACCGCAATACATGGATTATGTCGTAGTTGATAAAAGATCTTCATCATTTTACGGTGCTTACAAATTTGTTCTACTTTTGTCGAGCAATACGTGCAATTATTATTGAGAAGAGCCAAGGTCACGATACCTTCGGTCTTTCAGAGATTGACCAGCTAGGTAACCGACCGGCTAAATAGAACAAATATGTAAGCAAACCTAATCGTTTTCAACCAGCCTGCATGTATATTTAGCGTCACATAAATACAATGGGGTATATTAAACACTAGTACATTATTACGTACACCGTAAGTGTAAACATGGAAAAATATTTTAAGTCAACATTTCAACAATTTGCCCGCGCTTGTTATCAAAATACTTTGTGAGTTATTAAATTATTATCAATTACACGAAAAACCTACGTTCGACGCTCCCTATACGAATCATTGCAGTGTCTGTGATGCTATTTGCATTGTGAAAAAAAAAATAAAAAAGCATTGATTTATGTTGAAACAACAGAAGTGTTTGCGATTCAAAGTCTGGCTAATAAGTCATTCTTTTTCATAGGAAATTATTGAATAACATATGAATGTAAAAAAGTGTAATCATATTAAACACTAGAAATAAAAATAACTATATTATCACATTTGATTTTATAAAAAAATAATATCGCAAGTTATACACTTGTGGGGTGTATCGCCTGGGGAAGTCTTCTCTTTGACGATTACTTGAATTTCACATACATACACATAGATGTCATAATATGTAAGCTAGTTAAAAGAATTTAGTTGAGCCTTAGATCTTTGGAAAATCTGAATGTCTTATTAAGTAATATTAGGTATATATCGATAAACATCTACGTTGTATCTTATTAGTTTTAATTGCAAATCTAACAAAACCGTTTAGAAAAATAAGTCGTCATTTTGGCTTCCACTTTATTCTTTAATGGAATAGTCTCAAGAATAACCATTATTTATATCAACATTTTTGTAGCTTGCTATAATAATTTTGTATAATGTACTGTAATTACGCATTGACTTAACATAACAGAATAATCGCTATATAGAAACACGTGTAATGAAAACATTCTTCAAACTGATGCAAAGTTCGTGTTACCAAATTGACTCGAATGCTGGCGACACTAACATGGCCGACAGTACTTACTCACACGGACTCGCGCCCCTCGCAATCAGAACCAGGATGACTTATTCTTGAAACACGTCACACGAAATGGCACCGCTACTGAATAATACATCGCTTCTAAAAAATATTTATAACTGATTCCTATCTATTAGTTACACTAAGAAGAATTAATCTATACAGTAATATAAAAAGTTTTCAACGCTAGTTCAAATAATGTCACTCACTCGTCTGCCAAACAAGCCGATAGCCGTATTATTGCTGTCTATGCAGCTGAGTCGCCGGAAACAAAACGTATTGACACGTTATCAAAATCAGTTTAATCTCAGAAGGCGTATAATTATGTAATTAACAGCTACAGCTTTATAATAGCTTATTGAATCATTAATTAGTGATTTAGTTCGTTCAACGTTTGAGTAACTTACACTAGAGCTAGGCTAGAGCGCCGCGATGATAACAAATTGTTCCCGCCGAGGTTGCACACTCGTCAGTCCTCACGCACACGACGGACATCATAAAGCCTAACTATTTAACACACTTTACATTGAGCTCAATATTCAGTGTTATTTTAATAACAACAGTGTTCTATTAGTGCGTTATAATCACTGAGTTCTTCCCTGTACTTAGGAATCTCGTAAGTGGACCAGTAGTCATATCGAATAATCACAAATTAATTGCCTCTGTTTAGGTGGTTAACGTTTATTTTGCTATTGTTTCGTATATAAGTAATTATGGAATTATTTACCTATTCAGAAAATTATATTCACTACAGTCCATACATATTTCTGGCAAATTATGTCTTGATTATTTTAATAATACCAGAATTAATATTGAAATGTAGCTTCGAGAGATAATAGGTGGTATATTAGTGACAGTAGGACACAATTTTGCGTTTGGCTACGATTGAGCAAATAAACACGGCGTGTAATGGATAACCATAACGAATTGCACTAATATCGGTGCGACATTCTTTGCAATTGGAAAATGTTTATTCACATATTTGGAAGCACTTCAAGAACATCAAATGAACATTCCAAAGTATGACCTACATCGCAGACACGCGTTCTTATCAAAAAGTTTCTAACCAATATAACACCTATAATCACATATCAACAAAATATTACAAAATCTACTAGAAAATCCAGTCAGTGTGATGAGAAATACAAATTATACGATTCCAAGTTCACTAAAAATGTAAAAACAAATGATTGAAAAACTGTGGTAGTATCTCCAAAGTCCAAACTCTAACTTCAAAGAAATGCCGTAAATTGTAAAATTGATTAGAACGATTTAACATTTTATTCCGGAAGTATAAAAAGATCTGTACTTATTATAAAACGTTGCATTTAGCGCCGCTTTCAGCGAAAAGTTGTGTTGTAATTGTCTACCTTATAAAATACGACACACAAAGAAAAAATACAATTTGTGACCGTAACTTAATACAGTATAAATTTTATGCCAAATAAATAGTTTAAAGTTGAAATCTAGCTTAACGACTACGGAGCTAAGAGCTAGCAATTTAAGAACAATCACAAGTTTACAAAAAATACAATATGTCGGATACGTCTCACATATCAAAAGAATTCACTTGTAAACGTTACATACAATTCACAAAGTTTGAAAGCGCATAATCTCCACCACAATAAACAGTATCACTAACCTTTCTCGAAGGTCAATTCAAAGAATGTATAGTTATGCTTAGAATACGTCAACTTAACTATAATAAACGATACCATAATGACAATAATTGTACTCGGCAATAACTACGATACATAGTAGGTAAATTAAAAAACAAATTGCACTCTCGGTACGCAATACGCACGTACAAAACGTAACGTCAGACGGCGGTACAACGCAACTTTAGAATATTCAACACTTTACCGATGCGTTCGGGTAAGTTATTGCATATAAATCTTCCAGAAAACGGAAGAAGTCAATATAAATAACATTAAAATCACAGGTGCGGCCGCGGCCGGTGGTCGGGAAGAGTCGCTCCAGTCGCTAGTGGCGGGCCGCGCCGCACGCAGGCGCCACGCGCGCCACTGTGGCGCCACGCTCCGCGCTCAGCCCCTACGCTCTGCTCCGGCTCTAAGGCACAGCCGTCATGGTCTGTGGAATCTGTGGACCAGGGACAGCACGCGTCAATATTGACAAAGCGGTAACACGAACACGAAAAAGAAATTCTAATTTTCGGTACCAAATTGACTATAAAACTATGCAAAACACGGGCTTACCTAGTAAGGTGCTTGCTTTCCTCGTGTACGGCCATCTCCGAACTCTTAAATTCGTTGAGCTCGCGTCGGATGGCGGCCTTGTCCCGTGGAGTCAGACGAGTCCACGGCTTGTCCGCGCGGCGGTCGTAGTCATGCGCCTGAACAAACATTACACTCATTAATATTGGAGAACGAACTAATTGAGCCACAACAGACATCACAAAGCAGCTATTATTTAGAATAATCAGCCTATAATGTTCCCACTGCTTGGATATTATGCTGGCCAAACAGTGACAAACCCACAGCGTATACAGTAGTTTAAATTCCTTTAATCTATAATTATTGATGACAAACAACTACCGGAAATATGAAGGTCGGCTCGACTGAAATCATTTGCGTTCATCACCGTCCCTCAAATAACATCTAAAATACGACGAGCGCCAACAAGACTTATAGTCCAGTCATTATAAACATTTGGAAATGCATGTGAACCGAGAAGGCTAAATTTTGGATATTACGCACGTTTGCGGTGTTGTTTTCATAATGTTTTTGACATTATAAACCTGATTTATGAGGGAGAGAGTTGGGGGAGGGAAGTTAAATGTACGTTCCGTTTCGCGTTTAGTTATTGATTTAGCAATATTTTTAGAAAATAATTTTAAATACTTCGACGCTGCTCCGGCAGCTAAAATCGCATGGGGGCGCTTCACGTTAACCCCCTTGAACCCCCCACAGTGACAGAATCCTCAAATTCAGGCGAATCGCTTCCAAACTCAACCCTAACGCATAATATTATAATAGCGTCGGGCGCGCTGCGGTTAACTTTGCGGCGCGCTAGAGGTCGTAACTTTTGTCGAAAAAAAAACGATATTGGAGGTCTCAAAAGGCTCTACAAGTTTAATTTTAGACATTTTTTCGATATCTATCAGAAGAAAATAGCAAAAAACAAATTTCACTACTTAGCGACATTTTTGGCTTTTTCGATCGATATTTCAATAACGATGGACGATAAGTGAAAAATGTAAAGGACCCAATTGTATATCGTAAAATAAGCAACAAAAAAAGTATTGTATCAAAACTTTCGTATCTCAACGGAGAACCGAGTTATTGTAAAAAAACTGAATTTAACCCTTTTTTTTAAGAGGGCCCTTCCCGGCCCATTTATCGTCAACGCGAGCATGGTCAAAAAGCTTGTTGTTTCATCCAGAGTCACAGCGGTGATTTTCTTTCAACTCCCCCGTCTTACCCCGCCCCGACCCCGGACAACTCGTCTCCCGCACACCTTATACCGCCTAACGCGATGACACTGAACGTAAATAGTGTTCGAAATGTTCTACTTGTTTCAGGAAATACGTGTTTTTGAATAAGTCTTAAAAGTGTGTGAAATAAATATTTGTCATTAAGAATCTCCATTACATGTGCAAGGTTTCTATCGACATGTTTTCTTTATTTTTTTCAGTTTATGAGTACATCATGAACAAAATCATCATGTGCAAAATAGCAATTTTTGGAGGCTTATACTGAATTTGTTTCTACTTTATTTTTAGTAACCATAGAGACCTAGATACAGTGCACAAAATACGTATTAGTTCAAAAAATTCAAAGATACATGTGTAACAACGGCATAATCACGTACGAGCGTTTGTATGAAAAGTATAACGGGTTGGCCGCTCTTAAGATGGCGGAAAATGCACTTGAAATCTTGGTCGACAATTTGAAGTTAAGCTTTTCTAGACCACGTAACATCCAAAATTTAGACTTCTCGGTTCTCATGCATTTTAACCCGTTTTTTCCGACGTATTGACTGGACTATTAAAACAGGCATAGCAATTAAATAGGCCCAGGGGACCTAGGTTTAAATCTTTATTATATTCTTTACAACAATTTTAAACAGGTAAATATTATCAGATTTTCGGTAGCTTATTTCATTACCAGTTTATCCCTTATTTACTGTCTAGTCACTTCCCTTTGTAATGATAAGGAAAGCAATAATGTTATCTAAGTAAACTAAGAGCTGTATTCACGAGAACACTGCCCACAAACCGTCCAGCAGTTTGGCAGAAGATTTGTGTAACAGGTAACTTTTGTTGAAAATAATAATAAAAAAAGACAAGACTCTAAGTGAAATAATGCTTACCTGTGTGACTTCGATGTAATCACTGAACCGGATGATCTTCTTCTCCTTAAGTTCGTCGACAGTGGGTCGGAAGCTGAGCTTGCGCAGCAAGTAGCGCTTCTTCTCCTCCTTCTGTTTCTTCTCTTCGGCGGGTGACTGACCTATAATATTACATTATTTAATATTGTGTGAGAATTACAATTTATTTTATTCAGGAAGGTATTTCACAGTCATTATGGAATTGTATTAACCAAACGAGTCGGTGAAAAATTCAAACGTAAATCGAATATAAGATCTTCATGCAAACTGTAATTTTAAATTATTCAGAAAACTAATAATAATAATATAATGTTTTTTTTTTTTAATAAAAATAACATACGTCGTAAACAACATTTTCAAAGGATAATCCATATTCAATTGTTATATTTTCCTAACTAGAGCATATAGTACAGTTACGCATGGTAAACTAACACACGCAGTATGTTTTATGTAACTGTCGTACATATGCTCATGCTGAAGGATTTTCATCAGGCAAACGAGAGAGCCACACAGGATATGTAGGTCAAAAGAAAATAATGTTGGTCTTCTGAGTTGACAACACGAAAATTTCGAAAAGAAGGAGAAATTAGGTTACTTTTGAGTATGTTCCTCTCGACGAGCTCCTCGGCGGTGGGCCGCATGGACAGGCGGCGGATGAGGCGCGCGCCGATGGCCTCCCACGACTCCTGCCGCTCGTGCTCACTCTGCACCACCAGGATGTTCCTGCGCCCACAACAACACACATAACAAGCGATCTACCGACTATCCTACACCCGCACGCACTCGTGTAACTTTCTCCCCAACGCCGCACCGAACACTAATTCTCTCCCGAGTTCCGACCGACAACATAAAAACTAAAGCTTACGTGATAACGAAATTGTTTTCATAATATCCGATTTACGTACACACTTGGCTAATTTCCAAGACCCGTAATTTAGCTCCCAGGATTAATTAATAAATTTGGGCTGTTCTAGAAATGTACAGGTGGCTAATATTACGATGTAGCTGATGTAGGTTTAGTGTAATCAAATTAGTTGATACGATAATTGAGGTAAAGTAAACGTAGTACACGATTATTCAATAGCTATTAGTGAAAATCACGACAATGCCAATGCCAAGAGCGAGCTCTTAGAAACAGGAAGAAATAAAACAGTGATAACAATGACTTTGACGGTGCTGACGAAAATAACGCTCCCAGGCGTGCATTGTTGCCAGACGGTCGGAGTGGACTATTACTGTGCCGAACTGTGTTACGTAACGTACACGTGCATGTGTTGATACTCGGCCCGTGCGAATGTTAATTCACAAATGAGTGTACCTATCTTTATTTAGGCAGCTATAAAGCCAGATGAAATAATAAATTGCTTGGAAAAAAAAAACTTTCATGATTTTACTCTATGGTATACTTACAGAACCATATTTCTCACGTCACAAACTTTTTTAAATTATAGTTTAAACTTATTACAAAGTATGATACGCTCATTATCCACCTATCTAACTGTGCAAATAAACCTTGGCAAGTGCAATCGAAATGTTGCATGGTTCAGCAGCTTTTCCTTATTATTTCACAACCGAATTAGAAACATAATTTCAATAGGTAGCAGCAGAGCATGCTTTATTTTCCTTGTGATAATTTATTTAATTATGATAATAATAATGCATGATGATGTAGGTACTCGATATAGTCTATACTAATAAATAAAATTAGAGTGTCTGTTTGTAATTTAAAAATAACAGTTTTTTACTGAATGCATTTGAAAGTATATACATTAAAATTTTGTCTACCTGTCTGCCCGTTTGTTCCGGCTAATCTCCGAAACGGCTAGGCCGATTTTAACCAGACTTACGGGCAGATAGCTGTTATAAGGAGCAACTGAGACTTTTATAAGTATTAAAAAAGAATTAGAGTTCCGTGAAAAAAAATATAACCCTTGAAATTGTAACCAAATCCGATTAAGAAAAGGAAATAATGTTTTTTATAATAATTTAACGCGCAAGAAAGCCGCGAGCAAAAACTAGTCATAAATAAATATCGTAGTAAATATTAAATGAACACGTAATACTGCCAACCCTCATTAGCTAGAACGTAGGCAGTGACATTGACAATGTTGTGACTATGATATCATACAAAGGAATTTGCGTCATTTTACGTAATTTCTTACAAACAAACAGTTATGATGAGTGTTACTATTTGGCAAACGCACCTGAAGTTTTGAATGATTCTGTCACTCATGAAAATTGACTTCCGCAACCAAACTGCACTATGGACACATTCACAGCAACTTGACATGCTCAGATTAGTCACTAATCCATTTATTTTTCTCTAACTTAAACTTGTTGGCTTTATACAAAACATAATTAATCAGTTGTTTTTCTAGCCAGCCAGTTCTACGTGAACATAATGATGGTTCCGGGATCATTTTAGCCAAACTAACATCTGTCATTAGGCACAATGTCAGTATTGTGCCAAAACACACATCAGCAGGAAGTAATTTCTAATACAATAGAAACGCGGCTTGTGTCACCAAGGTCAATTGATAGATAGCAAGCAATCGGGCAGACTGGCAGCCAGTTTAGTTCGGACAAGGCTGACTTAGGTGATAGCTGTTAAGAATAGACTATCAAGATTACAAGTTGTGCATTTAGATAAAATAATAATTAAGGCCAATGTTTTGTCAATCAAAGGCATTGCCGACATACAATAGGTATCTGTTAGTCCAGCTCTAATTTTTAGTATACTTTAGCTCTTTCACAAATCCCAATTTATTCTTTAGGACTCATCATATCACATATAACTCATGACCACGATATAAATATTAATTTAGTCCGTGTGCACACACAAATTACTTCATAGTTTTCAGTCCTTTATGTGCCTATAAGTCGCGGCCTTAAAACGTGCGAGCAAGACGATGAATATTTAATTTGAATCTTCTTAAAATTCTGCCTTGAGCCGTTCCATCGTCTCACTCTTTTGTGACTGCGGTAGCCATAACTATTGGATTGGCGTATACAATCCTGTCGCAGTTAATTTTGCGTTACTGTGAATGATCTTTATGACTGTTGTTTTAAGGTTGCAAGGCTATCAAAACCGTGATATTTATTCACGTTACAATAAGGTTGCTATTGGGTTACTGCTGAGATATACCTGTGAGCTGCACTAGCATACCTGTTGATAAGCTCCTGGCGGTCGGGGCGCAGCGCTAGCTTGATGTTGAGGCTCTCCTTGCGCGCCAGCTTGGCGGCCACGCGGTCCGACTCGTTGTTGCTGTTGCACGTCTCGTACTCCTCCCACGGCCGCGCGTTCTCTTTGTTATCTATACCGTTGCCCACGCGCACCGGCCGCGTACTAAACATAAACAATTATGTTAGAACATGAACAGTTTAAGTGGTTATACTTATGCTACCTTGTGCTTTTACAAGTGTAAGCTAATAATGCAGAAAATAAAAGTAATAAGGGGTCTATGACAGGCATTTAAGATTTTTTTTAACTTGCATTTGAGATGGTAAGGTTTGTTTTTTGTCTAGCTCTCATTTTCAAGTTGTTCTGGATGATAAAGGGTTTTTTTCGATCTAAGAATGCAGCGTGGAATAGTGGTAGGTGTCACTTAGTGGGTAAGATAGTTATAATATTAGCACTTTTTTGTGTATACTGACTGAACCAACACCGTGACCATGCATGTGCTCCAAAATTTATTAAAATTAGTACCATACACTGATGAGTCTTAATTGTTTGATCAGTCACAGACCTAATATGACCTTCAAAGTTAGGCTGTAAGCTTTCCTTCAATCATTACAACAACAATATGAAGAATGTATGTAACTGATATATTTATAACTACCTAAATCAATATAATCAAACTCAATTTTTAAACAACGAACTAATACTAATTGGATAAACAAATGTCCCTCATAATATTATGTCAACTAAGAAACAACAAAAAATATTTCAAAATAATCAAAAATCTATGCTCGTCAATCTATAATGAAAGTACACGTACATGCAACATAGAACAACGACGATTAGAGCAAGAGTACAAGAGAAAACAGCCATAACTTTAACAACAGCATACGTCACACGTAGGTAGTGGCTCCAAACATTACATTCAGGATTTCTGTTTTAAAATTTCGGCTCTTTACACTTTTTTTTTTTTTAATTTATGCTATTATTTATGTTCAGTTCAATGAAAGCATCACAATCGTATGTCATTATCAAATGCATCTATAATGTCGTTAGTGTGTAGACAGTTAAAGACATCGACAGTTAAAATAAGAGAGATGAGATTCGGAAGCGTGCACAGCACGATGCATGGACTAGAGGCGAAGCGGACCGTCGGGAGGTCGGTGGCGATGCGTGGTTCAACAACACTGGCATAACGTATGGGACTGTTACCATATGCGGATCCTCGGTTTAGGCGGCGGCCGCCTGCTCGCCGACGCATGGTGGAAACAAACGTAACTTTCACTATCACGCCCAACATTTCATATGAATATCAATGAACTGCAGCTGTACTATCTCCTCGCTCACAATTACGTCAAAATGATAATTCAAAATAAAAATAAACTGACCAAAAACTAAACGTCGTGGAATTGCGGGGTCAGCAATTTGGGATCACAGCGGGTGTTTTAAAAGCCGAGTAATTAGAATCATTTTGACAACATCGTGTTCAGAGTAAATAATACGTGTTATTTATTATTCAAATAGCAGATGGATGGTTAAAGTTAAGCAAGGAATTCTTTTATGACTACACTCGAATTCAGAATCTCCGGCTCAACTACTTTAGTAATAAAGTCCAAGTTTATTTTTGTGTGCTCATTTTATAAAAAGGTTGAAAAAATAATTCGTTTGCTACGGAATTTGAACTTGTCCTGCATGAAACACAGCTTGTGTTTCCAAAACTTAATAATCACTCTAGATCCTGAATTGGAGTACGGAAGTGTCGATATGGAAGTTTACAAGAAGTATGGTGGGTTGTGAAGCAGTGGGATACTGACTTGAAGCTGGTGTGGTGATGGTCCTGCCGGGGCGCGAGCGGGGTCGCCAGCGGGGTGGCGGCGGGCGACGCGGACGGCGCGGGACGCTTCTTGAGCGCGGACTTGAGCGGGACCGCGTTGAAGATGGGCTCCTTCGGCGGGATCTCCTCGACGCGGGACGTGTCCGCACCGTGAGTCATGGGCTCGACGTCGTCGTCCTCTGGATCGTCCTCCTCTTCGGCTGGTGAATAAGAATAATAACCAATCAATTACTATCAATACGTCGTATTAAATTGGAGATCGTTCTGTTGGTCGCGTTACTGCGGACTAATGCTATCATTATAATTAATGGCGTCTTCTGGTTTTGGCCGAGAATGCACTGCAAAATATTCTTGGAACTGGAGCAAGCAGTGTCACCGCAGTGTAAAAAGATTCTGCTCATCCCGTGTACATAAAATCTTTGAAGACCAACAAAGTTTAGAATTTTTTATACTTACAGTCAGAGAGAGGATGTTGTGAAAGGGGGTGTTGGCTGTGCGCGTGCGCATGCTGGTGTTGGTGCTGGTGCTGCTGGTGGTGGTGGCGCGTGGGACTGGGCGAGCTGAACATAGGCGGCGGCGGGATGGGCCCGATGTCCGACAGCGCGATGGGCGGCTCGGGCAGCTCTGACAGCATGAGCTGCTCCTCCGTGCCGCCGTGGCCGTGCCCGTGGCCGCCGCCGTCGCCCGTCGACCCGTAACCACCCACTGGAACATAAATGTACATACAGTATTTTTTTTCCAGAATTATTTATATCTTAAGGTTGTCTGCAACAAGTCGTTGATTGTGATAAGAGTACCCATATCATCATACTGATTATAAAATCTGACCCGTAATATAATTATTTTCAACGTAGTTTCTGTACAATCCAAGTCGAAGTGACAGTTAATGGTTGACCCTTACATCTACGCACATTCAGAATATGAAAATTTGAAACATAGTTTTTAGTAGTTGACCTGCTGTAAAACGGCACGAAGTACTGTCTATTTATTTACAGGTTGTACCACACTTAAAAGTAATTTAATTCTCATTAGCAAATTAGCTAACCCACCTGTAATTCCCAAACGGCTCACATTTAGGGGTTATTAATTACCAATGTGTAAGGCCAAGCCTATGAACATTTATGGGCCAATCCACTTATACGAATGTTCGATAAAGGGTCGAAGTAAACACTGCATCAGCTGTATCTAGCAATTTGGAATAATGTTTTGGGCTTTAAGTGCCTTATGTCACGATTCTGACCATGACCTTTATTTATTCTTAAGGTATGTCGTACTTATTTGCCTAAGTCAATACATACCGACATCTCCTTGGTAGCATATTCGTCGTGGGATCTTGCCGGTCAAGGAGTTCGGTCGCTCGGGCCTCATAAGCTCACCACCATTTTCCAATTTGTCCTTCTTTGGTTCTGGAATTAAAGAAAAATATTCTATAAATAAGGGCAAACAATTTTATTTAAGTTCCTCAAATCGCCAAGTCACAGTACTTTAGTAGTTCAATGTTATCTCGAGACAAGAATGAACAGAGTAGTTAGAATAACAAAAACACCTTCAAGTTTCAAGAAGCGTGAAATTTTGAGGCGCCAGCTGATAATTACCGTTCAAATCTATGTATATCCTCTTTCCAAAGAAAAACAGTAACCAAGAATAAATAGTCCAGACTTAAGCGAGTGTTTTGTACCATTTCCGTACATCAATTACTGAGCTTTCAATAACAATCATCGATCTTAGCATTTTACAAATGAAAGCATATTCAAATGTGGCAACAAGAATTTGACGGTAAGCCAAGAAGCTCAAATGCTCGAAGTAAGGCATAAACATTTCAGAACATGTGTAATATGTTGTCTATACGTAGTGCACGTCATAGTATCGGTAGTGTTGTTTGAACAATTCCGTTACGAGTACGAGCGTGAGTGGAGATGGTCGATGAGCAATATAGAATTCCTAGGTACACTATGGCTATGTTCTATGGCTAATAATAGTAGATAAGCGAGTGACGGCGTGGCACGCGCCTCCATTCACCGCGCGGCGTCGGCGGCGGCCTTGGCCTCGCCATGGAACTGTGTTATTGACGCATCTCCGCCGCTATCATTCCCGAGATAAAAGTGTGCATAACTCATGTTGTTATAACACGCACGAAAGCGCGGTTGTATGGAATTGTCCATATTGTGCTTCTGAATGAAGTAATGTTTTATATTTAATCTATTTTTTATCATAAGTAGAATAAGAGTCTCTTTATAGAGTGCTACTGAAGTGAATACTGAACTAGGCAGCATTAGCGTCACTTTATGCGAAAATGTAACTATAGGAAACCTTTGAAGTACCTCCTGTATGCTAGCTGGCCTATATAAGCCTGCAGGTGCATGTGCACATTGCAAGTAGTACATAAACTATACATACACAATGAGCAGAGCTATTAGGCCCTCGCCCTCGCCCATGTGAGGCAACATTTAACATAGCGCACCAGGCACCGCCAGCCTCGCAATTTTCGTGACCGAATGCGGCTTGGTTAGCGATTGCGACATAGATCAGCTATGCAAAAACTTTGTTTCGACAGATTCTATGCTTTGTATTAATCTTTTAAAGGTCTTATTGTTCAATAAGCCCCGAAATCTGAAAATAATGTTGCGCTAATATTGTTATAAAACGCTTTAGGAAAAGTTGAACTGAATATTTTTGTCATCTGGGGGCCTAAAATGACTGCTTTATCAGAATCATAATATGAATGACGTTAAAAATTTAAACTCTTAAAATGGACTTTGTGGCCATAACCATAAAGACCATTTTAAGAATTTTAAATTTTTAATGTGATTCATATTATGATTCTGATAAATCAGCCATTTTAGGCCCCCAGGTCGCCAGAATATCTGTAGCAATAAATCAGACGGATGACCATGACATCTATGAATGTGTTAAAATATTAGTGTGAAGTATATTAATAGCACTTTTCGAAGCTATTTAAAGAACATGAGATAAATAACGAAATGACTGAATATACAAAATCCTAAAAATATCGTAAGTCCCGTACTGATGAGTAACGACAACGAACGTGGAAATTACTACAAACAGTTAATAAACAAAAGTTTACTACCGTTTCTGATTGATTAATGAATTTCTCACGCCAAAAGCTATTGTATTAGGTATACTATTTATATCATCTCAATGATGAATGTCTTCAGTTTAATTTGAATGACTATACAGAATGCATGTGACCTGAGTTCAAAGATACAATGAACTAAGTTACTCGAACTGGTTCATTGTATCTTTGACCCCAGTTTACTCGTAGATCGAAAACTAACAAAAGTAGTTAATTTCATCAACAGGTGACATTTAATGTTTATTATTCAAGAAACTTAAATTCTGGGTGATAGTGTTATTAATCATCAGTCATCCTACAACCACACAAAGCTCAAAATGGCACCCTAAGAAAACTTTTTATTCTCGATAAGAGCTACATTGCCGGCCAAGGTTAACCTGATCGATTGTCGCAACCTTGTTTCGTTTATTTAAGCTGTGAGTCGGACATGACCATGAAACCCAAGTTTTTTAAGCTTAAACATTTTTTCATAGTAGACAAAATATTCGTTGGTTTATATTTGAATATATTGTTGGAGGAAAGTGCCTTAAGCTCTATAAAGTAATGCTCAATATTGGAACCATACTATAATTATTTAATTGAGCATAAATTAAGACACCTTATACTCTGTCCATTCAACAGGCTTTACAGGAGCGAGAGGTTGCGCTAGCGCTGAGCGGCGCGGACCGCGGTTGGTCCGGGACAACGGGACTGGGCGGATCGATGCCGCCCGCCCTTGGCCGCCCGCCTTCGCACCGACGACATCCCGAGGACGTCGTTCGCTGCAGCGTTATGTAACCTACGCCGTCCTTCACTCCCACAGACCCACAGCTCTGAAGGTTAACCGCTATCTCAAGCACGTGTAAATAACACAGGTAACCTTTCTGACCAAGAAATATTCAGTACTTTAGGAAAAAAATTAAGAGAAGTCTCTATCAAGGATTATTGGATTATTTTGGATTGTCAACATCGACTGGCCAAGATTTTAAACACAATTGTTTAAAATCTTGGCCAGTCGATGGGGTCGTTCAATCTTGAAACTTTAGCGACATTAACAAACAAGATAATAAATAAGCCCCACTACATACAAGGTTTGTAAACAAACATTTTGCTGCACATTAAAGATGCCATGTATCGTCTTGCTCACAATTTTCCTGCCAAATGGAGGACATTAAGTACGTTCTTAATGCTGGCGACGTGCAACATCAAACGAGCGGGATAGAGCGATGACATCGCTGCAAACACTCACAGACGCGACTGGAATTCTCCCAATTTCGATTTGGGACAAATAAAGTTATTCATTTATTCGACACTATTCAATCTTTCAAAATAAATCCGCTACGATCTAGAGCCCCGTCAAAGCCAAAGTAAATTATGAGCACAACCTAGTAATGTCACAAGACTTGCTCGTTATCAGCTGCCACCGTTCTAAAGAAAAACAAAATCTGTTTAATTGTTCTACTTTCAATGTTTAATTACCCTACTGCTCGCTTGAAATTATGTAAATAAATAATCATTATAAGCAACCTTTAGCTAAAGATTCTGTGGATGCATAGCCTTGTTTTAAATTTGAATTGTAGAGCGTCTGCTAGTTGTCAATCTACACAGGCAGAAGGATATCGACACCAAGTTGTATCAAAACAGTGGACAATGTCAAGAGTACGCGAGGTGGCTACTCGCGAGCTGTCCACATGCTGGACTTGCTTGTCATGTCGCGTAAAACGACGAGAGACCACACTCGTTAAAAATACATTTAGAACGATAAAAACAGAAAACACTCATCGACACGTCAGGTAGGTATTTGGCCTGTTTACACTACACATAATGTTAAACGAATACTTTATTACACGTTACAGTGTTTTCAAACGATTCAAACGCCCACTCGTATAAAAATTCCATAAGCCTCTTGATTAAGTCTTCTAGGAAACAGAAGCCCCTAAATTGATCTTGACGAGTAAGGAAAGGTGGCCGCAAGAAAACTCTTCGATCAGTTATCTGTATCTCAGGAAAAGCAGTTTTGTTTTGAGAAAGAACGTGCGATTGTTAGGGGATACCATTACTTAAGAGAACTGCATAGAAATCGAGATATATGGACACATTATGTTAAGCAAGATCAACAAACTGGGTCGCACGCGATAGGTACGCGCAAGAGGAATTTCTGCGACGAACATAAGAAAGCATTTGCGACATTGACGTACGTGGGCGGGCGGTGACGGGTGAAATAACATCTCTTTCAGCAATTCTTCAACAGTTAATTGCAAAATGAAAAAAGTTAAGATACGTAAACTTCAATAGAATTCTCTTGAGTTTAGTCTAAAACATTCTAAGTCTCAACACACAAACTTTAGTTATGTATATTAGATACGCTAAGATTGTAGATATTTATATCAGTCTATTTGTGCCTAAAATTACACTTACTCCACGTGGTTGTTTACACGAGTGCGTTTTTATTGGGCGAAGAATCGTAAAAATA
Organism: Eugnorisma glareosa; assembly: GCA_947578425.1. Classification (NCBI taxonomy): domain Eukaryota; kingdom Metazoa; phylum Arthropoda; class Insecta; order Lepidoptera; family Noctuidae; genus Eugnorisma; species Eugnorisma glareosa. The sequence goes on along the minus strand of OX387966.1, from coordinate 12,428,462 downwards.
TTGAGCACTGCAATCATATTTTTGTAATCAAGCAACTTCGGGCATTTGTGCTTAGTCACTTCATGGTAACTTTCTGCTTTTCTTGAGCTTTGATTGCTAGTCACACTTGCTGGCACAATTAATCTCATCTGAGTCATTTTGGACGAATCGAGTCGCGTGCATAGTACTAAAGATATTTCAAATGCTCTCATTCGTCACCCGCCAGTGCTCTAAAAAATACCAAGTATGAATTGAAACCTTACTTTTGTGGAGCTCAATTCGAATACAAATAATGGTGCAGTACCTAGTCGATCAACTTGGTTTATATTTTTAGCGCGCATATGTACCTATCTCGGTACCTACATTATAATTAGGTTTATCCGCCCAAGAAGCGGAAATTGTAAACTTACGTTCAGGTGGAAAAGAAAATGTACATTACATTCGTTGAACAGTCTAAAACTCCGATTTTATTATAATTTCGTAAATTAGAATCAAAATGCTAACGTGGGAGGGCTTGTTCCAAAATATGATATTGATTTCAGAATGTCCTCTGAAAAATGGTCAAGTTTCATAAAGAGAAAAACATCAGCTGTGTTTAATGGAAAACAAACAAAAAACATTTCAACGGTTTTGAAATCGGTAGTGGAGACGCAGTGCAGCGATAAATGTTCAGTCAGAATCAGCGGCAGCGGTAGGTCAAGGGCAGAGCGCGCCAGCGGACACTCACATTTCAGGAAGCTGCCTTTACCAAATTCTGCGAATTATTTCTCTCCCTTTGGAGCAATTTCTCTACCTTTACGAGACTCATAAAAGTTCCCATAAGTAATTTTACTTTTATGGGCAGATAGGAAACGCAACAAACCATTAATTGAATAGTTAGTTCTTCCTTGTATCTATCTTACCAGAAGAGGCTAACAGGTTTTGCTAACAACGAGACGAGAGGTTAGTTTCTTGGTGAAATAGGAAGTTAGTGTGACATTGCTCTCTAAATATAAGTTTAGCGTGACTGACGAGGTTATCTATATTAAACGGACGTCATTATTGGAGGAATGTGGTGATTGACATTCGACGGTGGGGCAATTAAAATGGCGTGTGGTGTACGTAGCTTGCATCGGCGACGGCTCCGCTCACAAGCACACCGCTGCCGCAAATAGTTACGCAAGGCCACAAGACGCCTTCTCCGTTATTTATCGACATCGAAGTCGGCGGCGCCTAACTAACCACGTTACATTCTTACCAACATCCGCTATCCTTCGACACTTTATTAAAATACAAACGTCGTTTCCCACAACTTCCACAAACTAAGTCAGTACAACCGAGTGGCTCTACTCGCGTTTCAAATCAATATTTTCAGAGCTAAATGTTCCGTCCGTTTCCCGATCAATTGACTTCATAATTGTATCGATTTCTACTCGCTGCCTCTTTGCCGTATCGGATAAATAAATATGTACTCTTAAAACATGAATGTAGAACGTATGACGAGTCTCAAATCGTAGAACGTTTTGGCCATCATTTCACGAAACGATAAATATGGATAAATCTAAACTCATTAGATGATCGATTGCCATAAAGCATGAATACCACGACAGCAATAATCTTGATCAATGAAATGCGATGTGAAGACAAATAATAAGTACTTATTGCAAGATAATTATCTAAGTATGTTATTTACGCATACTGTGAAGAATATAACACAGCTGGTAATCGAATGTTATGAGAAAGCGAGATTCTTTTACTTGGCAGTGCATATCGAAAAGTAGGATAGTAAAGCCAATAAAGTGTGCTAAAAAAGATAGATTTTATCGTAACATTACACACTTGGTTAAAATTAAATCAGTAAAGTTACCGAACGAAATTAGATAATTCTACAAGAATTGATTCAAGTGAGCAAGTTCTCACAGCTGTGAAATCGATGGCAACAGACAAAAAGATGACTTAAAAGTGTTAGGACACTGAAATCGACTGTAACCTCGTCGGTTACTCTATGACTTTCACTCCTCACTGAATAAATAAGTGTAATCTAAGTCTAGCAAGTTTCACTATGAACGGGCACTTTAAACTTGTAGAATTTCATGTTTTATGTTTAGATAAAGCTGTATTTCGAAATAGTAACCTTTGGTAGGGCTTGGGATTACTTACATCGAGTATCTATAATAGAGAACGCCATTCAAAGATCGCTTTTAGTACGGTCTAAAAAAAGAGAGTTGATAAAAGAATTTCTATTGAATGGTACAGGACAAAGGTTGAAGGGGAACCAATAGTAATAACAAGATCCTAAATGCCAAAGGGTACATGCAACGAGGGGAGCGTGACATTGACATTGGCAATGCACGTGCCGGCGGGCGGCGGCAGGAGCTGAAGAATGGAACAGGTAGGTGCGTGCGAGCGTGTGCAAGTGCATGCGGATGTCTGGTGCTGGGGTACCATTGTTACGCGCGAACAGCGTAAGGTTCGCAGTGTGTCTTGGGGTAGGAGACTTGCGGCGCACGTAGTAGTGGTCGTGGCGCTGGGGCGGCGGCGGCGGCACGAAGGGCGGCGGCGGTGGCAGGCGCGAGGGCCTGCGCCTCGCGCCGCCCGCGAACGCGTCCATGGCGGCGAGCGTGCCGACGTCGCTCATGCTCGCGGCGCGCTCGCGGCTGGAAGACTGCGGCCGGCCGCACGATCGTTACTGCTCCCCCCAGCCCCCGGCGCCGCGCGCGCTCTTCGATCGCCGCCCGCCCTCCGCGCTTGCCGTCCGCCCGCCCACGCGCTGCTTCGCTTTGTTTTGAATTTTTAATTTATCGCCATTCATCTAGCACTCGTTGAGAGTATAACAAGAAAATGAGCATCCCTAGGGTTCAAAGAGTGCAATGACCTAGGTTTAAGGGTTACGAAACCCCCTGCTACGACGGCTAAGACCCGATCTATGAAGCATGTAATGCGCCACGGTGTGCCGGTAACCCTCATTTATTATTACGTGACAGCGCGTTTACATGACTTAGTTTGATCTTTAGAATACCTAAATATCAAAATGATGTGCATGTGTCTGATCGAATGACTATGTACGTATAGTTTGATTTTTTAGACGATTCCTGTCGGTCTCCGAAGTCCAAAGTTCATGTAGTTACGTAATTAAAGTTTCCGAAAATTCTGAAAATAATTTCAACATAAAAGCTTATTTCGTTTGCTCTAGAATAATGTTCTTTTTCCTAGGCAGTATCTTAACCGTAAGCGTGTTTGTTAAACTTCAATACTCCGTAAGCCCGAAGCTTTAGAAATATTAAAGTCCTTAGTTAAATATTTAATAGATGTTTTTAATACACATAGGTACAGTAAAATTTATAAATTAAAATAACCTAAAGTAACTAACTTATTAATAAAATTAAAAAATGGCGTCAAAAAACTCCTCTTCAACGCAGTCAACTGGTAATGTACCCAAGAGACTGGCGGCGTTGCCACGTTGTATGGCAATACTAAGCCTTTGGCCAAGGTAAAAGCCAGCCCTTGGGTCACGGGAAGTGTCAACTAAGCGCTTGGAAATGTCCTTGAAAAGGCTGTGAGCACTTGGACGCCACGGACCTAGAGTTTCAACCCCAAACGGCTCGAAAATATAGTTACCAATAAGGTTACTATATTTACGCCGCTTGAGGATCTCTGCAGCCGCAGCGGCAGCGCCCGCACAGCACGATGAGCTTGGAAGATGGGACGGCGCAAGAGTATAGATATTTTTAATTCGATGTGGGCGAAAGCTTTGAGTAAACTGTAGCCAGCACCCCAACCGTATCTACCTACACAACGCAGTGGCTCAGCACCTTTGACATTTATACAGGGCCAAATATAAAATTAAAAAGGTTTGAGTAATTTTTACATCAAAATTAACACACAGTAAATTTAAGTGGATCAAGCCTCGAGCCACATAGTCAGGGGTAGAAATGGTAGAAAACCGCGCTCAAACAATAGAACTACAAATAACAGTTACTGAAAGTACACAAAGTTGCGATGGTTTATTCATATTAATAAGTTATCGTAACACGTATCCGAGTTTGCCTGAATGGCAGCAAACTGCAAACACCACACATTACTATGTATTTATGCAAACGTTATCGTGAGCTTACCTATCAACACAAACAAACCTGGGAATACATAGGTGTTTGCTCTCATTCATGAATTTTGTTATTGGCAGTTTTATTTCTAGGTTTATGATCCATTTAACCCGTGTTACCTTTTATTTACGTTTCGCTATCTTTACGGTGATGGCAGCCATACGTTTTTGACTCATAAACACTTATTAACCTTTTGATAAGAGCATGGTGGCTTGGTAAATATGCAGTATAATTTCGCATGTGTCACTTTCGTAGAGTTAATGGTAACTGGCATGGTTTCAAACTACTAACACCCCTTAAATCTGGCTTAATTTCCCGAGCTCGGTAAATTAAATATTCAGTTTTATTTTACGAGAATTATTACAATAATATAATATATTTTATATGATTTTTGTTGTTTTTAATATCATTTTAGTTAATAAAAATATTTAAAAATGTAAACAATATGTTAGAAAATTGAAAAAAAGTACCAGTGCTATTCGATGAATAATATTATGATAAGCAATGGTTCATCATCCCTCATCAGCCTTGGTTTATAAGCATTCGAGCAGTTACAAATGAAGTAATAACAGATTAGAGTAGGCAGGTTCTAGTTAAAAGTATCGTAGAGCTAATTTTAAGAAGGTAAAAACTAGAAAGACCTTACTCCTTACGGTAAGTAAGAGAAAACTGCTACAAAAGTTGTTTAACTACACGGGAGAAGAAAAAACAGCAACAAGAGTTTTGTAGTTGAAAAGTGTTGTTCATTGATGCACGCAGACAGCTCTCTTTTCACAGTGAAAATTGTTTGCACTCGAGCTGCGCATCACATACACGATACACTCACGGGTAAAGGTACTCGTATGATACAACTTTCGTTGGTATTACGAATAAACCACGAATGAGATACACTGTACACTAAATTACCCGTGTATAGAGAGCACATAAAAAGTGCTTAAGAAAGTGGAAAAAAATATAAAGTACTTTTAATAAAAAACATTCTTGTTGGTTTCAACTGACGCTACCCGTGCAGAACTGTCATTGTATATCAAAACTCGCCAAGTAATGATCACTATGAACTGCCAACAGAGTTAAACAAAAGCCCTGCTGTACCTAAGTGTAGCGAATCAAAGAAACCTCAAATAAATTAAAACAGTTATAGATTTCACTGTTACAGAAATACAAGCAAAACGATAAGAAAATATCAGAGTTCTATTTCTATTAATGTCGACAAACTGTGTCTGATATACGCGGCAATCGCGTCATATCCTAAAACAAACGTCATGTCAAGCAAAAAGGAGCATTGTGTTTACCGCATCACTCATGTGTTATCTGCGACCGCATGGCGTGACGTCAGTGTGTTGGTAACAACTAAAAGTGCATCGTGAACGTTTAAACACCTCGTAAATTATTAACTGTGTAGTTAGTAGTTGCTCCGTGGAGATAACACAGGTTCTGAATTAAAGTGCAAGTTAGTTTACAGTTTAGTGTTGCATGAAATATTGAAGAGAGTACCGACTGAAATACGTGTTGTAGATATGTAGAATAGTAATTTTATGTTAAGCAAAAGAGCTTTAGAAGGCTATTGAAGAGTCGGTCTTTGTCTGCTTTAAAGAAATCTTACACTTGAAATTCATAGTTGCCATCAACTCCAACAGCTTCGAGAGATTCTTCTCTTCAAACGCAAGGTCTAAAGCAAGCTACTCGTATAATAGAGCTTTTTTTTGTTTTTCTGATTTGAAATCATCAAAAGATCCCACTCTGTGCGGAGTGGAAGAGAGTGTCAGACTTGTACTGACTAAAACCCATCCATGTTCCTTCTTTTGCCCTTTGTGTTCCAGGGCCGCGGTATCTCTTTCGAACAGTCCCGCAACCCTGGCAGGCATCGGTCCTTTCGGACCCCTTCCCGTTCGCTGACATGTCTTTGAAACGCGCGTGGAACACGAACGCGCCGTCGACACGGGCTGTTGGTATAAGACGGACGGACGGCGAGCTAGCCCATTACTCACCGTCCACAGGCCCGCGCCTACGGTGGCCATCACGTGGCCCCAGGCGTCCAGGGCGTCTCCCGCGGCGGCTGAGACGTGAGGCTCTCGCCCTCTCACGTCCCGCTGCCTCCTTCAGACCCCCACAGTGTGCTCCACCGTGTCCTCCGGTCGATCCTCGCAATGGTGACACCTGGGCGTTTCCTCCCACCTGATTAGGTGCAGGAACTTCCCGAAATAACCATGTCCGGCGAGGAACTGCGTCAAGCGGAAGGTGAGGGCGCCGTGGCGCCTCACTAGCTACTCCTTAAGAGGGGACTTATCGCCACTATTGTGGCGTGCCCTGCACGGGCAACCGCCAGCCGGCCGGCGGTTGGCAATGACTCTTTCAAAGAGTTTCCCCACCTCGTCGAGCAACATGATGGGACGGTATGAGGACGGAGAGTCCGCAGGGCGCCCCGGCTTCAGCTATGATAGAGCTTAAAGTGCACTTTTTCACAAAGATACATGCAAAGCAATTACACGAGTTTTTTTTGTCTTACGCGTTTATGTCTTCTGCCCCAGATGTCCAGAACCTAGCTAAAGGTTGCGAACAAACCGACCGGACTGCACTCCAAGCTAGCTGTGGACACCAGACTTTGACAGATATTGCAGTACATTATCTGTCAAAGTCTGAGTGCGGTGTCTAGAGTTCGGGCCGGTGTCCAGTGCGGCCGGTTTGAACGCACATCAAGGAAAAAAAAAAGATTGGATTGGATACTATCGTTCCGAATTTAAAGCGTTGTTTTGATTTTATATTGATCACCCGAATCAGCAGAAATGTCATAAAAGTAAAAAAAATAAACGACTCTTTTTCGGTGCGATAATGGACAACCATTTGGGTGGCCAACAATATATTTTATCTCTCACTAGCTGTGCCCGCGACTTCGTCCGCGAGGACTTAGTAGATCTAAATAAAAATAAAATAAAAAGAGATTAAAAAAAAACAAAAGTATCCTTTGTCCGTCTCCTGGTTCTAAGCTACCTCCCCACTAATTTTCAGCCAAATCGGTTTAGCCGTTCTTGAGTTATAAATTGTGTAACTAACTCGACTTTCTTTTATATTTAAAGATATCGAGTATAAAACCAAAAAAGTTACACTTCAAATTTCTTGAAACATGAAGTATAACCGTAGGTTTAGCTTTGGTAACCCTACACGCTGAAGTTTCAGTCCGTTGACCGAAAGCTTCTTTTTATTCCTTCAAATTGCTTGTAATTATTTATTTTTTTAGAGTCTCGTGTTCGCAGTAGTTTTCTTCTTATGAGGTTTTTTTTTGTATTACGTAAATGATTTTATCGAAAACTAAACTCGCGAGCAAGCAAATCGCCTCACGCCTTACAGCCCAAACATACGTGATTTTTCAAGAAATTCGTACTTCATTTATATGACGATGGACTGGTCTGCACTAAGTTTAGACATAAATCCTTAAGGGACGAGCTAAAAAGAAAGGTTCGAGCCAGAAATCAAGTCCCTTCGACCATAGAGGAATCGAAGACTGGGTTGTTAGAGGAACAGAGACCTCAAGACACCATCAAAAAGTTAATTGGGTCAATGCAAAACCTCAAAACTGTTACACATACAAATTGCTAAATGCACATTTTACCTGTACTACATATTTGATGTTGATGAATAATATAGTACTAATTTAAAGCTAATTTCCCACCTCGACTGCCACGTTGGTCTAATGGTCGCAAGCGCGACTGCTGAGCGTGAGGTCCTGGGTTCGATTCCCGGGTCCGGCAAAGTGTTATTAGGTTTATCCCTCAGGAAAATCTCAGATTTGTGCCCGGTTGATGGCAATAGGCTCGCCCCCTGTTACACGGGACTTAAACATAACTGGCGAAATGTGGGTGTACTATTAGGTACAGCTCTGCCTAACCTTTCGGGGACTATACAGGCGTGATGGTATGTATTTTTTTCTTCAATACACATATAAATGCGCGCTAATAAGTTGAATCGATTTGGTTGCTCGCGAGTATGTTAGGGCTTTCGAGTCGCCTACGCTTTGTCAACGCCTACCTTGCCAAACGCCCAGAGCGAATATACTCTACTAATAGAATGCGTGTTCATAACTGCTATTTCTCTCTATCGCATGCTCATTGAACTGGTCTCTCAGCCACTTTCAACTATCGGCTTGAAATCTCATGTCATCGCTTCGCTCAGCCTGTGCCCATTTACTATTCGAAGACACGTCTTTGCCAACACACGTCAGTTAACTAGAGTTCTAATAGAGCTGGTCCATTGCCGACAACTACTCGGGCGGTTTTCTGACAAACCAGCAGTAAGGTAAGAAATAGTCTGCAACAGTTCCATACTCCACTGAAAAACTTGTGGACCAGCGGAAACGTCGAGTGGCCCGGGCCACGTCCCGGTTTGATTGTAGACCTACGTGCTTATACTGAGCATGTGCTACCGGAATGCCGGGTTACTATCGCCGGCTCGATGGCAGACGAAACGTGTGGACCACTTTAGCAACCTACAACTGCATACTGCTCGAAATTGAAGTTTACGCACCTCTTAGGCAGGCACATCCCATGATGAAGCCCATCATGGAGAGGCGCTGCGCAGGCGGCGGCGGTGGCGGTGGCGGCGGCGGCGGGGGCGGCGGCACGCGCCTGCCGCGCGGAGGCGCTCGCGACACCGCGCCAGCTATTACCCACCGCTCTTAACCCTCCCCGGCCCGCACATTCTCACTAGGTACTTCATAGCCCATCAAGGCATTTCAACGATAAACCAAGAAATGTGAGCAAAGAATACTCCCGAAATTCTTGAGCATTGTTTTAATAACAAGGATATTTGACATTTAATTTATTGCAATCTTACTTTCAGCTGACACTGCCAATGGCCGAAATGTTATTTAGTATGCCTGAAAATAACAATCTACCGTCATGCACTCTCTGTCTGTACAACTGCATCACTGAAAATGCTTTGGATGTAGGGAAAGAAAGTGCGCAATGCGGAAAGGTAAAAGACATAATAATAGTATCGAGTCCATCATGATACTTTATGACTCAATAGCAATTTGAAATAATTGGAATGAATATTTGATATTGTTAATGTTTAGTGGAACATATCGTGCAAGCGTCGCGGGGCAACGGGGCACCGACGCCGGTGCAGCGGTTGCCATCGCGTGCTGGCGCCGACCCGATCGATACCGCACGCAAAGTTCGCGCCTCAGACCTAACCACCGACCACAACTAAAACATAATATCTAGCTTCACAGAAAAAATGCATTCGATACAATTGAACCAACGATATCGAAGCAGCCACGACAAATCTAGCGCGGTTTTACATCAAAACAGTTTATTTCATAAATCTGAGTAGTCCATGGTTTATTTACGTTTATGTCCCGAATTGATAAACACCCATTTTATATTTTTGTCACTAAAATGATATCTTTATAGCAACAGCGATATAACTAATAAATGTTATCTTTAAACTATTTATGGAATAAGCTCAATGTGCCATATTGTCATTCGTATAAATAAAAGATAAGGAATAACCTAAACTAAGTTGAGCAAACTATTGCTATTTGGGCAAATATCAAATTGCTGTAGCTTTTTATAATTTATTTAAAAGCATTATTAGCAGACAACACATCAATCAGAACTGTTAATTCAGTAAAAGTTGCGATCTAGAACTAGTAGTTAGTTTAATCGTTATTTCGCGCCGTCTCTACATTCGGTTACAAATTAATTTGTCTTTATTTGGATATTTTCACGTTGATCTTTAACGAAAAGCGATTTACTGTGTTAGCGTATCAGATTCATCAATTAAAAACAAACGGTACACTGCACCTCCAAAAGCTTTCAAATCATTTCGGTTCAAGTGATACAGTCTTCCGCTTGTTGCAATGATCTCAAGGATTGATAAGACAACAAAAAAAATAGAATGCTGCTTTTCACCGTGTGATTTGACAGGTGTAATATCTATGTGAGCAGGTAATCAAGTGAGGTTAGGGCAGGCAGACGCGAGGGTCGGTTTGCGGCAGGTCGCGGGCCGGCGGCGCGGGCGGGCGCGGGCGCGGGCGGACCGACACTGAGGCGCGCGCCGCTCAGCCGCACCGCACCCCGCGCACGTGCCCTACAGCCGGGACCCAACGCACCCAACAACCCAACCCGCAGTCGCCGGCTCCTCAATCTAGACTTCGACGACTGCCTCACAGAATCGCCGCTACACTATCCCACCTAGACGTGCTCCCAACATTCCGAACATGCGTATTTCAATTTTAGCCCACCGACCCATTTAGTGCTGACAGAACAGCAAAAGATCTCATAAATAAATAATAATGAGTTATGCAACTCTCCATCTGTAAAGTAGAGCACCCATTTGTCTAGTTTTGAAATCTCAATGTCTTGTTGACTTAGATACTGTACCAATGACTTGTGTGAATAAGACACCGGACCAGAATAAACAGAAAATTCTTCAGACAAAGTAAATTTTATCTAGAAACTAGTGCGAATTTTTGCCAACTGAATTAAATTCGGTTCAATAAAAGTGCCGAAAATACTTTTTCTCGCTTGCGTGAAATTGGGTTAGCATATCGGCAACAGATAGGTAACGAATTATCCGAAGTTCTAATTAATAGTATGTACTACAAACATAATGTAATTACGGGTTTTAAAACTAATTTAATACGAATAGCTGCTTATTATAATGTCATGTACAATGACGTCACGTCATTGCGGTGGCTCTGTGACAGCTAGACAGCTTGCGGTGGGTCAACGTTCGACGCCCGTCCTGTCAGGATGTCGTTAATTCCCGCCACGCGTCCACTACCTGTTCTCCAATTACATTTAATCGGATTTAATAATTTCAAGTACAATTTATTAAATATGAAATATTGGATCCATTTTGAGACCAGGTTTAAATTATTAAACTAAATTATAAACCCATTGAAAAATATTCAATGGTCCAGTAGTGTCCATCGATGACTGTTCAATTGTTTTCCAATTACATTCAATCAGTCAATAGAAACTGGTCCTTGTCGTCTACTAAGTAGGTACGCCGCTACATAGGAACTACTGCTACTTGTAAATAATTATTATTCCTCGTATAAAGTACTTCAAGTATCTTGTAACTTAGTCAGTAAACGATATTTATTACTTGCAAGTGCTTTTGACACATAGTCATAACTTGCAAATCCAAATGTCAAAATAAAAAGAAATCTAAGACCAATTTCTACACGCTATTCTATCGAGTACGAAATGCATGGAGCAAGCTATTGTAAAAGTTCGTGTACGAAAACATAATTTGATTGATATAAAAATCTGGAGCAGCTAATAATAATCACAACAGTCACGAATTAGCCAGATGTGTAATAGACGAAAATACAGTCAATGTTGTTCAGATAAATACTGACCAGTGAGCAAGAGATAATATGACTCTGCTGTACAATCACGCAAAATTTTATTTTAAAAGCGCATAAAATTAAATTACGATCGTAAAACTGAGTTTACTAGGAATCGTTGCACTGGGTTGAGGAGGGGAAAGATTCCTCAAAAGTTTAAATTGCAAAAGCAAAAAAGATTATTAAGGTGGATGCGCAAGGGTAGCCCGCGAAATTTAAAATTTCTTACGTTTATTGCAATTTGCAGGTCAGTGTCAGGTTGTTTGTTGATGAAAATATGAATCGCGCCAGTAACACGTATGGAGTTACAGAATTATAATCATTCAAATCATCAATACAACTCTCCAAGTTCATATAATCCCATTGAGTGATTTTTTCATGAAATAGCTATTGAATGGGATTTTATGAACTTGAGGGCTGTATTGATGATTTGAATGATTATAATTCTGTAACTCCATACGTGTTACTGGCGCGATTCATATTTTCATCAACGTACAACCTGACACTGGCCTGCAAATTGCAATTAACGTAAGAAATTTTAAATTTCGCAGGCTACCCTTGCGCATCCACCTTAAGTATACTGAACTACGAGATTCAAATTAACAATAGTCAAAATCAACATCTGTAGAACGTTTTTCTGCTCGTCAGTTCACCTTTTCAATGAGGCGCCTTCGCATGTGTTTGTGTATACTTATCTTGTCTGGTATCACAAGTAGCATAATATTGAACAAGCTTTGCATAGCCCTGTACGTGTATAATCAGTTTTACGCAGGTGTAACTAACAAATAGACGGCAAATGCTAATTTATTTGTCATCTGAATATGCAAATAAAATATTACAAAACATATCAGGTATTTACGTCGCGTTCATATATTGTTTTGCCATTGTAAATATATATTTATAAAGATAAGGTTGTGGAAACGTATTTTAAAACTATTATAATTACTTGATTAGGGCTACATAAATGTAGTGTCAAAATAAATCACGTGTATTAACTGTCTACTAAATTGTTTCGTGTGTCTTACTATTGACTTGTACTTATTATTCTGTGCTATTGATAAGCAAGGCAAAATAAATAAACATGTCTTCCGTTTAGAAACCCCTCTGACACCATTCAGGAAACGCGTGTCAACCCCGAAGAGTGTTTTGGGAAAAGCCCATTACTCATGAACACAAGGACAACATGCTTACGTAATTGAAAAATAATTAACCCCTTTCCAATGTATTGCGGAACCCTTGAAGGGTGGGCGTCTTTGGGAGGCTTTCTTTTGATGACGCAAACTTTAACTAGCAAAAGAAACTAAGAATTGCGCAATTTAAATATCCGTATAATGACAATTAAGATTTTTTGTTTGAAGATATTCAGTGTGGTTCCTGTTCATGCATCGATTTGTGCACTAAACATCTAGATGCATCTAGATCTAGACCTTACATGTAAGGTCTGACAGTCAGAGCCAATTCCTACTGTTCTCCAAAATAATTCTCACATTCATAAAACCCACATTGAACGACGCTAGACGACTCGAAGGACCATTAACCCGTTCACTACTATTGTCGAAGCTTACAAGAGGTTTTGCAAGACGACACAGAAGTGGACGTTCTTGCGCCTGCCGTCTACAGATTTTCACGTTATTGAGCTTTCTTTTACGGGCTTCTGGGAAACTGTTCTAGGTACGACGTATTATTTTTGAATATGTCTGGATACAGCAAATAGATTGACGAAGACAGTTTTGTTATTTATTTGGCACTACAAGGGCTTGTGATCTATTTTTGTGTTATCGGAGCCAATTATCTCCCCATTCACCAATAAAATATAACACAGGCCTCCCCTCTGTAAGAGGAAGTGGACCGTAAGCCACGACGGGCGACGTGGGCCCACCGCGGGTTGGTACATGTTTTGGTTCTAAGACATGCCGGTTTCCTTGCAATGTTTTCCTTCACCGTTTTGAGAGCAGCGGTGATGAAATAAATTACACAAAGGGCCTGCCTGAGTTAGAACCCACGGCCTCAACACTTTGCCACACACACTACTCTCCACAAACAGGAAAAATTTGGCTTAACATTCGATAGAAGCAAGCACTGACCTATGACATTATTGTTCTGATGGTGGTGTTGCGCGGCAGCGGCGGCGGCGACGGCGGCTGCCATAGCTGCCTGCTGGTGTTGGTGCTGATGCTGCAGCTGCGACGCGAGCTGCGCCTGAAGCGCCGCGTGCATGCCCACGAGCCGGTCTTGCGCCGCCTGCGCCGCGTTCACCTCGCTCCGTGCCTCCTCGCCGCTCGGGGGAGACACTGGCTCATCTAGAACAAAGGGTATCGTTAGTATCGACAATCATGTATATGTATGTATAATCCTTGAAATGTTAGGCAGAGGAGTGTCTATAGCATCCCAAACAAAGTATCTGGAATTCCTTGCTGTTTGTTAACTGATGTTTTTGCACAGTATATCAATATTAGGCCTGCATAGCTCGGGGACCTAAGATGTCCATTTTTGTAAACGAAAATAGTAACATGTAGTAAACATTTGTGGGAATAATTTTCCTCACAAAAGCTAAACACACCTTGGTGTCTTAATTGACAGCAATCTTTCTTGGGGAGCTCAAGTGAATGAGGTTAGTCGTAAGGTGCACTTTTCTTTCCATTCGCTTAAATCCTTACAAAGCTTCTTGCCATTTAAGACTAAGATATACTTGGCTCAAACTCTGATTCAGCCGATCATTGATTACGCTGATGCCTGCTATTTGGATGCCACTGAGGAGCTGTTGAATAAGCTCGAGCGTTTGCAAAATCTTTGCATCCGTTTTGTGTTTGGTCTGAGGAAATATGATCACGTTTCTCAGTTCCGCAAGGAACTCAAATGGCTGCCTATTCGTCTTCGCAGGAACACTCGGATATTATGTCTCCTATACAACATCCTTTATAACCCTTCATATCCTAGCTACCTGCGCGATCGTTTTTCGTTTACCCGCCCTTCTGATGCTCTGTGTAGATCCCACCTCAGGCATCATCTTAATTTCCCATCCCATAAAACCGAATTCTATTCTAATTCCTTCTCTGTCCACGCAGTACGTTTGTGGAACTCTCTTCCGCCTAACATTAGAGATTCTAAAACCATATTTATCTTCAAAAAGCAAGTCAAAGAACACTATCTCTCCTCTATACTGTAATATTCTGGATATTATTCATATTATAGGTATATATTTATTCTGTATATTATGTGTATATATTTGTGTGTATGTTTATGTTATATAGGTATTTTTTTGTTTTAAGTTTTAATTGAAATTTTCCTGTTCTGTCTTTTCTACACACTGTGTCTACATTTCTAATCCAACTTTCCTCTCGCAGGTCTGCTGGAAGAAATTTCTTATGAAATAAGCAGTACCTTTGTGCTCGTCTATCTTGATGTAATTTCCTGTTAAGTATTTTGTGTGTACATAAATAAATAAATAACACATATCGTTTTTTAAAAATCGAAAACGCTTGTCTATAGGCACACAGTGTGGCCCAATGAACCATATTGGTAGTGATTGGATTGGTATTGTTGTCTACTTGTGAGTGTGAATGATACCAAGATTGGACTCACTCAGATTTGGATATCAACGAACCGGTAACATGTTAAATTGGATGCTTACAACCCCGAACCCAGTGGTACGGGTCTGACGTTCAACAGAACTTCGTTCGAACGACATTTCTAACATAGGTAATCGATGGATAAGCGATAACGATAAGCGCATAGTTATATTGTTATCGTTTAAATCGGTACGGAAGTTATGTACAACAAAATTAAATCATATTCTTTGGAAAGGAGACGTGCTGATGTGCATTACAATTACTTACGGGGTAATAATTAGGTACCTCGTTTCTCAAACAATAATAGAAGTACATATTTTGAGAACTCCGTTTTTTTGTTGTTGTTTAAACGGTACCTGCTTGAGGTGTTACACTAATTAAACATAATTATTATCTACTGTTACTTTATTCAACAGCTACGTTAAATAATTGTTATGAATAACAGGCATCCGGTGACTTTTTATAACAATAATATTATTAATAACTAGTTGTTCCCCGTGGTTTCACTTCACTCTTATCTTAGGACTTCACGTACCCGCATATTAAGGTACTAGCTGTTACCCGCGACCTTCGATCGCGTCAATTTTTTATTAAAAAAAAATACTTTCTTTTTATAATCGAATTTTGTTACCAACATCAAGGGTTTTAATTGTTTTGCACGGAACTCTAATTCTAATTCTGAAATAGCTTTAATTACTCCTAATGCCATCCCGCCAAAATAGGTCCAGCCGTTTCGGAGATTAGTCAGAAAAAACAGAAAGAGACAAAAATTTAAAAAAAATGTGTCATTATGCATTCAGTAAAAAACTGTTATTTTGGTATTACAAATGTCTGTTTGTAATACCAAAATAATAAAATTGAAGTGTCTACTTCAATTTTATTTATTTGTATAGATCCTATGTATTTCTCCCGTTCATGTTTAAATTCTATACTAATTTTGTTTGAAATCTGTTAGCTGAAGGTCAAGAGTAACATAATAAGTAAATAAATTCGGATTGATTTTCTACATTGTGTATAACTTTTTTTTCCCATAATTATCTATGCACTTTAACTAACGTAACACTTAAAAAATCAGTTTGGTATCAGCTGTTCTCCGACAATCAGATATCTATGACTAATTATAAATTATCATTATAAATAAATCTTTTGTTTTCCGTCAGCCGGTTGGATTTCTAAGAACAAATAATTACTATAAGGAAAACCGACCTATAGGAATTTTCGAGACAAGCATAATGCTTGTTACCACTGCCATTAAAGTGTATTAATTGTATATTGATTTTGATAAACATCACTAGTATCTCCTAATACTGTATTGATAATGATAAGTATAGTATTTATTTTTATCTCCTAAACATGTGTGAACTATTTTCAGTACTTGCAAGTAGAAATACTATTTCAGCACTTGAACTCTTTTTCTCAAAACATGTGTTCTGAAAAAAAAAAAAGTTATTTGAGTAACATGACTGTTTTCAATGATTTCGGTCTTGAGTAATGTCTTGACTGAATTTGTTTGTATTAAATTAGGCAGAGAGCTAGACTAGTAGGCTAGTTTTGTAAGTTGAATACTCACCGACTTCTGGCACAGGCGTGACCGGGCTTTCTGGTAAGAGGATACCTTTCTGCACCAACTCATCTCTATTCGCTCGGACGGATATCTTCCTCTCTAAGGCTGCAAAAGGAAAGACAAAATAGTATTACACACTTCATTATACACTTTATTACAAAGTAAGGGAACTAATTAATAAATAGAATAGTGACATAATTAAGTACTATATTTTAAAATAATTTATTATACGACATTAAGTCTATTGACTAAGGTTTATAAAACTTATAAAACCCTATTCACTCATCTGTTGCCAACACGTCAATGTCCCATACCAGACATCTGATCAAGGTTATTTACTGATGAGCGTAACCAAACGAGGCATTCAGAAAATGGGCATTTTTCTTTAATGACGGGTAGGTATCTTATATTTTACCATTATTGATAAAGCAAAGTATGTCATGAATGTTGCTTCAAGGTTCACTCCGGGTATTATCTCAGATATCATCATAAAAGACCGCAAAGGAGATTTATTGCGTTTACCGATAAAACAAAAAACTGTTTAGATTCCACAGTATGTGTGAATCATGTCCGGTTCCGGTTTTGTCAAGACGACCGTTTATCACCCCGTGTGTTAAGATAACAGATAGTTAAGTACTCACTTCTAGAAGCAGCTTCGAACTTTTCTGATTTCTTTTTCCGTTTCCACTTCCATGGCTTGAATAGTCTACCAAAAGCTGAGAATTTGGACTTGGTTCGCTCAGCCGGAGGCGTGCGCGCGCCCGACCCCAGGCTGTTCGTGCGTACCGCAGAACCATTTTGTTTCTTTGCTGCAACAAAACATTTTAAATGTCAATCAAACTGGAAACTGTTATTCTTGTCTCATCTTTCAAGCCTTATTTGAGTTCGTGTATAATTTTCGCCGCACTGACAAAAGGATCACTCACAAAAAGGATGGCAGGGCAGTGTCACGTAGTGTGTTAAAAATAAATGATTTCAATGGTTGTGGCATCGAACTTTGAGTGTATGTATTAGGTAACGGTTGTTTAAAAGAAACTGTCAATTTCGCACGGGCAAATAACAAAATACATAATATTTATGTATATTGGCCTGGTATTGTCTCACTGACGAGCAAGCGAGCGAGTCTCTTTCCATACAATGAAAAAAGGAGTATTGGTCACCACATTGTGCACAGTTTAAATGCCGTATGTATCAAGAGTTAAAAACATTCGTATAGAGGTCAAAAAACTACGAGCAAATAGGTACTTTGAAAGACAACGTTGATACAAAATAGGTACCAGCAAGATCGGTACACACATTCATGATACATCCACACAATCAATGGCCCCATTATGTCGAGAGTCTATTGTTATGAACTGTCCGCGCCTATCACAACACAATACCAAGGAGAACTAAGTATACCTACAAAAGAGAAATTTTCCCGTCGCCTGCCAAGACCACAAATCTATACATTAGGTACCATTGTATTTCAGTTGCATTTATCAATTCATATTATTATAGAGTTAATAAAAGTTACAACTTATATAAACTTTGGAGTATTGACAGTTTCGTGAGGGTATACACTTAATTCTATCTGAGAACAATCAAGAAACAGGATAGAATGATCACGAGAAAGGTAGGACTTACAAGGTATGCATAACAAACTATAGGAACAAGTCATTGATATGCTGCTGGCGTCAGTGTTGCCGACTCGAAATAACTTCAACTTCAATTTTCCAAGAAATACAGTACAAAAACTTGTACAGAATAAGATGATCACATTGGGAAGTATAATCTTGGGACAATTTAAACGAAACTTTGTATGTAATGTTCCTATACAGACACACATACAAACTAACTTAACAGCTTCCAATTCAGGACGATCCAGAACACAAATAACAGTGCCAATATTGTTATGTATTTAAACAGGATAGAACTCAAAATGATTGTAGAAGATACTCTAGTGCGTTGTTGGTCTGTTCAACATATAAAGTTGAGCATTCTTTCAGCCGCTGCAGTGCGTTTTTCATTTATGTGGCTTCAACTGTTATGCAACAGCAACATGCACCTTACATTATGTAACTGTGCAATCCAGTAATGGAATATTCAATATTTATTAACATTACATCAGGACAAGGATAGCAACGGAATTTTGAATTGATGGCGTTTTATTTATTTTATTTTATTTTCTGGTAAAGCAACACGATTTCAGACTTTTCCACCATTCGTTAGGCATATATTCAAACAAAATGTGTATGTATAAGATAAAAACATCTAAAAAGGACGCTAATATGACTCGACAATCTAAAAATATTTGTCTAAGAATTCGGCCCCTGATAAGAGATTCATTTTTCGTCGCTGCCATTACCTTATCTACAAAGAAAACAAATTATCGGCGTACTTAGCATTCTACAGCATTGTCACTCAATATTGTATGCACATATGTAAGTACGTTAATTATGTAAGTTTTAAACATCCTTAGCTGACCTGAAGTCACTCCCAGATAAAAACTTACTTATTTGGACTCTTTCTTTTAAAGTTGTATTTAAAAAAAAAAAAAAAAAACAAAGCACGTTAATTTTTTTTTTTTTTTTTTTGTAACTCTACTACTTAACAAGTTCTGAGCTAATTCAATTGTTCTCATCTAAATCAGGTCAAATTCCAGGTGAGCACATGGAGCCAAAAACATATTTATTCTTAGGAATAAAATAACAGTTAAAAAGAAAAAGAATACATACACACGGAACATTATAACCTCCTCCTTTTTTGAAGTCGGTTAAAAATAATCATAATTCCTACGGATACAACATATAGGTAACAGAAATAGTGTAGGTATTTTGATAGATCATTACTGGAATAATTCACACATGAATCATCTTTGTTATTATAAATAACGCGCAAAACGTTGCTAGAGCAGTTTATTTTAAACACGCACAAGAAGTAAGAACGTATATTTTAATACAAAATAATATATACTCTATTTATTTAAGTTATTTTTAATGGAATATAAAATTTTATATTTTATGAAAAGCAACTTTACTACTTTCTCACATAATACTACATTTCACACCAATTTAAGAATTATATTTATTTTATGCAATAATTATATTTATATACATATTATAATGCAGTCGAGTGTCGTTTAAGCGTTCTATGCTAAAATTGGCAAAACGTTTAGGAAAACACTCTCTGTTCGTCACATGCAACTTTCTCTAAAAGTGTTGCACGTAAAAAATATCGCGTTTCGCAGTGATAGAGCGTGGTAGACCATTGTGATCATGTCTAAAAAGTATTATTTTGATTGAACGGGTTCAAATTTTGTATGTCGAAGCATGACATTCAGAATCAAAGTAGTAGTTCCAGCTTTTCCAAAGGATCACCTTTAACGAAGAAGCAATTCCTATCCCTTTATTAGTTCACCAAGTATTATATCCTTCTGTAGAGAAGTATATAATATTAAAATTATTATCAAAAAGTCTGCTCGCCTTTATCACAGCACGATTAATCGATTTTAGTAATTATCGCCCCAAATATATATTGTATATAACATAACATAACCTCCAATGTCATATTGGCAATATGACATTGTAGAACTCATTTGCAAGACCGGTGTGTACCTTAGAAATCTCATCAACACTGACACAACATACGTGACCAATCGAAAAAGGTAAATTAAGGGGTTATGGGTGTGATGGGAGTAACGTTTAATTTGCCGAACATGAGTCACCGGTTCGTGACGAAGTGACTCGCCCACTACAATTGCCGGAGTCCACCAACGCACCTTGCGTCCTCACTTCTCTCACCTTGTTGTAAGATTTGAGGTCCTTACCTTCTACGACCTCGACTTTATTCATGATAGATTCTAGATACTATGACAGGTTTTGAAAATTATATCGAAATAATGGCTACCAGTATCAGCAATCTAACAAACAGGTCATCATATTATCACGCAGTCAATGCTTTTATTTGAACGTTAACAGACAGCACTTGTAGTAAAGCATGAAAAGGAAAGTTTTTCATTATTTATAATGTGGTGTAATTAAAAATAGAGCCGTTTGGGCAAAAGGTAATAAAAACCTTAGTAATGTTTGAGGACCGTAAAGCATACAATCACGCTGTACGTTACAACTTACAATCTAGTGCAAACGGAAGTCTGTACTAAAACATGTTTGATATTTGATGAATGATTTAGATGATGATTGCAAAATAAATACGGTTAAATTCCATCATAAAGTAGGTTTTATGGCGACTCTATGTATAATTTTCCATTTGCAATTGTTATCTACGAAGGCACATTGAAATAACTATATCTGTCCAAATAAAAAGCAGAAACGCATTCTGTGCATTCTCTGGACCATGATAGGACCACTTTTACTGTCATTTAGCTCTCAATATAAATAAAAAATAAACACAAATGCTGCTTTAATATATTGGTTCTTTGATACCAAGCATAATTTGTTTGTGGGTTAATCATTAGCATTAACTGTGAAAGATATTCCAAAATAAACTTATTATTTCTGTGTAATATAAACAACCATTAGTGATGATTAGGGACTCGTTGGTCGTGTCCCTTGTGAATTATTTATTTCATAATGTCTTCACGCAACAAATGAAAACCCTTACAAGTGTCGTTAATACAAATCAGTTAACTGACTAAGTAGTTAATTAGAAGTATGACTAGTTTATATTAAAGTTATGGTCGTGGTCGAAGAACAATAAGGGTGTTCAAACATCATTCAATTACACTTGCAATGATTCAACATCAGCTTTGCGTAACGAAGAGGTACCATAGTTAATATGCTTCTCGAGTGTCACCTGCGGTAACAAAGGGACATTAGTTAATACCTGTAGCTTGTAGCTTGTAGACTGCAGGCGAACATATCGATAGTACTCGCTGTTTTATATACATCTTCTGCATGATAGTATGCAGTATTGTTACTAAACTGTATGTGTGAAAGTGTCTGTGCATTGATACGCCGACCTTTTGATTAGAAATGTCACTGACAAAATAAAACAATATCCTCTGAGGAATGTAAATAATTCAAACATGAAGTACTACGTCCTGACTCTTGATTATTGGGTTTAATATATTGCTACTGTTTGTTCATCAGTTAATGAATGTCAACGTTGATTTCAATTAGCGCCGCGCAGGCCAATCAGCGGGCACGGCCAGGCGAGCATGTAGGACGTGCTGTGTTTAGAATCAATGGTTATTTTTTACTGAATCGTGTTTTAAAATACATGTTTTATTAAATAGGCCTGCTAATATAGAACATTTTAATTAAATAAAAATACAGTCATTAAATTGTACTTAGTAAAATTGATCATCTCTTCATCTCCACAATGACTATAAAAATTAACTTTTAACATATCTTATTCAAACGAGATAACTAATCCTCCTCAATATAACATTAAGAATTGTTGTGTAATTCAATGTGTCCTTCAACTAAATTCAATTATTCTTACATCAAAAATAAGTTTTGGTTTCTAAGGTTTGGCAATACTGAACCTACTTTGGCAAATGGATACAGCGAGAGCTACAATGTGACCTCATCGAGCTGTGAATAATACAACAGAGATAATAACTAATATCCATATGTATTGTATATATGTATCGTATACGTATAGCGGTAATAACCACAAAACTTTTATGGAAATGGTGACTGAACAGGTAGTGAACAAAAAAACTGGGTAACATAAATACTATCGAAATAGGGTCCGGTATGGTTATTGTGAGATTTCGGCGGTGTCTACCTGCTAACAACTATGGTCAAGGGCTGACATGCTGTCGACTTTGGAAGCTAGTTATTTTTTTAGGCTTTACTGGAATGATAGCAAACTACGGTCCACAAATGGAGAACTATTCAATGACTTTTGTCTATCAATTACAATTCCGCAATAGTTTAGCAACATTAATACTTCGATAAAGTTTCATCAGTAGGTTCTAAACTGACCAGTCAATCCTGAATTAATAGGTTTATTTTTGTATAGGCTGTCTGTACTGCATTTTTTTTTCTTAGAGCTGGTCTTTATGCATAAAATAAAGCAGTTCAACCTGGGCCTTAGCTTGTTGTAGCAGCAACAAATAATAGATAACATGGCACATGGAAAGAAGAAAGGAAACAAGTTTTTTTATCCTGTCCACTACATTATGTACGATGGCGCAATGAGCTAACAATGTGTAACTTGACTATTGGTCAAGTTACATATTGTGTCACTGTCACCTAGCTTAGGTCGAATGGAATCAATCAATCAATCTATGAACGCTATTAGTGATGTTACTGCTCTATGTAAAGGCGAACCAGTACATACAGTTCTAAGAAATGTATGAGTTAGCATTTCACTTTCAATAGACGCACCATGTAGTATAAGCTACGAGAAAACGTGAGTAAAATCAGTCTCCCATCAAGTTGAGCCTCTTTTGTGTTCGAATAGAATAAAACCAAGTATCTACAAAGAAACAAGTTTTTTTTAAATGGCATAAATTAGCATTTTCACATAATAATCGTCATCGGTAATCATATAATAATTGCGTAGTTTATACGTCCACAGAATACAATTGAATTTATTTTTCTAATTTTTTTATAAATTTGAACGATGTTATATCGGTTTGCGTTGCATGAATTCAATGAGGATATTATAGCCATGGTTTGTTTTATTAGATCATATTCTGAGACGCCACTTTCAGGTTTTTATGTAAGTCGTCGTCGTCGTCGCTGGCTTGAGGTTTTTGTTTTCTTTTTTATTCCGTGTTTTACTACTTTAAGCCGAGAAGATCGACTGTCTAACAAGTTTGTGTTCCATGACTCCGTTAGTATTAACAACAATGTCATCAACATAGGCAAATTCAACAGCATCAAATTTTATAGCTGGTTAAAAAATGATTGGCCACCACATTGTACCAAAGTAAATCAGTTTGTTAGTTGGATATATTCACGGGCCTCTTCTGCCAATTAAAAAAGCATCACGCAAATCGGACCAGAAAAGTCGGAGATATCGGTGCAAAAACATCCATTACAAAAACTCCTCGTTTTTAGAAATCAGTTTAAAACAGAATAGAAACAGAAAGTCTCTTTCTTACATTGATTTATCAGCAACAAATAAGATCAATGCAATTTAACCTTATGACTGGCCTTAATGCTTGCTTTGCGGCATGATTGTTCAAGTTTAAACTTAAGGTTAATTCCGAGATAACATTACCTTCTGCCATAATGAAAGCTATAACCAACTTCATCAGAGAAATTGTTATTTAGATGCAATTTATTTCAGCGTGGGCTAAAAACACAATGAGGCGCCATTATTATTCATGCAGAAACCCAGAACAACCCTATAGCATTAGCTGTCGGTCGTCAATATCTTTGGTAGAAATTCGGATAATTTTGGACTTACATACACACTTTAGACTATATTTCAGAACTTTTTTTACGTTTTTGGACGATTTTGCCAAACTGTAGATAAAGATACATTATAATGGCCTTTGGATGGGCAGGGACGCATTTCATATTTTCTTCATATACTAATCAAAATTTGTTCCAGTAAACAACATAACAAACTGTATTGAATGACACGCAAGTGCTAATGAAAAATAGGCAGACATTGTGAGCTGTCGTGACTCGTGACTAACCCAAACCACTCCTGCAGGTAGCGTGATGCTAATAATAATATCATTCATTGTTCCGACTTATAACACCTTGCCATAACATTTTATCCTGGTTCTAGTCAACTTCGAAGGCTAAATGGGTACATTGTTACATTGTTTTATTCAGAATCCTTGGATATCACATGGCCTATAAAGTTCCCACTGCTGGGACACACGGCCTCCTCTCTATGAGAGGGAATGGGCTATAATCCGCCACGCAGGCCCAGTGCGGGTTGGTACATATCACATGTCTTCGAATTTTTTGGTTCTAGGACATGCCGTGCCGGTTTCCACACGATGTTTTCCTTCACCGTTTTGAGAGCAGTGGTGATGAAATAAATTACACAAAGTAATGCGCCTGCCTGGGTTCGAACCCACGACTTACTGTTCGATAGTCGGGGCCACCACCACTGCGCCACCGCTGCATTGGGCATACTCAAAAGCTAACTGTAGAGTCGGTGACAGACAATACTTACTTATTGTACATTATTTACATGTTGTGTTACAATAAGATTGTTGATCACCATCATCCTTAGTTTATGTTTTTGGTGATGGGCATCATTGACACCTTGCTCAGACATCATGGGAAGTGATGGGACAGGCGCCTGGTAGGTACTTTATCAGCCGTGACATATACACATGGGCAGAAATTGCGTTGTACATTCTATCAAAGGCAACATTTTGGTTGTAAACCAAATCTAAACCATATTGTCAACACAACATAGTATGACGTAGAAAAAGAGATCACTTTTGGTTGAAACTATAATTATGTTACAATAAACGTGTGTAAAAGTACAATGCTGTGCTATGCACGTAGTTTTAATTTCGCAAAGCTATTGTTAGGAATGTGGCTGGGCGTAGAGAGACTAAAGGGAAGGGGAACTGACCGGCGACTGCTGCCACCTCCTTTGCCCCGACATGTAAGAAATCAGTAAGAGATAAAGAACTCGCAATCAGTTGCCTGCGCTCCTGAAAATCGAGTTGGTCGAGGCTGTTGGTCCTAGTCCCGCGCACCGCCTGGACGGGCGCGCTCAGCGACATGTCAACTACGCGTCGCCATGTCGTACAGACAACATCTTCACTATTGTAATAACACCAATTACACTGTCAATGAACACTAAACAAAGGCACACAAGATGTGAAACCGACGCGAACAACGCCGATCACGACGTTTTCATTGCGAAATGCCTGCGCCGCTAGAGACGCTCAACGGCAAACTGGCGTGCGGGCGGCCGGTAGCGCGGGGCAGAGTGGGGGCCCGGCTGGCTGCCTCTGTCCCTCCTGCATGTTGCAATGCACTCAGCTCGCCTCTCCGGGCTGTAGTCGTGGTGAGACGCCGGCCGCGTATCTGCCGCGCCGCGCGCCCTCACGTCACACAGACACAACCGGCCTACAACGAGCTCGGGTACGTCGCGTCAAGCGCGCCGGAATTATGAACGTTTTGCTCTATTTGTATTGTAACATTTGTACGCAGATACTGACAACTTCGATTTATACGATACCTTTGTTTGGTGATCGAGTTTAACATGCTTATCATTTAGTTTTACATGGGAGATAATGATGTGAACAATCAAGCCTCGAGTTATAAATGGTTGAGTCGTTATAAGTTCAAGGTTGACTTGATTATTTGCAGGTAAATTGATGAGTTTCATACTGCGTAGAGTCAATGATGTTGAATTTCCTTTTAGGTAGTGAAGAAAGAGGTGCGCGAGGGAGGATAATATTTTGGTGGGTATGCCTTTTAATGGCCGAATGAATTTCAGACCAAGAGATTTGATTATTAGTGCCAAAGGATCTGTTAACTAAACATAGAAATAGAGACCAGAAGGTCGAGCGTTTAGTCTAGAATTCTAGATGAACTCCAATTCCCCACTTCAAAAACTAACCAGCTAATGCCTAGTTACTACGAAAGCTGTTTTTATTTGTGCGATTTTTGCACAAAGCTGTAATCGGGCCTTTTTGAAGATTTCCAGCGTGACGAGAAATTGTTAAGGAGCAAGCTTAAAGGAATATGGAAGCTGATAACCAAAAAGTACACCCCTAACCCGGTAGCTAAACAGTGAGCAGGTACTTGTACTATTATGTATTCTGTGGATTAAGCGAAGTCTCGAATGATGAACACAACACGGTCTGGCACTCAAGTGTCAAGATGTTGTGGAGCTGACTACACTCTTCACAGACACAAAAAGCCGTTGACCTAAAACAGTGTTTAGTTCAACTTAGGTTGGTAAAACAGGGTGAATTTTCCAAGGGTTTTGGATGGCCAAATCCTAAGCTACAAGTAATAGCGAAAAGTATGTGAATGAGTCTCGCAAACTAGTTTGGTTAAATTCGAAAACTGCAACATTTGATTTTAAATTATAAAAATACCTGACTTAAATCATTAAACAGATGTAGCGACTCTTAAGCTGAGTAAAACACCTTCGAGGCTCGAAATTCTTTTTTCAGTAGACAGTAAGGTGGAGTTTTAAACTTCATACGCAATAAGAAGGATACATATGTCAAAAATTTGAGAGAGAACTCTTCGAAATGTCTCTAAAAAAAAAGAAGATAATTGGATTTTAGATTTTCCATAGAAACAGAAATTTCCAATTATCTTTTTTTTTTAATATATTTCGAAAAGTTCTCTCTCAAATTTTTAGACATAATATGTATCCTGAAGCGTATGAAGATTCATTAAAATCGGTTCAGCTATTTCGAAAAAAAAATGACTTGAAAGGTTGTATGAAATGCCGTAGTAAGACGTTAACGCTCATAGTCTATACTAGGTAAAATTTGTTTGTAATCTATACTAATATATAGAGGTAAAATTTGTTTGTAATTTTGTAAGTTTGTATTTAGGGGGTAATCTCTGGATCTACTGAATCGATTTTGAAAATTTTTTCACTAATAGGAAGCTACATTATCCCCGAGTGCTTTAAAGTATATTTACAACGTGCCCGTGGAATAACTTCCGACCAAAATGCGAGCCAAGCCGCGGGCAAAAGCTAGTTTTAAATAAAGTGCTTCTTTTCGAGTCGATAAAGTGGGTCCAGTAGGACGTCCTGAATTAGCTGAAGGCCAATAGTGCAAACAAAAATGCTTCATTTGTTTATAGAGCAACTAGTTACACCTAAATCAACAGAACTATAAAGTTCGCATTGATGCTACTAGAGGTGCAACTCTATTTTCTTCTTCACAAACATAATCAAGTATTTGCAACAATGTAGGTGACAAATAAAAGTGTTATTGATACTATTGACTATACTATTTGACTATTTTCGTGGAAAAATATCTGAGCCAGACAGCTAGGTGGAACCGAGGCTGTCTACCTAAGGTGCGCCAGGCGTAAGTTTTAGTATCATCAGGCCATTTTAATGCACCCCAACTATACTCGAAATGGTACTTTTATGGTTGTTCTTTTAAGGTTCAAAACTGCCTGATATAGCAATGAGACGAAGTAAGAAACTTTTGTTCATTTGGATGGATTTTTTTAACGAAATTTACCACTTTAGGCCTGTCAATTGATGGAAGAGATTGTTTATAGCAAAAATATGGTCAGTTAAGTATGATTCAAAGTGGTGGACTAAAGACTGTGGTCTGTGGTGTGGCCGTAACCAGTCCCGCAAGCAATCACAATCTATTGCCGTAGTTGAATCAGAAAGATGAAATGGGCATAAGAAGAGTGCGTTTGGCTGTGTCGTTCATAATACGAGACTTACCTTCATATTGGATTGGCCCAAGTCACGCGACATATCTATGCCATGTCGCAATGCAAGGTATATCGTGATATACACGCATATTTCTGTTATTTTTGTTTGACATAAACGTAACATCACGCTGGTGTCCCCGAAGGGTACGGCAGAGGTGTACGGCAGAGGTGTACCTAATTATAGTGCACCCACATTTCGCAAGGGGCGAGCCTATTGCCATCATCCGGGCACAAGTTCAGACTCCGTGGCTGCTACTGAGATTTTCCAGATGGAAAAACCCAACAGCATTTTACCCGACCTGGGAATCGAACCCAGGACCTCATGCTCAGCAGTCGCGCTCATGTTTGATTTCAGTATAATAACAGTTTATCGCTTTGTTAATTTTAGCATCACATATAACTTTGCATGCCCTTTACATCATTTCAGTACCTAAGCATAATCTATACATACATCTACTTATACCTATATATATCCATACAAATAAATACAATTGTAGTTTCTATTTGTAATATCAAAATAACAGCTTTTTACTGAATGCATATGAAAGTATATACCTACGGGTCTAATAACAAAAACACATATTTTTCCATTTTTGTCTGTCTGTCGGTCTGTCTGTTTGTTCCGGCTAATCTCTGAAACGGCTGGACCGATTTTGACTTACTGGCAAATAACTGATGTTATAAAGTCTAACATAGCCGACTTTTATTTTTGAAAAATAATTAGGGTACCGTGCAAATAAAATTAAACCCTTGAAATCGTTAACAAAATCCGATTCAAACGTCTAATCTCCGAAACGGCTGAACCGATTCTGACGGGAGTTTTACTGGCAGATAGCTGATGTCATTAGGAGTAACTAAGGCTACTTTTATTTTAGAATAAGAAATAGGGTTCCGTGCAAAAAAATTAAACCCTTGAAATTGGTAACAAAATTCAATTCAAAAAGGGAAGTAGCTTTTTTTTTAATAATAACGAAAGTCGCGGGCAACAGCTAGCCTACATATGTATGTATATAAAAAACTAGTGCCACGAGGTTTTTTGGCGCGTTCCTCCGAAACTGCTCGACCGATTTTAATGTTTTTTTTTATGTATATCTGGTAGGTACGAGAATAGGTCGTATATTTCACACTAGGGATTAGGGCGCGAACATGCCGCGGGCAAAAGCCAATATCTTATAAAATATCACTGAAGATAATCACTATATGTACGTAATATAAAATAGGCAATATTTTGTCGTCAAATATAAACACAAGCCTGCGCAATGATCGTCTACTTGTTCAACATTTACATAACATTTGGTGGTACAAACATTTCGTTTGCCACTTTCGCTGTTGAAGTGTCGACCCGTGACCATCCAACACTAATAACTGGTTGCCTATTCGCCGTTACATTAACTTTAATTTATAGAATGCTGAAAATGAATAGCTGGTGTGCGCGACCTTCGTCTGCGTCAAATTATTATAAAATATATATTAATTAATATATAAATAAATATAATATATTTATAAATATATATTTATTATTAATATATTTATTCCTTAAATCGGATTTTGTTAAATTCATGGGTTTTATTTTATAGGCACGTAATCCTAATCCTGTTTCTTAAATAAAAGTAGCCTAAGTTAATTCTTATAACATCAGTTATCTAACCGTAGAAGTCCCGTCAAAACAGTCCAGCCGTTTCGGAGATTAGCCGGAACAAACATGCAGAGACAAAAAAAAGCTTTTTTTTGTTATAAGTACCGCACGAGTAAAAAAAAAATTATATAAGCATATACTTTCATTTGCATTCAGTAAAAAGCTGCTATTTCGAAATTACAAATTGTATTGTTTTGTATAGATTAGCAGAATTATGAGCATAGTCAGCCTATAATGATCCCATTGCTGGAACACTTATTTATTATGCCTGTTCTCTGTGAAGTGGGCTTTATCAATTTATTTTTTCTTTTTTTTTTAATTTTGCACTTTGGTTAGAAATTATTTTCAAAATGTCAGATTTTTGGGCCCTATTGTTCGATGAAATCATTTATTGAAACGGTCTCAAATTGAAATGTATTAAAATAAAACTGTCATAAAAACTTCAAGTCTAACTCGTTATTAACATACGATATTGACCCGGAAATTTGTCCAAAGAGCTCCGGCTGAGAAGGGTAGTTGTTCTAAAAATAGTCCAGAGTTCTAGACTTCAGTTGCTTTGATGTTTGACTGTTATTTAAATATTTACTTTTTTAACGTATGGAATTCGCGATAAAATGCATAATAATGTACAAAATACGATAAACAGGGTCATATACAACAGTAGACAATATTTCGATGTATTAAAAAGTATTTTTACGAATTGGATATGAGCTTCATGGCGAAAGTTCTGAGCGGTTAAGTGGCTATTATATTTAACAGAACAATAATTGTATTGGGCTTGTTAGAAGATTGTCCTCTTCTCCATGAATTAGTTAAGGGGCAGTGGTATAAACGGTGCGTGGAGCTTGAAAAACATGCATTTATATCTTGGGTGTTCAGGTTTAAAGTAAGGAAAATATAAAAAAAAAACTGGCAACTCTACACCTAATCTACTATTTAATATATTATGTTTCACAGATGTCAGACCCTTTTACAAACCCCTACGAGCTATTCCTGAAATTGCATTCTATTAGGTGGGATTTTACTTTTATGTTTATCAGATGTTAGTAAGTATCTATATTATTTGATACAACGTTACCCTATTTAGTTTGTTTATTTTATCTAATAAACAAGCAATTGTGTATAGGGGGCTTCCACATATCTGGATATGTGGAAGCCCCTTAAACACAATCCAACATCACATCTGAAATTGGGATGTAGGGTGTACCACCAGTACCACACCTCTGCTAAACCCTGAGGAGACCACAGGAGTGTTCTGTCATGATGTGTGTTCAGTCTTTCAGGATAATAAGGGGTCTTTAGACTTCCAGGGTAGGAAGAGATTTAGAGCAATATTAAAAATTCCTCGATTAGGTGCTCGTTTTGGCATTTCCTGAGTAGGCTAAATGTTTATTTTATGAGATCTGAGGATTAAGACAAGCTCTACGTAGTGTAATATTTTAATAATGATAATGATTCAGGAACTCTAGTCTTACTAGATTAACATACAGATAAGACAATATTAACATGTGAACAGAAATCAAGTGCTTCAACTTCAACGCACGAGTGCCAATTAACGCCACCCATGAATGGCAAATAAACACGTTTATGCTACTGACAGTGACTACTGCGTTCAGGTCCAAGTTCCCAAGATAGCATTTTTTAAACTTAATTTTGAGGTGGAAAATCAAGAAAAGGGTAATCAAACCTACACTCAACGTAAAGCAAACCGGAAATAAAAATGCAAATGGAATGCAACAATTGAAAAATGTTCGTTCATAATCTAATACGGGGATGGAAAATGCAAAGTTATATCAAAACATGGAAAAATGTCTTTAGCATAAACAATAATATTACGCGTAGGAACATGTACTCAAGATAAGGTACTAAAGAGGGAATATGACTTACAGTAAACTTCGTCTATAATTTCAGAATCACTGCTCGTCTCATCGTCTACTGGCCTGTGCCTCGTTTTAATCTTTTGATTTCTAACATCCATATTGTCATGCTGTCGATCACAGTACACTCAGCTGCCCACTGCCAATACACACACCAAATATTAACATCTTACAATACACTTTGATATCCTAGTAGTACAAAATTTAAAATAACACTAAGACATTACGCATTGAATTCTGAGATTAGATAGCAATTGATAGCATCAACTTATCAAAATGTTTTTCTATTGGTGCTTGATCGAACTGATTTCGTCACAACAAATAGCAATCAACTTATTTGCAAGGTCAACCAAAAATGATAGGGTACCTACTTATTGTACTCATTAATATATAATGTATTATTATGTAACGTAATAAGTACACAAGAAAGCAAAATTATGCATTAAGATTAGAAATTACCTTGAGAATAGATGATGATAAGGATACCCCAAAAATTATAATTCTTCTTTCATTAGCTGTTTTAATTAAAATCCAGTGCCATAAGGACCAGGTGATATACAAGCAGACGCTACAACTGTAAGAAACTAACAACACTGTTCGCGGTTTTTGCGTCTTACTCTTGTGAAAAGGAGTTTCACAATAAAATAGCCGTGTGATCCTTATTGTTCCCTGTTTCGCTTTCGCGAAACGTATTGGCATTTTAAAATAAACAGTAGGTACCACAAAATTGATCAGTATTGACGTGGTATAAAAATGTAAAAAAAACAAGCTTGAATGAACACAGTGTTCGCTTTTGATGATGGGCTCGGTTAGATTAAGCGTGTAGTCCCTTTTTTATAAATAGATGTCTATATTGCCCTAGAAAATAAGCGAACCATATTTTCATGCTAGAAACCTACGTAGCGTTAAATGCAAGCAGTGAAGCTTAATACGAACATAAAATACTACATACCCTATAAGTTAAACATATTTACGCGCATAATTAACATAAAGAATCGTATCGTTTCAGGAATAAGGCACTCGTTACATAAATAAATGTTTAAAAAAAGATGTGAAATAGAAGGAAAAGGGACGATTTAAGATATCGATTACCTAGAACATAACTGTAGGACAGTCTGACGCCGTTTATTCATCGCCGACGTTATTTCATAGAGCATTCATGGATACCAATAGTACCCATTGGAGTAAACTGCAGAAAGCTGGATTGGGTCTGTTGGTTAATCCTAGCTTCTATAAAAGTAATCTCGAAGATGAATATTTACTACAAATAGTATAAAATAACAAATCCCCTGAGGTAATAATATGAAAGAGATGGCATTCTCACCTGCTCTAGTGTACACTGGGAAATCGCTGTCGGATCGACTGTGAGTAAGCATGGGTCCGTAGCACCGCCACGGCGGTCGGTCGCGCAGCGCCCGTGGGCCCTCCACGGCCGTTCACCTACGCCAGCCCATCAGCACAATAAACACGGCACTCGGGCCTACATCTACGTAGCACTCTCAGCGTGGCGTCCAGCTCACAGAACTCACGTCAACTCACCGATGGCGGCGCCACATAGACGGCGAGAGCGGACGGAGGCTGCGCGGCGCATCTCTCTCGCGCATCCCTCACCCCTTCAGTTTCTCTAAGCCCGCCGCCGCCCGCCGCGCCGCCACGCAGGCCCTCCGTCCCCCATGCAAACACGTGTGCTGTGTTAACGTGATCCTTTCTATGTAGTAAACGCCCAATGTTATGATATGTCTATGTATACTAATGCCGTGATTTTTGCTAACGCTTCTCGCGTCCTAGAGGTACTGAATTTTTATGATGACGATGGAATGTTAGTGATACATTCAATAAAGATCTGGCGACGATGTCGTAATATCTGGTTACTATTTCCAATTTAATGCATGTTCAACTAAAGATTTTAACAGGAATTATGAAAGTACCTACTTGGGTTAGATCCTGCGATTTTGTCCTTATTACTTTTCTATTGATGCTTTTTCTACATATTATTTCTCAGGCACCTTTTAGCAATCCCCTCCATTTGTATGACGAAACTCTAGATAGAATTAGAAGCATACGATTCTATGCATATTATTATAGTGACCCTAATTCATTTTCGGTCCCTTTTTTTGGAATTAATTTATAATTAGTTTTCCGATATTATTAGTTAGCAATTCAAAAAATTGTGTACAGTATTTATCAGAAATTATATCATAATCTTAGGTAGAATCTAAGGTTCAGAATTCATACTTATGTGTTTGATCTGCTTAGGATTTCTTATACATAGATGCCTTGACTTGATTTGTAAGTCTCCCCATATGAATTATTATGTACATACCTACTGATAGTTTTATAAAGTTCAGAATAAGTAATGGACCATACTTGGAGTGCTGCTCAGCTACAAGTCACAGTTAAACCGTATAACTGACAATGATCAGGTAATCTAGTCATTAGGACACGGTAACAAGTCATCCTGAATCCACACTGTAGACTATTGATAGCTTAACCTGGACAAGCCATATCTGTGTGTAGAGCCCGTTATGAAGAATTCAAAATAGTTTCACAAAATGTTGTACTCACTTATATCACCATTAGCTGTTGCTGAATCAAATGGAATAGATAAATGGCGACCACCTTTCCCCACAGGATGCACACCCAGATTTGATTTGTCCTCGTTCTCACCTATACAAAATATATAAGCTTTTATGTACATGTAAAAAAGAGAAGCAATAAAAAAGAACTACTTTGAGGCTATAATGATCTTTTTTTCGGTTTTATAAGGTGAAATTAATAACAATTTTTATACCTTATTTCATACTTTTATTGTAAGTAATAAATTTTTGATTAAATTGATTTACATACAAGCTAAAACATTAATTAACGTCATAATTTAATTTCAAATTATAACATTCCACAGTGGATTATCAATGTAAGATACATAATCTGAATAGTCCATATAGTCATGCATGCTTCCAGCTCCTCGATTCTGAGTTCTTATCTTCTTGTCCTGTTCTACAGCATAGAGCCTCTTGTACAATTCCTTCCAATCACTGACATCTGATTGAAAATTACAATCAAAATCTCTTTTACATAAAGAATACCATAAACTATCACTGGCAAGTAAAACTTGCATTCTTGAATTTGTTTTACAGCAGTTGAGGATGTCCACCACAGACAGGTTGAGCAAAATGTTCCAGAGCACTTCTTCTGGTAGCCCAATTAAACTTGCACTAGCATAACCATAGTGACTTAATATTGTACTTTTGATAGCACATACAGTTTTGTTTTTAAAATTTGTTGAGAAATGTTTCAAGTCCCGAAATATCATTGGAATTGATGTAGCTTGAGGTGAAACCACATAGCGACTGATTGGTATACAAATAGAATAAGTTTCATAATTTAATTCATTGGCTACTAAATTCACTAACATAGTCGATCCTAGTGGACTCATGATTAATTTCAGCGTGATACTTTTAAATCCAGATAATATAAAAGTTGTTTCGTATATTCCAGAGGGTAACTTCCATTTAGATAATTGAGCAATATCAAAAGATTTCAGAGGATCCGTTACCTCCATGTCATCATTAACAAGTAAAAATCCATTCTCTATCATCGATACCACGATCAAAACAAATAAAAAGTCTTTTTGGATGGAATCATAACTTTTGCTCTCAGATAAAATTCGTTTTACAATTTCATGCAGCAGGGGTGATATCTTCTCTGTAGTACTTTCCTCTAATGTGATGTCCATGGTTTACCACATCAATTTAAATTTAATTCATTTTGATGGTAAATAAGCAGAACAAACGGGAATTTTCGGGCAAGATATTCAGACTGCAGAACGATTGTTTACCTAAAATGAAATGTCATGGTCGAACAGACAACAAACGTCAAATGATACAGCTGACAGTGACATGACGCGAAGCGTTTACGAAGGTAGTATTGGTTTTCTTTACTCATTTAAAAATATGATTCCTATCTTTAACATTTTACGAACTGTAATTCGTAATTATAAAACGAATTCATATTATTACCACAGTATGATTTTGCTAAAGCGGTTATTTTAGGCCCCCTATTTGTGATTTTTTTTAAGACAATTTTATTTGGCCTATTAATGGTTCAAGGTCTTGTTTTTGTAAAAAATAAACGAAATTTCAACATTAAAATTACGTTTTGCAAATGTGTTTATTACATAAACATGATTTGTAAATACAACTTCGTGTGGTATCTTCCTCCTTCTGATGTATAGCCATTGCAATAAAATAAAAAGCGAATTTTGTAAATGCTACAGTTAAGCAAGCGTGAAACAAGTTTGTGGTTTGTGAATTTATTTTAATGAGTATTATGATAGGAGTATAGAAGGACAATGAAATATCTAACCTTAGTAAAGATTTTACCGGTGTATGAATATGATCAGATGTATGAACATGGATGAGGCAAAGGGGAATATGTTAGGATCATATAATGTGGTTTTCTGTAGTTTCTACCCACCCCCATGGGAAAAAGATGTGATGAAACTAAATGATCAAACCTATTATAGGTACCATGTAAAATATTTACAAAATAACAAGTTATGGTTCCAGAACGGAATTTATTCTTGCCAAATAAAATAAAAAGAAAATCCTAAAAATATTATTTCTATTTTATAATAATTAAGATTGCCACTGCTCCTATTTTGGTTAATTTAAAATGTTTAAGTTTCTGACTAGGTTACTGCACGATTAAAACCTGTTTTAACTATCATTCCAACCATATGTACGGAGTGGAAGGGACACCGACGCAAAAAACTGTTCTATACATTTTGACCGTTTAAGTATTGCACTTTTGTAGGAAACGGCAGATTTTTTTTTTATAACTGATTAATATTTTTTGTACAGGCTCAGAATTATACACTGAATATGTGGTAACCATTTTCGGGTCAGTGTAATTTTTTTAATGAACTCAATCTATTGTTACAGCAAAAAATTAACTATAGTTTAGAATAACTTAGATTTCTAACTCTGGCCCACTCCCTCTCACAGAGTAGCCTTTATCCCTTCAGTAAGCATGTTATAAACAGATTATGTTATGTTTGGGGCTATTCCTGGCTTAACCTTTCATATGCCGATATTTCAGTTGCCGTGTAGATCTACGTTCCGGCACACGAAGGGTTAATATTAAAACAACTATCAATTAACTATGTTGCATTAGTGGAATGCCATATGAATTTTTTGGTAGTTGGCCCTAGTATGGCCAAAAATGCTACTATGTAGATTACAGTACAGACAAAGAGTTCAAAATAGTTGTAAGATAAGACAAATAAAAAGTGTCTTCTCTTTCAACTATTCAATTTAGGTTTGGGGCACAACCTTTGTTGACACACATGCATGCACCATCTCACATTGCAAGCACAGCGGGCTGTGCGGGCGCTGCCGCTGTGGCTGTTGAGACCCTCAAGTGGCAGAAAAATTCTGTAATCTTATTGGTAGCTACAGTTTTGAGCTGTTTGGGGGCGAAATACTTGGGTCATGCATGAGGCACAAGTTCAGGTCTCCTTTTTAAACAAATCTCTCGACTGGCCGACACTTCGCTTGACTGAGGGCTGGCTCTTTCTTTGGCCAAAGAATTAGCATTGCCATTCAACATGCCAATCCTGCCAGTCTTCTGGGCACATTCAAGGATGACATTGCCAATTTTCAGAATGCACCCACCCCTCTTACTATATTATTATGTATACAGTTGATTTTAAGCAACAATTTTTATAATAACACAAGTATATAGATTAAAGGCTATCAAGGTATTCATTGTAACTGTAATACTGCCCTTATCTAAATTTATTTGGGTATTTCCATAAATCTCTTATTCACCATGTCAGTAGTTACACAGCCCATCCATTATTTCTTTGCTCTTCCCCAACTCTTATAGCCATCCATATGATATTTTAATTGTTATTTGCAAATAAATTATATAATATATTGATAACAGATGTTTCTCTTTTCTTATCATTAGAAAATTATTGTACTTATGTTTAAGCAAACCAATATAACATACACACAATAAATAACTTATTTTTTATGTATTGTTATGTTTTACTTTATAAATAAAGATGACCTGTAAATGTACAGCCTGCTTAAGTATATAAAATTTTCATAATAATAACATGACACTTTTGATAAAGTAGTTTCTAGCCCATGGCAGTATTTTCAATTTATTAGCCCTAATAATTACTATTATAACGTTGGTAATGTCATATTTTAGCATTCAATGTTCATTGAATGATTTGCTTTCATTGAATTTTCACATCACAATCTGTCTAAGGTTCAAAACTTTAAAACATGATTTTGAAACTTCATAATGAAATCCTATGCAATACTTAAAAGACATGGTATCTAAAAACATAGTTTTACCTCAAATTGACTAATTTAGTAATGACAGTAAAGTAATTGACGAGATACTAACGTTTTTAGTACTAGTGCTAACATTATAATGGCAGCACTCTGTATATCGAGGTTATTTGTAATCAAAAACTTCGCGATCCGACTTCCCAAACAAGTAATATTAAATTAAATTAGTAAGTAGTACAATAATACGCTTACCAATACTTCCACTATTCGCTAGTTTCTTATTGCTCTTTAAAGAACCATCCAAGTTATGATTATTCGAACTTTTATCGTTGTCACTAGCCATTGAAAGGATTAAAATGGTTAATTTAACAGATAAGAAAATATCACAATCTATTGTCCATTTCAAACATATTTTATATTTTCATTATTAAGTAAAAATAATTATAAAAGTAAAAAAGCACTCTTTCAAAGGTAAATCATGTTTACACCCTCTGTTTCAGACAGAT
This sequence comes from Eugnorisma glareosa, assembly GCA_947578425.1. Taxonomy (NCBI): domain Eukaryota; kingdom Metazoa; phylum Arthropoda; class Insecta; order Lepidoptera; family Noctuidae; genus Eugnorisma; species Eugnorisma glareosa. The sequence goes on along the minus strand of OX387966.1, from coordinate 12,390,278 downwards.
GACAGTAACTCTATTAAAATCATAACAATTATAGATGCGTTCAAATGAAAAAAAAGCGTTCTCAAAAAAGTTCATCAATAAGGCGTGGAGCAGGATGTTTCCTATTTACTTCGATCCTACTAAAATGCACGCACTGAATGCGAAATTCATATTTGTAGGTGGCGTGCAGTTCAAATTCAAATGCATTTCACCTGATTAGACCAGTAACCTATCTTGAAATCAACACTATGTTAAACTGAATTTAAACCAATGCCAGATTGATCGTCTACGCTACGGCCCCCTTGGACAGGTGAATTGCGGATAATTTTCGCAGCAGAAAGGGTCAATAAATATTTGTGTAAAGACATACAATATTGTTTGTTTTATTTCACAAACTGATGAACGAAGTGGCAAAAAATATTAATTTATCGACTATTTTATTTACGCGATAGAGTATTCCTTTTTACGTTTCTATCGACATCGACAATTTTTATTTAGTAGTGTTGTATCATACGTTGCGAATAAGTTCATGATCATCGTTCATCACATTCTCAAATTCACTTTGTTGATAGAAACTATCTATGCTTGAGAAATACGAACGAAAAAAATATTTTTAACAATTATAAGAGTTTTCATAGAATCGAACAGTTTTATCTTTTCCCAAAACAAACATTAGATTTTTATGCATTTACATTATTATCCATAACAGTGGCTGCTGATGTGATATTCTTGAAATGTCATCGTATATGGCTGGTGTTTTTGATTTAGATTTAGATGTGGATACAGTTACTGTTGGTGATTCAGATGAAGATGATATAATTGAAATCGATGAGGTATTCATAACATTATTATGATGTAAAATTAGAGACACCTCATTATTACTTAACCTAAAACCTTGTTCCATATTCTCTCGATTGTCAAGGATAATAAAATTCGTCGCAGTTGATTTTTAATAATTTCATAGAAACAGCCATAGAATGCAGTAGGTTTTTAATTTTTGAAGTATAAAATTCCCGTAATATTATATCTACTGTCACTTTGCAAATAGAAATTGTTTGTAATAAAAAATGTCTATCAAAAAGTTATTAGTCTAGATTTATTTTATAACAATAAAAATACAAAGATACCTTGATATTAAAATTTGTTTTTGTAGGTGGATTATGAGCCTGAGCTACATGTTAATGCTATTGTAGAGTAAGTAAAGCCCTAATATAATAATTTCCTTAAAACCAGCATTTACTTACTTAAATATTTATGAAACATTTTCTTACAGGACTGAAGGATCTGAAACGATTCAATTATGTGAAGATACTGTAAATCCAGGCCAATGTAAACGTCTTGGTCCTCAAGACTTTGAATTACGCAAAGTTTTGGGGAAGGGGGGATATGGCAAAGTCTTTCAAGTTCGAAAAATTACTGGTCCTGATGCAAGTGCACACTTTGCTATGAAAGTTCTGAAAAAAGCTTCTATAGTACGCAATCAAAAAGATACTGCCCATACAAAAGCAGAAAGAAATATTTTGGAAGCTGTGAAGGTAACTAAAGATGGAGAAATATGTTTTGTTAATTGTTTTTAATATTGATCTACCTATAATTTATTACAAAGAATTTCTTTGTAAAAATTAAAATAATATTAACAATTGTATCAATATTTCAGCATCCTTTTATAGTGGAATTAGTATATGCTTTCCAAACTGGAGGCAAGTTATACTTAATATTAGAATATTTAAGTGGTGGTGAACTGTTTATGCACCTTGAGCGTGAAGGTATATTTCTAGAAGATACAGCATGGTGAGTTCGTTTTTTTGCAGGTACATTAGTATATTTCAGGAATGTCAATTCAAATATTAATTAAATGTACTGTTTCAGCTTTTATTTATCAGAAATTATCTTGGCATTAGAGCACTTACACAGCCTTGGTATAATTTATCGTGATCTAAAACCAGAAAATGTACTATTGGATGCTCAAGGTCATGTGAAACTTACAGATTTTGGATTATGTAAGGAACATATTCAAGAAGGAATAGTTACTCACACTTTCTGTGGCACAATTGAGTACATGTAAGTATTGTTGGAATTTTGGGTTTATTTGTTTCTTACCAGCAATAAAATTAATAACCTTTATCCATAAAAATCTTGTAATACCAGCCATAAATATGCAAGAATATTTCAATTTTTCCAGGGCACCAGAGATCTTAACACGAAGTGGCCATGGGAAAGCTGTAGATTGGTGGAGTCTTGGAGCATTAATGTATGACATGCTCATTGGACAGGTTAGTCTTTAATAACATGTAACTTCTTCAGAGCTCTCGAACTAAGATTCCTAATGCAACCTCACGGCGCATTTATGGCCACTTACAAATTGCATACTCGCATCACCCACGTCTTCAGATAGCCCACCGAATAGCAATTGCTATTGCGTTCTCGGCGTTTTGCTAATCGCCACATCAGCATTGCACCCATGTGAAACAGGGGTGGGTCGCTAGATAATAATTTACGATATCTAATGCCAGGTAGGTACACAATGGTGTAACGTAACGTGAAAAGTAACACGAATGTGCCGTCCAGACAATGCAACATGAAATGTAACCCAACAGCAAGGCGAATTTGTTTCAGCGTATATTACCTACATTTCATGTTACGTTTCACCAATCCAGAATAAAACAGCAATAACCTGTACGACTTGATCTGGCCAGCGAGTAGTTTTCAGATCAAGGCCATCTACTACTTTGATATTTCTGTGTTGCTGTGAACACGACGGTGTGTGGACGAGTATTGAGTTTTTCGCTCACTGATCATTTTTGAGCAGTCTGTCCCAAATGGGAAACTTTTAGTAATGTAGTGTTGTATGCAATATGTTATTATAATATAATCAAAGTATCAATTACATTTCAGCCACCATTTACTGGAGATAATCGTACAAAAACTATAGAGAAAATTTTAAAAGGTAAACTAATGCTTCCTGCCTACCTCACACAAGACGCACGTGACCTGATAAGGCGCTTAATGAAACGCTCGGAAACGCAACGTCTAGGGGCACAGGGCGCCGCAGCCGTCAGAGGTCATGCATTTTTCAAACATGTTCATTGGGATGACGTGTTTGCTAGGAGATTGGAGCCACCTATAAAACCCAGACTGGTAAGAGCACTTTATTTTAGTTGGTCGCACTAGCTATGCACCCCAACCAAATGGGTTGGGTAAGAACCGTAAGCAACTGCACACGAGCCGAACCGAGCGAAGTGAGCTATACTACATCCGAGTTGGTCGCAGTTATTTAGTATTTTACGATTTTTACGACACGAAAATTTATTTGAGTCATAGTGTTCATTAATCATCTCAGATTGAGATTAAAAGTTTTTAAAACTATTAATAAATAAATAAATAACGCTGGACATTACACACAGCGCCATCTAGGTGCCACACTAAGCAACGAGGCTTGTGTCGTGGACACCAGATAGTTGATAATACTACGTAGATACTTTTTGGTTGTAAATACATACTTATAATATATTATATAAACATCCATGACTCGGAAACAAATGTCCATGTTCATCAGACAAACATCTGCTCCTACCGGGATTCGAACCCGGGACCCTAAGAACGTAAGGCAGCCTCACTACCGCTGCGCCATTCGGGTCGTCAATAATAGGGAATATGCATGTAATTTTTTTTTCACTTAAATCATTTATATGAAGTACTATCAACCCAAGAAAATAATTAAAAGTTAATTTCAAATACTGCTTGTCGCAAAAAAAAAAAAAACTCCTGCTATTTTCTACGACAGTTCAAACGTCCATGACTATCGCGGCCATTCATGTCAGGACTTTGATGTCACTTACCTCTGTCTGCCTTGTTTAAATCAATTTTTTTGTCCTTAGTAGATTAGTTTTACTAAAATGTAAGTGCTTTATTTAAGCAAAAATTGCAATAACAATATTATATTAGTATATGCAAGAAATAAAAAACTTTTTTTTATTTCTTTAAAATGCCCTGTTTATAAGGAGACCATAAAAGGAGTTGTATTGTAGGCGTTTAATATTTTTTTTGTGCGACAAGCAGTAGTTGAAATTAACTTTTAATTATTTTCTTGGGTAGTGAAAAAAAAATTACATGCATATTCCCTATTATGACAAGGAGGAGCAGTGGGGCCACGGGCGGTGCGGCCAACGGGAATACACCCATTCACCTTGCGGCTCACTCTCCTCCTACTTACATTATAATGTAAATAATGCCTTATTAGAATATTATTTTGAGAACTTGCGTGAGTGTATAAAAATTTGGTGACTCGATTTTTTAGACAAGCCTTTTTGCAGTGCTTGCTTAGGTCGGTCAGTGGATGGGTGATCATCTTACATACCGAGTTACATCCGTGCGGCTGTCATTACTAGATCTTTGACAGTCGTTACCGAATAGTCAGAAGCCCGTAAGAACCAGAACCAGTCTTACCGAGGGTTGCCATATTACCCAAAGCCCAGTATATCAGATAGGCGGTTGCTCCATGTACAATACTGTTATTCAGCTACATCCGGTTAGACTGGAAGCCGACATAGTCATAGTTCAACATAGTTGGCAAAGCCTAGCCAGATTATGTTTTTAATTACTATTTTCAGACAAGTGATGATGATGTCTCTCAGTTTGATACAAGATTTACTCTGCAGACACCAATTGATTCACCTGATGAGTCTACTCTTAGTGAAAGTGCCAACCTAATGTTCCAGGTAAGCGCATCGTTGACTATCAACTTATAACAGACTAGCTGCTGGCCGAGACCTTCGCCCGCGTGAAATTATTAAGAAATACATATTACTTCCCTAGTTGAATCAGATTATATTAACAATATCATGGGTTTTAATTTTTTTGGAACCCTAATCGTTTTCCTAAAATAAAAGTAGTAGTAGAAGTAAGTTAGGCTAAGTTACTTCTTTTAACATTAGCTATCTGACAGTCCAAAAGTTCCATCAAAGTCGGTCCAGCCGTTTCGAAAAATATACAGGCTGTCGCTTTGCATCCTGGTCAAATTCAAGGAGGTATCTACACTAATGATTCTCTTCTCGACCGGAATCGATAATAAAAAGGGTAGGTCTTTTATTTTTTTTACGGAAATCGGTATTTGTAAACCACCCGTATTAAAACGCAGTCCGTCTGTTCCTAGCCCAATAAACGCGCCGTCACACACACAAACGTAAACGTTTATTCCACAGTATATTATGGACAGTATGGAAACTAGGGGGTAGTTTAAGCTTACTGATATCCGTAAAAAAAAACCTTTCGATAACCTATATATAAAATCCTAATCGATAATATAAAGGATATTATCGATTCAGGTCGAGAATCATTAGTATAGATACCTCCTTGAATTTGGACAGGATGCAAAGCAACAGCCTGTATGATATTTTTTTTTTTTTTTTTTAATCAAAAACTACTACCTACTACTTAAGTGCCGTATATATTTTCATATGACATTCAGTAAAAAGCTGTTATTTTTAATACTACAAACAGACTCTTCAATTTTATTTATTTGTATACTTATAAGTAAACCTGGCTGCTTTTTGGCAACTGAAGTTAGTTATGTTGTATTATCTTATCCACATCTGCGAAGATGAGGACTAGACAATAATAATTTACTACATGTTGAGTATGATAAAAACACAGGCGCAAAAAATAGCAATCCGTTTTGTTACAATTTAATAACTTTTGTATATGTTTTATCAGTACTGTTTTATCTCAAAATAAATCATTTACCAGGGCTTTACCTATGTGGCGCCATCTGTAATGGACGAGATCCACAAACCGCGTGTTATAACCGCACGTTCGCCACGTCGCCCGAGACCTCAACACCACCACTTTGCAGTGCCGCCAACATCCTCTGCGCACCCACACTCTCACGCTCAACATGAAGACCTCATGGACGTTCAAGGTTTACCTATATAGTAAGTACCTACCCTTAGAAATAATTGAAAATAGATAAGTGTTGTGTTAATTTAACTACTGGTCTGTATTAATGAGAAAAAGCGGGTTTATCCTTCCTGTTTACTTTGTTACATAGATATCCTGAATTATGAAAATAAATCACAATTGTTTGATTGAAGTGTAGAGGTAACAATGTTATATTTAGAGAGAGTTGTGTAAGTATTTAGGACAGGCTTTTGTGTTTTAATTTCATTCAGAAATAATATGAACAAATAATTATGTAAGTACATTTTAAATTTGCGGCATTGATTTATTTTGTTAATATTCATTCTCTGGTTTTTATTGGATTCCTATTTTTTATACTGGTTTGCCTTACTGTTAACATTAAAGGAATTTTATTGTGTCTAATGTGAAGTGCCCTAGTTCAGTTTATAAAGACCCCCCACGAGACCCGCCAAAACTAACGTTAGTTATAAACATAGAAAATGAATTAATACATAGGTTATTATAGACGATATAATTTTAGTTTAACATTATAATTTCTTTTATTTAATGTCAGATTTTTTTTTTGTCCTTTATTTTGTCACCAACCTTCCATTTGGAATGATACAGAAGTGCGTCATTGTTTACTTATATAATCTGTACAATATTGTTTCGTTTTTATTGTAATTTATTGTTATTATAATCAATCGAACTTCCTACAAAAAGCTTATGAGAATTGGAATGCAATAATAATGTATAACTATATTATATCGTAATAAAGATGTGTTTAAGTTATAAGAATGATTGTTATTTAAAAGTGAAATATTAAAGGGTTAATACAGAGCAGAGCAAGTCTTAACATGGATCAAGTGCTGCATCGTATTAGTGATATTTACTGATTGTACAGATTATAACTATATGCCTTAAATACATTACACAGAGTTGTTGACTATTACAATTATAGAATTGACTGAAAAGCTTTTATTTTCAGGCCTAGAGTAAATTCATATAGTTGACCATTTTATGCTAAGGATGAATTCAACTACAAAAGATGCCCTTGTAATCAATATCGGAAAATGATGGTACTGTTTTATACTACATATTATAATTAATGTACATTTTATACAAGTTACCGTTTAGTCTAATCTTTTGGTAGGAATTAATCACATGTAATAAAATGTTCTAACCCCGATATGACAAAAGAATAATTTACAATATACCTTGTTACCATGCTTCATGAATTGATTAAAATGTCATTTTTTATTTTGTAACCAGGAGTTTTTTTTCCTTACTTCGAAATAATCCAATAATAAAAGTAGGTTTCATAACAAAATAAAATCTTTATGAAACTTACAATAGAATAATAGAGCTGTATTGTCACACACTATGCACTGACACTGTATGCATCTACTATTGGGTAGATATGATACAGAAGGTATGGCTACTATAAGCTATATATAAGTACTGTCTTATAAGTATAATGAATTGTATCACATGCTTATTTCTACTCAGCTAACAGCTTGAGCTATAATATTTTATCAAGATAACAATGGGCAAGGCTTCAAAATGCAAGGTGGAATCATTAAAGTCCAGTACAGACAAGGGGCACTCATCTGTGTACTGTGTAGTCTCTTCATATAAAGCCCTTAAAATTGCACAGCAAAGGGTCAGTTCAGACAGAACAGGGAAATCCTCGCGCACTATTGGGTGCATTGAAAATAGAACTGTATTACCATGGTATAAAGTAGAGAATTGTATGAATATCGACGCGGATGTCAACCGTCGTCTCGCGCATGCTCGCGTGTCGGTGCGCGTCTCCTCGCGATTCCTCGAGGATTACCGCTGCGAGCGAGTTCTGTCGTATCTATTATCATTTTTCGTGTAGGCTCGAGGCTTCTCTTGATGTCTAACTGTCTCAAAGCGCGTTTCAGCTCTTGGTGTTAATTTTGACCAGGGGAGGTTCGAGCCTGCGCGATTATTTTTCCGTAGGTATTCATTGCGTATCTCTGTTGACAGTTCATAGTGATCATCACATGGCGAGTTTTGATATACAATGACCGTTCTTGTTGGTTTCGACTGACGCTACCCGAGCAGAACTGTCATTCTTGTATCAAAACTCGCCAAGTGATGACCACTATGAATTGTCAACAGAGATACGCAATAGCCCTGCAGGGGAAGTTCGAGAGGTTCGAGGTTCGAGCCTCGGGAGGTACCTGCACCGGATCGGGCGGGAGGATACGCCCGGGTGTTACCACTGTGAGGATCTACCGGAGGACACGGTGGAGGTCTGCCCCGCGTGGGCGGAGCACCGCCGTGTCCTCGTAGCGGCGATCGGCGGCGGCGACCTCTCGCGTCCGGCTTTGGTTCATTCCATGGTCCGGAGCGAGACGGAATGGGACGCCGTCGCCTCCTTCTGCGAAGCAGTCATGCTAGCGAAGGAGACGGCGGAACGTGAGAGGGAGAGAACCTCACGTCCCAGCCGCCGCGGGAGACGCACCGGGCGTCGGGGGCCACGTGGTGGCCCCCGGCCACCGTAGGCGCGGGCTTATGGACGGTGAGCTATGGGCTAGCTCGCCGTCCGTCCGTCTTTTGACGACAGGCCGTGTCGACGGCGCGTTCGTGTTCCACGCGCGCCTCAAAGAGATGTCAGCAACAGGAAGGGGTCCGCAAGGGCCTATGCCTGAGTCAGTAAAAGTCTGACACTCCCTCCTGCTCAGCCCAGAGCGGGAGGAGTTATTTGATGACTTCCCATCCGAAAAAAAAAGGGGAGGTTCGAGCCTGCGCGATTATTTTTCGTATGGTCTGAACTGACCCTTACCCACTCAATAACATTCTTACCCTAGAAAAAGTCTGTTAAATTACCAATATTATATTTTTGATATTTAAACAGAGCTGATGATTTTAGAAAATATCAAGCAGCCCCAGAAACTTGAATTATTAAACTTAATAATACGTAAATTGCAATAGAAAGAAAAAACAAACAAAAAAGAAAACAATTTAACTACTACACTTACTCTAAATTTGCTTGTCATGAACACTGTTGGTTTCACCAATTGCATATTTAAAAAAATTGTGTTTGACCATGCCAACTAAGGTTAAAAAAACAGGCAACAAAAAGTTATTAAACTATTAGTTTCATTTCTGTACAATTTTCGCAAATGAGGTAAATATGACTATCATTTTCTTCTGAAACAACACCAAATTGTGCATCACTACTGCACATAGAATTATGACCATCCACAGAACTCAAAAGAGATTTTTTAATTTCTGCTACAGTTTTCTGTGTTTTAATGGCACTTTTGCATTGGGAACAAGTCAGATGACCATTTTGAAGCTGAACATTAGTCTTCTGGCACACTGGGCATATAACATTGTTATCTTCTTCAACAGAGGACCAATCAACATTTTCCAGCTGGCTTCTTTCATACTCTTTGATGCACCTGCAATAGATATTATTTTTTATTACAATAATACTAAGAACCTTAAGCAAGTAAACATAGAAGCTTCTGCTACCCATACAACCTATCTCAGAATATAGGTCATACAGGTCCGCTGTCTTATTGATTGCAGCTTCCAATGTTTGCAGTTATAGGTGGTACATCACACACTTGGGACATTGACAAACTAATTTGAGTTTATATTATAAGTAAGTATCTACTCTACTACTTGTCCCATGAAGTTATTATTTTGATGTAGTAAGGTTTATAATGATGATCACATACCATTCCAACTCTTCTTGTATTAGCTCTTTTTTGAGGTCCTCCATTAGCTCATATTCTTCATCATTGATAATTTCATCAGGATAGTTAAACATAGATTTGTAAATATCAGTTAAAGTGTTGCTTAAATCTTTTTCTATTAATGACCCACGTAGTTTATCCATCAACATACCACGGCAGTTGTGAATTTTGTTTTTGTAATTCTGAAACATTGTGTTTTTATACTCATACAGATACAGTGCAGCATGAAAACTGAATTCAAGCTTTTTGGAGTTGGAGGCCGAATGTTTTTACAGCTGATACATAGCTAGTGTTTATTTTGTCCAGACTTTAAATCGATAGTTTCAGGGAACGTAAGATTGGTCACGGATCACATAATTAATACAACAATAGTGAATACCCCTGGCACCTACAAGACACAAGACTACAGATGATATTAGAGCATTAAATATAATTTCTTTACCTTTCTCATTTTTTCTTTCAACTCTTTTGGAGATTGTTTAGGTCCTAATCCTAAATTTTTGAATTTCGGGGATGAAGTCATATTCAAGTAAGTACAGTAAGAGGTTAGATACTTGCAAAAATCAGTGAGAGACAAATATCAATATAAAAATACTTGTAAAACACCAAGTAGTTGGCGCTAATATTTTTTGAATGTCAATCAATACACAAAACCTGAATGAGTCATTTTGACACTGACAGTTGAATGCTAAGGTCGCATTCCGAATTACAAAATAATCACTCACAGCGCTCACATCTCTAATTTGCGTTCCCTAGTAAATATCACGATTATGACAGCTGAGGGCTGTCATCAATTCGGATCGCTCGCGCTCGTGAAAGCGTTCACATTGAACATAACCCTAAACCGAAACCTTTCAAAAGAACTATTTTTGATAATGAACAATATGTTAGATGACTCTGCTGCACATACAACCCTCCAAGTTCAATTAACCCCATTCTACAACTATTTCATGAAAAAGTCACTCAATGGGGTTAAATGAACTTGGAGGGTTGTATTGATGATTTGAATGATTATAATTCTGTAACTTCATACGTGTTACTGGCGCGATTGTTATTTTCATCAACATATAACTTGACACTGATCTGCAAATAGTAAGAAAATTTAAATTTCGCGGGCTACCCTTGCGCTTCCACCATAACGAAACAACACAACCTGTGAACACAACTATCATTTTTGTCAGCGCTCACGATGATATTTATTTGGGGCATGGTTGGTGTAATCGTAAGATGGCGCATGTCATGACGTCATCTATGACGATTCAAGAGACATCAATATCGCGCTCACGGTAATTCGGAATGGGTTTATGGCCGCTCAAATCGATTACAGCGTAATTCGGAATGCGGCCTTGACAAGAGAGGAGAAGAATGTCATCTGAAGTTCTAACTTAGGGGTAAATGTACGCTTAAGTTAGTTTTATTCGATATTTGTGCAAAATTCTACTTTGGCATTGAACTTATGAATAAAAACCAAAACACTGATGAAAAAGCCGCAATTGATTATGATTTTGAGTAAATTTATGTATAAATAAATTGCTATGTCCATTGGCAATAGGTCTGTGTAACCTTCGATAACTTCCGTTTGGTATAAATATTCTACTTTGGATAGTATGTACTTGCAATCGTTTCCAATGTGTATGTTTGGCCTAGATGTGATGTAATTGCCATCCTGAAAAAAAATTGCATAACTAATAATCACAACTCTACTTAATGTAAATAGCAACTAGCAACATTAGCTGTCAGATGAAAAAAACAATGTGTCTGTGAGTGTGAGTGATAAGTAAAAATATGGACAAGTCCAAAAGTTGATAGACCTTTTATCAAACGTAATTCAATAAAACTTCAAGTTATAACTTATTACTTTGACACACACCAACATCCAGAACATCGAAATGAACGATGTTGAGAAACGGCAGTCCCGACCTGAGAAGGAGACAATACACTCGGGACACTTCATGGTGTCACATTTTGAAGCTGAAGCCCAAGACGACTTTGACGACTTGGTCACGGTTCCCGATGAGGATGAGAAGCAACACGATGTGCAAAAGGTCACAACCGTGGCCACCTATACGGTGCCCGGGGCGATCATACCATACACACCTGATAAAGAGGAAAGTTTTCAACATCAACAACTTTCTATAGAGATATCTCTAACAAAGTTATTCAAATGTATGACTTTGGCCTATAGGTGAGTCCTCACAAATTTTATATTCACTTATATGATTATAGAATAGACATACTGTAGCTGTTAATTGGCATTGATCTTTTCCTGGTACATGTTTAGTTAGTTGAACATGCCTAACTTACGATTCTAGTGGCTGTTGTTGCAAAGTTATCTATATAAAACATGTTTTACTATTGTGCTTGGAAATAACTCACATATTGAATACAAAATGCACTATTTACGAACAGTAATTTTTACTTATAAAGATAATTAATTTGTAATCACTGCTTCATTTTGGTGTAAAAAAGTTTTTTTTACATATTATAACTGTAGCTTCATATCAAAAGGTTATTAAGATGATTATATATTTATTATAATATCAAAACATCTTATCAGTAAAGCATCAAATGTTCTCTAAAAATAAGGAAACAGTATGTTTCCATTGGTTTTAGCGTGCAAAGATAAGGGGAGGTCATCATAGTCAGTACAAAAGACACAGGTCATATGCTGAGATAACTCAGTCTATGAATACTTACTTATTAATAATTAACTTTTCATTTTATCTAAGCTTTAGTGTGATTCTCAACTATTTTTGTCTGTTATGTAGTTATATAAATGTAAGATTAATGAACAATCATAACTTACCCTGACTTCCTTTACTTTTAGACCACTTTATTATGCAATATTATGTTGATACCTACTTACACAATGATTGAATCTGTAAACATATTAACATGCTTTGCGCTACAAGTGGTTGTAACAAGTTTATAAATAAATTAATTTGCATGATACTTGTGCTGTATTGATTTGTGAGTAAAACACAGATCCTATTAGATTTTAATATAGTGCAAGCTGTATCTGTGGCTCAAATAAATAGAATTTAGATAAGTAGTTCTTGAATAACAAGTATAATAACTGGCAAATGTTGTGTTTAATAAAAATTACGGATGATAATAAGATCTAGTACATTTAATTTGTTGTAAATTCCTTAATTCTGGAAGTCACAGACAAACTGTTGCTCCAATGGAATTATGTTTGGAGTTATTGACTTTATTTGCACAGTAATATCCTAATATAATATTAAATTTTAGTATATTAAACTTGTAATATGGGTCCATAGTCCATACTTGCAATATATGTTGGTGATGGGAAAGATATTAAATTGAATAGCTATCTAAGAGTTCTTGTGTGGGTTATTATTAGCCTCTTGTTTTCCCACTGTTATTGCACAGCAAGCAAGTATGTAGTGATTACGTTTCTGGAGAGTTAAACATGAGGCAAACTACTGAACCCCAATCAGTACAGATACCAGCACAATCACAGCTACTACAATCTGTTAAATTTCTTTAATAGATTGTCAACTTTATCGCTAAAGCACTAAGTCATAGGTTGATTGGGAAAATTGACAGTTTTGGGTAGCTTGAAGTGCTGGCATCTGTACATAAAAGGAACAGCACATAGTACTTTAGTCAGACAATAAATTAACATTTTTTTTGTAAAAAAAACAGTAAGAAAATAGTTATTTTATTATCTGATAAGAAACATGGTAATTGTCTCAAGCATGAAGGAAAACCCCTACCAATTAACTTATTTATTGATATTGCAGATAAAATGTGGAAGATTTTAAATAATGTTACAGAATTATTTACTTACTACATCATTACCTATTAACGTAATTTGAATGCACACAATGGACTAGCCTTTTATTGTTTGTGTGTTCATCATGGCTTATTTCCAGTTACTCCTAAAAACAAGGATATCAAAACAAAACTGCAAGAAAGAAAGTCATTTACTTTATTGTTTGTTGAGTTCAGTATTTTTGTTCTGAACTCAACAAAGAAAAATATAGGTGTAGGTTTACCTCTTGCAATGAGTGTGTAAAAATGTAGATACTTGGTGTAGGTATTAATTATAGGAAAATCTAAGAATTTCGCCATGTTTAATGCAACAGTGAGGATTTAGTTACTTCAGTGATGACTAAGGAGCTTTATGCAACCAAGCTTGGTTGGTTCTTACCTTGAGACTTTCATACAAAATCGAAGGTACCTTTAAAATAAATTAAAGTACCTACACAATACAAATCGCGGTATGTTGCACTGTGATTTTTGTGTGGGTCTTTGCCACTATTCCTATGTTATACTTTGCTTCTTCCATCCATTTCACCAATTACAAACAAAATTGATCGATTTTGTTCTAGACAGGTCACGCAGAGTTCGAGGATGTCTTTCAAAATTATTATGAAAATCGTTTGATTTGTCAACGGCCTCTTGCATTTCACCAACATACAGACACAATACAACAAAACAAAATTAATAAACTCTTTTCGCGAGTTCAGCGCATGAGCTTGTGCATATAAATATTAGAAAGCACATAAAAATTACATAAATTCGAAATCAGCGGACTGAGAAGAGAATGAACTCAGCTAATGATGCTTGGAAATTACGTTGAAGCGCAAGTCCCCTGCACAAATTCAAACACCCAAAAGATGGTCAAAATCAAAATATTTTTATTTCACCTAAGCCTAGACAAAACGTCGACAAAAAGGTGCACGGTTCGGGTCAAAAATTTTGTTAAAGAATCTACCGATTTCTGCCATTTCCATTCTCAAAACTGAAAGCCTTTTACTATCATAACGTAAAATGAGAAATGGTTCTCGACTTCACGTACACACGGTGACACTTCAAGAGTTCAAGCTTACACTTCCAGAATGACAGGGCCTCGCTTTGTATAAATTTCCAATACAATGAAAGATCCGCATGAACTGGTTTTGTACAGCTTGATTGGTCGCCGTGCGTACGAAAAATGTTTGGGCCCAAATAAGAAGCACCCTTATATTTATCCTTTCATCAAATCATATATTTGACGGATCGAAGTTATTGTTAGGTGAACGTATTGCTATTCAGATCTGCTCCGATCTAGGGGCCTTTTACTCTCAAAATGTTTGCCTCAATCGTCGCTCAATCAATATTTGAAACTAGTTGATTGAATTTGATGTGAAGAGATAGATTTGGTGTAATTGCAGGGGCCGATCGACATACGATCCGTGTATATCCTGCGTGTTAGTGTAATACACCCTAAGAACATTGAAAACCTATAACTATGATTAGACCGACATAACCGATTGTTAGGTGAACTGCCCATAAATAAAGTTATGTAAGAATGCTTGCCGTAAAGTGCGTTATGCAATAGGCAATCCTTCAAGCCTGTTGAATCCTATACAAAATTGATATCTAGGTATATCAAATTTATTGTTACAAATAGCTTTTCTAATTTACCTTCTGCCATTTATTTGTACAAGTACAGACCGTAGATAAGATAGGCTGTGTTTCTTTCTTATCAAACTGTTATTTGCAATAAGCTTAAGATCACATATTGATAGCGATGCTGATAACCAGCTTACCACTTGATTGTCTGACAATTTATTTCCACTGTGCAGCACAGTTTTGAAATATTGTCTACACTTTTGACAAATATTTCTTTTTATTTTTTTCAATCATGACTTTTTTTAATTCATTCAAAGTTAAAATGATTCTTATTAGTTCAAGGACCTTTATAGTTAACATTTTTAAGATAGTTCATTTATCTAACATTAGTTTGTGACTAGGTGAGCGCGGGAAGAGCATGGTGAGTTTATTTCTTTCTAAATATATTTTTGTGTTTGGTTTTTCTCAGACAAAAATTAACTTCGCCAAAATGGAATCGTTTTAAAGGTATAAAACTCCGGTGGAAGGACAAGATTCGATTGAACAACGTCATATGGCGGTGCTGGCATATGCAGTGTAAGTACATAAACTTTTATACATTAAGTATTAAGCGCTAGAATATTAATAATCATCATTCATCATCATCATTCATCATCATCATTCCCTTACCCTTATCCCAATTATTTGGGGTCGACGCAGCATGTCTTCTTCTTCCATACTACTCGTCACCTCATCAGACACCTCCTTTCTTGCCATCTTAAAAGTGTTAATAGATACGTAAAAACGGCTTTTAACATTAATTCTGGATCGTCCAAAAAATAACTTTTCGTTGACAAAATTTCTATTTGCAGACTGACGAGGTTTCTTACGTATTTTTTTTTATCTGTTACTATGTGGCATGTTCTGTAATAGATTTTTTAATAAAACAATGACTCATCTTCTCTCATTAGGGGCCTGCGTGATCTGCTTTCCGTAGTTTAGACTTGAAATGTAATGTTAAGTGAGAGTTGAGATGGTTTCTTCGCTTTAAATAGAGGTATAGGTTAATATCTTTAAGCTGATTGCTGAATTTGTCGTAAAAAAACCTCGACCAAGCATGCACTAGACGCGTGCTAAAAGCAATATTTTGATAATGATGCTGATATGGAATTGGTTATAGACGCGTAAGTTTCGGAAAAATATCTATTGTCTGGGAAATGGAACACCTGTACAAGTAGCGCCTCACAGACTGGAGCACCTACATAGGTACGAGATACAGGAGATAACGGTGACCCCAAACTACACATTAAAATAAAGACAAGGTTGATTTATATTTGATTGCTGCTACCACGGTGATATAATGCATATTTAGGTACATTTATTTAAATACAATAATTTTGTTATGCTGCTTAATTCAGTAATTCATTTGGAGGCCAGTTGTTGTGGTGTATTTTATTAAAATAGTTTTCTGTTGATTGTTGGTAACAAAGTGATTTTAAAACTTCAGATCCTTAGTTCTTTTGCTATGTACATTGTAAACTTGTTTAAATTTAAACTAAGCATTTGCGGCATCACATAAATTTATATTATTTAATATTTATTGTAATTCTGCTAAGTAGAAGTTATTGAGCAGCTTAAGCCACGCCTACGTTTTGACGAAGGCGTGTCAAGTGGGTACCTACTACGAGGAGTATATGGGCATTTTATCACATTCATATCTAGTGGAGTAATAAATTACGATATAGAAAAGCTTGTCATATACCTATATGCGAGGTGAACCTACGTCTGGGCGATTAAGAATTTACAGATAATGTAGAATATGTAGGCCAAATAATATATCTGAAATCTATTTCATCTATCTATGTATATTACTCAGTTGAACTGAGCTTGCTAGATATTAATGCTAGGCCAAAGGCCCACAAGGCGGTGTGATGTAATTCATAACAATGTTCAGGCAGCGATATCGTCTATTGACACCTTAAACACCGAAGGTGCCGATAACTTTCTACCATATTTTGTATTATTTTAGTGCTATGCGTAATTAAGTTATAACTGTATAAATTATGTTTGCAGTTATAAAGAAACAAAATACTTTGGTATGCCAATTCGCTTCCCCGTTAGATGTTGACACGCACGTAAAACCAGAGGTAATGTATACGTACATAAAATTAATAGGTAATTATTTTTGATATGAAACTAGCCATACTTTTATTAATATAATTACATGGCATCTTTTAGGCAACAATACTAGAAGGTAAATATTGGAAACGAAGGGCAGAGGCGGTTATAGCAGAATATAAAAAATGGCGCAAGTTTCATATAATGCGACTCCTTGGAAAGGGAGACACTTCCGTTCAGGATACGGTAAGAAATATTTTAATTAATTACTTTATATTCGTTACTGAAAAAAATCCTTGCGGTGTTAGAAATTTGGTTGATTTTTGTGCAGATATCGGACATGGACACGGTGGAATCGTTCTCGCAGTGCAGCGACCTTGCAGGCAACATGCTCACGGACGAGGACTATCTAAACTTCATGACTGACACGCTCTTCTCCACCATCACCAGCCACCAACCCTTCGCCTTCCCCGACTGTAGGGAAATAGGTAAATACAACTTTGCCTTGATGTAAATATGGTCAAGTTTACTAAAATAATTGGAGCAACTGAGTAATAGAAACCAAAGCATACGGTTCTATTCCAGTATCGAAATATTCCACTCAGCCATAAAAAAAAAACTGATATTCTTCCTATTTTAAAATCTTAACTAATTTTGTTCCAGCTCGAGGAGCCAGTTTAGCAGACTTCATTCAACCAAGTTTAGGCCCACTGCAACCCAATCTTGATGATTTTATGGACACATTGGAACCACTTCAGGGTAACTGTCATTTTAATATTGAATAAGTCTACTATTAACTCGTTACAGTACTAATGTGACAGCAAAATGTTTCAGATTTGTTCACGCCCAGATTATTACCGCCAGTGCCAGAGGAATCTGCGTTAACTTCCGAAGACACGATGTACCGAGGGGGCATGTCCGTTGACACCTACTCTCCACAGAGTTTCATGAACAGCAGCCAGAGCAACACAGCAGCCACGATGCCGACTAGTCAGATGTCGCTACACGGTACTAATTATAGCTTGCACGTTTTCACCATGACGCGAATTATTTGAGCGTCAACCGTATCAATGTTATAAAAGTGTCAGCATTCGTCATCGTGAAACGCAAGTCCCCTACTTATGATGCGATTTGTTGCATTAAAATTAAAACCTTTGAAACACGAGTGAATTACTGAACGAGCCCCTTTTCGCAGGCACAAACAACAATACTCAAATGATGTCGATGGCAGAACAAAGAATAAAGAACGAGCAACAGATGGGGATGTACGACAACAACAGGCTATTTTCCCAGTCCGAACTACAAAACAATATGATGAATGCTCAAGAGATGCTATCTTCGTACCAACCCATCAGTTACGACCAGCAGAACACTTCACAGTCAGACCAACAAATGCATAATGTTTACGGTGGCAAATCAACTAGGTTACAATATGTTAATACTCCAAAGATTGTTCCGCAATCTGAAACTTATAAATATAATACAGGTTAGTTGATTAATCCGGGATCATTTATTTCGTTTTCCTGTTGTTACAAGAAATTATATTGTACGTTAATGTTTACAGGTGTGGTACCGCCTTCACAAACGGCACCAGAAACAGTATCGTTGCTTCAGCAACCGATACAGAATTCTAAGTACGCGTCTACTATAGTGATACAGGGGCGGGGCGGGTACGGGCGCGAGAAGCCGCGACAGAGGGTGTCGCACTACTCGGGGCAGGCGCAGAACAATCAGTATCAGAGTTACGGGCAGTCCATGAGTCAGTCGGGCCCGCCCGTGTCGCCGCAGGGCTACGAGTCCCGCGCCGTGGGCTCGCGCCAGACCTCGCCGCAGATGCAGTACTTGCAGCCGAGTTCGCAGGACTCGTATAAGGCGAAGCCCGTGTCGTCTACGGTGAACCCGCGCTCTTTTAAGTTGCCCTCCCCACCGCTAGTGCCTGTCACAGCTCCGCAGGTGAGATTTTATTTTAAAGGGTGAATATTTAGCCTGTTTGGATGTCGAGTCTTACTGTCGCTGTCGTGTGTGATCAGATGTCGTCGGTGGCGAATTCGAGTGCGGGCGGTGTGTCGCGCGTCAACAAGGAGCAGTTCCGCTCGCACAGCCTGCCGCTTGGCTCGCAGCTGAACCCCGACTGGAGCGTGAGCGCGCCCGCGCAGCCCGCGCCTGCGCCCGCGCCCGCGCCCACACATGACGTGTCGGTCTCTAAGCACAACGCGAGGGTATGCGCTTTACTATATTGTTTCTTGCCAGGACCATCCGGACTGAAAAGTTATTCCCGAGTAAGCTCCCGGAGTAATCGTTCTACATCCTAACCACCACCACTGCTCCTCCCGAGAAGGTCCGCGCATCGAGCTTGTCAAGTTTTGAATTGCTGAAGTTTTGAAATTACACATTTGATGTACAATTTACCATGGGCCAACTACAAGATTTACTTTATATTGCCCAACAGATGTCTGTGGAAGTGAAGAGTGATTTAATCGCTCGTATCCTCGTGCAATGAAATCTCGGCAAACGCTCGAATCGTTTTAAATGGTAAGTACAAGTGTACGTGTAACGTACGAAGTTTACAATTTGCAGGCTCGCGAGTCGAACCCGGGCGGCATTCGCATTCGGTCACGTTCGACGTCAGGCGGCGTAGTGGAGGGCGGGGCCGGCGGGGCTGGCGGGGCCAGCGGGGCCGGCGGGTCGGCCGGGCCTGCGCGCCGCCCGCCGCCGCTCAACAGCGTCGCGTCCGAGCCCACGCTGCCGCAAGCTAGCGTTATGCTCGCGCAGCTACTCTCAGCGCAACACTGTCAGTCAATATGCTAATTTATTTTATTATGTCACTCACTCGCACGTTTTTATAAGTTGGATACAGATCGGAATAAAAATCATAAATGTATAAGTTATATACTAAATACATCGTTGGCGCAGTTAAGAGCAAGCTTTCAAAGACCAACTAACAAGATTCGACATGACATCAGTCACTAAACATCCTTTATTTTCACAATTCCGTTCTGCATCCAGTATGAAAGTTCGTAGTTATGACCCGCGACGTCCTCTGACCTGTGATGTTTTCCTCTTGCAGCCCAAAGCTTGTACAAGTTGAACAGCTGCGAGGAGGGCGCGGACCCCACGAAGTCGCCAAGCAGGAAGGCGCAGCCGTCGCCCATCGGCAGCGACATCATGTCGCCGCATCACGTGAGTAGCTGGGTAATATGACAAGGCCCGAAGGGCAGACTCTTTTGATGCACCGCATTGGGACTCGGAAGTAACATTTTCATCGTACATTTTTTTCACATCTTCGGCATGTGAACGGTACACTCGTACCTTGAGTTCATAACCTGAGTTTAATTACTTTTCAAAGCATGCGTCAGCGCGATTTTAAGAACAGTATGCTTGAATCAGGATTTAACTAGGTTTCAAAGAGTAGTCCAGACGATGATGGCGTCTACCTCGTACTCTTGAAGTCTTGAAAGCATGACCGGCTGCCATATTTCATGTCTAAACCATACAGGGTGTCGGGGACATCGACGCCGACGTACATACTGTTACCACGAGTTCAGGACCTGAATATAGACCCGTCAGCGTTGAAATTCTTACCCAGTTATCAAAAAAAAAATTGTAGTTGTTTTTACCCTTGCAGATATTGCACTTTTGCATGAAACAGTAGTTTTTTTTTTTTAAACTGACGAATAATTAGTACTCTGAGTAGTATAGAGTGATGTGCTGGTAACAGTTTGCGCGTCAGAGTCCCTTCGGCTAACAGTAGTGGTCCCGCAGTCGCTGTCCCCGCCGACGTCGCCGGGCGGCGCGTGCGGCGCGGGCTCCCCGCGCGCCGGCAGCCCGCGCGAGCCGCGCCGCACGCACCTGCACGCGGAGCAGAAGCGCCGCTACAACATCAAGAACGGCTTCGACACGCTGCAGGCGCTCATACCGCACCTCAACACTAATCCCGCCGCCAAGGTTAGTCTATGAAGCCACTATAATAATAATATAATATATCATTTATTTCAGGTAACAAAGACCCATAACATATATACCTTAAAGACTAATATTAAATAACAAAACAAAAAACACGAAGTGACCATATTATGTGATCATCATTCAGCCGAAAGACGTCCTCGGGCATATACAAGGTGTTTATGCCAGAGGACCTTTCACGAAGCCTTCAACCAAGCATTCTGTACATCAAACTAAGTAACTCTACGCTAAAATTGTTGCCAGGAAACTACTTTTCTTTTTGGGTAAAAAATTGTAACGTTTTACGGTAGAACTCAATCTATCGCAATCAAGACATTGTGCTGGTGGATGCATTTAAAGGAAAGTTATAACATTAAAAACTAGTCTTTATAAAAAAACTTGTGAAAATGTTGGAACTTTGACCTCCAATATCTCAGTAACTAACTAGGATCCCAGGTATAGTCCAGAACAAAAAATAACGGTAAAGTACCTTTCGGTTTCGTTAAGGGTATTTTTACGTCCATTATAGGTTTTTTCTAAAAACATCGCTACAGCGACCGCACCGGGCTTTCCTCATTCAGAAAATCCCTGCGGCCTTTCTTATTATTAATATTTCGAAAAAACCGCCTATTGTATCATACCTTGTAAAATTTTCACATTTTAGTTTTGCTACTTGTATGGTGTACATAAAAAAGAGTCGTAATAGATATCTTCCCTTTATCTAACAATACAATTTCCTGGAAGTCTTTTCAGGACAATATCCAATCCTACAGCTCCTTCTTGTATAATTACCACTTGCTTCGATGAAGGAAAATATCGTGTAGAAACCAGCATGCCTGAGAGATATTTCTTGACGGCATGTAAAGCCAAGTCAGAGGCCCATGGGTGACATAAAAACTCTGACACCAGGTTAGGCACTAACCACACGAAAAAGAAAGAAGTTCTTTAACCAGGCAACACCCCCCAAAGGCGGAGGTGCATACGGGGGAGAGTATTACCACTAACCGGACATAATTACAGACTCAGAAATTTTCAGTACGCCGCAGGTACTGAAAATTAAAGCCTTGCCTGACTCGGAGATCAAAGACAAGGCGTGGTTTTAAAATATCCCTTCCAGGAAATAAAATAAGAAAATGTATGTTCTTAAATACATTTGACTTGTTTTAGATAAGTAAAGCTGCAATGCTGCAGAAGGGCGCCGAGTATATCAAGCAGTTGAAAACTGAGAGGAACCAAATCAAAGAGGAGATGGAGAGCTTGCGACAGCAAATAGAATGTTTAAATAACTCGATCACGTACGTATACAATATTTAACTAGCAACAGACAAATCAAACGATAAGAAAGAGCGTGTAATTCTAATTTAGTAAATACTAGCTTTTGGCCGCGGCTTCGTCCCGCGGACTTCCACAACTCAGTTAGTATGGGGTAACGTATTACAGTATTAGTCAGACTTTCGGGCCACTGACTACTTGTAACGACTGCCAAAGGTCTACACATGACAGCCGGCACCAACGGCTTAACGTGCTTTCCAATTGGATTTTCACCCGTCCGCGGACCGACCTTGGCTGGCACGGCTTAACCTTGGAAGACCTACCCGTGCTGCTGTTATTATTTAGCCTCTATGCAATTTAAAATAATGTTTTTTTTAAATGAAGTATGGGGAGAATGGAAGGAATAAACGACCCCAAGTATCATGGGACTAGGTCAGGTAAAATGTGACGATATAGGTGAAGTAATCAACAAGCTCGTTAATGTTACAGCAACTGCCACTCGTTGCTGCCCGCGACAGGCGCGCCCGTGTCGCGCGCGCGCTCGGGCCGACTGCGCGAGATGTTCGCGCGACACGTCGCCAACCGCACCATGCACAACTGGAAGTATTGGCTGGTATCCTTTTCACATAATATTAATAATGGTTCGTCTTAAATACGTAAGTAATTGCTGAGACGTGGCAAGAAAGCAATTTTGATACGTACGAGTCAACAGTGGGGGTGAGTAAAGGTTTTTACTAAGCAATCTGGTTTAAAAATGTTGATAAACACGTAGAGTAGGATTTTCATTAGAAATTGTACCTGCACGCGTAGCATGACCACCGTGGAAACGGGTTTTGTCGACGCAAGAAACGACAAAATTACATATTGTAGAAAGATTTCTATCGTTGTTAGCATCGTTATTTGTGATGTTTTCGTTGCATGCATGGCGATGTTAAGAATGTAGAAAAGTAATGTTTCTTTCTTCTGTCTACAAAAGTCTACGTCAAGTCAAGCATGACAACAATTTTTTCTCTAATTTTTACATTTGGGGGTAGAAACATTAATTTCTTCATGTTTTAAAGAATCAAAGAAAAAAAAACAATCTATCAATTTTAAAGAATCTTGTCTACAAGATTCTTTTTATTACCATTTTTTGTGTTACTGGTGTCCTACCGTCACCGTCTCCTCAGTTTTTAGGCCGAGAAGAATGAAAGTAACTCTATGTCCTGCTGTGTACGGCAAATATGTTATACAACGCCTAATGCCCCTAATGCTCGTTTTCACCAACACTAAATGACACCAAACTGTGCCTATTGCCCGTTTTCACCAACACTAAGCGACACCTAACTATTGAGTTACCAATACTAAGTGGCACTCACCAAAACTAAACGGCACCTAAGTCAATGCCTAACGCCCGTTTTCACCAACACTAAACGGCACCTAACTCAATGCCTAACGCCCGTTTTCACCAACACTAAATGACACCTAACTCAATGCCTAAAGACCGTTTTCACCAACACTAAACGGCACCTAACTCAATGCCTAACGCCCGTTTTCACCAACACTAAGCGACGCCGAACTCAATGCCTAAATGCACGATTTCACCAACATTAAGTGACACCTAACTCAATGCCTAAATGCACGTTTTCACCAACATTAAACGGCACCTAACTCAATGCCCACCGCCCGCTTTCACCAACACTTGACACCTAACCGAATGCCTAAATGCGCAATTTCACCAACACTAAGTGACACCTAACTCAATGTCTAAATGCACGTTTTCACCAACACTAAGTTACACCTTATTCAATGCCGACCGCCCGTTTTCACCAACACTAAGCGGCACCTAACTCAATGCCTAACGCCCGTTTTCACCAACACTAAGCGACACCTAACTCAATGCCTAAATGCACGATTACACCAACACTAAGTGACATCTAACTCAATGCCTAAATGCACGTTTTCACGGACACTAAACGGCACCTAACTCAATGCCTAAGCCCGTTTTCACAACACTAAACGGCACCTAACTCAATGCCTAACGCCCGTTTTCACCAACACTAAACGGCACCTAACTCAATGCCTAACGCCCGTTTTCACCAACACTAAGCGCCACCTAACTCAATGTCTAACGACCGTTTTCACCAACACTAAGTGACACCTAACTCAATGCCTACCGCCCGTTTTCACCAACACTAAACGGCACCTAACTCAATGCCTAACGCCCGTTTTCACCAACACTAAGCGACACCTAACTGAATGCCTAACGCCCGTTTTCACCAACACTAAACGGCACCTAACTCAATGCCTAAGCCCGTTTTCACCAACACTAAACGGCACCTAACTCAATGCCTAACGCCCGTTTTCACCAACACTAAGCGACACCTAACTCAATGCCTAAATGCACGATTACACCAACACTAAGTTACACCTAACTCAATGCCTAACGCCCGTTTTCACCAACACTAAGCGGCACCTAACTGAATGCCTAAATGCCAGATTTCACCAACACTAAGCAGCACCTAAAACAATGCCTAACGCCCGTTTTCACCAACACTAAGCGACACCTAACTCAATGCCTAAATGCACGTTTTCACCAATACTAAGTTGCACCTAACTCAATGCCTAACGCCCGTTTTCACCAACACTAAGCGGCAACTAACTCAATGCCTAACGCCCGTTTTCACCAACACTAAACGGCACCTAACTCAATGCCTAACGCCCGTTTTCACCAACACTAAACGGCACCTAACTCAATGCCTAACGCCCGTTTTCACCAACACTAAGCGACACCTAACTCAATGCCTAACGCCCGTTTTCACCAACACTAAACGGCACCTAACTCAATGCCTAACGCCCGTTTTCACCAACACTAAGCGGCACCTAACTGAATGCCTAAATGCCCGATTTCACCAACACTAAGCAGCACCTAAAACAATGCCTAACGCCAGTTTTCACCAACACTAAGCGACACCTAACTCAATGCCTACATGCACGTTTTCACCAATACTAAGTGGCACCTAACTGAATGCCTAACGCCCGTTTTCACCAACACTAAGCGGCACCTAACTCAATGCCTAACGCCCGTTTTCACCAACACTAAGCGACACCTGACTCAATGCCTAAATGCCCGATTTCACCAACACTAAATGACACCTAACTCAATGCCTCGCGCCGCCTAAATGCCCGATTTCACCAACACTAAGCGACACCTAACTCAATGCCTAAATGCACGTTTTCACGGACACTAAACGGCACCTAACTCAATGCCTAAATGCCCGATTTCACCAACACTAAGTGGCACCTAACAAAATGCCTACCGCCCGTTTTCACCAACACTAAACGGCACCTAACTCAATGCCTAACGCCCGTTTTCACCAACACTAAGCGACACCTGACTCAATGCCTAAATGCACGTTTTCACGGACACTAAACGGCACCTAACTCAATGCTTAAATGCCCGATTTCACCAACACTAAGTGACACCTAACTCAATGCCTACCGCCCGTTTTCACCAACACTAAACGGCACCTAACTCAATGCCTAACACCCGTTTTCACCAACACTAAGCGACACCTAACTGAATGCCTAAATGCACGATTACACCAACACTAAGTGACACCTGACTCAATGCCTAAATGCACGTTTTCACGGACACTAAACGGCACCTGACTCAATGCCTAAATGCCCGATTTCACCAACACTAAGTGACACTTAACTCAATGCCTAAATGCAAGTTTTCACCAACACTTGACACCTAACCGAATGTCTAAATGCACGATTTCACCAACACTAAGCGACACCTAACTCAATGCCTAAATGCACGTTTTCACCAACACTTGACACCTAACCGAATGCCTAAATGCACGATTTCACCAACAATCAGCGACACCTAACTCAATGCCTAAATGCACGATTTCACCAACACGAAGCGACACCTAACTGACTGCCTAAATGCACGTTTTCACGGACACTAAACGGCACCTAACTGAATGCCTAAACACCCGATTTCACCAATACTAAGCGACACCTAACTCAATGCCTAAATGCACGTTCTCACCAACACTAAGTGACACCTAACTCAATGCCTAAACGCCCGATTTCACCAACACTAAGTGACACCTGACTCAATGCCTAAATGCCCGATTTCACCAACACTAAGTGACACCTAACTCAATGCCTAAATGCACGATTTCACCAACAGTAAACGGCACCTAACTGAATGCCTACCGCCCGTTTTCACCAACACTAAACGGCACCTAACTGAATGCCTACCGCCCGTTTTCACCAACACTAAACGGCACCTAACTCAATGCCTACCGCCCGTTTTTACCAACACTAAGCGACACCTAACTCAATGCCAAAATACACGATTTCACCAACACTAAATGACACCTAACTCAATGCCTCGCGCCGCCTAAATGCACGATTTCACCAACACTAAGCGACACCTAACTCAATGCTTAAATGCACGTTTTCACCAACACTAAACGGCACCTATCTCAATGCCTACCGCCCGTTTTCACCAACACTAAATGAAACCTATCTCAATGCCTAAATGCAAGTTTTCACCAACACTAAGATACTGCTAACTGAATGCCTCCCGCCCGTTTTCACCAACACTAAATGACACCTAACTCAATGTATAATTCCTGTTTTCACTAACACTAAGCGACAACTAACTGAGTATCTAATTCCTGTTTTCACCAACACTAAGTGACAACTAACTGAGCTCACTAGCTACTTCCCCTTTGCTATGGAAATAATTTCGGTCTTTGTCTTCGTAGAAACGCGCGTCTACGAAGAAGTCGAAGTCGCTTTGTCTAATCTTGGTAGAATAGAGATGGAATTGGTTATGCTACGCGTGCTGGGCGACTGAACCGTGAAAATAGAGAAAACGAATTATCCCAGATATAAGACTAGCCAGCTAGATAGATCTTTCGCCCCCGTAAACCCCAATATTGCAACTTTCATCAAAATTGTTAGAGCCGTTTTCGAGAACGTGATTACTGCGTTTTGGTCGGAAATTATCGCAAAGACACGTTGTTAATATAGCCTATGGTACTCGGGGATAATGTAGCTTCCTATTAGAGAAATAATTTTCAAAATCGTTTGTAGATCCAGGTATTACCTCCCTACAACCTCCAAACTCGCAAACTTGATCTCTTTATAGTATAATATATCGGTCAGGAGGACTATTATTATAGATTTAATAGTATAAGATAGGATATCATAAAATATGTCCTTAGAACCTATCAATTGTGAAAATTAAACAGTGAACTTTTATTCAATACATTTAGATTTCACGTAGTTGTAGTGAAAACTGACGTATATCCATGATACATGAAGTTTGTCTGTGTGCGTGTATGTTTCATCTGTTTATGGAGCGACTTTCTGTAGATATCTCTGTAAATAAGCTGTTGCAATGCTGATAAATATTGTGTGTGATGCTTTATGCAATGATACAATGATAAGTGAAGTGATCTAATATTATTTGTTAAATAATGTTTCTTCTTGGAAAATAGAAGAAACATCACCTAGTCAAATAAAGGAAATTCAAATTGAATGTAATCAGCCATTATTTAAAAATACTTCTTTCCTCATATTGTCTTAGATAGCGCCATTATAAACAGCATATCTTATAAAGCATGCGCTAGTCACTTGGTAGTCTCGTGAGGGCTTCCGAACGAGGCCGCTGATAGATATGTTATCACTAGTTTTTTGCCGGCAAAACCTGCATTTTTTACTACTCATCTATGTTCTACACAGCTGGCGCGATGTACCTACGTCAATGATAAAAAATAACTGATAAGTACAAATATATGCCTAGTTAATAAAAATTTGTTATCACATGAACGATAGGCAGGTAGGTAGGATCTTCGCATCATAGGTTTGACTAGATATTAACTTTGAGTGGGCTTCCATTTTTCGGATAGCAACAAGCTTTGCATGTTGATACAGGGCATTCAACCTTGATGGACATATTTTTGGTTATCGTTTTATATTTAGTTTGGAGATATTTTATTAAGTATTTTACTTTTAAAATGATCATTTTTTTTAGAATAGGAGTATTCTAAAAATACGGATTAATTGAATAACCTCATAAAATAGGTGAAATCTCAATATGATTCATATTTTTTGACTTAGAGATCAGTTGTAGTTTTATTATATAGCAATCAAAAACTGTGACAACGTAGATAGAATTCTGAATAGCAATAGATGAGTCACTAAACAAAAACAATGGCATACTAATAATATCATATCCATATAAAGCACATATTGATCTATTTATGTAGGAATTGGCGACAACAGGGCACGATCATTCTCATTTCATTGAAGGTACAGCTGATCCGTCTACAACCAG
The DNA here is from genome assembly GCA_947578425.1 of Eugnorisma glareosa. Classification (NCBI taxonomy): domain Eukaryota; kingdom Metazoa; phylum Arthropoda; class Insecta; order Lepidoptera; family Noctuidae; genus Eugnorisma; species Eugnorisma glareosa. The sequence continues at coordinate 12,361,649 of OX387966.1, read as the reverse complement.
TTTACCAAAAACGATACTTTTCCTTAACGTTCGCGTACAGTTTAGCATAGTGAGCGCGGCGCTGGTGGAGTCGTTCAGCGCGTGCGTGTCGTGCAGCAGCGCCGCCGACCTCGTGCGCACCACGCTGCTGTGGGCCGAGCAACACTGCTCGCTCGTCGAGATGAGGCCAGGTAACACAACTACTTTATAGCATAAACCTGATTTCATTATATACATGTAGCGCCATCTATCACGTAACAAACGAACTACTCATCACCTAACATCACGGAAAAATCCTGCGCCGCATTTTTTTATCAGCCTATTGAATTTCTCACTGCTGGGCAAAGGGGGATGCCTCCCCTTACTCCTTCCAAACCTCTTTATCCTGTGCAATATCTGGCTATGTTTGCCCCGCAAGCAAGATCAGATCGTCACACCACCTTCGCCGTGCTTTGCCTCAACGGCGATGTGCTCCGACATTCTGCATAGCATAGAGATGGTTTATCCAGCATCCCCACAAGTCCACAACAACCGTCGGGCAGTAGCCCACCGCACAGATAACCTGATTGGTCGGAGGATCATCCGTTTTCTATGGAAATGAGGAACTTCACACTCTGTTCTTCGTGACTTTATAAGCTCATCATCATAATTCAGCCGGAGACGTCCTTTGATCGACATAGGGGGACAAGCTTTCAGACCGAAGTTTTGCCTCAAACGGTCTTTACAAAGTCGATGGTCCACGTTGTGGGGGCTTTTTAAGCTGACGTTATCTTTAATATATTATTTTTTATAGTTAAAGTGAGCAATTACTAAGGTAATATTATTTAGATGTTCGTTTTGTTGAATCCCCAGCGGTGTTGAACTCCCTGCGCGTGCTGTGCACGACTACGGACATGCTGACGAGCCCGGAGCGCCTGCCCGAGGAGGCGCGCGCCGCGGCGGCCGCCAGCGCCGGCGTGAAGGCGGAGCCCACCTAGGGGTGCGGCGAGGACGCGGGACCCCGACTCTCCCCAATAAAACAATCATTCTCGACAACTTTTGTTTGGGAGACGCCGTCGATGTCCGAGAGTCCTCACATGTAACATTTCCCTTGTCGGTGCGGTCATTGTTAGTGCGCGCGTCAATGCAGAATGTTACAATTTGACCGACATAAACTTTGAATGTAATAAAAAATACAAAACCACATTAGGTCGGTCGTCTTTATCTTTGTTGTTTTTTTATTTATTTTTGTTCAAACATGTTTCGGCCAATTTTTATTGCAAATTTCAATCTACGTTTGCCTTAAGTTTTACTCGCCATTTGTTTATTTAAATATCTAACGGAACATATAATTTTTCGAATTTTGTTTGGGCGAATGTTTTTCTGGCCTATTATTTTGACTGTTGAGTAACAAAATTTGTTCTACGCATCGTAAATATGTGAATAAAATAGTTGGAACTGAACTAATATAAATTATTGCCATATATTTGTTTCTACTTTGGCAATCATCGAAGCGTTCAAACACTGCCCGGTTTGAAATGTAAGCTTACATCTTAATGGTTATTTCTTTTTGTGTTCTTTACTAAGTTTTTATATTGTATAACAATTGTTGATTGTTAAAGCCTTGATAAGATCGTCTATTATGCACACGTAGGCTTATGTTTGTATAAAACCTATCTATAAAATGAGTAACGGGTAAAATATTTGGTGTAGCATCACAAGAATGAAATATAATTTAAAAATGTATCACAATCATCACTTTTTCAACATTATCTTTTATGTGGTATTGTGTAGCGGTTCAAAACTTAGTCTGTATTCTGAGACCTGTCTTAAGGCTCATTTGAACGAGATGGGCATTCTCGCCCCTCGACCGTCGAGAAACTCGTCTCGTGAACATGAGCTGTATTGTGCAAATCAGGCAGACTAACGTTGCTCGAAATGTCCGCGTCTTGTATTTGTTTTGGTGATAACTGAAGTGTCCTAATCTAGTGCCTTGTACGTGGTAAATAAATGTAATTTTATTGTAAATACATAACCGTCACACAATTTGTGATTTCAAAGAACACTGAAGGAAAATTGTTGTAATTGCGAGCAATAATAACCTGACAATCGGGCATAAATATGTTACTTACGCTAGTTAAGATTGCTGTACTAATGTTAGTCACATATTTAAGCATGAGGCTTTGGTCGGATATTATTAGCGACCTATCGAAAGTCTGATATTATTGCTGCTTGCAACTGTAAATTGTTCTGTTTGCCAACGAAATGACATACGAACAATCTCAATCTTGGAGTACATATTTTTCTAAAAATCTAAATTTTTTAGTCCAACCTTGAAAGATCCCAAGTGAAGTGAGCAGCAATACTGGCTGCAAATTAACCAATGGGACGAATTAAAGGAAATAACTTTACCAAAGATAAAACAGCCGCAGAACGCATCGCCGAGCGAGTGCAATCATGTTGTAAAATATGTACATTTGCCCGTCCTGTCCGATAACACGTGAATACCAATGTAGTTCGTAAGAAACAATGAATTTATTGAACTTGTCGAGATTTCATTTAGAATTGTCTAAGTATATTTACGTAAGTACTTTAAGTAAATATTTTTATATTGTGTGATAACACAAATGTTTTTATATAACTATAAATAACTCGGTGCCAACGTAAATATTGTTGTAATTTGTTATGTAGTGATATAATTTTATGAAGTATCGTTGACTCTGGCAGCACGTTGTCGTTTGTTGGCGTCGGCTCCGCGCCGCGCTCGTGAGCTTTAAATGAGGTTAAGTGCAATTGTTGTTCTATTGGAAATACAATCTGGAAACACTAAAGGCTGTTTTAATTACCATTTATTTGGAACAAACGAGGTACAATTGAATAATAATGATTACATCGTATAATAGTCACGATTGATTAGAATCAACAAATTAATTTAAATTAGTTCAATCGTTCTCTTGCCTGTAACAACTCTGTAGTCATTCATTGTGAACATTGTGTGTTCAACTAGCTTATTGAGATTCAATGTCAAAACTTAATAGCTTAAATTCCTCCAATATGAATCGTTTATTAGCTGACTTTCAGGGTCATATTATAATTGCTTTTTAGACTATGTAAATAGATAAATAGAATTGCCCTGCTGGTGATTCTCGATATAATTATTCAATGACAGTATAAATTATGCTTCTTTGCACGTTAAAGCTTAATTCATTAGTGACTAAAATTAACTAGCCATGCTGCTTAAAAATATGCACTGTATCATACTTGTAAATCAAAAATGTGCAGTTTAATCAGTAATCTACGAAAAGTGCCCGATGATGAGCAGGTGCAGTGCAGAAACGTTGGTTCAAGAAATCACGAAACTTGTGCATATTTTTGAAATACCAAATTGATACTGCGGAAATCCGGATGTCATTAATCTTATACATTTCTAAAATACTGGGCAGTTGAATACAAAGCTGTATCTTCTTATATATAATGTTGGTCAATCTAAAATAAATATTCATAGGTACAAGCTGACTAACGTGCAGTTGGCTTGAGTCATTTTGAGTTCTTAGAACCTAGATCTAGAACATTTTCACTAAGATCTGCGGATGCCACGCTGCTTTGCAAAAACTCGCCCTCAACGAAGGTTCATGTCAGAATCCGATCATGAATGTGTCTTTTATATCTCGCTTACACATGCGAAGTAAGAGTAGGACAAAAGAAAAGGTCATGCGGTAGGCTAGTTAGGTCGTTGCGCGGCAGCGTGCATGCGCGCGAGTCGTGAGGCAGGCTGCGAGAGAAGAGCGGCAACCGAGCCCTGCTCCACCACGCAGCCGCTGTCCAGCACCACGCCGCGCTCGTACCCTCGTACTGACGATATGCGGTGCTGCAAAGTTAAAAAAAAAAAACTTTTTAGTTTGTGTTGCCTAATTCGCTATGAAAATTACAACTGTATTTGTAATCAGCATCTGAGTAAGGGCCATAACACATGCCTACACGAGACGACATCGTGTCGCGATGCTATGTCGTGTTGTACGACGTGCATGGTAAAATATCTTTTCGCAATTGCTTCTTGCTGTGGGCTCGGCGGTGTAGCCTTGCATCGTTAGTTTTTACAACAAGATCTTGCATCTCGATACAACTATGAACTAGTATCGTCTCGCGTGTAAGTGTTAGACCCTAAGGGTATTAGAAAAGCCAAGCATGTTTACCGCGACAGTGATGATGGTGGTATGAGGTGAGACTGCCGCCAGAGCCGCAAGCAGCGCTCTTTCAGCGGTAGCGTCAAGCGCAGCAGCCGGCTCGTCTAGCAGTAGCGCTCCCGCCAGCCGCGCGTGCAGCGCTGCGCGGGCAGCCGCCACGCGGCCCGCGCGCCCCGCACTCCATCCTGAACCACCGGATCGACTGCATACGTTGCACTCTGCAAAAAGTATTACAGCGACTTTTATTTTCAGAATCCATTAGCTTAGTACGAAAATTCTTTATTCCACATATTTCGCCAGTTATGTTAAATATCCAAAGGTACAAATAGAACCTAATGTTAATTTAAATTTCGAATTGGAGTCCCTGATCCATTCAAATCTATTAACCCTATTTCCTTTTGCTCGCACTTAGTTTTGGCACCAATCGATCGAGGTTTTTTCAGGACTAGCAGTTGCTAGCAGGGATGTCCCCGGGCCCACTATCAACCTTTTGCTGACCGTCGAAATCTATTACCATAAAACATTTGAAAAGCACTTATCTCTACTAATAAATATTAAAACGTTTACATACCCAATCCAGCATTCTGAGCAGAGACAAAGTCGAACAGCCCGACGGCTCTCAAGCTATTCCATATCTCTTCATCAGTGTGCACGGCAAGAGGGTCGAGGTTCTCTCTTAGCGTGCCTGAGAACATGGCAGAGTCCTGCGGCACGAGCACGACGCGGTGGCGCAGCGCGCGGAGCGGCACGCGCGTGACGTCCTCGCCGTCGATGAGCACGCGCCCCGCGCTGATCGTGGTCGCGCCGGCACAGGTCAGCAGTAACGTGGACTTCCCGCTGCCGCTGCGGCCGCAGATTGCTACCTGTTGTAAGAAGATGATACGTTTTGAATATTCACATACCTACCTCGGTAATATAACGTAACATAGATTGAGGCTGGAAAATTTAATGATGTTGTGTATTTTCTAGTGACCTAGGCAAGAATCTGGATCATTGTAGGTATCGTTCCATTCATAAGTTAACTGTTGCAGTATCGGCTTGCAGTCTAACTAAATCCAGCTGAACAACAGTATTTTAAATGAAGCGACTGTCTATCTGGTTAGCTACAGTAGATTCTGATATAGTAGGTACAGACTAAGTAAAACTAAAACATTTTTGGGTTACCTTTTCACCAGGCGAAATCTTAAGGTTAATATTTTTAAGTATCGATGTCGATCCTGGTTCTTGCTGAATGCTGACATTTTCGAATTCTATTTTTCCATTCCTCTGCCATCCGACAGGTATTGGACCTAGAAATGAAATACAAAAGCATGTTACCAATGTTTTTAAATAATTGAACTTCAACTTGAAGAGTAAGCAGTTCACCTGCAGAGTGCTTACATGGGTTGGAAGAGGATCAGTTATACGTTGTGGACAACCAAACTTCCAGTTAAAAAATTTTCGAACTATAGTAAGGTGTTTAGTAGGTTACAAAGTAAAGCCAATTTGATAAAAGTGTATATACCTATCCGCATGGACGTGGATTTGCGGACACCAGCCCGTTATACAATACAATACTCACAGTCATCTCTATAGTCCTCCTGGGGCACATTAGTATCATCATGCACGCGCTCAAGTGCCGCCAGCTGCAGATGCAGGTCGGCGCGGCACTTGGCCAGATGCGCCAGGTAGGCGGGCAGCAGCAGCGCGTATGCACCCGCCAGTCCCGCCGCCGCGCCGCTCGCGCCGCCATGCAGGCACACCGTCAGTACCACGCACACGCAGCCTGCTCCTACCAGGTCCTGTATCATCATCACCATCATTGCATGTAATGTAATTGTAATGAACTTTACAAAAAATAGAAATGGGTTAAGTTGTTATGAATGAACCGTATACTTAGTTATAAAACTACACACAGCAGCGCTCCGTGCCACGCGCGCTCTGACTACAGTCAAACTGAGATAGCATGATTCCGTCTGAATTTGTACCGTATCACTTACCAAAGTAAGTCCAAGCCAGCGGTTGGCTGAATTGAGCAGGAGCAGTGTGTTATGATTGGTGTCGAGGCCTCGCTGGTACGTGGCGCGCATGCGTCGCTGCAGCCGGCCTGCGCGGATCGTGCTGCCGCCTGCGCACGTTTGCGCGCATAGGGACACCACCACCGCTGCACTGTGGGCTTCTGCGCACTGAAGTTCCCTAGATCATGTTTAAATAGGTGAGCTGATTTTGGCTGCCTCGATTAATGTCAATACCCCAGGTATTGGCTACTAAATAGAATAAAAAATCTAATCGAAATCATTTTTGGAATTCGGTAGAGTAGGCCAAGGTATAAATCAATGATCGTGCATTCGTTTTATGTTCGTTGATATTATCGAGAAATTGCTTATACCACTAGCTTTTGCTCGCGGCTTCGCACCCGATAAGTACGGAAATAACCCACGGGAACGCTTAAAATGTACCTTCTTACGACACTCGGGGATAATGTAGCTTCCCGTTAGAGAAATAATTTTCGGAATCGGATCAGTTGTTTCCTATCCCTACATACAAACTTCTTCATAATATTACTTAGTATAGATACGCAGTTACAGAACAATTTCTTGTCCAAATTCATCTTCACATAAATTCTCCTTCAGATAATCTTTACCACCTTCCCAACACTTGTAGAACGTCGCCAAACATTTCCCGTACTCCTAGCGAATATTTACTAACTGCGAATGAATGTACCTAGCGTTACTCAGATAGACCGACTGCAAGGTGAGATAACACAGCAGCGCCGGTATCGACGCCAGCAGGGTCCACGGCGCGATGATGGCGTTCACCAGCACGGCTGCGGCACATAGGAGGGCTAGCTGCGCCCAGCGGCTGATCGCTGTCGGCAGTTTCTGAAAGAAGGATGTGGAAGAAAGTTGACAGGGCCATTGTTACTATCACAGAGCATCTTATATATACTGTTACTATTATCTAAGAGAGAGGTCGAATATATTCCACTTAACAAAAGAGTTTCGTGACAGAGGTGATTGTTTCGGGAAGTCTGGTCCAAATCCAATAATATGGTTTCCGTATTTGGGTGGGAGTTGCTTTAAAAAAATGTGTAAAAAGTGATGCTGAATCAAATGCTCAATCATTTTAACACCAACAGAATCCTACACGATCAACAGTATGGTTTCACCAAGGGACGTTGTACTACTGACGCTGGTGTAACCTTATTAAAGCACATATTTACTGCGTGGGAAGAGTCCCAAGACGCCATAGGAATATTTTGTGGCCTCTCTAAAGCATTTGATTGCATAAATCACGACACATTATTCTTGAAACTTGAGCACTACGGACTAGGTAAGCTTGCACTTAGTTTGGTAAAATCTTATTTGAGTGATAGACAACAACATGTTCAAATAAATGGTGTCAATTCACAGGGTTTAAAAGTAAAAATGGGAGTTGCGCAAGGCTCAATATTGGGTCCTTTTCTCTTTCTAGTATATATAAATGATCTAGCCTATTTATTGAAAAACCAACCTCAAAATATGGTGTTATTTGCTGATGACACTTCCTTAATTTTTAAGATAAATAGACGGGTCCAAAATCTAGATGACGTGAATGATGCCCTACTTCAGGTCCATAATTGGTTCACAGCAAACAATTTAGTATTAAACGAAAAAAAGACTAAATGCATAAGATTTGCTTTACCGAATGTTAAAAGTAATGATTGTGATATAATATTGAATAAAGAGAAACTAGAATTCGTAGATAAAATTGTGATATAATATTGAATAAAGAGAAACTAGAATTCGTAGATAAAACGGTTTTCCTGGGGATTACGCTTGATTCAAGGCTACAATGGAGTTCTCATTTAACATCTCTCGCGGGGCGGCTAAGTTCAGCAGCATATGCTATTAGAAAAAACCGTCAATTTACTGATGTAGATACCGCTAGACTGGTCTATTTTAGTTATTTTCATAGTATAATGTCTTATAGCATTTTTTTATGGGGACGGGCTGCAGACATTTAGTCTATATTTATTCTGCAAAAAAGGGCCATCAGAGCCATATATAATCTTCGTAGGTGCGACTCTCTGGGAACTGTTTAAGGCCATTGACATCATGACGGTACATTGTCAATACATCTATGAAAACATAATGTACGTAAGAAAAAATCTGCATCTTTTTAGTAAAAGAGGTGACAGACACAATTAGAGTACTAGAAATAGGGACCAATTAGTTCAGCCAGGCTTCAGACTCGCTAAAGTAGACTCATCTTTCATGGGGTACTGTTTGAGATGCTATAATAAAATTCCACAAAGTATTCTTGGACTCAATGAGACGAAATATAAAACATGCATTCAACGCACACTTTGTAAGCAAGCATATTACAAGTTGGACGATTATATCGCTGATAAAAATGCTTGGCTCAATGCCGGTCCTGCTCCACAAGGACAGGGACGCACAAATTGATAACATTAAATAGTATTGTTGGAGCTGCTGAAGATTGTACAACTATCTTTGCACTGTATAGAATCAATCTCTTTAGTATTATATAAAGCCCATATTGTGTGAGTACTATGTACTAGAAAGCTACCATTCACCTTTCTTGACTTGAATGTGCCCTGGCGGTTGAGAGTATGTCATGCTCACTCAAATGTCTCGCTCATGGTGGCGCGTGTGTCGGATCATTTAGTTCCCTTCAGAATGGTTGAGTTGAATGGTGCTGATCTATGCGTCATGTTCGTGAACGGGCGCTGTCAGTCTGACTGGTCATCTCTTAGTTGCCACGGCTTATTTGAATTAATTATTTTTAGTTTTTGAATTGTCTTTTTTGTTTTTACTGTGGACATTTTTAATGTGCACATCTTGCTACATTGTTCTCACATAGTATACCATCTCAACATGAATGATGTAACCAAGGTTTTGTAACAATATGCTGATTTAAAAGAGTATCCATGGAGTTTCTTGCCCGTTCTTCTCCATAGAGATCTACTCTAGGGAATGGGCAACTACAGTACTTTCACAGTTCTTATGCCTTGTGACTGGGACTGTAGCTACATTTAATTTTTATCTTTGTTTCGACAATTCATAAGTGCCTGTAACAGGCCTACTTGAAATAAATGCTTTGATTTTGATTTTTGACTGTTAGGTCTTAGGTATGTTTGATTTTGGACATGAAACTGATATGCGTTTCGGTACTTTTTACAAATTAAGTACGTTAATGGTGATTCAGCAAATTCCTCTTAGAATCCATTGTAGATAAGCAAATCAGTTTGCCGTTCCTTTTCGTCTATTTTGACGTATGTAGGCCGTAGGTATAAATAAGTAGATTAGATTAACGTCATAAATAGGTTATGATCCATCACGGGGATATTTTTTTACCTTATCGATGACCAAAATATCCGCAGAGAACCGATGAAGTGTGTCCCCCAAGGGCGCGCTGCGCAGGTGATGCGGTGGGGCCCGCAGCGTGGCCCGCAGCAGACGGTCGTGCACGGTGCGGCGCGCGCGCGCAGCCGCACACGCACTGGCCGCCTGCGCCGCGCCCGCTGCCAGCGCGCCGCACCCGCACCACATCGCGTATGTGCGCACGCCGCTCCACGTCTACAACCAAATCATAATTAAAATACGAACTCTCCTTTTGTTGCGCTACGGAAAGTTCTTCCATTTTTGGAATATTGTGACGAGTGCGTACGAGTAAACGTAAATTAATTTTTGAAAATGATTTTATAAGTAGTCGTTAAGACTATCTGTCAAGAGTCCATCAATCCTACCAGCCTCTACCTAGGAAGATCACGTTAGACAGTTGGATCCAGGGTTCGATTCAGAAAGCATAGTAGGTATTGCTTAAATTGGCATTGGCATTGGAATATCTGCTAACATATCAGAAGGCAGTAGGTAGGCGCGTTATCGGTAGACCGATACGTACCACTTCATGTCGAAGACAGTACAAAAATAACTTCTATATGTAAATTACAAACCTGTTGGTCAGAGAGCTCAGTACCCGCGCTTTGAGAGGTGGTGTGCGTGAGCCAGTAGTCCGCGGCCAGCGCCAGCGCCTGTGCTGCCGACGCTGTCGCCCAGTACGCACCGCCCCACCACCGACACGCTCGCGCGTATTCCCACCATATCGCACTCTGCAGAAAACCAAAAAAGTTATGCCAAGTTCGAATTTCCAGTGCAAATTCCGTACTTAACCTTTTGGGGTGCCCGTCGTCTTTTTGTGATGATTCCTAGCCTATGTGTGGTCGCGCCAGTGCTGGGAATAAGTGCTCGCGCCAGTGCTGGGAACAAGTGCTCGCGGTAGTGCTGGGAACAAGTGCTCGCGCCGGTGCTGGAGATATTCATCATCAGTGATCAGCCTATAGCAGACCACTGCTGGGCATAGGCCTCATCAATTGCGCACTTAGCTCGATTCTCGGCAACTCTCATTCCGTTGCTACCAGCCGTCTCACATTACGCTTGCCGATTCGCGGTCTCCACTCAAGAACATGTGTACCCAAGCCATTGGGTCATCGTTTCTATAGCTAATTATAGTCGGCCCATTGCCACTTCAGCTTAGTTTATTCTGTGAGCTTTGTCGCATTGTAAACTTTGTACCTATGCAAGTAGTGATGCTGTTGATTGATTCCTGTGTAGATTTCATGAAAAATATTTTTTATTAACCAAAAACAAAAATTGGAAATACCGGACGTTTATTTTTAGAATACCCCACGCATTCCGGACAGTAAGCTTAAATTTCGGACTTGTCCGGATAATTCCGGACGTAAGTATGCCAACCCTATATCAAGTGGAATGGTTCGTAGACTGCGATCAACAATTTCATTGGTAGGTAATCTGAGTCGAAACTGAGCAGTATAGCGAAGCAGATAAATTAAATAGACTGGTGGAGAGTTATGTTAAAGCTTACACTCACCTCACTGACTTCTTCTGGTTTCTGTGATGAGTTAGTATCTTCATCAACGATGATGGTGTTATTGGTTTCTATGCCATTGGAGGTCAACGAGCTGTATGGTGTTGTATCAACCAAGGATTCGTCAACTACATCTAAATCGAAACAAGGACTTTAGAATATGATAATAAAAAATAGATACCTTTTTAGTAATTCAACTTAGCCACTCTTGAACAGAAGCCAAATCCACACTTGCTTAAATTACAATTTAAGTTAACGTAAAAGCGATACAAACCGTTACTTTGGTTGTCTTCTGGTGCAGTTTCAGAATCTGTGCTTATAAGCCGTCGTAGTGTCTTTGGTGTCCATCTGAAGAAAAATATTTGTTTAGTTACCTAGTTGTTCCTTAATATTTTTCATCCAAACTAAATCATTCGCGGTCCAATGAACCAATCCTCGAACTTAAACAAGAACTGCGGTTCTAGTTCTAGTATTCTAGAACTGGATGGCTCGTTGAATAAGTTTTTAATAGGCCTACTATTACTTTCCTCTTTCTTTAGCGTGTGTTTATTGCCTAACCTGGTGTCAGAGTTTTTATGTCGCCCTCGTCCATGGGCCTCTGACTTAGGTGCCTCCCTACCGGGAATTTTAACTTTGACATGTTTAATATCGTAAAACACCTGTTGACACTGCGTGGTGCCCTGGGCTTCAGCAACCGGCGCAGGTAGCTGGCTTCTCTATGTAGAGACGCGTTTGATTCGTCAGCACTCACTGCGCGTCGCACGTCCGGACGCCATCTATAAAATTATACCAATGTGATTCTTTTTGAAAATCGTATAAAGGGCTACCAAAAGGACTCAAAGAAAATATAAGGTAGTTGAAATTCAACTTCATTACTTGAAGGTTCTCGGACTCTAAATCTGGACTTCAGGGAATGTTCTACAAAAACTTACTTTGAGTTGCACATAGATGGTGGCGGTGAGGATAGCTGCCTGGACAGCGCTACTCGCTGATAAGAGGACGCCCGACGTCTCCAGCTACCGCCCGCACACGTCGGCACTTCGGACAGCAGGTGCGCCCCCGCCGCTTCACTGACGCTCACCTTCACAGGATAAATGAACATTCAGATGCTTCTTCTTCTTCTTCATGAGGTTTCAGATTCTCAGATTTTATTGACCAAGAACTTCGTCACTTGAATGTCATACAGCGCATAGGGCAGAAGAAGAGGTGAGATATAATAAGGCTACATCGTCGGAACGCAGCAAACTGTCAATGTGGAGCTGTGTCCAAACTGTGTATATGTTACCGGCCAAACCCGATTTCAGGCCAAACTAGTTTGTCCTAGGCCAAACTAGGGATCATCACAAAAGGACAATCATAGAGCACCCCGACTAAATGGGTTAGGTTAGGTTAGATTGGTGACCAACCACGCGCGAGCAGAGCGAGCGTAGCGAGCGGTGCCGCGGCAGCGACCTGCGAGCGCTACATCCAAGTTGGGCGCAATTTAATTGCTTTGTTTGGGTTAGTGTATCCTGATAAGATAGACCAGTAAACCGGTTTGGCCTCAAATCGGGTTTGGCCGGTAACATATACATAATCTGGCTTAAGTATGACATTGCTTGATATTTATTTACAGTATAATCACTTGCTCGTTCCATATCTAAGAATAGGACACTTTGAAGAGATGACTTCATCTTCCACTAAGTGTGAATTTCTACAAATATTTTTAATGCCCTGAATCGCTAAAAATGGCTTTGGCTAATTGGCTGGAACACTGCTGTAATAAGGCGGTGCCAGTTAAATTGGGAGTGTTGATTGATGATCGAGACAGATGATGTCTCGTTTTGACATTTGCACCAATTCAACATGGCACAATTGCATTTGGGATAACCTCATTGCATTTGGGAGACAAACTGAATTCGGATAGTTGACCAGTCGTATTTACCGTGGCCTCTTCGGAGTTACTGTAGAACCGGGTCCTGCTGAGCGCGCGCACGAGTCGCGAACGTTCGCGAGCTGTGCCGCCGGGCGGCCCGGCGCCGGCGCGGGCTGCCGCGGCGCGTGCTTCGCCCGCAAGCCGCGTCCAGCGAGCCAGCGCGCCTTCACAAGCTGCGCCGCGCCCAATGCCAGCCACGCGACCTTCCTCCATTGCTATTATCTGGGAAAATAACGTGATGATCGCCATCTTAATTGAATAAGTAAACTTTATGAAGTCTGTTTCTTGCCCTTATCTACAATCGGATGTGTCGATTCAATTTCGATTTTGCGTCAAACTGGCTGCAGTCAGACATCCAGTTGAGGCTTCAAATACCAGGCTGTCACGGATCAGGCTTTTTTTAGCAAAAAATCGTTTCGTAATAAATCTTATAGTAAAGTAGTAGGTAGGTACCCATCTAGAAGCCGCAAGCCACTAAGTCCAAAACGATGACAATACAATGCAATGAAGACTGGTTGTCTTAGACAACCAGTCCTCCCCAGGGGGCATCGTGATACCCAGTAATATGGTTGTGGAATCTGTAGTACCTATACCCGGTGTACCTAGCTTGTTATATTTTTATGACAGAAACGACATATTTGTTTTAGGATAAATCTGTATTTCCCCAACAACGCAAAATATGCATCCACACCCACGCTCCCTTTGAACTTGAAATTTAATAATATTCCTGTTGTCTTTTTTCTGCTACAGTACCTACCAATATCTGAAGATAATGATGAATCGTATGATTCAGTTGTCTCGGCCTCTCGGGTTTTTACGTTAAACTTCTTCTAGGAATATGAGAGTTGAAGTTGGAACATACCAAATCAGCATAATGAAGAAGTTCAAGTCTGTTGGTTGCAACGACGACGGTGCGTCCAGCGCGTGTGGCTGGCACTAGCGCGCGCGCAACCAGGTGTCGTGCTAGCGGGGCATCTAGTGCAGCTAGTGGCTCGTCCAACGCCAACAGTTGTGCGCCCGAGTACAGAGCCCGCGCAACGCACACGCGTATGCGCTGCCCGCCCGACAGCGGCGCGCCGTGGCTGCCCAGCCGAGTTGCGTCACCCTCTGTTTGGAAACAAGCCGGTCTCATAATGATTCCTACTGTACACACACGACACGTCATACACAAATGTGTGTAGTATGTACACATTTATACGCATAATAATAACCATCATTGTTCGATCGTTACACATTAATGATTTCATTTGTAACTGTATACACGTGACTTGATTCATTCGCCTTCAGTTTGATTACGATCTCACCGACTGTGTTAACAAGGTTGCCTGACACCTAGATAATAAAGCTGAATCTGTCCAATGTCTATGCTACTTTCTTGCCTGGTAAAAGCTGTAGATCGGGTCTCAAACCGGTCGCTCGTAGGACGCGTCCGTATTTTCTCTGGCACCACGAGCTGTCCATGACGATGTTGTTGCGCACGGACCCCTCCAATAGCCACGGCGGCTGGCCCGCGTACCACGTCGAACAGTTCCTTGGGTGAAAGGAGAGATTATAATTATGACTACCTATTCCTATGAAACGCTACATAAGTATCAATAAGCATATTTAATTTCTTCACACTATATCCAGCTGCACTTAATGTTAAGGAGTCCCGACCTATAATATTTTATAAAGTCGCGATCTTGCGAATAGTCGAAGAGCAATAAATATTATTTGCTTAATAACTTAATCTACCATTTATGAATCTAGTGGAATGTTTACCATCACTACTACGTACATTCCTATATATTCTAGCTATCAAGGACGATACTCTCGGTGCTGTTAAGAACGATAGATGCTTAGGTTATACGACAAAGGAATAGTAATGATAAATCCTGACTGATTTCAGATAAAATCTCTACCGTACTTTGGGAATAAGTCGTTTTATTATTAATCATAGTAAATGCAGCATTTAACAAAATTGTGTCAATTGTAGCATTGGGCGCAGTACAGACAGTAGGTAGGTACTTGACTTGTCAGTCGTTCACCAATTTAGCTATGAGATACGAACAACGTTAGGTACTGTTTTAATTAAGGTAATTAGTTTTGAATTGCTTCGCTATTTTCGTTTACGGATAGGACATACATTCCATCGCTCCTCGTCCCAGGAGAGACGTTAAACTACTGACATACTAAATGGGGTATCAGGTAGGTACAAGTATGTCTATTTTATAGAGAACCTTATAAGATAGAAGTTTTAAAATGTCTAATGCCATTGAAGTTTCAATGCCAATATATTTACAGTTACAAAAGATGCTTGGCAAACTGTGTATAATGAGTAGGGTGAAAATAAACAAAGATGAGGGCCGAAGATAGAACCCGTGGTACCCCTTTGATATTTTCAGCGATGTTTTATACCATATCGGTGGTAGAAAACATCGGGGTTTGTAATTTTACCTAAAAATAAATCTTACTTATGATAAATCACGTCCCCTCTATCCAGGTACATCTCCCCGAGGATAGCAGACAGTAACGAAGATTTCCCGGATCCGGTAGTGCCAACGACCATTATCAGTTTCCCTAGTAACAAAACAATTAGTTCAATTAATCCAAATCAGCAAATTGATTCATGATGCCGTAATTGCTGTTAAATCGGTAATGCCATGGGTTAACGATTAATCATTTTGTTTATTCTGATTGAGGAAAGAATTTAGATTATTTTGCTGAATCTTGGTGATACAGGATTACCTACTCTTGATGTAGCATCAATCTTATATTTGTAGTACCGACATAGGTTTATTGAAATTTAACGTCAACGGATGCACGCAAATGACAACATATGTAATTAGGAGGTACCGTTGAAGGCACACTTTTCAAAAAACACTTACCTGTTGGAATTTCTAAATTATCTACTTCTAATAACATGTCACTCCTCTTGCCCCAAGTGAAGGCTGCGTTTCTGAACGTAACCAACGACTCAGCTCTACTTGTTGGCAAACTGAACACTTCGTCATCGGAAAACTGATCCACACATTCAGCGCCGTCGGGTTCATCTTTATTGATTATGTAAGTGTTGTTAACTTCGTTCCTATCAACAAAAGTTTCTTGATTCCTTTCTTCTTTGGTTGTTTTCTTTTGATCTTCGTCATCTTTACCTTCATTAATATTATTCGATTCAGGAAGTTCCAAGAAATCTCTAATTCTCTTCGTACTTACCTAGATAACAAAAATATAATCTTTATTGTCTGGTAGTTGGCTAGTTAGAACTACTGCATCAATTTTACATAAATGAATATTAATATTAATTTCCTTACCATCGCTTGAATCACCATTAGCACTGTAACGGGCAGTATGAGAAGGGGAACAGTAAGTTGATTAAAAAACGCTAATCCAGCGAATACATTAGTAGCCGTAAACTGACTGTTAGTTTCTATAAAATAGTATACGGTAAAAGTGATAACTGTTATCATAATCGACGATATTTGAGTTGTAAAAGCTGAAATTATAATAAAGAATTATAAGACCCAACGTAATTTGAAGGATATCGTTGAGTAAGATGACGAAAAATTATGTCCTTACTTAAGAAACTCCAGTAAACAGAATCTTTATTTAGAAGTTTCAGTTCAAGTTCTCTCAATTGTAAAATTTTCTCATTGAACAAATCCTCCCAAACGTAAAGTTTGATAACATCAATGCCGTGTAATATTTCCGTCATCCTCGTTATTCTATGATCGGTATATTTTGCGATATCTTTTGAATTATCCGATAATTTCTTTCCGATATAAAATTGCAAGGGCGTGATTACAAAAACGCTTGCAGCAGTGCCTATGATTGCGCTTACACCCAGTTTTGAGTATAATAAGTACAAAATTACTACTACCTGAAACATAAACAAGTATTGGGAAATAATACTGATATCATAATACAAAAGATACCTCATAATAAAAGGACAGTTTACCTTTAAAGGTATGGCCCATATGTAATGACAGATCCAAACACACGACATTATATTATAGGTGTCCTGCGAGACTAGATTCGTGATGAGGCCACTCCTCGTGGAGCTGCTGTCCTCGGTGTCGCGCTGCAGCAGGCGGGACTCCTCGTCGTCAGCGTCGGTGGATGACCACGGGGCCAGCCTCATGCACTTATCGTACACCATGCTCTGTCAATCAAAAACTGCATAAAATGCAACTATTATATATTACATTGTGTATATTCGAAATATCACAGCAACAACATTGTCATTAACAAAAGCTTAGTTGTCGTAACAAATGAACGCACTTGTAGAGCTGTCTTCAGTCTTGTGCCTTCAACCGTCACTAAATGTGTTGAATTCTGAGATAAGAATGCTTGGCTAATTAGTGCCAACGTAATTATGAGAAGCATTACGTATCCGTTGTTAAAGAATTCTTCAAGAGTCACATGTGCACTGTCATATCGTTGATTCGGACCTTCAATGTACTGGATTATTATAGCCAGTCCTAATGGAGGAACTACGCCGATCAAATCACCAAACAATTTTAATATTCCAGCAATATAAAAGTTTGGCCATACTTTACGAATATAACATGACCACAGACTGGGGCTTGCTGATTTTGTTTTTGAATCCTGTAATATGAAAGAGCAATGTGATGTTATGGTATGTAGTAATTGCACATGTATGCAATACGATGTCACAGTGCAGGCAGTATACGTACGTCTAGGTTCTGATATATTTTCACGAATTCCTTATAATATTTAACCGAACGTTCTTCTTCTGGAAGTTCTCCCAAATACTCAGCTTCCAAAGGTGATTTATATCCTTTTTTCAATAAGGAATTAAGCCAAAAGAAAGTGATTTTGGAGTAGAAGTGTGTGTCGTTATGTGTGTAACAAATATTTGGGACGCTTGACTTAAGATCGTTTCTGAAACGTTTCGTGACCTGAAAAAGAAGTACTTATACGGTATCAAAAATAATAAGACGGATCGTTTAATAAAACATCATCTATTCATCAGAATTATTTTCAGATACACGTAGTACCTGAAAATAATTCTGGTGATAAATAATTTTCAGATACTACGTAGAGAAAGCTTTCCCTCCCAAAACTATAATCAATTTACGATATAATAAGTAATAACGCTTGAACTAGTTGACGGCTTTGATCGCTATCACGTAAAATCCCGTTCGTATTGACCGCACGTGCACTCATGGGAAATGCCATCTGAGAGCGGCGCCAGACGCATTGTGAACATCGTCTCCTCCGATGTGCTCCTTGCGCGACGGCTGGCGCCGGCCGGCGGCGGCCACCCGACCTGACTCATACACCACATACCTATGCTGCTATATCAGTACTCTGCTCTCAGTTTTAAGCCCAATAATCTGTCACATAATTTAGTTCTATTAAAGAGAAAGTGGCACCGTGGCTCGTAACGGTGCCGCTACTTGAGTATAATTATATGCGATCAACACGCTCATCATTTTGTTACGCACGTATCACTGGCATCAGGTATGCTCGTTACTATTAACTTGCTTTTTATTATTGAAGACATGGCATTTAAAAATAGAAAGGAAGTTATAATATATGTCTAATTTAATTATAATAAATAATCTTATATTCCTTCATCCCAGTCGCAAGCGAATCATTAACATTGATCCAACCCGGACATGAGATATGATTTTAGACGAAATTTTATTAATTTAAATTACAAACAGCTTCCAAACATTCTCATGCTAACTGATTTAGCCCCGATGTGCCATGTTATAGACTTAATTTGAATAGTATGGAGGACATTTACATTAGTTTATACAGAATATCTACACATACAGCCAAATAAGTCATAGGTTTATGTGGTAATTTAATATCTTTATTTGCATACAGTGATGGAAGCATTCGAGCGGTAAATGACTTGAGTGATGTTTTCCTGTTTGAAAAGAATTAGTGAATGGTAACTAGTCTGGCTCTAAACTGAAATATTATTTTTCAGAACTACTGCAAACTAATTTCCAAACAGATGTAGAAGATCCTTTACAAATGAATTAATGTTAATAGGCTTCCTAAGTCACAATAGAAAGAATTACCGGACTACTGGTTCGTGTTTACGGCACGGTAAGGTGTTTTTAATCGGAGACTTGCTGAATCGAATGTAGGATGATGGGCTTAGACGCGAGCGGGACTGCGCTTATCAAGTTATGTGCGCTAAGTCAATAAGTGGAAGCACTAAGTGGATGGATCAGTTTACACAGCTCCTAGAAACAATTAGCATGCTATCAACACTCAAACTAAAATAATGCGTGAGATACGTGCGTGCGGTGAGCACCACGAACTGTGTGTACACTTATTATGGTAAACACCGCCTTAAGCATGACATTGTCTAAACTTTAATATTTGCTGCACCTAAATGGAATGACGTGCCAAGGCCTAATGGTCACCCCCCATTCAATTTCACCACTTTTGTTTTAATGTTCCATTATGATCCAAACGCAATGGTAGCAGGGCCTCTTTGGTATTGTGTGAGGTCGGCTTGTAAAAGTATGTTTCAATAGTCAAGTTTTATTATATAGGTAAAAGCCAGATGTGGCCCCCGAAGCGTTTCCGTGCTCTTTGGGCCTGCCTATAATAAGGATGAAAATTGTGGTATAATTTTATTGTACTTATTTAGATCACGAGTCCATATGTTGCGCAGTCATCCATAGTCAGATCTGTTCTGCTCTGAAGCCCTTGCTTTGTATCATAGTATCCCTATTTTACTGCATAGGTAATTGGTTATATCCTTTGAAACTATTAATATTGCAGTTAGTTTAATGGATGAATTACCTCGTCATAAAAGCAAACGCAGTCAACTGCAAATATCAGTAATGTCATCAGTAATGAAACGCCTTGAACGTATAGTTCTACGTGGGTGGATGTAGCTCCCGCGACGAAGTGTTGCCACAGGATTGTCCCCGCCGAGATGGTGACGAGTAACCAGTAAATAGCGAGGTATAGGATGGGGGCCGAGGAGCGCCGGGTCCACAGGGCCACGTGGAAGGCGGCGGCGGCCAACCACGACCAGGGGGCCATGAGCGCGGCTACCAGCCGCACCGTGTCCGCCGGCCGGAGCATCGCTGCAGCCGCATCGCAGCACCAGGCCACTCCCAGCACGAGGCTTGCTACTCCTCGTACATTTTGTCCACGCCATCGTTTTGTGTGCCTGCGTGGGATTTTGATGATAAGGATTTCGCTGCTCTCAGTAAAGAGCACAAACCATAGAAATAAATAAATTAAGTAGATACTTTATGATCATCTTGGAATGGAAGGAATACTTTTTAGGGTTGAACTTGAACTAGTCTAGATCCTCAAGTTTAGCATGCATCATCATCACTTGTCGCGATTTTAAACAAAGTTAATCCTAATGGATATACCTAGGTCGCGTATGTACGCTATAATAATAAGAGGTTTGTTTTTTAATAGCAAAAAACAATGACGTGAGATATTAAACATTCAACAGTTGAGTTATATATTATCTTTCCTTATTTGGATAACAAATAAAGCGGCTCACAGCCACCATGTGATATTTAAAAAATAAATAAGGAAATGTTGTTATTTACTTTGATATTTTCACTAAGTTTAATCGTTTCACATTAATGGTTCTCCGATTTCCTGTTTATAGACGGCGACGGATTTGTATTTGAGGACTATCAGCGAGGATTATGCTTATCAGCATTGTTGTTGTATGTCGGTAGTGTTGATGTGTTGTGGTACCTGTAGTGTTTGTGTATGGGCGCGCAGCAGCACATGAGCGCAGCGCTGATGGAGGCGCAGTAAAGGTTGATGGAGTGCAGCGCAGCTGAGAGCGCGCGCATCTCGCACGCCGCGTCGGCGTGCGCGCATACCGCCTCCATCCTCCCTCGATGACAACTATTTCGGTGATATCACGCACTCTCACTGTCCACTATTGCATTTTAGATACCTTTCGTTTGTAGACGATTCTAATGAAACACAAATATTATATTTAGTGGGTAAGTAAGTGGTCCGAGTTCTGTATCAAAGTAGAATTTTTTGTAGGTGTAAGTACCTACCTATCTTGAAAAAATCTTATTCCTTAGTTAGTGTTCAACTAATTTCGTCAAGCATAATATGTAACTGAAAATTATAAAGTATAAATGATATTCTTTATTAAAATTGTAAAACTGTAAAAAGGGTGCTATACCAACCTATTGAATATTATATAAAGGTATACTCACAAAAGTCTTTAGGTATGGTGTTATTAGTCAAAGGCTCAGTTTCTACAATTCCTCTATTATTGCCTACATTCATTAAACTAAATATACATAATTAAAAAGTAAAAACTTATCAGTTACCTATGTGTTCGTTTAATCAGAGGCTTAGGTATATGCTAGGGACACCACCTAGGTATACCTGTATTTTTATATGTCATGTAAAACTACACACTATATGAGAACGCGAGTAGAGGTACCTACTTAGGGGGATGCTTGAAATAATTTCCCTATAGTTTGTTGATACGATTTTTTTGGGGCCAATCCATTACTTGAATATTCAATCAAATGACTAGCACAAAGTACAATGTGTAGTTGTTGCCGCTAACGCCAAGTTTCTAAAGTGTCCCATCACGAACAGGGAAACAACGAGGGGTTCCGAAGAATGTTTTATGATAACCTGTCAGGTCTGACTCAGGATATTGATTTGATAGGATGTATATTTTGTAAATGCAATACGTCACGAAACGTCAATCCACTTCAGCCGGAATTCACAACAAACAAAACTCACCTCCAAAATAATTTTAATTCCACTACATAACAATCACTGAACACCATCCGAATGTCACTAGTTTGAAAATTTTACGTTCATCCGCTTCCCATTATACTGAAAATTATTGTTGGGTTTATGGCATTATGTGGTTGTTATTTTTCGATCAGTTTGTGTGAATTTGCATCGCGTTCAGAGAGTGGCACGAGCGCGCGCGTGATAACAGCCTGTTACTACGGTGGCGACTGGCCGCCAGTGGCCGGAGCGCCGCATGCCAGTCGCACCGTGCAAGCGTCGCTGGCACTCGAGGCTGCTCGAGTGCTCGGAGCCGGCATAGACCCCGGCGACCGGCGTCCAGCGCCGGACTCGCCGGCGCATCTTCCCAGCACTACTATGTTCAGCATTCTATCCCACACACAGCTGTGATTGACCTGCTACTGCAATGCTCGCTTTTTTATTTCTTTTACAAACTAACTGGTTGTTTTGTGGGGCATATGAAAGTCGCACCTACTTATACGCAAGTTGAGATCATTGATCTCATGTAAAAAGTGTCTAGAGATATAAAATCGAGGTGTGTACAAATGTGAGTAGGTAAAATATAATATATGCTTATTAATAATATATAATATAATATTTCATATTTAAATTAGTGAAACTGTTACTGATATAATTTGTATAAAGTTTGTTGCGCTCTTTGAAGCCGGATCATTTTATTAGAGAATACAAAAATAAAACAATCCTCTGAAAAATGTTCCTACAGTTTAAAATGAAGGTTTTCAGCCAGAGTTGCGGGCATAGCTCTTATTTGTTACCGCAATTAAACCTCTTTACAACACCATGGTATTGAAGTATTCAAAATACCAGGGGAAACCCCGGAACGGTTGCCCGGTTGTTTTCACATAAATCTTCTACTATTAGTATTCTATGCCAACCGATTTCGTGAGCTGTGACGTAATCGAGAGGCCATTTTTCTAATACGTTTTTGGTTCAAGTGCGTAGCTAAAGCACTCGATACATAATGGCTGCTAGCACTCGATATTCAAATGGCAGCGTTTCGCATAAACATGGCGACGCGGTGCGCGCGCGCAGTACTCACTGGCACACATATGCCGCCTGTGATTCTCCCCACTGACCTTATTCTCATTCCACGGCTTTTCGCTAGCTCTCACGCCATCATAGCCCAGCTTTATCTCCATACTGAAGAACATACTTACCATGTCATAACATACCTAATACCTAATGGATTGATAAAATAATAAGTAATTAACTAAAAAGTGTTTATTATATGATTAGGTTTATAAAAATATAAAATATAATAGTCGCATTATACATAAAGTAAGTACTTACTGATACACGTATGTAGATAGGTAATAAAAAACAATAATTACAGTTCTAGACGTTAAAAAGATGTTCAGAAATTCATATCCCAGCCTGAAGTTTCGTCTGGCGGCATTTTATCCTTGGGGTACTTGTCAAAGTTGGCGAGGTCTAGGTCGCTGGCAACAGGCTGTATCAAAGGAGCCTTCAGTCGCCGCTCCAGGAGCCCATCCCAGTCGAATCCCAGAAACCACCTGCACAGTGGAAGAGTCATAATACTAGCGATAAAACGAGGTCATGATTGGAGTTCTTCATGATCAAAAGACCGTTTGATTAAAGACCTAACCTACTATAACTAGCAGTTTAGCATTCTTCATTTTCAAATACCTACATGTTAAAATGTTTAATAGTTTTACAGCGATTTCGAAGGCAGATTTAATCGATACCGTCACAAGTAATGCAGGCCATTCATACGAATTATTAAACATATGTATTAATCAAATCAAAATACAAAATTGACTTGATAATAAGAATTAACATATAAGAACCATAAAACATACATACTCTGTGTCGGATTCTTTGTAGTGTCTATGAGACGTGAAATGAATTTATATAGGTTCGTTAACATGTGCTACAGCTACACAATTTAGCCGTTGATGACGATATCATAAAGATATGTAACCTTGAACGTACTTATGATTTTTGATGTCTGATATTCCGCTTTTGAGGTATCCGAGTCGTTCGGCGGGCACAGGTCGGCATAGTTTGCGAATGAGCATTTGTGCAGATTTAGCGACTCGCGGGTGCCACGCGATTGCGTCGATGCCGCGAAGGATCAGCGTGTACGTCTTCATGTGGTCTCCACCGGGCGCGCGGAACGGAGGCTTGCCCACTAGCAGCTCATGGATCAGCACTCCTAATGCCCAACAGTCCACAGCTCGGTCGTGGCCCTGAATCGAGTGTGAAAGTTAATAAACAGCGATTAAAAACAATGCAAAGGATAGTTTTAGATATATCAACCAACCTTATTGAGCACTATTTCAGGAGCTACGTATTCGGGTGTACCAGCAAATGTCCATGTTTTACTATTTGGTGAAATCCGCTTGGCGAATCCAAAGTCAACCTACGGAAAAATATAATCATGTATTCCTTATTGCCAATATTAGGTTAGAAGGTGGGTAGGTATATGTTTAGTTATCAATAAATGTAGGTAGGTATACCAATTTAATATATCCTTGTCTGTCGAGCATCAAATTTTCAGGCTTGAGATCCCTATATATAATATCTTTAGAGTGCAGATATTGGAATCCCTCGACGACACACGCCATCATGAAACGAGCAATGTTCTCAGGGAAGTAGCGTTGCTTCTGTAGTATAGTCCAGACATCGCCACCCAGTACCGGCTCCATCAGGAAGTAAATGTATTTATTGTCTTTAAAAGTGCGATATAATCTGTAAAAGTGAAACAATTTCCAGTAAATATATGATTATAATCAATTCATTTTCGTTTGACGTAAGCAGTTGCTGTGATTAATTGATTTTTAAGTTGGACAAGTGTGGCCTAACCCAGTTATCTCAAGGTACATTAGATAAGGGTGACAAGTGATATTTGCATTATATACAGAATATTTTTCTTTCTTGAAATTCTTGACGGGAAATTAGGTAAAAACATTTTGATTAGATTCTAACGGAACTCGATTGCGGCTTTTCTTTTGTTATCTTATTAATATCTGAGTAATTAAATTTGCGTTAGTAAATTCAGATTTATCCGATTCATTATTTAATTTATCTTCTTGTCACAACAGTATGTTTCTATGGGTACACTACATAAATACGAGAAACTTTATTCCGTCAGTCACAAATATGAATTTCAAAATACCGATTTTCATAATTCCGAATGGTTCAAATTTCCTAACGTTTATAATTACTATTCTCAAAATACCGAGTTTCAATAGTTCGAATAACAAAAAGTCCGACTTAATGATAATTGGAAACATCAAAAATACGAATTCCGATTATTAAAATACCGATTAATACAATTCCGAAATAAAAATGCTTAGCTAGCTCGCCTTCGCGCTTGAATAGTCACAGTTCTAGCCTAACTTAGCCGAAGTGATTCATCAATAATACAGCGGATTTGCAGCATGCAAGCAAGCATGCAGCATGCAAGCAGGCATGCAGCGTGCAAGCAGACATGCAGCATGCAAGCAAGCATGAAACATGCAAGCAAGCATGAAACATGCAAGTAGGCATGCAACATGCAAGCAGGCATGCAGCATGCAAGCAGGCATGCAGCATGCAAGCAGGCAAGCAGCAAGCAAGCATCCCAACTAGCAAAATCAGTACTTATAACGCTCTCAAGACTACTTTTATTTTTACTTATAAATTGTTTGTAATAAGCTACAAGCCTGGATTTGGGCGCAGTTATAGGAGCGTTTATTTCTATAACTATCCTTTAATCAACTTATTAAATGTTACTGAGCCCTATAATATACTTGACGAAGCGCAATAGTTTCTATAATGATCTGAGACTTCAGACTACACAATTACAAGCACAAACGCTCTTGTTAGTATCTGACTTAAGTATCTTATAAAAGCAATCTTGTTTAGAATGCACTAGTAACGTACTTAGTTATTGGTTATAAATATATTTTTGTTGAGTTTGTTGTTGCTTCGGCTGGTGGTTCCGGTTGTTTTGTGGTAAAACTTAATAATAACGTAAGTTTCTATTACTATTATTGTAGAATATTAATTACAAAATATATCGTAAATATAGTGTATAAACTAGTGGGGAAGTCATTTTAACTGTAAATATGTACCGCAGTTTAGTTAGTTTTTACAATCCCCTCCGAAAAATATCACATTAGTATATTGTTGTAAATAAAATATTTCATAAATTCTTATGAATATTCACCATTGATGCTCTTCATTAGGTACTTTGTAGAACTTTATAAGTAAATTAGTACTTGTAGCAAGTAAGTAAATACTTTACAGGTAAATTAGTACTTGTAGCAGTTTCAGTCCAGATAACTCGCCTCCATCGGCCTCCATTTTGAAATAAATTAGGGTTCCCTTGGAATATGCCTTTTTTTACCTATTTTTCACTTTTCTCCTGTAACCGCCACTCCATTTCAATCGTTCCCAATCGCTTAAATTCATGTTTAGCTTACTCACTCAACAACTGAAATTCGACAAAATGGCTGAGGTTTACTAATAAAGTTATTGATCTAGTAACTTATAAGCTTTTTTGATCATGCAGTGCTCTTATCAAGAACTATTAGATTTAAAAGAGTCTTGAGCAAAACTATAACGCCCCAAACTTATAGTTATACATGTTTTATAGGTAAATCTTGTAGCTAACTTTAAGACCGAGATATAAAAACTAATGCGCTTGAGTATGTTAAGGCTTGACAAATTCTATTATAAGTTGAATAGTATACCGCAATGCCTTTATAAGAACTTTATTAGTAATGATAGACTTAAAGTATTTTTTATAGGATTACTTTGCTAGTTGGGATGCAACATGCAGCAAGCATTGTTTCTGTCACGGCTCCGGCGCTGCGGGGTTTGGGCGGCCCCACGCGAGCTTATCGTCGCAGACGGTTTTAACGCTCACCACCGCAGCTTCGGCTTGCTGGCCGGCTTCACCGGCCAGTCTCAGCCGCGGCGGCGGGCCTTCAAATCACCTGCTCCTCAGCTCGCAGGCCGCCCCACCCCTTTGCGCCTACGGGGGCTTAAATGACACTCTAGGGTAAGGCAGACAAGACTGCGTGAAGTCGGTTTTGCAGCGATTCGTTTCTGTCACTAAATTTTGTAGCACAATATGTTAACTTTTTAAAAATATATGTCAAATAAATAATGCATTAGCAAAAAAGACGTCAGTCAACAGATTTGGATAAAATGAAATTCAAACAAATAAAATTCGGAAAAGTGATTCAGAATCCTAATTTTAGTAGTTTATTCAAAGTATTGAAAATCGGAATGTCGTTTTTCGGACTGAGAACCCTTCGAGCATTTGATTCTTCGAACGTATGAAAATCGAAAAACTAACTAATCGCATTTACGACTTTCGGTAAAATAAATTTCGTGATTTTTAATAATAGACATTATAATTCTTAGGTACTATGAAATTCGAACTTTTGAAAATCGGAACATCGAAATTCGGAATAAAAAATTTCGGAGTATTTGGGTGTTCCCATGTTTCTACGTAAAGTTATATTTCAGTTGTTCTTAATCTTATGTTTATATAATAGGTAAATTAGGACGGTCCCAGCACTCCACATTACCTTGAATATCTTGCCCTATTTCTGTCGCAGTATTTAGAAATCCACCAGATGTTCTAAAACAAACATTTACCTGCAAATAAACGGACTGTTGCACGACATCATGATGTTCTTCTCATTGTACGCATGCTCCTGCTGCTGTTGCTGCACCATGTCGATCTTCTTGAGGCACTTGAGAGCGAACGTGAGGTTCTTGTCGGGTATGTACTGCACCAGCTCGACGCGACCGAAACCTCCCACACCCATTGTGCCCTTAATCTCCAAGTCTTTCAGTTCCACGTATTCGAATTCTGAAAGAAATCATTGAACATCCAGTCATCAATCTAAACAGCGATAATTGTCGCGAGCTAAATAAGTAGTTATTATGTAGGTCAATGATAATTTAGGGTTTAACGTATTTCTGTGTCGAAAATAATCATATTACAGATTTTTAAAGAAGATTCGCAAACATTTAGTAACGAGTAATTTCGTCAAATTTCCTGGTTTAATACATAATTGGTGACCCAATTTTAATGGTGATCCAATAAGTTTTTATCACATAAATGCGAAACCAATTGTATAGAAATTTTAGTTTACGGGAAGGTACGAGTACTCGTATCTACATCGTTATTGGAACTATGTAGGTAGGTAAGGTGAAGAGGATAGGGCTCAGTACTAAGCATAGTGGCACCTTTTTGTTGACGTTTGTAACTTAGTTACACAATTTTAAGATACACTGTCTAGATTTATGACTTACCACTTCTAACTTGCGATGTTTTCTTTTGTTGCGATAATCTCGGCACATCATGAGTAATGTTCCTCAGTAACTCTATATTGCCCAATAATTCCGAGAATGGCCTGTCAAATTAAAGTAACATTATAAACCATCCCCACCAAACCTAAAAAAAATAATCGATGTCTTTGTTAGGAAAGACATATCGATTATTTTTAACCGACTTCCAAAAGGAGGAGGTTATCAAGTCGTCTGTTTTTTTTTATGTTCTGCTATATCTTCACCAATTGTGAACCGATTTCAATGTTTTTTTTTGTTTGGTAGAATATTGATTCGCGGTCGGCCCATTTAAATTTGGTGAAGATCTGATGCTGATCGTCGGAGAAATACTATGGAACTCTTCAAAAATAGACGGCAAATCTGTCATGATTGCTGCAATCGCTTGAATGTTAATTGTTTATACAACATCATAACATAATATCACACAAGTATGCTCTACGGGGTACGCAGATGTGTACAGCAGTACACCCAGATTTCGCCAGTTAGGTATGATACCGATATAAGTTACATTTTATTGGGGATAAGCCTATTACCATGAAATGTGTTGTTAACAATGTAAAATAAATGTATAGCAAATATTTGTGTAGAATGTTGAAAAAATAAAATCGACTTCAAAAACAAAAAAATCGTGGAAAAATAACTTGTTGCTCCCTTTTCAATAGGTACCTATCTACAGGGTGTAAACTAGGGAATGCAGAACTGATTCTGTTTTAAAGAGCCGGGATTTTCAGGACCTTCAGGCTAAAGAACCGGGATTCCCGGTTCTTTCGATACTTTATGTAAGACTTTATAAGATACTAGAGTAAAAAGTGCTGAAACGGAGAAAGTAAGTTAAAGATTAAATGACAGGAGAAAATAAAAACATTTACATAAAATCAAACGTTTTGTTTCTTGTTTTATCTAAAAATAATGATAAAATCGTAAAAATCCTAATCGATGTTTCAAAATGGCGCAAAAACTACTGCAGAGATTCTGTTAAAATTTTACTCAAATATTCCATAAAAGCGTCTTCCAATGTTAGGCTATACATATATTATCACGAGGCTTAGGGACTTTTCTAGTCACTCCAAACTGTGTTGATTTTTAACTTTATTTCTTCAACGCATCTTTTCGTTGATCATGAATGCACTGTAAATAGTCCGCTTTCATGGATACGGATACGGTTTTCTTTACCATTTAATAAAAAATGTAAACATATTAAGACTAACTTTAGAAACGGTTTTTAATCCCGCTTGTTAGCTCAACACACGGCGCCGGAAAATTAGAAATATTGCGAATTGCTCTTTTTTCAAGAGATCAAGTATTATAGTTACCCTCGTTCCAGTGACAGACACTCGACTCCAGGCGGCTGTGCGGTGACGGTGGCCAGTCTGCGGTCTTCTCGCATCAGCGCCTGCTCACCGAAGAAGTGCCCGCGGCCGAGCACCCCGACACGCTTCTCGTCTCCCTCACCATCCCGCTTCGTCACCACTACCGTACCACCACGAATGATGTAGAATTTGTCACCCCGGTCGCCTTGCCGCACAACCGGCGTTCCCGCCGAAAAGAATTCCTGAAATATAGTATTCATGAGTTCACGTTCCCCTTCTCTATTAATATGTTTATTTATTAAGATTATTTCATACCCTCTTGAGAAATTCGGAGATCTTTGCAAGTTCGATAGGATGAATGCCTTCAAGCAAAGGTACTGAAGCAAGGAAACGTATGTTGTCATCTTGCTCTTGTTGTATACTGCGCACCATAATCTTTTGGAAAACTCGCCGCTCCAACATCCATACTTGTGCTTCAGTTATACCTAATTGAAGAAGAGTACATTATGTAGGGCTATTTTATTTGGTTCAAGTTGATTTGAGTTTGAGTTTTTTGACGCCATTTTTTAAGTTTGTTGCTAGGTTATTTACTTTAGGTTATTTTAATTAATAAATGTTATAATAAAAAATAAAAAAATATTATTAAAAAATATATCGTTATTTTTATTTGGTTCAAAAGTTATAATGTTTAAAAAAATCGACTTACATCGTATGGAGGCGAAACGTTTGGCTTTGTAAAGAATAGCAAGTTCGCCAAATGCTTCTCCTTGTTCGAAGGTTTTTACAACCTGTCCACCTTTGAGGACTTCAAACTGTCCGTTTGCTGAAACAAAAAGATGGCTGCCGCTCTCGCCCTCCCTGATGATGAGGCTGCCTGCTGGGAACTCCTGGCGATTCATCGCTTCGACTACTGCTGCAAGTCGCCCATCATCCATTAAGTTCCTTAAGAAGTCATTAGCCATAACCGCCTTTTTTATTTGTTCAGCTGACCTATAAACAGTCAAAAAATTGGGTTTATGAAAGGTTAAGTTATAAATTAGATTACTCGCATTGATTCTGATCTTTAATCTAGTATTAATTGAAGATCTTACGTCTTATCCTTTTCGTATTTCTCATATATCAGATCACTGAGACGCGTGGGGTCTGTGGGCGTGTGAGGGGCGATCACTCCACTCTTGCGTCGCCGCCTCTTCGTCCTCTTATTCTGCTGCACTAGCTCCGATATAGTCTTACGACCAGCACTGCTCTTCCGATCATCAAAATCAGTGTCAGAATCTCTACTAAATCTCGACGGGGTTCTACTCTGTGCGCTGATCTTTTTGTCATCTCTTAGCGTCACACTATTGGTGGTACTACTATTATTACTAAGTGCACTTTTGACAGGCTCATGTTCGTTACCATTCGGTAATCCGTCATTACCATTGGTGTGAAATGTATCTGTGCCACCGTCAGGTATTATCTGAAATGTGATAGTGAATTAAAACACAACTAAGTACACTTTTGTTGGGATTAAATTGATGACGATAATTCAGGGTGTAACAAGAGACTTCACGAAGCCGGCAACCAAGCATTCTGTACATCAAACTAAGTAACTTTACGCAAAAATTATTGCTGGAAAACGACTTTCTTTTTTGGGGTGAAAAATCACGTTTTACGGTAGGACTCAATGTAACGCACTCATAACATTGTGCTGATGGATGCATTGAATATAACGGGGGTCGTGGAGGTGTTTAAAGTAAAAATCTTACATTAAAAACATGTATTTAAGAAAAAACTTATGAAAATGTTGGAACTTTGACCCCCAATATCTCCTTAACTAGAAGGTTCCCAGTGGCTTTCGGCTTCGATATGGGTCTTGTTACACCCAGTAGATAAGAGACGAAAAAATCAATTAATTAGGGTTAACTACACCATAAGTGGAGAGATTTGCAAGACTCAGCTTTGGGTCGCTAAAGGTTGAAGAAAAAGAACTTGACCGTAACGAAGTTTCTATGAAAGTCAAGTTCTATGGCGAATGTTCCTATGGTGAACGTTATGTTACACACCTAGGTTGCATAGTTAAATACTTTAGAGCACTTTAAAGTGATGAAACACTATACTATTAGCCCTTTGGAGCACTATAAACTACTTCTTCTACTTTAGTTACTAACATAATGAGTATTTTATTAGTATGTATATTTAGCTTAATTAAGGTATTTATCTATGGGTCTTTGTTACCTGAAATGAATGGATTATTATTATTCTCTTTATTCATTTATATACATATGATTTACATTTTTAAATATTCCTAAATAAATTAATATTAAAAAACATTTAAAAATATAAAAATAGTTATCCACCGGTGACGGGTGCAGGGTCCAAGCTACCGGTGGTTAGGGCTCTAGAGGCAGGAACCTCCTAACAATGCGATTCGTATCGAGTAGCTGCTTCTGAATCAGGCCCTTGATCCAACCGCCTAAGGAGAGCCTCGAAAGATGGTGAAACCCTGTATTATAGTTTTTCATGAGAACCAAAGTCTACCTCTTCCCCCTTGGAATTGTACTGGAAATTAGCAGTTCCCCGCAACGACCTTCGTCCACGTAAAACTATAATCAAAATATTACTTCCCTGTTCGAATCGTATTTTGTTAATTTTAAGGATTTTAATTTTTTTGCACGGAACCCTAACATTTTTCTAAAATAAAAACTTACTCCTTATAACATGAGCTATCTGTCAGAGAAAGTCCCGTCAAAATCGGCCCAGCAGTTTCGAAGATTAGCCGTAATAGACAGACACACAGACAAAAATAAACAAAAAAGTTTTTTTGTTAAATACTTATTTTGTTACTTACTTTGTTATTCAGTAAGTAAAAAGCTGTTATTTTGAAATTACAATCAGACACTTCAATTTTATTTATTTGTATAGATAATTAAGTTTACTATAAACAATTATTATGCTATTTTTGTTTGTTTGTTAAGCCGTTTGAACACCTCGCGTAAGTAAACTGAATCCGCTCATCACATAGTGGTCAACCGGATAGACGAAGCAATACATCAGAAGGGTAGGCAGTAGGTAGAATAATAATACCTTAATAGACACAAATGAGCTTTCGATAAAACAAACTTTTCCAGCATTAGCACTGCCCTCCCTCGAAACGGAGTAGAACAGGAACTGACAGACTAGATTAGAAAAAACGGAAGAAGTCCCCAGAGAGGAGTCCCCAGGGAAAGCTGCTGGAGATAATCTAAAACTTTTCTCAACAAGCGCTATGCATACGCAGAACGGTGATGCAGTGAATTCGACCTTTCAGTGAACCTGTGAAGTGTGAACCCCACCAAAACTGAACTAGTCATGTTTGCCCTAAAACGAACACTAGGCCATATTATCTACCTAAACTATACGACACAGAAATCCAGTTAGCCTACGAGGTCAAGTAGGTACCTGGGGGTCATCTTGGACTGTAAAGTTAAACTAGAGCAGTCACTTATACAACAAACTGGACAGGCACTGCATTACCTTCTGACAGTGCAGAAGGATGATAGGTAAGAAATGGGGCCTATTCGCCAAAATATACTGCGCGGTGATCTGACCCATGAATACCTAAGAGGCCGTGGTATGGTGGCCCTTCATCAAACTGGTTAAAAGTTTAGTTAGCCTTAAACAAACTACGACGCATGCATAGGCTTGTTGCATGACGACTAAAGGCTGCGTGAGGACTACTCCGACTGCAGCTCTCGAAGCCATATTGGGGCTCCCACTCCCACCGCTCCTTCTGGCGGCAGTATGCTTTAAAACACTATAACTCTGGGGTAAGAAAGATACACAACGTTACTGGAGGGATTCTACAACGAGTTCCCCCTAGTGGCCAAAGCTATAATCTGGCGGGTACCAAAACTATTCGTTTTCGACAAGAAATACAAAATTCAGCTCCATGACGATCACCACTGCGAGGTATTATACCCCGCAGAGCTATGGATCTTCACGGACGGATCCAAAACAGGATCTAGTACTGTAGCTGGAGTCGTCTCGGAGGATCTCAACGTCAACAAAGCCACACTATTGGAGGTCCCAACACAGTGTTTCAGGCATAATGCATGGGCATTTCACTGGCTGTATCCGACTTTCTATACAGAATATCGCGTCGGCTGACGCAATTAGTGTGAAGAGTCTTTGAATTTGTTTTATTTTTCGCACCATGTTGATAAAAGAAAGTTGTCCAGTAGGTACCACCTAAGAGGTATTGCGCTTATTCCATTAATTACACCATGTATATTCAGACACTGTTTTAAGTTTTTACAGTTTATAACTAAACTTACACTGTCACCCTGATAGCCTGATGACTACCACCCTACTGACTGTAATGTCACCGTTGTGTAGGGTCGAAATATCGGGGGCACACAATAATTGAAAATCACGGAAGATATCCCGTAAGTGACAGTGTACCCATGTATACGAGTATTATAACGAATATTAAAACGAATCATGTATCTCTTAAACATTCATATGCGCACATAATAAACGATGCGCTACGCTGCGTGTTTGTGATAAATAAATAAATAATGTATATCATTTGATCCAGCTACGAGTAACATGGTACGCAGTTAGCGTAGCGTCGCTACGATCGTAGCGCGTAACTTTGATCGTAGCACCGTGCTACGATGATAGTTACGTGCTACGATCGACGTAGACGACGAACCGTTGATCATCGTGCTAAGACGTCGTAGCACACTAACTTTAATCGTAGCTCGTAACTAAGATCATAGTACGTAGGGGTTGCCGTAGCATGTAACGTCCGTCATGTCGTAGCACACTAACTTCAATCGTAGCGCGTAACTAAGATCGTAGTACGTAGGGATTGCCGTAGCACGTTACGTCCGTCATGTCGTAGCATATTAACTTTAATCGTAGCGTGCGTGTGACGTGTAACTTCGAACGTAGCACCTAGCATTTCTCGAAGTATGTAGCGAAGCGCATAGCATCTGTGATAGCACATTACGTTATTTGCTATCGCATGTAATTAACACCCGTCGTATTACGTAACTGTTATAATTATTATTACATATTATATTAGGTTCGTGGCGTCTAGCATGTAACGTTCGCCGCTCCGTAGTGTGCTGTGCAGCAGCGCGTATTTTGGGGCCCAAGTAATAAGCGTTGCATTTACATCGTTGTTTTTGTACAACAATGTTTGTTCAAATTTAGATTTAATTATGCAGGTTAGTGGTGGAGGTGGAAAGAGGTTTATTTAATAGGTTATTGTATTCCATTTTGCTGCATTTAATATTATCGAGACTTTGCATCGGTAAAATCTAGATTGAGTATAATTATTCATTCACCTTCAATAAGTAGGTACCTACATAAATAATATTACTTAATATGACTTTTCACGATTGTGCTATGTGTGTTCTATTTACTAATACAAATTGTATGTTTACGATATAAAAGTATGTTAGTCTGTAAGGTTTATATAGCCCGAAGTTGCCTGAAAATAAATATAAGTACATAAATGTTATGTTATTTCCTGAGAATGCTTAGGTCCAGAACAAGTTCCTAACTGCCCTTTCTAAAATTATAAAGGATGGAAGGTATACCGAAGCACAAACAGTTACCACGTATTCAGCACATCATTCTGATCTGACACCCCCCCCACAGAGGAATTTTTCATCGGTAATTTGAAAAACTAAATTCTAAAATAGCATTTTACTGGCTGTTTGAGTTTGTCTATGTCACATGTAGGAAATTAACCACTATGCACGACAGAATTTTGACACATGACACATCAGCTGAATCGGCGGGGTGATGCGCATTGTCAAGAAATTCAAGAATTTTCGTGAACTTTCAGCATTCGATTTTATAATGAAAAATATGTCGCGGCAGCTGTTTCATACGATAAGTTTGTGGTTAATATCTCCAAAAACGTGTTGATGTCGGTAAAATGGCGTCAGTCTATTGCCAAATATGTGTAAATTACATACCACTACACCCTTCCAAAAATAGGTAACTTAGATGCGCTTGAAATAATGTACATGGACAAGTTTCTCGTTTGCTAAAAAAACTCGAAAGGGCAAAATAAAGACAGTAACATTCTATCTGCGTTCTTATTTTTACCATTATTCATACAAAATTTCATAAAAAAACACGTTCCAAGTCTTGACAAATATTACTAAAACCTCTTAGTGCTGACCGTAAACCCAAGATTCAACATTCGATTAAAAAGTTGCAGTCAGCCTAATCGATTACTCGCAATGAAATCAAGTTTGGAAAAAAAAAGTTGAAACGGAATAAAAACTCCTTGGTATAATTTCAAATAATTATATCATTTTAAAATGAACATTTATGCTATCTTTTAGAATAATCTTATTTAGTAATTATTCGATGCTTTTGGCTGATTTCAAGAGAAGGAGAATAAATCTCCTCTCCTCCTCTATTCTATACTAATATTATAAAGAGGTAAAGTTTGTGAGGTTGTAGGGGTTAAACTCTGGATCTGCTGAACCGATTTTGAAAATTCTTTCACTAATAGGTAGCTACATTATCCGCGAGTGCCATAGGCTATATTTACAATGTGCCCGTGGGATAATTTTCGACCACTCGCGCATGCGGTGTTGCATGCGGTTTCGCTAGCGAAACCGCATGCAACAGCTAGTAAATAGACAGACGGACAGATCGACAGACTGACTGACAGACAGATTGACAGACTGACGGACCGACTGACAGACAGACTGGTAGACAGACTGACCGACAGACTGGTAGTAGAGGTGGGCGCCGCGCCGGCGCGGCGGCACCGCGCCGCGTTTTGGGCGCCGCCGCCGCCGCCGATCATTTGAAATTTGGCGCCGATTGAGGCGGGCGGCGCCGAGGGCCCAGGCCGCTGTGAACCCGCGCCCGCGCGGTACGCGCCACCGCCAGTCGTCACGGCACTTTCGCGCTAGTTGCCACGTACGCTCTTGACTTGGAACCTGACTGACTTTGACTCGAAAATGAACCAACTGGTGACGATGATGACGTTTTACAGAACTTTCAAACGTTCAATACTGAGTTTGGCGATATAAATCACTTGCAAAGCATCAAAACTGCAATGCCGACCCGTTGGCATAGTGTGCTAAGTATGTTAGAGAGCTTGGTGCATTGTTGCAATAGGAATCCAGTAAACATCATACTCACAAAGATTGGCCAGGAAGACTTGAAACTAATACAATTAGAATGGAACCTGCTGGAAGACCTTATTATATTTCTTCGAAAGTTTCGCGAAGCTGTCAGAAGTTTTATGTGCGCAAAAGTCTGTTTCTGTTAATTTCTTGCTCTTGTGTTTCGCTCTGAATTAAAAGAGATTTTATATTCGATCTCAGACAGAGAAAGAGTCACAATGATATCGCTTAAAAATAGAATACCAAAGAAATTTCCTCACAGATTTCTTTTGACCAAAAACGTAGTAGTGGCATCTCTTTTAGATCCCTGTTTTCAGAATTGAAAGAAATCGATTCTTATGTAGAATAAAGAAATACCAATCGTGTGGCTTTTATGGCAGATTGCATCAATGAACATGTAAATACTTCCCGTGATCTTACAGAGCATCCTATCAGATCCAAGGTCCTCTTCGACTCAATCTTTGCTGACAAAATTATATAAGAAGCATAGTAGTTTCAGCGACATTGAAGAGGTAACGCGAACAGATTTTTCTTTTCGAGATGCTGGAGATACCTAGCTTCGGTCTACCCCAAAGAAGAAGAAGAAGAAGATTTTGAACGGAGATGTGCTTGCCTATTGGCGAGAGAAGAAAAATGTGATCCCAGGACTTGCTGCGCTTGCCAGGACTATTCTTGTAATTCCTGCTATAAGTACGCCGAGTGAACGTCTTTTTTCAATAGCAGGATTGGTTTTGAGCACTAAAAGATCGCGGTTGAGCCCTACACGCGTCAACAAAATAATTTTCATCCATGACAATTATAAATATTGTAAAAACTTTAAAATATATATTTTTCTGATTTTAATGTTTATTTCCTTCCTTTGATCGCTTTATAATATAACACTTAAACCAGAAATGGTTCTTTTCTTTTTTCTAACTGGTAGACAGACTGACCGACAGACTGGTAGACAGACTGACCGACAGATCGAGAGATAGACAGATAGACAGACTGGCAGACTGATTAAAAGACAGACTGACAGACAGGCCCACAGACAGACTGATCAACAGCCTGACAGACAGACTGACTGCAGACAGGCAGACTGATAGACAGATTGAAAGACAGACTGATAGACAGACTGACAGATGGACAGGTCGACAGACTGACATACAGACTGGCAGACAGATTGACTGGCAGACTGGTTGAAAGACAGACTGACCGACAGACAGACTGGTAGACAGACTGACCGACAGACCGGTAGACAGGCTGACTGACAGGCGGACGGGTCGACAGACTGACTAGAATTTTATTAGGTTGAGATGGATTAGGTTTAGTTTCTTATTGTTTAGTAATTTATTATCAAAATTTAAAATCTTATAATGCAGGTATATTAGACAAACAGATTGACAGACAGATTGATAGACAGACTGATCGACTGACTGACAGACAGACTGACAGATTGACAGACCGATTGATACACAGACTGATCGACAGACTGACACACAGACTGGTATACAGACTGGCCGACAGACCGGTAGACATACTGACCGACAGACCGGTAGACAGACTGACTGACAGACTGACAGACGGACGGGTCGTCAGACTGACTGACAGACCGGTTGACAAATGATTGATAGACGGACACGACAGACTGACAGACAGACTGACTGCCAGACCGGTACACAGACTGGTAGAGAGACTGACAGACAGACTGGTAGACAGACTGACTGACAGATCGAGAGACAGACTGACCGACAGACTGACAGACAGACTGACAGATTGACAGACCTATTGATACACAGACTGATCGACAGACTGACAGACAGACTGGTATACAGACTGGCCGACAGACCGGTACACAGACTGACCGACAGACCGGTAGACAGACTGACTGACAGACTTACAGACAGACGGGTCGACAGACAGACTGACTGACAGATCGAGAGACAGACTGACCGGCAGACTGATAGACGGACGGGTCGACAGACTGACTGACAGACAGATTGACAAACGGATTGGTAGACAGACTGATCGACGGACTGGCAGACAGACTGACTGACAGACCGGCAGACAGACTGACTGACAGACCGGTAGACAGACTGACAGACAGACTGGTAGACAGACTGTCTGACAGATGGAGAGACAGACAGACTGATCGACCGACTGACAGACAGACCAACAGACTGACTGCCAGACCGGTTGATAAACGGATTGATAGACGGACTGTTCGACAGACTGGCAGACAGACTGACCGACGGACTGGTAGACAGACTGACAAATTGACAGACCGATTGATACACAGACTGATAGACAGATTGAAAGACAGACTGTTAGACAGACTGGCTGACAGACCGGTAGACAAACTGACCGACAGACTGGCAGACGGACGGGTAGACAGACTTACTGGCAGACAGATTGACAGACGGACTGATCGACAGACTGGTAGACAGACTGACCGACAGACCGGTAGACAGACTGATCGACAGACCGGTAGACAGACTGACCTACAGACTGAACTAACAGCGTGAGATTTGGCATTTACATTTACATTTACATTTTTTTTAATTTTTTGCATTTACCCACGGGGAGGCTGTTGGCATCCCCAACATTTTATAAATTTTATTTGTTGTCTTGCAACACTTTAA
This sequence comes from Eugnorisma glareosa, assembly GCA_947578425.1. Classification (NCBI taxonomy): domain Eukaryota; kingdom Metazoa; phylum Arthropoda; class Insecta; order Lepidoptera; family Noctuidae; genus Eugnorisma; species Eugnorisma glareosa. The sequence goes on along the minus strand of OX387966.1, from coordinate 12,322,586 downwards.
CTGTCAATGTCAATATTTTTATGTCAGATCAACGTTCAGTTCAAAAATATTGCAACTCGATTGTCTCCATGAACAACAAGTCACGGTTTTTTATTTCCACAAAACCTCTCTCTCAATATTACAACCCACAAGCCTTAACAGAGGCCTTGCTTGGGAACCAAATAATTTTTTTTCTAAGGGCCCAAGACCTGGGTATTCTATATCCAACCACAGATAACACACACACAGACAGATACACATAACAGACAACATAACAGATACTTCGTCCAATCGACCAAACAATAGAAAAATATTTATTTTTTAAGTAATTCTACAAAAAAATACTTAAGTCTCTTTTTAAAATTTTTAACAAATATAATTTACTGAAACGGCAAAACTAAAAATTTTAACAGCGGTAGCAGCGGTATCAGTATACCGCATCATTATATTATGCTATTCAGCGTTGAGTAGTGTCATCCTGAAAAGATAATCCTGGCTGAAGGATCAAATACGATTGAAATTATGTCTATTCATCCAAATTGAACGAGTATCTATACAAAGTTTCGTGTTTGGGCGGTTACGGGGTTAACGGTTAATAAACCGTTGAGGAGTTCCCTCGTGAGGAGAATATCCTGGCTGCAGGATGATGTCATGATAGAAATCATATTTATTCATCAAATATGAACGCATATAAAAAATTTCTTATCAGTGCTATTAACTGTTAAGGAGTTCCGTCATGAGAAGACGATCCTGCTTGCAGGATAAAGTCATGAAAGAAATTATCTATATCTATCAAAATCAAACGCGTAGATAGAGTTTTGTGTCCGCGCTATTAACCTTTGAGGAGTTCTCTCGTGAGGAGACGATCCTGGCTGCAGGACTAAGTAATGTTTCTCATAAGAATGTATTGTCACCAGAACCAAAAGTGTGTGCAAAATTTCAGCGCAATCGGTATAGGGGAACTGGTTTGAAATTCAGTTTCAAGATTTGGCCAATACTTACTAACAAATTATGTAGATAATTTAAATACAATGTAAAATTGAACAGCGAATGCATTCATAATTTTTTTTTTTTTTTTTAATTAGTTTTATGGCCTGGTTTCAGAGACCTTTTAGCCAAATTCATAATTTAATTTTTTATAAGTATAGAATAAAAACGGCGCGAATTTAGCCATAGTTAGTCTGTGCTGTTTGTTGTGTCGGTTTTAGTACAACAATGTACGAAAAACTATTAAAATGACTATTATAAACTTAAAAAAATAATTAGTGTTTATTTATTGTATTTTACGCTTAAAACAAATTTATTTTAATTTCAATCTATCAATTTTTTAAATTCCTTAATTTAATTTCTCGATTTGATCGAAATTTACAAAAAAAGAATCGATTGAAATAATCGCTTCCACACATCAAGATAACAAAAAAAAAAAATGAGAATTCGAATATAAATTGAGGAGTGGTAATGAATATTACGAGTTATTGGTCCCGCATTAGTAAACTACTCTAAGATCAGGGCATTTTCATGTTGTTTAGAATAATTGGAATGATATTTTGTCATATTTGTTATCGAATTAATACGCGTCTGTGTGATGTAATGTGAGAAATAAAAATGTAAACACGCAAGTTTGGCGCGAAACTTCGACTTTTGATATCAAAATTCGTCATTACCACTGCTTACTTAAATTGAACCCTGGATTAATTCGTCACATAATTAAATGACAAGTTAATCATTCTCAACATACTGGAGCTTGGATGTCCGAAAACCACTATTTTCATGATTTTTAGCCTCGGCCAGCACTGCCGTCAAAATGGCGATGACCGTATTTACGCACTTGGATTTTTTAAGGGTAAATTAAGAAACTTGCGCGCTAAAGACAGAAGTTTTAATGGCGAGGACATATGAACTTTTTATCCAACTCTCTTAATTAGCGCACACTCATAGCATTTGATAATCGGAATATTAAATATTTACTTATTTAATGAGGATGACGTATGACTTAAACGCTTGTCCCTTTAGGGGCCGGTACCAAGTCAGCGGAGGTTTGTGTGTCGCGCCCCCAAAGGTACCCGTACCGAACTTTATGGTTAAAAAACTAATTACTTTTTACTCCCTACAGGTCATTTTAGTCCCGCTTCGTAGGGCTATTGGCGTACTTTTAGAGCATGAGAAGTGACAATGATTATTGTATGATTGTGTGGAATGAATAAAGCTTTATTATTATTTTCCTTTATTTAACTTTTATACAAATTATTTACATTTTTAAATATTTCATAAAAAAATAATATAAAAACATTTAAAAATATAAAAAATTGTTGCCCACCGGTATCGGGAACAGGGTCTAAGCTACCGGCGGTCAGGGCTCCAGAGAGAGGAACCTCCTAACAATACGAGCCGTGTCCAGGAGTACTGCTTTCTGAATCAAGCCCTTGATCCAGCTGCCTAACGAGAGCCTCCTCAGGTATTCATCGAGGCTCTTAGCAATTAAGCCATGGGCTGATACGACTATCGGCACAATGATCGCTGAGTCCACATCCCACATGTCGACAACCTCGCGAGCCAAGTCAAGATATTTTATTTGCTTATCTTTCTCGGCTTTCACGAGGTTCTCATCATGCGGGACCGTTATGTCAACAATCATGGCGCGCCGCTCTGATCGATCCACCACCACTATATCAGGCTTATTGGCTAGAATAGTCCTGTCAGTGATGATGGATCGATCCCAGTACAATGTGATATTGCCATTTTCGAGAACTGGGTCGGGCACATACCTATAGAACGGCACTTCCGATTCCACAAGGCTGTATTTTAGAGCAAGTTGTTGATGGATAATCCTGGCTACATGGTTGTGTCTATGCAAGTACTCTCCGTTAGCTAAACGAGAACACCCGGAGATAATGTGACGGATTGATTCACCTGGACGGTGGCATGCCCGACATATGTCAACCGTGCCGTCCTTCACAATAAATCTTCGGTAGTTATTCGTCATCATAACTTCATCCATAATTGCACAGACAAAACCTTCGGTTCTGTTTGAGTCCATTTGAGTATGCCGAAAGAGTACATCAAAACCGGCATGACCATACACAATACACCAGAATACACCTTATTATTATTATTTTAAAAAATCCGGCCAAGGGCGAGTCGCACTCACTCACACAGGATTCCGTAGCACCAAACAATATAATTCAATTATTTTGAAGGCTCATTCATATGTTGTATTGTTTTACAATCAACAGCAAAACTAAACAAAGCTAAGCTATAGTATGTTAATAAAAAATAAAATTAATGATGCAGTTTCATGTAAAAGTCCTATATCTGAAAACCTAAACATCAAATCTTTTTCAAACCAATTTTGATTGAAAATTTTATTTACGTTCGACAATTTTCCATTTTTTTTTAATTTTCCCCTCTTGCTTTAGAAATTAGAGAGGGTAGGTAGGTACAAACAGCAACACTCTTAATGATACACAATTTTATGACATATCGCAGGAAAGAGACTCATATTTGACGTTGACAATTATGAACCCTAGCTAGCAGGTGAGTAACATAGCTTAATTTTGTCGGATAATTTATCAAATCGGGCAAAATCGGTAAGAGTCGTTTTTTTTCGTTTTACCTTAATGCGACGACATTTATACATCTTATTTCATAAAATGATATTAATAATTTATTACTGCGATTACTGCTCAACATTTTAGGAATTCAACTCCCCCTACCAACATTACGGGTCTAAAGGATATTATCGACTATCCACAACCACATTTAATTAAAACAAATAATTGTAATTATTTTATTCACATTTTTCATTTTGTTTCATTATTTTGAATTGTATGGTCAGCACATCAACTCAAAAATAACTTCAGTTTCGTAAAACATTGGTATCATCTGAAAATCGTCATTATTGAGCGAAGCGAAGTGTAGCTCGATTCCTGCCGCCTCAATATAGTGTTATTTGACTAACAAAATGACCTCCAGATAATCCTGGTCGGAAAATATCTTATAGGCGGCAAAATGAGATAAAGTTGCACAGCACACACTTTCAAATAGATGCGACCCATCAGTGCTTCTCTATAAGTCCGACTCTATAGACACCAGTCTCCCACAGGTGAAAATTGTTTTTGGTTTGACTGAATTCATTTGTGGTAAGAAGTAAATGAGCATTCTATTCTATTAAATTCTGATCACGCATAAACAGCAGGACCAATTTGCATGACATAGGTATGGATACGGGCCAATAGATGAAATCGAATCCAGCAGCCAAGCGTGGAGTTTACGGCAATAAACTCCACTTTTTCGGGAAAGGCCCTCGGTATGGAATGTGACCTTCACCGTTTTCCAGTATACAAGTCATCCTGATTCACATTTCCTCCACCATGTTCCGCTGCCTCTTATTGATTCCCAAGGGGAATACACCAGATCTCGTAGATTGGTCTGATTACACACCTCAGTGGGATCCCAATTGAGAATCATTTCTGCCCAAAGATTCGCAATGAGATTTATATCGGGAGTTTTAGCTGGTCACTGGCCATTGATTTGGTGTAAAATTTACGTGTACATGTAGTTGTCGCGATATTTCGGCACCTCTCATCTCCATTTCTTTCAAAATTACGATGCGTATTCTTTCCGCAGCGGTAAGCCGTGCAGGCATTTTATCAAATTATTGTAGTTTTCGAAAATTATTTTAAAAATCTTGTGTCAAGTAAGTAGACAGAATTGACAGCAAGTTTTTACTTTTTAAAAGATTGCATCTATTATTCATGCAGATTTTATTTGAAACTAGTTGTTGCCCGCGACCTTCGTTCGCGTTAAGTTATTATAACAAAATATTAGTTGCCCTTTTGAATCGGATTTTGTTACCAATTTCAAGGGTTTGAATTTTTTTGCACGGAATTTAATTAATTTTCTACAATAAAAGTAACCTTTTTAGACCTTATAACATCAGCTATCTGCCGGTAAAAGTCCCGTCAAAAGCAGTCCGTTTCAGACATTAGCTGGAACAAACAGACAGACAGACAGACAAAAATAAAAAAATAATGTGTGTTTGCTGTATAAAATATATTTTCATTTGTATTCAGTAAAAAACTGTTTTATATTACAAACAGACATTTCAATTTTATTTATTTGTATGTATAGAGAACTTTGAGTAAATGTCAATTTGAGTGTTCTAAAGTTGCAATACGACCGAATGAAGAATTATTAACCTGGAAAACTTATGACTTCATTGAAAATTACAAAAATATATCTATCCCTTTCGAACAGTGATAATTTCTCTCAGTTGCGTCTTTAATGGGCAGTTAAGTGTGTTGCTGTTTGTACATATACAGCGTGTAACAGAAAGGGTATAATCATATGGAATACTGTGGTACGGACCATCAAACTGAAAAACTTTCTCTATGGGACCACTATGGAAATCGTAAAACAATAATCGGCTGTTCTATACAAAATTTCAATACCTACTCGACCCAAATGTATGGGACAGCTGATTATTTTTTTACGATTTCGATGGTGGTCCCATAGAGAAAATTGTTCAGTTTGATGGTCCGTACCCACAGTATTCCATATGATTATACCCTTTCTGTTACACGCTGTATATGCCACGCGCGGTGGTAGCCGTTGATCCCGGCTGTCATTTGTAGATCTTTGACAGTCGTTACAGTCAGTTACCCAAAACGTCTGACAACCAGTCTTACCAAGGGGTATCGCATTACCCAGTACTAACTGGGTTGTGGAGGTCAGATAGGCAGTCGCTCCATGTAAAATACTGGTATTCAGCTGCATGCGGTAAGACTGGAAGCCGACCCCAACATAGTTGGGAAAAGGCTAGGCAGATGATGAGGTAGGTACGTACGTTACCGTACCTTAGATACCTATACAAGATGTAACCTATTAAACGCCGGCAAGACCTCCCGACCTGTCTCCGACCATGAAACTGAACAATTTTTGTTTTAGGTGTTCTTGAAATTCGCAAAGAAAAATTGGATAGAAACTCCAATTTTAGGAATCTGACGCGATCAGCTGATCAAGATGTAGGTATGGTAAAGCTAAAAAAAAATGTTATGAATTTCCAAGTCATAGCACAAAAGTTGTTCAGTTTCATAGTGAGACATCATACGAGGGGTCTTGGGTTTACTATGTTAAACGCTGTTTAATAACATGGTATCAAACAGATTTAATTTTACAAGTACGTACAATAACGAAGTCGAAAAATCGATAAAACTTAATCCCTCATTATTTTTCATGATTGCTATCTCCAGTGATTCGTATAACTTATCACATTATTTTATCAAACATTTCGATTGATTTTTAGTTTAAGATGGCATTCAGATAACCAGAAAGGTATTTTTAGATTTCCCTTTTTCATGTTGAAGTCCTTTGTTCTAACCGCTCTGCCGCACTGGTAGCGTAGGCCCTGGTAACCTAAGCTAGATGAATGTTAGCTTGCAGTAACCACAATTTTGTTAAGATTTATTTCAGACAATCGTGACTAATTGTGTATTAATGTCTACGTGCCAAGTTAAAGAAATATTGGTCGAACCAAAGACATCTCATTAGCACAACAAAAAAAATGAAAGTACTTTTCACCACTTTCTTTTTCAATAATCTTTGAATGACTTTAGGAAAAAGTTGTTTTGCCAAAAATTGTTGTTGTTACTACGGTCCTTTATTGACCGATCCGTGAACTGAAAATAAAAACAATTCATAGGTACATAATAAGTAGGTCACGTCAGGATGAGAGAAGTGTGAGTTAGTTGGTTGTAGTTCTAGAAACCTTTTGCGGCAAGCAGGTGCGTACTTGGTCGTAATAATTGTAGAAATATAAACAAACGCTAAGCGTCAGGCTTGAGGTATGTACCCAGTATTCTATTGTTTTACTTACAAAGATCGTTTCACGGCGTTCCTCAGTATTCTCAGCAGGTACAGCGAACTTGTATCTCGCTCGAGAAGCCCATCTGAACGGCGGACACAACACCATTTTGAAGTAGTTTTTTTTTACAAAGAATTAATTAGCATTATACACAGCACTGCATAACACGAGTACCAAACCACTGAGGAGCGCTCGCGCCGGCTCGACACTGCTTGAACGACGCCACCGCAGCCCTTATCGCTATTACCAGATAATCTCACCATTCCGATTGTTTTAATTATTTCACACTAAAGAATCATTACCTACTATGTGTTATCAGAGAACCTTGCAATCTTATCGACTTAATACGATTGTCACCCAATCAGTATTATTCACAAAAGAGCAATTAAATCTGCTATGCAGTAACTCAAATATTTGGTAGCTATGCGAAAAATAAAATACAACATTTTTATACTATAATTTATTTATAACGTAAATGAGTACACAATGCCAAAGGCTTTAAAATGATTCACTTCATTCAATATTTTTCATTAGAAAAAAAAATATTTACAATTTAAAAGAGAAAATCAGCTTTGCAATCCATTAAAAATTGCCACACAAAAAAGGAAAATTCGTATTATTAATTTACTTTAGGTATCACAAATCGTATATGAGGGGGCTCGCTGTGCACTTGGCTTGAAAATTCTCTGCTAAATAATATATTGAACTAGTATTCTTTATGTAGATCCGTGCATTAATAAAATGTGCAAAGTAGGTATCTATAAAATGTGCCAAACGGAAGACATTCATTATGTAACAAATCTATTGTAGTTTACATTAAACTTCAAAAACATTTTGTCAACATTATACTTACAATGTACAGATACAGGAATTGAGCACGGTATTGTAATATTTCAAATACTGGCCGGCTGCGATAGTGTGCGCGGCGTGCGCGCGACTCGCGCGGAGTCGTGCGCACGCGCATGCTGGCACACTATGCAACTGCAACGCATACTGATTGCTTTAACTACAAGCAACTTCACCAAAATGTCATCAACTATATATATTTAAGAAGAAACATTCAGTCAATGTTGTCATTACTGTTATGATATTTTCAACAGTGCTATTGTGATACTCGGAACAAAAAAAAACACATTATACTTGTCATAGTTATTATTTTTGGAGGTAATGTCACACGCTACAAACAAGACAAGCCTCTAATTAATATCACAATCAGTATGCGTTACATCACCTAACTATGTATGGGTAAATCGAAACTATTAAAATCATAGACGTGATGCGTGACGACGTCGTGCATTACAATGAGTGGCATGGCACGTCTACGACTTCAATGTTCGACACACCGGAGCAAACATTACCCCGCTAATATCTGAATAGTCTACAACACCAACGGAACAGCTTTGACGAGTGCAATTGACGAACAAGTGATACTTATTAACCTGGCTACTTTAACAATATGAACCCGAGGGAACAAGTTATACGCATAACATGAGGCGGGGGAGCCGCCGGTAACACTATATATAGTCGACAGCAGCCGAGCGGCGCCACACGCCTGCCGCCGGATGCGCGCGCGTGCGGCGGCGCGAGCGCGGCCGGCCCTGTGGCGGTAGATGCCTTCAGTGCCGCTAGCGAACATCGCTACTAGCTAACACCTCTACTGATATGATTTACTTATTATGCACAATAATTTAACAATTCGCTTTAGATCTAATGAATACAGTATCGAAGCCGTCGATCGTATAATTTGTGCACAGCATAAAACAATAGAGTAGTATGAAACTTTAATTTAACATCTCATAAAAACCGAGAAACAAATCGCGTTACAAAATACATATCCTTAATTTTATGATTATAATATTTTATAATACATTGTTCTTGATGTTATTTTTTTTCAATCTTATTGTAGCACACTAACCATTTTGTCAGATATGTAATTTAAATTCTGATTTTTCTCCAAGTAACAACAATTTGGCTTACATTATGTAACTTTATACAAAACTTAGGTATTTTGCTTTTGTGATTTATTACATTATCATTAAAATCATACATAAAAGACTTAAAATGACATAATCAAAAATTATGTATCTTTTAGAATGAAGCAAACAAGACAGGTTTTGGTCAGGAGTTGATTGAATTATACAGTTACGAGTTGACACGAATTAAATGTTTGTAATTGATATAATTATTCCAAAACAGGTCCTGTTTAACTTATTATAAAATTTGATGATTAAAAAATACACATTTCACAAATATTTGTGACTTTGATTGATAAAAAAAAACTAAAACTAAACAATAAAATCAAATAGAATCACATGTACTTTTTTCTGTACTCAGATACAAAATCTTGCATTAATCAGACAATTCCTACAAACCTAAGAATTACTTAAATTAACGCATTCACGCATGAGTATTCAGCAGTAAAGCACAAAATATTGTTCGAAGCTGCAACGAGACTACAATAACGTACGATAAAAGTAAATATAACTTATTATATAAAGCCAGTGGCACTAAAAGGTGAGAGTAATAATCAGTAAAAGGAAAATATGACACGAACCGCTTATTACATATCGTACGGAAAGAACATAGAATACGAATCGAGACAAAGAAGCGACAACTAATTCCGTAAATATCACATGAAACCTTTACGAGTAAGCACCTTTACTATTATTTCAATAAAAGATTGTGCGCGAAGACTAGAATTCTGCAAGACAAACAATAATAATGTCATGGAAATGCTACAAACTGAGTTAGTTAATCTAATTCTGGTTTCAAGATGACACAACTGGGTGAGAACATCACCTAAACACCTTTAATTAATTAAAGCTATCATCATCAGACGGCACCGAGTCGTGAGGCGCCGCCAGCTCTGCACGAGACGAGTGATATGTCGCGAGGGCGGCGTCTGCACCGGTCCCAACGTATTCGGTACATTATCTCTACTTGCTACGTAAAGGTTTGAAAAATAAACGGACAAAGCTCCAGCACGTCGACGTCGACGCAATCTCTCATACAGACACGTCTGCAACACAATGTGTACCATATTCCTTAGGAATTTACAACAACATGAGAAGATTGACGATCAACTATGAATTAATCAATTCAGATCTATATACTTTTGAACTACATTAAGATTAAACTACTCTAGATGGCAAACATGTAGATATGTCCTTAGAAAGAATATACTTAGGGAGTAATGAAAACTTTTAACAAAATCAAGTAAAAAATAAGTCTGTTGTTTTGTTCTACATAGGTATCTATCTACACCACGACTTCAGATTTTTGTAAGTTTTTCTCAATGAAAGACTATTAAATCTATCGAAAAGAGGTTAATGTCCTGCAACACTCTCGAATACGTATGAATCGATGGGTTTTTGTGCTTTGGTATAAACGTTGAGCGAATTCATAGATGTTACAATACTTTAAATCCTAATGCAAATGTTAGATCTAAAATTTACAACTTCTAAAAGGGTTGGACCCGTATGCGTGTTTGTTCTATAAAATGAAAGTCCGTACGCCAGACAACATATTAAAATAGCACTGTAAAAATAAGACATCGTTAAAAGACAATAGAATTATTGATTAAACATAACTACATACAAGGAGAAAATCTCAATGATATGTAAGAACTCGACGGAGTTCCCTTCTTCCCTTAGACTACAGCTAAAGCGTCTCGCCTACATTCTGTAAAACATTAGCTTATTTATAAACTAGCAACCGATTATTCGATTTACAACTAACCAGGACTCAAGTAAACACTCCCTGCTCAGAGATTAGAATCCGTACGAGAAGCGAACAGTACGGAAGTAGGCGCCAGGACGAGCTCCACTGACGAACGGAACGGGGGCTATCGACAAGGTAAGCTTCAAGCGTAAGAAACCGAAACGACACAATATTAGTACTACCGACTAACGACACAGTTAAATCAATATTCAAAGTCGCATTTAAAGGCTGGGCCTTTCTCACTGGCCCTGAGTCACTGTTACAAGTGGCCGCGAGTGTGAACACCGTTTAGCTGCGCCGTTGGTCACGTTCTCGGGATAGCCTACAACTATGTCACATTAACTGTACGGGTACAAGGTAACTTTAGAAAAAATATAATACGTATGTGTAAAAATAACAACCAAACAAATGGCACCACATTAGTATCGCACCAAATAACTTGTTAGTCCAAAATAGTTGTTCTGAAATTTCTTTCGTCTATGTGTAAATGTCTACAAGATAACGGTGATGTTACTGTAATTAGATTAATGAAAATTTATGTTTTTTTTAACGTTAACTCGCCCGCTTTTTTAATCGAAAAGACTCTAATGTAATAATTAATGAAGGGAGAATTATCTTTTAAGTTAACGAGTATATTATTTAGAATAAGATCGCTGAATATGTATTTAGGAAACAACATTTTGGCAATTTTGAATTAAAACAATTTGCGACCCAATAACATGTGTTTCCCGTTTAGTATTTACAATTTGTATGATATGCAAGTGCAAAGCTCACTAAATATATCATTATAGTAAATATTTCATCTATTGTCAATGATACAAGTGTAACATCTACACTAGATAGTACGGTACTCTAATCGTAACATGAATTCACTTGTGTAGTTAGTAAAATTATAGTAACCCTTAGAATATCTAAATAGAACGAAAGCACTCACTTTAGCTGCTCGCACTTGTATAGCATTAGGTACACAAATAATTTACATTAAAGTTCAACTTAATAAAGTATTTCTGTTAGAAATTTTAATGACTTTGGTATTTCATAAGTTGTGTATGGCGCGGCTGCGGGCTGCGGGCTGCGGGCACCGCAGCGGCGCTTCGACGACTCAACGACGCTCGCTCATTACTCATTAGTTACGCTACCCAAGCTTAGATACTTATTCGGTAGTCGGCTAGCGTTTATTATTGATCCTTAAATTTATGAATTACGTTTGTACGTTTACAAAGAGAGTTCATTGTCATGTTCAAGTGAAGGTGGCGAAGGTAATATTCGAGTTTATCGTTTCATGATCCACTGGCTTTAGTATGGCGCAAACCTGTTGTATCCACTTCTGTACACTGCCGTCTGTAAGGCAAATATTATTAGTGTTAGTATTGTGGGTTTAGCTTGTGGCTAAGTTATAACAGCCGCTCGGGACGATCTAGGTTGGTCTGTGGATGGGTGACCACACACACATACAGAGTTCCCTCCGTGCCTCGGAAAGCACTTTAAGCCGTTGGTTCCGGCTGACATTTGTAGATCTTTAACAGTCATTACAGGTAATGGCCCAAAAAGTCTGACAGTCTTACAAAGGGGTATGTTATTACCCAGTACTAACTGGGTTGTGGAGGTCAGATAGGCAGTCGCTCCATGTAAAATACTGGTATTCTGGAATGGAATGGTTAGACTGGCAGCCGAGCCCAACATACTTGGGAAAAGGCTGGGCAGGTGATGATTGCGTGTTTAGGGTAGTTATAGCGCCGACAAATGTAATCAAATGAAGCCCTTACCCCGTATCCTGACACCGGCCCGATACCGTGGCCTAAGTATGGATCTGCGTATTCTCTGCCGTACCTGCAACACGCAACATGTTTTCTTGTGTTATACAACATAATGCCAATTCATTATTGTATATTACTTCAGTGCAGAGCAGACTACTAGAAGCAATTTGCTATTTCTAGGTTGTAACTACGGTCTACATTTTTACCTAAACGATTGCATTAATCCATCGTATAACAATTTATATAATTTGAATCACACAGTTAAAAAACCACGATACTGGTGAAAGAAGCGTTTGCTATAATTCATTTCAGTGAATGTCTATTTATTTATTTTATTTATTTAAAATAGGTACACCAACAGTACATACATTTTACACTATAAGTATACACGTTAGGGTTCTGATGTAGGTACCAATTACAGGTGTACACAACATTCTCAAGTACAATAAAGCTTTAAAGCACTAATAACAATAATAGACAAAATATCAAAATAACAACTAATTATAGCCGTTTAGATATCGATTCAAATGAGAACGCAGCAAGCTTTTGAACTTCAGTAGGGAACCAAAAAACACATAAGTTTTTTTTTAAACGCGTCATTCCTTTATGGGTAAATACACAAGTAGGTTCATTTAATCAATTCAATTCAATATAATTCGAAAATATTGATGGTTCTTAAATCTTAAGCTTGTGGAGGGTCGAGTGTTAGTATCGGATCATATTATAAGTAGTGTTAGTTAAGTCCTGAAAGCTTTGTAATTACATGAGCGACATCAAAGTGTTGGAGGTGGACGTGGGTACTGACGTGTGCGCGAGCGGCGCCAGCGAGGGCGCGGGCGCGGCGTTGACGGCGGCGGCGGCGGCGCGCGCGGCGGCGCCGTAGTTGGCCGCCGCCGCCGCCGCCGCCGCGTGCTGGGCCGACGTCAGCGGCGACTTCAGCAGGGGCGCTGCCGCCGCTGCCGCTGCGGCTGCGGCCTGCGAACGCAACATTCATCAGTACGCTCTGGAACGTTCGCTCGTCCCCACTCCGACGTTCGAATCCGAACAGTGAGCCCACAAAGGCACGATACGATATGATCACCTTTTTGCCCCGTCGAAGACTTATGGCGTTCGCGGTCGCTCTCCGTAGATGACCTTACCGTTATCGTATCATGAGAACATCCACAGACGACATAATGGCGTAAATATAATTTCCATGTCGCATTGATCACGATCTGCGTAGCCATAAGTTGAAAGCGAAAACGATGCAGAAAGTAGGTACTACATACAAGAAAAAGAATGTGCACGTCTGTAAATACTATTTATTTACATATAAATCGATTCACATGCAACTCTGCCGGCACACGTTGCTATGATGTTTGGTGTTATATCTTCTGCACAAACCATCGATTTCAGTTATCGACTTATAGAATGAGATGCAGTCGGTAATGTTAATGTGGTCGATGAACATGCATTAAAAGAAACAATTATGACGGAATCGATCCAAACTAAATCAAAACGTCGAAGTTTCTAAATCTAGCTACATATTATTATCGGTGATTGTTAGTGTACTCAATAATTGCAATTACATTTGTGGGCTCAATGTTCTACTCGCAGCATGGTATTAGCATCTGATAGATTCAACGTACAGCCTCAACATATGCCTAAAACTAAGTCACCCACCACAATACCAACGAACAAGGATAAACTCAACAGAAAGCAAACCGCGCGGGCCGACCGGCCGCGCGTGTGCCAAGTCCATCTGGTTACCACAAACACAATGTGCACCCCGCATTACGGTGGATTACCAACCAATAGGACCATTCGAATATAATAAAGGAGCAAACAAAATCCCAGCACTCACTCCATGATGGATATCGAACTTATACTAGCGTGGTGGAACATGAATCAGGAAGCGATAGAGATACAGATACAGTCGCATATCGAGCGAAACTGAACTCTAAAGGCGTGACGTTTACCTCGGCTGCCGGCTTCGCGGCCTGTAACAACACACGCACTGTCACCACCTGGGCCTACAGACTCGCTGTCAGAGCTGACTAGTCGGTACACTCGCTCATTAGGTAATCAAATAATAATACATTGATAGTGGAACTGACATTGGAGCTCGGAGAAAAAACGAAATCTTATTTACCTGCAGTCTGTAGTTGGAGTCAGCCGTGGCGGCCGCTGCTAAGAACGGGTCGTAATACACACTGCAAAATAAAATAACATTATACAGAACATTTATAGTTTTTGAAACAGCTGGTAGAATAGTAAATTGATTTCAAATTATGTTTTTTTTATGTAATGTTGTAATGGAATAAAAATACTTATTAAAGTGTCTAATCTACTTAGTGCAACGAACAGTACTGTTCATTCAAGTGCTATTAGTGCAGAGAAAATATTTTTAAAACTAACTAGACAATTACAGTCATCTACTGGTAGTTGACTAATCAACACAATATTACAACGTTGGGATAAGCATTAACATAGTTATCTATAAGCTTAGCGAACAATCCAGTTAGAGGTACCGTGACTATTGTTAGTTACACATTTACACTGAATTACGTGAAGTGCTGGTGTAGTTAATAAATAAACAGAAAATAACTCATACCAAAGTTAGGTGGATCGGGGACTGGGGAATGGGATGTCTGGGAACGTGGAGGAGACTTGCGCCCTGTTGTTGGTACATACATACACATTACTGTTAATATTTTACTTGGTCGAATACTGATATTCAGCGGCAGCCATTAAGAGTAAGACTGGAAGCCGACCAACATAAATAACGTTATATTTACTAAAAATATGCTAAACATATGTTTATATGGCCGAGTTTACAATACCTACACAACAAAATCGATCTGCGATTCTATTCGAAAAGTGTCGTTTTGTTCCAGCGACCAGACTTTTTAGCCGGCATTAATGAGATTTGAATCTGGAACATGAATCGTTCATTGAAATCGAACGCAAATTGTATAAATTACTGGCTGTAAGTGTTGGCTGTACGGTGCGGGGAGGCGCGGTAACATAAAAAAAAAAACCACAAAAGCGCGCGATTTACTTCCCTGTTCTTGTAATCGGTACGGACTTTATTGTATTTTGCAAAAAAATGAGTTCTACGTCGACTTCTGAAAGTGATAGTGCATTAACTCCTGAAACAATAAAAACGGAAGCTAATAATCAAAACTTAATACCTTCGAAATCCCGGGAGAAATATTTAAAGGCCTATGACAATTTCATACTATGGAAATATAGAAAAGGAGGGAAGATATTTTCGGAACGTGTATATTTGGCCTATTTTCAAGAATTAGCCAACACTAAACAACCTTCGACTCTTTGGAGTGCATACTCAATACTTAAATCTACAGTTAGTATCATATAATAAAGATATTAAAATTGTCAGCTACTCAAAATTTGTAGCTTATCTGTAGAGACTGTCTGAAGGACACAAACCAAAGAAATCGAAATATTTTCCGGACAAAATATTGAAAGTTTCTTGAATGACGCACCTGATAAGGAGTTTCTCTCATAAAAGAGAGTATCTTTTAGCTATTCCATTATAAACTATAAACAGTGTTTTATAACGTGTACGTATACGTACTGTACTTACTCGTCGGATTCCCTTTCTTTTAAATTTTAATTTTAAAAGTGTTTCTTATTTATTTTCTCATAGGAAGAGATGAAAAGTATAGTATGACTCGAGAGCAAAAATATTTTTCCCTCAGGCGATGTACTTTGAATCCCTCGCTACGCTCAGGATTCAAAATAGCGCCCTCGCCGTAAAAATATTATTTTGCTCCCTTGTCATACAATCTACTATTGTACCTCGCTCAAAAGTGGTCCTACAGTTTAATACGGTGCATATTCTGATACGCTCCAAACAAATTGTATAAACAAATCGATTTATCAAGTAACGATTGTGACATATTAGCATAATTTCGCAATAGTAAAAACTTCGGCACGTCGTCGTGTCAGTGTCTGCCTGTCACTGCATGGTAGCAACCAAGTAGGTTGTACCCAATGGGAATATATTAGTCCGTGGAGTGACTTTTCCGACGCGGTGACGAAAATAGAGCAAGAGAGTGAGTGAGTCTTGTCTGTCAAAGCTTTATATCAGGGAACGGAAAAGTTACCCATATAGGGATTTAAATCGGGTTATTTTTTAGGATTAGGCGAAAATATCTAGAGTAAACCCGTATTATTGGGTTAATGGGAGTATAATAATCGGTTCACACACATAGTTCATTTTTGTACATAAAAAATATACAAGAAAGTGACGCAGTTAGTTCGCGCTCTGTGATTTGTCTCTCTCATTTTGGTTTATCAGTAATATTTAAGTGGTTAATATTATAAGAGTTAACCCGTTTAAAGATTAATCAAACATATGGGTGCTTTTCATCTTAAACTTGACTTTCTCATAATTGGACTGCTTATTATTATTCACTAGCGACCCGCCCCGGCTTCGCAAGGGTGCAATGTACATATAAAACTTCCTCTTGAATCACTCTATCTATTAAAAAAAAACTGCATCAAAATCCGTTGCGTAGTTTTAAAGATCTAAGCATACATAAGGACAGACAGCGGGAAGCGATTTTGTTTCATACTATGTAGTGATACTGATGTATAATTCAGTATATAGTTCTGATAGATATCAGACACAAATAAGCTATGTATGTTAGAACATGGCAGTTTATGGAAGTAACGTGACGTGGATGAACTCCGATCATTACTCAGATGAACGATGGTCAGATTTGGCCTTGTCAGCTGGAAGGTTTGCCGGTATCGATTGATTTATCAACTCGATTTTATCCGTATATCAATTTTATCTGTTTACGTTCTACTGGCCACCGTAATGGGTCATGGGCGTTTTTGGTAAAGTTTATGAGTTTGATAAAATTTAAATGAAGACAATTTTTTACTTTCCTTAAACTCTTAAGGAAAGTAATAATTACATAGCACTGTCTTGAACAATTAATCTAATCATTGTAATCTAATTAATGTTAGCCTTATCATTTAGGTCTTTTGTCAAATATGACTGATTTGGTACAATTGGTACTAAAGATGATTATATTTGTCGTGTAGGCGACAATTAAAGTAGGTAGTAGTCTCAGGTAGGGATGGGTCGGGAGGGGTAGTGCGGTGCGTGTACTCACGGTGCGTAGGCGTGCATCTGCGAGGCGTAGGCGGCGGCGCGGTTGAGCACGGCGTGCGACAGCGCGTGCGGCGAGGCGTGCGGCGCGTGCGGCGCGAGCTGCGGCGCGGCGCGCGGCTCGCGGCGGAGCGCTACATGCAACACACGGGGCATGCGTTACCTGCGGCGCTGGGCGGCGCGCGGCGCCAGCACGAGCGGCGGCGCGGGCGCGGCGGCCGGCGCGGCGCCCAGCCACGGCCACGACACGCCCGACACCCGCAGCCCTGCGCACACACCGCGTGAGCTACACGCACTGGCGCACAACCATACTACACGCGTCCCGCTCGGTACGCTACACATCATGGTGTACTGATGAGTATACAGATGTCGTTAGGCTCTCCCCTGACTCCGAGCAGGCGCGGCGCGCGTTCCAGTGCCAGCGCTGATGCGGCGGGGCTGCATTCACCGCAGAGGGTGCTAGTACTTATTATAGATTTTATTCGACAGATATAGGCAAGAGTCTAAATAACCGAGTAATCCCACCACATTGAGTGAAGGAGGTTCATGCTCGAATGATGTTAAGGTAATGTAAACGCGTAAGCTTAATTTAGTTTATCGATTAAATGTCATACCAAAATCGTAATGAAGGTTCTCACCTTCCGGCCACTGGACACACACTGGAACAAAATAGACATAATATTTAAATATACAAACTTCTCAAGTTAGATGGAGTTTGCTAGATCTAAAACAAAGAACATACCTAGAAGACATTCTCTACTACAAAATTGAAATATGAATATAGTGCATTACGGAAATTGCATTCATTCCAGCAAACGTCAAGGTATGAACATTCATGTGTCTCGTAATAGCTGTACAAAACGTGTTAAGTTATCTAGCAAGCTGTCTAATTGACGGTGTCATCCGTTTATTAATACAGTGAGTAAAGATCGCCAGGCAATGCGACGCCGGAGACAGCCTTCTGCAACGTTCGGAACTGTCTGCGTGAAGTTCATGTCTGTATGATGCGACTCAAATGTACGCGTGTGACGAGTGTCGGCGAGACTGTCTCCGGAGCGGACAGTGGACATTCTCTAATAGCATTCACCTAGGAGCATTCAGACAACGGACTAGCCACATGTAGGAATAAGTAAGTACATTAACATGGACAACACCGATGTTACAAGTTCAGCTCTCTCACCCAGAGTGGGAACTGATCCATTTCTAGCCAGAATAACTGGATGGATTAAAAAGAGAAAATCCCAAGATGCATTATATTTGTACAGGTGTGATACAATAAGGTATTGTTATTCATAGTGATGTGTGAATTTAATTACTTCATTTTGAAAGTTTTAAATTAATTCATTGAATATATTTCATGAACGATCGTCGGGTTACTTACCGTTAGGAACGGTTGGAGGTTTCTTTGTCTGCACTCGCGCTGTCGCATTATTAACCTGATTTGAAGTAAAGTCTATATGAGAATACGTTTGGGTTTATACCAATAACAAAAACATTGGCTGATTTTAATCAAATTTTAAACATCAAAAAATATTTTAATTTTTTTTAACAAATTTTTATTTTTCTAAAAATATTATAATTGCAAGGATATGGATAGTTTTCAAGAAGCACTTGATTAAATCTCGCAAATCGAATTATTTGTGAGACTCGAACCCACTTCAGCTTCTTTTTTAAAAGAGGAACATAAATTTAACAGTATTTTGTATAAACTTCTAATGTGAAAATCAGCCAATTGGATATCAGATGTCGTACGTATAGGATAAATACAAAAAATATACTAATATGAACTGATAAATATCAAACAAAAAGTGTTTCATTGAATTGAGTTTAATTTTAAACGTTATTAATTTAGCTGCAGACATCTGATATGAGAACATAAAATAAAGGAAACTTGGGATTTACTTTTGAAATTAATAAGGGATATTGAAGAATATTAAAGTGAGCATACTTTTCCACTCTTAACCACATTCACTCTCCTCTTAGGCGCAGACTGACTCGTCTACAAGACCACTTTTGAGCGCTTCTATTTAAATTTAAAATGAAAGATAGAATGGAACTAAAATTTGTTTAGCAATCTTACCTCTGCGGCATTGTGACGATACGGTTCGTTCTACATTTCTCTGTGAGACACTCTCTCTTTCGATCGGCATATTAAATGACCGTCTAGAGAGTAAAGGGATAAAATAAATAAGGTTTGTTTGTGGATTAGACGCCGGCATACTTAGTGCTAATATGCGGGACCGCGGCGCGGCACGCTAGCATGACAGTAACTACAGAGCAGACGAGCGCAGGTTGCGGTGGGCGGTGGGCGTAGGAGCGGGATGTTATAAGTTACATAGTGCTACGGATGGTATTCATTGAGTCATGCACACCTCTATCTTTCTGCCCTCAACCACGGTGCCGTGAAGACGCTCTCGTGCTCGCTCCGCATCACCACTATTTGCGAATGTTACAAAACCGAATCCCTGCATGCAAGACAGACAAAACATGCATTAAAAACAGCGTCGCTCAAAAAACAACGTGCAACAAAAATTAACATTTATGCATTGCATATTCTTTTTAAATATTCTAGTGAAATATCGAGAAAATATTATCGAGTCGATTACGTTGATACTTTGAGCGTATTCTAGCTGTATGGGTACACATAAGCGTTTGGATCACAGTAATAACTTAATGTATTGTCGCTCGACCTAGTAGTCTGTACTATTGGTAGGAGAGTTTGTATCACTGTATACAACGAGTCTGAAGGATTGTTCGACACTAATTCATAGACACTACTTACGTTATCAAAATGACAAGTCATTGTGTGAGATGTTAGCTGCGATTTGTTCTATACAGAAACTCACCGATCATGCAGTGGCTAAGATCAACTAATTGAATCTAGGAACACAGGTATACCCAAACGGACTTGATATTCCATTACGGAGCAACCAAAGTACGAAAATCAAACATCGATACAGGACTTAGTTTTACATATAGATGCTATTATTAAGTCAAAATGAACTAACTTTGGAATCATACCAATATTACACCTATATTATTTTACAATATAACATTGTGCATGTACTTTACAGTGCCCAAAACTAACACGGTAAACATAAGCGATACTTAAGATTTATTAGATATTGATAAATATACACCTGGTACATCCTAATTAATTACAATAGGTGAATCACACAAATTACTGTCAAAATTGTCGTAAATGGCATTCAGTACACGTTATACAATTTCGGCCAATATCATTGAATCAATAGATCGTGCTCAGACAAATGAAACTACTTACTTTCAATAAATGGTGATAACCCATAGATACAAAAAGCAGCTAGCACAGCACACAATACAGTGGAAGAGACGAGTTGTGAAAGTGGCAAACAAGTTGCTGATTGTACGAAACGCTTACACTTATAAAAGCAAATGACAGCTCTATTATTACCATTCTGAGTGCAAATACTTAACGTAAACATTAAATCTGGGCAGAGAGAAAGAGAAAGAAAAATAATAAGTAACGAAGAGGCGCGGGCCCGTCCGACGCGTTACCGCGGTACCCGACCGGACTGTAACACAACGCACACAGTGCAACAAGCTCTCGGTACGTGGACAGACAGTCGATCGACAGACGAGGAAGACACAAGTGACTCGTACAGCTCGGCCACATTACCGCCATCTCACTCGGGGCATTCATAACCAGCGTTACTGCGCATTATTTACCACTGAATAATTGTATTTTATTATAATTATGTTGTTATTTTCATACCATATAATAAGATTTAAATTTATATAATAAAATGATAGAATTTTTAGAACTGATTAAGAAGAAATGAGTTTTAAAATGAATCTAGTCTTATCTTACATGATTTTTATTATTATTTTATTATTTGTAAATAATTATATATTTGCAAACACAACAGCAACTGTAAGAACAAATTATGGGTTAGCCAAAACCGGTTAGAATTTCTCCCAAGTGAAAACGGAATGTTACCGAAGTTATACGAAAGAAAGCCAAACTAAGTGATGCACCCTAAAAGTTACTTCTAGGAAAATAACTTACATCATATAGTCATTGCGTTACATTATATAACATTGTGTTTCCAGGGTTCAGCAAAATATACATGCCCAAAACTAATAAAAATTATATTCCCTTGTTAGGAAGCATATGACTGAACGAATTTTTGTATTATTTATTAATAACATAGTGGACAGAAAATAGTAAGTACGCTGTCAATCTAATAGACTAAATACATCAGAATGACTGATCATCCAAACTACAACATAGATGCAGTAACAGGTTTGTACATAGCATATAATCATGTCATAAACATAACAAAGATATAAGAAAATACAACAGTAGAAGGATCGAAGCAGTTTGGACGATTGTAACAACCTCATTAGTGATGAATAATAGAGCTGTCCTGAAAATATGACTTAGGAAATCAGCTGTTATAGTGACGATGCATCATTCTCTAATACTGCATATCCCAATGTGAGGCATTGAAGAAAAAATAACTTGGAGCTATTATTTAAAAGAGTAAAATACTTGTTGACATGAGCGAGCATGGACTACTTGAGGGGCGTCACCAAACTGACACAAGGAAAGCAGTAAACACGAAAAAGCGTTCAATCCAATCAATTATTATAAAAATATTTCGATAATAACTCTTTAAATTTCATGGGAATTATCATTTACAGTGAGTTGTTTTTTGAGTATAATTGAAATGTAAAATTAATGTTGCTAAATATCAATATATTGCACCAATGACTTACTTCAGGTGCATCATTTTATGAAATATTCTTAATTTAAACCAATATGGATACTTGCTAAAATGATACAATAAGTATGTCGATAGTGCAATCAAGTAAATATAGTTCAGATTTGTTCAAAATCAGAATAATAGACATTATTATTCAATGATAATATACAATGCAATTAGAGATACTGCACCAAACATTAAAACCAATATGCTATGAGAAAGAAGTTTGTTTATAAACACAATAACATTATGATTATTTTAACTAAGCCCATTTGCCTTCAAATTTCTGTTAAGCAAGGAACAATTAATCAAATCGCATGACTTGAAGATCAGTAAACTTTAGAACATATTATTAGGAAATATTTGTATAAAATCGGTAGTTACTTTGGTTTGGGCAGCGTTATCTAACAATTGTTAGTAAGACCTCTTAGCTACTGCACTTCTGCTTGCCGTTATAGTTCATTACTAGACATTTATCAATGTTAATTTAATCCAAATGTGGCAAAGTCTAACAATACAAGTATAACAAGTCAATAGCTATGAAGTGCAAGATTGGTACGTAAATTAAAGGAATAATTTTCGTTTTATTTTTTATAATAGTCATAAAGCGAAATCATCTAAAGGAGATACTTGTAAATTTTAACCCTGACTTGCTATAACGAGGTTATTAAATGACCAGTTTTGAATTTAAAACAGAAGAGAAAATAATTTCGTCAGGCGTCACCTTGGCAGATGGCGTAGCCTAGCATGTCGATGAGTAGAGGCACCACGGGAGCAGTGCGTGAGACTCATAAGTAAATAACAAGAGCAATAATATCTGCTCGGGTAACCTTGACAAACACACTCGACGAGTCTGCCAGTCAAGAGAACCTTACTCTTGCCCTACTGCCTTGTTTAGACTTGAAAACATAATAATGACCTCGTTACAATGTACTGGCTATTAATTATTCCTTTAAATTACTTAAAGATTTGTAAAGAAACAAAAAGACGCTGTGTTTATAATATAATCTGATTTAAAAATACTATTGATGCGTTTTTTTTCGTCATTAATTTTCGAACCAAGTCGTAGTCAATTAAATGTTTTTTTGTTTCTAAACATAAAGACATTTTTATAAAGTGGCCACAATGAAATCTGTGTATCAACTGATTTCAATGAGCCACTTGATTTCCAGCGCAATGGCCGAAAATATTGCTTACCTTCGAGCCACGTTCATTGAAGATAATTTCTACATCAAGTATAGTGCCATATTGCTGAAAGGTAAAAGGTTGGAAATTAAATAGCTGGTTGTTTAACACCGATAACTAGTTTGGTTTCGCCATGCTTTAGGGGTAGAAAGTGAATACGTACCCCAAACATATTTCTTAGATCAGGGTCCCTAAATCTGAAGGGTATATTGGAGACGTGTAGCCGTTTGGGCTGCGACGCTTGTGAGACGGGTACGAGTGTCTTTTCGGGCGTGCCGGCCGCGGCGGCATTGCCGGCGGCCACGGCGGCGCTGACGGCCGCGGCGGCCGCGTGCGCTGCGGCCGCCTGCTGCGCCACCACGGCCGCCGCTTGCTGCGCCACCACCGCCGCCGCCACACTCACTGGGGTGCTCTCTTCATTTGATTCGCCTTCGCTTTGCTGGGGATGGCACATCATTTGGAATTAGTAGTGACTATAATACCGGTTTATTTGTCAGGATAAGCATTGAGCTAAGGAAGCTTTTAGTAGCTCAAGGGTTGGCTTTAGAATGGCCGAGGGATTGAACACGGCGAACTAGAAGAGGCTGTTCAGCATTGCAGAGCTTTGGGCTGCTAATTAAGAATTATTTAACAACAATAGTCAGTGTTTGACCACACATAGTCGTGCGGAAATGTTTCCCTCCCAATTCAATCACAGTCGATCAATACATTGGAACGAATCATGAACAAACACACTGGCAATCAAGACATTTAGCCACGGACGAAATGAGTCTAGATGCCCCAGAGACCGTTCTTTGTGAACCAAACAAACCACTCTAATCAAGTGTGTGGGGCACCTCTACAAAAAATCTGTAACAACTATCGCACATTACAATATTTATATGAAATATTTTTTAGATAGTTGACGTAGAAACAGATTGGTAGTAAAAGTATTTACAGACATGGGTCAGTTATCGAAAATCATCTGTCACTCTCCGGCAACATACGAGAGTGCCGCGCCATTTCACACAGCTGAGCAGGACATGAGATATTATGTTTCCCCAACCGAGAAATGGTGTAATACAAGCTGTCATATTTTTTGCAAGTTTTCCCTCTATTTAGGAAAGTAAATAGAACCGGATCTAAGGACCTTTCGAAGACGAGTCTTTGTTCTGTGTACGTCAGTAAAAAGATAGTGCATCTATTAATCATTATTCCTTTGCAATCTTACAAGCTCAGTGTTCAGGCGAGTATACCAAAAGTATTGTTATTGTTATCTATAAGCAGACATGCTGTGCCGATCCCAAATAAAAGGATAAAGATGGATGGTGTGATGGAAGGCAGGAGGAAAATGATCATGATGAGTCCAGTAGCAGGCCACACCAATCGCAGCATCAGTGGCATTTTTTGTAGATCCTCAGTAGTGCAGATATTGGATTGATCAGTGTTTTGGACACTCCAAAATATGGGACATTTTTTAATAGTTTCTATAATCTCCCATGTCGCTAGATCGTGCTTGCAGTGACCTACTTGGGCTCGCTATCGATTGATTAGGTGCTTTCCTCTTTTTTTTACGAATTATACAGGGTGTAACAAGACCCTTTTCGAAGTCGGGAATTGATGGGCTTAGATGTACTTTGCTCCAGAAATAGAGACAGCTTACCGTCCTCCTGGGAGCACTATCCAACAATGCTGTTTTTACAAGTGCTTGTGTGGTTGTTGTCATCGTTATGTTTTGCTGTGTCGATAGGTAAAATAAATATTTGAAACTTACTGAGTTGTTGTTTTGATTTTCTATTGAGTTCTGCGTGTGTGTCTGTGGCGGCGGTTGAGGTGAGAAGTTAGCTGGCGGTAGCGGCGCAGGTGGTGGCGGCCCTTCGCTCTTGACGAGCGGGGGCTGTGGCGGCGCGGCCGGGCCGGCGGCCTCGGCCTTCACTCCTGCGAGCGCGTCGCCGTTGGCTGCGAACTGCGCAGCGGCTGCCGCAGCCGCCGCCGCCGCAGGGAACGGGGTCGCCATACCCGTCCCCACCATATGCTGGAATTAACAAATAAAACAACGCTATAGCAACTGTTCAGTGTTCACCTATCAGCACCCTTAATGTGTCAGCAGAACGACATTGATCATCACAGAATTCAAAGCTATTTATCTCAGGGACGCGGTCTAGGTGGCTTATGTACTAATTCTGTCGTAATAAATAAACCCGCTTATAGTTGACGTTTCTGGGCTGCGAATCGAAATATTGACGCGAAGAACTCGTGCCAAAACACGAGCCGCCATGCACTGACTCCTTTACATACAGTAAAATCGCATGGTGCCAGGGCCGCAGAGTGTATTAGAACGTAGAGACCCGGACTAGAGACTTTACACGAATGAAATCTATTGCTTAAATAAAGAAAAAGTAATAAGTATCGCCTTAATCTGAAACACATTTTGAAAGACTTTTTCCGTGTGCCATATATACTTGATAATATTAGGAGGTATGGTATTTTTTTGAATAATTATGATCTTAGGTACTCACACAACGCAGAGAGTAAGATCTCATTTAAATGTCCCGAGCCTCAGGCCTGAACACCACACCTGCCTGTATAACTAGCCAGTTACCAGAGTTAAAATGCCATTGTTACAATAACAATTATTAACACACGTTAAAATACATTTAACGTGTGTAACCCAATGTACTGTTTTTAATTATTCAAATTAGTAGGAGTTAAGGTCGAATTTCCAACATGGCTGCGGAGCCTGTTGTTATTTTTAATACACACTCTCTCTCCCTTTAATTTTATTTTACGTCCCAAAAGCCTGTCGGTAACCAAATTAAATTGCGAATGAAATCTAACAGAGAGCACCCTCGGCCAGCGGGTGGTTCGTCGCCGCTGAAAAATGGCGGCCTTGGGCATTTAACATAACGGCCCAGCTTTCATCGCTTGATTAAACTTTAATGTATAAATTTCAGTTCTTCGTAGTATAATTACTACGTCTCATCAGAGTCCCTAACGTACATCATGACTAGCCCATTTTTCGTAGTTTTATATTAAATGCTACAACGCTACAAAGCAGTTTTACAGAACGGCATACAGCAAGTACTATCTACGTAGCGCAGCGCCGGATACGAGAAAATTAGGAAGTGGCCATTGGACACAATTGCATAGACTGCCGTCTGACTCCCGCTCGCTGGATCACAGACCTCGGAGCAAATTATCATATTGAAATGATGTACCTATTTGCTACGTACGAATAGGATTATATGCCTGTGACTGTGAAATCTCCCACAAATTCATGCAACACCACAATCTTAGATGACGTTCCTTCTCCACAAGACTTGTATTGAAATAATAGAATATAAATGAATAGTAAATATGAGTAATGTGCACTATAATACATAAAATATGTGGTTGTCCCGCAAAAAAAGAAAATAAGGATATCATTAGAAAATAAAACTCGTTTTAAAATTATTCCCATTTTTATCAACTCAAGAGACTTGTCCGTAACATTATTTAAGTGTGAAAACCAATTAAAAGAAGTTAAGTACGTACCTGCAAACTTTCAGTGAGCTTATGTAAAATTTGTGAAGCGCTAAGTCAAACGTAATAGTTGTTTATATTTACAGCAGTCAAACAACCATTAACGGGAGAGCGGGATTAAAGGCGGGTAGCGGGCAAATCCCGAGATCGTCCCATAGATTACTATTGTGCCCGTTTTCTGTACAAATAAATACATAATCTTCACGCCTGGGCTTTTAGATAGGTAAGTTTGACGTTTGCTGTCGGAAACATAAATTCGTCCCTAAGCGTCGTTGGTTTCCAGCGCCGAGTTTAACTTAATTCGATGAGAATTCACTTTTTTACACTTCCAGGTTTAAAAGACAAAATCACTGCATAGTATAAAACAAAGTCGCTTCCCGCTGTCTGTGCCTATGTATGCTTAGATCTTTAAAACTACGCAACGGATTTTGATGCATTTTTTTTTAATGATAGAGTGATCAAGAGGAAGGTTTATAATTATGTGTAATGTTGCACCCGTGCGAAGCTGAGGCGGGTCGCTAGTAATTAATATTTTAAATCGCATCTTAAGATTCGAAGTTTTCGAAACGGGAATTGAAACCCAAACAACAGTCGTAAGTAACGCAACGACAAGAATCTTGTTAAAGTTTCATAACACCGCCTCCTGCTTTAAAGTTAAAGTTACTAATCTGTTTTTGTGCCGGTACACAACACTGAATACACTTTTGCTAACTCCACTGTCAAGATTAAGTTAACTAATTAAAGCTCGGTTAGTTGGATTAAAACAATATTCTGTTATGTACGCAATAGTACACCTTTAGAAGTTCAACTGTGTATCAAGAATTTCTATTTAATAAAAAATCTTTGGCGGTTGAGCCTCTAAGGGTAAACTATGAAGTATGTTGAGGGTAAACTATGAAGTATGAATACTGGCAAATTTACCCAATTGATAAGTTCATCACGCGTAGACGGGTAGGCCTCCGGCCCTCCGCACACCGGAACCTCATCAATAATGATGCGACACCTCTATGTAGAACTTTTCGGAATGTACATACAAATAAATGAAAAAAGTTAGTGTGTTCTTCTTCTTATTACTTTTTCCTTTGTATCTTATTTATGAATATCCAAAAACTTAATTCCAGAAAGTAGCTATTTTTATTGTACTAAATAATTATTTCTTTTCACGTGAAATCTCAAAGCACAGTATTAATTAAGTGATATCGCACAAAGACCGCCTAACGGCTTCTAAATTCAAATCCCTTAACAATACGGTGTAATTCCTCCCTCAAAAATAAATATAACATTCTGTGAATAGCACAATTCTGCCATTGTGTTGCCTTTACAACAGACTAGGGGCTCCATTTTTGAATCAGCCGTTATCGTTATTCGTTTCTACCCCAATAAAAAGGTTTTATTTTCAGGTAAACAAGTAGATAATGTAAGTTTTGAATTGGCAGAGGCAATTCCCTTCTTTCTTTTAGACTTAAAATCTGAAAAGGGCTAACCATGGGAAATAATAATTAAAAAAAAAAAATGTACCTAGTCTTATACTTTTAACTCGCCACCCAGAGAGAGACATCAAGAGGTTGCTCTTGCTTTGGCGACCTGACAAGGCTGCAGACATGGACGTGAGCGCTATAGTCGCAAGTTGCACTTAAACTCCTGAAGCCCGCTTTCATAAAAAATAAAAGAAAAATCTAAAATTTGCGAGTGAATTTATATTACACGTGTGATTTGAAACTCGAGGCCCGTTTCTGTCTGAAAAAGCAACGAGCAATTTCTTTCGATAAAAGATCCGGAGGCGATACCGATAATGTCAATACTGGCAGCCTGTCAATGGGTGCTGGCAATAATAGAAATATTTTTAATAACGACCCCTTTGATGACAGTTGTACGACTGCTTCTATCGATTTTTAACCTCTCCAATTGGTCAGACTACAAAGAATAAAGCTCCTTTCTTTTACCTTCAAAGTACTTCTTGTCGGTTAATAAAAGTTCTTCGCAATATCACACAAAACACTGTAATGGAGAATATTAAATTAATCGCCAATAAACTAACATTTATCGCCAATTAAGTCTTGTTATTATAACCATAGCTACACTGGGAAAAGTAATAACTTCTGCAATATTTTGGGGAGAAGAAAATAACGATGTCCTGCTCAAGTGTGGCGATTCTTATTAAACTATACTACGAGTACCTCAACCTAATCCGCCAATAAAGTAACATGTGACTGTTGGTTATTTTTAAGACCGTACGAAACAACATGAGGCAATAGTATAGAAAAGAGAGTCATTGTGCCAAGACACTCGAGACGACATACGCAAGACTGAGTGGAGTGCCGCAGCTCTTCTGCGAGAGAACGAAGGGCACTTCGTTTTTGAGTTCTAATTTTCCAACCGCGACACCGCCAGCGACACCGGTCCGAGGCGGACGATGATTTAGTACATGTGTCAAGTTGCCTTAGCACCCCCCAGATCTTGTTGCTATTTATGGTAACACGACGACACAATACTCCGTGACTCATTCCGTAACAGCGAAAGAGGCTACGTATTTAAGCGACATGTCAGCAATACTCAACTAACTTCATGCATATTCTAGTCACATGGCCCAACGGCTACAACTTTATTTAAATTACAATACGATTTTTATAGCGTTAAGTTTATGTAAGAAGCCGAATAGTAGACTGAAGAAACTACTGAATAACTGTTAATAAAGTAAGTGATGATTTAGTAATACAAATATGTACTAGACAGTTATTATGTGTTGACTTTTAGAGATGAAACAAGATGGATGCTTCTGTACCCCATGGTGAATACTTGGAACAAGGATAGAATAAGCAAAGCACTACACATGTGGTGGGCCACCTTCCAGTTGTATCCGGCAGTCCTGTAAACAAACTGACTTTTTATAGAGCGCGCCTGCGATTCGTCTCGCGCAACCGCTTGCTTAGTCTCGTTTGCTTCGGAAACTGTAGAATATGTTTGTAAACGACTAGGCTCAGTTTATATTATCGTTGCTATATATACTCACTAAATGGCTACAGTTCTAATAGTATAGCCAGATTTCTTAGACACTACTTTATTTTAAGAACAGGAAGAACATTTAAGTTCATTTAAATTCTGATGTCGTTTAGTAGGCGCCAAATGTGAAGAGCACAGAGTATAACAAAACGTTATTTAATAGTAGTTTGATAACTTCGCGGTCACATTACTTGACGTTCATAAGACAAAAATATTTACGAATTTAAGAAAAACATTGAACGTGAAGTCTTAAAGCAGTATACACATTTCTGATCCCGTCGTCGTAAAAGTACAGGGATATGTTTCAGTCGCTACTCAGAACGAATGTATCAATTTTGCAACTCCCACGTGTATTAATAATGGTTCAGATGCGTACTGAAATGATGGAAGCAGAAAACACAATGCGCAACCAGTCTACGTTATCATAGCGAAATGTGTTATTTAGTATTCACTTGTTGTTATTATGATTCAAGGATAAGTAAGAAGAGATCACCAAATACCATAAAAATAATAAATTGGCTTTTGAGAAGCATGATTTAAGAAATAAAGGAGATCACCCATTTTGTTCGATGATTTGGGATATAAAAAAAAGTCAGCGGCCAGCAACGAATTATATTTTATTTAAATGGTGGTAAGAGTAGAATTTTTTTTTTGTATTGCGACAATGCTGTAATGAATTCGGGAACAAAGATATACAGCGATCATTAAATGAAATAAATTATGACCATCCACCATTTTGTATATGAAATAATTATTTATTATTCCACATTTAACAATGATTAGTGTTGACACATACAACAATACTAACTAGCCCATCTGTAGTCGTCGTAAATAGGATTAAAGAAAAGAAATTTAAGAAAACATCGTTTTTTTATTCTTAATACAGGTCTACATATTATGCATGTCGTCAGGTACTATGACAAAATCTAAAAAACCAGCCGGTCTTTGTAAGCCTTACAAAGACCGGCTTACAATGTAAAGGCACAACTAGGTGCCTGGTGGTTTGTAATTCTTACCTGGTATATATCTCCGAACCCAAATAGTTTACGACTTTGACGCCATATTAAAAAATAATGCGTTACACGTGTGCTTTATAAATGTGTAATTATTATTGATGGCGGCTAATAATTTTTATCCCAGAATGGGTCATCTCCTTTATGTATTGTAAAAGAAATAATTATAATCAGGAAAGAAATACTACATAAAATGTAAGCATATCATTATTTTAGTACATATCTCAGAAAAATGGGATCCGGATAGGTAAACAGAGCCATATTTTATTCGAGTTGAATGTGCAATGAGATGTCTTGAAATATGTACATATCCAGAACCTTCCTTTTGAATAAATCTGAAATTGAATTCTACAAGTCGAGGCATTCCCTGATGCAGGAGACGGTGAGGAACGTCCGATTGAAAATGTATGGACATCTAAGAAAACAACTACAGTCAACCAACCATAGAAATAAATTGTCGTTAAAACTACTTGATAAAAAGCAATCCTTAAAACTTGAATGCTCGAATAGGACGAGGCGCGGGCTGATTCACAATTAGGCAATTATACGAGGAGCGATTAAATGTAATTGAACACGACGCAAGTTACGGGCAACGCTCGGAGGGTCACTTGTTCAAAACATGCGTCATCTCGAACAATACATCTGGACGCTAATTATGATATCTCTGTATTATTCTAAAATAGCATTAATTTATTTTTGCGTCTGTACACATGGTAGCAAGTGAAACGTGCCAGTCGCTGAAGTTAAAGTATTAAGAATAAGCAGCAATTAATGTTTGTAAAATAACGATCAATGAAGTAAATTCGTGCAGTTATTTTTAGAAATCGTTAAATTATTATTTACGATACTTCTTCGTAGGTTAAATGTTTCATTGCTCCTCAATGTACATTCTTGTGAATGCAGTTTTAAGATCATAATATATTCCACTATTGAAGTTCTAGAGTTTTGTGTAAAACGAGAAAAATATGCGCTGAATTTATGATGAAAACCAAAAGGATAACGTTGCTGTTTTCTTTCTATTTTCATGCAAATGAAAATAACGTTATTCACATTCATACCACAACTACAGCCGATTAGTTCAATATGATGGTACCCAATACATAAATCATGAATTATGTACCTTGTTGAGTTTTCCCGCTTACAAAAACCTAAAAATCGTGAAAATTTCAATGTTTGTAACTGTTATATCTGTTTACTTTTTGCCCCCCGTAGCATGACCACCGTAGACGCGGGTTTTGTCGACGGAAGAATAGACTAAATGACAGATTTCTGATCGTTGTATTATTCTAAACTTCAATCCTATGATACGCACCACAGCTCGAAATATTTCTAGATATATTTTCCCGGCTATTTGCTCCGAGAAGAGTTCAAAGAGTTCAATAAACCTCTATATTTAGCAGATGTTAGCGCTTTCTACAAACGCGACGACGATAAGTAACTAGTAATAAAATTATGCGCTGCTTAACAAAGAATTAGAGCAGCGATGCAGCTGCAACAGTTCCGAAGGAAAAAATACATCAAGCTAAGTGCAACTTTCAGTACCCGCTTGATTGATCACCAAACTTTGAATGATGTTAGTGTGATGAAAACTGTGAAAGGTTTATTCATTATGGATATCGCGTCCTGAATGTGTAACATATCTAATCTGTGGGAACCAGTTAGGATTATTATCAATTGTATATTAGATTATTAGTTCATTAACGTACGTAACCATGCTTTCCTTGTAGCTTAAACTGAATTACTTTTGTTATCATAACGATGAATTTAACCAATTCATTTATCATAAGTCCACATTGTGTTCTATACTCATTACAGCCATTATTCAGATCAATTATTTTCAGTAATAATGAACCAACATGAGGACAATTCAAATATAATTAGATACTCAGTATAGTTATCGAAGTAATAATTGTTCACAATAGCGTGGATTAATGACAAGCCGCTTCATTGAAGTGTGTGGACTGTGGATGCTGGTGTAACTCCCTGTCCCTCCTCACCCCCGCCCCTCATGTTGCTCCCCCCCGCCCTCGTGTGCCACCCGCGGCCCCCCTACTACCCTGACACCCTCACACTGAACAGATGCTGAGTCTGATCTGAGTAAACACAAACACAGACCCCTTTTAAGCCGACGGCACGATAAAACTACACAATGAAAGTAATGATATCCCTTGGCGTTTAACTGAAATGTGCTATTACAATGAAAATGTCCACATCAATTTCGTCTTTTGATAATTTTATAAGAAGAAAGTGAGAAAATCCTGTTGAAATACAGCTTAATCGTCTTATGTAATAAAATAGCTAATCTGTAAAATAGCTAGCTACATAATTAAAGTTCACTTTGGATGTTTAACAAAATAATTGAGTTGATACTGTGACAGCGAGTAAGTACTCTATTAACATCATTTTCCTTCTCGTCTACTATAATTAATTAGTAATTTCGGAATATTTTACACTTATTTAGCTTGCGGTATCGGTGTGATGAATTTTTAATAAATTCTGGTACGATACCTGAAATTATTAAAAATTCAGACATAATATTGAAAATGTTGCAAAAGATCTTGTAATTTTTTAATGATCACATGATTTTCTCGCCATAGTTGTCGTTATATGAGTCACCGTGAGTAATGAGAGTTCATGGAGTTCATTTCGGAGAACTATTGCTTAGTTGCTAACACTTTGAAACAGAAACATGTTTTCATGTTGAGAAATAATTTTCAGTAGCAAGTTCCCAATATAGAAATGTCGTAGGATTATTAGAATCTTGTTCGGTCTAAAAAAATAAAATATTTATTTGATAGACCGATTGTTTTGATTTTAGGCAAGGAAATTGATTGATAGATACATTAATTTCTTCAGATAAATAACCAGTTTTCAATATTCGAAAAATAATAATTTTCTTCTAATGTCTGTGCATGTTTCAGTACACAAAACAAAAAAGCTTTTGAAAAAACTGGGAAGATACTTGAACTTATGAATGATAAATGATGTTTATTTTGCAAATAGGTTTTTAATAACACTTTTACACGTCTCTTTTTTTTAAACTAGATGGGGCCGGTGTTTCGTACCCGACTACTCTGAGAAGAAACAGCCGAAACAAACTCAGAGGTCATAGTCTCTTTTAAAGTCCAGACATAATCTTGGTTAACTCACATGAGGACTATGCAGATTAGTGCCTGAGATGGTTTTTTGAAGAAAGAACCACATAGATTTGAGTGGACCTGTCCAGTCAGTGCAAGCATTTGTCAGTTATCGTGTACCTCGACTTATAACTCAAGGAGCTCAACGACACGACGAACAATACCAAAGAAAGGACATTTGGGTAGGTCGCTTGTAGTACTCAAACTGCCAGACAATCGTGGAAAAAATTAAAAACGAACAAACAAAAAAAAAAAAAAAAAAAACCCACATGGTCCTCACATTCACTATAATCAAATAAAATTAATACACAATACTCTACAAAATAAATGTCATTAAATGTGAGCAATAAAAAATAAAAATAAAAGTAAAATACTTAACAAAGTAAGTATTCATGTCAAATCATTAAATATAACACGAAAATTATAAAACAAAATAATAATAAAATACTAAAAGTATTCATGTCAAATAAATTAAATGTCACAGTGTATATGAGAAAGGAATCAATAATAAGCAAGCGAAGTCCGAAATTTCGACATTCACAGAGTAAATTTAATTGGAGCAGCTTAATCCCAAGCCTTTTTATCTTCTAGTGATTTATGTTATAGTAGGCTTTCAGACATAGCTTCCGTTTTATAAACGATTTGAATTTATTTAGGCTTAGTAATCGAATATGACTCGGAAGTTTATTGTAAAAACGTATACATTGGCATCTGAACGTACCCCCTATTCTTTTAGCCTCGTTGCAGGAACAACAAATTTGTGTTTGTTCCTCGTATTTATGTTGTGGATATCACTGTATTTTTTAAACAAATTAATATTTTTATGTGTTTACAAAAGGTTTTCATAAATGAATTGAGAGGGGACAGTAAGTATATTAATCTCTTTAATTTTTTCTCTGAGGGTGTATCTAGGACTTAATTTATAAATTGAACGAATTGCCCTTTTTT
Source organism: Eugnorisma glareosa (assembly GCA_947578425.1). Classification (NCBI taxonomy): domain Eukaryota; kingdom Metazoa; phylum Arthropoda; class Insecta; order Lepidoptera; family Noctuidae; genus Eugnorisma; species Eugnorisma glareosa. The sequence continues at coordinate 12,287,608 of OX387966.1, read as the reverse complement.
GCAAAACAAATATTGTCTGAATATCGGCGGCATTGCCCCACAAGAGAATACCGTACGACATCACACTGTGGAAATAACATAAGTAAACTAAACGGGCTGTCTTTAAATCAGTTAAATCACGAATTTTTCTAACGGCGTATGCTGCAGAGCTAAGTTTTTTTGACAATTTGTCTATATGAGGGCCCCACTGAAGCTTGGCATCCAAAGTTATGCCTAAGAACACTGTGTTATCTTCCGGTTTCAACTCTTTTTCCTTGATTAGTACACTAGTTTCCACTTGTCTTACATGGGGTATCGTAAACTTAATACATTTAGTTTTTTTCTCATTTAGGAGTAGATTGTTAACATTAAACCAATTAACGACTTTTGCCAGGGCGCTATTAACATCTTCCGTAACTAGCTGCTGACGTTTAAGTTTAAATAAAAGAGAGCTATCGTCTGCAAACAACACTATGTCATGATTATCCTTTATGAGGTAAGGCAAGTCATTTATATAAATAAGAAACAAAAATGGGCCAAGAATTGAGCCCTGGGGTACCCCCATTCTTACTACGGAACGCAATCGAAAGCCTTAGACAAATCGCAAAAAAAAATATTGAAAAATCTTTGCATTTGTTCTAAAATTAGTTTTTCAAAAATTTTACTGAAGGTGGGGTAGTACAGAAATGGGTCTATAATTAGTAGGGTCTGATTTACTACCCGATTTAAACAATGGTATTATTTTACTATTTTTCATTAGATCAGGAAACTCACCACGGTCAATACAATCGTTAAATATTACAGCTAAAGAAGGAGCTACAATGGTTATAATGGACTTAGCAACGTCCACAGAATGACCCCATAGATCGGCGGTCTTCTTAACATTTAACGTGTGAAAAGTTTTAATTATATCTTTACAGCTGACATATTGAAAATTAAATTCGGAATCACAGACTGAAACGTTTTCCTTTAATAAAGACTCGGCAGCAGCAGGTGACGAGTTTAGCGATTTAGTAGTCGATACGGGAATTCCGCAAAAAAAATTTCAAATGCTGTGGCAACTTGAGTGTCTGATTTTAAAATATTATCGCCAACAGCAAGGCTGTAGTCACTATCTCGATTGCAAGACTTTCCCGTTTCGCTATTAATAATGTTCCATGTCATTTTAATTAGGTACATAACTTACTACTGTTTTTAATTGTTGAACTCAATTAACGTGACTTTGCTATAATTTTTTTTTTTAAATACCTTAGAATAATTCTTAACATATAACTTAAATTCTACAGTGTTTATATACGTCCGCTCTTCATACAGCTCATAAAGTCGTTTTCGACTCTTATGAATACCAATGGTGGCCCAGTCGTTGAAAGAAGCGTTACTATTAACAGAGATTGTCTTAGGAACAAACGTGGTTTTAAATTGTGTGCAATACATACTGAAAAAATCGGTATATTGTTCCTTGGGATCACCGTTATTTGACAAAAGTGGTAATTTAGACAAAAGTTTAGTTTTAAAAGTTTCCAGGTGATTTTTAGTTTTTGGATTAACAATGATATCCTTCTTGATGACTTTCTTGTTTACATTTGGAATTGTGATCAATTGCCCACAATGATCTGAATCTATTAAGTTAATAATTACTGTGTGGGTAGGTATAACATCTGCGTAAATATTATCGAGGCAAGTGGCACTAGTGGGGGTTATTCTAGTGGGCTCCAGAAATTTGTTTTCAAGATTGTATGACTGAAACAGGCTTATAATTTTAGTACTTAGCCCAGATTTTTCTAACAAATTAATATTAAAATTTGGATATATATATATATATATAGATTATGGACTTCTTAGAATTACAGATTTTATGCATCACTTCATCCATTACCTTTTCAAAACATCATACAACCCTGAAGGAGGTCTATATACACTTAATATGATAAACTGCTCCAATTCTATACAGGCTATTTCAACTGTTCGCTCAACAGATAGGCTTACAAAGGCTAGGCTAGGTTAGGCTTCCTTGCGGTCGTTAAATTTAAGCTGATTATTTACTAAGATTAATGCGCTGCCATGTATAGCATTTTCCCTGCAGAATGAACTACCAACCTGGTGATTACTAAAATTGAAAATTAATTGGTGACACTTAAGCCAATGCTCCGTTATACAAAGAATATCTATGTTGTTACAATTCAGGAAAAGTTCTACTTCTAATTCTTTGTTCAAAAATCCTTGAAATGAAAAACGAACAGCTATCACATTGCTCATGACGTAGTTTAAAGAAGGGTAGTTGTTTAATATTTCAAATGTTAAGTGAATGCTCCCAGATTTGCGTCCGGGATTGGCCCTCTCCGGCATGGATAGAGCTTGGGTTTGAGCGGGATTTCTTCTGGTGAATATTATTTTGTATTAATATTCAACAGTTTGCAGCGGCGCTACGTGACCGGGAGAGTATTTACAATGCTTAGCGAAGCGCGCAACCCAGCCTCCACCCGGCCACCTAATGCCGCTACCTACACCGACATCATGCATATGAATGATCTTGACGGTCCGCGATACAGATTAACGTTATTTGAGCACCAAATTATCTATTACACTCATTTGCTTGGCTGGAGATAATGGCACATTCAATTAAAAACGCATGAGCTACGCTGCTTCAATATGCGACACCGAATCCAACAAAATGTACCTATACAAATTAATAAAATGTATACACGCAATGTATTCTGTGATTTCCTAGACCTTCCTTTTTCCCGAATCTTTTGTTTCTTGTGTGAGGATCAAGGATCCTCACCGAACTGATTCTGTGCATAAATCATCACTCAGTAAATGATTGGAATTGATCTTAAATTGAATTGAAATTGAATTAAAAAGGGTAAGGTGCATCTGGTGAACTACTCATGACATAATTTGGCCGAATTTTTGAGTATGAATGAACTACCGATATATGAATAGTCCACAGCTACATCTAACTACAGATAAGTAGTACAAATTGGCTTGACATAATGATAATAAATTACCCGCATTTTATTCTACCGATAAAAAACATTAGGTTTCATCATTTGTCATGTTGTAACAATACGCAGATTGTGTCGGGTGAATGCGACCCGAATCCCGACCCCACTTAGAATGCTGTGCGTACATGTATACAAGGCCGATCTGAGGGCGTCACTCGGTAATGTCCTCGCAACAATGGAGATGGGCATTCAGCGCTCACTCGTAAATGGCGGGAATAGCTCTCTTCCGGGCGCTGCAGCGTCGGCAGCCGCTCCGCTCCGAGCCAATATCCGTGTGAACACCGCTCTATTATGTTATTTAATTTACTACACAGAAAAAACTACTACAAGACTTATGTTAAAGAGAAAATACAGAAAATCTAAAGGAAAATTGAGCGTAAAAAGAAAGCGCATTCTGAGCTAAACGTGCTTACATTAAGAACCAAGTTGAAATAGATTGGAAAATTAGATTTTTTTGCTTTGATTTTAGCTGGTGCTTAGTATAAGCATGTTTTAACTAGTCAAGCAATAGGATAAACTTTTAAAACAACGAAACTTCTAGAAAATTGATTCTATTCTAATTTTAAATGTATCAGGCGAAAACTGAATTACTGACTGTTGTAGAAAAGATATAAAATAATGCACTGTCATGTTACCGGTCCCATAAAAATGTGGGATACTATCTCGAGTGGCAATTACTCCTCCGCAATGCTTGCACTATAAACCGCGACCGCTCTCATGTTTTAAGATCTATCTTGAATTTAAGTTTACCCTAGATGGCGTTTAGGTATATTTTGACCTCGATTTTCAAAATGGCGCCCGCAAAAAGAAGTTTTATTCGGGCCTGGATTATTGGGAAGCAAAAAAATTACACCTTGTAATAGGTATGTACAAAGAGTTGCCCATTGAAACATCAACGCAGCACCAGCGAATTTTGAACAGCAGGTTTATTTTTTAATTAAGGCTTTCAAGGGCTGACACTGACAGTTAGTATGAAAAACCGTTATTTTATTAAGTAAATTAGTGAATTAAAATATAAAACACGCGTTTCAGGATTGAGATAGTCTAGCCTGAGAGGGGTAAAATGGAGCATGAAAGTTTCTGGGAAGAGTTCGAAATCTGCGGCAACTAGTACTAGGATCATATTCATAACTTTCAGGGCCGCTTTTGATCTACAACGCTTTAGCTGGAACTAAAGATGTAATTGTACAGATTGATGAAAGATAACAGTCGAATGATTGAAAGTTACAAGCCCGAAATGAACGTTTGGGTACAGAATGGATGGTTTGGGTTCACCCCTACTACCGTAGTTTTCGTGTTCGGTTCCACACGAGAAGCCCGAAGAGCGGGATCATTTGACTTGGCCCAGTTTGGCTTAGTACCTACCTCTTTCTGAGCCAGAATACATTATTTTCCCAGCTGGAAAGTCATTCTAAAATTACAATTCGAATTATTTTGTGGATTAAATCGGAAAATATCCCATCTATCCACGTAGATACTAGTTTTGTTAATGGTCCAGTAATTTGCTAGGTACTTTTACTGTACTACATACACACTATGATCTTTTTTAAATGAAAACCTTTTGGGACAATACTAAAAATGCCAATCATTAGAAACTTCATCCAAATTAAAAATACGTATCTATTATGCACTTTTAAGTAGGTATTATCTAGCTGAACTGACAAAAGAAAACCGATTTTAACCGATGCATATTTCCGAAATAAGAAAAAACTCAAGTTGCTGTAATCGATATTATGACGGAGGGTAACTGCTCCACAACAGGTACCTCTGTATAAATATATCATCAATAATTCCCATCTCCATTCGTCCCCACACGTCGCGCGTCGGCCTGCCGCTCAACGAATTACCGGAATCAATAAATATTTGATTACATTTTGAACGGCATTTTAGGGAGAACAGAATGTGTCAATAAAGAAGATTCCAAATTCACATTATTTACTTTGGGTCAAATAAATATTTGTAAATTCCTCCGGTGAAATTAACGAATCTCTGTTTCTTGTATCCTAAATATTTAATTTTAGCTACATTTTTAATGCTTTACGAAGATTGATAGGCAAAGAGACCGTTTCTCAATTTGACGACTCAACCTCAGTCAATAAACTTGATTTCCATTTTAGTTAAAGAGCCTATTACAGGACGTGAATAGGCCCCTTTAACTTTGAAATATTCTGGATCGTGCACTCCCCCAGACATACTTCTTCCGCTGTGCTTTTGAGTGTGACAGAAATGTGAATTAATAATGTATTGGAAGCCACAGGATGAACATAACATGCAGTTAGTAAGCAGAGTACGTGCGCCTGTTAGTTATGTATGCAAATCAGGTACGCGTATGGCAACTTCACGCCAATACGAGTTGCTATTCACACCGTCATATTATTATATCGTTACTATTATCTATCGACAAAGATCAAGACTGTCTATTAGAACTTTTTACAAGCGTAGGTTGCCTACTATTTCGCTGAGAGCAGCATCAAACTTTAAATAAATAATACGTAATTCAAATATTGGATTCCGTTATTCATTCAAAAATTAATAATAATACCAACCAATTACCCTCCCACTGTAGGCCAGAGGCCTCTTCTCATACAGAGATAGTACTAAGCATTGATCACCACTGTTGCTCAAGGATTAGATTGGAGATTTCAAAATTATATTAATTAGATTTCATGAATAAATAACTAAGAAAAAAGGAACTTAATTAATGTATGTATTATTGAGACAACAAAGTCTTTAGACAACATAATTTCCCTCCGGCCGTTTTCGCAATAAAAAAAACCATTAAAAAGAAATATAACAACGAAGAATCATAAAACATAATCGGTAAATAAATTAATGCAAACAGTTAATTTAATTACCAATTTTGTTTTAATAAAAAATGTATTTACATATTATAAAGTACACCAAGGGTTTTTTAATGAAATTACCTATCGCTTGGGAATCCAAAAAGTAATTATACCGGCTAGTCTACATTACCTATACATATGCATACAACCAGACAGGTTCAGGTTGTCTGCAACATTCCTGATCAGAAAGAGTTCCGCTCCTTGCCTGGCAGAAACAGATAATATGCCAACCACGTATTCCGCTTTATATTTAGATCGATGTAAAGTAATGCACTGCAATACACGCTTGGCTTTGAGTATTTCTGATCGTGAATCAGACTGAAGAAATTAATGGAATGCTGTCCGTACCAACAGGCACCAAACAATTACCGAAATACATATAAGAATACTGTTTTACAAATCGATTAGATAGGTACCGATTTCAATGCCGTACCTAATTGCTAGAAATATTTTCCCGGAAAATTTTCACAATTGCTGTTTGAACGGAAAATGTAGAACGCCATCGTTGAAGCGTTAAAAATGATGGTGTACTATTACAGAGGAAAAAGAACGTTGACGTTGGTTGCATCACGGGGCGTTCGCTCGGTTCGCCGAGCCAATCTCTTTGAAACTGCACCCGAGGTCTACCCTATTTAACGGACCGCCGATCGCGTTAATTAAGCGTTTTCAATTTATATGCTACATTTTATGTACTGGTTACACTTACATAATACGACGAAAATACAGCAATGAAAAACTTTATATGAAAATTCACACGATATGTTAACGTGAACGTTTTCAGGAGGGTTCTTGATGAAAATTGAGTAGGGTAGGCTGTGTAGGCACCCTATATTAAGTATATGTGCTTTTAGCCGTTATTTTGGCTAACATGAAAGTAATATAATGAACCAGGTTCAAGAAATAATGCCCTCGCAAAATAAGTACGTATACCAAAAATCATGACTATGCTGGTATAAGTATTTCACATTAATTAGACAGACACATAGTTACATGGAGTAATATGCATACATACATACTTATACATAATAACAAGATAGATACTTCTCCTCATGCTATATGTATAACCAAGGAATTTCTCCCGGCGCACGCAGGCAAGCAGGCATCTCACGCGAATGGTCACGCCACGCAACATAACATGGAAAGTAGGTATAGATCTTATCAAATAAGGTTGTTGACGATTGACTGTTTGTGCTTATAATAAAACATAGAAATCAGTTCAGGGATTTTTTAATAACGGCGAGTAAACAGTTCAGTTAATTACTTGCTACTAATAATATAAAGCGCTATAGGATAGAATCAAAGAAAAAATCGGCAGTTTAAAAGCAAAAAAACGATCAGGCAGAGAAAACAACAAATTCTAGCGATAGTTATCCCGCGCCTACGTCCTCTGTTCCATATTTATAATATCAAACTGCTGTGACACTCGAATTCCGAGTAAACATACTGTCACGGTAGTGTCAAATGATGTAAAGAAATCCAGTGTGACGGAGCCCGTCTTCGTCCGCTCCGGCAAGTAATCCTGGCTGACAAGCTATAAGTGGTCCGAGCACCTGGCCCCGAGACACAACGCTATCACTTCACCTACGGGAAATATTGATCTTATTTGAGCTTGATTAACTTTGTCGTTGTCGACGATGCTAATAATACCCAAACTCTGGCACCGGTCCAGGCGAGGTCTTAATGGTACTTCGATACACGATAATTTTCAAAGGTGACACACTATATATTTGATTCGATTTGATTCATTATAGAGATATTGCACTAGTTCGCAGGAGGTATCTGTACATCCTCGCCTTTATGTAAATTAGTGACACCCCAATTAGCAGCGTTACAATCTGTGCGTATGTTCGTAGGGCACGCACGCCTAGCTGCCCCATGGGCCTTCTTAACACCCTGCGTTCACAAACCTGAAGCGACGAGTACGTACAGCTTTGTTTTCAGGAATTATTATTGAATTCTCGCTACTTTTAACGATTTTACATACTATAACGAAGCAGAAAACATTTAAATGTATTCCATAATTATTCGAGGGCAATATTCCAATTTAAACTCCGCATACCGAACGTCAACAAAAATATGCATTCGATGCATATGAACTGCATAAATATAAGTTGGAAACTGAACGCACTACTATTAATGTCTGCTTATAAAACCAGATTTGCAGGTTACGCACAAAAAGATTCGCGATTAGCTGGACAGGTAGTACAATCGATTAAATATTTAAAACATGTTTGCATGCAAAGCGGATACTTAAGTTTGCAAAGCGGACACTTAAGTTTAATAATGTCTTGATTCTTAAACGAAAACGTTTGGTCGTCAACACTTCTTAAGAATGCTGAGTAGGTACCTTTTGTTTTTACAATCCGCATCAACTCAGTTTATGATTCTTCTCATAAAATATGAACAGAAAAACAGGTCATTATCTAAACTGCTCTTGTTAAAAATTACGTAGCTCTAGCAGCTAGCTTCATATACGACAACAACGACATAATAAAAATCGTGTGTCGAAACATCAATAGAATAAGTAAATAATGAATAAATGTGTAATATTATGTAATAAATAACATTACGTGTACAGATCAAAGCGTGTCTGGTGTCTCGGAGTCGACTCCTGGCCTATATCAATGTCACTTGGAGATTGAGGCAATTTAATTTATTTATTACATAAGGATTTTGATGAGATTAAACTAACACATGCAGGGTTAATACAGGATGAGATGAAAGCGTCGAATGGATAGCGCGAAAGTAGGACCAAAATTATCTCAAACAATGAAGAAATGCCAACTGAAATATTACTGTTCATAATCAGTACAACGCCCATGTATTGTATACCACAAAATATGTAGGTAGCATTTCAAGTGCTTGTGGAAATTGAAGCATATAGGTACTCGTACGTGAAAAAAAGCCGAAGAAAATCTTTTGTAACGCGCCGCACATATTAACCTTGAATTTTACTTTTACCCTGAGGTCGTGTTCATTTTCACTTAGCTATTGTTAACGTAATTTTCTTCTTTTGCGCACGGAGATTTCCTTGATTACAATATTATACACGTTAGCAACCAGTTTTGAGAAACATCGCAATTTATTAAGTAAGTAACGCTACGTTTTGACATAAATCTACTAGAAAAGGTGAACACATTTAGGTTTATCTAATAGAAGCGAAACATTAATTCGTTCATCTAAAATGCTTTGATCTAGGTACTACTATATTATAATCATTAAACTGAGAGGACAGATCTAATAATTATAAGAAAACAAGAAATACACATATATGTATAGAGAATCCGGGTTACACGTTATTATTGTACCACTAGGCACAGTGTATTATTGCGTTCTACGGAATTAAATGTCAACGATAAAAAAGAAAATTAACCTCTCGCTTAAGAATAAGAAAAGGAAGCTTAAAAGTACTACGACGTTTTAAAAATGAAGGTTAGTCGTGCGAGCGAGTGAGTAGACGTTCCTTGTTTAATATAAATTGAATTGGCAGACATGAAATGAGACCAGCTAACTTACGGTTAGTAAATTATAAACTAGTAATCATTCAGACATGTTAAATGTGAATGCATCCACATGCGTAAGTAGTGCTAAGTAATAAACGGTAAATACCAGCAGGGTAGGTGTTCCTGAATCGATGACATTGCCGTTACCCACCTGAAATAAACAAAACTCACTAAGTGACTTCTAACTTTGATTAGGTGATGTATTTATGAGGTTATAACAAGTCGTTCACGTGACATTGTGATAAAGTCACCGATGGAAAGAATCGATCAAACGATTCTGTTGATTTTGTATATCATAAGTTCTTCAAATAGTTTAATCTTATCAGAGAGCTGACAATAGTGTCTGATCTCAAAGTAAACAACGTAAGCATCGGCATCGGCTGGATGTTACGTTACATTTTAATCTATTTCGAAATAACTAGGAGGTTGTTGAGTGATGGCACTAAGTTATGCATAATGTTTTCGCAATCCCAATGAAGTTGTTGATATAGGTACCTAGGTAGGTGTCAAGTTGAGTAAGTGATTAATGGTTACTGAGTAACCCTGGCCGGAGGTGCACGCCTGATAGCGATTTGACTTGCCAAACTTTAATATGGAGACAAGACATAATTTATGTATCAAAAATCGTAGGCTTGGGGAAGCCTCAAAGGATAAATAAAACGTTGAATTAAAAAATGTCGTTAACTTGTCTTCCTAAATCACTTTGTAATTCTGTAGTTAGCACCCCTAAATAAGTACAGCATCATATTGATGGTGTTGTCACGTGTGAAGGATAACGCCATTAGAAGCACTACGGCTAGGCAAACAAAGAAAGATGCTGGAATACGATCCTCCACTAACTAAATATAAAAGTTGTAGGCTTTTGCAACATTTTCCCGTTAAGGGAATAGAAACATACGCTGAACCGTAAACGCAAAACTTCAGTACACAGGGAAGCTCAACTGTGTGAACTTTAGGAGTACTATCTCGACCATCATAATATGAACATGACGAATTATGAAATGAGTAAATCAAGACTAAGTAAATCAGAAATACAAAAGCCAGCTAAGTGCAAATCCAACGTTCTTACCCATTTGTTCTGCGCTATTTATGTAACAAACGTAAAAACAAAGTTCGAAAAGCTTTCTTTTTATTAAAAGAAAACAACACTGAAACATAATGGATTAAGTAGACTGCAGATTAAAAAAAGTCTGATTCCCTACGAGTTCTTTTTGCTTATTTTGGAACGGAACAATGCAAAAAATTTGAAGCCACAGATGTTAGTTAATAGATTTACCGATATCTAAAAGAATTAACATACAATTTCTCTTTCTCTGGCCGAGCATGTTTTTTAACAGGATTGAATAAAGGAATTGTTTTTAAATAAAATACATTTTGATTGAGTTAAGAGCAAACGTAAGCGATGCACTTTCGACGTCAGGTATTGCATTGCGTTATAGAGTCCGATGGTCGAGTCGAGAGGCGTCGCGACGCCGCCGCGCCGCCGCCGCCCGCGGACCGAGCAACGTTGGCACGATCCCAAATATTTTTCATGCGCCTCACTCTACACCGGGATAAGTTGCCCTATTCACCTGAATCGGAATACGAATACATTTAAAATCAAAGAATAATTTATTTATAAATATATCGCCGATCCCGTTGCTCAATTGGTACAACGAACGCGCATCGATCCTTTTAAGATTGGTTTCTGTTTGTCGTAGATGGCATGTTTGACCCTCCGATATCAGACTATCCTCGTAATTACATTTTCCTCGAACATTCGCTTAGAGATCAATAACGGAATAAATAAAAGAATTACTAGTGAGCTGATAAAGACAATTGTATTCATCATAATTTGTTAGTGTTGTTTATTTTCCTTATCTTCGAGGACGAGGACATAAGTAAATCTAACAACATTAAGTTACGCGGAGCTTCTGAACTATGTACATTCATCATTAATGAAGTGGTGGTTAACTAGGGCTAATTGATAACACGTAACATGTACTTATAAATCATCCCGAGTATACGGATTAATGTGTATACTCGTACATCTGTTTAGAAGTGAGCGCGTCACGTCTGGCGGCCCTCCACTACACGTTTGCAAACAATATTGCACAAATCGTGCCAGATCCATTTACTACATATTTTTCATACATTACGATGTAAACTCATTCTGTGAGAGAGTTTATACCTAAAATGTAAAACAGAAAATGTTTATTTTTACTTCGCTTGTTTACAGCTTCGCTTCTATTTCAGAAGATATTCAAGCATCAAAATTGTCTGATGAAAGTACACCAGATTTGTAAAACTGTATACATTTTTGGAACAGTAAACGCATTATTTCGGAGTGGATAAACCATCTAGATCATCCTAAGAGTTGTGGTTTGTGGTATTTGACACTCAAATAAGTTTTTCAGTGAACCTAGAGAAGTGTTTACACTTCAGTGACAAACTCGCTTCACCACTGTGGTGAGGGTGACTGCATTGTAAATGTAATGCTTCTTCTATTCCTTTCTTCTTTCTTTTGTTTTTGGGCCAATTCGCTAGTCAAAAACGACGTAGGACTACCTCCTTTTTGGCCAGCGAATTTGCCAAAAAACACCTTTTCGTCACATTACAATGCGAGTGCTACACAATCAGTGTAGTTTGGAATTCCTGTACTAAGTTTTCAAATATACTGCCTCTTGTTTCACGTTTATTTATCTATACAAAGAGGTAAAATCTGACTGTAAGTTTGTATGTAGGGAGTAATCTCTGGATCTACTGAACCGATTTTGAACATTATTTCTACTAATAGGAAGCTACATTATTCCCGAGTGCCATAGGCTATATTTACAACGTGCCCGTATGATAATTTCCGACAAAAACGCGAGCGAAGCCGCGGGCAACAGCTAGTTATTCAATGTGGACGTGGAACGAATAGCGATGGGTAGGTAGCGCTCCTGAGTGGGCGTTGCCAGTGTGTGGATGAGCGATGGATTGTTATAATTTTTACGATGTTCAATTTTTCATAAACTTACTGAAGGGCAGTAATTTCGTAAGGAAAGTAACTAGGTATGTGCTTGCGGTTTCCATGGCAGGGTCAATATGCTAATAGACATTGTAAATTAGAATCGACAACAATTAGAACAGATTAAGATAAGTACTTAGTAACGGTACATTGACAACAGCAGGGATATACCAATTAAGTGTGAATAAGACGTTAAATTAAAATATAAAACAGTTAATGAGTAAGTACTTTTTTATGGACAATTAATCGTTTTATTTCTTTGTTGTTCATTCCTTAATAAATTGCAGCTATAAAACCTTTCGTGAAAGACGCGGTGCTTTGAGATAGATTTTATTAATTAACTTAAGGTGGATGCGCAAGGGTAGCCCGCGAAATTTAAATTTTCTCAAGTTTATTGCAATTTGCAGGTCAGTGTCAAGTTGTACGTTGATGAAAATATGAATCGCGCCAGTAACACGTATGGAGTTACAGAATTATAATCATTCAAATCATCAATACAGCTCTCCAAGTTCATATAATCACATTCTGTAGCTATTTCATGAAAAAGTCACTTTTTGAGATTATGTGAACTTGGAGGGTTGTATTGATGATTTGAATGATTATAATTCTGTAGCTCCATACGTGTTACTGGCGCGATTCATATTTTCATCAACATACAACCTGACACTGACCTGCAAATTGCAATAAACGTAAGAAAATTTAAATGTCGCGGGCTACCCTTGCGCATCCACCTTAAGGGGATTATTTTAATATCTGATTAAATTATTTTAGGTTCTTTAAATAATGTCGATATAACCATTATGATAAATCTTGAATATTAATTATTATTGGAGGTCATATATTTGTTTCCAGTTTCAAGCCGAGAAACGCCGTCGTCAAACTCACAATAATTATAATATCGAGAAAATAAAGATTGAAAATAGAATGAAGAGTGAAAGTGTTCCGTCTTGTTGAGAGAAACAAACGTGTCTCCAAGTGTACAATTATCGTTGACCGTGTATGTAATATCGAGCCGCTTTCCATTAGACGGTCTATTACACGCACGTCGACAGTGCATCGCTCCGATTGAACGGCCAAGTCTGGCGGCCATGATTATAAACGGAATCATACTTAATCTGCTACTTGCAGCTATTTACTACATTAATACCAGTTTGCCTTCAACAGCAGACGCATACCACAGACTGCAACTAACCAAATTATTGTTTAGATACCAGTACAACCATAAACCCGTCGCTTATTGATTTACTCTATGAGATAAAGTGCTGATTAACCGATGCCATTTAGAGAGAGAACATTTAGTGGATGCTGGAAACTTCCAATACTTATTAATGATAGTATCAATAATAATAAGACGCTAACAGCACAAACAACGCCGATAATAAAGTTATTTCAAGGACTTTCACCCTTTGGGCTGATTATTTATTATATTGTACGTGTCAAAGGCAAACAAGTTAATAACATCGGTTCTCGTAGAGACAATGATAAAGGACGATAAATCGTCTCGTGAGCGGTCAACTGTGTAAATGTAAACCCATCATCTTGTGGAAACAAGGCCAATAAAAAAGTTGTTTCGCTGATTCAACGTGGTACGAAGTTACTCGCATAAATATGGGTGTATCAAGGTCCCGTGAGTGCGGAAACATTGGATACGCTTCCTTTCACCCGTGCAGTGCGGACGCGGGCCTAGCGGCTGCACGTGCACCGTGCACTCAAAGCTCGCTGGCTCGCTATGCAACCAAGTAAACACTATGAGCTGGTAGCCCAGGTGTATTGCCACGTACGCACTCAAGCCGCACCTCGGTCCTCGACACGCTTAATTAACCACAATGAATTCAATCTTATAATGCTGCCATCAGTCTTTGTCTCGTGATTGGATTCTGATCTATTTTGGTGCTGAGGGTAAAGAATTTATCTAGTACCAAATCTAGTATCCAAATTCACATGAGACAATATCCCGGCTGTTTATTACAGAAAAAGATAGGTAGAAATTTCAAGATTTTATTATGAGTAAAATCTGATTATATTGTCGTCTATTTCTGATATAATTGTATACACCAGCGGAGCGCCTAGGGGCCAACAATACGGCAAGCCTCCACCGCCAAGCAGACTGTTCACAAACCCCAACATCATGAAGAGTACCAGGTTATAAGGACAAGCCAAGCTTGTAGTCTCGAATGCTACCGCCACTAGTATACAGTGTACATGTTTTGGCCTAGGCGATACAATTAGTATTTCTAGCTAACAATTATATTGAGGCAGTATACACGACGTACGTATTTACATTCAAATGAAATGTCATTAAAACCTTAAGCTCGTTATCAGCCCACAGATAAATGTTTGACCCCATTATCTGTGTATAAACACGCAACGACTTCCAATCAGTGACCGAAGCCGAAGATACTAGCAGGAGGAACTAACCAAGAACATTATTTTCTTATTATTATTAAAGTAACTTTTTCCCGCGGCTTCGCTTGCGCCCTAATCACCTAGCAGTGTGACATATACGACCTTCCTAATAATCCTAAAACTCGGTCGAGCCGTTTCGGAGGAGTGCTGCCACAAACACTGAGTCAGTGATACGAGATTTTTACATAGAAGATTTTGTCCTATCATTAGGTACCTACGTAACCTACGATCATTGTTTTAGGCAGCATCCGATTTTTATTTATTCTACTAAGAACTTGAAATGTATTTAATTAAAAATTGATTAACAGACGTAAAATAGGAACAGACAGTGTAGCTGGAACTAAATACCTGAGGAAATCTCTAAGGATTATCTTGTGAGCAGAACAAAGCTGCGCTGTATACAGTTTAACAGTGTGGATTAATATTTAATACGATCTACATGGTAAATACAATGCTCACGATTTAACGTCATTACGTATCTTCTATAAAATTGAAATGTCTGTTTGTAATATCAAAATAACAGCATTTTACTGAATGCGGTACGGTACATAAAATAATCATTTTATGTCTGTCTGTCTGTTTGTTCCGGCTAATCTCCAAAACAGCTGGACCGATTGTGACGGGTCTTTTACTGGCAGATAGCTGATGTTATAAGGTCTTAGGCTACTTTTATTTTAGAAACATAATTAGGGTCCGTGCAAAAAAAAAAAAACGCTTGAAATTGTTAACAAAATCAGATTCTAGAAGGGAAGTAATATTTTTAAAAGGCGAATAGGACTGGGTTTAGATTCTAAACCCATCAGCTGCCAAGCCTTTTCGTCATCTAACCTACCTAGACTCGATACTCCCAATAACATGGAAAAGAGATCACAGTTTAAAACGGGTTGATAAAATCTGTATAGAGATGAGTATATGGAAGATTTTCACGCGAGTAACAATACGAAAACTGGGTTCAGTAAAAATAAACACTAATAAATTGTGTCCTGTACTTAAACAGTCAGCCAAACGCTCAAATCATCATTTCGTAATGATGCGCAATATTAAACCTGTAATAAAAATAGCAGCACATCTAATATTTTCGGTACTTATGTGTAACTATTCTAAATTGACACTGGGAGCTGTAAATCATGTGTAATAGCACTCAAGTCGTAGACGGTCGTCTGATATCTACGACGATATTTAAACTAGATATCTAAGCTGTTGGACCATGGCCAATGTATCCGAAAAGAATTTTGACAACAATTTTAAGATACGTTGATACCAACCTATAAAGTAGAATCATCAAATCAAATTCGGGTGCTGAAAGTAGTAATAAAAGAATTGATGTCGCCTCTTAGTTAGTTCTACAAGAATAGTCGGGAGAAAACCGCAGCACGCGCTCAGTGACAAAGTGAGGAATAGGACAAGCGGTTAACGAACCGCAAAAAAACATTACACCGACCATACCACAGAAATGTTTTAAAAGATTGTTCAAACACGACGCTCGTGTAATAACACAGTATAAACTACACAAGTTTCCGTTAACTCCTCCTTACTGATATTAAATTCTTTCTCATAAAATTCTTCAGTTTATACGTTGATTCTTATAACTAAACAACCATAGACTTCAACTTCAAAGAAACACATAATGATTTGGTTTAACTGAAGCAAGTGTCATGAAAGGTGAGAATTTTTGAAATATTGATGCTCATTTGGAAATGGATGGAATTCAGGCCGTTGTCTATATAAATGCTCAAGTGAGCACACAATCCGGTCACCTATTGTGATGAATAAGAAAAATATCAGACCATTATGATATAGTCGGGTCCAAAATTACCAAATGACAGTCAAGTTGTGGCATTTTGGCTATCTAGAAAAAGCTTAGTAATCGTTT
This sequence comes from Eugnorisma glareosa, assembly GCA_947578425.1. Taxonomy (NCBI): domain Eukaryota; kingdom Metazoa; phylum Arthropoda; class Insecta; order Lepidoptera; family Noctuidae; genus Eugnorisma; species Eugnorisma glareosa. Next base: position 12,271,010 of record OX387966.1, on the reverse strand, counting down.
AGATCAAAGTAGTTGATTCTCTGCCGATTTCAATAATTATTTGTGAGAATTACTGTTCTAAAGCTCTTTATTACAGCATCTATCGATATTATCCAAACAATGATCAATTTAAAATAAACGATAATATTGAATGTTGTAGTTATGTCGGCCTGTTGATTAGCGAGCGTCAACAAGCGGTCGTAGACAAATGAACGCCCGCTGGAGACGGCTGCCATCAAAACTACAAAGAAAGTAGGTGGTCTGGCATTTTGCTTGGCGACGAAACACATAGCTGATATGTATTTACGACAAATATTTACATTCAACTACATAACATCTAACAGAAGCATACACTTCACCACATGAAAGGTTTACAAAATCTAAGAATACTTAAAAGATAAATTCCTGAAAGTTTGGTTTTTCCAGGTGTGTGGCTGTCTTGTTACCGTTATGTCTATCTTGGCCATATTCTTTCCTTTGGCAAAGAGCATCAATCGGCGGAGGTATCGAGAAGAATCCAGCTAGGGTGGGCTGCATTCAGCAAATTGGACGTCATGCCGACTCATGCCTGAAGACCCAACTCTATAATCAGTGTTCTGCCCACCGTGACGTACGGTGCTGAGACGTGGACGCTCTCCCAGGAGGCTGTGTACAGACTCAGAGTAGCCATGGAGCGTTCCATGCTCGGCATAAAACTAAACGACGGGGTTCCAAACGTCGAAATCCGGAGACGTACGAAGGTCTTCGATATTGGAAATCACTTTATGGAACTCAAATGGAGTTGGGCAGGACACCTAGCAAGGCGCGATGATGGCACGTGGAATAAAGCTGTGACCGAGTGGCGTCCAAGGAATGGAAAGAGAACTGTTGGTCGTCCGGCGGCGAGATGGGCAGACGACATTGTTGCTATTGCAGGAATAACCTGGATGAGGCTGGCACAGGAACGTGGAGCTGGGCACCAGCAAAGAGAAGCCTATACCCAGCACTGGGTGAAGTCGGGGTGTGGATGATGATGTGGCTGTTTGAATGGGTTTCGGATCTTTCTTTACCGAAAAAGACATTGTGTTATATTTGTTAATCAAATTCGATTTGTTTTATTTTAACAGACAGACGTATTCAATACCCTATTTGTATAATTGTGTTTTATATTACATAGAAAACGTAGCTTTATTTGATTACATTTTGGACACTGTTCCGAACAAATTTTAACTTCTCGAGAATGACTGGATATAAGACATAGACAATAGTAAAGTATATCTTAAATAGTTCAGTTTAACGAGGCCTTTGTGATAATGCTCGTATTAAAATACCAGTTTCAAAACCAAAACTATTTGAGGGTAACCGACTTTAAAACGAAACGATCGACTGATTATGTGTTATTAAGTCGGATATCGACGATATAAGAAAAAATTGATTAGAAGTCAATTATTTATAGATCTAGAAGTGGGTTAAACGTTTTAAAAATAAATGTCACACATGAACGCTGACGAAATTTTATTTTTATGTCATCAAATCAAACCGTACCACTATTAAACATTAGTATCTTTTGAAACTGTTTTCATTTTTATCAAATAGTAGGAAAAGCATTAAATAAGCTTTGATATTGACTTTATTCCTAAAGTGCTTCTATAGGCATGAAGGCATCGTCATTGAAACTGAGCATCTGGTAGTGAAATTCATCCCATTATAAAGTGAATGATTACACATAGACGCAGGTGCCCTGCTTTTTCAGCGAGCGGTACCTATTACCGTAAATAAACCCCGTCGGCATTCGTAATATACAGGGTAAGTTTTTGAGATAGCTGTACAGTGAAATCCGAAATCATGAGAAAAGGTTTTCAGAACTCGAGTTCACGTCTCTTTTAAGAAATATTTGTGTTCTTCGTAGTTTTGGGTTGAAGTTTTATCACAAAAGCTCATTCCGTAAAGTCAAACACTGAATGCAAGCCTTGAGCAAGAAAGAAACACAAGGGAAATGATACCGCAGCTTTTGATTTTAATGCGCAATTTAAATTCGTCTTCAGTTTACTGCTGAAGGGCATCACATTAAAATAGATTCCATTATACGCAAATATGGTTCCGTTGTGGCTTCTTTAAATAGTTATATTGATCCTGTTACACCATTTGCCTCTAGGGATAGCAGAAATACAACATTGTTTTTGCTCACAAACATCAGTTTCGAGGATCGCTTTGAGACTTCTGATTACAATAGCCAAAGGCCCCTGAAGTTTGATCCCTTAGAGGAGATATTGAATGACACTTGCTAAAATCCGACGCACTTTTCAATGATATGCAATATTTGGTTACATTAGGAACTAAAAGGATCAAATGGCCAAATTGAAAAATTTCTCCCAATTTTCTGGCAAATGCTCGTATATCACATAAATTCCATTCGAATATCGTAATTTAATATTATTTCGGTTTCGTCGAAAGGGTATTAGGGTGCTCTGAACACAATAAAATGCGTGTAAGTGAAACGGATACAATACAATAAATTTACCGAAATTACATCGAGACAAGACATACGAAGTAATTGAAACAAACACCGACACAAACCTTCCGCTTTTTCGTACGTTTTGGAGAATTTATGAATCTAATTAATTCATTTTGAATGTAAGATAAACTATAACTTTTAAGTGCCTCTTTAGCAAATATTATGATTATTAATCACACATTATTAGACGAGTTTACATACGTATCTTCGAACTAGGTTTGCACAGGCAGAGGCACTATGTATTTCTTTCTAAAAATAAATAAACGCAAGCTTCTAACTGTATGTTTGCAAGATATTGATCCCTTCGTATGTGTCATTGTCTCGCTCGGCAGTGAGCTTGTGTTTTGGAGCAATATTGTTCCCAAACTGTCACAGGAGGCAAAGAACCCGCGGGTCACTAACGTAACCATTCAGGTATCTGTGGTATTTTAAAATTAGCCAAACTGGCAAGGGTTACAAAATTTCTTGGTAATGTTTATATTACGAGAATGATGTATTTGCTCGGCAAACATTAGCGAGGGCGAATGTAAAAGAAAGTTTCCGCCAGCAAACAAAATGACGGACCTCGAATGACTCAATGCTAACAGAAGAGTGCGTTTACCCGTATATGTAATAAGTACCTAATTTATAAATTTATAATGGAAGGAAGATTTTTAAAATCCCATAAAGCTAGATATTTCCTCATGACCGACTTAAATATCGATGGTCAATATTCTGTAACAATATTTTGTGTTAAGTGCCGATGCCTGCCAGCTTTCAGCTTGCTCGCAATTTCTGTTGCAATCAGGGTCTAACCACAAAATCTCCGGCCCATAAATCTAACAGCGCCTATGAACAAGTCATTAAAAGCAAACATTGTTTAGTATTTACACGACTTCGGAAAGTTGTAAGGCGGCTTTATTTACACACCGACCAATGCGTGAACAATTTACGAATTCAATAATACGTAATGCGCTCATTTCATATGTACCGTGCTATGTACAGACAGAGAGAAAACTCGTACACATTTTCTTGACGCTAAAGATTTAAATAGCAGAAACCAAGCCGTCATCCGAGGCTAGATGTGGGACGGAAACCTATTTGCCGTATCGTGGCGAACTAAGTGCTATTCTCAGGGTAGGGGAGAAAATGTTAGTTCCGTTCACTTTAACTTCTAAGATAATGATAAGTTCAATAATTATTATGTGCATACCTTGCATATTTATTACCTACGTTGTTATTGGCAGTTATTCTTTTCTATCTTTTTCCGAAATCGTTTCAATACTTGTATTTTTCGGAAACCTATGGAGTCTGCATAACTAAATCATTACGTTCTAAGATTGTGTTTTACGGTACCAAACAACCGCGCTTGGCAACATTTCATTAAAAGTAGGTTGTAAGTATTGTAACTCGTATCTTAATGAATGATACAATAAGTAATTGAAAAGTTTATCTCCAAAAGGGCTAGATAAGTAAATTTCCGTCATCTCGATGGAGTTCCAAACGAGCGAAATAAGTAAGTCATTAGCAGATCCAACAAGGGCGACTCTGGCCGACTATGTTTCGAACATTTAAATTAATTTGTAACTTTCAGGGATTCCGAACACCAACAGATCTGCCATTAGAACCGGCTGCCCGGTAACGAAATTAGTAAAACCTAAAAGTATTTTTTATTATTGTATTTTGAACATTTCTGAAAGGAACTGCTAATGTTTGATAACTTTTTAACATCGTTTGTAGTGAAGCTGTCGTCTTCTTATTTTCGGTTTGGGTAGTGTAAATTCGTAGTGAATCAATATGAACAGAGTATTATACTGTTTAGTCTGTCTTATTCTCATGGTTACCTGCCGCCGCAGTTGTAACGAGCAGGTAATCAAATAATACTTCAGGTAGGCAAGCAATACCTGCCGGGGCTGCGGGGCTGTTCGAAAGAGATACCGTGGCCCCGGAACACAAAGGGCGATGAAGGAACATGGATGGGTTTTAGTCAGTAAAAGTCTGACACTCCCTCCTGCTCCGCCCAGAGGAGTTATTTAATGACACCCAAACCGAAAAAAAAAAAAGGTAGGCAAGCAATATATCTCACGTACTAATACTACAAATTATTCTGTATTATTAATTTATCAATACATAAAAGAAGCATGGTGTTTTTATAATCATTTTAATAATGGCGTTGCTGTAGCTTGGTGTATTTAGTATAATATGCGTCTGTACCGTTTTTATCGACGTTGAAATCTTTTCATAAGATTTTACACGTTAAGGTACCCTACTTTATTCATCTAATAGTTAAATACGGTTCAAAATAATAATAATGAACCAGTATAAAAGAGGCCAGCTGCGATTTGGAACGAGGTTTTGCTTGCTGCTACCTGCGTATTCGATGTTTCAATGTTTAATGGCAGGTAGTCGACCCAAAGTCGTGAAGTTAATACAACCATGAACAGGGAGATGTGAACAAAAGGCCGGTATGCGAATAATTTGTCCTTATTACCATCACTGCTGGAGCTTCGCGTTCACCTTGAGGCATGAACGGGTTCCTGTAATCTCCCCTTCCGTCGCTGGCAATGGCGGCTCGCTCCAAAATGAGGGGGGCTAGCCGATGGTTTTTATTAAATTCTCATTTTTTAATCGTCTGACTTTGTATAGGTACCACCAGTCTTCGTCTTCAGTTACAAGTATTGTTAAACACAAAATACAATGTCGGTAAAATCCTTTGAGGTTTTACAGATGCTGGGGGACATTGGACAGTTGTATTTACAACCCACAAACAAAATGCTTATTGCGCACCTAGTTATCTCGTGTTTGTTTAAATTAACACATGGGTAATTGGGTCGCACGTACGTATGTATGGTTAAATCCTCTAATCATTTCTTTCGCGCTTAGGTTTTGCTTTAGCGTTATCTAGGACGTTTATGATTATATATTCCGAGCAAGATTTCGTATTTATGAAAGAACGATACGTAGGTACCTAGCTGACGACTTCAAAAACATCTATAAAGTGGGTTAGGATTATTAATAAAATTTGTTTCACAACAGTCAATATGGTGGCGTCGAGTCGTCAAGAGCAGCGATCCAAACATAGATGTAAGTACAATGTATTTTATCTATTTACATAATGCCCCTATATTCATCTTTAGAATCTTCGATAGATTGAAAACTTGAAAGGTGTTGTAGAATATCTAGTTCGGTCTTAATTCAAGGCAGACAGATAAATAATCCACATTATTATTACAAAGCATTGTAATGAAGAACACACGCAGCTTTAGCAATGAGGTGTTAAATTTCAGACGTATCTCTACCTAGTTAGTGCAGTTAAATGTGCCTAGGTATCGGTTTACATTTTAAATCAACATTCCTGTTTCACTTTCGTCATACAAAGATCGCGGCCAAAAGCCTTGTACACAAGATAAAGTTGAAAAATAAATTGTGGATAAAAATACTCGATTTCAAATCTCGACGCTTGACAGATTCAAAACAATAATGTTTTGTGGAGTCAATTAAGTGATTGATTATTTTACATAAATACATTTATTTTTAATAAAATTGTACAATTATGTGCTTTTTATTGCAGTTAGGAACGTGGGTAGCTATTTTGTTGTGAATTAATTAGTTTCGATCTTGACCATGTTGATCAGTAATGTAGAAGGTATTTCTACTTGTTTACAACAACGTATTCGTGACAAGATATTTTTCGCAGAGGAATAAAACCAATGAACAAAAATAAGTAGGTAAACAAAAATGATTAATACAAAATAAAAGTACGATTTTTGACTATTAAGTTACAACGTTGTGAGGGTTGTGACTAAAATGAAATCGTCTCTTTTTATCTTACGTCATTTTTGTGTAGCAGAAAAAGACAACTAACAATGAATTTCAATGAATTCATTCAACTTCAATGTCATAACATCAATGGATGCAAGAGATACATAAAATGATCCGTATTTTCGATAGGTAATTGTTAGTGAATTATCAATAGATGTAACAAAAAACTATAATTGTTACGTGGTGATAAGTGAGTCCAGAGACATAAATAGATACAGGATAAGTTTCATTTGAATTAAAATATTAGGACAATAACAATGAACAGCAAACATCAGTTATGATCTATTTACGCCAGTGAAACCGTAGAGTAGGCATGTAACGCCATGCGCCATAGGTGCCATAACATTGTGCTCCGCCGTCTGACACCAGGGTTATCTTTATTACGTCCCGGGCTCGAAAAACAAATTATTATCTACGCCTGTACATAAATATTATTTATCGTAAAAGATACTGAAATGTATACTCACAGGATAGTACATCCCCTGCGGCGGCAAAAAAAAGGCCCCTGATCCCCACAGCTTGCCGTTTGTATTTACTTTGTGTTGCACAAAAATACACTCCACGTACGCCCTTTGGCTGGGCGTAAACTTCCACAACACTAACTTATAAATTCGAGGTAATCATGAGTATTTAATGGTATTACAATGAATAGGACTAAAATAATCAGGGTTGTTTAACTTTGAGGTTATGTGAGTATAGCGCGGAGGGACGCGCTCGAGCACTGAAAGCGGTTAATGTCGATGTGCAACAACGACGGCTACGAGCACGCGTGGCCACTCAGCGAGTCGCCTCGCCCGTGCGAAGCACTGTGTGAAAGACAAGGATAGAGAATCGAGTCGGCTTCATTCGACATCCAAGGCGCGACAAGTAATATTGCTGTTCCTCTTACTCAAAATTACGGATGGTTTTAACTTTTGGGTCGTAAGCACAACTCCCAATTTAATAAAAATTCAAGTACTGGTGTTTAAATAGGTGTTTTGCTAGGTATTATTTTTAACAATATCCATAGAGAACGTCGGTTTGCAAAATACTTACGTTGTTTAGAAAGAAATTTCTCAAAATAAATGTCGCTTTTGTTCAATATCAAGGTCAAGCTAAATTCCAAACGAGAAGTCACGAAATTATACATATTAGTGACTTATTTAACTACTAAACAAAATCAGTTTCTTTAGTTTATTCTCTACTCATGATTATCTACGCTAAGCTACATTGAATGGAGTGAGAGAGAAACTGCACGGCAGCGGGCCCTCCCTTTGTTGTCCCTGTCGCAGTGCCGAGAACGGTTCGGATCAATGAATCGTTCCCGGGCCCCCCGCCCGGACCAAGCGTCATCCCAATCTCTATGCTCCGCGCTCCCTCTCGCGTCTTTTCATCTCATTTCCCATTTACTTCTTCTTACCTACTCTCGTCCCACGTTCACCCATGGTTCTGATTCAAAAGATATTGTATTTCTTGTTGTAAACGGAATTTACGGCAAGTAGCTAGACCTACCTATACTTAAAATTCTTACTGTTGTCGAAACCGCTCCGAGATTGTACGGTTCTAAAATCTGTGAATGCTTTCTTGGATGAGAAAAGCGATATTATACTTTGTACCTACATAGTTTCTCATAATAATTTTGACACAGTGCGTTTTTAATTATTTTAATACGTAGTCACTTAGCCAAGTCAGTGCACTGAGCATTGGCAACTACTGATGCGATAGGGACGTTTAGAACTATTCAAAGCACCTGAAATGAGAGGTACTTACCACGTTCGAAAATATGCAAAAAATAAAACAATCGAGCGTCTAAAAGTACTCGGACTTTAATGTTCTCCTCACGAACAAAGGAAGTTGTCGGGTTACATTTACAATAAATTGTTGACGTCACAGCTGCACACTACTCGACACCAATAAGTTATTGCGTCTGTTTATCTCTTTTTGATCTCAGAAACTGCTAAACCTTTTTGGATAGATACCTAAAATAGTAATATGTATTAAACAAAAAAGTTGATCAGTGAGCAATTCAATTAAGAACTTCCAGCTCTCGTTTATAAATAACATCAAAGGAAGTTGCTAGTTAAAAATAATTTAAAATGACAAACAGGTTCAAGTGCTAAAACAGCAAAAATTAAGACGCGTTTGTAACGTAATGTTTGTACTAATTAACTATTATGACTGCGGGTAGGTTTATAAACTGATATAGGTATAGGTAGGTATATAACACTTTTGACATTGATAAATTATTTTCCTTGCTTTCAACTATCAGAGTCAGTTTGTATTTTATTGCAGTAATTATTGATTTCACGTACTTAGATATTAACATAATTATTACATGGATAAGTAAGTACCGTACGTTTATACATCTCAGTAGCATAGATACCAACAAGAACTAAATTCATAGCGGAAACGTAAAATAAGTTGCACTCATCTGTCTGGGTTACAAATGGCCGTTTTTTACCCCGCAGCTGTGTGGACCTCCGACCCGACGTATGTGTGAGAACTGGAGCGTATACTACCATTTCATTGTACATGAGGGTAGAAAACTCTCAATGTGTGTAGGTAGGTCCGTGAAATGTCTTAAATACTTTTACGAGGTAGGTTCCTGTATACGCGGGAACACTTACTGGGTTTGCAATATTGAATAAATTGTTTTACCCCTCGTTATCCCACGGACATCTGTTCCAAGTGTTCCAACTCGTAAATAATTTATAAATACCTACTTAGGGATTAAATCCCGATCGTCATTTACATAAAATATTGTAATAGAAAAGCTTTTCAAAACCACGAAATTAATCTAGAAAATAATTATCTAAAGAAACAATGGGCAAAATATAGTAGCTACCTGTAATCATATTTACAAGTTCCGTCTGTAAATAACAAAGACGTGATTCACTACTACTAAAATTAATCAATACCTTGCCCAAAACGAGTTTTAGAATTAGCCATCGCTTAAAAGTGGGAAGTTTAAACGGACAACGCCATCTGTTGGCGTAGTGTGGTATACAAATGACTAGGTTACGGGGCTGCCGGTGGACTCGTTGGCAAGTCCATGGAATGTAGTTTATTGTTATGTTCTCCTCCCATCGGCAGTTGAGGAAACTCTGCACTAGATGTCGGTTGGTTGCTGAATAAGAAACGAGTCGGTATTTCTTTCTGTGGTGTTAAACTTTGAAAGTTATTGCAAACTTTGCAAAGTAGCAACTTGCTCGTTTGAGCGAGGCGTGTCCAGAAATACTGGTATAAACGAAAGTAAATACAAAAGTTGGTAAGTAAATGCCAGCATTTACTTAAGATATTGAGAGAGATACAAAAATACGGTGGGAGTACCTACCTACTTAAAATGGATTGGTACAAAAAGAAATTCTTAGGAACAATTCATACAACTAGGTGTTAACAAGAACGCAACAATTAAACGCAGTTTAAATAAAGAAATGCGATATAACTGATAAACATTTGCCTACCCTCTCCTATCTCAAAAGGTCTACAGCGTGTCGCATTACCGAAAAGTCAAAGAAAAGCTCAAAGCGCAATTCAGAATTTTCAGCATGTAACTTGGCCTTTTAATTATGTATTTGTTTCTAGGGGAATATTTTCAGTAGTTAATATATTTATGTATTACGCAATAAAACGTGCTTTTCAGTTTACCGAATCGGTAATATAGGTATGATTAATTAGAAAAAGTACCTAAGTACCGCTAAGTACGATAAGATAGGGCTAGTAAGTGTATACTTACTTGCGTAACTTAAGGTGGAAGCACCAGGGTAGCCCGCCAGATTTAAAGGTTCGTTTTTTTTTTTGCATTTAGCAGGTCAGTGTCAGGTTGTATGTTGATGAAAAATGAGTCGCGCAAGTACCACGTAAGTAAGTAGTAACAGAATTGTAATCGTTAAAATCATCAATACAACCCTAGTTCATCTACCCTACTGAATAACTTTTCCATGAAATAGTTATTGAATGGTGTTAAATGAACTTAGAGGGTAACTACTTTTAAATTTTCAACAAGCACCGTTAAAAGCGGCGGATAGACTGTGACATAAAAAAAAGCAATGTATGTACCTACAAAAAATCTCGTAATTAATAAAAGTTACCTTGATACATTCATCGATGTACTCCCACTCTTGGTACCACTCTAGTAACAACAGCAACTTTGTATTCATTGTGTACTCAAAAAAACCCATTTACACTAATATTAATAAATTAAATATTTGATTATCATAATTTTTACGACGCTATGGGAATTTCAAGTTAATAATTCGATTTTTAAATTCCAACTTATCAAGTTTCAAAAATTCCAAATTTGAAATAAATTATTTGTCACGTCATGCGTAATAATTTACGTAAGTAGGTACATAAAATTATTAAAAAGTAAAGTTTCTAAGCGTATAATATACACAGTATATACATAGAAAATACTTTAGTAAGTAAGTAAGTAGGTAATTTTTTATTTACAACCTGAAATTATAAGCGAGGTCCCTAGGTATGTTCGCTATTAAACATTTCGAAATAAGCAATAACTTATATTGAGTATTAAAATTTCTTCAGTGAGCCGGAAATCAAATTATTCCAGGAAAATTCCGAATTCCTCTCATAAACTTCGTTATGATGTGAATAAGTTGGGCCAAACTTTCTTCTGATGTGAATGGAACCTTGGCTGGGGATTTTAATGCAGGACATATCATTTATTCTGTAACCTCTTACCCACGAACGTTTTCCTTCAGTCGCTACGCTAGTCGCGACTAGTGTGTGTTGTGGTTAATATTACACGGCTCCATTACCGTGGCGTGTTTTCTTTAAACTTATGCTCTTAGTTTCTTGCGTAGAAAAAGTTGTCTGTTTACGTTTGCTCTATGAAACTGCTGCGGCGAAGAAATTAAACCAGAAATATTGTTATCTAGACTATAAAATTACATACATAAATAACTTTGAACATTAGCTTAGCAACTATAGTTTTGTAATATACTTCGGTAGGCAGTAGGTACCTCTTACTAAAAGTAAGTAGCATTTATATTGTTCTTCCAATTATCTGAGCACTCAACAGTTACTCGTATTTCAGGAAAACTGGGAAAATGTTGGAGCAATAAATAGGTCATTAAGACGATAGCCTCCCTCGAACGGAGAATTTATATGTGACTAGGTTTACTCCGCGACTCCGTTCGTGTCAATTCAAAATATTCAGCCTACGAACATTACCAAACTCCTCATATTCTATATATGAGCAATCCAAAGTTAAATGTCTAATCGCGGTACATAAATTGGATTGATTAGTTTTAAGAAACAACATGAGGTAAGTTTGAGAAACAAGCAATTTATAAACACTAATAAAATCAAATCGAAATAAAACAAAGCAAGGAAGACTTGAAAATTTATACGATTCGAGTGTTCGACAAACAAACGTTGAATTCCTGCTGTTCCTATCTCTGTTATAAATGTATAAACCACCCGCTCAACGGAAGTCTCGAGGGATCATTGAAGAACCTGAAGTATTTAGGACGTCCTGCCATCGGACAATGGACTTGGAAGTTGGATTTTATGTGGATATAAAGTAACAGCCGAAGATGCTGATTTTTAAACTTGAACTTTGAGATACCTTTTATTAGACGAATAATTCAGTTTCGATTATTGGAAATCTATAAAATTGCCAGCCAACTAGCGACGATGACAAATATCACGCCTGCAGTCCCCGAAGGATTAGGTAGAGGGAGACGTGTATTGGACTCCCACATTTCGACAGTTATGTTGAGCCTCGTGTTATAAGGGGCGAGCCTATTGACATCAACCGGGCACAAATTCCTGATGGCAAAACCGAATAACACTGAACACCCCCCAACCAATAAATTGAACTAGTGGGTTCGGAACCAGGATCTATAATGCTTAGCAGTACGTTTCGTTTGCTACTAAGGAAGGGCGCAGACTGGCCGTTATGTTTTAGTAATATCCAGTGGCACCTCTGGGCGACTGCTCAGATTGAATTAGAAACTAATATCTTCACAACGGCACAAGCAGTACGCACGAGTTAATTCTCGTACTAAGTATTTGTACTAAGTTAGTGCTGACACAACACAAAAGATAAATGAACCGAAAGTTGGTATTGAGCTGAAACCGTAAGTTGAAATTCGCCTGAACAAATTAGGCTGAAATGAAATAACAAATATTTATTTGGACAAAGAAAACCCAAAATTATACTATCAATGAATGAGTGATAAAGCATAGAAAGCAAAATATCATAAAGTCACGTCTTATTCCTCAAAGGCAGAGGTGTACGTGTATAATAAATACACCCACATTTCACCTGTTACGTTCAACTCCCATGTAACAACCCTACAAATCCAAAATTAGCCTGTGCTGCTACCGAAAAAAAGACCAACTGGGAATCAAACCTTGGTCGTGGACATCCATCGCGCTTCTTGTAGTACCCACATCGACTTACTAGTCTATTAGTCTATCATGGCGTCAAAACAAAATACATAACAATTTGGTAAATATTCATTTGAGCACCTAGTTACCTATATAAGTCTGTTGATAACGTCAACATTCAATAACAGAGTGATAATCACATACATATATTATTTATCTCATCCAGCATATTCCCTAGTTATGTTTGACAATATCCTTCCTAATGTATGAGTGTTGTTCCACAAAGAGTTTCGTAGAACTTTACTATCCACAAAGAGATCTATTTAGCGAAGGAAATTATGAAAGTTTCGTTTCCAATAATTGGCAGCCAGTCGATTCAGGAGTTTGTTTACCTTTTAATCAAGGCAAATTAAATTAACTACACGGAAATTTGGGGAGAAAACTCAGTAAATGTAAGGCTGTATTTTACCTTTTTACCGAGTTTTAGTAGGTAATTTTATTGGCCTAGCCTGATCTAACTAAACAACAAAGAACGCTATGTATTTTTAAATGTTGTAACTAAAGACTTTAGATCCGTAGCTAACTAATGGGTTTGTAAGTGCTGTACAGTCACGAGCACCAATATGTATACACTTTCTTAGATTTAAAAGCAATTTTCGCGAGCAACAACGATTGTAACTTAGAGATAGGATCTTTTTCATAAAAATTGAGTTCCGAAATACTATGCTCGTATCAACATGAAATTTTAATCAGAACAGTAGGAGAAAAACACTTTTAAAAGTCGGTAAGTGGTTGGTGCTCGTGACTGTACTTACTGTGCCCTAGAAACAAATAACTTGTGACATGTAAAGTTTGAATTTACAACTACAACCCTACAACTATACCTAAGTAGGTGGAGACGTCTTTTTCAGAAGATATAGCAGAGGTAATTATTATCTCTGGTATATCAATATATCGCAGTGAGTTGTAAGACCAAGAAGATCCTTGAAAGATCAGAGAACTAAAGTAAAGCCGTTAAAAGAAAGTTTAGAACTACTTAAGGCAGCTAGAAACTTACGTCTAGCATTAGAGATGGTAGCCCAAGTAACACAGAAAGCATTCTAACAAACGAATACCAAACTGGTGTAGAACTTAAGGTCCTTATAAACTCATAAATAAGTTCACCGAGTATCTTGACGCTTTATATTGGTATTTCAAAACCATTATGATGCTTTACACTGTACAACGGTTGGATAATATATATCATATCAAAATGCTTTTGTAAACCCTTTAGTTTTAGTGCAGCAAACCACAACGCAGCTGAACGGCTTCCAGCGGTTTTTAGTGCATTTGGAATTACAATAGCATTTTAAGTAGTAAATAAATGCTTAATGCCGTTTAACAGCACAAATATGAACCATTATAATGCCACGTAAATCCGCTATACAACTTTCAGCTGTTTTTAGTGCCTTAGGTTCTACAAAAGCATTTTTAAGTAGTAAGATAATGCCTAATGCTGTTTAAAAGCTTAAACTTTTACCGTTATAATGCTCCGTAAAACCGTTATACAGCTTTGAGCTGTCTTAAGTGCCCCTTTGTTGTGTAATAGCACTTTTGAGTGGTAAGTAAAAGCCTAGTATTGTTGAACAGCATAAACGTGAATCAATGTAATGCTTGCGTTTTTTAAGATCAACTTACCTGTGTGGTACAGCTAGCAGCTCTTTAATCAAATATACGTGAGTTATTGTAATGCGTAAAACTGTTTATACATTCATTTTACTGTAATCGTAGAACCTTTTGTCGGACATATTGGGGAAAAGCACATATTAAATGATCAATAAAACAACAGCAATTTTTATGGTTGATTTTTATTTTCATTACTTCTTGATTTTGAACTATTGTCGTCCAGGGTGCAAACGTGCCTGTGTCATTCGCGTCTGTGTCTGAATGTTCTTCCATGATTGATAATTCAGCTTCGGCAAGCTCATATGTTCAAATATTGTTCATTTTAAAATAGCACTCCTATAGTGTCCATTCTTTTTATCGGGCTTGGATTGCTCATCTTTCATTAATTTGTACTGTGTCTTTTTAGGCGGCCACCACAATTTACCATTTTCTTCCCACAAAGACTACCTCGTATTGTTTTTCCGTTCTCTCTATCGTCTGTTCCATTTTGTACGGCATTGTATGGTTGGTATAAAAATCACTGAAAATAAGAAAACAATATTTTTTAAAAACATCACCCATAAAAAATATATTATTGCGTTTTCTGAAAAGTTTGGCCATTTTAAAGTGTACAGGTATATTTGATGGCTACTGTACCTGACTACGTACTACACTATACCGGGTATGAAATAAATAACGGTCCTTTCTATAAAATAATTACGGAAAAATATCTTAATGACGCCTTTTTATCAACTTGGCAAACGAATCAAATTGTATAAATTCTGAAATGGGTTTTATTGTTTTGCTCAAGGATCCCCAAAATTGCGTTCAAGTAATGGCACTACTTCAGTCTACATCAAAACTACTGGTATACCGGTGAACCCATATAGACCTACTTTATAGACAATGCCACTGCAGTGGTTCATCAAAAGCCTTCTCTCTTGCCTCTGGCTTAATAATGGTTCACGTGTGAGTATTTATACAGCTGGCAGCATTAATTAGCCTTGTTAAGGGCTCACCGGCTTGCTATACCCCGACACCATTTTGTAAATATTTTATAACCAAAAAAATTTTCATTCGGACCTATTTATGAAAGCAAAAGATCTTTAACATAATGATATAACTTGATTTAATACTGCCCAATCAATACTATTATTTTAATTAAGCAAAATTCGTTCTATACTAAGAATACACAATTGTTTTGATGATTTCACACATATTTTAATATGACATTTTCTATCAAAACCACAAAATATCGAAGGCGCGTGAAAATTTTCAATGAAACTTATATAGACATTTACAGTAAACTACATTGCGAATAATATTTGAAGGCATGAAGTAACAAAAGAGTCAAAAACTTACCCAGTAAATTTGTTTTGATGCAAACAAATATGGTGGCACTCACTCAGTTTTGACAGTCTTCGTCCATATTATATTCCACGTTAATTGTATTATGACATTTGTGCCGTGGTATTAGAGATGTTTTTGCAATGATGTAGGGTTTATTTAAGTTCTAACTGTGAACACTTAAAAAGCTCCAATCATTCTTTTACTACATTCAAATGCTAGTCTAATGCTTTTGTAATGCAAACAACATCTTCATTATCAAAAATATTGCTAGTATAATGCTTCTGTAATGCCATTGGTACGTTCTTTGGCCACAATAATGCTAATATAATGCGCCTGTAATGCAACTAAACAACTATTGTGAACATATGTAGGATCTAAAGCCGTATAATTTGTGCCCAAATAAGCATTACAGTAGCCGTATAAACGTTTGTAATGCTACTATAGAACTAACTCAAAATGCGAAAACGATACAGAAATGCTGTAAGTCGGCCGTTATACTGCTTTGATGTGTTACTTGGGAGCTGTTGGCGATCCGTTCCTTCCCAAGTAACACAGAAAGCATTCTAACAAACGAATAGCAGACTTGTGTAGAACTTAAGGTCCTTATAAACTCATAAATAAGTTCACCGAGCATCTTGACGCTTTATATTGGTATTTCAAAACCATTAGGATGCTTTACACTGTATAACGGTTGGATAATAGCATATCAAAATGCTTTTGTAAACCCTTTAGTTTTAGTGCAGCAAACCACAACGCAGCTGAACGGCTTTCAGCAGTTTTTAGTGCATTTGGAATTACAATAGCATTTTAAGTAGTAAATAAATGCTTAATGCCGTATAACAGCACAAATATGAACCATTATAATGCCACGTAAATCCGCTATACAACTTTCAGCTGTTTTTAGTGCCTTAGGTTCTAAAATAGCATTTTTAAGTAGTAAGATAATGCCTAATGCTGTTTAAAAGCTTAAACTTTTACCGTTATAATGCTCCGTAAAACCGTTATACAGCTTTGAGCTGTCTTAAGTGCCCTTTGTTGTGTAATAGCACTTTTGAGTGGTAAGTAAAAGCCTAGTATTGTTGAACAGCATAAACGTGAATCAATGTAATGCTTGCGTTTTTTAAGATCAACTTAGCTTTGTGGTACAGCTAGCAGCTCTTTAATCAAACATACGTGAGTTATTGTAATGCGTAAAACTGTTTATACCATTCATTTTACTGTAATCGTAGAACCTTTTGTCGGACATATTGGGGAAAAGCACATATTAAATGATCAATAAAACAACAGCAATTTTTATGGTTGATTTTTATTTTCATTACTTCTTGATTTTGAACTATTGTCGTCCAGGGTGCAAACGTGCCTGTGTCATTCGCGTCTGTGTCTGAATGTTTTTCCATGATTGATAATTCAGCTTCGGCAAGCTCATATGTTCAAATATTGTTCATTTTAAAATAGCACTCCTATAATGTCCATTCTTTTTATCGGGCTTGGATTGCTCATCTTTCATTAATTTGTACTGTGTCTTTTTAGGCGGCCACCACAATTTACCATTTTCTTCCCACAAAGACTACCTCGTCTTGTTTTTCCTTTCTCTCTATCGTCTGTTCTATTTTGTACGGCATTGTATGGTTGGTATAAAAATCACTGAAAATAAGAAAACAATATTTTTTTAAAGCATCACCCATAAAAAATATATTATTACGTTTTCTGAAAAGTTTGGCCATTTTAAAGTGTACAGGTATATTTGATGGCTACTGTACCTGACTACGTACTACACTACACCGGATATGAAATAAATAACGGTCCTTTCTATAAAATAGTTACGGAAAAATATCTTAATGACGCCTTTTTATCAACTTGGCAAACGAATCAAATTGTATAAATTCTGAAATGGGTTTTATTGTTTTGTTCAAGGATCCCCAAAATTGCGTTCAAGTAATGGCACTACTTCAGTCTACATCAAAACTATTGGTATACCGGTGAACCCATATAGACCTACTTTATAGACAATGCCACTACAGTGGTTCATAAAAAGCCCTCTCTCTTGCCTCTGGCTTAATAATGGTTCACGTGTGAGTATTTATACAGCTGGCAGCATTAATTAGCCTTGTTTAAGGCTCACCGGGCTGCTATACCCCGACACCATTTTGTAAATATTTTATAACCAAAAAAATTATCATTCGGACCTATTTATGAAAGCAAAAGATCTTTAACATAATGATATAACTTGATTTAATACTGCCCAACCAATGCTATTATTTTAATTAAGCAAAATTCGTTCTATACTAGGAATACACAATTGTATTGATGATTTCACACATATTTTAATGTGACATTTTCTATCAAAATTACAAAATATCGAAGGCGCGTGAAAATTTTCAATGAAACTGATATAGACATTTACAGTAAACTACATTGCGAATAATATTTGAAGGCATGAAGTAACAAAAGAGTCAAAAACTTACCCAGTAAATTTGTTTTGATGCAAACAAATATGGTGGCACTCACTCAGTTTTGACAGTCTTCGTCCATATTATATTCCACGTTAATTGTATTATGACATTTGTGCCGTGGTATTAGAGATGTTTTTGCAATGATGTAGGGTTTATTTTAGTTCTAATTGTGAACACTTAAAAAGCTCCAATCATTCTTTTACTACATTCAAATGCTAGTCTAATGCTTTTGTAATGCAAACAACATCTTCATTATCAATAATATTGCTAGTACAATGCTTCTGTAATGCGATTGGTACGTTCTTTGGCCACAATAATGCTAATATAATGCGCCTGTAATGCAACTAAACAACTATTGTGAACATATTTAGGATCTAAAGCCGTATAATTTGTGCCCAAATAAGCATTACAGTAGCCGTATAAACGTTTGTAATGCTACTATAGAACGAACTCAAAATGCGAAAACGATACAGAAATGCTGTAAGTCGGCCGTTATACTGCTTTGATGTGTTACTTGGGTTAGCCTTAGGTAGGAATGTTTGTTCTTACTTCACTGGATCCTGCAGAACACGCGCCTGAAGTTTAAATCACATAAGAGTAAACTACAACTCAAATATAGGATCGCCTGCTCAATAAGTGAGTTGTTGTAGTACTTACAAAGTACTTTTAGTTCGGAGATTTCAAGGCAAGTTCCACCGTTCCAGCCATTTAGTTGTGACTGTGACTGAACTATATGTACACACCACGACATTACCTATAAGTATAAATCTGCTTGGATTTTATAGGTATGTGTAGGCGTGCCGACGGGACTTTTAACGAAAGGTCGGAAAATACTTTACTCTTTATCAAATTAAATACGTTTTGAAACGCCGCGTTGCGGAACGAAAACTTTTCACCATGAAATTATGCCAAAATACAGGACCTATTGAATTTATTACAACCCCGAAAAAGCTTTCATTAAATTCATTATATTTGAGATAAAATAAATTATTCTTCACACTTCATGAGCTCAGTGTAAGCAGAAACCCTCCGTAAACTTCTCCAAAGTTTCCTTCAAAATGTATTCCAGTTAATATAAACAGATTGTCTGTTTTCTTTACTAACAAAATGATTTTCTAACATTGTTAAAACAAGCAGGTAACTTGCCTACTTATTTACATTATGTTATAGGTCGTATTCTGAGAAATATCGTAACAATTTAATTGTAATGAAATAAAAAGATTGATGTTAAAATAATATCTAGCGGTGCCTCTAAAACATTGTTCAATTGAAGTTATCCTTTGTACTCATAACTGTGATGTTGAATCAATTAACATGGCTCTGATTGCTAAAGTTATGAAAGCTTTTGCCTGAAAGCACACTATAATATACCTATTAGTAACTTACATATACCTATACCACACATTCACATTATTTGCTAATTGTGTCTGTGTTTTGATTTTGTATGGGTGTAATTATTATTTGTGAAAGCTGTTATTGCTATACATGACCCTTCACGAAGCCGTCAACCAAGCATTATGTACATCAAACTAAGTAACTTTACGCAAAACTTATTGCTGGGAAACGCCTTTTTTTGGAGTGAATAATCACGTTTTACGGTAGGACTCAATGTAGCGTACTCAAAGCATTGTGCTGATGGATGGATTGAATAGTAAGGGGGTAGTGGAGGTGTTTAAAGTAAAAATAATTCGTTAAAAACACGTATTATATACAGGGTGACTGGATTTGGAACCGCCATAGCAAATTCGCTTAGAGAGGAGGTCATTTACTAATTATTAGATCTTACTTTCTCTTGCTAAAGTTTTATAGTTCAGGGAGGTTACCTACTATGACGTCTTAATTTAAGACGTCATAGTCTCCTGCTATAAGACTCTTAAAGCAGGAGCAATTCTAGTGTGGGAAAGAGATGGCGACCTGTATAGCTCTGTCTCCTTCCCACACTGGAATTACTCCTGCTCTAAGACGTCATGGTAGGCCACCAAGAGATATGTCAATTTTTATATATTATTGTTTTTTTTTTTTTTTCAAAATTTGACCTTCAGGCAATCATAACTTTTTTTTTGCTTTATTTTAGTAGTTTTTTTTTAATTATTTGTTGGTAGTCAAAAACATTGGTGATAAAAATATCTCGGAACTTCCCTCACACTAGGGTTAAAAATAAGATGACGCTTTTTAAAACAAAAATACAAAAAAAATATCTTCACGATCAAATTCAACCTGAAATAAAAAAAACTACGGTTTTTCAATAATTAATTCTAATCTAAGTTAGTTCTCTAGTTCGTCACCTTTCAAACGATACTAAATTTGTATTTAAAAAGTTGCTAACTTGAAAAAAAAACAACTCAGTAAGCGATAAAGCGAAAAGCGAAAGCGATTTAAGCAAAGTATTTTTTGCAAATTTATGACTAGGTAGTTAGACATTAATTGCTTCCGTGTATTTAAATTATTTATATTAAAAAAAAAAAAAAAAAAAACTTAATGAATAAAATAAAAAATAATAATAATAAATTAATTACAGAATAAAAAATAATAAAAAAATTATTAATTAAGTACTCCTGGACACGGCTCGTATTGTTAGGAACCTCCTAACTGGAGCTCTCTGGAGCCCTGACCCCCGGTAGCTTGGACCCTATTCCCGATACCGTTGGGCTAGAGTTTTTTTATTTTTAAATGTTTTTATACTTTTTTTTCTAAGGAATATTTAAAAATGTAATTGGTTTGTAAAAATATAAATAAAGGAAATAATAATAATTAATTAATTAATTATTAAAAAAGTAGTTCTGCTCGACGAGGAGTTCCAGTAGCAGTCACTGAAGCATACCTACAGGTCACGCCATCAAGTTCGGAGGTAAGGTGCCGTGTCGTCATAACTAATAACTAACAAAACGACCCCAAATTCAGCTCACCTAGTTCTTATCGTCGAGGAGTTCCAGAGGCAGTCACCGAAGTACACCTTTAGGTCACTCCATCAAGTCCAGAGGTAAGGTCTCATCATTAATAAGAAAACGAGCCCAAACTCGGCGCACCTAGTCCTACTCATCGAGGAGTTTCAGTAGCAGTCACCGAAGTACACCTTCAGGTCATTCAAAGTACTTTTTTTATAATAAATAATTTAGGTACACTAAGTACTTAATATCTACTTACATAAATTTGCAAAAAATAATTTGCACAATTCGCTTCAACAAACCTTTACTGAATTGTTTTTTTTTTTTAAGTTAGCAACGTTTTAAATACTCATTTAGTACCGTTGGAAAGGTGACAAACTAGAGAACTAACTTAGATTAGAATAAATTATTGAAACACCGCAGTTTTTTTAATTTTATTTCAGGTTGAGTCTATAGAAGAAGAAGAAGATATTTTTTTAGTATTTTTGTTTTAAAAAGCGTACTATCTTAGTTTTTAACCCTAGTTTGAGGGAAGTTTCGAGGTATTTTAATCAACAATGTTTATGACGACCAAAAAATAATAAAAAAAACCACTAAAATAATGCAAAAAAACAGTTATGAATACTTGAAGGTCAAATTTTGGAAAAATCTCAATTAAGTATAAAAATTGACACACCTCCCAAACTAGAAAACTTTAGGTATGGAAAGTAAGGTCTAATAATTAGTAAATGGTCTCCTATAAGCTAATTTGCTATGGCGGGTACATATCCAGTCACCCAGTATAAAAAATGTAGGTAATTAAAAATACTTGTGAAAAAGTTAGAACTTTGACCCTCAATAGGTAATAAATAGGTATGCTCTAGAACAAAAAAATGATCGCAATGACGGGGAGAACACGTGCCTTTCTTCTACTTCGTTAAGAGTCTTGTTACACTCTTTAGAGGTAATACAGAAGATTCAATGTAGTTCTTCGTTACTTCACTTCTTAATGGTTCATAATGTGGTACAGCGAAAGCTGCAGTTATTAAAAGCGACTATTACAGCATCATTAGGGATTCTGTTTGTGTCGCGCGTTGAGACTGCTTCATGCCTAAGCTTTATTAGTTGTCTACCTCAGTGGGGGAAAAATTACAAATGAATAGAGCATTTTCTGCCTTTTTGCAGTAAAGCAGAAAAATGAATCAATACACGTAACACACGCCTTTAAATTTTTATTGGATTTACCTACCTACTCGACAAATAAACATAGATTTTGCTTGTTTTTCTCCCTAACATTGTCATTATTAAATTAATAATAAATTAATTAATCAAACCTTAATGTCTCCTTCGACGATCGACGTTACCATTCCATGTCTGGTAATGTTCCAATTCAATGTAGGTATTTGCATATAAATTAAATAGGTACACAGGGATAAGAGGTATCAACACCGTCTCATATCGATTTCAATTTCGTCGCTAGTTTGAAGACATCATTTCTGATCGAAGTCAAACAAATCTATTGTGGTCCTGAAATAACAAGACAAGAGAGCTGCCCTTCGATAATCCGAAGGGATTGCGAACCTATCAGTTATGATGACTGAACACGTCCAAACCGCAACTTTCTGAAATAAATTCCTAGATTGGGTAGAAAGTTACAGGTCCCGCTGATAAACTTTTTTGAAGAAAAAAGATAAAAACTTTCCACATATTTTTCAAGACACAGCATAGTTACAAACGCAAAAGTAATTAAAACAGAAAGCCGTTTACGATTGAGAATTCTAAAAGGTAGGCTCTTTAATTAAATTTAAAGACGATACTTTACAACACGAAGCTAACTGTTCTTCTGACTAATGAAATGTTTTCCGCTTTTTGTGTACATTTATGAAGAATATTAAGCGAAGTACCACTACAAGTTCCTACTTACCTACGTAATAGTTTGAAATGTTTAACCGACTTCAAAAAGGAGGAGGTCCTATGTTCGGCTGGAGGTATGTATTTTTTTTAGGTATGTTCACCGATTTTTCGGTCATTTGTGCGAGTGTGTGTGGTCAAATTGTTTTTTTTTTGCTTCGAAAGTGTATACACCCAAGTTGGTCCCATAGAAATATTGATAAAATCTTGGACTTCGGAGCTAGGGAACGGAACTCTTCAATAATAAACAGCAAATCTGTCGTGATTGCTGCAATCGTTTGGATGTTTATTGTTTACTCAACACCATAACATCACGCCTCTATGTTCTGAGGGTAGGAACGCAAATGTGTACTTGAGGAAATATAAAAAAAACTTTTTCGCAAAAAAAAACAAAAACGTTTTTTTTTGTGTTTATCAAGTCGGTTTTATTTTTTTGCAAAAAAAGTTTTTTTATCCAGTTCCTACAGAAATCGGAAATTATTCCAGGGGCAGGTTATAGCCTATAGCACTCGGGGATAATGCAGCTTCCTATTGGTGAAGAATTTTCAAAATCGGTTCAGTACATCCAGAGATTACGGCCTACATACAAACTTACAAACATACAAACAAATATTACCTCTTAAAAATATTATTAAGTATAGATTATAATATTGGTATTTAAAGTATAGGACGAAGCATAAAAGCAACCAATACTTGTAATATACATTAAACCCCTTGTTCTTTATCACAACCGGAACATTCGAACCGACCACAAGCCCTATAGATGCTATCAAAAACAAATCGAATGATTCGCTAACATCGCATCAACGACTCGGTGTCGATGCCAAAGCTTACCGGAAATTGAAACCATGACAGTGCACCGCCTACTCGTTAAGGTGGAAGCGCAAGGGTAGCCCGCGAAATTTAAATTTTCTCAAGTTTATTGCAATTTGCAGGTCAGTGTCAAGTTGTATGTTGATGAAAATATGAATCGCGCCAGTAACACGTATGGAGTTACAGAATTATAATCATTCAAATCATCAATACAGCTCTCCGAGTTCATATAATCACATTTAATATCTATTTCATGAAAAAGTCACTCTTTGAGATTATATGAACTTGGAGGGTTGTATTGATGATTTGAATGATTATAATTCTGTAACTTCATACGTGTTAATGGCGCGATTCATATTTTCATCAAATACAACCTGACACTGACCTGCAAATTGCAATAAACGTAAGAAAATTTAAATTTCGCGGGCTATAGATGCTATCAAAAACAAATCGAATGATTCGCTAACATCGCATCAACGACTCGGTGTCGATGCCAAAGCTTACCGGAAATTGAAACCATGACAGTGCACCGCCTACTCGTTAAGGTGGAAGCGCAAGGGTAGCCCGCGAAATTTAAATTTTCTCAAGTTTATTGCAATTTGCAGGTCAGTGTCAAGTTGTATGTTGATGAAAATATGAATCGCGCCAGTAACACGTATGGAGTTACAGAATTATAATCATTCAAATCATCAATACAGCTCTCCGAGTTCATATAATCACATTTAATATCTATTTCATGAAAAAGTCACTCTTTGAGATTATATGAACTTGGAGGGTTGTATTGATGATTTGAATGATTATAATTCTGTAACTTCATACGTGTTAATGGCGCGATTCATATTTTCATCAAATACAACCTGACACTGACCTGCAAATTGCAATAAACGTAAGAAAATTTAAATTTCGCGGGCTACCCTTGCGCATCCACCTTAACGTGGGTACAGCCATCGTGCGCCACCATACGCCATAGTACAACCATCGCAGAGCCCTGCCGCGCCCGACCTTAATAAAAACTTATAGCATATACTTACACCTCGTATATTGACAAACAAATCCGTAGCTCGCAGATTATGTTACGGAGTTTCGGTATCAATGCCTGATATTTGTGTTGGGCGGATATTAGCTACTTAGGTACTTATTTGTTACCTACACTAAGAGAAAATATTTTAGCTGTTCTATTTTCGTTATCAGGACCTACTTACTGTTTTATTGGCTTTCATCGAAGTGACGAAGGTTCTTTCAGGCCATTAGTCTTTCCGGAATTGGTCTGCGTATGATTAATTCTAATCTGAAACAATACTTTCATAGAAAACGAGAGAGCAAAACTCCAGCCCCGGGTTTTTAAGTGGCCATTTTGTTTTTAGCTCGGGACCCCAAAAAAATCATAGCGAATTTTATTGATGCTACAATTTATAGATGCAAGCCTTAAAATTGGGGAGGATTAAGCCCTTGGGTCCTCAATCCTGCATTAGCATATAGAGAGAGGAAGGAAACCTTTCCTTTTACTTTTATAGAGATTAAGTTCAACTCTTTCCGTCTTGCTTGTGTTCTGTTTAAGACAAATACACAGGCCAAGAAGAAAAGATACCCGGTCAGGCACTGAAATGGAATACTAGGTTTTACTAAATATGCTCAAAAGTGTAAAGCAGTCTTGAAATCTGTGATTTTGCTTTCAAATAGTTGAACAAAGTTTATCTGGCTTATCCCAATACTAAACTGGCAAATCTTTGGGCTAGTTTGCTAGGAGTTCTAGAGGCTTATAATAAGTATTAGGGTATTGGCCCTCTGCAAGAATAATTAAATTCAGTCGGATCTTGTCGACTGGGAGGAGACCGACCCCCATATACCCTTGAGAAAAGAAAACGCTAAGATGAAGACATTATAAGCAGTTAGGTATGATATACTTAAAATATGTACCGCTAAGCAACATTTACGCTCCTCTGCTCCCCTTGATCGATATTACGAAATCGGTCAAGGGCCACTAATGTGATACGGAAACTTGTGTACCGGTGTAGGGTGAATCGTATAGATGAGCGATAAGAAAATAACGTCATTAACTGTAACCGTATCGAGTTACTCCCACTGTTATTATGTACACGAATTGTTACAATCAAACCTTTTGTGTAAAATGCTTGTGTTCACTTAGGAAGTTCCTTTTTATAAATTAAATGAAAACAAACATTGATTGCATACCCAAAGGTCAAAGAGATAATACATAAATATACTTCATGATGGTCATCGATTCATTATTTATGGACAAAAAAGCTATAAGATACCTAATTCTTCAGATCCAGCCTGTCTCCTTGCTGCCCTCCCCAGCGATGCCCTAAGCCGAGGCTCGTACCCCACACGGGGTGCCCTTAGCGAGTGGTCGCTTAGTATTTAAGTTTTATGCCCCTGACTGGAGGCCTTAATTTCAAGGCATCCAAAGGATTAGTCCGGTTAAGCAGTAGCCAGCCTCTAAGTCTGAACTAGGAGATGCCATTATCAAAAAAAAAGATACGTAATTCTTATCTTAACACGAAATTAGTTAACAAAAGTCGTAACTGTGATTTTTGATCACGGCCTCTGATTAAGCCAGTTAGAAAGGATCGCAAATGAGGCTGTCAGCCCATTCCCCAAGTTCTACACGACTACATATTTATTTAGAAAATTATAGACATGCAAGATTTTTTCAGGTAACTTTTTGCAGTACTCGTGTTAAACTTCCAAATAAGCTCACATGGCCCTCAATTTCTGCATAAAATTATATTTTCGTGTCAAAAATAGCTACATGAAAACGTAGACTATATTCTGTTCGATCTATGTAGGTGTTACGGAGACTGGTGTCGGCACATAACTTCGTTACCGACACGCGAGACTGCATCTGCGGCACACTTGAATGCATCAATCATTACATTCTGCTGATAGTCGTGAGTGGTGAACGTTGGCCCGATAATGCCCAGTGGTTATGAGCTAATGCCACAATCAACATATCTATTAACAAACTGATAGTAATTACTCAGTACAAATTGAAATGTAGTTTTAGTAAACATTAGGTCAATGCGCTCTTGTTATTGTGCTAATCTATACAAATAATAAATAAAATTGCAGTGTCTAGGTTTGTAATATCAAAATAACAGTTTTTTATTGAATGGAAATTAAAATACATACGGCACTTAAAATGAGACACATTTTTTTCATTTTTTGTCTGTCGGTCTGTCTGGCGCGTGGCGGTCTGTCTGTCTGTATCTTTGTTCCGGTTAATCTCTGTAACGGCTGGACCTATTTTGACGGTACTTTTACATGTACAGGCAGATAGCTCATGTTATAAGGTCTAACTTAGGCTAATTTTATTTTTGACTAGAGAACATGTTAATTTTCAATAGATGACTCATGCCTTGTTGGTAATGTATACTGCGTAGGCCTTCGTAGGCTTCGTAGCACTTGCTACGATACAGACTAGATTCAAAAACCTCTTCGAAAACTTAGTTTTTCTTTTATTGGAGTATGCTGTGGGTACAAACCAATACATAATGTAAGAACGTTAATGATAATTTACTCAAATCAACATGTTTACGATAAATAAAATAAAAAGTTCTTGAAATAAACTTACTTCTACATGTTAGAGCGAAGTAGATTTCGTACTTATTTAAAGCAAAAGGAGCATATTTTTCCTCATATTTATTAAAAAACTTTTTCTTTTATTACAAGCGTGTTTTCTTTGAACAGGTTTGCGGGAAATTACAGCGCAGATGTTGTGCTGAGATAAAAAAGTTTTTATTACATAAAGCTACAGATCGATGGCGTCAAAAAGATCAAAAACTAAGTTGTGCATGTTGGGCCGAAGGAGGGTTCCGTGATTGGAAAATTTAAATTCGATTCACTGGGTTTAAGAACTCATTACATCAATATTTTAATGGCCTGTTTTGTTTTTTTTTTTTTATGCCTCCTACTCAGCGGGCAGATAATTTCTTCCGTATTATTTACCAACTTTAATAGTTCTCATTTGGACACAAGCACAATGGAACAGGGCGATTTTAAAACCGGTTATACAACTGGTTATAGACTTACAACTCACATACAACTGGTTGCTGTTGTCAAAACATACAACTGGTTGCTGATGAATGGTAGACGATAGTGTTAGAATGTTTGTGGTTCTGTGAGAAGACCGCGTAAAATGATTACTTAATTTAGTATTAATGGCTTTTGCTGTACTAAATATAATAAATAAATAGAAAGGATACATATTCATGTGAAGAATAAATAGGGGTTCATATTTTACAGCAGTAGGTACCTACCCTAAAAAATCGGTACATTTAATGTCGTTTGCTTATCAAGTATCTAAACGAGCGAACATTTGCGGCTACAGTCTACCACAACCACAACTTTAATGGAAAACATAATCGTATTCATAACTACTGTAACTCAAACTAAACACAATCAAATTAATCTTAAATTATGCAATTAGGTTTGAGTTAGGTTAAGCTTAGCAAGCTTACCTGCGCTTATTGTGTTCGTATAACCATTTTATATAAATTAATGCCCTGTATTCAAACTAAAAAAGGGAAATCTAGTCATTGTTTTCTTTTTAACCGACTTCAAAAAGGAGGAGGTTCTCAATTCGTCGGAATCTTTTTTATTTTTATGTATGTTCCCCGATTACTCGAAGATGGCGGGACCGATTTGGATTTTTTTTTAGTTTGAAAGGGTATACTTCCCAGGTGGTCCCATGATCATCAATTCAAGATCTGATGATGGGATCTTGGAGAAATAGAGAGGACTCTTTAAATTTTATAGGCACACTTGAAGCGATTTGGGTAGTTTATGGAAGAGTACTTTCTGGTCCCATTTCAATTTGGTGAAGATCTCATGAAGAACTTCGGAGATAGGCAACGGAACTCCTCAATAAATGATAGCAAATGGACTGGGATTGCTGAAATCTCATGTTTGTCTTTTGTTTACACCAGTTCATAACATAACATCACGCCGGTACGCTGTGAAGGGGTAAGCAAATGTGACACATGACTAAAAAGTGACACATGACTAAAAAGTGACACATGACTAAAAAGTGACACACCACTAAAAAGTGAAAAATAAAAAACTTTTTTGCAAAAAATTAAACCGACTTCAAAAACACAAAAAAAGTAAAAAATTACTTTAGCTTCAGAACTCGGTGACAAAAAAAAACAAAATCAAACTAGCGAAAGTCACCGACTTTCGCTAGTTTGATTTTGTTTTTCGTTCGTCGTACGTTCTGTACCCGAAGGGTAACCCACGACGGGACCCTATTACTAAGCCTCCGCTGTCTGTCCGTCCGTCTGTCTGTCAGCGAGATGTACCTCATGATCCGTAATAGGTAGACAGTTGTAATTTTCACAGAATTTGTATTTCTATTGCCGCTAAAACAAAAAATAATAAAAAAGGAATTAAAAATGAAAGGCGGCTTGACGGCTTCCCTAGTACGATGGTGCGGAACCCTTTATGCACGAGTCCGACTCGCAGTTGACTGGTTTTTATCGCTACGTTCTTTATTACTCTTTCCTTGACGAAAACACAGTCATGTATTTGTAGCTATCTGCGTAGGCTTCGTAAGCACCTAGTCATTTACTAAACATGGTTTGTGCCTAAACCACCAATTTTAACAACTGGTAACACCTGTATTTTATGCAAATAAATTATTCTTATTCGTATACTACAAAGTCTACATATTATAAGCTCTGCCCGCGTATAGCATGACCACCGTAGAAACGGGATTTGTCGACGAAGAGTCGAATTGAATTGTCATTTTATGACAGATCGTGGAAAGATTTCTATCGTCGCAAGCATGGTGATGTTAGAAATGTATGAAATGAATGACAAGACATGTCAAGTTGTATAGAAAGAGCTTTGCCGAAAGTCTTGGTAGACTGGAGATAGTATTGCCATGCTATGGGAGGCTGTTAAATCTCCATTTGGCAGACATGATACTTAACTTGTTTAAGAGAGAGATCTGAAGAAAAAGTCAACAACTTAGCAACCTCCTTGAGTTCTTGTTACCTAGAATTTTATGTAAGTAAACGTATTTATGATAAAAGGTAATGAAAAACTGACTGCTCATTCTTAAATAGGATAATAACTTTCTTTTGATATGTTGGTGCTTATAAAGCTAGCTCTTTAAACATAATTGAACGTTTTATAATAATTAATAGTACAGTCTCTCCCTGTCTTTCACAGGTGGCCTTGAAATGTAGGCCCGAATGCTGAATACGCGGCTAAAGACAAAGATTGATGACTTTTTACTCCTTCCTTTTAAACACGCTCTGCTTTACAGTGGCTGAAAATCCATATAAATTATTTTCAGTTTTCGGTCACGACGGTTTCTATGAAAAATAGAGTTTTGACACTTTTGATTAACACCAAAGTAGAAGCCAAAAGAAACGTATAGTCAGCAGTAGGTACACAAGACTTACCTATGGCGGTTTTTTTTTCAATTGTAGAGAAAACAAAGTTGAGTGAGGTAGGTCTAAAAACCTAATATTTTTGTGTTATTCAAGTTATAGAGGACATTCATTTTGCTAGTGGTACGACCTGTATCAATGATGTTATATATACCCTGTATTGAACAAGGAGGATTATTATACTACAATTCAACTGATAGATCCTTTTTCATTTTATTTTTAATCTAGATCACAACACCACCAGCAAGTAGACCCTACATATACAAGGAGTAGCAAATCAACATAGTCATTCAGGTGAACGGTATGATTCGGCAATTAACCCCGTGGTGCTTTCGAACTGTTGCCAATTAATAATAGACTAGTTAGTTGGTACCTAATGGTCTGGAAATAACATTCTCACTAAACATTCCTTAACCTTTTCTTCTGTAAGGGTTTCAGTATCTAATTTACCTGTATTTGTTGTTAAATTTGATTTTACACTTTTTGGTTTTAATTTTCCACTTACTTATGAAAGGTAAGAGCATAATTATTTTAGTAAATTAAAATTAAATTAAACTCAGGGGCTCTCGACACCTTAATTATTATTTGTAGCTAAAGCCCGCCTTTCAGCAAAAGTTAGAATAGAAAGCAAAGAGCTCAACTCGGCTTATTAATAAATAATAAAATAAATAAATATCGCTGGACATTACACACAGCGCCATCTAGGTGCCACACTAAGCAACGAGGCTTGTGTCGTGGACACCAGATAGTTGATACTACTACATAGATACTTTTTGTTTGTAAATACATACTTATTATACCTATAATATAACCATCCATGACTCGGAAACAATTGTCCATGCTCATCACACAAACATTTGCTCCTACCGGGATTCGAACCCGGGACCCTAAGGACGTAAGGCAGCCTCACTGCCGCTGCGCCATTCGGGTCGTCAACGGGTTTTTATTGCGTGTGCTAACAAGATAAGATGGAAATACCTGCTTTACATGAGCAACACATATGAGGCAAATCCCAATAATCTTACGAGCATACATAAAGGGACATATTAAACCCCGAATACAAAAACAAGACTTAATTTTACGACGGTTTTAAACATTTTCTGTCAGTCAATACGTTTATAAAAAGTGCCTAGGACATAAGCTGAAGCGACTTTTAGTAACGACCGTAAGTTCATATAGCTACCTATAGTATTAAGTAGGTAGATTACGCAGAAATATTAGCAGAGAATTGGGTTCCTTTGACGTACTGATCTGATACGCCATAGACGAAGGGATCGCGTGATGACGAGAATTCCTCGTGAAAAAAGCGTCAGGCATTTGCGGCCGACAGATTGGTTTTTCACAAAATTGGATTCAGCTAAATTGAGCATCAATTAATTCCGGATAAATGGCTTAAAAATATAATAGCACGACGGGGTCAGTGGGGTTTTTATTTTTATTTTGTAACGTGAATAAAATTATGAGCGTGGTGGTATAGGGTTAAAATAAAAATAAAACTTGCATTGTTTATAACCTGTCATAAACAATAAGAGGCCTTAACCTAGCTGTGGGTTTATTATTAAGTGAGTAAGGAGAAAAACGTAAGGTGGTTGAATAACCATGATTTTTTAATGCGGGGTAGAAGTGACACCGACGGGGAAACGGTCACCACGTATTCAGTACATCATTCTGAGCCCCTCCACATCGAGCTTTCCATCAGTTATTAAAAGAAAAAAAACAACTTTTTCCTACAAAATTGCAATACCTACACGGTCATAATGTATGGAACAGCTGATTTTTTTAATGATAGAATGGTGTACGTCAGTGTCCCGCCGTATATATGTATAACAGCCCACTAAATAAACAGACTGATTTAAATTTCATAATAACAAATAATAATTATGGCATACTAGCTGTTGCCCGCGAGGCCGCGAGCTGCGTTCGCGTGAAATTATTAAAAAAAAAATTACTTCACTTTTATTACCAATTTTAAGGGTTTTAATTTTTTTGCACGGAGTCCTAATTATTTGTATTAGCCTATGTTAGACCTTATATCATCAGCTATCTGCCAGTAAAAGTCCTGTCAAAATCGGTCCAGCCGTTTCGGAGTTTAGCCGGAACAAGCAGACAGACAGACAGACAAAAATTGAAAAAAAAAAATGTGTTTTTGTTATAAATTCATATGCATTTAGTAAAAAGCTGTTATTTTGATATTACAAACAGACACTTCAATTTTATATATTTGTTTATGTAGAGTACCTATAGATTGTATTCAGATATAATATATTTCAAGACTGAATGAAATAATGTATAGAGAAAACAGGGAAACCCGAATGTTCAACTGTTTACTAATCTTCAACTTATTCAGAGACATAATGACCGTAGGCACCGTAGGCGTCCGCTTCACAAGCCTACGATGCCTACGAGTCTACGACACCTACGAGCTACGAGCATAGTTCGGGGGACTCGTAGAGCATGCCGCTGATTGTAGGTAAATAGTTATCGCGTGCCTCGGCCTATTACTCCTGCCTAGACTTCAAATAATCATTCCATAATACCAGTTAAATACCTCCCTTGACCCAATAGTGCATTAAAACACCTATTAAATGAATATTTGCAATTTGTTGTAACGACTTATAAAAACTCGTCTATTTAATAAATTTGAATTACAAGCTACATGCTAGCGCGTTACTAAGATCCTGCCTAGCTTACGATAAGGTATCTTGCCGTGGATTGCACGCAACACAATGTAATATGTAATAACAATAAGGAAAATAGAATTACCTACACTTTGTATCGTCTAACAACGATGAAAGTTCTCTTGCAAATTTAATATTACGAAGTTTAAACTTGCTCTCTGATAATATCAGTCCATCGAAGTTTGTACTTTTAATATAAATTAACGTAAGTTTTGGGCCATCAAGATCCCTGGAGGCTGAGGGTCACTCTGTCGCATCTACAGGATTATGATTACTTTACAAGTTTGAGACATAAGTTGCGGATAACGAACCGCTATCGGACTTAATTAACCACATCATAGAGATTTGTGTGTTTAGGCACAATAAGGGGATCATCGTCTTTTTATGACGAAATATTTCTTTGTTGTTACTAAAATGGTTTAACGTATTACGTTACGAGTAAAAGCCATGCGTCATTATACGATAGGCGAAGCTTTAAATCGTAATTTTATGTAACAATGCCCTTTATTCGAACTTCTACTACAGCATCGATCAAGCGATTCCAAATTCAATTAAGTCGATATTAAATGTGTCAAAGTGTTCAATATGAAGTGAGAAGCAAGTAGTCAGCAATACAATAGTGTTGACGTGATTAATGGCGTGACCAGGGTACAGGGCTCAATTGAGTGGAGCAATATAAAATGAACATTGTGCCCCCCCTCCCCGACACCCCGCGGCCCGCATGCCCCCGCCGACAATAGCCCCCCTTATGAACTTTCTCCTGTGTACGAGTATTCGGAAATAATAGCGAAAAAGTTGTAAAGGTCTTTTAATAATAACTTTCCCGCATCGCGTGTACAAACTATTTCTATAAGTTGATCGCTTCAAGCATTTCTGCACAATGCTTATTACATGTATTATTTATATTTACTGCTGGTTAACACGTCCTATACTGTTAAGCTATAAGTCACACATAAAGGGTCAGGTAGTTATTTTATAAACGTTATTAAGTGCCTAGGATTAAATGCGCTGAAATGCTAAAATTAAGTCGAAAACTGTCACCCAATTTAAACGCCTTTGACCTAATATACCGTGGGCACATTTTCATATTCATCTGTTCATATTTTAGTTAAAGCGCAAAAGGAATCTTACTAAATTAACATGTCAGTGCGGCCACTCGCCAGCTCGCCACTGAGGAAATGTCAAACGAATTTAACTTTTAAACCGTTTCGCCTGTTGATTCTTGACCGATTTTCCTCGGCATACTCTCATCTCAGTTTTCTCTGAATATTTAAGTGAATATGGAATTTAATATCTCCGAGCTTGTTGAAAATACACTTCGAATTACCCGGTAACGTAGCCGCCTCTTGTATTATAGCAATTAGCGAGGTTATTCTTAAGTAACCTAGTTACGTTGAATAATTAAATTAATAAAGAGGATATTTAAAGACGTAAAATATTCATGCTGAAGGGGGGATGGCCCAGAAAAATAAATTCTCGAGAGCTTTTGTTCCCGCGAAGCTGTAATGACTGCAGGAAATAAATTACTGCCCCAAGGGCCACCGAATTTAGGAGATTGGGAATATATTAAATGTATGTAACATCTGTGTATGTGTGTGAATTAATGTGAAATACCTTTGAAATCAGCCATTTGAAATTCTCGTGTAACTTAGGCGCACTGCTACATGATGTATCACTGAAGTACCTAATTGCATGTATTGCTCAATTATTTCTTTTCTTCGTACCTTTTCAACGTTTTACTAATTGCGATTTGTTATCAAAAGGTTTGAAATTACGAACGGAAGCGCAGCCAACAATTACTTGGTACAGTTCCGTACGGCACTTTTCTGTGGCAAGGTCAAGACTGGCGGTAGGGGGAACCACCAGCCTCGTGTTTATGCCCCGGCCTAAATAATACGCACAAGTAAGAACCAAGCTTTTCTTACAAGTAATTGAACGGAGCCTACTGTTCAAATCGGCTTAACAAACCGCGCAATTCTTGGAGCGACTCGTTAACAATGAGCACCTACTAAGCTTTTGAATAAATGGGATTTTTCTGCTTCATCATTCTTTTGTAATTTAAAAAATGTAAGCAAAGAAGCTTATTTATTGATTCGAGGCCGCTATTACAGTAACGAATAAAACAGCTTTCAAAGCCAGGGACAGGTGTTAAACTGTGAAGTCTGTGGCAGCCGGTGTCAAATCCCCTTAAGGGGCGGTGCCACTAGAACTGAAGGGATGCTATTGAAACGGATCGCTCGACTCGACTCGGCCTCGCTAAACGCTTCCTGTAACCAGAAATGACGAAAGTTTCGGCTGTGTTGGGGTTTACATTGAGACTCGACAGTAACTATTAACTCGGTCACTTCATTTGTGAGATATTACTGCGTTACTTGTAGTGCGACAACGGAAAAGCACCGCAGAAAGCTGCCAGTATTCAAAAGATACAATCTTGATAAAATATTAAAAAGGCACAAGAATGAATGAATATTGAAAGAAATCAGAAACAGGAAATGGAACGAATTTCACAACATTTTCGGAATCCAAGGATTGCGATTCCCATAATCCCATTACATATTTACCTGCCTACGTTCATATATAATGCATACATGTGCTAAGTAAATCTCTCTAATTTCATTTCTTGCCGTCTGTGAGCCTCTTTTGACTTGATTATGAATTTAATGTGCTTCTGCTTAGATATTCTCTAGGCTCGTCAGATTACTTAGGATATTCTACTCAGTCTGTGTAAAATAACAATCTCATAAGACAAGATACGTTCTTAATTTGGCACAGGGCAGACGTGGCGAGTCATGACCAAAATCTAGAGCTTGCCTTACTTACTTGTAACATCTGAGTAACTAGTACAGTACAAGGTTGTAGTTATATTGTATCTGAATATAAACTGGTCTAACATAATATATAGTCATCATACCCCCAGTTCTTTAAAAACACTGAAAAGTATTTAGTAGGAACTTTTGCGTTTTACTGACTATCTATTACTTTACATTGCGCTATTTGCAGAGCAATTCTAATTAAATAATTTGTTTACAAAATGGAAACGTCCACTTTTTAATTAATTGTCCACTTAACTTTGGCGATTTCAACGCATTTTAAAACTCACCTAAAGCCATAGAGCTGACCTGAATTAATAATGGCTGTGCCCAACTTTTCGGTTAACATGTGAAAATTTTATCATGTCAAATAAAATAATGAGATCGGAATGGTTACCAAATCTAGTGATGATATTTGACTATTTTGTCCAAACAAACGATACATTAGTTAATAATGTAACGGCACTGATGCGGATAATCCAAAGGGATTACTTCGTTTCCCAACACACCGCACTCTATTATGACCCGGACAGCCACATCACTCAATTAATATTAATAATTTAATTGGTACCTATACCAGAATTTGGCCTGCGGAAACGATTTATTTATTCAAGTAA
The DNA here is from genome assembly GCA_947578425.1 of Eugnorisma glareosa. Classification (NCBI taxonomy): domain Eukaryota; kingdom Metazoa; phylum Arthropoda; class Insecta; order Lepidoptera; family Noctuidae; genus Eugnorisma; species Eugnorisma glareosa. The sequence goes on along the minus strand of OX387966.1, from coordinate 12,234,841 downwards.
CTATTTATTCATTATTCACTTCCAAACTTAAGTGCTTATAAATAATATAAGTTACAAATCTGAAGAGCGAGATGCGCTTTAATCGGCGGCAGTATACTTAAACTATTGGATATTGGCGGAAGTGGCAGTCGCAAGGAAGCCACTTATGGTATGGTATTGCGAGCGCCAGCTAAGATAAGCCTGGTTTTAAGCGAGCTGGGTGAACTTGTCGCGAAATTCCCAACTATTTTCGTGCTATCTCTGTTTCGTGTCGCGCTGCAGTCGGCAGCTCGGCGGCTCGGGGCGTTCTAACTGCAATATAACAGCTTGTATAATGCTTCTGATGAGGGACCTAACTTGTCGCCAAAGTCCCCTTTTTGCTGGTTATATATTTTATTAAGATTAATGTTTTTGCACGCTTTAAAACTTCTGTGCTTGTTCAGATGTGGTTCATGTTTGTGTGTTTAATCGTCGGTACATTTAGGAAACGCTTTTACGTTTTACGTGCGCGCTAATTTTACTTTTGACTGAGGGTATAGCTGAATCTGTAAACATGTTAGGGATTCATTTCTCTGCTTGAAAATGTTTTGATTTTTGTTCTGTAAACAACCTACAGGGAAAATATACATGACCAATTACTGCCATTCTTTTAACACTGTCAGAGGTCAAAGTTTCGAGACGTCTGTAACCGTAGAATACGAGTGCTATGCGTCAACTACAAACAATTCTGCGAACAAGTTGTGTTCACACAATGTGATGGAATGTTAGGCCATTCTCCCGTCGTGTAACCTGCACGGGAGCTCGCCGGGAGCGCGATCTCTCTCAAACATTGTTCAGAATGCTGTACTTGGGAATTCGACCGCATAACTAGTGAACTACCTATCAGCCCCGACCATGCTGTGGATGCTTTCGTGTCATCTGTCACTCTATAATTCTAACCCTGCAACGTAATTCTGTAAACTTTACTAAAATGAGATCAGTTTCATAAGTAAGTATTTGGTCTGGCAAGTACTATGAATGATAACACGCTAACATAACCACCCGCTTGTTATTTCACAAGTAACTTTCGAAATTGCTGTAATTCAATAAAGTGTGGGTAGATTTGAATCTTGTGAAGCTTGAACCTTGTAAAACAAGGTACCTTCAATCTAATTCTGAACCAATAAGAAAACGATAACTTAATAGAGCCTCGCGGATGTTTTTGTCTGGAACCGTTTACGATGTGGTAGAGCTTGTTACCATGTAATATGTGGGTGTGGGGAGGCAAGTGGGAACACAGACTTGTCGACTGCTGAAGGCCGAATAAGGGCTGCTTTTTCGTAGTTGATTGGTTCGATAGCTTTTGCACTTAATAATCGATAGAAGAATGTTTATCCAAACTAGCGAAAACATGGGCATGTCATTTATGTAGGTAAGGTGCCCAGTTGATTAATACCGTAGGACAGTTATATACCATCCCATATTTATTATGAAGCACCTACCTAAATCACACAAGTACGACGAAATAAGTAGCTCACTTTAATATTCTATTTTAGTTAAACGCGCGACAGACAAAAAGCATCAAGGCTGCATTCCGAATTACAAAATAATCACTCACAGCGCTCACATCTATATTTTGCGTTCCGTTTTAGTTATCACGATTATGACAGCTGAGAGCTGTCATCAATTTGGAACGCTCGTGAACGCGTTCACAGTGAACATAACCCCAAACCAAAACCTTTGACAAGACCTATTTTTGAAAATGGATGATATGTTGGTTGACTCTGCTGCACATATACAACCCTCCAAGTTCAATTAACCCCGTACAATAACTATTTCATGAAAAAGTCACTCAATGGGGTTAAATGAACTTGGAGGGTTGTATTGATGATTTGAATGATTATAATTCTGTAACTTCCTACGTGTTACTGGTGCGATTGTTATTTTCAGCAACATACAACTTTACTCTGATCTGCAAATCGTAAGAAAATTTAAACTTCGCGGGCAACTCTTGCGTTTCCACCTTAGCAAAACAACACAACCTGTGAATAGAACTGTCATTTTTGACAGCGCTCACGGTGATATTTATTTGGGGCATGGTCGGTGTAATCGCAAGATGGCGCATGTCATGACGTCATCTATGACGATTCAAGGGACGTCAATATCGCGCTCACGGTAATACGGAACGGGTTTGTGGACGCTCAAAGCGATTACAGCGTAATTCGGAATGCAGCCCAAGAGTGCTCGCACAAACGTCACAAACATACCGCTTATTGTGTTTACCTGTGAAGTAGAAGCAGCTATTTTAATAAGATTAACAATGAGTGGTGACGGTTCTTAATTTTCCACGAAAATAGGTGGCAATATAAAAGCCGGGCGGAGACAGATGGCTCCTCGCAGTTACAAGAAAAATAACCGAGCATTCATTTGCTATGACAATGACTTATCTGTCTGAATTCTTCTCTTTAAAGATAAGTTTTCTCCATTATGTGGCTGTACATAATGGTGATAAAATTTCGACATGGGCAATTAAGATTTTAAAAGATTGTTGAACGGTGTTATTCTCAGCTAGGTACATTAGTGTAGAGTAGGGAATAAATACCAAACATTTTCCGACTGTTACTCAATATGATTTCACATCGCTAAACGGAGACGTGCCAGACCGCCTTTATCTGAACGACTCCACGCCTATTCATAGTGACGTGATTAGCGGCCGGTTTGATCGAATTTAAGGCCGGTTCCGGCACTTTGTGCCTTAAGTGAAAATAAAGGCATTGGCCAAATTTAATTTGCAGGGGAAGTGGAAAACCTACTTAATATAATGTGAGTAATATTTCAGAAGATTCTTTGACTTTTGAATTGTGACCGCGACTTTTTGCAATACCAAACCGCAAATGCACGAAGAAAAGGCAAAGTAGCGGTTACAAGTTCCGGAAAATTCATTTTTTATGGTAAACGTGCCTATGAGGTAGGTAGGTACTTATTAAAAAATGTCGTTAGTCCGTCAATAAATGCAAAACGGTTACACGTGCGTTGATAAGGTACAGCATGAGACCGCCTTCCGGAGCCCTGGAGGCATTTCGACCACATTAACCCCCCACCATCACCTCCCCCATGCGGCGGAACACCTCACCGCTGCATACTTTTTGTGAAATCAGATTTATTTCTTCCGCTCGTACGTTTTATGTTGGTGTTCTTTTTCAACATGACTGCCTTTGCCACTGAAAACTTGTTTGAAACATGAAAGGAAAATTGTTATCAATGTGAAAAGAACTACAATTGTACCGGTAGCGAACAATCATAGAGTTTCCAGATGTAATCGAAATAAATATTTCCTCAGTTTTATTTTTCTGATGTTAAAAATAGGTTGGTAACGTGTGTGTAGAATCTTAAATGTTTATATGATTTATAAATAAAATTGATGGTGGCTTCATCGGCATCGTTTGTTTAAAATAATCCCTAAGTATAATAATTGGCACGCCGAAGATCGTAAAATCCTTTGTTTAGTTTTAGGAATTCAACTGCAGTCATCGTCTATAAATTCTGTAGGTATTTTAAAGGAAGGTAAACCTATCTATTCACCTAAAGATTAAAAGCAATTCTCTTTTCCTGAAATATTGGCACGTGGCCCACACCATCTAAAATGATTTGATAAAGTTATTGATTGCACGTCAACAATTAACGCGAAAGTTTTCAGCCTGTCATTCATTCCGCAAATGGGCGGGTTGCTAGGCGGTGGGAGAGGGGGTGATATTGGACCGGCTGTCGAGTGGTCGCGCTAAAAGCACACTACAGTACAATGCTCTGCGGAGTAGTCTCAGCTTTCCACCATTCATTCACAATAAACGCTCCCTGTGAGGACGAAAATGCTGGTACACACTTTGTGACTAATAGAAGAATGATACAGGTCTATTCACGAGTATTTTACATAAAAGAAAGGCCCATGAAAACAAAGCCTGTTTATTAGTAGTACTCACAAAACTATTGAAAGCGCAGTGTATTGTTTACCTAAGTTGCAGTTCAGTTCAGTTGAGTAGCAGTTCGAGACTATAAGTAAATAGGTACTAATTACAATATCCGCACAACTTAACATAGGCATCGAGCAAGCAAATGTAATAATTAACATATATACAAACAGAAAACCTAAAGAAAACATTATGAAAATAATTCTGTTTTCTCAATGAAAAAAACTGCATTAATTAATTTCGTTAAATGACGCAATTAAATACATTAACATCGGAATGTCCGTGAGGCGTGCTGCGAGCGTGCAGTGCTAATGGTTTACTACGAATCGTCAACTCAACTCGTCTCGATTAACACTCCACGGAAATGGTTCCACGATGAAAATATTTGTTTCTCTCCCCGACCGCGAAATACACATCAATCTCAATAAGTGACCTTTACGGACTTCGTACATCGAATAGAGGGCTAATTCGAAAATAATTGTTCACAAATGTGACGATAAAATGAAATCGTTGTTGAAAGAAAAGTGCACCCAAGGTAGGTGTTGCTTAGAAAGCGATTAGACTAAATGGTGGCTTAACATGTAGGTCTACGAATAGATTACACGCGAATGTTACGTAATTAATTAGAAGATCAATAAATATAGGTACTGCGCAGCTATGAAAGTCCATTATCTGTTAATGCTAGAGTGAGTTAGCACAGTTAATAACTCATCATTGGTAGACAGGTACTTAGGTAGTCTAATAATTCGTAGAATTCGAAATGAAACAGTTTCGGCGAAGCACAGAACTTGCAATGTAGTGAAGCCGTCTTAAGTTTGAAATTTAATTTAAAGAGCCTTTGTGTTCATGGTAGCTTTTGCGATAAATGCCTATCATTTATGTCTACTTAGATACATTACGTGAAGTTTTGCTTTATGAATTTACGGAATTGCGTGTCAACTTTTTGCATTTTACATCGACCGTTCAATCACAGACTATCTTCGCCGTCTACGCCAACATCAACCTACTTAGTTAAATTACTTATCCATACGTCATAGTACTTTGAATTTTTAAGATAAGTATCAAGTATCAAAGACAATTTATACTGATTATGCTCATGAGTTTTATTTTTAACAGGAGGGCCTATTGTTTATTCTAGATGACAAGCAAAGGAAGTGTCTCCTAGAAACAAAATAACAATGGCCAAAAGAGAAGTCGACGAATTACAAACGCTGTCCAACAAAACAACGGCGAACTATGAGAACTTCGGGTGGCTCTAGTTGATAACTTAAAACAAAATATGAAAAATATTAAAGGGGAGAATGGTGAGTGTTGTCTGTGCAGGGTCGGTGGCGGCTGGGGAGGAGGCGGGCGCGGGCTGCGGGCAGCAGGCACGTCGATATGCATCGCTAGGCGAACACAATCCTCCAACATCATTACATCAACAATGCCCTGGCTGAACACACAGATGTATATAGTTCGCTGCTTAATTCGCTCACTGAACACCACACAGCCCTCTGAACTTGCTTGTATTCGCCGCCGCTGCAGTTTGCTATATTGCATTTGTACAGCTTCATCTGAGTTTGAGGTATCACAAAACGGGGCTCTGGTATACGGCTTATTATTTAATGAAAGGTAGCTCGAGTAAAAGCATTATTCAGTACATGCCTACATTTTCAGTTGCAGTACCTACAGAATGTTTGAAAAATGTTTTGATATTGTTTCAGATGACGCGAAATTAATTCATTGTTTCAGCGTGGTTTCAGCTTTTGATTTGTTCCGTAGACTAATTAATTCCTATTTATTTTCTTCTGTTTAATAGTCACAAAGGTGTTAATGAACGTTATATCAAGTCGGTTTTGACAGAAAAAAAAAATCGAAGCCATGTCGTGATAAAAAATAAATGAAGAAAAAGAAAACTTTAATGGCATCATTTTTATTTTGTGTCCTGATGGGTAGTATTTAGTATTTATTTTCAAGCAATAAAGTAGTAATAGTAAAAAAAGTTAATTCATTCATATTGCTTAGTAATAGATAACAGTATTTTTATAATTTATCATACATACTTAGTATAAAACAAAGTCGCTTACCTCTGTCTGTCCCTATGTATACTTAGATCTTTAAAACTACGCAACGGATTTTAATGAGGTTTTTCTATTAGATCTAGAGTGATTCAAGAGGAAGGTTTATATTTGTATAACATTGCACCAGTGCGAAGCCGGGGCGAGTCGCTAGTTTATAAATATAGTGTACATTGTACAATTCAATACTTAGTAGTTACATAAAAGTATGCTTAAATCAGGGTTTACTTGCTACCCGGCCGCGTTCCAATGAAAAATTTGACTCCGAAAATTAATGGCTATATTATTGGCTATATTTGTTAACAAACTTATTATTATATTTGTTAACAAGCTTGTCATTATTATGCAAAGTGTAATTAATTATTAAACAACGTAATATAGGTAATAAAACAGCGACTGGCACTAATTTTGAACATGTAAGTACGTCTAATAGGGATATAATATGCACCGAGGTGTTAAAGCAGTATCTTAACTAGTCATAAGTCACGAGCGCTATTTAAGTTGAGTTTAGACTAGAATCCTGAGAGCAGTTAGGGATTTAAGTCAAATTAAGTCGCCCAAGATAAAGACATCTTTATTGAGGTGAGCGAGGAGCATACTCTACTTTTCGCACCTACTTTTCGGAAATATAAACAATAACATTTTCGAAATATAGCGCGACGAGGGTACGCACCAAAGCAGCCGATCAGCTATTGTGATGACATGCCGCCACGCCATTACTGCCACTGATAGTGTAGTTCAGAAACAGCGTAGGACGAGCCAATATTCAATTTTCGACTTGACCATATACAGAAACAACTGTTTTTATTGTTGTATTTGATTAAACCTATTTAATTAATTTATATTATGATTTCTTACTATTTCAAATTATATTACTATCACGTTGCATAAAATAACCTATGACGTGAAAACTCTGTGGTCAAAGTTTTCATACTGCCTAATTTTTGTTTAGGTTCCTACTTTAAATCACATTATTGACTGACCAGCGGGAATTATTGAAATTCAGTACAATATTACTGCCAGGCTAGAGCTTAGGGCACAGAACATATTTTAAACTCTAGCGAGGCCTAGGGCAACAATGACTTACATTACGTTAAGTTAGCATTACATATAGTTTGATATTTGCAAGTTTGATATTTAAAAAGTAATTAGTTTTTTCATTTCCTTCATGTGACATAGACAAACTCAAACCGCCAGTAAATATACTATTGAGTGTGGATCTTCTTCATTGCGAAAATGTTGAGAGTTTTAGTTCCATGGTTTTTCCGCAAGCAAGGTGACGCCATGTGTTTTAAATTGTTAATCTGTGACTAGTTTAGAAGAAAAAACTGACCGCGAAAATTTTTTAAGTGTAAATTTGTTCGGTTTTAAATAAAATTAAGAATGTCCAGTGACAGTGAAGAGTTTGACGTCGAGCAAAGAGCAAAAGACATAATAGATAATCTTTTTCCGCCATAATCGGGGAAGATTTACCTAAAAACTTACGAAAGTTTTATGGACTGGAGGAATAAGAATATTTATTCAATGTTTTTGTACTAAATTGACTATTTTTCTCGCACTCAAAGTGAAAAGTATAGTTTGCATCTCGAGACTAAACGCCAACCTAATATACCCTTGGTTTCATTCACTCCCTCGCACGCTCGGGAGTCAAACCACCTTTGGTATATTATGGCTTCGTTTAGTCCCTCGTTATAAAATATACTATAATTATTTAGTCTCGAGACGGGGTTTGGCGCCCGAGCTAGCGAGGGCGCCAATAGTTCGAGGGGCTAAATAAGTCTTTAACCCGAGGTAAACACTGTGCTTTTCATTACGAATACAAGGAAAGTAAAAATAAAAACATGAATTAGCTAGAGAAAAAATGAGTGCATTTTGTAACTTCGGTGAGATATTTATGTAAAGTTTATGAAAAAATTAAATCAATTAGTTCTCTCCGCGTATGTTGATATTTGATATTTTCTGGGAAACTTTGGAATTTTTATATTTAAATCCATCAGGTAGCCTTTTGAGAAACGATGTTAGTCTCTCGAAATGCTCTAAATGTACATTGTGTTTAGTATGAACTTAGTTGTCTTTAACATAGACTACACACTCCATAATGTTGAAGGTTTGTACAAGTACATCTTTGTTTTAATTAAGGTGGTAAAATGTTTTCCACTACTGCTTTAGCCTCTTCCCTAAAATAAAATCAAAAATCCATAAACAATAAATTAGTTAAATCCATATCCGAATCAGATGAACTCATTGTGTTAATACAAATCTCTGTTATACGGAAGTACAATACTCTACAATTTGAAAAACCAAATCCAATCTATACATCTATACAAATAAATAAAATTGAAGTGTCTATTTGTTATATCAAAATAACAACTTTTTACTGAATGCATATGCAGATATATACGGCACTTATAACAAAATCACTTTTTTATTCATATTTTGTCTGTCTGTTTGTGGGGGACGGGACTTTTACTGGCAGATAGCTGATGTTATGAGGTCTAACATAGGCTACTTTTATTTTAGAAAAATAATTAGGGTTCTGTGCAAAAAAAAAGAAATTAGAGAAATAAAAAATCGAAAATCCCCTTGAATGAATTCCCTTGAAATAGAATTTTACAAAATCAGATTAAAATAAAAAGTAATATTTTTTTATAATAATTTCACGCGAACGAAGGTCGCGGGCAACAGCTAGTAATTTATAATAGTACTGCCTCGTTGGTCTAGTGGTCGTAAGCACGACTGCGGAGCATACGGTCCTGGGTTCAGCCCCGGGTCGGGCAAAGTGTTATTGGGTTTTTCCATCAGGAATTTCTGAGTAGCAGTTACGGAGTCTGCTTTTGTGCCCGGTTGATAGCAACAGGCTCGCCCCCTATTTCCTAGGACTTAAACATGACTGACGAAATGTGGGTGTACTATTAGATACACCTCTGCCTGACCCCTCGAGGATTACAGGCGTGACTTATGTTGTTTTATAATAGTAAATGAAGTATAGCTTTCTTACAAACAGGTATTAACGGATCATCGGAAAAGCATTCAGAATCTTTTAATAAAATATCAAAATGAGAACCACATTTTACATAGAACCACTTTCAATCAATCAATCAATCAAATCTTTATTTGCTTTGAATGTAGGTACAGGTATAAGATGTTGTACATAAATTAATGAGATCGGCTACAGTCTACCTTACGGCATGCAAATGATTACATAAATTAAAATAATAATAATATCAAAACAATGTCAACAAAACAGAAAGCAAAGTGAATTCAATCTACCTTACTGCGTGCAAATTATTACATAAATTAAAATATGAATAAAATCAAAACAATGTCAACAAAACAGATATTAAAGTGAAGTCAAATAATATTATAGGCAGGTACTTAAATAAGTCTTACATAGTCAAATTTGTAATAATCATAATATAAATAAATTCAAATCATTTAAAAAGTCTTTCACCGCAAAAACAGAAATTAAAGTAAAGTCAAATAATATTATAGTATATAAGTCATAAATGGTCAAATTTGTAATTAAAAACAATCATAATATAAATAAATTCAAATCATTTAAAAGTCTTTCACCGAGTAATAACATTTGCCTAAAAGTAGTGCAGTTAGCTTAGATTTAAAAACAACTTTTCAGGCTCTTTGAAGAAAAATGCTTTAAAATATTACATTTTTGTACCCGTTTCCTATGTTGGTACCTACAAACGGAGCTGAAGAGGATTTTTGCTGCCCGAGTCTCGATTCCGTGAATCAGCTTTGTTTTGGAAAAGCGTCGCAACTTTTTTTTATACTATGGTGGACTTTGCAGGTAGATTCCAATGTAAAAAGTACTTACAGCTACAATCGGCTTTTTTCAATATGGAAATAATAAAGGTTCTGAAAAAAAACAACTATTTGTGGTTGACTGTATGTACTACTAAGCTTGGTTAAAATGAATTACCGAAAAATTAATACAAAATTAGGCGGCAAAAAATTTTGTATTTAACAAACAAACATGAGCTTATTCAAATTACAATTCTACGAAAAAGAATAAACTCGAAAAAAATACCAAACTTCCGAAAAAAATTCCAAGTTTGCGCAAAAAATACTAAGTTTCCGTAAACATGTTCTGCTAATATAATCGTTTTCTTAAGCTTTATAACTTAGGATGCAAGAGCGAGCTCGGGACTTTGGGCACCCCGACTCCGGACAGGTTAGGTTCGAAGGGGATCCATCGTGCTATGTTACTTTATACGCTGCAGAAAGAAATAGGAGCCCCGCGTAGCGGGGCTACGTGTAATACGCCTTATTACATTTTGATACCTATCTTGAATTCTTGACGTAGATTTTATTCCTGTTTTATTTATTTTATAGGTCAAAACTATATTTTCGAAATTTACAGTATTTTAGTCGGTCGTTTCTTTGTCCTTTCAGTTGTCGCCAGATTAGTATTTTAAAGACGCTCATTTTTTTTCGGAGCTTTTATTAATACCGTTTTCAATTCAGTCAAAACCAGAAGTTATTCTCAGTAAGTAATACGTTGGATTTCCCCGAGCTGAAAACATTATTTCTTCCTTTTGCTCAACTTAGTAGGTATTTGCCTTTAAGTATTGAGTGTGAAGATAAAAGCACTTTTTTGCAAAAAATAAAATAAAAGCAACTTCAAAAACACGAAAAAGTAAAAAATAACTTTAGCTTCAGAAGTCGGTGACTTTTGTTACTTTGATTTTGTTTTTTTTTTGTCACTGACTTCTGAAGCTAAAGTGATTTTTTACTTTTTTGTGTTTTTGAAGTCGGTTTTATTTTTTGCAAAAGAGTATTTTTTATTTTACCATTTTTACTTGTGTAATATCCTGTACAAATATTTGCTTTGCATTTATTTTACATTGTTAACATGTCATGGTAATATGCTTATCCCCAATAAATGGTACTTAACATACCTAAACTGTCGAAATCTGGGTGTATTGTACACATCTGCGTACCCCTCAGAGCATACGGGCGTGATGTTACTGCATGATGTTGTATAAACAATAAACATCCAAGCGATTGCAGCAATCACGGCAGATATGCCGTCAATTTTTGAAAAGTTCCTTTGTATATCTCCGAAGATCAGCATCATATCTTCACCAAATTTAAATGCGACCAAATGTCAACTAGTCCGCATCAAACTGAAGAAGAATCACGTAAATCAAATCGTAAATCTTAGCGTAATCGGTGTAACTGTACATACATTAAAAAAAACCAATTCAATTCTAATTGAGAACCTCCTCCATTTTGAAGTCGGTTAAAAAGAGGCGCTTACATTATCTAATGACCCCACTTGACCATAAAAGTCATATTAATGAGATATATGCTACTTGTTTATATCGCAAATGGTTCAATGGACTATCTTGAAACTGGTTCAAAATTAACGATACGCACAAATCAGATGGAGCTACGACAGCGACCACTTCTACATGTACCTTCAGGCGCGGTCCCAGCCTAAGGGGCCAGCCTTGGGGTGGGTCACACAGGGCAGTCGCTAGGAATTTGGTTGGGACGGGCTACCGCGAATAAAAAAAAGGACAACTTTTGAGAAACTAAATTATATTAACCATCTCTGGATTAACCCATACAAAACGATTATGGGCTCCTACAGGTTTATTTCCAGGGGGCTTCCCGAAAAGAGCTTGTACTCCACCAAGGATATGTTAGCTTTTCGTTTGTCGGTGTCGATTCATGCAAGGAATAATTTTGTCGACTTATAAAGAAAAGCCTATCAATTAAGAAAAGTCAGGATTCAAGAGCGAGCGCAGCGAGCTCGTCATATCTAGCACCCAGTTTGAATTTGATAGGCTCTCAGAAATTATGTCAGTTCATAAAGAAAAACTGAAAAGAACGAAGAGTGTCAGAGCAAGCAAAGCGAGCTCGAAAATATTAGCACTACATTGGGTAGATTAGATTAGCTTTTGACCATTTATACAGAAGTAATGTAGGTACATAGACGCAAGAGCGAGCGAAGCGAGCTCGAAAATGTTTGCACCCTTCCTAGGATAAATTAAGTTCTTTATTCATTCATACAAGAATGAGAACAGGAGGAACCCTATCAAATTATGGAGAATTAAAAAAATACAGTGTTACGTATGGAAAACATTTTTATCATTTAATTTATATTTTTGTTTAAATAAACACCGAGGCCCCGCTGTTGCAACATTACACGGTCATAGTTCATCGTTAACTCAAAAGCGCGAACTTCATTCGCGCGGAATCGCGCGCCACGTTTGAGCGACCAATCGTTCACCATTCAGTTCGCCTACTCCTCTCGTACCGAGCGCACGCGCTGTTGCGCAACGCGGACTCCGCCGCCATTGTCGCGCCGCAGGACCTCGGTTTATAACTACTAATCGCCCTTTTAATTACCCGACCTCACGTACTGCGCCCTGTCCGCAATATACAGAATATATCAAGAGAAGCGATCTGGAAAATTTTAGCACTAATCCTTTTGTTAATTTATACAGAAATGCGGAGAGGGACTCAACTCTTGTAAAGTCAACTTTTGTAAAATTGGAAAAACTTTAGTATGTATTGGCGCGCGAAGCGAGCGAGAAAATATTTGCATTCCGCCTCGGATAGGTTGATTTTTTATAGTTTTTGGATATTTCGGGGGGGTTTAACCCTCACCCCTCTGCCTACGGCCCTGCGCCTGAGATAGTTAGATTTTACAGTCATAAGATGAAGAGAACGAAACATAGTTCGATGTATTCCACATAGATTGCGTCACACCATCTATAACGCCTTAGTAAAACCACACTTACTATACCTGGTTGAAATTTGGTGCAGAGCCGCCAAGACGAAGCTAGCAAGTCTCCAAGTTGCACAAAAAAAAAAAAAAAAAATGATTTTCAACTACCCCTATTTAACATCAACAAGCAAAATCTATGAAGAAACCAAAATAATGAACATTAGACAGTTATATATTTACAATACATGTATTTTCATTCGTAAGGCACTCAACAAAAGTATGCTGACTAATTTATCGTTTACTAAAGTGAAACAAGTAACGTAGCACTCGCCGAGCTAGTTTTCTTATTTTGCCGAAAATAAGAACTAAATTTGGAAAAAAAATGATAATTTTTGAAGGAGCACAATTGTACAACAAAATATCCTCATGTATTACTAAGGTACACTCATTCAATGCATTCAAAACTCTATTATCTGAATACTTAATCACAAATAACACCCTTTCTAAAATCTGAGTTCATTGGATGGGTGTATCATAATATAATAATTGCTACCGTGACGTCTGTGACGAACTTTAAATACAACTAATTTTAAGCTCATGTAAGTGACTTTGTGTCTTTTTTGGGAATAAAGTATCTTTAAACCTAAACCTAGAACGCAAGAGCGAGCGAAGTGAGCCGGGAGCCGGGCCTCTATTAATTTAATTTAAATCATGGAGTTCAGAAACATGATCACGGTCGAACTAGGCCCAGCCCAGGGCGGGGTGATCATGACGCCCAGCCATGAACCCCCCTGGATCCACTCTTGGTACTAATAGAATGCAAGAGCGAGAGATGAGAGCTTTAAAATTCAAAATTGAAGCAGCCCGCCTCCGCCTCCGCCCCGTGTATTAGGTTATTTTTGTTTAAATTCATACAGAGATGAGAATAAAAGTAACTCAAAAGGACAGGATGCATTTCACTCAGATCCAGCCTGTCCCTTTGCTGCCCTCCCCAGCGACGCCCTAAGCCGAGGCCCGTACCCCACAGGGGTTTCCCTTAGCGAGTGGTCGCTTAGTTTTGAAGTATAGTTTTAAGCCCCTGGCTAGAGGCCTTAGATTCATTTTGAAGGCATCCACAGGGATTTGCCCGGTTAAGCAGTAGCCAGCCTCAGAGGCTGAACTGCGATCACCAAGAAAAAAAAAAAAAACAGGATGCATCAGCGAGCTCGAAATTTTTTTACATTCTGCCTCTGAAAGGTTAGTTTCTCTTGCTGAACGATTAAGCAGGACGTTGACAATTTATATCCGAAAAAATATATTTTAGGAAGGTTTTTGTCAATTGGCGTGTATCTAGCATACTTTCTGAGAGCCAGTCAGAAAGCCGCAGCGCGAAGAGCGCCTGTTTTAACGAAATTTCTTGTGAAACAATTGACCTATTCTGCACCAATGCAAGCACATTTAGGAAACTCTTAGCATTATCATTTTTGTACAAGAGCCTGCTGCTCTTGAGCCGTTTATTGTCCAAATTAGCTTAAAATTAATAAGAATTTAATTAAATAAACCAACTTTGGTAATCATTACAAAATGATTACCAAAGTTGGTTTATTTAATTAAATTGCTTTTTCTTTTTTTTTGCATTGCTAATTACAAGCCTCCACAGATAAATACAAATTTATCTGTGGAGGCTTGTAATAATTAGCAATGATATATTAATGTCATTAGTCTGCAAGCTTTCCTAAAATGCAAAAAATAAAATTTAAATATTTATGTATTTATACAGTTCATTCGTATTTAAACTACGATGTAGCCGATGTAGGTACTTATTACCAATACCGATAGTAATTATCAACTGTAAGTATTTCATGAAAGCTAAAGCCAGGAAAAGCGCATCGGAAAATATCACATCGTTGCTCAAATGGAAAGAGATTAATCAGTATTATGTTGATTTCGAATATAATGATTGAATTTTGTTTACTTATTCCAAAGTAGATAGGGACAAACATAATAAAGAGCTAGGTGATTATTTATAGAGAAAAAAAACCTTTGTCCAATAGATTTTGTACATGGGGGATTCTTCAAAAAAAAAGTTTTCCCTACTGTGAAGACACTTCATTCTGTCAATTTCTGTCCAATGGCAAAAGGTGTAAATATCGATGTAAAAAAGGCTTCGCCAACTAATCGTTTTCAATCCTAAGTTCAAGACATCTCAATCATAAGTACCTACTTATCTAAGTAGCTAGTAGTGAAGGTATTTAAATAGCATCATTTATCATGAAAGATACATGGTCACCAAGTTACAAGTTAGCATGCAGGCGAGTTCAAGTAAAACGCTGGCTCTAGGTAAGCTCTAATTGCTAGTCGCAAGCTCTTATTTTGCATACAAAATACAGGACCAATGCGATTACAGCTCGTATCATGGACTCGTATCTTGTCAACATTATTTTTAAATATCAGAAACATGCACGTATGTTGTTTCGGTTTGGTTTCATAGAACTACCAATTTCCTATAGATCGGCCCTTTCCACTTAATAACAATCCGATACACAGCACAGCTTGTTATTCTTTCATTTTGCAAAGCGATGCAGTGAACAATCAAATATGGATAAAGCTCTTCCGCGAATTTCATAGATTGCACAACCAAATAGATATTTTTTTCATAGAATTTTCTAAACGAATTCAGTTTCAGTTTTTAAAGTACCTACTCGTGAACCCGTGGAATAACTCCTTGTTGTGCTTCTGTCTGAAGCGTACTCAGTTCTGAACAATATTATGTTTCCTAGAATTCATTAGGGCATACAAGGTATATGTGCTTTCGTTTAATTAACTTATAAGAGTAGCGTATGTACAATATAGATAGAAAGAAATAGGTACTTGTTTGGTTTGTAAATAATACGTAGTTATGTGTTGTACACAATATCGCTTTTTTATTATTATCATTATTTTACTTTAAATTATCTTAAGGAAATATTTGTTATATATCACTTATAAACGCACTAAATAATTATGTAAAATTATATTTGCATGCCTTATAAAGGCAAAATATGGTTTGTGCCTATAAACCACCAATTTTAACAAAGTTGGTAACATCTGTATTTTTTTAAATGTTTGTATCCTCATAGAAATTTCATCAAAATCGGTTCAGTAATTTGTTTTTTTTTCCATGCTAGTTACAATGTAAAAAATTGTTTCGTGACAGAAATTTGTGTGGTATACTACACCTAAATAGGGTAAAATAAAAAACTTTCTGCGAAAAAAAAACTGATTTCCAAAAAACACTGAATAAAAACTTTTTTGCAAAAAATAAATCGATGTAAATAATCGTAGGTATTACGTAGTAACTTGAAGAACGTCATATAACTTGAGTAATTATTCTGACTTTGATTTTGACTTTTAACCGTTAAGGAGTTTTACCTTCCATAATCAGCTCACCTAGATAACCTGAAAGAATACAACTATACATATATTAATTACCATAATATTTTATTAAAGAACTAGCGACCCGCCCCGGCTTCACACGGGTGCAATGTTACACATATAAACCTTCCTCTTGAATCAATCTATCAATTAAAAAAACCGCATCAAAATCCATTGCGTAGTTTTAAAGATCTAAGCATACATAGGGACAGATAGCGAGAAGCGACTTTGTTTTATACTATGTAGTGATTATCCTCCAACTCCTAACCGTTAAGGAGTTATAGTACATCAGCTCATCAACACGAGGTGATGAACTGATGACCCTCAGATGCGAATACTTGAATAACTTTTGAAAAAACATGAAACTCGTAATACATGCCAATAAAATTTGAGGGTTGCCCTCGATTTCCCTGGGATGCCATCACCAGATCCTGACATGGTCACAATGGGACCACTTCGAGAGTATTTTATTTCAATTTCAAATAAAAAATAAGTTTGGAAATCGGTCTACAATTGACTGAGATATCGGTAAACATACATAAAAAAAATCATACAGTCGAATACAAGTTTCTCCTTTTTGGAAATCGGTTAAAAAGTCTAAAATAACTTTACTTTCGGAAGTCGGTGGCAAAAACTCAATGAAACAAATAAAGTCACCGAATTCCGAAAGTAATTTTAGACTTTTTAACCGACTTTCTTCAAAAAGGAGGAGGTTCTCAATTGGGTTGTATTTTTTTTATGTTTGTTACCTCAGAACTCCGTCATTTGTAAACCGATTTGAAAAATTCTTTTTTCATCTGAAAGGACATGCTTCCCGATTGGTCCCATAAAATTTTTATCAAAATCGGTTAAGGAATTTGGTTGTTTTCCTCACGTTAGTTGTCACATCACGCGACGTCGCGTGCTGGCGCTCTGATGTACATCACGCGACGTCGCGTGATACTTGCTAGTTTATATTAAAAAAAAACAAATTTATTAAAATTTGACACACTTCCCGATTTCTGATTGAGCTGAAATTTTGCACGCATGTGTATATAGTAAGACAATGCAATATTATGATGACATGGAGCTGATCTGATGATGGAGCTGGAAGGTGGCCATAGGAACCCTGTAATAAAACGACGCAACGCCATCGAGTTTGGACTCGTTTGATTCGTCTTGATAAGTACGCTAGTCCTAAATGGTAACCAGGGTCTGATGATGGAGCTGGAAGGTGGCCATAGGAACTCCGTTATAAAACGACATATTAACCCCATCAAGTTTGGGTTCGTATAATTCATCTTGTTGAGTACTTTGTCTCTAGATGGTACCCAGGGTCTGGTGATGGAGCTGAAAGGTGGTCACAGGTAGTCCGTAATAAAATGACACAATCCCATCGAGTTTGGGCTCGTATGATTGGTCTTGACGAGTACTTTAACTAACTTCTAGTTACAATGTAAAAACTAATTCATGTCAAGAATTTGTGTGGTATACTACAACTAAAAAGGGAAAAATAAAAAAAACTTTCTGCGAAAACAAAACCGACTTCTAAAAAAACACTAAAAAAGTCTAAACTAACTTTACTTTCGGAAGTCGGTGGCAAAAAAGATACAAACAAAGACACCGACTTCCGAAAGTAAAGTTATTTTAGACTTTTTTAGTGTTTTTTTAGAAGTCGGTTTTTTTTTCGCAGAAAGTTTTTTTTTTATGTCTTTCTGGGAGCCTGTTTTTTTTTTCGCAGAAAGATTTTATGCTAAACATGCTTAATGCGCGAGCCGCGACATAAATGCATATTGCTACCGTCTGAACGGCACCGGTTCGAGCGAACACGCGTGTACGCGCGTTCGGTGTTTTGAACCGCAAAATGTGGCGCGCGTGCGTGTCAACGCGTAAGCCGATACGAGCATATGCGATACCGACTCACAATCCGTTCAAAGTGCTATTCAACGATGTACAAAAATTAAATGTACCTAAGTATTGTATTGACAAGCTAGCAAACATCATAATTATGTTAATGTATGAGGACTGTTGTTGTATGATGTCAGTATCGAAATACGAAACGCTTTAAAAGCGATATTATCCCAGAAACCTAGCGCCCCATTGTGCACAACTTCGGCTCCCGAGGTAACGAGGTACTATGGAACGAAGTCACAAGTTTCAAAGTCAAAGTTAAAACATTCATTTCAATTAGACCATTTACAACTCGCCACTTCAAATAGCCAAGCAGTCTGTCGGTCAAAAGTTAGTTGTAATCCTTGTAGATAGAGAATAAGAAAGAGCAAGAGGCAGGAAACACAATGTTTATTATAATTAATAATCAGGCTATTACTATCCCATTGGAGGGTGAAAGCCTCTTCACATACAAAGAAGGCACTGATCACCACGCTTACTAAACGCGGATTGGTTTTTGACTTAAGACTTCAGACTTCAGACGCAAGTACCTAAGTCTAGGTTTCTGTTTTTTCCCGCGCTTTGTCCCCGCGAGAATACGCGCTTCCAAAAATGAAAATACGCTAATCTGAAACGGCCCTCTATATAAAAAAAAAAACGAGTCGGACTCGTGAAGGGTTCCTTACTATCGTAGTTGGGGAGCCCCCTTTAATTTTTAATATATTTTTATTATTTGTTGTTATAGCGGCAACAGAAATACACATTCTGTGAAAATTTTAACTGTCTACGGATCATGAGATACAGCCCGCTGACATACAGACGGACGGACGGACGGACTGCAGAGGCTTGTAACTGGGCCCCACTGGTTACCCTTAGGGTACGAAACCCCCAAAATCATTGAAATCAAGCATAGTGAGCATAGTGACGTGTCACTCTCACTATATTGCAAAAGTGGGGCAGGGACACTTTTTCATTTCGTGTGTACGCATGAAATAAAAAAATGTAATTTATACATTTCCGGATTTTAACCCACCCCAATTAAATAAAAAACTTTTTTGCAAAAAATAAAACAAAAAAACGTGGAAAAATAACTTTAGCTTCAAAAGTCGGTGACTTTTGTTTGATCGATTGATTTTTTTTGCCACCGACTTCTGAAGCTAAAGTTATTTTTCCATGTTTTTTTGTTTTTGAAGTCGGTTTTATTTTTTGCAAAAAAAAATCTTATATTTTTCCTTTTTTATTTGCAATATTCTACACAAATATTTGCTATACATTTATTTTACATTGTTAACAACTCATTTCATGGTAATAGGCTTATCCCCAATAAAATGTAACTTATATCCATATCATACCTAACTGTCAAAATCTGGGTATACTGTACACATCTGCGGGTACTCCCTCAGAGCTTACAGGCGTTATGTTATGTTCTAATATTGTGTAAAAAATAAACATCAAACCGATTGCAGCAATCACGACAGATTTACCGTCTATTTTTGAAGAGTTCTATTGTATATCTCCGAAGATTAGCATCAGATCTTCACCAAATTGAAATGGGACCACCGCGAAACAATATTCTACCAAACAAAAAAAGAATCATCGAAATCGGTTCACAATTGGCGAAGATATCGCTGAACATACACACAAAAAAAAAACTGACGACTTGATAACCTCCTCCTTTTGGAAGTCGGTTAAAAAGTATAACATTTTTAAACACACAATTTTATTTATTTTTTAATAACTCTGATAATCTTTGCTCTATGTTTATAGAGGTAAGAATAGGGTGCATAGATATTTCCTGCCTTTTCCGAACGAGCCTTTGTCCAGCTATGAAAGCGATAGGCTTGAGTAAGGGAGTACTGGGTACGTAGATAACTATGTACCTATACTGTACCTGTGCATTGGAGCATTTTGAGTACAATAGGTAGAGGTACATACTATACGTTCACTTATACTACATATGTTCGATAGCTATTGTACAAGAACTGCCATGCCAACATTTCAGCCTTAAGGTAGCACCAGGGTAGCCCGCAAAATTCAAATTTTCTTACGTTTTTTGCAATTTGCAGGGGGCCTAAAATGGCCACTTTATCGGAATCATAATACGAATCACGTTAAAAATTTAAAACTCTTAACATGGACTTTGTGTTCATAACCATAAAGACCATTTTAAGAATTTTTATTTTTTGACGTGATTCATATTATGATTCTGATAAAGCTTCCATTTTAGACCCCCAGGTCAGTGTCAGGTTGTTTAAATTGATGAAAAATGAGTCGCGCCAGTAACACGTATATAGTTACCGAATTATAATAATTAAAATCATCAATACAACCCCCTAAGTTCATTTAATCCTATTCTGTAACTATTTCATGAAAAAGTCATTCAATGGGGTTAAATGTACTTAGAGGGTTGTATTGATGATTTTAATGATTATAATTCTACATGTTACTGGCGCGACAAATTTTTGATCAACATACAACCTATCACTGACCTGCAAATTGCAAATAACGCAAGAAAATTTGAATTTCGCGGGCTAGCCTTGCGCTTCCACCGTAACATAATAATAACGATGTATGCTTCAGATCCCCTGAAACAAATTACATCTTTGTAGCTTTGTACGTTAATCTGTCTGTACCCAAGTGTTTAACCCACATACCATAGCTGATAAACAACAAACGTAAGCTGTCAAAACATAACGAGATCTCCAAGTATTTTAGTAGGCTGTTCCTTAATTAAACGAATTGAGAAAGGGCTACATCAAAATAACAAGACGAGCGTCGACCAGACAGATAAATTATAATATACTAAGCGTATTGACGACACCAAGTTCTCGACGCATGAGTCAAAACCACGTAAATAAACGGGCATGACACCATCTCTGCCCGATGTTAACAAAGCTCCTGATATGATAAAGTTACGATTTAAAGCCGTGGTTACCAAGCATACCTTTAAACTATTATTTTAATAGATAAAAGCTGTCTCTGCCGTATTCATCGCCCTTTGTTGACGTCGAAATCTCCTATTGTTAAAAGCAGTCTTATCAATTTCTTCGTCCACCGTACCGAGGGTATTTTGTGAAAAACATTTTGATTATAAAGAACGACTTTTGGTTGTTTATTGTATTCTATAAACAAAAGTTACAGAACTTTTGTTTTCTGCTACGATGCTTATAAAATCGCTAAATAGATACAAATACGATTGAAACATATAATATAGTAAGTAGTTAAAGTAGAACATTGAAGAAAATAAACAGCGATAAAATTGAAGCGCGATATTAAAAAGTTAGCCATTCAAATGTAAGTTCGGAAAGAAGAAAGTACCTACGAAGTTTCTTTATAAATTGAATCAACTTTCTACGAAGAAATATAACTGAATTCAACAGGTTGGGTTAGTTACCGGATAAAGTAGGAACTTTTCGTCTTGTTCATTAGCAATACAACACAATTGTTACATGGAACTTTTCAACATAAGTTTACTAACCAAGTTTACTTTGGAACTTTTAAGTGCATCTTGCAAGTATGCCTGTCCTCGTGACGCCTTACAATTACAGGAACGATATCAAAATATAGTAGGACTTACCTTTAGTGACAGCTTAAGGTCTGTTGTTTAAGTAAGTAAAGTTGGTAGTCAGGTCGGTGGACACGCGTGGTGGGTGTCGCGAGCGGGGCGCGGGGAGGGTGGGGCGTGCGTCGTGGCGCGGCGTCGCGGCGGCACTACCGCGCCCGCCGCCGCCGCCGCCCGCCCGAGCGTCCGCCCGCCCAAGAGTCCGCCCGCCCCACGCGCCGACGAATTCCTTGCTGTGATTAATCGTCGAGCCACCTGCGGAGCCTTTTGAATATCGTTAATGTGTTCAGCTTGGTCTCTATAAACAATTTTGAATAACAATGAGGTATATAGGGCATTTTCCATCAAATTCACATTAACTTTCTATAGTTATATTCATACGAACGATAGCACATTTATAATAAGGAAAACTCGTCAAGAAAAAAATGCGAGTAATTTGACAAAATACCACTTCAATTTAGCTTAAGTATGTACCTACATAATTTAATGCAAAATTAAATAGGTAGGTACCGATTACGTTTATGTGTATCAATAAATAAATAGTAAGTAGTCCTATTTTCACAAACATGGCTCAGCATAAATCCTGAACACACTGAGATAAAGTTTTATAGTGTACTTCATACAAAACAAATAAAACATAGTCGTTTCTCTTTAGTTGATTCAGTAGTGTCTGTGGAATGAGTATGGGGGATGCTGAACGGAGGTTTTACTCGTAACTACTGTTAATCTGAGCGGTGGAGGAACGAAGTCGATGAATGAGCTCAGGATGAGACAATGACAGCTTCCTAAAGCAAGCACTTCTGGACGGCGGACACGAACGGCCTGATGTGCGCGACCTATTTTATTTAACTAAAGAGGTAGTATGATGAACGATGCTACGCGGAAAATTATTATTAATGTTGTTTTCTTGTTTGAAGATCACGTAGATTGAAATTCATAACACGGCGCACTGTACCTACGTCTGTAGTACTATTATGTATGTACTCATTCATTCGCTGACTGCCTAGTGGGTCCTGTCGTCACATGCGATTAACTTGGGGTCCTTAGTTCGAATTTAAGGGTACTTAAAGTTTTTATTGGATTTTCCATCAGAAGCAGTCCGAGTGTTTGGAAATGTTCCCGGTTGGTGGAAATGGGTTTGAACTCTTCATCACTTATCACATGGGTCTTTAACATAACCGGCAAAATGTAGGTAACGTACGTACCATGTACCTACTATACCTAGTTACTTATACAACCCACATCATCCTGCCCTTAGGAGCAGCGGTGGCCCAGTGGTGGCGGCCCCGACTTACGGACAGTAATTACACCCATATTCAGAATTGTAACCTCGAAAGCTCCTCGACTCACACCTCTGTCAAGGAGACCTCAAGGCGTGCCTCGAAAGATCCTCGAAATCGGTATTCATAGTCGTCAGATTAAGGAAATTATGAGGTCTCTCGAATGAGTGGGAGTCGAGGTGATACGTCACGAATACGTCATTATTTGGAGGAATATTCCGTTTGTTATATTGGCTAAGCTTCTTTTGAGAGCAGTCTGTGAGCGCGTTATCTGTGGTTCTCATATTAAAGTGTCAACACCTATGATGCTCTGTGGTCAACACTTTGATTATGGGTGAAATTGACCATCCACGTCTGTTACCACGAATGTCTTGAAAAAGTAGCGGCAGCAAGAAACTCATCACAATAACTTTAGTGAAGCGAAATCTAATTTAAAAATTCATTTTCATCATAAAACTAAATAGGATTTTCTGCAAAACAGTGTGTCCAGTCATGGACAAGCGATATTTTAGGTACATAAATAACAACTATTTTAATACACAAATACACTACCTACTTGGGTCCAATTCACTTCCCCGCTATTTGGCATGCATTTGTCTTACTGAGATAATAAAAATAAGCTTATTCAGAGGGCAACAATATTTTTTATCGTTAACATTGCGAAATAATGCGTTAATTTGTAACTTTCAGAAAAAAAGATTAAAATCTAAAAACCATCCAAAAATTTTGTAAATCGTCAATTTTTTTGTGAATAAACAAACTAATTTTTTGTCAACCAATTCTTTGCAAATCAACGAATTTGTGTAATAAAACAGTTGATAAATAACTACCTAGAATATCCAGTCTAGTCCATGACTGGACACATTGTATAGCGGCGCGATATGTAATCGTATAAATATTCAATAAACTCTTCAAAAGACATTATGAAAATCGGATAAAATACGCGTATTTTGGTTAACAGACCCTTGTAAACTACCTCAAGGAAGTTTCAAGGTAGATCGCGACGTACCTTATATTTGACAGTTGGTTCCTCAAGTCAAACTCACCTCGACTGAGGAAACTGTTTGAGATGAGGAGTAAAATAACAACTATGAATATGAAACCGCCTTATGTGAGGTTCAGTCGAGTCGAGGAAAACATGAGGTTTGACTTTGAATATGGGTAAAGTCGTGGGTTCGAACCCAGGCAGGCACATTACTTTGTGTAATTTATTTCATCACCCGTAAAACGGTGAAGGAAAACATCGTGAGGAAACCGGCGTAGACTAGAACCAAAAATTCGAAGACATGTGACATCTACCAACCCGCACTGGGCCCGCGTGGTGGGTTATAGCCCATTCCCTCTCATAAAGAGGAGGCCGTGTCCCAGCAATGGGAACATTATAGGTGAAGCTTTGAACTTTATGCACATTAGCTCTACCTATTCCGATCACTGCTGATTGTGCTTATGCTACCGCTTATGGGAACACAAGACAAGCGTCGTAGGCACCTAGTATTTCATCATCATCAACATTTCAGCCCAGAATCACCCCCATAGTATTTACCAAATGACAAATCTTATAGATTCGAATCATGTGGTGTACAACGCGCAAAGCCCCGAATTTGTTCCAATACAAACAATCCAATTCTGCCATTAGGCGCCTCGTTGTGGCGTGGTGCACCATATGATATGAAATCATGCACGGCAAACAATCCCGCTTATGAGCTGCCGAACTGATAACGACACATTTACGAGCGCGCGGGGAAATTGAATTTCTAAACGAATTTTAGGAAGTGTCAATGTTATGCAAACATCTGTGATAAATCGGGAGTAGGTACCTACACCTACACTCGTGTTCGTACGATATCTGCAGAAGATAAATGGCAGGTTTAAAGTTAGCTCTTTTCTGAAAAGCCTAACGTAAAAAATCAATCATTATCAAAGTTGAAGCAAGGAAGCAAGTAGGTAGGTAGGTACACCTACTAAACAGTAAATAGGGTGACCCCTTGAAATGGTTCATACAAACATACATAAGCTCACGCCTTTTTCCACGGGGGTAGGCAGAAACTACAGAAAGCCACCTGCTTCGATCCTCACATACTTCTTTTGCCACTTCCACGATCATACATCTTGTCATGCACGCACGCCGGGTTTTTTTTAGGAGATGGCATCTCGCAGTTCAGCCTCTGAGGCTGGCAACTGCTTAACCGGTATATCCCTGTGGATGCCTAGAATTTAAGGCCTCCAGGGAGCACGCCGAGTCAGTTGTATGCCCAATTTATCCTAACACAAGCACTAGAATTCTTGTATACAGATTTCAGCGCTCGTACATACCAAACACCTGTCCACACCATACATGGATAGAGTCGACCACATCTCTTCTCTCCAGACACCATCTAGGCCTCCTCCAAGTTTACGATGGTTCCGTATTGGAAAATCAGAAGCAAGAAAAGAATAATGCAATCATAATACTTAAAGTTAGTGTTATCTACTAAAATGAGGACATCTAGCATGTTTACAATTGTAGCTAGATCAGCCCGGTTTTCTAATTAAAATTAAATCATTATTTATATTGTACATTACAATTCTGTTAAAAGTTCGCAATAATAATGTCCGGCCATGACTGGATGCCTTACTCTCAGCCTCATAGGTTGACGGTCAGCGTTGACCTGCGAGATGCCATGCCGAAAAACAAGTATTTATGTTCTGTGGTTCGAAGCCTCAACGCGAGGGCAAGGTTCAAGTCAAAGACCTGGAGTATCTTCTCTTGGAGATCATAACTTCCTTTCATCATATTATGGTTATGTTTAAAAGAAATTCCTTTAGTAGGTACTACTAAAAGAATTTCTTTTAAAATGAAGATTGATTGATAGGTAGGTACCTATTAGTACACGAGAAACTTTCTTAAGCTCAGCAATGCCAATATCCTTATAGCTGAGCTTAGAGTACTTCATGATACCCGTTTGTGTAGTGTACCTAGGTACATAATATTTCAAAGGAATCGCGTTGGTAGATAGCTTCTTTGATGTAAACGCCAAACCTCTACGGTTATCATAAATATCAAGCAAGCACGAGTTTCTACGGATACCACCTCACCTATTGATTACTCATGTGCCTAATGTGTAAGTAATTCATTTGATTTTGGGCACATCAAAGTAGCGACAGAATACAAGCACGTAAATACCTGTTCTTATATCACACCATCTACCTACTTTAGTGTTGGGTTCTTACCACATTCCTTGTATGACAATTCAATCTATTTCCAGGTGAAAGTTTCGAAGGGATGTGAATACCTAATCGTCCAGTTGCGCCGAATCTAACTGCTTGAATAGGTTTCACTTGTTGGGTAGGCTTTACCTACTCTATAATCTCTATGTCCTCTTAGATTCTTCTACAACTGACAACCACTCCTAAGGGTATCGTCTAATCCAGTACTAACTGGGTTGCGGAGGTTATTTATGTATATTTTCTGATAAGTTAAATACTCAATATTTCAAAATAATACCTGTTGAAGGTATTTGAATTGGACTGTCAATTAGATACAAATTCTTTAAAACCATCATGCATTATACGATAGGACTGTGATTAGAAATTGATGTGCCTACAATCCATGTGTGGCAATAGCAAACAATCAAACAAAACCTTGAAACAAATGACGGCTATTGAACAATGATTGTATGGCCAATTTGTAGTTTCTAGCTATTGAATTTCGTTACCGTACCAGGCGCCAAACTGTTTGTTTGTCTACAGTAGGCGCCTCTTGAACACTCATTGAACGATGGCCTTTCAAACCTCTAATTTCTGTAAACTAATAAAAGTTCAGGTCAGGTCAATGAAAAATAAATATTTGTGTTAATATTTATTAGCTACTATTAGAAGCCACAATTGCTTATATCTTTTTTGAATATAAAAACCTAAATATTTACAATCGGATGAAACGAAAATAATTAAAGAAAACAACATAATGTTCGGCGATGACTGCAAAAACTGTCAATGTATTGAATACGGGTCACGGCTCACAAATAAATAGACATTTTCCTGCTACCATAAATATCCAATTACTTACAGACACAAGTTTGTACCAAATCTGGGTATTAGCGTCAGTATTGGCTTTATATTGAAAACGATTAGGGCGGGAGCTATAAGGATAGGCGATACAGCATTTTTATCGCTCTCTTGGTCTTTGTACAATTTATAGTATTTTTTGTATAGAACTTTATAAAAAATCCAAGATTTGTGCGTATTCCATAACTAAATACTAAACATAATTGTATTTGTAAAAAAGGATGTCAAAACTAAATCTTATAATAGTAAAAAACTTACAACACTAAATTACATTAATTTACGTTTCTACATATCAACTTTAATATTTGAAATAAATAATATTTATCTTTTACACACTATAATATTAGTAATGGCACTAGTTATTATTCATGTTATAACAAGGCACAAGGGCGAACAAGGGAAGCTGTAGCAACGTCGACAGACGTCGTATTGGAGATTGAGTGAGATTACCTCAACGAATCTGTACATAATGTACTTTATTTATATTTTATAAGATTACGATATTAGGACACTGCGGATCTTTGAGAGTATTCGGCGTTTCGTCGTTATAAATCGATGTTCCCGGACTTGACTGGATAAATATATCCGAAATACATGAGATCACTCATAACATCGATTTCAGACTTTCCACCACGTCGTTTTTTTCAGCATAAACGTCATTTTTTTAACAGTCAAAAGGCAGATTACAATACATCTCACTTTCTGCCTAACAATAACAATTCTACTTATGGCAGTGACTAAATTATTTTATTTGATCAGACAAAACACCTTTATTTATTCTCGCGCAATTAAACATTTGCAATGAGTCAATTGAGATTTTCAAGAGTTTTGATTGAAAATATATATAAATTAATTTTAAATATTAATAGTATTACAATTACTCTTACGATAAAATAATATCGGGTTATCAAATAGACTCGACGATAGATCGACTTCATTCACGTAGATTTTTCATAAGCCTTATGGTAGAATGAGATTTTATAGAGTTGATAATGAAGTCACCTTTTAAAATGTATTAAATGATTCCCGATTTCGACTGTTTTTCCCGTCAATTTTGTAAATTAGGATTACTACCGTCAATAATGATAATTATAAAGCTCTAAACTACAACCTATCGAACGTGGTATGGTAATAATGTAATGAACAGAGTGTTCGTTTTTAGCACCCCGTAACACATTCGATTTTACGAAGTTACACACAAACACATAAGTACATATACGACATACATTCACACATAAGTACAAAAAGCGTACAATATACATCCTGAGATTAAACAGACCTTCCTTCTGACTAATAATATAACATAAATTATATAATACATAAATGTAAGGCATAAATACGGACTGTTTGCATTTGTTTTATATAAATATTTCCACAACAATGTAGACAAAATATGATTCAAAATATACGCTAAAATGTAATCAAGTGGGCAGGTAATTTAAGCATTTTGCTGTAATTTACTTTTATCATAATTAATATGAAATTCAATTGAAAGGCACATTGTTAAGGCATCTCTCTAAACAGTACTCGATATCATTATCATGACACTAAAGATCTCTGCATTAATAAAAATCCTATAAACCTCAAAATTTCATTGAATACTGACAACTTGATCATTTTATAAATGCGGCATTAATTATTGTATATTTTGAGACGACTACCTAACGTTTCTGACTATTTATACTCGATAAATTATTATTTTCCAGCATACGTAGGGTTTTTGAAGGTCGACGTCGCTTGCTTGTAAATGGGGTTCTCGCCCTAGGAAACAAAAAGGACATAGTGAAAAACAAATACATGAGTAAATAAAATACAACATAAAAATAACCATTACGAAAATCTATGACAAGTAAGGTGGGACGCCCTCAGGCTCGGTGGAGCGACATCTTCGCAGGGTAGCTGGTAGCAACTGGATGAGAGTTGCCGAGAATCGAGTTGAGTGGCATGCGATAGAGGAGGCTTATGTCCAGCAGTAGACTGCTGTAGGCTGATCATGATGACGTCTAGCAACCGGCACTAGTCTTGTGTCGTGGCTTTACGGCCCACATACTAACATAACATATGGTAGTCCAACCAGAAGGTACTCGGTAGTTATGGTGTTGTAGGGTAGAACATACCAAAACAGATCATAATAATGTAACAGTGATGTTTTCATGAAAGGACTGGTGCGTAGTACTCGAAACCGGTGCAAATGTATCACCAGATGTATGAACGTGAAAGAACAAAGAGGACCCATGTTTAGGATCGTAATTGTAGCTCGTTCTGTTCTGTAGTTTTAGCCAATCCCAATGGGGAAGGGCTGTGAGGCCCAAATGCGTAACAGATGATAATATTTCGTATGTTTTAACCCAAAATGTGCAATGCAAAATCAGCTTTTCATGACCCTTAAATTCTTAGTTTTTTAATTTCATGCGCAGTATTTCCTTACCGTGTCCCACTTGGCCATCATGCGTTCCTTCTCGAAGCGCGCGAACTCCCTGCGGTCGTGGATGGTGGTCGCCATCTTCCACAGCATCAGTAACGCTAGACCCACAAGCACTATGGCCGCGATCACACCGAGCACAATACCCAGGATAGGCACCTAAGAGGAATGAAATAGAAGCCGGTTAGGCTAGTTCCCTATAAGCACCAATGATGTCATATAGGAACATGCCGAAGTAATGGTGCTTTCTATGGTTATGTAGCGGTCAGCCTACGTCGACCGTTTGATATTGATCGCCCTAAATCATGATAACGTAATCATGCTACCATGCACCCGCTGAGTGAATCTGAACGATCGTTTTTTTCGATAAAAATCTAGTTGCATTGCAACTTAAGAGGATGCATTCTGAAAGTTGGCAACGTCGAAAAAAGCTGTCGAATATTTCGCGGTTATTTAAGGTGGTAAACAAAATTGCTGAATGAAATTATTATGAAACATCGCTCTAAAATATTGACTAAGTATTGCAATAATAACAATGGATATGGTGTGGTAATTTGATTTCCAAGTGTCTTTTTGCACATAGAACTAAATATTTAGTGTAACTATAACAGTTATTGCAATTTATAATCAACATTTTAGTGCAACGTAGAGCTATATTTGTATTTCATTTTGTAATATTAAAGTAATGCATGAGAAGACTTAAACAAAGCAATTGATGGTGATAAAATAAAGAACTATAATTATTAATAATAATAGCTATAATGACAGCATTAATTCGTTTTATACGTATGTCCTTAGTCTGTACCTACCAAAAACATTCAAATATTTTAAATCTCTTTGGAACCTATTCTAGTGGTTGTTGAGAAGCTTTTGTCCAAATGCGAATGTTTACATGCTGATATGAAGATGATAGGTATATTTATTGTATTTATTCTTTGAGCTCAACCATATTTATTCTCATAAATATGACTAATATCCTGTGATAAAAGAAACAAACACGCTTGTGAGCGAATTAGCGTCAAACGATGTATCATTACTTTAAATAAATACTACTAATGAAAATTATGCTAGTTCATACCTTCTTAGGGCATTCGCGTTCCTTCTGCGCCCTAATAACAAGTTGCTGGTTGTCAGTGTAAGAGTAGACGTACACATACAAACAGTCTTCGTCGTCGTAGAATGAGCACAGATGCTCATTTCGAGATTCGTTGGCTGAAACAAAAGGTAAACATTAAGATAGAGGCACGCCAAGCCTTTTCCCATCTATGTTGGGGTCGCTTCCAGTCTAACTGGTTGCAGAATAGAGCAACTGCCTATCTGTAGGCCCAAAATGGCTGCTTTATCAGAATCATAATATGAATCAAGTTAAAAATTTAAAATTCTTAAAATGGATTTTGTGGTCATATCCATAAAGACCATTTTAAGAGTTTTAAATTTTTAACGTGATTCATATTATGATTCTGTTACAGCAGCCATTTTAGGCACCCTGGCCTCGACAGCCCAGTTACTGGGTAATACGATACCCATTGGTAAGACTTCCTGGCTTCGTATTACAAAAATCCTTTGTGAACCATTGCAGTTTACAGATGAGCTTTACAATATTGAATTGAAATACGACGTGCTGTGGATCAACGCGGCATGACATGTGCGCTTACAGGTAATTCGCATTATAGATTGTGATTCATTGATGATGCATCGGACGTGTCAATGTAAAGCTGATTAAGGAGATGACTCGCGACGCTTGTCACAACTTTACTACTAACGCTGAATGTAACAGTAGAACTCACTCCAAACGTCAAGAGCGAACTTAAAAAGCACAAAAACAAATACCAAAAGATAGGTATTGAATTATATTTTTTGGAATTTAGAATAAAAAACGAATATTTTTCCTTGTTGCTTATCATAATGAATTCCAATGAGGTCTTAAGCTAAATAAGATAAACTCGGGTTCACGCCTTATCCGATTTGAGTTGAATTATTTTTACTGTGCATATTTTTAACAATTCCCCCTAACAAGTAGGTATAGGCTGTCACATTTAAATAAACCTATGTATTGTATAACTGACTGCTTACTTAGTTTAAATTACACAAGGTATTGTAATGTCGCCTCATCTGTTGATAACACCCGTGGAGCAGTGATAGCCTAGTGATGTGACTGTCGGACTACCAAGTCCTATGTCTCGAGTTCAAACCCAAGACACGCACCTTTGATTTTGCTTCAGTGAAGGAAAACATCGTGAGGAAACCAAACCAACACACCTGTGAGATATTTCTCGACGGCATGGAAAGCCGGAGTCCGAGGCCTGGTTAGGCACTGACTACTCGAAAGAGACAGAGGGATCGAGGTCTCACCTTCAATTTTGCCTTCTTCTACGATAGGAAACAGCGCACAGTCGCCGCAGGTGTCTGTGTCGGGGTTGTAGAGCGGGCCGCGCTTGTGCACCTCGCATAATACGCAGTCTTTGAACTCGCCGCAACGACCGGGACAAGTCTAGAAGATATTGATAAAGGTATTCATTAGCAGGGCCAAGTAAAATATTGACAGTGGTAATCTAAACTGCCGTAAGGGATATTAAGAACGCTTTTGGGTTTAGTTCGGTTCAAATCTAGCAGCATGTTCAACTTCTCTTACAAATAGAGATCGGATATTCGGATGCATATTTACCTAAAGTTTGAGTGTTGACTAGTATGGAGTGCGAGTTCGAGTATCAAAAGAATCATTGTTAAAACCCAATCATAATTACCATTTTATTCTTTTTGAATATTGAGCAGCAACATTTGAATTCAAATATTTAGCAGTAAAATTTTTAAGTAATTTTTTTACGAGTTTATAAAAAAATCTTGCCTAGTTTTAAACAGAATAGAAATATTTATTATTCTAAGGAATACTACATTTTATACACACTTATTTTTTTATAAAATTTCTCGAAATCGGAAAAGAATATATTGACTATAATAGCCGCTTCCACACTTTTGAACCCGTTGCTGGAAAAAAATGTACTTTATGTAAATATGCATCTGAATATCCGAAACCCACTTACGACATTTAAAATTTCCACATTCGATATATTTAAACGTACATAGTTTGGTTCATAAATGAGTAGGTACTTACAGGACACTTTTCACAGTATTTTCCCGAGTAATGACGGTCATCGTCAACATTACACACACATTGACCGCAAACACACTTTCCGTTTCCGCTGCATATTTCGTTGTTTTCTGTAACAAACGTAATGATTAGCGCCTTGAAATTGAAAGTGCTTATTACATTCAATCATCGGTAATTACCACATTGATTAAGTCACAATTAAATACAATTACTCGACACGCCAAACATGTATTAGTCGCAAAAAATTATAAAGAGTGAGGCGCCGGCACCGTTTAAACTTCATTTGTTAATATGAATTTTAAGTAACCTTTCGAACACTAATTACAACGTTAAACGCTTGTAGCCAACAGTGCGTGTTTTATATATGTATGTTAAGTAGGTGATATATAGCTATATTTCACCTACTAGCCTAAAGAAGAATGATTTAATCTTTCTCAGAATAGGCTGTGTGTCATGGCGCTATTAGTTTATCTTCTGATTTTGTTTAAGTATAATTGATAATTTTATCAAATGAATAAATGATTGAGAGTTTATCGAGGACCTCAGAAACCAGACTTTCATGGGTAATTTATTATTCAGTCAGCGTTAATGCCATTGTTTTGTGTAATGTCAATTGATCAATCAATGGTAGCTATCTTACCAGGCGAGCGACAAGGCGTCTGATCCTTCAAGCACTGGCAGGCGGGCCCGGTGTAGTCGGGCGCACAGCTACACTTGCCGCACACACACTCGCCGTGCTCAGGACCGGAGCACAACAGACCCTTGTTCATGTCACACGTGAAGTTGTCGCACTCGCAGAATGGGCCGGAGATCACCTGGTCATGAAAATTAATTTGATAATGTTTTTACCAAGAAGCAAAAACTAAATTATAAGAAAAAATATTTGATAACAGCTCTGTGTCTCATCTATCCCTTCTACTTTGCGAGTGAATGGCTCATACTACTATAAATATTGTGGATATGCCTAAAAAGTAAGCTAATCCGTTTCTTTTATTTGTTACACTATACATTGATTACTCTCTTCCTGTACTAAACATGTGTTACCTTCGAAGAGTCATCCATCTTGTTGCACTCGCACACTCCACAGATACACGTGCCCCTGTTAGAGCACAGAGGCCCCGAGCTCGCATTGGTAGGCCGGCAGCCGCGCTCCTGCTCGACCGACACGCCGCCGTGCGCGGAACACTCGCAGTTCTTGCCGAAGCGGCCGGGGTGGCACACGCACACTCCGCACGCTGACACGCCCTCGCCGCTGCACACTAGGGGACTGTCGTTGTAGGCCTGAGACGAGATACAAAAGAGTTAGTGATGTAGTCACTCAGTTTTTTTTAAAGGCGACTTACGAACGCCGCGTCAACGTGACGTGGTTACAATAAAATATGAATCACGTATCAACTCGCTGCGAATCAGGAACAGCGTCTTTACGCGGCGACAACGCCTGTGCTGGAGCGTAAAAGTAACTTGTAGACCGTGGAAGTAACTTTTAGTAGTAGCAAATTTAGTGATACTTTTACATATTACATGATATTGACAGAATCGTAAACGATATTTTTAATATAATATCTAGACAGATGCACTTGTTGAATGTTGAATGAATGATTTACACGTAATCAAGGAAGATTGTACTCACATGATGATTAGGTTGTTCGCAGGGACAGTCGCAGACCATCTCGAGCTCAACGGTGAGGCTGTCTGAGATACCGACGGGCGAGATCTCGAAAGTCTGCTTCCACTTCTTGCGGTCCTTGGGGCATTCTTTGAGTGTAATTTCAGCTGTGAATTCTACCACATCTCCTACCTACAGAGAAATGCAAAAATTAGTACATAAAACCCAAAATATAAACATTAAATATCAATTTTAGGACATACCTTTAATCCGTCACATTTGTTTGTTTGAGTGAGATCTTTGCCGCTAAGACAAGATGAGTAATACACTATTTGTACAGCATCACTAGATGAATCTTTCATTTCCACCGCTGACGTAATTTTCTGCAAAAAATAAACGTAATATTTATTTTTAGAACTGTAATAAAACGTTACGATACGAATATATACGAATTTCCATGTATCATCTAAAATCCCATTGCCAAGGTCGAAATATCCATCAGACGCATTTGCGCTTTAAAAACCTTTTCTTTATTCTGTTGTCAAATTTCAGTTTACGATATAAATGAATTAAACTTGTTTTGAGTTTTTTTTTTCCACAAATCGTATGTGAAAATTGTTAGATACCACGTAGGTAATCATTATTATGTTGTCTTCAGTTTAATTAGCAGCGCCAGACGCGTTTTCAAGAATTTTACGATTAATTATGTGTGACGAAGCTTACAATTAATATAATTTTGTTTTGTTACATTTAAATCATGGTATTGATTACATTTTATTTTCAAAGGCGAACCGATAATGTGTAAATACAACACTTCCGGGAATTTCCCGCAATGGTAGGTCTAAGTACGTTTGAGATAAACATTACAATAAAACGTTATTAGACCTAATACAATAAAATGATACGACATTAAAATAGCCTCCAAGTATGGCAATACCTAAATCCCAGGCAGTCAACCTTCTAACCATAATATCGGTGATAACTGGTTAATATTGAATCTTTAACAGGGTTAGTTTCCACCAAGCGGTAAAATCCTCGCGCTCTTTTTTGATGTCATTGAATAAAGGACTGTATCAGCACCTTAGACACCTTTGTTCTTCCACAAATGGCTTATACGAGAGAACAAACCGACTATAAGTACTCACGTTGTACTGTTCCCGCACAAGGTCGACGATGTTATCGGAATCGTTGCTAAGCACTCCAGTACTGGATCCCTCGATGTGCTTGCTGAGCTGCTCATATACGCTGATCTGTTCCGCCGTCACTGCGAATATTACGTTGATAGCGTGTTTCTTTACCTACAAACATAATAATGTATTATAAGATTTGTTTAAGAAAGTGGGTTGCAAGAGATAACATGTAAAATAGTCAAGACAATAACACGAAAGGTTTAAACAAATTATGATGGTGAGCGGAAAACCTCAGTCCATAAAACTCAATAAACACGATTTCATAAGGAAAAACCATCTTGTTCCATTTACATATTGAAATTAGGATCCAAACACAAAATTTTTGTTTTCATTTAAACAATTTACAGTCACATTTTAATAGTGAGTTTAATAGTAAGTCGTTCAGTCAGAAAGTTGAAGGTACGAGGTGCTCCGCTCAACTAGGGTTGCCATCAACTAAGCCGGCGATGCCGGACAAAAACTTTAAAACCCCGGGCATTTAGGTGAAATAGAATTTTTCCCCGGACACCCCAAAAAAAGAGAGAAAAACGTAAAACATCGCAAGACGAATAGTATGGTGATAGTGAATGCGTGAATTCAAATAAGAAGTGAGGGCGCGGCGGAAGGGTTCTTACTTTCTTTTAAGTCTTACCGAAATGTGCATTTAATTTATCGACTTAAAAAATTTGGAACTTTTCTTAAGAAGTACTTAATAGTACCGAGAATGAAGCTCAAAAATTTTCGCATCCCGGTAGATAACAATTTGGTTCAGACGGTGTTATAATTAAACTATCACAAAAAGTTTTAACCGGACACTTATTAAAACCCCGCCTGGACGGCCCCCGGACGCCCTTCAAACTAGGACAAATCCGGGGAAACCCGGACGGATGGCAACCCTACGCTCAACCGAGATGGTACCTCAGCGGCGCAGGAAGAGTACCTCCTTAAAGTTAGCTGTCCATTTAATATTAATCTGGTTCAGAACGCATACATTTCAATCATTACTCATATTGGCAACTACTGGTACAAATCACGTTTAAACTAAACCATTCGGAAGCACCTATAAATGACGATGAATTGCATCATTTACTTCGATGTAGCGGAAAAGTCACGTACTCTTAAAGGTATAATCGGGAAGGAATCAAAGTCTATGGAAAAACTATGAAAATAGTAAACACAATACTACCTTATGATTAATCTGTGAAATACTGGGGTAATCCTGCAACGTCGAGTGTGTGTAGGTATTGTCCTGCATGTGACATTCGCCATCGTTGGGCTGCACGATACCTCCGAGCTGCAATTGAAGGCAACAAGCTGTGAACATCTTTCTGATTGGCGTAGCTACTTTTATTGCTTGTTTATCAACCACTTAAGAATTCATGATGAATTCGAAATGTGGTTATGAAAGTAACACATAAATAAAGAAATATGGATGAAATCCAAATCTTAGATAATTCAAATGTATTGCCAAATTTACTGTCTAGTTTACGCAACTCAAACATTGAGTTTGAGTTGCGTAAACTAGACAGTAAATTTTCAAATATTGCACAATACAATTATGCACTTTAGTAAGACAAGTTACTATAGATTGTCTATCTCATCTAAATCCTTTTAAAATAAGAACATTACCTTTCCGTCTCCAGCGTAATGGAAGCCAGCGTCCGTTGAGAAGACCAGCAGCCTTCTGGCTTGGTCGCGCCAACCTATCTGCTGCTTGCACACAACTGCTTGCATGAT
The DNA here is from genome assembly GCA_947578425.1 of Eugnorisma glareosa. Lineage (NCBI taxonomy): Eukaryota > Metazoa > Arthropoda > Insecta > Lepidoptera > Noctuidae > Eugnorisma > Eugnorisma glareosa. Next base: position 12,197,970 of record OX387966.1, on the reverse strand, counting down.
CGCGTCGAAACCTCCTTCGGGGGCGTCCAAGTTACCTGACACGTCTGCTCTGGCTACGGCTTTCTATAGGACGAGACAATAGTACATGGTGATGGAAGGGGCTAGAAAATTTCTTTACCAACATACATTCCGTTAGAGGTTACGAAATCTCTCCCCTCTTCATCTAAACTAGCTGAAGCTCTTCTTAAAGAAAACTTTACTCGGGACATACCAAACTTTAAATTTAAACCAATATGTATTGCTACAATTATAAACGCATTCAAAAATCTCAACATAAAACATACCGAAGACTTATGGGGGATATCCGTCAAGGTTCTTGGAGATATTATTGACTCAATCGCTCCTGTCCTAATAGGCATATTCAATCAATGTTTGGACAGCGGCAAGTTTCCTGATCTAATGAAACACAGTAAAGTAGTACCAATTTTTAAATCAGGTTGTAAGAGTGATCCTTCTAACTATAGACCTATATCTGTGCCAGCACTGAGTAAAATTTATGAAAAAATCATGCTGAACTAGATGCTATCGCACTTCAACTCTAATGGGATTCTGCATGGTCAGCAGTTTGGTTTCACGAAGGGTAGGTCGACAACGGACGCGGGAGTAAAACTCATCAGTCACATTTTGGAGTCTTGGGAGAAGTCCCAGGATGCCATTGGCATCTTCTGTGATCTCTCAAAAGCATTCGATTGCGTCGACCACAACACACTGATCTGTAAATTACACCACTACGGAATTCGCGGACAAGCTGCTGATCTTGTTCTTTCCTATCTATCAAACAGGCAGCAAAAAGTAAATGTAAATGGGGCGACGTCTTCCGGGTCTCTAGCCAAGTGGGCGTGCCCCAAGGTTCGATTCTCGGTCCTTTCCTATTTCTTGTTTACATTAATGATCTTCCTTATTTGATGGCCAAATTATCGGATATAATTCTATTTGCTGATGACACTTCGCTAATTTTTAAAATAAATAGAAAAGATACGAATGTCTTACATGTTAACGAAAGTCTAACTGTTCTCTCAAAATGGTTCGCAGCTAACAATCTTTTACTGAATGCGAACAAAACAAAATGTCTAAAGTTCTCTTTACCAAAAGTACAACAACGGGATCTAAATTTAAATCTTGACGGCAAAAAACTTGATGTTATAGCGGAAACTGTATTCTTAGGGATTACTATCGACTCAAAATTGCAGTGGGGCGCGCACATTAGAACTCTTTCGGGTAGGGTAAGCTCAGCTGCATATGCAGTAAGGAAAATAAGGCAGTTAACTGATGTAGTCACAGCTAGGTTAGTATACTATGCTTATTTCAAACAGTATTATGTCTTATGGCATTCGCTGTGGGGATCAGCAGCAGACGTTGACTCAATCTTTATTCTACAAAAGAGGGCAGTCCGCGCAATCTATAAAATGGGTCCTCGCGAGTCCCTAAGAGAAAAATTTAAAGAGATCGATATACTGACTCTGCCTTCGCTCTATATCTTAGAATGTATTTTATATGTCAGAAAAAATCGAGGGCTTTTCAAAATTAGAAGCGACTTCCATACCTAATATAAATACACGCAGTAAACACGAAATTGTAATACCTAAATTCAGATTAACTAAAACGAGCAAGTATTTTCTTATAAACGCTTTTATAACAAGCTGCCAAAGTCAATTATAGAACTGACGGATGTTAAGTTCAAAAATTGCATCAAACGTGTCCTTATTAAAAAAGCATATTACAAAATCAAGGACTACGTCGAAGACAAAGAAGTTTGGCTTTAGTTCCTTCTGCGCATGCGGCTTCCCTGGTAGCTCATAAACGGCACAAATATATGGATGTCTCTAACTATTCTCAATCTCATTTTTTCTCATCTTTCTAACCAGATTCTTTACGATAGTTTTCAAATCATTTATACATCTTTTGCTCAGAATGGTTACAGCAGTGATGACAATATTTGTGTCACTTGTTTAATTTACTATTTTACAATATTTTCTTACCTTTGTATAGATTCTTTTTTACCGATTGTTTGTGAATGTGTCACACATTACAGGCTCTATAGATTCCCAGATGCTCGTTAACTTTTTATCTTTTTTTTTACATTTTTTGTGTAGTAAGCAACGACCTATTGTTGGGCCTATGCCGTCCCCTCATACTTAAGTACTAATGCTGTAACATGATAATATTGTAACACCAAATGATTTGAAAAGAGTAACCATGGAGTTTCTTGCCGGTTCTTCTCCATAGGAAACGACCAATCCGAACCGTGCACCCTTTTGTCGACGTTTTATAAGTGCCCATCTAGGCCTGTGTGAAATAAAAATATTTTGATTTGATTGATTGATTTGGGTGGAAAGTTGGTTGATGACACGAGTTTGCAATAACCTACACACCCGTATCAAACGACGTTTTTCAATACAGATGTGGGAAAGAGTAAAAACAAAACAAAACATAACTGCAAAAGCTCGTAAAAAAAAGTCATGACCGCGTTACAAAAAGATGCCTCAAAACTCACCTCAAAGAAGTCTGTATCAGTGCTGAGTGACATCTGATTTTGGTATCCGTAAGGCGCAGCACATCCTTCACATGGCGAAATTAAACTAAAAAAATTATCACAATTTTAATATCTTGACCTAAATCAGTTCAGTTATTTACTTAATTATTAAGTCTTATTAGAACCTTTGTCCACTTACTTCTTAGGCACAGTAGACACGTAAGGCATGACTAGTTTATCTACGAATGAGCCGAAACCGATTCTGAACATGGAAGTCATGTTTCTCATGGTAGCAGAGAGCAAACTTCCCAATGTACTGAGTTTCTCTTTGTCGTTCTTCATGGATCTACTGAGGTCCATAAGATAGTATAAGTCGACGGGGTAATCTTGGGCCCTGGAGTAAGCAAATGTCAGCGACTCTTTTTGATCTGCGAAAAAATATTTTGGATACCATTTAGGATTAGCATAACAAGTTATAAAAATAAATTCATCCGGACATTGTGTAATTACGAAATTAATTAAATAATCCATACAACTCGACGATGACATTGAACGCGAACTGTTTATCATAACTAGTTGAGTTATGCCTGATTACTTAACTTCCTACACATAACAAAGTATGTACTTACTCATTCTTAAGTGGAGATTCGCTCTCTGTGGTCTCATCTGGACCAGGCTCTCGCCAGAGGCGGCACCAGCTGCGCCTCCGGCCGCAGAAGATGAAGATCCTGACGCTGAGGAACTGCTTCCCGAGCTATAAGACTCTTGGTATGATGACGAGCCTGCGGCCATACCCATTCTGGACTTTGCTGGAATGCAACAAAAGAAATGTGAAATGGAACTTGCTGGAAATAATGCAAGAATCATGAAATTAGAATGCGTTATATCAGTTAATTACCTCTGCTGAGCTCAATATTGTACTTGGCGTCGACAGAATGATAGCTGGCCGTGTCGAATGTGTAGGCTTCATTGCACCCTGCGGTTCTGCCGCGCTCCATCGCAGAGTTGAAGCACCTTGGGCCATTGAACTCTGCCTGATAGCACCATGCGCAGCTGGCAGTACGGATGCAGTCGCTGCACGTCGTCTTGCTGGAGCAGGGGTTCTGCGCCAGGAGTTGCTCCGCCCGCTGGGCCCAACATACCGCCAACAGGCTTACCCACACACATAGTCGTAAAACAGTCGATCGTTGTTTGTACATTTTGTACTGAATCTATAGATTCGTTTTTAGATCAAATTCTGTAACAAGGACAATTTCGATATTTAATAAAAATTCGTTGCTTTAAAGTAATTAACCGTAATCGGGCAATATGTTGCGGTTTCAGATTTATTACTATTATCCTGGTTTATAACAAGCGTTTCAGCGTGTTCATATAAAGTCATTACTTTCTACTCGCGTGACCCAGTATCAAAGGCCAGAACGTCAGGAAAACTTATTTTAATCTTGAACGCAATATAATAAGTTTTGTAATTTGGTACGTTGCCGGTATTACTTAAGACTGGTGCCGTACAAGCCTCATATAAAATGAATTGCGAGTGCGAGTGAAACGCAATGGCGTATAATAGTCTCTCATAAATCAAACAATAACATGATTGCCGTGGTACTTAATCCCCGACCGGAATCCCTTAAAGATATGTATAACTTGATATTGGAGCCAAAGTCCTACAATACCTATTATTCCTCTGATACTTTAGAAGATCAATAATGATTGGCTTATCACCGTACTGCACATTATACGTACACTATTCAATATATATATAATGTCCTGCCAATGCATGTTTCATGCAGACAATACTCATTGTATGATATATAAGTATTTGTACCGAGTATGATGTTTGCATCAGTACACCTTTAACAAACGTTGGTTACCAGTAAATTCTTAGCCACGTAACAGGCCAAGGCCTTATAAAACTAGGTCAATGGGACCACTAAAAGGATAAATGTTTATAAATTCATAGAAACAAAGCAGCGTATGTAGATGAAAACGGCGGTATAAATAAAGATTGTGTAAAGCCGGTGACGAGGCTCCCCGACCGCAATATTAGCTCTAAAGTATGAATGATCGTTCGACGGCGTCATCGGCTCACACAGGTAGTAAATAGCGTTGAGTAAACGTTATGATACGATTGGGACATATGGCCAGCTGTGGGCGGCGGTAGCGACTGAGAAAGGGCGCCACCTACGCATTGAGTCGTATCCAGTCTGCTTCGTCTATTTTATACCATGTTCTGACTTACTGATCAAAAATATTTGTATTGATATCAGTAAAGTTAATTGAAAACTAACTACATGCCTAACTCATCCATATTGTAACACTTTTCCTCTAACCATTAAGTACTTTTCCCCATGTTAATAAATGAGTAATTTACTTACTATAACGTCACACGACACACGCAGGTCTAAATAAGGACATGTACAATGTGTTCACCTTGTTGACACGAGTTGCAAAGAGCATGTTAACTGTCATAAATGCTTATCTTTCCGCAAAGATGTAGGAGTCAAATAAACGAACTAGGTTAGTTTGAGAGTTCTTAACTCGTACACGATTGAAGACTGCGTTATGAGGTGACTATGAAGAACCGGCTAACTAATCAAATAAGTAGGTTGTTTGGTTTCCAAAATTTTGAAGTTAGGACCGAATAGACGATTTTCCATAATTATTCTCAAGACGTAAAGATTATAATGTCAACCAAACACAATTTATGATGATTTGAATGATTATAATTCAGTAACTCCATACGTGTTACTGGCACGATTCGTATTTTCATCAACATACAACCTGACACTGACCTGCAAATTGCAATAAACTTAAGAAAATTTAAATTTCGCGGGCTACCGTTGCGCTTCCACCTTTAAACAAGGAGATAAATTGAAGAGACATATCAGGTAAGCGTCAGAACCCCTGGACCAATATAGATATTTGGTATTTAGAAAATACCAAAATGCACTACCTACCTTTTTGGTACTATTTGATAACTATCTTCAAATATTTAGTACCTCGACTGACACCGAAAAAAAAAGCGTAAAGAAAGTGGTCTGACATTCTGAAATCAGGATGTCTGGACCACTTTTTTTTTCATTGTTCGAGACAACACAACTAATTTATCTCTTTGTAAATATTTACTACCTTCGTAATACGTCAACAATTTTTTTTTTTGCCATACCTGATATTTGTTGCGTAAGAAAGAACCTTTGCTAGCTATTTACATTCTCGCTCTTAAATAAAATAAAATGAGCAATAACGTTATTAATTAATAAACCAATATTCAAAAATAATGTAAAACCCTACACCTGTCCTGTAAACCTACACTGTGAAATGAGACCCTGCTTATATGTTATATTAACCGCCCGTCCTATGTTACTCAGGGTGAATGTAGCTTTCTAATGGTGAAAGAATTTTTGAAATCGGCGCAGTAGTTTTTGAGTTTATTCATTACAAACATACACACAAAAATACAAATATATCCTCTTTATAATATTAGTGTAGAAATATTAAACTTTGTAAGTTTGTTTGTGAGTGTGATTGAGTAAATCACACTTATACTACTAAACGGATTTGACGGATACTTTGCACACAGATAGACCATGATCCGGACTAGAACATGAGCTACTATTTATCCCGAAGACATAAATAGTTCCCGAGGGATATAAAATGATGCCACACTATAACCAAATGCTAACGCGAGCTAAGCCGCTGACAAATGTCTATTATTTCATACATTTTTGTTAAGCAATTATCTGTTTCTCTAAATGTTGTTACATTCTCTATATATATTCTTGTTATATTTTTAAGTTTTTTTTTTATCATTTTCCTCCTTAAACCGTAAGTATAAAGAATGTTTTTAATGCTATGTCATTATTTATCATACATCAATAACATCAATCACCTACCTACAATTCTAGTTATTAAAATGATTAGTGTATGATTTCTAATCCACAATGCTTATAAATTATGCGTAACATTTTCCAAGTATGCCAAAAAAAAATTGAAAATATTATATGTTGAGGTACTAAGAAGGTGGTAAATATTTACAAAGAGATAAATTAGTTATGTTGTCTCGAACTATGAAAAAAAGAAGTGGTCCAGATATCCTGATGTCAGAAAGTCTGACCACTTTCTTTACGCGATTTTTCGCTCTCAGTCGGGGTACTAAATATTTGAAGTTAGGTATCAAATAGTAGCAAAAAGGTAGTGCACTGAGGTATTTTCTGAACATCAAATATCTCTATTGGTCCAGGGGTTCTGACGCTTACTATTTCAGTAGCTTACTTACAGTTAGCTACTCGTTGCTTATTTACAATAAGCTGCTCTTGTTTGCACTTACATATTGACACCGGCAACTTGATAAAAGTCACTTATCATATCACAGGGTTAGCTCAGAAGCATAATCATCACAGTTGTGTGCTCTTCAGTCTACACACATTAAAATATTTTTATAAAACTTATATTTGTTTAATCACTAGGTTCCCCTTTGTTTAAACTCGACAGTTAAACTAATAACACTTAAATAAATATAATATTTTCACATCACCACACAAAAATAGCCCAAAATATTAAATTATTGGATTTTTATCATCACAAATTATAAGATTCTAATTATTTTAGTCAGTCTCAGTAATTTTTACAAATTATATTTATAATATTGTTGAACACAGCGCGACGTGCGCCCGCGCCGGATACACGCGTGACTAATTGTACAGAAAATAACTTCGTCAGCGGTGATACAACGCGCGCCGTCACAGTTTCTTCTCGGAATCGATACTCAATACACTCATCTGAACATTATAATCACCGCGACAGGATCGGCAATGGCAGCACTCATACATAAATCCTTGCGAATATTTAGGTCGAAGTTCTTTAGATTATCCCGAATGCAAAACATATTGACAATAATTACCAACTTCACAAAAGTGTTCCCAATATTACTAAGGTCGTACCTAGTTGGATGATAGCCATCAAGTAGTTCATCACACGCTGTAAATACAATACAACATTCAATGGGTGTTCCTCAAGGTTCAATACTTTGACCAGTATTTTTACGCATGACAGCGGAAGATGGAGTGTAATGCAATGGTATATCATTTGTTTGTAATTAGCGTGTTCAAAATCAACATGCATCCAACGTGATATTATGCCTTATTTGCTTTATGATCGAACAAAAACTTAAATGATGCTATGCTACAAGAAGCTGAAACTGGTACTGGTGGTTAATGGTACGGACGGAGAACCAGTAAATCAATAAAAGCTACATTAGGGAACTTAATCAAGTCACTGCAAATAACTTAAGTAATAATTGGGAAAATGGAAACATCTTGTAGTGATGTCTATACAAAACGATTGAATGATGGCAATTAGGAAAATGATCGAAAGTACTAATTTACAGCTCTGAAATCTGTCACTTATGATCAGGTCCATTTTATGGGACCGCTTATAACTTTGCCTAGTGCCATATTTAGTGGATCAGAGACTAGGTACAATAAAATTACCCTGGGCCTTGATCCACATTAGTTCTCAGTAAAAAGCGCTACTTCGAATTGAATATAACTAAGTACAATTAAATAAATAAGTACCTGAATGACTTTGAAGAGTGCTGTTTCAGCGAACATCGCTTGTGATACTGGTTCAGTGGATAGCCTACTTGAGGTTTGGACAGAATGTTTACTTAAGTTAATTCAAAACAAAACCACGGGGTTATCGGATTTATTTTAAATGCTCAAACCAGATATTTTACGAGTAGTTACGATGCAGTTTTACATCTTTGTATTATTAACATCGCGAACTCCATCCGCAAGTCCATCGTTAAATCGTTAGTTAATGTTTATGACAAAATGACCTCCAAGTTTGAAGACAAACCGGTGCTTCTTTCTGTAGGTCGAGTAAATTACGTCATTACCAACTCCGCCCGACCAAATGATGATTCAAGTTGTGATATCGTAAGCATTCTTTCGCTTAAACAGTCACATTTGATGGCCTTACGAACATTTAAATCATATCGTTAATTAGTTGTCTGCGGCGACTAAGCAATAGACTAATATAGGAAGGCAATCAGGAAAAGAAATAGACTTTTCTATCAGGAAGATAAAAAGATTTGTTGTTACACTAAGTACTTTGTTTGATAACAAATTTTGTTTACACATAATCTAAACAGAAACACATACATCCGTAGTATTTGTAACGCAGATTACGTCATATTTTTAGAAGTCGCGTATTACGAACAGGACTCATTTATAACATGATGCGCTTTCTAGGAAATTGATTAGCTAACAGGTATAACTGAACGTAGGTACAAAGTTCCGCAAAGCCTTCAGCGGGTTTCCTTATATCGACGATAACGGTTAAGGGGTGTACCAGCCGGGTCATCGACCGCTCCTGCTTACTTTGGCGGGCGCGGCGCCGCGCCACTATTACCCCACGACATGGAACGCCATGTATGGAAGAGAATCCCAATATTAAAATGTAGCATGTTTTTTTTTGTAACGATTCTACTACATTTTGAAATCCTTTGCTGGTTGTCTTTAATTTTACGTTTTACGAATTTTTAGGTTTGTTTTATGACTCTTGCTTAGGCTAAAAACATTGAAATAAATTCGAATTGGTTAAGACGAATTACAGTTTTCCTTTAAAATATTTTATGACTAAAGGCATGAATTAGATCATAACTTTTCAAGTGTATCGTAAAAGGGGAACATAATTATAGTACTTACTCGTACATGATGTTGAGTTGAATTTATTAATGCTACGAACACATTACTTATGTCCATTCATAAATAAAGATCATCCTAGCACAAAGTGGATTGCTTTGTAGAATGGAAAGTAATATATTAAATTAAAGTTTAACAAACGGAAAAATCAAAATAAATACCTATAAGATGCATCATTAATATGTGGTAGTATAAGAGTAATTTAATTAATCACTTCAAAGCCCACCAATAGACAAATATTAATAAAAATTAAATGATGAGCCAATATTGGTACTGAGATTAGTACATTTAATTTTTTATTCGTGTATTTAATAGCTAGGTACTGTTTGCAGAGCTGACTTGTGACTTAGAAAGTAAATATATCTATACTTATATTATAAAGAGGTAAAATTTGTTTGTAAGTTTGTAGGTAATCTCTGGATCTACTGAACCGATTTTGAAAATTCTTATTATACCCGAGTGCTATATTTACAACGTGCCGGATAATTTCCGACAAAATGCCAGCGAAGCCGCGGGCAACAGCTAGTTGCTTTATGAAAAAAGAAATTAATAAATTTTCGATGATACGAAAACAACTCAAGGAACACATGTACTATAGTGTGATTTAAGCAGTAGCGAAGGGTCAATTTTTGTAAGAGCTAAGCCGGAGTACACTTATTTTAAGTGATTTTGATTATTTGCCTATAAAATACTGACAGTGCCATTTTTCAAAAGAAGCCGGAAGTGTTGTATGGAACCTTCGCCACTGGTAGGTATATAGAATCTATATAAGTTAGGTACCAATGTAATTGTTTTTAAATGTTTATGCCATATTTGCGAAACCTACTGCATCAATTAAAAAAATATCCCAAGGTAATAACTGAAAACACATCACTGTAGCACATTAAACTAACATCGGCAAGCACCGAGGCAAGTAGGCCCATTTTATGACAGAATACATAATATTACAAGTACAGAAGATTCACTCCGCACAATCATTTAAATAAATAGTGACTTTCTTGGTTGGGGAGTTAAAAAAATCCTGAGCCTCTAGGGCTAGACCCCGGGATTTTTTTAAGTTATAACTTTTCCTGCTTGATGCCACAGACTTAGTACGTACATAATAACCTTCTTCATTCTTTCAGGCTCTGCCTCACTTTCCGTATTGTGGTCGCTAACCTCTCATTCTAGACTTCAATAAAACCTCCTCATTTTTACTATCTTCTAACACTGTATTATTTAATAGATCTTCAAATATTCGTTAAAAAGTATTATTTATGTACTACTAACTACACTCTTGGGGTAGCTAGGTCCCGAAACAGTACAAACCTCTCTCTCTTCTCTTTTTTATCTACTCTCCTTTGGCTGGTATGCTGCAAAAGATGTCTTTAGAAATAAGCATCACCTTTTTACCCATTTTTCTGTTCCTTCGTTTCTTCTTTTCTGTATTTAGTGTGAACATAAACTGTTAAAATTAAATTTAAAAAAGAACCCTGCTTAACTGTATGCCGTAGCCCGATCATCTTCCACCACTGGTGTGATCTCTGGTTGTATTGGGAATACATGGAGTCGCAATCGCGTGACGGTCAAAATACTAAATATACTTACGCAAATGTGTGTTGGGGGACCTTACTCCCCCGCGAGTGGTGTTATGGGTTAATAAAAAGGGATCATATTATTATTATAAAAGTTTCAAGTTGTTTAATGGAGAAAAGTATAAACCAGGAGCCACTGGTGGTATTCATTTTCGAGACAACTATCAGATAACTATTAATAATTTTCCCTTACCCGGTTTTGTAAAATTACATTGTTTTCTAGAGAAATAAATATAAATTAGGTCGCTCGTGGGCTGTCCACTCAGCTGAAGTTTACACAGTTTAAGATCAATACACAGAACACATATCGTTACTAATTACAATGTATTTAACACTTACCAGTGCTTTCCCGTTTTAAACTATATTATATTATGGTCAAACACATTTTAATTCATTTACTATCAAATAAAAATAATCCCAAGTTCACAAAATGTACTAAATATATGAATGAGTGAATGAAGCAAACAGGCAAATCGTTCACAAGATTACTCATCATTCATTCTAGCTGTAGTAGGCTGAAAACTCAATACATTCATTCAAAATTATTTTATTGAAGATCAAAGATTTAAGGTGGAAGCGCAAGGGTAGACCGCGAAATTTAAATTTTCTTGCGTTTATTGCAATTTGCAGGTCAGTGTCAGGTTGTATGTTGATGAAAATATGAATCGCGCCAGTAACACGTATGGAGTTAAAGAATTATAATCATTCAAATCATCAATACAGCTCTCCAAGTTCATATAATCACATTCAATAGCTATTTCATGAAAAAGTCACTTTTTGAGATTATATGAACTTGGAGGGTTGTATTGATGATTTGAATGATTATAATTCTTTAACTACATACGTGTTACTGGCGCGATTCATATTGTCATCAACATACAACCTGACACTGACCTGCAAATTGCAATAAACGTAAGAAAATTTAAATTTCGCTGGCTACCCTTGCGCATCCACCTTAAAGTATTTTTTTTATTTTTCGTAACAAAACCTCGTACGCCCTAATTGTTCTTTTTACATTGTAGAAACTGAATGGTCGAACTGGAATGATCCGTACATATTTTCACACTTATTCACAACTAAGAAATTATCTCAAGGGATAGAAATAACCAAATCAGAGGTTTTGAACGCAACGTAGTTGCGAATCGATTTTGTTCTATTACGTTGGCTGCACGTCGATTGTTCAGCCAATGATACACTTCTGGCCTTTCTTCTTCGAAGAATATGGCCGACATTTTGATATTGCTGTCATGAAGATTTTTCAGTGACAAAATTTTAACTTTGTAGTTCTTCATGCACGGTTTTATGTTCCCAAAACGTTTTATTTTTTAATTGCTTAGACGGAGTGTAGTGTAAGCTATTTTATTTTTTGAAAATGGCAGCTGATCGCGAGATTGCTGCTGAAGACAGCATCAGAGTGGTTTGCCGATTTCGGCCTCTGAATGACTCTGAAGAAAAAGCTGGATCTAAATTTATTGTGAAATTCCCTTCAGGACCCGATGACAATTGCATTTCTATAGGGGTAAGTGCAAATAATTTTAATGTCTATTGCTTTCCCCTATCATCGCCCTAAATTAGATCATGATGACTAATACATTACGAGTTGTTCACCTGCTACGAAATGGCCTTTCTTTTTCATTCCGCTTCGATGGTTATGATTATGATCGTGTTAATTTTAAGAATCTTGCCGAATAATCGCATAACTACAAACTTCTTTGTTTTCTCGAAAATCAATACAAATACCTCCTCGACCTTGACCTGTGTTGGTATTCCACGATTTTGTATGGATTTATTTTGTTTATTTTATAGTCTATATTTTATATTAAGCATAAATATTTCAGCTCAATAACTACTTCCAATTTTTAAGATAAACAGCATATTAATGCTTGTGCATTGCATTCTCACAATTACCCTCTTTTTTATTCACAAGAACATCTGGTACATGCTGAAGTGTCTCTGAAAATGACTATGTATTATAACTAAAAAAAATATTAAAAAATAATTATCCTGCTTCTTTAGAAATTCTTATTAGAAAATAATTTACTATATTAATCAAACAACTTGTGAGTTATCAAAGACATAAAGCTAAATATATATCAAGAATAGCAGCCCTCACTGACCCTATAATTATTACATAATTTACTGCATCCTATAAACTATGTAATTAATCTACTAATTAGAACTGGATATATTCACCTCCAGTTATGATTGAAGCTTGTCTAGTAAACATTTCAGTAATTACTTTTGCATCCACAATAATCTAAACCCTATAAAAACTGGCACCTGACAAACAAAATCAGGCAAAAATTATGAGGATAATGAGGATACATTTTTTATAACTGAGGGTAGTTTAAAATATTTTTAAATCTGAATTTGACAGGCTGTCTTGCAGTTACAATTTATTAAAAAAAAATGTATTCAACCATTAATTAATTTACTATAAATCTACATCATTATTATTTAAATATTTTAAGAATTAAACATTTACAAATGAAAAAAATATTAGTCCATCCTACCTATGGAACAAGGTCTAAACTAAAGAAGTTATTATTCTTATTTCCAAAATTTATTTAGAAAGCAGATTGGTTTAACATAATTTGTCTCAAAATGTAACAACCTACAGTTTATTGCCTGTCTAGGTGATGATGTCAGATACTTATGTTGGCCTGATTCATCTTGGGATGTATGCTCAGTCTATCTACAGTATGTTTTTGCTTTAGACTACACAGGAAATATTTGCAAATGAGGTTTCTATAAATAAACTCTTCAATATGTCTACCAACACCAATAGGTACATTGAACTTTGTTAGTTAATCTTCTGAAAGTTTGTAAGGAATTGTTTGAGCATTAAATATACAAATTAAAATGTGGTGTTTTATAAAAAAAAAAAATCTTCTTTCCCACAAATATTTAAATACTTTTGCATCACTATCTCAAAAGTCAACTAGAAGTGAATAACCCAAAAGAAAAATGACAATGACTAGAAATCCTATAAATAGCAGGAATCATCAGCATCAAGTATGGAATAAATTAGCCTTGGAAGGGAAGTGCCGTTTATCATCTAATTTCAGAGACCATTAGTCAAGTTAACATGTGACCATCATTTTCAAAGTTTAATCTAAATTAAAGTATCTTTATTTCTATTTAATTTAATTTTGAGTGGAGGGAGATATTTTCTTACAGGAAATGCTAAAAATATAACATAACAATCTTGATAATTTTATGTAGTAAGCCTCTGGCCTTCATACCACATGATGCAATAAAGTTAAATAACTTTTTTCTAACTAATTGTTCAGAACCAGGTGAAACAATTTAATATTTTAAGTTATTAACATCCTAGTGTGTAACACACTGAGAATGTTTTGAACATTGTAAGGCCATTTGCATAATGAAATGCCAAGAAGTGACTAACTCTTGAACAAGTAGAAGGCTATTAATCTTGGGAGAGAAATAGACTAACTTGTTAATATTATCTACAACAAGTACGGTAGGAGCTGAGTTAAATCGCTCATAGTTTTCAAGCACAAATTGATAATTCTGTGTTTAGTCTAGTTGAATAATTCATAACATAGTTATTATTATAATCATACATCATATACTTATAGGTAATAAATATTCTGTATCATGTCTCGCACTGTACACAGGAGTTATTTAAAATGAAACTTTCATGAAGATTAGAATTAGTTCCCTAGTCATTTAATTATAATTAAGTCCTCCTTTTTTTGCCAACACAAAATATTTTATAAAATATTTGTGTTCCATATGTTTTACATTCCTATTTTTCTTTTAGGGTAAAGTATACTTGTTTGACAAAGTATTCAAGCCAAATGCAACCCAAGAAAAGGTCTACAATGAAGCAGCCAAGAGTATCGTGTCTGATGTACTGGCAGGCTACAACGGCACTATTTTTGCATATGGACAGACCAGTTCAGGAAAAACACATACTATGGAAGGTGTCATAGGTATGAGGCACTGTTAAATTAGTTACATCATGCCAAATTAGTACATACATTTCATTCATCTTTAATTTATTTCTAATCTTTTGTACTTTGTTTTGCAGGGGATCCAGGCAAACAGGGTATTATTCCACGGATAGTAAATGATATATTCAATCATATTTATGCCATGGAAGAAAACTTGGAATTTCACATTAAAGTGTCGTACTTTGAAATTTACATGGACAAGATCAGGGATTTGTTAGATGGTTAGTGCAACTCAACATTTTTTTTTTTTTACTATTTTGGTAAGATTGTTCATATCTAACTGGTGAAATTGCTGGTTTCAGTATCAAAAGTGAACCTCAGTGTTCATGAAGACAAAAACAGAGTTCCATTTGTCAAAGGTGCTACAGAAAGATTTGTGTCAAGTCCTGAAGAAGTGTTTGAGGTTATTGAGGAGGGGAAATCAAATCGACACATTGCAGTCACAAGTAAGTATATATCTAAAATGGTTAGGTAAAAGTTTCTTGTGTTATGTTCAGTTATTAACCACCACTTTTTACTTCAGACATGAATGAACATTCATCTAGATCTCATTCCGTCTTCCTCATAAACGTTAAACAAGAAAATCTTGAGAATCAAAAGAAACTTTCGGGCAAGTTATATCTGGTGGACTTGGCTGGTTCTGAAAAGGTACTTATTATTCTAATACTGAAATATGTGTATGAATCAACCTTCACTAGTTAATGCATATTTGTTACATTATTACTAGGAAATATTACTTATTATTTTCCTGGTCAAGTAAAGTACAATTATTTATTTGGGGAATATTTTAACAGGTATCTAAAACTGGTGCTGAAGGTACAGTCCTTGACGAAGCTAAGAATATTAACAAATCGCTATCGGCGTTGGGTAATGTCATTTCTGCGTTGGCCGACGGAAACAAATCACATATACCATACAGAGACTCAAAACTGACGCGTATCTTACAAGAGTCGCTCGGTGGCAACGCTAGGACTACGATCGTCATCTGTTGTTCCCCCGCGTCGTTCAACGAGAGCGAGACCAAGAGTACACTTGACTTTGGTAAAAGGTATGTGTAAAGACACTATTTTCACATTTTTGTCGTACTAAACTAATGCAGTAGTAAATTATGTAATGTTATATGAACACAACAGTCATCAAACAATTCCAAATGTAGGCCAATGTTCATCTAAAAACATTTAGACGAAAAATACACATCATAGGTACTCCATATATTCTGTACTTTGGTTATTGTCATACTACATGCATATTTTGTTTGTAGAGCCAAAACCGTCAAGAATGTCGTCTGTGTCAACGAGGAGCTCACTGCTGAGGAATGGAAGCGTCGTTATGAGAGAGAAAAGGAGAAGGTGGGCAGGCTGAAGGGCAAGGTCAGTACTGTACTATCAAAATAATGCAATACCACTTAGGCAATAAGGTTCATTATTCTGATTACATATTCAATTCATCAGGTTGAAAAGCTGGAGGCCGAGTTAAACCGCTGGCGCTCGGGCGAGACCGTACGGATCGAGGAACAGGTTAACCTGCAAGAAATCGAGGCCGTCACTCCCGTTACGTCATTCATTGAAGAGAAACCACCTGCGGCGGTAAGTGATGATTCACTACGAACTATTGTAAACTATAGCAAGATATAGGAATCCATGTAACACAGATGAATGGTTTCGAATGAATAACAACGATTGTTATTGTTGTAGGACACATTTTTATTCTAACTAAAGAATTTGTTACATGGTTTATGCCGTTTTATACATAATGTTCATTGACTTCCAAGTACCATAAACTTGGAAGGTCATACACCGGCCTTATTCGTGATGTCCTGAAAGGTCAAGTGCGCAATATACGCCGCCGCCTGTAAGCAGGAATTAGACGTTTACCAATGAAATTGATTAGAATATTTCGTTCTGTAGTTTTTGTTCATCTAACCAAGATTGTTTTACTCAGCCGGTGCCAGTGGCCGTGTCCAGCGCAGTCGAAGATGCGGCGATGCAGGGCAAACTGGAAGCCCTGTACCAACAACTGGACGACAAAGACGAGGAGATCAACCAGCACTCACAGCTGGTGGAGAAACTCAAGGACCAGATGATGGAACAAGAGGAGCTCATTGCCTGTACAAGGTAATTTATTTGAATCTTATATGATTGGTTTTCTTTTTATTTAAGAATTGAAATACGATCTATAGACGACAGAGTGGTCTAGAAGGAGAATCTTGACCATGAGCTCTTTACCATGTAGCAGGACGTACATAAATAGACTAATAAAATAAAAACCATTACAAATAAAAAAAAGTCTTAGTAGTTTAATTCTAACAGTCATGCATGATGCAACGTAATTTCGATTTGCGATTAGCGAGGCGATATGTTTTCTACATACACTGATAAAAACGTGCTGATATCTGAAAATACTTGAACATCTTTTGACATATTAAGTTAAAAATACCAACATATGGATTTCGCATAATTTGGATAGGAACCCAAGGTGTTGGTGTTTTCTTGATTGACAAATTAGAAGCAAAACAATGAGGGCTATCGTTTTTGAGCTCACCAGATGGCACCACTGTCGATTAAGGTCCTGTCAAAAATTCTATTTTATACTATAAAGTACTGATAACTTCATGAAAAGGTTATTTTATTACATATAAAAACATAGTGTAAACTTCACATAAACAATATTCTCCATAAAATTAGCAAGCATGAAACATTTAAAAATCATTTTATCTCCAAGTACTGAAAATTAAAATTCTAAGTTGCTACTTAAAATCTTCAAGTCTTAATTAATCAGGAATGGCTCAATCTAGACCACAATCGTGAATATTTGTAAAAATACGTGTTAAAAAAGCACGCAAAGCGTGAACTTTCTATGACATCTGGCATTTCGGTGCCCCCGCGCTACACTAGCGCCTCTAGCGGCGAATTCATACGCGATAGCCCCCATTGAGACTCATATCCACCACACCTGCCTTTTATTACATAGGGCTTAGTGACGATATGTATACTAAACGCCTTTGCCGAACACTTCGGGCATACGGGCGTGATGTTATGTGTGAGTATTTGTCATTGATGCAACAATATGTTCACAACAGGCGCGACTACGAGGCCCTGCAAGGCGACATGAACCGCATCCAGCAGGAGAACGAAGCCGCTAAGGAGGAGGTCAAGGAGGTGCTGCAAGCCCTCGAGGAGCTCGCCGTCAACTACGACCAGAAGTCGCAGGAGGTCGACAGCAAGAGCCGCGAGTGCGACCAGATGTCCGAGGAGTTGCAGACAAAGCAGGTCAGTTCCAACTACAGTGGGATAAGAATTGACTTTAAAAAAAAAATGTAAATGACAGGCCATCAAATTTCAAATGTATTCAAGTTAAACAACAAATACTGTTACAAACATCTAATTCTCTTCTCGCTAAACACACTTGAAATGCCCAAATTGTGATACGTTAACAATCGTTTTATTATCCACAGAGTGCTTTGGCCAGTGCGACGTCTGAACTCCAACAACTGCGCGACCTATCTGCTCACCAACGCAAACGAATTGCCGAACTGCTAACGAACCTTCTTCGAGATCTCGCGGAGATCGGCGCTGCCGTCGGCGGCTCGGAACTGGACTTCAAACTCAACGTGGACACTGTGGGCAAGCTTGAGGAAGAGTTCACGGTGGCACGTCTTCATATCAGCAAGATGAAGAGTGAGGTGAAGAACATCGTACAGAGATGCCATTCACTCGAGTCGGCCAACATCGACGCCAACCAGAAGGTCAGTGAATATTTACACCACAATTATTTGTATTTATTTTCTCAAAATAAAATTAGATTCGATCTACTTGAATATGGGTAAAAAGTTTCAATATTACAATCCAGCAAAGTGATCTACGGTAAATCACTCACTCAGAGTTAGTAGAACACCAGCCCAGGTCAAGCTAACATCTGGTGGCATATAGAGAAAATTAGAAAGATTTTACTTTGGCGCAAACTAGTTAACACTTGTGATGACATGTGCGGGAACTTGCAAACGTAAATAAGGAATGTCTCCAACAGATTGAGGAGTACGAGCGCACGCTGGGCGAGTGCAGGCTCCTGATCTCGCAGCACGAGGCGCGATGCGCGTCACTCGCAGAGTCCATGCGGGAAGCCGAGAACAAGAAGAGACAGCTGGAGGAGGCGGCCGACGCTCTGCGCGAGGAATGCGCGCGTTTGCAGGTACATGCTCCTGAAATCGAGATTTAACCGTGTTTTTTTAAAGCAGCTATATTCTAAAGTTTTCAGCCCCGCGTCATAGAAAACTCTAACAATAATATTCACACAGGCCTACTCTGCAGTGGGCCGCAAATCTACACGCAAGCACCGCAGGTTTGGGTTGACCCCGCTAACGTGTCTCTGTAATGACTGCTATAGATTATATGAAGATGTACTCCAATATCCCCTTAAATGACGCTGTTTTTCGCATGTGCGCAGGCGGCGGAGCGCGTGCAGCTGGCGGCCGCGGAGCAGCGCGCCGACTCGCAGGTGCGCAGCGCGCTGGAGGCGCAGCTCGAGCAGCTGCGCAACGCGCACGCCACGCAGCTGTCCGCACTGCGCGACGAGCTGGCCGCGCTGCAGCGACACCACCAGGAGCTCAAGGAGTAAGTACCATACAGTACTACCCTTGTGTGTAACGCGTGACGCAATCTGCATTATGTTAAAGAACCATTGGCCTTTGCTGATGTTAATAAAGATATGAATAAAATTGTTAATTAGTATAAATACTAATATGTATGTACTTGTTTGCAGTACCTACCAGGAACTGACGCTGGCTCGCCAGCAACTACAGGACGACTACGAGAAACTGAAGCGCGAGGAGGCCGACAAATCTGCCAAACTCAAGGAACTCATGTTAGTGTCACACTCACCGCGACGTACTCTCGATAAAGCCGAGAAAGAGGTTGTCAATCAACAGATGGTGTTGAAAGAGGAAGGCGATATCTTTAGGGATTACATCATATCGCCGAAAAAGGAAAAACTAGGATTTGCATATGGAATGGGCCTTGATATTGAAAAAGCTTCCGCCAAAGAGGAGAAGTCGCTCTCGGCAATACCCAAGTCCCCTGCCTCCCGCCACTCCTGCAACATCCACCCCCTCCAACTACATCTACTTATATCTGTCACCATGATCCTACTCACCCATCGTTATCCACAAATTGTTGTTTTGGTTTAAGCTTCCTTTCATTTTTCTGTGATATAAATGTGGATCTCTGGACACCAGACAATATTTTTTGCAGTGCCTTTAATGACATGAGCACCAATAATTACATAGGGAATCAGAATTGGTTTTAGTTGGCATGTTATTTTATTGAAAATATGTCGAACGGGACCAGCTCAGATTACTAATGAAATCCGTATAAGGATTGCTGAATGAAATGTAGACTTTAGCTCAGTTCTAATAATTTAATGAGTGTGAGAGATCCATATATTTATTTGTTGTAATAATAACGACGCTATCACGTTCGCAACTGGCTTCCATTTTAAAGTATAGCAATAGTACAAAATACCTAGATCTGTTATAATTGTAATTGGATGTAAGCCAGTTGTTTTTATTGTTGTTTTGATATTCAAAACGATAAGTTCATATTTTTTTATGCATTTTTGACGCTTGGCTTTGGAGACTAATCATGACACTAGTCGAAAAAGCATTGAATGCCTAGTCAATCATAGATTATTTTGTAACCATTATTTTGCTTGTAAGGTACTTAAATATTTGAATGTTGTAGTTATCTGCTATATTGTAGCATGTTAGTAACGTTCGTAATTATTTAGCATGAAGTTTTTCGTAAAGATACAGTAAATACTGTAGTAGTTTAACTAAATCTATATTCGGTACTACATTTCGTTATGGATTTTCGTGTTGTGATCATTTCGGTTGTTAATATAAATATGACGATAAGCGTAAATAAACGGTTGCGCCTTCTAAGCTGTTATCAAGTCACACTGCCTTACTGCGTTGTTACCGATGAGCTATTTGTACAGTTGCAAGTTTAACGCAACAGATTTCGTTTTCAAAACGATGTTTACTAGTTTTATTTGCACTTGGAAATATAATAAACCTCTAATCGTTTCTTAGAGCAGCTTGTATTGCTGTAATACATAACTATCAACTCGTATTGTATAGATCGTCGTTGATGCTTGCACAAATTTATTAGTCGCAAATATATGAAGCAGCAAATTAATATAATAACGTAAAACTATATTCTCATGTAAATATAGCTGTAAATAACCCTGAGTGTTTGTATAGAGAGTCGGCGAGTAATATTTTTATCAAACTATTTTTTTATACAATTTGAAAACCGTTATAGCTAACTTCGCATGAATAATATCGTGTTTCGGTACAATAGTGTTCATCTTACTGTTTGTCCATATGAGATCTCGTATACTTAATCAAAGTTATTAGAGACAATTTAGATGATAGATATTCGTAGGTATTTTAATGTTATTGATAGAGGACAGGCGATATGGAACCATTTAGTAATAATGTCATTTACAACTGCCATGTCTGTTTTAAGGCATTTACTATTAAGAGCCATTTAAACATTCCCGCAAGCATTTACCGCATAGGATTGAATCGCATTTAACTGACAATTTAATATTGCATGAATCATTTTCCATTCCACTTGTATTTACCATCTATTTAGTATTCGATTGCATTTTACCGCATTATATTGTTCCTAGTGTCCATGTCACTTCCCTAGTCTGTGTGCACTCAAACTGCCGAAGAGTGATTGTCGCCTCCATGTGTTTAAGATACCGTAAATGAATACTTCTCCCAGTGTTTAAAACGACGAAGATTGACTAGAATCGCATATTCTATGTGCATGTAACTTAAACACACCAGGCGTACCTTTGGTCTAGCAATTTAATCGATGCAATATTTAGAACATACCTATTATCAATACACTCTTCTAGATTAATTGCTTGAAAGAAGCGAAAAAACGTATATGTATTACACATTGTTATGATCGATGTAAGTACGATGTAGACGTAGTGCGAGGTCTTGTAACGCCTTACGCTTTTTACTTTTGAGTTATCATTTTATTCCGCACGTATCCCATTCATATTCATTCTGCCGAGGGTTGGCATTTTCTAAAACATACGGCCTAAGTACAAGGAGCGGCGATGTATATGGATGGGTGCGTGCTGGGACTTAGATAGCTCACATCTGTTCACAGGTAATAAGGGGTGACCATTAACTATCATTGAATTCTTTAGTTTCTAAGTGTACTAATGAGACATCCATTGTTATGTGTAGTCAAAGCGTGGAGCGGCGTGAACAAGCCCGCGCTGACCTCAAAGGATTGGAAGACACTGTTGCTAAGGAGCTGCAGACACTGCACAATCTGCGCAAATTATTTGTACAGGATCTGCAGGCGAGTACAGTCATGATTGATTGCGAATCAGTTTTATTCAAATTATTTAGGTTATCTTATTAAAATTACTTTAACGCGCAGGCAAGGATAAAGAAATCCAACAATTCGGAAGAGGGCGCGGAAGAGGAGGGCGGCTCATTGGCTCAGAAGCAGAAGATCTCGTTCTTGGAGAACAACTTGGAACAGCTGACCAAGGTGCACAAGCAACTTGTGCGCGACAACGCGGACTTGCGCTGCGAGGTGCCCAAGCTCGAGAAGCGTCTGCGAGCCACTATGGAGCGCGTCAAGGCATTGGAAACAGCACTCAAGGTACATTTTATTAAAACGATTACGCCCTTGAAGAGAAAACGAAACACGATAATTTATTAAAAAAAAAAAAAAAAACTAATCGGGACTGATTTCAATGTCTTCTTTTTTATTTGCAGGAAGCAAAGGACGGCGCTATGCGTGACCGCAAGAGATATCAATTTGAAGTTGACAGAATTAAGGAGGCTGTTCGTGCTAAGAACCTCGCACGGCGAGGCCCACAAGCCCAAATTGGTAAGTGGTATTTAAATTATTATTTTGAATATAGTGCTATCTCACTACAAGGGACTGCAAATGTTAACATTATGACTTTTTTCCAGCGAAACCCATCCGTGCCGGTGGTGGGCACCTAGTGGGCGGCGGAGCGCCCGGCGTGGTGCGGCCTGCGCCCGCGCAGGACATCAAACGGAAGTCTATCATTGTGGGCGCGCGAGGTAACTACGTTTAAAAATATACGTCGGCTGTTGTAACAACCAATGACAATCCAATACATAATAATGCACTTGTTTCAGATGAGAGTTGAAGAGATAGCAGTTACATCATAGAGAATTTAAATGAAACTTCATAGATGTACCTTACAGGGGCGACGAAAATAATTCTTTTAAATCATAACCATTATTATAACTATGTGTTTATGGAAAGCCTAATAATAAGTGCAACAAAAAAAAAAAGAAAAATATTGGTAGTATTCTCTTAGGCTTAATGTTTTGAGCTACCTAATATTAAAGTCTATAAGTGCACATGGATTTAGAACAGTTAATAGCTTTCTGCGATATTATATATCAGGTTTCATATAAATTCGATATAGTACCAGTTCTAAAATAAAAGTATTACGGTTTGAGCAGACCGAAGCTTCAATGGTCTTTTGATGTTGCTATTTTTAAATCAGATATAATATTTTTATGAAATGACAAAAAGTATTAATTTAGTTTCTCATTATGGATGCTTAAACTCGATTAAATGTTCGATGAATTTAGAGATTATTTATCTGCTTGAGAAAGAAATGCGGCAAACTGAGACGTGAGCAATCATTCAGTACAAAGACATACCGAGCCAGTTACCATTTTGTGTGAAATAGACGGGTTAAACATGCTCACATTTCTTTCTCATATGGATATAAAACAATGATTTCCAAGATGCAATATCTCGTTATCTTTAAGAATATGCTGTGAATTAATTGCAAAATTTGCATATGCTGCCGCACAAATAAAATAAAAACAAAAAAAAAAGTAAAAAAAATAATATTAATAATATGTATGTTACTGTCGGCGTTGTTATCAATTCCACGTGTGGTGGCAAATGCAGAGCAGTGTGCATCTTCAATGTGTAGTTGTAGTTTAAGCTTCTTTAATATATATTTTTATATATTGTGATAAGCGTTGATATGCCGACATGCGAGCATTTATTTAGTTAACGAAACGAAAACCGGTATAATTATGTTCACAAGGTGTCATGGGTGATAACGAGAGAAGGTTCATAATTATTCAGATACATAAAGCTTCAAGTATCCGCTCATACCCGGTGAGTTTGCATTGGTTCCACGTGCGTGTGCCTGGACGACTTGCTACCACAAGCAAGTTCACTGTCACTAGGCACGGTCTGCGCCAGATTGACATGCGATTCGATATTAGTGGGTGATTTTTGTATTCAATCATGAATATGAAAATCTCTTTCAACTAATTACATTTAGCTCCAGTGACTTGAAATATTAAACTAACAGTACGTTTGTTACTGCTTAAGAAACATAAATACACACACATAGTTGTTGCATATTGTAGGTTATCATTCATCGCACCTTTCGCTTAGTCCCTCCTACTGCGCGTCACCTTCACGTTAGCTTGTGAGCTGTGATGTTTTTTTAGCAAATATTTTACTTTTGTATTGCGTCTTTCTTGTAACTGTCTCAGTAGTAATTTTAGTCACTAAGTTACAATATCGGCTCTTATAATATAGTCCGTAACAATTAAGAAAATATATTTTTAATGAAATGTATGGCATATTTCACTTCGGATCATCGTCTGACATCTGTTCACATGAGAAATAAATAAACTTTGAAAAAAAACAGCGTCAACATAGTATGTTCGATTGGTTAATAAAGTTCTCTATTTGCTTTAGGATGCATCAGCTTCGCAGTAGATCTGTAACTTATATAAGTACTTATGAATTAATCACGACGGATGGCAGTCCAGTATAGGCTTGCTGCATCTAGACACGGAGCAGTGTAGGGCCCAAGTGGCTGCGTCCTATGAGGAGTTATGGAACTATAGCCGACTCAATGTCCAGAAAACCAAAGATGAATCACAAGTTTAGATTTATTGTTCGAGATTACTTACCATCTGAAATTTAATGTAAGCCCCCGAATTACTCAATGGTTCCAAAGCTCCTTAGTGTGTTGCAATACATTTATATCGTTTAGATGTAAAGTTGTAGTAAATTATTTCACACTTAATTTAGATACATGATTTTTGTCATATTTTATTTATTGTATTACATAAAACTAAATTATATCGTTTTTTTTTTCACTTCTGAAGTGTAATAAATGCGCTTTTTATGTACCTCTACTTACATTATTTTAAAGTCATGATCAAATACAATATATTTTGCATTCAAAATTAGAGATGCCTACAAAGATGCATTCCACGAGGAAAGCACATTGTATCTTTGTTAATCTTTAAGATAGTTTTGTTAAAATGTAGTTAAAGAGGCTATCCTCGGTTTCCACTCGCCTGTTGCATATAGATAGTTCTAGCCGGAGGTCGACGCGCCCTGGACGCGCCCGAAGGTGGGCTACCCCAAACCGACAGGCTTGCCTTTGCACCAAGTGATTTAGTTTGTATTGACATCTTTTGTATCATGTATTTTAATATATGGAAAATTCTCAGAAAGAGTTTTCTTGGTTTTTTTTTATTTATTATGAAAATAAAATCATGAATTTATTTGCTAAAGCGTTTTTTTATTTTAAGTCAACCTTTTAGCTACCTATTGATGTAATTAGAGCCAATGCTGATTATACATAGTTAACATTGTGAAACAAATCGTATTGAATATGAAATGAACTAAGGGCTATTTGAGTTTTGTGTAGTAGAACAAGCTATTTGATATACGGGTAAAACATATTCATTTCCCCACATTATTAGACCATCGTACCAAAAGTAAGTTGGTGTTTCACTTCCTAGGACATTGAATTAAAATGTTAGTAGGTACTTAGGTAGGTAATCAAATAAATCAGAGACAAATACACACAAAGGTAAGAGAGAAGTTATTTTTTTTGCGATTTCTGACTTGTCTAGTACTGATACTTCAACTGGTCCCTGGTTAAGGTGCGTCTATGCTAAACGAGCTGAGCACGATTTTGGTTGGCTGGGAGCCTGGGTAGCCCGCGAAATTTAAATTTTCTTACATTTATTGCAATTCAGTGTCAGGTTGTATGTTGATGAAAATATGAATCGCGCCAGTAACACATGGAGTTACAGAACTATAATCATTCAAAACATCAATACAGCCCTCCAAGTTCATATAACCCCATTCAATAGCTATTTCGTGAAAAAATCACTCAATGGGAGTCAATGAACTTGATGAGAGACTCGCAAGGTTATATTGCTTTGGGAAATAGTTTTTTTTTTACAGATCGAATTTTCTCAAAAGGTTATAACTAGGCTCCCCAGACCATTTCCTTGTAGCTACAATGGTTAAAACTCACGACCTTTTCCCATTAAAAAAACATTACCCTAAAGTTTGCTTGTCGTTGCCCCTGAGTTACGCTTCACCCACTCAACCACAGAGCATCTTATATATACTCACTCAACCTTCGTTACGCTACGGAAGTCGCCGGCTCGCTTTGCTCGCCACCTCCCCAAGGTACCTGCCCTGACTGCCCCATCTCAAAATTCTAATTCGGGTGTATAAAATAGCTTGTTCAACTACACCAGAGATCATTGATCATTTTTACCGATCTCTGTCCCCATGTATGCTATCTTTAAAACTACGCAACGGTTTTTGATGCAGTTTTTTTTTTTTAATAGATAGAGTGGTTCAAGAGGAAGTTTTATATGTAAACACTAGCTGTACCTACCCGCGCGGTTTCACTCGCGTGTTTCAAACGTTGGTGTTTAATAGATTTAGTGTGAAAGTTAATGTTCCACGAAAACAGAGCACTTCGGAACACGCGCATTAAAACCCTAAACCGTTCCAAATGCAGATTTTTCCTTTACCGGCCTTACAATAACCGATTCATGTTGGGTTGGCGACCTTAAAGAAGAGAAATCAGGGTTATTATTCTCTGGCTCAGTAAAGGTTGCCGATATTCGGAACCAAAAGAAGGGAGTTGGTAATGGAACACGTCAGAAAATGGTACACACTGAGTGCAAGTCGGTGATTCGTCAACAAATACACTAATTTGGTGCTGGCGTTGTATGGCAGAAAAAAATGACTCGCATTCCGTTTGCTCACTCTAGGCAAGCGACTTCTCGACAAAATCAATAGCAGTGAATTGGGACTGGGATTGTGAATTCAACAGCACATTTACCGCTAAGTCGGTCGAAGTCGGTGATTCTTCAATTTTGCCGGGGCGTGAATTAACCAACGGAATTAAAACATAAAATGCCCTTCATTAAAGTTTCCTGAGAATCGGATTATTTTGACTCCCTGCCGTGCTTCCCCAAAACCAGCAATAAAAGTACTATCCTGAAACACCTGGGACTCAAATGGGAATAATTCTCCCGCTGCCATGAGTTCACAAGTGGTTCCGTAGGTGTCGTTACAATACAGGACATTTCAGCGACATATTTATGCTTTGAACCATAAACAGCTCCTGACCGACCCTGAACGAGAGGTTGGAATCTTTCCCAGTTGTTAGACAATGGCGCACAGTCCTGCCTCGAATTTGAGAAGCCATGACCACGTTACCGTTCACCAAATAGGATAGAGATGAAAATAAGCATGCGCCATCGCCAGGGATATTTACTATTTGGCAAAGAATTTGCACTCCATTAGAAGTGATAAATAATTTGATTATCCATTTTAATTAAACAATGCTCGCGACCAAGTAACTTAAAAAATATTACTTAGTAACGTAATTTTCTTTATAGCTACTCTTTTACAACACCAGCCTAAACCAAAGATACTAAACACTCAAACGTAGGTATTCAAGGACACTTTTTTTAGTAAGAACGACTAATACAAAAAAACTATTATTATTAATACCAAAGTGTGAAATAAACAATATGTAATTCGAGAAGAAATAGACAGCAAAATTCCAACCAGGCAATAGGTAAGAACACAATTATTATCCTCCAATTTAAAATTGGGAAGTAAAACAAACCAAAACGAAGACAAACAACGATGACGACAAATATTTTTTCCAGTGTTGCCAGGGCCCTTGAGTCGTAAGTTACGTTTCGTTTCCTGAAATGTTACATTTTTGCTGTAAAAGTTACATTATTGTTTTTTTTTTAATTTACCTGTTTTTGGGGTTGGAGGTCGGAGGCAAATTGATGTCAGTAAAATGGCAAAATGTAAAGGAATCTATGATGTTTAATGGTGTATATAGGGTCTATCTATTCATACACGAAATCTCTTAAGGGGTCATAGTACTCATCATTATGAACAACTTTTACTATGGGACCAACCCCGAAATCGCGAAAAAAAAATTGCTGTTCAGTACATTTTGTCGAGTTTTGCGCACAGAAATGTATGGGGCAGTCGATTTTTTTTTCGCGATTTCAGTGTTGGTCCAATAGTGAAAGTTGTTCATAATGATGAGTACAATGACCCCTTAAGAGGTTTTGCGTTTACTCTGTTACATGTTGTATAGTCTTATGATAAAACAGACAGTTTAATTTGTTCGCAGCGCCATCTTCACTGTTGTTACTATCTAGTCTAGCACCTAACTTATTCTATTAAACCAAAACTACGAGTTTGTGCATCTGTTAGTTTTACACTGAACTAACTACTATAATATTCGATACATAAAGAACCCTCATAACGTACTGTTCTACCAAGTGGTCGTAAATGGGCTCTGTATTAAAGGGCAAGAACGCCTCAATGCAAAAAAGCATTACAAATCTCGTTGTTCTGAAAAGTTACGAAAGTACCCTAAAATTTAAAAATTACTTACATGTTACGCGAGGGGGTCAAAAGTTACGAAAAATGTAAGAAATGTAACCTTCTGGCAACACTGATTTTTTCTTTCAACTACGTAGTACAAATAGTTGTAATGTTATCATTAAGGTGGATGCGCAAGGGTAGCCCGCGAAATTTAAATTTTCTTACGTTTATTGCAATTTGCAGGTCAGTGTCAGGTTGTATGTTGATGAAAATATGAATCGCGCCAGTAACACGTATGGAGTTACAGAATTATAATCATTCAAATCATCAACACAACCCTCCAAGTTCATATAATCTCAAAGAGTGACTTTTTCATGAAATAGCTATTGAATGTGATTATATGAACTTGGAGAGCTGTATTGATGATTTGAATGATTATAATTCTGTAACTTCATACGTGTTACTGGCGCGATTCATATTTTCATCAATATAAAACCTAACACTGACCTGCAAATTGAAATAAACGTAAGAAAATTTAAATTTCGCGGGCTACCCTTGCGCATCCACCTTAATCACTACAAAACTGATCACAAAGGATGTCTTTTTGCTTAGAACCAAAACAGTGCAGAAATGTTATAAGAAATCTCATTGTTGCACAGTTTTTCATTAATGCACTGTTTTTTTATTTTTTATTTAGATATTAATTTACCACAGAGATTTACTGTCTCCCATTAGGTTTACTAAAAAATGTATGCATTTGATCAAAAATATACTGGCTGAAAATAAAAATCGGCTGAATAAAATCGACTTGCTGAAAAAAAATACAAATGGCGCGCATTTTGTACCATAAATTGTAAAACTGATACTTCGTATTATTTTTGCAAGAAACGTTTAAAAAATGGAAATGAAGACAACGTTTTGTATGATTTAACAGCAAAAATTACTAAAAATTAAATGTTTGATTAGTGATATTTGCCAAGGTTTTAGGCATTTTTGAACTTTTAATTATTAAAAAAGATTTCGTCGTTGATAGTCCAATTCCGCGTAACTAACATTGTTAAATAGCGCGGATGTGCACTTTCGCTGATTTTACAGGAGGGCCAAAAAACTAATTTTCTAAAAAACTAAACGGCCGAACTTTGAACGAACTTGATTATAGGACCGTTTCGTTCTCTTTAATCTAATGTACTATTTTTAAAGTTAATATTCTCATTACTTTATTTACTAAGTTACTTACGCGGTATAGTTTCAAACGATTCTGGATCATAGACAGTACTTACGCGAAATTGTGAAAAAAATAATAAAAGAAACACAATCTAAATCAACATTTATTTAATAGTATTAATTATTTAAATGATTAAGTTTAATCATAAATATTATATGGTTATAATAGACTAAATTATCCAAGACGTGAATTTTTTTAAAAAAACAACAAGTATGAAAAATTATCAAAAGTAATAAAGAGTATTTCTTCTTCGGTTATGAGACTGTATATCCCGCGGAGGTGTGGGGGTCGAGGCTTTTTAAACGCTAAGACTCTCCACAATCGCGAGATATGCAGTCTCAGGGAATATTTCTTAGAAACCGACGTGGGGATGCATCGAGATGTGGTCGCAGTGGATAAGGGCCTCACCCCGCTCTCCTTGGCTAAAGAGAACTGGCGCAAACCTGTAGTGCTTGACACTAACGACCGCAGGGAGGTATGGCAGAGTAAGGAGCTTCACGGACGCTTTTTCCGGGCCCTCCACGGGCCCGATGTAGACCTGTCAGCGTCCGTAGCCTGGTTACGTTCCGGGGACCTCTTCGGAGAAACCGAAGGTTTTGTCTGTGCAATTATGGATGAAGTTATGATGACGAATAACTACCGGAGATTTATTGTGAAGGACGGCACGGTTGACATAATAATATGTCGGGCATGCCACCGTCCAGGCGAATCAATCCGTCACATTATCTCCGGGTGTTCTCGTCTAGCTAACGGAGAGTACTTGCATAGACACAACCTTGTAGCCAGGATTATCCATCAGCAACTTGCTCTAAAATACAGCCTTGTGGAATCGGAAGTGCCGTATTATAGGTATGTGCCCGACCCAGTTCTCGAAAATGGCAATATCACATTGTACTGGGATCGATCCATCATCACTGACAGGACTATTGTAGCCAATAAACCCGATATAGTGGTGGTGGATCGATCAGAGCGGCGCGCAATGATTGTTGACATAACGGTCCCGCATGATGGGAACCTCGTCAAAGCCGAGAAAGATAAGCAAATCAAGTATCTTGACTTGGCTCGCGAGGTTGTCGACATGTGGGATGTGGACTCAGCGATCATTGTGCCGATAGTCGTATCAGCCCATGGCTTAATTGCCAAGAGCCTCGATGAATACCTGAGGAGGCTCTCGTTAGGCAGCTGGATCAGGGGCTTGATTCAGAAAGCGGTACTCCTGGACACGGCTCGTATTGTTAGGAGGTTCCTCTCTCTGGAGCCCTGACCGCCGCCAGCTTGGACCCTGTTCCCGATACCGGTGGGCAACAATTTTTTATATTTTTAAATGTTTTTATATTGTTTTTTTAAGAAATATTTAAAAATGTAAATAATTTGTATAAAAGTTAAATAAAGGAAGTATTTCTTCTATAAACTAACTCAGCTTATAAACTGCAATTATCAAATACTGCAGGACCATTTTGGAAAATCAAATAAAAATATAATGATTGAATAAAATAAAACTTATTTAGCAACTAAGAATGAGCTGATGACATTATCATTTAGAAACAAATCAAGCAGTCTCAAAATTATCGCTTTTAACTAAAAAATCTAGAAACAGTCTTCTATTATTAATACCTTTGGAGTTAACAAATTAAAAATCATTTTGAAGCAGATTTACTAATACAAATGGGCGCGGATACGCGGTTTTCGTGTCGTAACTTGTTCGTCGAATGATCCGCGGTATTGTTATTTTTGATATACTACTCTTCCTATTGGTCTATTCAAAAAAATGTCATACGGGTCGACGCCAATCACAATCACCTTCCTATAGCCGCGAAATCTCATTTTTGCTTTTTTCGTACATACGCGGTATTTGACAATGTTAGTTACGCGGAATTGGACTATCGACGACGATTTGCTACGGCATCAACTATGATATTAACTTAAATTTCAGTACAGTCGCGCTGTAAATCATTTTTAAATTAGCTCCAAATAATTTAATCTGGGATTTTTCATAAAAATTGGTGGTTTAATTTGTTGCATTTTAACCCTACTATGACGTCCTGCAAGGAATACGTCGAGTTACCAGTAACCCTGTATATTGCACCCGTGCGAAGCCGGGGCGGGTCGCTAGTCCTGTACATAATAAAAATAATATGAATAGGGTAGGTACTTACCTACCTATTTATACGAGGTGGAAGGAACATCGACGCAAAAACGATTACCACGTTTCAGTACATCATTCGGCGGTCGGCACCCCCCCCCCCACAGGAATTTTTCATAGGTAATTTAAAAAAAAAAACTACTGTTACATTTTGACCGTGTAGAGCAGATTTATTTTTTAATTTGTATTTGGGGGTTTTTGGAATTGTGTACTGAATACGTAGTCACCGTTTGCCCGTCGATGTCCCACTCTGTATGGACATTGTGGTAGAAAATAATATACGTTAGCTATATGTATTGTGGTTTACTATTTAAAACATTTCTACATCTTATATAACATGTATAAAATATTCATTACATTAGCTAGTGTAGCTCATTAGGAAACCTGGAGATGATTATGTATGTAGTGCTTGTTTGGATGTAAAATATATTGGTTTTCCCTACGTGTCATAATAATATCTATACATATAAACACTATATTACAATTTAATGTTAATATCTTTGTTATTTGAACATTAATACATCATAAATGATACGTCCAAAAGTATCAACCACACAAAACAGCTCTAGGTTCCCAACAATGAACACTTGAATACATACGTTTCATAAATTCCATTTTTATTTACATATATTATTTTGTTTACTCTGTAAATTATCGGCTTCTATAATACGCAAATATAATATATCAAGCCCGATTATAATCTAATACTAGAATAAGTCAATCTTCATCTAAATATACATTTCTAATTAATAATAAATAATAATCTTGTATCTTTAGTGTATAAATAAGAGACGTTAACTTAGAAGCTGCTGAAGAATGTACTCATTTGTTTGGAAAAACTTTGCGGCCTGTTTCACCGTCTATCGATAAGTTCCGGTTAACTGATCTGACAGATCAATTCATACAAATTTTGTTTTATTGTTAAATTATATGATGATTATATGATAGTAACTATCCAGACACTGGGAACACCTTCATAGGTATTAACGAAAGCAAAGCATCAAAGTGCATTGTATGAAGAAATGGAATCATTCGATAGTTGGCGATCTAGCGTGTTATTCAAACCGTTCTCCTTCACAGTAGACGAAGTTCTGAAATGAAAAACAAACAAATGATAAAATATTTAATATGACTATTTATGACACATTCATATCTTTAGGACGGGACTGTCAAAGCAGCTACGAGTACGAGTGACAGAGAGAACTCTATGAACAGTCGAAGTTTTACTTTTTTAGTGCCACAAACGGGTGCGTTCGATTAATGTACTAGGTAAAACGAATTTAATAGAAACGCAGGGGTGAATCGAGACATAACTTTGAAAGGGATTTTTACGTTGAATTCTGTACAATATGTATGTATTTACAAACAAAAAACTATCTATGTAGTATTATCAACTATCTGGTGTCCACGACACAAGCCTCGTAGCTTAGTGTGGCACCTAGATGGCGCTGTGTGTAATGTCGAGCGATATTTATTTATTTATTTTATTCATATGACATTTTACGAACAAGTACTCTTTTTTATTTATTTACTTAATTATTTAGAGACCTTGTTGGCAGCATACCATATTAATCCCTTTCAAAGTTTTATCTTGATTCAGGGTGAATCAAGATAAAACTTTTGTCATCATCATCATCAATCATAAGTCACTCTCCTATGATGCTAACATAGTGACAAAAATAAGGAAAGACATGGTATTAAATGTCCCTAGGACAAGGACTTTATTTGCCAGTATGCAATTTAACAAACGATCTGCTGCTTTATATAAAAAAAAAAACAATAAATACATCTACATTTATCCCAAAAATTACTATGAAAGTAAAAAGAAAAAAATGGAATGGACACAAACCCATACCTACAATGATACCAAAACATTTCTGGAACCTTGACATATACACATACTCACACTCTCACTCACATATACTCACACACAAACCTACACCCTGCACTCACACACACATCTGATTTAGTATAAGTTAGTCTTAATTTAATTTAACTTAATTTGTAAATTAAATAGTTTTTGCATAAAAATTATACGCTCCACTCTTTGTATACCTAACACTACTTGCTATGGAAGAGCGGACTCTCCTAACACAGGCATTATCTGCCTAAAAGGAGGATCCAATCACAAAATTTTGTTAATACCTAGCTTGTGCTACCATTAAACTATTTTTATTTATTTATTATTTTATTATCAGCCTACAACAGTCAACTGCCGGACATGGTCCTCTCAAATAGCAGCCATCTGTTTCGATTCTCGGCACCTCTTTTCCAGCTGGTCCCAGTCACCTTGTGAAGATTGTCTCTCCATCTACGTACGGGCGTCCAAACTTATGTTTACCGATTCGCGGTCCCCGCTCAAGAACATACCTCTCTACCCAACGGCATGGTGTTACATCAATCATAATTCTCCTGCCCTTATCCCAACTTATTTGGGGTCGGCGCAGCATGTCTTCTTCTTCCATAGTTCTCTATTACTCGTCATCTCAGCAGTCACCTCCTTTCTAGCCATATCATTCTTCACACAAGGGGCCTAAAATGGCTGCTTTATCAGAACCATAATAACGTTAAAAATTTAAAGTTCCTAAAATGGTCTTTATGGTTATTACCACAAAGTCCATTTTAAGAGTTTTTAATTTTTAAGGTGATTCATATTATGATTCTGATAAAGCAGCCTTTTTAGGCCCCCAGTTCATCTACCCTTTGGTCTTTTATACTCTTACAACTTTCCTCGCGACATTTTCGTCATTCCTCTGCATTAATATACCGAGAAATGGTCATTTTGAGTGGATTTGACGCATAGTTTCCCCCTGCATATACTCTTATTGTGCAAATAAATGTTCTTTCATTCTTCTTTTCATATCTACACTAATACTATAAAGAGGAAAGATTTGTATGTTTGTGTGTATGTTTGTAATAAAAAAAACTCAAAAACTACTGTGCCGATTTCAAAAATTCTTTCACCGTTAGAAAGTTACATTCACCCTGAGTAAAATAGGCACCCGTGCGAGGCCGGGACGGGCCGCTAGTAATCTATATACGAACCCAAAGAAAGGTAGCAAAGTGATGAGTTGTGCGCGATTGGTGCAATCCCTCAGCTCTGGAAGCACGAGTAGTATGTGTCGCAGATACGCCTGCAGAGACACTCGGCGCTGCTCAACCAAATGAGCGTCCTATAACAAAGAATTACATTTATTAGATCTCACAACATTTAGCCAGTATTGTGGAGTCCGTAATATGGGACGAGCCTATTATCATCCATCGGGCACAAATCCAGATTCTGCTCCTGAGAAAGTCCTGATGGAATAACTGAATAACCTTTTGTCCGCCCGACCTGGGAATCGAACCCACGACCTCATGCTTAGTAGACGCGCTTGCGACAAGGACGCTGATAAAGTTTTTATCCGAAAAAGACATTCCACAGAAACATTTACTACTATGGTCTATGAACGTATTGGCACAATTGATTGTAATAAACTTTTCGAGTTCCCAGGACTTGAATGTACCAAAATAATGGTGACTCACCCGTTTTCGTAACGTTTTCTTTGGTGGAAACTTGTACGTCGCTATATCAGGATGACACTTTCTTAGCTGCATGTGTAGTTCGTGAAACTTAGCATATCTATGGTAAACATTCCATTCCTCTTGCCCTATCTTCAAGTAGATCTGAAAATCAATCATTCACGTTATGAAGGACATCACAAAATGTTATAACACCCGACGCAGGTTGTCACTGCAATTTTCAGCTTCGGTGCAATCAGCGCAGGGTCGATATTTGTAGTGACAGTGACAATAGTGCTGAACTGTGCTTGGCCAGGTCTGGCCTTAAGAGTTGCGCGTACAAAATTACCTGATAAACATGATATGATGTTTTCTTCCCTACTAGGAATGCGCTAGGTATATGGGCCTTAACATTAGACTCGGGATAGTCCAGCACTTCCATCGCTGATATACTTTCGTATTCCTTGAGTCGTTTTTGCAGATATGTATTGAACTCCATTAGCTCAGCGTGCATTTCTGCCACCTAAAAATGTATTTAATATACATGAATTCAGAATATAGGGCAGTTTACATTCACTGCTACTTTACTCAACTGTCGAATTTAGTGTTGTAAAAGTTTAAGTTGTGAATAAAAAAGGTCCATATTTAATCATGGTTGCAATGAAGATTATATTTAAAATTATTATTATTTTAAAACTTTTTCTGAGATTCTAAATTGAAGTTTTAGTTCCAGTTACTAAGTAACAGCGCCTTTATTTCGCCCTCTAACAGCGCCCTTATTTCGTAGTATTAAGGAGCATTTTTAAGGTTCCGTACAAAAAATGAAAAAAAAAACGGAATCCCTTGTAGAATCACTCGTGTGTCTATCCGTCCGTCTGTCACAGTCAATTTGCTCCGAATCTACTGGAAGAAATCAGGTGAAAAATGGTAGGATCGTGTAATCCTATGACCCAAACACAAATATGCAAAGTAAATAATTTTTTTTTTAATTATGGGTAATTTTCGGGGGACAAATTAGGAAATTTAAAAAAATGTTTTGCAAGCATTTGACATTGTACGAAGTCCTCTCCACGCGAATTCAACTCGCACTTAGCAGGTTTTATAGTTATCAGGGTTATGAGGAGCGTTTGAAACTTACACCTGGACTCTAACAGCGCCTTTAATTCGTAGTATTAAGGACGATTTTTATAGTTCAAGTGTTAATGAGGTGCGTTTGATGCGTATACCTGGACTAGTTTCCTTTCATATTGATCAACTTCTGCATTTTCCCCGGAATCGTTTTTTAATGCTTTCCCAATTTCAACCGCCGACATGTATTGACGCAATTGGTCTTTCAATCGGTCATTTTCTCTGAAAAACAAAGCATTGAAATTAAATACTTACTACACCAATTGATCACTCCATTAGTTGAGTATTCTGTGAACATGTCCTACGGTACAACCATAATATTATACTCACTTGCTCAGATCTAATACTACATTTTCTAACTTCTTAATTTTTTCCTTATTGGCTACTTCCATTTGTGTGAATTTTATTTGCAAGTTTAAATAATCTTTTTCCCTACATTCTAAAAGCACGTTTAATGTCTTATCCTCCGGTACTCCTTCGTCTTCTGTGAAACATAGCTCCAAGCATGAGGTGCTTCCATCAATACTTCCTGCAACCTCTTCACTGTCACTTTCAGATATTTTTAAATTGTTTATACTTAATTCAGATACATCGTCTTTTATAACGTTATTTACATCAATACTGTTAGAGGATGAGAATATCTCCTTTGCACATTCTGATAATTTCGACAGAATTTGTGAAGGACTGTCCATAGCTTTGACACTCTCTGGAAAGAAGTGTCTTAGAGCACCCTTGTATTCGGAGCTAGTAGGCTCACTACTCGAAGGAGCCTGTGCAACTATTTTGGGATCTGGTGAATTCAGGCAAGTCGCCGGTGCACTGTTCCACGCTGAACTATCAAGTTGTTCTGTAGCTTCAAGTGATTTTTTTTTATTTACATTGAGATTTTTTTGTTCATTTTTATCAAAAGATATAACTTGGCGTAAAGGCCTCCGTTTTAAATTACTCGATGATTTCACGGGTACTGGCAAAGGTATCACATGTTCTGCTTTGTTAGAATGATTAGCTTGTTGTGAATCATTCAACTCTGTTCTGTCGATTGATAATGCAAACAAGACTGTTGATAAACCTGAAATAGTAGATACAAATTAAGATTGTGTTTTATTTCTATTTAATAATAATATGCTCAATTGCTTTTGTAAACCATCAGCAGATTGTTGTTTCTGGCTATAATAAACTGAGTATTAAAATCTATATTTCTTAATATTCATTAAAATTAATGATGAGTTCAAAAATATTCAACCTGCAGCCATGTTTGGTAGAAGATGTGAGGTATCCGGATCTCTGACCAGAGCCCCTTCCTCGTAATATTCCATCAGCAGACCATGAGCTACCCAGCTTTGCAGATATCTGATAAAAATAATAAATAAATTAAAAATAATTCATAATTATTGATACTAGAAATTTGATATGTGAGAAGGCACATTGAACATGCTATTTGCAATGTTAGGCTCAACGCCGAAAATCGAAAATCCATTAGCACGTTCATGCCCCTTAGGGCCATCCATAAATTATGTATCTTAGTCTTAGAACGAAATTTGAACTATTATAATTTTATAAATTACCGAAAAACCTAAAAATATTTCCAACTGTATCCCTGCTGAGCTGTGACAAGGACGGGGGAGGGGGGGTAAGTTAAAGAGAAGTAATTTTTATTTCAATTTACCAAAGTCAAAATGTTATGAAACTTAATAAAATAATGACTACCTGTCTAGAGATCTCTCGTTCAGAGAAGCTCTGAGAAAAGCTCTGAAATATCCAAGTGGTGTGTTGATGTTTGTGAGAATTTTAAATCTTTCCTTTTCATGTTTCGTTAGATGTAGGCAAGTGTAACTCCAGAGAGAGTTACCTGTAACAAAACAATACTTCTTACTATCACTTTCCATTGACATTCTAAAATATATTTAAATATGTCATTAATAAATAATGTGTATGTGTTACTGAAAACGTAACTCCGAGTATATATTTTTTATCATATAACATTATCTTACCAACATTAACAATATTAAAAGTGAAGTTTAAACCTGCTGTGACCAAATTCTGAATTGCCGAGTTTGATAAATTAGTTCTAATGCCATGGCTAAGCAATTTCTCCCATTTTTCGCATAGTTGTGCTATTCTGAAACAGTGACTTAGTATTATATTTCGTTCAACATTCATAGTACGCACTGGAGCTAAATTTTAGTTTTATCACCTTATATCATCTTCTGTAGCTAACTCAGACTTTCCTCCGAAGCGGATTTGACAGTTTTGTACACAATTTTGTAGTTCCTGGTAAATAGTTTTACCATTTTCAATCCTTTTCTTTAACTCCTCTCTATTGTCTATAGCATTAGCTATTGTATTTAATATCTTGCTATTCTGAAATTCAATACAAACAGCTGAAAATTTAGTTTATAATAATATTTTCCAATCTGTCAGTCAAACATAAAAACTGAAGCTAAATTATGAAAAAATATAAGCAAAAGAATTTTAAATTTTAGTATCATGTGCTAGGTCTCAATTCCTCAAAGTGAATCAATTATTCAAAGGAAAAATTAAATTGAATTTATAATTAAGAAAAATTTTAAACAACTTCTTGCTAATCACGTATTTTGCTTGCTGAATGTTATAAAGAAGAACCATGAGATTATGGATATATTTATATAATATGAAAGTTGCCACTTGATACCGATTATGCACCCATCTTGGGAGTCCTAGCTTATTGTTTCACTATGTAGATATATTAAATCAGAAACCCAACATGTTACATGCCAAATAATGACATCCTATGATGTTTACTGCACACCGAAAATACCATAACACTACACTTGAAACCTTTTAAATTTTTGTTAAGAATATTTAACATTCATTTGTTGAGGACAATGTATTATTCTTTTTTTTAACCTTTGATTTCTATGCACAAGAAACTTGATTAAACTTTCAGAAACCAAGGGCCACTTTGCAGATGTACACTATGTAATGCACATGCACTTATCTCTCTTTAAAATCACTATATGCTACATAGAGTTTAAATGTTTACTGTCCCTCAAGTGTATATTGATAAATAACAAAGAATGACTACCAAAAAAATGCACCATGCATTGTTTTGGTAGTCATTCTTTTCAAATATTTATCTTGGACATATCTTATTTAAAATAGGTTGCTATTGATAGTTACCATCGTTTATTAGTTATATATACATATAACAAGTATTTAACACATATTTAACAAAGTTACATGCAAGCTTTCTTCTCTAAATACATGGTTTATAATTTTGACCTGTATGTAACTGTAGTGGGTAGGTATTCATGTCAGTCATCAGTTTAAAATTTAATTATGACAACCTAAGCATCCTTGAATGTTTGCTTGTAAAATAAGGTATTGGCCTTAATTTTTACAAGCACTCGACTGTTTTACACATCAATATTTAAGAAACTTATTCGTAATTACATTAGTGAGCTACAGTGATCATTCCTTACCATGTTATTGGGTCCCCGTAACTCATAACACCAGTAGAAAATCAAATAATGATTTTAAAATGAAGCACATATTCTTCTAAATTTTATCGACTACAAGTTAAATAAAATGGTAAACATTATTTATTTTGACTTTCATTGTTATCTGACAATTTCACATTTGTAGTAGTTTTGAAGGATGACATCTTGCTCGAACAATCTTGAATTGAATTTCTGTATGGAATTAATAAGTGCGATTGTTGTCATTTCATTTCATCGACTAATTTTAAACCATAGACATTGAGAATGGACTGGGGGCCTAAAATGGCTGCTTTATCAGAATCATAATACGAATCACGTTTCAATCAATCATCAATACAGCCCTTCAAGTTCATATAATCACATTCAATAGCTATTTCATGAAAAAGTCACTCTTTGTGATTATATGAACTTGGATGGTTGTATTGATGATTTGTATGATTATAATTCTGTAATTCCATACGTGTTACTGGGGCGATTCATATTTTCATCAACATAAAACCTGACAATGACCTGCAAATTGCAATAAACCTAAGAAAATTTAAATTTCGCGGGATACTCTTGCGCTTCCACCTTAAAAATTTAAAACTCTTAAAATGGACTATTTAAAAAAAATTAAATTTTTAACGTGATTCATATTATATTGATTCTGCTAAAGCTTCCATTTTAGGCTCCCTGATCACTGAGCGTTAGCCTCCAAAAAGTGACCACTCTGTAGAAAGAGACAAAACGATGATGCGGCCAATACCTGGGGCATAACCGTGGCCGCTCCATCCGCTTTGTCTCTGTCACACTTCATGGTCGATTTTATTTGACATTTGACTTGGGAAGGCCTGCCATGCTCTATGTAATATAAAAGTACATTTCGATTGTTTTATGTCAGAATGAATCGTGTCTAGACCTTATTTTCAAATTCGTGTGTAATTTGGAGGCGTAGAGGATACAGCCCTAAAGTTGCCATAGCATTAACCCTTTGCCAAGGTACAGACGCGTAGACGCTAGCTTATCAAGCTACTACAATCTGTCAGATTTCTATAATAGATTTTCAACTTTATCATTAAAGCTGTTGAAGCAAAGAGGTTTTGCTGAAATAATCTCAGGCAGGTTATAATTTTAAGTTTTAATATTGTTGTCTGAGATATGTCACTTCTGAATAAAATGGTTTTTCGGTTGTCAATGATTTTTTCAATGTATTTTATTTTAACCGTTTCATTATGTATTGATAATTACGATCTACAGTTATTAGAGAAACCTCAAGTAACAGGGAACCTCTAACAAAAGCATTAGTTCAAGGTTGATTGGGAAAATTTGACAGTTTCGGGTAGCATAATGTGCTGGCGTCTGTACATTGGCCATTTAGCTCTTTATGATATAGCTCTTATTCCCATACTATCTAAAGTCTTTGATATATATATATATATACAAATGTACAATTATTTATCAATACTAATCATTCTAACAGATTATCAAAAATGTTTTTGCAAAAATAAAACTATTAATATGGCCATATGGCCATTTTTGATTTCATTAATAATTTCATACATAACGTAGACAAAAAGAAGCCGGTCTGTGCAATTTACTGCGACGTGACCCAGGCGTTCGACTACGTCAATCATGACATTTGGCATCAGGGGAAACATACAAGAACTCATAAAACATACTTGAAAAATCGTAAACAATACACAGAAATATCCAAAATAAATATCTCAACTAAAAAAGAATAAAAATATAAATCAGAAGAACGAATAGTGAAATACGGGAGTGTATTGGGACCCTTACTATTCATTTTAAATGATTTACCCAAAATAACAAATTATCCAATGTCACTTTTTGCTGATGACAGTATGGTCACCATAAACTCTAACAATATGGACAATTATGAGATGATTTGAATTTAATTATTGATTATTACATCAATAATTAAATGATTATATCAATTTTGAAAAAGTAGACTCTACGAAATTTCTAGGTGTAACGATCGATAAAAGTCTTAATTGGAAAGAACACACAGACCTATTGAATAAACGAATCAATTCCGCGGCCTACGGACTTTACAAACTTGCACCCACAATAAGCACTGATACGCTTCTTACTGCCTACCATGATATTGTCGGGTTTGGTGTTATAAGTATTCTGGGGAAACTCTGTCAATAAAGAAATAATATTTAAGTCTCAAAAAAGGTGCATTAGGGCTATGTTTGGCCTAAAAGTTACCGATAGCTGGAAACAATATTTTATTAAGTATAATATTTTAAGTTTGCCTTCCTTATTTATTTATTTAAGAAGTAGCTAATTTTGTTCAAACGAATCCTAAATTATTAAAAATGTCAGAAGAATGACATCCGCAGTCATCATGACAATTACTGGCTGGAAATAGTTAGGCAAAGCACGGCACTGATGCATAAAAGTGTGTTCTATTTGGCACCAATTATTTTTAATAAAATCCCCATTCTTAAGCAGTTACCTACTAGACTTTTTTAAATACAGCTAAAAAAAAATATTTTAGCCAAATGCTACTACAGCTTATAGGAATTTTTAAACGAGTAAAAAGCAAATGCATCGGCAATTAAATTAAGTACAACATTTCCTGTAAATATAATATTTTTAGATAACAACTTCTATTTTTTTTACTTCAGTGTACCCTATTTCATGCCATTATATAAATGTTGTGTATGTAATGTGTCTAAGCCATTTTTATTTTGTCCTTTTTTAATTTTATATTATTTAAGTTTACCCAATTTTCTAAGTTAAGCCAAACATAATTCTGTACGCCATTCTTAAATGGCAAAACATGTAGCTACTTTCTTTTATTTCTATGACCTGATCTTAAATCTTATCTTATGCCATTACTATACTTTATTCCTCTATGCGTAAACTTGATCGTATGTAGCCAGCTTAAACGCAAAAGGCCTTCTTTCAAATTGCTGAAATGTTATGCCACAGAGAATAAAATTCTCTCTTTTGATCTTTAAAAAAAATATCCCTAAACAAAATGGCGTTACCAGCGTGAGTGTATAGGATTTGTAATTCGTTCGTGTGTAATTTACATTTGGTATTTTCCTCATAATTGATAAACGTCGAACTTAATTTGTTTTTTAACTTTATGATTTGTGGTTACTCTTTGTTGGTATACTCTAAAAAGTGAGATTAGCTATTGATTAAAGAAGTTGTATCATGAGTAATTACGAGGACGATCAAAGCGAAGATGGAGAATTAGCGCGTAGTCCTGCTCAAGATGAAATGGATTTTAGGTAAGTAAAAACAAAATTTTGCAATAGTTTCTTCCTTTGAATCAATTAAAACGTGTAGAAGATTATAACTTAAATGTTGTGAAATATCATGGCTGTCAAACAGCAAGAATTCAGTCCATTGATAGAGATGCTGGTTTTCCTTGTTCTACGATTTATTCTCACTCCTGACTATTAGTACCTACCTAACGCTATTTATGTCTTTCTATATCTTCCTTTGTAATGATTCACTCCTTTACACACACTCACACTCAGATCTTCCTGTGGTCTGGGATGGGTTTTACCTGTCGCCATGCATATGAGGAAAATTGTAATGCACTAATTATTACAAGTTACATACGAAATTCTAGTTTGCCTTACCTAAAATATTGTTTATGACAATGTTTAAAACAAAGTTTCGTAAAATAGGT
This sequence comes from Eugnorisma glareosa, assembly GCA_947578425.1. Classification (NCBI taxonomy): domain Eukaryota; kingdom Metazoa; phylum Arthropoda; class Insecta; order Lepidoptera; family Noctuidae; genus Eugnorisma; species Eugnorisma glareosa. The sequence continues at coordinate 12,154,375 of OX387966.1, read as the reverse complement.
CTTGCCTGCGGTTTCGCTTGATAAAATTTTTGCTTTGACAAAAATGATTAAGTTGGGTGTCTGTCGTTTGTTTAATGTTATCTGGCACACTGCAGAATAATGAGTATTTTTGTATAGTATGTATTTTCTTTATATTTGTATTTTCAACATACTTGAATATTTTCTGACTCTTTTGGTAATTTTATAGTTTATCTGATGAAGATCGAGACAATGCTGATTCCTTAATTATCAAGCCTCCGCAGGCTGTAATTCATCCTACACATCGGGACAAAAGAGGTCATAAAAGGAATATCAAAGATAGATACAAGGATAATGCTCGAAAAGAAAAGAAACATCTCTACAGGTAATACAATTTTACATGATAAATGTTTGACCAATTTACTTCTTCTACTAAACGGTGAATTTTCCAAGCAGGCGTGGATGGCCAAATCTGAAACTATGAGGAATGAATGAGCTATCATAATGCTCAAAGGAGTCTCGTGCCCAATTTTGATGAAAACTAAAACTGCATCATTGGATTATTGTAAAATCAATGTTCCTGGCCAGGACTCGAACCTGCCTGTTTTAAAAAAAAAACTATTAAATATACCATTCAATTCCGCAGTCATCTTCAAAACATTAGGTTCTAATTTTTTTTAATCTTCATTCTTCTTATAAAAATAAAAAAAGTAAACAATTGAAATTAAAAGTTACAAGTGAGTTGGCTCCAATCGTGATTTTGTTCGAGGTTTCGTTGAATACTACTAACTGTCCTTTGGTTTGTCATATATCACTACTTTCCAGAATTTGATTCTTAATGGCGATGTTATCGAAAGATGTAATTAAGATGTAATAAAGTCTGTTTTTTTTTCAAAAATCCATTTTTCCAGGTTCCATTCCTGGCCAGGAATATTGATTTTGCAAAAATCCAATGATTCAGTTTCAGTTTTCATCTAAATTGGGCTCGAGACTCCTTTGAGCATTTTTCTATATTCCTCAGTTTCGGATCCATGCCCACTTGAACAAATCATCCTGTATAAGGCTTTAATTCACTGATAACAGTATTGTGATTTTATTGCTTTTGGTATACATTTTTGTAATTATGTATTTTAGATAGTTCTGATAAAGAGTTATCTTTATTTTGCATCTTAGACAACCAGTAGTACTAGAATATTGTTTTTATGAACTTCAAGATCAGCTGATGCAGAATTTGAAGCAGTATTTGTTGTAAAGTATCTTGAATGTTGTTTTTGAGTTTTAATTAATGAATTTAATTCATTAATGCTTATCTTATTCATTCTTTACTTTTTCATCACTTTATAACATGTTTATAAATCTAATATTATGTGCTTTAAGGTCTGACATCCTACTGACATTGGGAATGTTATAGATCAATCATAAACCTTTTTCAACAGGGAACGGGATAAGTCAGACAAATCAAAGAGAGAGATTAATAAGAATCCTGATCGTGAGGAAATGGCCAAAGAGTACTATAGAGAAAAGCAATATTATAGGGAGAAAGAAATGTATAGAGAAAATAAAGAATCCTTTAGGGACAAAGAACCATACAGAGAGAAGGAGGCATACAGAGAAAAAGAAATGTATAGAGGAGATGGTAAAGATAACATGTACAGGGATAACAAAGACATCCGTGAAAAAGACATGTATCGGGAGAGAGATGTGAGGGAAAAGGAAATGTATAAAGAAAAAGAAATGTATAAAGAGAAAGAAATGTATAAAGAGAAAGAAATGTATAAAGAGAAAGAAATGTATAAAGAGAAAGAAATGTATAAAGAGAAAGAAATGTATAAAGATAAAGAAATGTATAAAGAGAAAGAAATGTATAATAAAGAAAAGGAAGTTTATAGAGGTGAAAAGGATCCATACAGAGAAAGGGAGCATTACAGGGAGAGAGAAATGTACAGGGATCCTTCTTTCAGAGAACCAACCAGGTCTAGAGAAGCCTATAGAGAGAAAGATATGTCATATAAAGACAAGGATATGTATAACAAAGAGAAAGATATGCAGAGGGAAGCTTATCTTGGCCGTGACAGACAATATAATAAATATGCTGACCCAGAACGAAAACGCCCTGATAATGAAAGAATAGAATCTAGATTAAGATCATTAGCTGAAGAAGGCCATACTAACCACAATAATGAAAAAGAAAATAGAGATAGATCTTCTGGAGATAAAGAATTAGAAGATTTAAGAACTAGACTACTGAATAAAAGAATAACCAAAGAGTTACAAAGTCAAGATGGCAAGAAAAGTTCAGAGTATTATGAGAAAGAGAGTAAATCCTCATCTCGTCACTCATCACTAGACAAACATCAAGAACATAGGAAAAATAAAGTTTTGTTTGCAGGTAAGAATTGTGCATATTCCGAGGACTATTTAGTTTAGGATAGAAATCTGTTTTGTTTACTATTAGCTATGGTAGTTGTGTAGTGTCATAGTAAATCATGCTTCATAAATGCACTATAACAATAAATAGTTAGGTATTTTAAACATCTTCTAAAAATGTTAACATTGTTTAAGATAAAGAGAGGGAAAAAAGGAAGCATGAATCCCGTACAGAATTAGAGGCTAGAAGGCAGGAGCACCGTCGTCGCGGCAAGAAGCGTTCTGCTTCGCCCACTGAGGCCTCCACCAAGAAAACTAAAACTGAATCACCTAACTATGGCGATTCTGTAGTTACTGTATCTGATTCTAGTGATGTGGAAATGAAAACAGACTCGCTGCACTCGGAGCCTGAAGATGGTAAGTGCCAATCTTTATAGTTTTATAACAATAGATCAGAAAACCGCGCCTGAAAAATAAGTGCCCAAGACCAGACGGTCTTATTTCAATCAAATCAAGTCCACGTACACCTCCTTTTTTTTAGGTGAACACACAAATAGTGAAACAGAAGAGGATAGCTCAAGCACAGAGTCTGATTCTGCAGCAGAATCTAAATCTGAAGTTGAGGAAGAGGAACATATTGATGATGATAAGTCTGATAAGGAGGAAAAGGAGCAAGAAAGGATCAACGAGAAAACTAGACCTCCATCTAAATCAAAGTCCCCCAGCCCAACCTTGTCTAAATCCAAGCCTGAGTCACTACCATCGTCACATGGATCACACTCTCACAACAGGTACTTACATTCTTTTAATTGATTTCTAATTATGTGCCAAAAGGGTCAGTTTTTCGTAAGAAGTGAGGTGAAGGATTTGTTTCAAATATTATTTCTCCTCCTTTGAAATTACAATATTTCATTTATAAATAGTAAACGGGTAGTTAACTGTATAGAAATGAAATATTGTAATTAATTATTATGAGTGTTGATGATCTTATTTCCAAAGATAGAACTTAATACAAATCAAAATATTAATTCATTTTTCATTTTTTCGCAGATCACTTTCCAGATCTAAGAGTAGAAGCAGGTCTCATTCCTTTTCACCTCCTCCACCTGGGGAAAATGGAAAGATTACAGAGGAAGTTTTGCCCAATGAAGATGATGAGGAAACGAGACAGAGAGAGGAGGCGATTAATGCTCTTCCTCCTTATTACCCTGCATTACAGGTAAATATCGTTTTATATTCCTGTAAACCAATAAATAAGCTTGAGTAACTGACTTCCGCGATCCGAGAGCTCGCATCGCGACTTATATCGTCTGTCTGTGGGCTTACACTGCACTGTGAGCGTTGGCGTGTCCAATTTGAATGATTTCGTTCACGTCTATTTGCCCGCCCATGTCGTCAGCGCAGTCTTGTCCTGTAGCAGTGTGGTAAGGTTTAAAATGCACTGAACTGTGCTCATTTTGTTTTCAAATTCGAAATTATTTCGAGTACTAATTTCTAACCTATTTATTTGTTTTTGTCTGAATGATGTCCCAATGTCTTAGAAATATCTTTACTACTTTGTTTGAGCAAAGGAAATAATTGTTTCCAGGACAGAGATAAGTAATATTGTTCCAGTAAAGTGACGTCATAATTTTACTTATTAGGTTAGATAAGATCATTATGGAAAATACTAATTAAATATTTAATAACATTTTATAGGGGTGTCGATCCGTTGAGGAGTTTCAATGTCTCAATAGAATAGAGGAAGGCGCATATGGAGTTGTTTACAGAGCGCGTGACAAAACAACAGACGAAATTGTCGCTCTCAAACGACTTAAAATGGAAAAGGAGAAAGAAGGATTCCCCATCACCTCTTTGAGAGAGATTAACACATTACTGAAGGTAAGATCACAATCTTTAATGTTATTCTTGTAAGCTCACTTGAGCCATCACAATGCATCACTGCTCTTTTTCTCGAAAGGTATTTTGTTCTAAAACTATTTTGTTTACTTTTAATACGTGTTTGAGCCGCGAGCTGTGAAGCACTCGATGGCTCCTGTGTTGAATTCATTTCATTAATGCCTTGTATTTTATTCCTACAGGCCCGGCACCTCTTACCTGCAAGAGGGTTGTGCTAGAGGTGTGACCCGATTGCAAGGGTTAACAACTCCGATACGGGCGGGCTAAAGTATCTTAGGAATTTATTCCAGGGGGACCAACCCTTCAATGATTTCTTGTTGTCGTGGAATTTGATGGTCTACAAAAAGTAATTTTTTTATCATATAAAATGCTTAAAATACGAACATCGAAGGTTACTATAAGATAATGATGCAAGTTTTGATTAAGATCATCAAGAACATCATCAGGTAAAGTTAGGGATTAGTTTTAAGTTCTGCTGAAGTACTTGAACATAATCTAAGAAGAGGATTTTTAATCAATACTTTTAAGTCCCATTTATCTAAGCTAGGAAAACTGGACTTTTATACTCTTTATATACAACAACTTTGTGCAACTACTGTGACTAGTGATTTGGTCACATTGTACGGCTCTTTTTCTCTAAGTTGTGGGTCCATGGTCCAATATTATAACGAGTAAAAAAAGTCTTAAGGTTTCCTGTAAATTTTGGTATTGTTATAAAGACAGCTAGATGAACTTATCTCAATTCTGTGTTGGTAAAATCACCTGGCAACTCATTTATATTTAGAGCGCATTTTTTGCTCAATGATCACTTGCAATTTTATTCCCACATGAGACAAAAAAGCATGACAAAGCTTAATGTAAATGTGTGCTGTGAAATATATAACATGCTGCTACATTGTAGATAGTAACTGTAATGAACACTCAAATTGTTCTTATTTATGTAAGGCGATCATGTTTACAAACTCAAACAGTGCATATGGAATGTTTTATGTTTCTAGCACAACATTTATGTATTTTTATTTCTCAGAGTTCTACAACAGCTGTTTATATATTGACTCTATGAAATGCTATGGGACGCTTGACGCGGCTAATGCCCCCAAAAGTCACGTACTTGCACTCGTCTGACAAATGTGTGTGACTGAGACGGACAACAAAATTTGAGAGACACGCTTCTTACGCGCACGACTGAAGCCCAGTTTTCACCAAAGCGGAAATGTGTAAGATTCGACCAATCACATTGGTTGAAATCCACACCGCGTCTCGTCTCTCCTGTGATTGATGGAAACCGGGCCTGATTCTGCTTTGCATAGATAAACAGTAAACAAGGCTATGCTTTAATTCTGTGCTAACAGGAGTAATTGAAATTGCGCACTTCTTGGCAATTTCTGTGCTATCTTGGTACGAAACCATGACAGTGTAATTGGCTAGAACTTTTAAGAATTGCGCGATCTATTTGCCCGTGTGAGCACATCTAAATATTAGAGACCGTTTAGGTTCATATCTGTAAAACTAGTTCGGATTCGGGTTTTTTCAATATAATATGTAAGTTCAAAATTTCTGTAGAGAAATCGCGCGGCTTTTGCTCAATCAAAGACCCAGCATCAGAATATACAAGGCAAGGCAACCAAGGATTTTATTACTATACAGCATGACATGTGTCAGAGAGATGTGGTCATATTTAAAGGTGTGGTACAGACTACCAGACTGAACAACTTTTTCCATGGGACCAACATGGTTCTCAAAAATAATCAGCTTTCCCGTTCATATGGGTCGATTTTTGGTATGGGACAGTTGAGAAAGTTGTTCAGTTTAATTGTCTGTACCAGACCCATGTACAAGGTGTATACGAACTTCACAAAGCCGTCAACCAAGCATTCTGTACATCAAACTAAGTAACACTACGCAACGATCATTGCTGAAAAAAGGAATATTTTTTGGTGTGAAAAATCATGGTGGAGTAGTGCTCAATGTTACTCACTCAAAACATTGTGCTAATGGATGCATTGAATAGTTCAGAGGGTCTAAAATGGCCGCTTTATCAGAATCAGATTATGAATCACATTAAAAATTTAAAACTCTTAAAATGGACTTGTGGTCATAACCATAAAGTCCATTTTAAGAGTTTTACATTTTTAACGTGATTCGTATTATGATTCTGATAAAGCGGCGATTTTAGACCCCAGGGGACTTTAAATGGCCGCGTTATTAGAATCATAATATGAATCACGTTAATTTTTTTTTTTTAAATGGTCCCTATGGACTAAAATGGATTACAAAGTCCATTTTAAGAGTTTTAAATTTTTAACATGATTCGTATTATGATTCTGATAAAGCAGCCATTTTAGGCCCCCAGAAGTCGTGGAGGTATCTATACTTCTATACTAATATTATAAACAGGACCTATTGACTAACAGACCTATAGACGATTTTGAAAATTCTTTTACATAAAGGAAGCTATATTATCGCTGAGTGCCATAGGCTACATTTACAATGTGCTCGTGGGATAATTTCAGACAAAGAAACGCGTGCGATGCCGCGGGCAACAGCTAGTTTCAAATATAGTTATAAAATTTAAAACTAAAAAAAGAGGTTGTGAATAAGTTGGAACGACCTTCAATATCGCCATAACTCCCGGTTCCTAGGTATGGTCTGTACCAAAAAAAAATCGCAGTGATGGGAAGATCAAGTGCCTCTCGGCTTCGTTATACCCTTGGATGTAAAAACGGGTGTTTTTACACCCTTATTATATTCCGTCTTTATATAACCACACCTTTCTGATACACCAACGTATTTAACGTGAAGTTTTCCAAATAATTTAATTATACTTTGTCTATAGAGTATTTTTAATATTTGCATTGTATATTTGTAATGCCACTTGCGGAACACCTCTAGTTTATGCTAATCCTATAAATCTCTATCGATTATTCATGGTAACCGCGAGAACTTTTGACACGCAGCAAAGAGATTCAATTCAATAATCAATTCTCTATGTTACAGTCCACTGCTAGCCACAGGACTCCTAAGTTGTGGTTCAATGCTTGATCCCTATTCTTCCTAACCTAGTACGTCCTGCTTACTCTCACTACCAACCACGCGTGTTCGTGATTTAATCGAATATCCTTCAGATGATTGACAACCAAATAAGGAGCGAATTTGGATGTTGCGTTTTTTTTACACATGGATTCTAGTTCACTATATATTTATTCTCAAATGATAGAAAATAGATTATTATATAGTAGAAAACTGTTTGCGTTATCGGTTTCGAACTGAGTCTAATTCGAATTCGATAACTCAGAAGAAGTAGCAATTCTTATAGTTTTGCGTTTGAGTTGCGTGTCTGTAGTTGTCATCGCGTGTACTTTATCGTAAATATTTGTCATCTGTCTCGACAAGCGTCACATGAAAGTACCGTATAACATTTTCCACAGTCAACAAGTTTGTTTATTTATTGGGTTCGTTGAATGTCGAATATAAACAGGTTGGCATGATTTAAAAACGAATGGGCTACGATTGAATTAAAATAGTATTAAGGTATTAAAAAAAACCCTTTGAGATTATCTTACAAGTGACAAGGGCAGTTAGCCTAACTGCTGTAGACATCCTTAATTTTTAAAGTTATTGAGTTTTTTTTTAATTCTAGACGGTACTCTACCCTCTATATTAGTTGGTCTCGTTGAGGTTTTTAATCCTGTCTAAGAAGTATCAAAATAAAATTGTACCCATAAATCGTGAGATTTCCCACTCTTCTAGCTGACTGATGGGTTTTTCCAAAATCTGTGAATGCAGTTAGCAATTACTCCAAAAGATATGAAGGACACTGGCCAATATTTTCAAATGATCACCATATCTTGTTTTACCAGCATATGCTGTCCTTTTGACTCGGGTCAATTTTGTAGAAATATCGAACGACTTATATCGATATTGTAGCCTACTGGGAATCAGGCTGTCCAAGCTTTCAGAGTTCGACGACATTAACGCAGAGCCCAATCGTCCTGGGACCCGCCAGTTCCTGACCTCTCTTTTCTTTATGGTAATATACAAGTCCAAACGCGTATATTGCACCTATTTGCCAAAATAGAGCTTGAATAGTAGAGCTCGAGTAGTTTACTTAGTTTTACTCATTTGGTACAAAACAAAAAAAAAATACATACACAAACATATAACCTCCTCCTTTTTTGAAGTCGGTTAAAAATTAGAAAGGAGGTACAAAGCAAGGAATGTTTTACAATCTGTAATTTTGCAGTTTTCAACAACACGTCATCTTTTTCTGCGATTCTGCGACAGAAGTGATTGAAGCGTCGACGGCATATTTGTTTTTCTTACTAAGTAATGAAGTCCTGCTTGCTGACTGCCACGTGAAGAATGATTATCTAGATCAGCAGGGCTATTGTGAATACATAATTTATTTTCAAACCCATCATGACAAATAAAATGATTAAAAATATTTATACTCCAAGGAGACAACAAAGAAACGGTTGGGGTATCCTGCAGGGCTATTGCGTATCTCTGTTGACAGTTCAAGGTTACAAGTTTTGATATACAATGACAGTTCTGCACGGGTAGCGTCAGTTGAAACCAACAAGAACGGTCACTGTCACTGTATATCAAAACTTGCCAAGTGACGATCACTGTGAACTGTCAACAGAGATACGCAATAGCCCTGCAGGGTACCCCAACCGTCTCTTTGGTGTCTCCTTGGAGTATAAATATTTTTAATCATTTTATTTATGTCATCATGGGTTTGAAAATACATCGTGTAATCACTGGGTAACGCGTTTAGGGAATCCACGGTTTAGCTAGACAGCGACTGAATTACAAAGGCTATAAAGATTACAGGGCGCCAGTTACATTATGTAACCGCCTGTACTGGATTTTTTCCTCACTCCTCGCTTGGAAATCCTGATCTACATAATCTTCAAAATTATTACACGACAGCCTTCAAAAAAAAAGGGTTATGTTTTAAAGTGTCCATGTATGATATACTATACATTAACCGAACTGTCTTTTTTGCCTTTATAGTATAGTGTTATATCAATTACCGTTTATTATCATGCTGTTTTTTAATTAAAAGACCCGACCTCGACTACTGTCTATTAATCAGGATTGAACTTGTTGGTATATTCTGACTGGTTGAATGTATCAAAAGATTTCTTTTGAGAGTTGGTAGCCTACAGCTTCGGGGTGTAAGAAACGATTCTGTACGAAGTTTATTTTCTCTTTTCATACTGAGCTAACCTTTGTGTGCTTTGTTATCACTCACTTCAACATATTTTTTGTTATATTCACTGATTTAAAGAGATAAGTATTTTTTTTCCTATTTCCTTCCCCTATGAACCAGTTTCGTAATACTTTTTTAATAGTTCAAGGTGCGGATAAACCGAGCGGACCGTTAAGCAGACTGGATGTGGACACCGGACTTAGACAACTGTTTTAGTACATTACCTGTCAAGGTCCGGTGATCGGAGTCCCGTCAGCTTTGTTTAACCGCACCTTTATTGTCATTACAAATATTTTAACGGACTGTTCCATAGCGAGACAGTACGGCAAAATGTTGAACAGAACATCTAATTACCAACAGAGTTTGTCGAAATTGGCTCTAAATCTTTTTCTTACTTTCGCTTTAAAAGCTCACTTTAGGCAAACTACTGTCTGAATACTACTAACAGATGTTGATAGTTTGCTTGTGTGTCAAATTGTACGCTTTTTGCACAAAAATAACAATTGAGATTAAGGTTTCATCGAAATTAGAGCATGCGGAACCCCGAATGATCGAAACCGGGTTCCGCATACCCTAACGAAATGGTAGTTCCTTGTCGGTTTCTTATCCCAGTACTGAAGTACTCTCACTTGACAATCAACACACGACACAGGGTGTTCTATTTGTGATTCGTTTTATTAAAAATTTTGTAAAAAAAATTGTTTTGATAACTTTGTTGGAAAGCATGTAAGATGCTATGTGTCATTGCTGCTGTTCACGTGGAAGACTAAGGCTTTGTTTATATTCAATTTATTTTGTAACTGGCCCATTATGGAAGTCAAAGTCTAGCTCTGTCGATACTAAAATAACAAGAAACATTTGATCTATAGCTTTCGAATCATACTAAAATCGCATGAAAAAATCACTTGGGGCTTAATAAAATTGTCTCGTACTTAGTTGATTATTGAAACGATTGTACTCGCGACTTTGATTGTATTGGTATATTAGAAATATGTGGTTTTTAATGCATCATTATTAACTCTCGATGTTCGTAATTTTCTGCCATCAAATTCTATTATGATATTCGAATAATACCATGCCAGCAGTAGCAACTGGCATGGCATTAAGTGGGCTTGCACCCGATTTGCAAACAATAACGTGAACAACTCGATCATATCTTAAATTATTGTGTAACAAAAGTTTCATCTTGATATTCTGAGGTGAATTTAATGCCCCCATGTTATTAAATTTGCCACGAATATTTCATTTTCATAATTTATGAATTAATGTATTTATTTAGTTGGAAACGGTATTCATTTTCTATTCAGCAATGTTACATAAATAAAACCTGGGTAAATGGTTCTTAAGACACCTGTAAAAAAAATTAAATGTCACAGATGTGCAGGTCAAATGTATTAATTTGCCCTAGAAGCAGAAGTAGTATTTGATAAAACAGTCACTGATATAGTGCGTTTCAAATATGAATAGGTAAAATATACAAAGCGAGGTCATGTTTTGTACTGGAAATGTATAGCTTGATGTGTCGCCGTTTATACGTCAATGACCTGTCAACTATCACTTGAAAAAGTAAGGATTGCAATAAAATTTTAATTTCAGCAAACATTTTTTAAATAATATTTATGATCTTTATTATCTTCTGAATGTTATTTTTATCTTATATATCGGTTTTTATGACTTAATCTGTTAATTGCAAGTGACAGTTGACAGAAAGAGGTTGTTGACGTTCTTATTCTGATTTGAAACTCATCATATTGTCAAATACTACTCTCGAATTTAGAAGTAAACCGGTTCATGACAATGGGCTTATAACTAAGTTATATTTACGGAAAGTCGTTATAGAAATTATTGCAATACACACTTTAATCAAACCACTTACGATATGCAAATACTATTTATATGCAAATACTAACTGTAAAATATTTGTAAGAAAACTTTGGTTGATGCTTTCCTAAATTAAAATCACGTATTTTTTAAGCGCTTGAGTCAGTTTAATGACAAAAAGGCCTTCGCAAACAATAACATATTAAAATTTTATCGTGCCACTATTGATAATATCCTGTGTGATTTTAATTATTGGAGATCAGGACTATAGATATTGTTATCTCCGGTTTAAATAAATACAACTTTAACACCTGTCAAAAGTGTAATGTATATAAATTGTTATCAATATTTGTTTTGTTTCTGTGTTTGTTTTAATTAAACTGTAGATAAAACAATAAGTCATCGTATGTGCCACGGGACCCGATATATCTTTGTTTTGTTATTAGAAATAATTATATATTTCACATTCTTAGAACAAAATATTTTGTTATCTGTTTAGTTTTCAAGAACTTAATAAGTATAACAAAAGATTGAGATTGAGACATATCAAGTTTTCACAACAAACTACGTATGATCTTAATTTTACAGTGTATAATTTACTCCACTTGTCGTAAGGAATAATCGTATTTTAGTTATCTGAAAATGTTTTCTTCACAATATATTTTTTTTTTTTAACTATACGGCTTTTTTATAATGTCTCTTAATTGATTTTAAAGTGCCACTCCAATTGCTTTTGTCAATCAATTTTTGATTTTGCTTCTATCCTTATATAAGTTGAATAGTTTCAATTTTTAAAGATTTTGTAGACAAGTCATCATATATTGCAATTTTATCTAATTGACAAAATCCTAAAATATAACGACAAAACTGCTACTTAACTATACTTAGGTTACTACCTTTTTAATCTAAACTCATTTGTCTGGAATTTATTTTACCCTCATGATGTTTAGTTTTGTGTAAAACTTGTGAAAGTGATTTTGATTTTGTTTAAAATCAAAAGTAAGCATAATTATGTTCAATAATGTTGTAGTTTGGGTACATTTCTGGAGTGCACGGTTTGTATTTATTTACTCAGTATGTCAGAGCTTGAGCCTGTACAGAGCATCATCAACGACGTCCAAACTGTGACAAAAGTTTATCTAGCTTTAATGTAATACTATTCTATTACATATTTTGCTTTGTATAAATATTAGTGTTGTTTCTTTTTGTTATTGTATTACTAGTGTCTATGCTAAAGCCATAATATCTACGCTTCATATGGGTGCTTAATCTTCGCCACAAGCTCAAAAGGTATTCTAATATGCTTTTTTGCAAGTTTTGAAAGAATGTAACTAGAAAATGTATTATATTATCACAATATATTTGTTCAATTAGCACTTGACATAGCAGAGATATTAGTTTATGTGATTCTTGTTTAAAATTTGTACTACAGAAAAAGATAGATTCCAAATTGTTATAGCTGCTGCTTTATGATGTACCCAAACTGTGACAGTAGCCTGATAGGTTGATTTAGAATCAAAACTCGAGAAAAAAATAAGAGGCGTGCGCTATTTATAATCCTCAGTCAATCTCTGATCAAGTATTGTGAAGCATTCATTTTCAGTGGGCCTAAAATGGAAGCTTTATCAGAATCATAATATGAATCACGTTAAAAATTTAAAATTCTTAAAATGATCTTTATGTTTATGACTACAAAGTCCATTTTAAGAGTTTTAAATTTTTAACGCGATTCGTATTATGATTCTGATAAAGCGGCGATTTTAGACCCCCATATAACTATATACTCGTTGTGGACGATGATGAAGTACTATAGCGTAAGAAGGGTCCGCCATAGCCACCATATTAAGACGTCGCACATTCTGCTCTGTTGTTGCAGGGCCAGCATCCGAACATCGTCACAGTGCGGGAGATAGTAGTAGGCTCCAATATGGATAAGATATTCATTGTTATGGACTACGTAGAACATGATTTGAGGAGTCTTATGGAGACTATGCGTGGAAAGAAACAAGTATTTTTACCAGGTAGGCCACATTTAACAATATTTCCCAATATTAATTTTAATATTGTTCTAATTAGCACTACAAATGTTGTTCTGCTCTTTACAGGAGAAGTAAAATGTCTAATGACGCAACTACTCAAAGCTGTTCATCATCTTCATGATAACTGGATATTACACAGGGATCTTAAAACTAGTAATCTTTTGCTGTCACACAAAGGCGTATTAAAGGTTGGTATTATTTTTGGGGATACATATTTTTTTAAATGAAAATTAAAAACAATTATTGTTCAATAATTAAACTGGAAATTGTTTTCAGGTTGGAGATTTTGGCTTAGCAAGAGAGTATGGGTCCCCGCTACGGCAGTACACCCCGATCGTAGTAACGCTGTGGTACCGTGCGCCTGAACTACTCTTGTGCTGCAAAGAATACTCGACTCCCATAGATATGTGGAGCGTGGGATGTATATTCGCCGAATTTATTACTATGAATCCATTGTTTCCGGGAAAGTCCGAGGTGGATCAATTGAATAGAATATTTAAGGTATTTTCTTTGTCCTTTAGAACGAATACTTTATTATGTTAATAGATAATCATTTTCACAAGTAACTTATGATTTGTTCACAGGATATGGGCACGCCTTCGGAGATGATTTGGCCCGGCTACAGCGAACTGCCTGCTGTGCAGAAAATGACTTTCGCAGAGCATCCTTCGGGCGGGCTCCGGCAACGAATAGGTTCCGATCTACTTTCAGAAATGGGATTAGCTTTACTGAACGGTTTCCTGACATATAATCCGGCCAAACGAGTGACCGCCGACGCCGCGTTAGAACACTCTTACTTCAAGGTAAATAATATGTTTCTATTTCACGTAGTTTTATTCTTCATCTTCTTGCGTGTCGATAGTCTAAAATAATACCCGACCAGTATGAAGCCACTTGCACAGCTCTTAAAGAAGTAGTTTAATAAGGTTCCTAACTAATAATAGACATTATTTCAAGTGCTAATGGCCTGATATCACTTCCGAAAATACATTATAATTTTTGTTGCCATCCCACTCATGATGACTTAGCAGTGTTACTCACACTTCATTGAGTCTAAAATAGTTTCGTGTATTGTTGTGCAGGAGCAGCCCGTGGCGATCGAGCCGGCGATGTTCCCGACGTGGCCCGCCAAGTCCGAGGGCAACCGGCGCAGCACGCACAGCCCGCGACCGCCCGCCGGCGGCGCCGCCTACGCGCAGTACGCGCGCGCCGACTCCGACGAGGCGCTCGGCTTCCAGCTCCACCAGCGCTCGCTCAACGTCGCGCCCGGCTTCTCGCTCAAGTTTTAGCGACGGCCTCTCGGGCGACGCTCGAATCATAGTGTGTACTAGGATACTACTAACTGTTATTGTGTAACATCGTTTAATCTAGCTACGCAACATAAGCCGGACGTAGCTGTAGGTACTTTAATTTCCAAAACAAATTAGCTGCTAAAGTACCGCTACTGCCGCGATGATGAGATTTTAATTGCCATCTCGCTAGATGCCGCCTCATTCTAAGGCACAATTAAAAACAATATAATATGCAGGGGAATGACAAATTCTTTACACGTCACACGTTGAATTTTTTTACAATGGATCAGAGTTTAAAAAAAACATTTTGATAAGTAATCTGTATATTGCAATAAGATCGCTTCACAACATTTACTATAAACATCAAATAAAATGCTCGTGTATATAATATAAACGTTATTTATGTACTTATGAAATACATAACAACTTATAGAATTAAATATTTCATTGTGACTCTTTGCCATTGTTGATGTATGTATATGTAAAATAGCAGTAATATTTTTTCATTATTAATGTAATCATATGTAATTAATGTATTGAGAGTCGAAAACTCAAAATATAAAACTGATCGAGTAAATAAATAACCTCTGATATTGGTCGTTTAAATGTTGAATGCACATAATGTGACAAACTATTATTCAACATTTCTGTGAAATTACAGGTTACACTGTGTAAATACCTCTTAATTTTAGTGATGGTGGAATTAGTGTAGAATTAAAATATGGTACAATAAATATATGTTTTCAAAAGATATGATATTATTATTTTTAACATCCCTATGTTAATACTTAAAGATAAAACAGGAAATTAAACTGATGTTCTAGCAATCGAAATGTTATTTAGAATTACAGTTTTTGTTTCTTTAACCTGGCAAACGTTGAAAGTTGCAGCTGCTTTATTGACTAGATCAAACTTCTTTCTCGTTCATTTTGTTGATAATTATCACAATAGTATTCACAGTTTAACTCTTGGTACTAGCCTAACGGCCGGCGTCGTGCATGCCTTTAGGCAATGACAGTAATGAGTTTATCAAGTCGCCATTGCGTTTCCACGTTTTATACTTGGTGTCTACCATAGCATTTGTTTCAATCACCATCCGCCGGCCCAAGACGTCATCTCTGTACGCGTTGATCATTGAATGGATGTGCCGGATGTACTGGAAAAATATTTATATGTAAATAAAAATCAATTGCCACAAGTACGAAGGAGCATCACAGGGAATAAGTATAATGGTTCCTGGCTAGTAGCTATAATTTACTGTAAAATAAATCCGACTGCTTTTATCTTACAAACGAGCTGGGGCCTTAGTCTGCTATTGCAATAGTGTCAGAATGGTCTATCATTGATTTAATAAGGCCCCGCGCAGACGAGTTACCCTTTGTACGCACGTCAAACGAGTTTCGAACGCGCTTCAATACGCCGTGGGCTAGGGGCCTTATTAAATCAATTATAAACCATTCTGACACTATTGCAATAGCAGACTAAGGCCCCAGTTCAATCCTTTTCACAGATATTTTATCTCTGACAGAAACCGTGATTGCAAAAGGAATAAACATCACAGTGACTTCGACTGATGCTAAATCACAGCTAACTAACTGTAAAGGGACAAGATACGTCTAATCTATAAATAGACCAATGGTTCAGCTACTTAGATTTAGTAAGTTCGAAGCCCGCTTATTGTAATATTGACGTAGGTTCAAGTAGAACTCAGTAGCACCAGCTTTATAAAACGCAAGTGGGTACTCGTAGGGATTTACACGAGTAATAGTAATGAGCAAACCACAGTCATGTTGGTAGGTAATCATTGAAATATAAGAGTACTGGCTGCCTCTCGAGTTATCTTATCAGCTGATGAAGTGTCCGAGGTGGCCACTGGTTACTGGTTAATCATGCACGCAGCGGATATCGAAACGACTTGTTAGCCCAAAATTAACACATTCTATGTTACCACTGAAGCGTTACATAACCGTCCAAGCCATATCCGGAGATAATGCTTAAGAGCGGCCAACCCAACATACTTTTCATACAAACGTCCGTACGTGATTATGCCGTTGTTACACATCTGTTTTTGATTTTTTTTAAGTAATAGGTATCTTGTGCACTATAAGTAGGTTTCTATCGAAGTAAAAAATAAAAAATAGTAGAAACAAATTCAGGACAAGCCTCCAAAAATTGCTCAAATTTTCCCGAACTTTGGCCGTTCAAAATATACTCATAAATTTTAAAAGTAAAGAAAACATCTCGATAGAAACCTTGCACATGTAATGGAGATTTTAAATGACAAATATTTATTTCACAAACTTGTAAGACTTATTCAAAAACACGTATTTCCTGGAACAAGTTTAAGAAATTTTCGAACACTATTTTTCGTTCAATGTTATCCCGTTCGGCGGTATGAGGTGCGCGGGAGACAAATTGTACGGGGTCGGGGAGGGGTGAGACGGGGGAGTTGAAAGAAAATCCGCCGCTGCTGTGGCTCTGGATGAAACAACAAGCTTTTCGACCATGCTCGCGTTAACAATAGACGCACCGGGAAGGGCCCTCTTAATAACCACTTATCTACATTTACCTATTCGGTCGTCATACCAACAAGTTGTCCCACCAGTGGGACGCAGATATTTTTATGTTCACTTTTTGTGGCCTTTGGAATTTCTGACAGTTTCACTTGGTAGAGCGTCGCGTCGTCCCTATACGCACTTATAGTCCCTTACTGTTACAGTCTCAATCAAAACTCCATCTAAGTTCTTTCACACACCTCCACCACCACCTGTGTCACCTCCACAGACATCTGTGGTTACCTACCTCGGACGACAGAAACCTTAAACGAAAGTAAAGATCTCTTTGTGTGATGCAAAATGCAGAGTAAATTAAACGTGAGCCCATTTATTCTCCGGGGCTGCGGGACTTCGAAAGGGATTCCGTGGCCATGGAACACAAAGGGCGATGAAGGAACATGGATCGGTTTTAGTCAGTAAAAGTCTGACACTCCCTCCTGCTCCGCCCAGAGCAGGAGGAGTCATTTGATGATGTCCAACAGAAAAAAAAGCCCATTTATTCTAACAATCTATGTGAGTAGGACGTAGACCTAGACCACCTCAATGGATGCTTAATGAGGAAGTGCCCCAGGGTAGCTCTTGATATTCGACTATTTCATGAAACAGTCGTTCAATGGGATTAAATTAATGGACTTGAGGGTTGTATTGATGATTTTAATGATTATAACTCAGTTTTTGTTGCGGTCGCGAATCATATTTTTATCAAAATACACTCTTACCATACGCCTGAAACTGACCGGCAAATTGCAAAAAACGTAAAAAGGAATTTCGCGGGCTACCTTGGCGCGTCCATCCTAACTAAAAGCATTCTTTTTTATTTGACATGCTCGGTTTCGAAGTTTAAATTCCAAGAGAGCAATATTATTTGAGCATTAATTTAGGTGTTGCTTAGAGTTAGTAAAAACGAGTATTAGAGAATTACTACCTATCCTTTTAAGCGGTTTCACGATATTTATCCTTGCAGTTGATTTGGAATACGTGCGGTGTTGCATTGTTTTGCTAACTATATAATAATATGCTTTGCCAAACTGCACAATTTAGGACACTAAAAAGCTTGTAGAAAAAAGCAAAGTGATTTAAATTCATAGTTAGGTACAAATCAATCACTATAATTCAGTCATCCTAAGTAAAAAATATGCAGGGCTACATATTAAGATGGCTTAGAGCCTGAAAGTGCACTCGAGGGTGTGGGTTCCGGGCCTGCGGACGGTGAGCTATGGGGTATGGGCTAGCTCGCCGTCCGTCCGTCTTATGACGACAGGCCGTTTCGACGGCGCATTCGTGTTCCACGCGCGCCTCAAAGAGAGTCAGCAAACAGGAAGGGGTCCGAAGGACCGATGCCTGCCTGGGTTGCGGGACTGTTCCAAAGAGATACCGCGGCCCTGGAAAACAAACGGCAAAGGAAGGAACATGGATGGGTTTTAGTCAGTAAAAGTCTGACACTCCCTCCTGCTCAGCCCAGAGCGGGAGGGGTTATTTGATGATTTCCGATCGGTAAAAAAAAAAAAAAAAATGGTGTGGGTTCGAAGCCGGGCAGGATGGTAGAGTCAATTTAAATTGGGATTGATAGATGATGTAGGTGCTTTCTAAGTTCATTTATAAAATGGACCAATTCATGATAATTACGACTTTCAGATCATAGGTGTGACCCAAGTTGCATTACCTACATACTTGGAATCTGTACCTCTTACCTACAAACTTAAGGTGTAATAAAATAACTGAAAACCCTAAAGTAGGCTGCCCCATCATTACCTATGAACTATTTACCTACTATGGGTATGAGACCTACCCTCTTCCGTGATTTCAGGGTTGGTGTCACTCTCATCGTTTAGAATCATGAATTCCGTTGCCCTTTTTCGGGTATTCGTTTGTATGTTTCACTACTTGTAGTGGCACTCCTACGTCCTACTTATTTATTTCAATTATTTACACTGCACATCCGGAAGCTATACTTTTGTTAGCTATAAAGTTTTTTTTTTTGCGACAGGCAAGTACTCCCTACGCATGATGTCCTGCTTTGATAGTAGGTGCAATAAAACTCGACTGTGGGGGAGCGAAATCATGCCACCGTAATTACGAATGCAGTACCACCTAATCGGCGTTTTTGAATTTTATCAAAAGCGGTATCAGTAGGTAAGTAGGTACAAAACTTAACAAATATTTACGTTTTTTTTTTTTCAAAATATTTATTTGGATGGGACATGAAAAAACTTTTAGCGATAATGTAATATTCGGATATCAAAATATATTTAAACGCATTTGTCTCTTAACTGCAATTTCGCAAGTACCTATATACTTCCCTATCTACTGTATTTGACAGCAGAAAATCACAAGAAAGGAATTGAGGAAAGCTCAAAAATTTAGTTTTACAACTGTTTACATTACAAGAGTGTAAAAAGACGGAATTAGGGACCTCGCGCACTACGCAGCAACGACCACGACTTGTCGCATGAGCGGCCACTATCTCAAAACTGGTCGGACGCCCGGCCTTACGACCAAACTTTCTTCCTAGTGGGCGAGATCTTTCAGTGTCACTGTCGTTGTGATCTACACTACAAAAAATACCTTTTCATTTTCTTCGTAGGGCATTATTTCGGCTAACTCCTCCTCTCTATATGATTCAATCTCAGGTCCCTCGACGTAGTCGCTGGCAAATACTTCACACGTTAGAATCAGTGCCATGAAGAGAAATGCCGCTCTTCGGATTAGATTTAACATTCTGTATCACTACAAATAAAAATACGAAGTAATTAGTAACCCACTTATTTAAATCACTCAACTGTAGAATTTATTTATTGCATTAAGGAATGTGCATTTTGTGTTCCCGCATGTTGTTCACCCATACGGACTAGACAGCCTATCCACAGAACAGACCACTCTTCCTCCGAGCACTAGAAAATATCGATCATGCATGAATGTAAATAAACATTTAACATTCAGCCGGGACCTTAGGCTTAAATTGATAAGGTAGGTTTACGTTATCACCATCAGGTAAGCTGGGATTGTATAATATATTATTATATTCACTAGTATAAGTCCCTTCATAAAACTCATGCCATAAACCGTGGGTGGTTTCGTGTTGCCTTCTGCTTCCTGTTAAAAATCCACCTACACCAATTGATTTTTTAAACTATTTTACATCAAGAGTACTATCATAGAATGACGATGCAGAGATATAGCGTTGTAGAACTTAGCTGTGGAGCTTTCTGAACTTACAGCTTTTAATTTGTTTTTCTATCGGTACGGCACAAAATAAACGTAGTAATTATTTGAAAACATTTAAAAGAAAAGCACTTTTAAACTTCTTACGAAGTCTACCTTACCGTCAAATTTAAATAATCCTTAGTTTAGTTTTAATCCGTGGTCTTAGTAACACAACACTTAAAGTAGAGTCAGCAAATGTACACCCGAGTTGACCGTACTGTTTAGTAATGATACGAATTGTATTTGATGGCGACCGCCTGCTTTTCGAAATGGCAATGGTGAAGTGTGTAGCGTCGTCGGTTAAATGGGCAAGCAATGGTGGGCGGCCGGCCGGGGGGCGAAGTTGTTTTTCCTGGCAGGGTCGCGGGGCACGCACTCGGGCGTAAGCAGAGCGACGGCCCACGGAGCGGTGCGAGAGACAGCTCCACCGCACTCTGCAACCCTTCGCCGTACCTGTGCTTGTCAACTTTACTTACGTCATATTTTATTTTTACTTAACCTGTTACGATATTGGCATTAAATAGAATGACAATCGTAGACCTACTTTATTTTTACTAGGTTTGTAGTTAGTTTCATGAATTGTGTGGGTCATATTGTTGGAAAGGCACGATCGCCCTAGTTACATAGTATTCCCTAGGTAATGGTTTAAGGTTGGAGATGCTATTTAAGATGTTTTTTTTTCTCCGTCTCACTTTTATTACAGTGATGTGACATGATTATGTCAAGCAGCATTGGACCCATTGCAGTGTCGAGAGACTTTACCCTATCACCTATGCAAGTTGCATGGTTCTTAGAACTAAGTCATGAGGACGATGAGCTGGTGCTGCGAGTAAGGCACTATTTACCACTGAGACCCAGAGAATCTTTTGTAACGGTGCTCTATACAGCATGTAACAGAAAGGGTATAATCATATGGAATACTGTGGTACGGACCATCAAACTGAACAACTCTCTCTATGGGACCACCATCGAAATCGTAAAAAAATAATCAGCTGTCCCATACATTTGGGTCGAGTAGGTATTGAAATTTTGTATAGGACAGCTGATTATTTTTTTACGATTTCGATGGTGGTCCCATAGAGAAAGTTGTTCAGTTTGATGGTCCGTACCACAGTATTCCATATGATTATACCCTTTCTGTTACACGCTGTATAAGATCCGATATTTTGTCACGCATGTTTTTCCCGGGTTAGGCAAATGTGTAGTTCATACATTTCATAATGTGTTAGGGGGCGAGTCCGGGCGACCTTTATATGGCCATCAACTGGCGAGGTGTCCAATCGAGACTTCTTGGGACTCCAGGACATCTAAACATTGGTAAATTCAGACCCAATCCACATTTGTCGCTGACTGTTGGTACCGATCTAGTTTATTCGTTTTTATTTACTTATAGGTGTAGTAAGCATGACGATTCGTGTCCGCGTCACGCTCACGAGGGAGCTTGCGTCACAGAGTTAGCTAAGCACATTATTAATATCTATTAGACAAAAAAAAGTTTTCCCCTTATATCTACGTAGGTGGTAATCAAACTACGCTGGTCATTCATTTACGTGACCAATCGCCCCGGCCTGATTGGGTGTCGTTTTTACTTATTGGCCTATTTGGGTAAACAAAGGACGTGTGATGCTGGACGTGATCCATTGACATTGGCTCTTTCTATTTCCATAAACTTGAACTTTCCTAGAGTAGGTGAAAATAAAAATTACGTAACCTAAGATAGCCTTATGGTTGTATGATTCCATGACGAATTGTGAAGTTGTGATAATTAAAACTTTCTGTTACTGTTAATGGCAGGTCGTGAAAAAGAACCAAAGCTCATGTACCTATAGGGTATATGTTTTATTATTTCTCTAAAACACACAAATACCGGTTATGCACTTGACAGGTAACATAAACTTTACTTCGGGCAAGTAAATTCGGCCTGCACTCCAAGCCATGAGCGCAATGTGTCGAGTTGGTGAGTTACAGCAGCTCGCGCGGTCCCTCCTAAACTAGTGTATTGTTCCACACTCGTCTCCCATGAGAAAATACTCTGAAGCTCCTCTTCTGTTCCAAATTCAGGGCTGTAACAGAAAATTACAGTTTAAACTCTGTTTTATCGTAGCCTACTTGCTAGTCAATTGTACCTATAGTTACAGGATTGTAGATAACTGTAGCTAGGTGCCGTTCTTTAGATAACGATTGTATAGATATAGTTGGGATGTTTGTTCGTATAGAAAGTGAAATAGCATACCAAATGTTGTGGTATTCCTGGTAAGGTAAATGTTTGAGGTCGACACCGAGGGTCGATGCACGTCGTAGAGCTGCCCCGACCAAGTGATGCGCTCGTCGGAAAGGAACCCCGCGGCGGACCAGCGCATGGGCCAGATCAGTCGCTAGCATGCCAGGGTCCAGCGAATTTAATGCTCTCTCCCTATTCACCTGCGGACACGAATCGACATGATTGTTAAAATTTTATTCAAGCTTTGAGAATCACATGCACGAGTTCACACTCGTAGAAAGCTAACTTACTTCCATGGTTGCAATTGTTCCAACGGCAACTTTCAAACAATCAAGCAGCCGATCGTAAGATCTAAATAGGAGCTCCTTATCTGATTGCAAATCTTTATTATAAGTGCTCGGTAATCCTTTTATGACGCAACTAAATGCAAAGGCCTCTCCGAGCAGAAGACCAGCAGCACCTCGAATCAGTTCTAATCCATCTGGATTACGTTTCTGGGGCATCAAACTTGATCCAGTTGAAAACTGGTCGGAGAAACGAACAATGCCGAACTCTTGGGAGCTGTAGATGATCAGGTCTTCTGATAATCTACTTAGATGCAGACCACATAGCGAAGCCCAGTTGAAGAATTCCACTGTAACATAATTTATTAACTGATTAAGGATCAGCCTGCCATTGGTGAACTACAAATAGACCTGAATTGAATTCCTCTCACCCAAGTGATCTCTCGAACTGACGGCAAACATAGAGTTAGGCGTAGCATCTTCAAAGCCCAGACTAGAAGCTAGTCTCAATCTATCAATAGGCACCGCGCACCCGGCAATAGCTCCACTGCCTAAAGGGCAGCGGGAAAGGCGACTCTTTTGTTCTTCTAGTCTTGTCATATCATCATGGAGAGCCCAAGCATGACTGAAATGTCAAAATAGGGATTAAAATGGAGACAGCACATTTATTATTGATGTTGTATGGTTGTGGTTTTTCATTTTGTGCAATAACTGGGACTCGTCTGCTACATTGAACATGTTTTCGCAAATAATTAAATAAATTTACCTCAAGAGAAAGTGACTCCACCGCACAGGTTGCGCACGTTGAAGATGCGTATACCCTGGTGCAATAATATCTGTTTCGCTGCTAGCTCGGTTCACCAGGACCTTCAAACAGTAAGTACAACAAATTCGAATGCGTTGTCATTCGTTTTTTTTTTTATTCTTGCTGTAAGTGTTAGAAATAAATACCGTGATCAGTTCTTTGAGGGCGGCATTTAACTTAGGTAAGTTGGCAAGCATCCACAGTCTAGTATCGGTGGCCGACTGGTCGTTGCGGCTTCTGGCTGTGTGTAGGCGCAGAGCTGCATCACCTGCGTATTTGAACAGTCGCCGTTCTACTACTGAGTGGATGTCTTCTTCAGGATCTTTCAAACTTCCATTTTTTTTCATTTCCTCCTCAATGTCTTTCTCCACCTATAATAAGGGTAGTCAAGATATTACAAAAGTGATTATTTTATGATCCGTCATGTATTTAGGTACTACTAAGTACATACCGCAGGATACACCTGGAATCCTATAATTTATTTCAGAGAATAAGGCGTGACGACTTTAGAATATAAATTATTGGTAGAATGTTGGTATTGGATAAAAACTTACTTTGATAAGTCCTTCCTGAATAGAATTATTGTCGTTTACAGAGAGGTGTCCACTTCGATGTAGCTCGGCAGCCCAACTGCGGCTGCCTTGTATATCCTCTCGGAACAATCGTGCATCCACTGCTAGAGAGTCGTTTAATCTCCGCAGAACGGCCGACGGTTCCTCTTCGAAGCATCCTCCCCATAGTTGATACCTGTCCTGGAGAGTTGATATCTTTCTTTATGTAGGCAAGTAGCAAATTTCGTAGACCTATGTAATTTTCCAGCACAAATTTGTGTGTAATAGTTAAAATTAGCTAAGTAAGTCTCAAACAAACAAGATGTGTACTATACTCACGGTAGACATTATCTTCAAGGAATGACTGCAAGATAATTAAATGTTGAGGCACATGATCGTCCAACAATAATAAATTATCTTTCATGTGCTCTCTTATCTAACGGGTTAAAAGGTTATGAACAATCTAAATATTTTACACATTCACTAACTGTTGTCGGAATATTGTTTTGTACAGACGCCAGCACATCAAGGTAGCCAAAACTGTCAAATTTTCTCAATCAACCTCGAACCTAATGCTTTAGCAATAAAGTTGAAAGTCTATTAATGAAATTTGACAGATTGGAGTAGCTTCATGTACTGGCGTTTGTACCTACTTATATTTTTTATTTTTGTGTCTATTGCATCTACGGTAGTTAATAGCCCAACGGTTAGCGACCAAGTTAAATTAGGCACTAATAGCCCAATGGTTAGGGCGTCGTTGGCCTGGCCGAACCGTTGCCTAAATTATAGACAGCGCTTTATGCCGCCTCGGCCTAGCGCGCTGTCTTTAGTTTAAACCGCTCCGCGTAAAAAACGCTCCACTATTTCTGGATAATACCGTGTTAATAAGTGAACTCGCCCGGGTAAAGATGTAATTGCAGGTGTCCCTAGGATCCGGTTGATAAGTGGCCACCAGGCTGTTTGCTTCGGAATGCTACGTATTAAAATAACCTGTAATTTGTTACCGAGCTGTTCCTATTTCTATTGTACGTTTTTGTTTAGAATTACGTCGATGAGAAGAGTGTTCATCGACTTTCGAGAAAAAGGGATAAAGCCCACGGAATAAAAAAAATTACGTGATAAAAACTAAACGTAATGCTAGTTTCGATTTGACAAGTTGTGAGATGGTGAAATTTTAATGATGACAAATATGACAATGACATTGACATTTATTTGACAACGAATACAAAAGCATAACCTCATTAGAAAATATTATTTTTGTTATTTCTACGAGTGTTAAATAATATTTAAAACAAAAGTTTGTTAATTACAATGTGTCAATAGTACTTAGAGTGTCGGTAAAGTAAAAAGTTAAAGTGACTACACGTGGATGGTAAATTTTGTAAAGTATGATCTATCTTGGCTCATTGATGAAAATACGATCTCTATAAGTTTTCGAAATGGATAACGCAGAGGAAAATTCTACGAAAGACTACGTAACTGAAAGCAATGAACAAGAGGAAAATAATTTTCCGCAATATACACTATTTGACATAACAATAGATTCAGGTTTGCAAGATGATGAGGGCAACGAAATTCCAAGACCTTTCACCAAAAATCAAATGCGCAAATGGTTAAAAAAAGTGAAATGGGAAAACCGCAAGGCGGAGAAGCGAGCCAGAGAGAAAGCAAAAGCCAAAGTAAGAAGGAGAGAAGCTCGGGAGGCCAATATTGATCTAGGACCAAACAGGAAGGCATTGAAGAAAATGAAGTTAGAAAGACCGAAAAGAAGTACTTCGATAGTAATAGATCTAAGTTTTGATCATTTAATGATGGAAAAAGATAGGTTTAAAGTAATAAAACAAATTCTGCGCTGTTACTCAATAAACAGGAGATCTGAAACCCCAGTTCAGTTCCACATTACTAGTTTTGGAGAAGTAGCTAAAAGTGATATGTCTAGGCATAATGGCTATGAACATTGGGATGTAAGTTAGATTCTTATTGTAAAATGTTAATGTGCATGTAAGTTTTGTCATTGTTGTCCTCACAATGAGGACTAATAACTTGTATAGATATGAGAACCTCACCTAAAGAGAAGTTTATACTATATTGACTATTTATGACAGCATGTAACTAATACCTAGTTCCAGAAATTGGTAGGATAGCACATGGTAACTGTTCTTGTATTTTAAAATAATTTATGCTATGAGTTGTAAAATGTAGTGATTCTTTTTAAAATCATAAAGCTACAAAAAACACAAGATTTCAGCCTTTCCAGCAATGTCATAGTAGTTGTTAATAAAGGTTCATTCACTGCCAATATCCGCAGAATAAAAAAAATGCATTCAAGTTTTCAACTTACTGTATTATTTTAACAATCATGTACACAATATTACAACATTCCTATACATATACATTAAAATAACAATAAATATAATTAACGAAAAATAATATCTTTTAAATAAATAATCTTTAATGTTTTACAGATAAACTTCCATGAAACACCATATCTTGAAGTATTTCCTAAAGAGAAGATAGTTTATTTAACAAGCGAATCGGACAATATCATTGAACAATTTGAGGAGAACACTGCCTATATTATCGGAGGTCTTGTAGATCACAATAAGCATAAGGTAAAGTTTTATAATACTACAATTTAAAATGAATATCTTAGTTACTGTCTAAGTGTCAACACTCCTTGTCTTTGTGCATAGGAGATAGCAAAATAAATAAAATAAATGCTTGGCATTAAATGCTGCGCAGCTTCTATGTTTTTCAAAGTTATTCACACATGTTGGTGGCACATGTTAAATAAACCTATTTTTTATTGTACCAATAATCATTAAAAAAAAACAATTTAGCTTTGAACAAATTGTTATATATTTTATTCTATTTTCAGGGTCTTTGCCATAAAATAGCAGAAGAACAAGGCATAAGACATGGGCAACTGCCATTGGACAAATACATAAATATGAAAACTAGGAAAGTTCTGACAATTGATCATGGTATTTATCGTCTATATGACATCACACATAAATTACGTAATTGAAATAAATAAATCTAGAAACTAAAACATACTATCTTTGTTCTTTTACAGTATTTGAGATTGTTATAAGGGTGTGTGAAGGAGTGCCATGGCAAGAGGCACTACTAAAAGTTCTGCCAACGAGGAAGGGTGCCCACGTTTGTGACAATGTTAGTAATTCTAATTCAAGCTTAGATATTTCATGTAACAGTGAACATTCAAATTAAATTATTTTTAACATCATAGGTATTATGTGTAATTCTTGTTATGTTTACTTGTGTAACAATAAACATTTTTTTTAATAATATATTTGCATAATGTTGTATTTATTTAAATACTTAACATATTTAACACAACAGTTTATGATGACTAGTAGACATTTTATATTATTTATCACTAGAAGCACTTTTTTATTGCAGATACTACAATAGAATAGTATTTATTTTTTAAGTATCTGTTCATTGAATGAAATCCAAATGTAAAACTAAAAATTACTAAACATTCAAAACTACTTACACTCAAAATATTCCTAACAACTTTAAACCAAGTAATTAATGCATTGAAGAAAATATAATACCTGTGTTGCATTTTCACTGTTAAAGTTGACTTGAGGACAAATACAGTAAGTTACATTTTTTTTTTTACAAAATTATCAACATATTTATGTAATACTTTTTACGTCTCATCTGATTTTACGACACTGTAATAATATCATTTCTAGCGCAGTTTGTACATGCTCCTACTACTCGTAGAACGATTACTACTTACTACACACATCAAAAGTGTCTAGGGATCAAGCATTTTTATGTGGATTTCTTGAGATTGAGATGTGGCTTTGTAATAAATTTATGATTTTATAAATTTATATGGATCCTTTTTGGTGCATTTCATAATTTGAATCAGGAACTGTGAATCAAATTCGAGTAAAAGATGAAAATCAGCTGTCAATATTTTCCCTATAAAAACATACAACGCATTGAAGACATTATTAGTGCTACTGTTTCCCTACTACTGATTAAAACCAACGTTATTATGGAGCGGCGACGTCATTTAAGCAGGGAAGAAATGCTCAGAGCCGTGGGAATGATAGAAGCTGGTTCCCGGCAACGTACTGTGGCTTTAGCTCTGAATACAAGTCAGAGTGTTATCAGTCGACTTTGGACACGTTACCGAAGCACTGGTACCGTGGCTGAGCGCCATGGAGGACGGTATCGCTGCACCACACGGAGACAAGACCGATACATTCAAATCTTAACTCGAAGAGCTCCAACAATAACCGCCATGATGTTAGCCGTGAGGCTTCATCACTCTTCAGGGAACTTAATTAGCGACCAAACAGTCAGAAACCGCTTGCATGAAGTGAACCTTCATTCCCGAAGACCGCTACGGGTACCACCTATAGCAATGCACAATCGTAGGATACGATATCAATGGGCTCTTGAACACAGAAATTGGGCAGAAGAACAATGGCGTTTCGTGTGCTTTTCTGATGAGTCTCGTTTTGGTATGAGACCGGATACAAGACGTATACGACACTGGAGAACCCCTGGACGCCAACAGCGATTAAAATCCTGCCAGGAAGTCCATCCTTATAGTGGTGGAACCATCATGGTATGGGCGGGTATTTGGATCGGCGGAAGAACTGAGTTGATTTGGATCAGAGGCAACCTCAACGCTCAAATTTATGCTGAGACGATTGTATCAGACGTCATCGTTCCTCTACAAGTGCAAATCGGTCCCTTATTTCAGTTAATGCATGATAATGCACGACCGCACACCGCAAGAGTTGTAAGACAGACTCTCGCCGCAGCTAACATCAATGTCCTGCCCTGGCCTGCTCAGTTGCCAGACTTGAATCCGATTGAGCATGCATGGGATATGCTACGGAGAAGAGCTCTGCCGAATATGGAGGGTATCCAGTCGCAAGAAGACCTTTTTTTGTTGTTGCAACGAACATGGGCGGCCATTCCACAGCGTGATTTGGATGAACTCATTTTGAGTACGCCAAACCGATGTTCTTGTGTTGTTAGTGTTCGCGGTAGAAACACGGATTATTAATTGTTTAAGTTACCCAATAAAATTTTAAAGAAAACTGTTATTTCAGTCTTTTTTCGAACTTTTGTGTTAGTGGTTCAAATGTCAAAAATCCCTTTATTAGGAAAATGGCAAATTTCTTTATTAATGCAAAGGTGACTTGGTTTATCGTTACTGTGACAAACGAAAACACTTTATTTGATGAATCCTTAAAGAAAATTTTAATTAATATCAATCAGGAGAAAAGTTATTGCAAAAATATATGTTGATCCCTAGACACTTTTGATGTGTGTATATGTAGTTGAGATTACAAACACGAGTCAATCTAGATAACTGTGCGAGATCTACGTTAAACAATTAAACTGAGTTACCTCGAACCGTTGCTATAATAATGAGTGCTGAAAATAAAGCTTAACCTTAGAAACTTTTCATAGCGACTAAGATGTAAGCAATAAATAATGTTCAGAGATGTTTATATTTTACAGGCTTCAAATACTCAAGTTATGCTTTTGAATGAAATTTTTAACAAGGGGAGCCACTAGTTCAGGATTATTTAAATGTACATGATGTGTACCACGAACGAAATGAAATTCGTAGTTTTCATTGACCTGCTCTAAAATTTCGCGCATTTCTATAGAATACGCGTCGGCCGAGTATGGAGAGTCTATCGCCTTGACGTATAAAGTTGGACATTTCAGTCTACGGACGAGAGCTTCGACGAACTTCTTGTCTTCTGCATTAAATAATGAATACTTCAATCTGGAGTCGCGTGAGAAATAATATTTCGTGGGATCAGTTTTTGATTGCTTTGTTCCCCTTTTCAAAAGGTGGGGAACGCTTTCTAGGGCTACAGACTTCCTAGTTCCTGCATGCCATATTTTAATCATATCTTCCACAGTATATAACGGTGGCTCTTTATCCAACCGTGTTTGTGCTATTAATCCTTTTCGCATGGTTTTAGAAATTGTGTCTACTACAGCATTTAAATCGTAGTCGTCGTAAATAAGACTGTCTATAGCAATGTAAAATTCGACCTCATCTGGGAACACTGCTGCAAAACGCATTCCTGCAATTGCTCCCATAGAGTGAGACAGTAATGCAACTTTTTCCATCTTGAAATACTCCTTTATGTATAAAATAATCCTCGGCAATTCCCATTGATAGTACAGCATACCTGAAAAATTATATTAGATAAAGCTCGATTACCACTTTAATAAAGTCCCTTCGGCAAGTTTCAGGAGGAGGTAGATTTCGAAGAAGGTTCCACCCTTATTTTTATCAGGGCCCTATATCAAAAAAAAAAACTCCCAGAGTTTAGCATGGAAACACCCTCAATTTTTCAGTTATATTTTTTTATTTCAAAAACTATAGGTTTATCGCTAAAAAAAAAATTTTTTGGAAATTTCATCCCCCTCCCCAAGGTAAGGGTTGCATCAAAAAAGTTTAGATTTAAAAGTTGCCCGTATTCTTACTCTGAATGATAAAAATGTTAAACAGTTCAAAAATTTTCCGTAGGAAAAAAGTTATGGCCAAAAAACTGATCTTCATTTTCTAAAAACCGTCACCCCGCCCGTCGCTCCCCATGGACGAATTCCGCCCAGTCATGAACTTAACCTAAGTTTTGACCCTTTCGAATTTTTGGCCAATTTTGAAAGCTTTCTATGCATAATTGCGATCTGTAGAGTGTGGCAAAATTTTGCTTTTCGCCCCATATACAAACCAACATACATACGTATAAATAAATATATAAACTTTTTAACCGGTTGTTGATTTGGGCCCTAGGGGTCATAACTAGACCCCCTATGGTGAAATTTTCGGAAAACTCGACTTTAGGTGCAAGACCAATAGGTAGATTTTATCTGACGAAATCTACTTATTTGAATAAAAGGCAGGCATGTTTGAAATCCACAGTCCATACAGTTGGCGCAGTGGCTGAGCGATTGGCTGCTGCGCTGCATGTCGCGGGTTTGAATTCCGCATAGAACACTATTTGTGTGGACTACCGGTAGTTGTTCCGGTTCTGGATGTTTGTGTATGTGAGTTTCAATGTTTGTAAATGCACCCACGATACAGGAGAAATTCGTAAAGAAGGAGACGTTTAAAAAAAATGCGTCCAGCATTACAGTCTGTTTAGATTAAATAACGAAACTTACCCGGGGGAATCCACGACGAATAGCCATGTCCTGGAAAGTCCAGAGCTAATATAGGTCTATCTTTGATGATCATCGGTATCAAGGGGTCCCAAGTGCCTGCGTTGTCTTGCCAACCGTGTAATGCTAGGATGGGTGGTTGGTCGCCGCTGCCCCATAGTTTTCCCGCGATGTGGCCAAACTTGACTGGGATCTGTATTTCTTTCGTTGGCACCTGTTGATACAAGTACATTTTGTCATTTAAATTATCTAATTATTTATAGGGTCAACTGCTACGAAAAACGGTGGTTTATGTTATACCTAAGCTACCTATGTATAGTCTACTATATACATATTACGAAGCATTGATGATAATTTCATCAGACTAATGCAGAATACTTTTGATTCTGACTTATACGGCTGAATATCATTATTAGTTCAGTAGTACCTAAGTATCTGTAAATCAATAAAACCTTTGTTGAAGTTCCAAATCTCCAATCAAATTAGGTTCAAGGTTTGCGAGAAAAACAAAAGAATAGCCTGCAGAGCTTACCTAGATAATATTAGTTCTTTAAAGTGTAAGAACTTGTTTTGTTTAAGAAATCCCTAAGTCTTTATTAAATGTATTAAGGGTCTTAGAAAAGCGAGTACTTACCTATAAATAAATAAAATTATAAAAAAAGTATTTTCCAACGGTAAAGAAGGATTCGATCAAAAGGTAGAAATTATTAGAAATGTTATTCCTTCAGCAATATTAACGTCTTATGCGTAGGTAACGATTAATTTCAATTTATTAATAAAATATTTATTTTTGAATCAAGTTATAAATTTTAGAAGTTTTAATAGAATAAAATAGGTATAAACAAATAAAAAAACAAATTGTTACAGTTATCTATGAAATCACTGAAGTGATTAAAACATAAATAGTTTGCGGTGCATTAGTAAAAAATACAAAAAAAAAACTCCACAATTTAAATATAAAACTCACCTGAGTGTGCAGTTTTTTACTGGCAATAGGCATAGACGACTTTAAGGTCGCCCTACTAGAGTTCAAAATCAAACTGGAGAGCAATCGCTTGGCCATGTTTCGGGTTTAACTGCACTCTTGTTGCTAAAGTCGACGAGAACACGAATAAATAATATTCGCAGTTGTTTTCTATTAATTCATTTGTGCCCAATAATACAATGACATGTTAAAATAACCATAGTCACTAAGAGGTTAGGTTTATCGATCCGCGAACCGTCATGAATTGTAACCGTGATTATATTTTCGACCAATGACAATTTAGACTTATCACAGTTATCACCTACTTCTTCGAGATTTAGGAAGTTGACTTTAGTTATGTAATTTTTGCAAAGTAATTGAAGATATTTCACTAAAACAGCGCGGTTTAACGTAACGCAGTGACGCACCGCGCGAGAATAACATTGCCAAGGCCGGGCTCACTGTTATGTACGATTGAATGTTTCACTCACACAGCATGGACAGATGGACTTTGGACTAATACTACCTAATCATTAATATATTATGAATGAGGATTACTACGATATCTATTAATAATCATATTTTGTCATTGTCATTTTAAATGTCAATTTATTGTATTTTATTATTAAAAACAAAAAAAAATCTAGAAAAGCACTAAAAATATTTAAAAAATGTTATACATATAGCCCACGGGCACGGCCCACCAGTATTGTAAAAACGAACCAAGTTATCGGTGGTGGCCCGAACTCTACAGAGAGGAACCTCCTCACAATATTCATACATGCCGCATCCTGGTCCTAGATAGCCGCCATATGTAAGCCTCCTTAGCTATTTGGCCATTGATCGTAAATACTTAGTTCGCATTCATGAAGCTCATGCTTTCAGAGTGCATGACGCACATGTTGTCAAGAAAACTTGGATTTGTTTCAATGTCGACTATAAAATTCTTGACATCATGAGGAACAGTGACTTCAACAGTGACTTCAATCATTGTACAGTGCTTCAGTCAATCGATCTTCCATCTCTGCTTCATACATATCTGCTTACTTGCAAAAATGTTATTAAATTGTTTTGTTCGGGGTTCCAAATATGAGTACTACTTGGAATGTATTAGGCAATAAATTCTGGTATTCATTCTAATCTAGATATAATAATACTAGTAGTAAGGTACCCTTAACGCATAATTTTAATTACTTACATTGGTAATCTACTAATTAATATTATTTAATAGAAGTAAATTAGATATTCAAAAACTTAAGTTATTCTTTTCTATAAAGTTTTTAATTAATGGTGCCACTCTTTCAGGATTGTTTAAATGAACATGATGTTTACCGGGCACAAAATGAAATTCGTACTGTTCATTCTGCTCTTCTATTAATTCGCGCATTGCAATAGAAAACTTGTTGGCAGAAAAAGGAGACTCGGTTGCTTTTAGAAATAACATTGGACAGGTTAGTCTTCTGACGAGAGCTTCAACAAACATTTTATCTTCAGGAATAAGTATGACGTACTTCAGTCTCGAGTCCCGGGTGTAATAATATTTATTAGGATCGCTTGTTGATTGCTTTGCGCCCCTTTTCAGTAAGTGCTGAACACTCTCCAAGGCTATAGACTTCCTCGTTGCTAAATGCCAGGTTTTAGTCATTTCTTCTAAAGTATACATTGGTCGCTCCTTATCTAACCAAGCTTTAGACACAAAATCTTTTTCTAGCATTTTGGGATAAATTTTGTTCACCAAAGTATTTGAATCGTGGATTTCTAATATAAAACTGTCTATTGCGATGAAAAAATCGACTTCATCAGGAAAAATGGTCGCGAAACGCATACCAGCTATTGCTCCCATAGAGTGAGACAGTAGGGAAACTTTGTCCCACTTAAAGTGTTCTTTTATATATAAAATCATCCTAGGCCAATCCCATTCGTTGTAGGTCATACCTGAAAATTAAAAGCGGCATTACTACTTGTCCGAAACGAATGTATCAATTTTAATCGAGTAGCCAAGATTGGGTAGGTACCTAATGCCCAAGACATAGATAGAAAGTAATATTTGCTAACCGGGAGTCCACGACGAAAACCCATGTCCAGGGAAGTCCAGAGCTAGTATAGGTCTATCTTTGATGATCATAGGTATTAAGGTGTCCCAGGTGCCTGCGTTGTCTTGCCAACCGTGTAATGCCAGTATTGGTTGTTTGTCGTTGCTACCCCATAGTTTTCCCGCGATATGACCATACTTCACTGGGATCTGAATTTCTTCAGTGGGTACCTGTTGAAACAATAAGTTATTAACCATGGGTTCTATTTCGTCGGGATTTTATGACGACTTCGTAGCAACTAGCTTTGTCCACGATTTCGTCCGCGTGGAAGTCAGAAAACCATAACCACTACCGGCACTACCTACAGGTACACGTGCATCATTAAGTTCATCTCAACTATGATCTCATCTTACACAAACCGTTAACGTCACACCTGCGCCTGTCACCGGCGTCACCGCCAGGTACTCGTAATTTTTACCATAGGTTACCATAATGATGTAGACGATCATCACCGGTGTTAATTAACTAGCTCAATTTATGAAAGTCATCACTGTAATCGTAAAAATATATGCAGGTCAGGCGGAAAATTATCGTTCGCGGGCTTACTTCGGTCATCATCTTTTAGATAATTGCGATAAGAAAACGAGTAGAAGATACAACTCACTATATGGATCGTATGATTGTGACAACTTGACAAGTTTACCAACTCTAGTTTACAGAATTCTGGAAAAAAACTTACTTGAGTGTTCAGGTTTTTGAAGAATACAGCAGAAAGAGGTGTCTTGATTTTCGGGAATTTATTTTTCAAACCAGTGTAGATTGCATTGGCCATGTTTCGGGTTCTTTACTTTTTTAATAGTTGGAGCTTAGAATAATAACGCAGTTAGAGTTAGAATTTTCAGGAACTGTGTAAGTACAAGTATCACTTGACATTTATCGTTTTATTATTTCATTTTTAGGGGATCATCGTTTCACTTGTCACTTAGTTATTTATATTTCTACAATCACACATGAAGATCATTGGTCTGCCGATTGATTACTTAATTGAAGCGAAGCATGTGGCTAAATGTTTTGATTCAATGACATTTAAAACATTATGTTACAGAAATAAAAAATGATCACTACTTTTGTTAATAAATTGGGACACTTTCAAAATATACGTTTTACGCAAATATTAGGTAAGTACCTATATCGCCAAAGTCGTGCTCTGTTAGATGAATCAACTGTTAAACTGAATGGAGTTTGGACTTAAGGTAGATACCTAATCGAATTTTATAATGAAAAAATATCCAGTAGAGTATTTAGTGAAGATATCATATCATTGGTCTCTCGATTATTTTATTTTACGTAGGTACAGGATATTATATCTATACCTATACTATTTTTTGCTCGGGTCGGTGCCCTTGGCTTGCTTTACAAAACTGGTATCATCATGCTTAATCTTATCGCACGATGGATTTTGCACTTTGGTACTGACAACTATTTGAACTGTTTTACGTACCTACCTACCGTAAGTCCATGACACAGCATTTAAATTATTCTTAAGAAAGTGACACGACAATGTTCACTATGCGTCTGATGCAATCGCAAGACGTGTATAAACTCATCTGTGTATTATGTAGATAGATCAATCGGTGACCTATTATTTTAAACAAAATGGTGCACATTGCGCCTGAGCTAGACAAGAATAACTAACTATGCTGCCATTCTTCAAAATCTAGTGTAGATTAGTGGACTTTTGTTAGCGTTTACAAGTGCTCTATACACGGTGGAAACTGTTGAGCTGTTTTTTGTACAATTTTTGTTAGAGGAAACAAAAATCAATTTTACAAAAAACTTCATTACAAGTTTGAGTTCCGGAATTAATATGAGTCCTACAATATTACCTAGGGGAACACTTCATAAATGAACATGGTTATTAATAAAGTTCACTATAGGTAGAGCTTATAGATATGAATTAATATCCTGTATTTATGGTAAATTATTGTTTAGGCTATGCATGGTCGTTATCAGTTGAAAATTTGAAGATTATATGTTTTTTAAAAGAACGAACAGTGACAAACGCTTTTCCTAAAGTCATTAACTCACCATTTATTTTATTTGTACCGAATATCAATTTAATCTTATAACTATTGTCTTTTATTAGTTAATCTAACACCCTTGATAGCCTTCTGAACTAATATATTGCTTGATATGTAGGTCTAAGCGCCATCGCAATTTCTTGAGGTGGATAAAACAAACGATATTGTGTAGTTAATACGCAGGTAGAAAAAAAGGCACAGGAAAATTGTATGTAATGTAATCTTTATATATGATTGAAGCAAGCCAGTGAGACTGTTTTAAATTAATTTCCTGGGTATTTCACATTTCAGAGGAAAACATTGATATTATCCTTCTTCGTCCTGTTATTGGATGTGTCCTGTGTGTTTTGCGTCTCTTCAAACTTTAGACAGTATATGTTTTACCGCGATTTATTTTACGAATGGATTTTTTTGGGGTGATGAATAAGTCGATTTAAAATGTATACATCGTTTTATTATCAGACAAGACGACACAATGCAGCAACACATAATTAAATATTAGGGATCTTTTAAGCCACCAATATCATGTTTATTGTATTTATGAAAGTATACAGTTGTGGTAACTATTTATAGCAAAATGATAAAGTATTGCCTACTCGTATAAGGTTTGATATCAATAGGGATACATTGATAAAAGTTGTGATTTTCGTTGTCTAATAATTCAGCTAAAATAATTCCTTGCACTTTTACTTAAATCGAAAATTCAGATCTCGAGTTTCGAGACAATCAATATCGAAATAAAATATTATAAAATACTTATTAGCTACTCCTATCCGTCAAGTAAAAATCAAGGAATTCACAAAAACGACGACATCAATAGAAAGTTTATCTACGTATCAAAATATCACATTGAAGTATCTAAATATGTTAATTTTTTACCTAAATTAAATCTTATAATAATATAAGCACCCACATGACACAGTCTCATAACCGGTACTTTACACAAAGGAGGAACCGTTCAAAAATTTTAATTGCTGGGGTATGATTTTGGATCCCACGTTTTACACGTAAGTTTTACGTGATTCACGCAGCAGGTGCGCACAGTTCAAGAGGTAGGTCAGGTTCTGTGAGACCTCGCCGCATCGCGTTCAGCAGCGAGCACTGTCCCCGCGCGTCCAGGTCGAGCGCCCACAGTGCGGCACCACGTGCGCCCGCGCGCCTGGCCGCTGCGCCTGCGCCTCCCACGTTTGCTCCACTCAGGTACGAAGCCCATTGCTCGCCGCGAACGCTGAACGTACCCGCAGAACTTCGAGTCTCCTCCCACTGATGCGTCGCTAAACCATCGGCGACCTGTGCCAAATAAAAGTGTTAATAAACGTAACCCTGTTTTTTTAGATAAGTCGCGAGTTCCAGGATCGAAATCAACTCAATGCATCCTACGATGACCTACCTACCTAAAGACGGGAAGTTAACCATCATCGAGCTGCCAAGCCAAGCGAAGTTGGCACTAAAATCAGTTACGGGAGATACTGTCCCTAGCAGAGAAACGAAAAAGCTTTGCGGTCACCAACATGACTGGACACAACTAGATCATTCCACCGAGCGATACAATGACATCACGTCTAGACTGAGACTTTACATAAGTCAAGTCGGAGTGCGTACGCGATAAATATTAGTTAATAAGTTGATTTCATTCCAATTGCCCTTGATTTGGAGACGGAATCGTATCTTGGGGCACATAATGCAAATTGAAATCAAGACGTGTCATAATAGGAAATGATATGTACAGGTTATACAAGTCCCTATGTTGCACTGTAGTTACGGGAATCCGGCCCAACTTACTTAGGTACCGAAGCTTATCATGCGGAGCACTCTGAAGCTTAGATACGCTTCAGAGTGCTGCGTCATTTAACATGTTACGTTCACACGATGAACACTGAAGTATGCTATGCACTATCTATCTTATCGGTAGATAGGAACCGTGTCGCGTGATAGTACAAATAGATGTAGATAGTATGTCTATTGTCTGTGATGAAAAACGGTTTCAAGTTGACCTTCGAAGTTTTTCCGCAATTTCAGTTCATTATTTGATAAAATTTGTGATTTCGAAGTGACAATATTACGATAAAAAACTCAGGGGTTCTATTTATAGTGTCTACTTGGCGAAAGCTTCACTCATTACGGAAATACGGCGAGTATCTGTTTGGTTAATAGTTATTTTCCTGACCTGAGAAATTATCGTAAGCGGATCGCCACAAATCATTGATACCTAACTACCTAGTAACCATTTTGGTTTTTGTGGGTTGGACTTGGTTTTAACTACTAACCTCATAGTAGGCCAAGAAGCCAGGCACTCGTGTGTAAGGCCCAGGTTCTCCCGGGCCGGTTACAGGCGCTCCAAGCCCAGCGTTAGCAGCGCTGCGCAGATTATAGGAGCGCGCATATGCAGGAACTCCCAGTACTACATGACGAGGCGGCAACACGCTCGTCCAGTATGATAGAGACGTGTTCTGCACAAAACAAATTATATGTCAAAATCACCAGATTGCTATAATTAATTAGTTCACGGTTCCTGGAAGAGAAGCCATATTATTAGAGCTGATCAGCGGCCACTCACACTGATATCTTACACGCGCTTTTTGTGTGAAGGGCTTCTTGTTTTGTAATAATAGAGTGGCCAATTATATATAAGTTTATTGTACCAGATTTCCTTTACTTTGCCTTTGTCTACAATGGTGGGTGCCATTGTGACAAACAAATAGCTAATAATTGAATTACTCAATTAAAACTGCACTTACCAAACTATTGACTCCTCCAGCTTGACTAGATTCTAGCGGTACTAAATACGACGTCTTTCCGGTTGAAGAAGCGTAATAATCATTAGCAGCAATTGCGACCCAGTCCAACTCAGCGGCTAGAACGTAAGGCTTGTATGCTAATTGGGCTATTTCTGGAGAAGCAGACACCATAGCTGATAGCTCTAGGTCTTGAGGACGAAGAGTCCTTGATAATTCTGTCAGTAGTTCAGCGAAGTTGTCCCTTTCTTTGTAGTCCACCGTAGCATTTGTGCAAGGAGTCTGAAACGAAAATTGTAGACTTTATTAGTTTCATCAACAGCATACGTTTGCGCTGTAATCCAGACTATACAATCTTAAGATATTTATGAGATTATGGAGCTAGATAGTTCAGTGTTTATAGTCTTTGCTTTAATAAAAAATATTCAGATTCTGAAAACATAGGTAGTTTACCTGTCTGCATCCAGGATATTGCCAGGCAATCTGAACACCATCAAACTGCCATCTTTGCAAGAATTTCAAGACAGAGTCTACAAATGTCTTTCTGTTTTCTGGGCTTGAAACCATTTCGCTCCATTTTCTGCTTTCAGAGTCCGTAAGCCCACCAGCGCCAATAATAACTTTGACGCCTGTTTGCCGTAATTGAGTCAACTTGCCGTAGAAGTCTGGAAGAGAGTCATAATAAATCATTGTAGCAGATACTTGGGAACCAATGTTATCAGTGAGTTTGTTTTGTTTCCCATACATACCATTCTCAAGATCGAGCTCTGGGTTTCCAGGTACCAAGTTGAAGGTATCGCCATCAAGATGAGCCCACGCATATATGATGTGCGAGCAGAGGTTTGGCTTCACTTGCTTCGGCCCAAAGCTGCCTTTGCCGGGCCTGTAGTCAAAAATAATTTTTGAAATATTTTTTTGGGACATGTACTGTCTGTTATTAATCAAATATTTGCTATATTTACCTATAGAAAGCCCAATTGGTGAAGTAGCATCCCACAATAGGTTTGTCCTCTTGCGTCTCTTCTGGTTCTAGTCCTGCTAGTCGCAGCGCAGACTTAGTTCTGCATTGCGCCTTCTCTGGCCAGTCGCAGTGGTTCTGTATAAACGAAAACATTTGAATAAATTAGTTTTTGTTTGTAATCTTAGTAGCGTTATTGAGGAAAATACGTTTTTGTAAATATAATTCTCTAGAGGAGTCTATTCGATTTGAATTTACCTTATGCCAGTGTAGCGGTGAAGGACACTCGAGTTGCATCCAGTTTCCGTTAAGACATAAATAGTATTTGCTACATTTACTCTCATCGGCTTTGAATACATTTCCAGTGCACGACGTGCCTTCAAGACTTGGACCCTGTTAAACATCACAAAATAATAAGGTGATAAAAATTACAAAGTTGCTTACTAAAATCTTAAGCAGTTAAAAATGTAAGGTACATACACTATCAGTGTCTACATCGGTGTCGGTGTCAATACCAGCGTCAGTATCAGTGTCGGTATCAGTATCTGTATCAACTTCTTCCACAGGTACCATCACGGGGATATCATCAGTTTCCTCAATGTCCGGAGTAGGTGTGGCGCTCGGTATTGAGACTGGGATGTTTATGTCTGTTTCTGCATTTTCTGCTTGTACTGTGAACATAACATTTTTATTACTTTTTTGTCTTAATTAAGTATCCTGTTTGTTTTGGCTACTGTTTCATATAACCAGATTTTGAAGGTTTTTATATTGACAGTATAGTGATAATAGGTACAATCTGATTTCAAACTCACAATCTTCAAGCGAGCACCTCGGTGGCGCATCACTGCCACGCAGCACATGATTGATAGTAGCGAGAAGCGGCGACTTTCCACAGCCGCAGTTCCTTCCACTAAAGTCATCAAGATCAAGGGACCACGCCATACTGCCTCCCAATCCCATAGAACGGACATACTCTGCCTTGTGGCGCACCATGAAGTCATCGTCGAAGGAAACCCATTGGTCGTCGAAGCTGGCGTAAGGACCCATGCGACCACCTGGGTCACGGGATACCTGCCAGCCTTTCGTTTTGATGCGATCGCATATCTGGGGAAAA
The DNA here is from genome assembly GCA_947578425.1 of Eugnorisma glareosa. Classification (NCBI taxonomy): domain Eukaryota; kingdom Metazoa; phylum Arthropoda; class Insecta; order Lepidoptera; family Noctuidae; genus Eugnorisma; species Eugnorisma glareosa. The sequence goes on along the minus strand of OX387966.1, from coordinate 12,113,088 downwards.
ATGTGAATTTTATAGCAGAAACTGTCAGGTAGGCTGGATCAGCTGGTCGCACCCACATAAATACAGACGACAATGTATTTGCATTAGCATCCGTTACCTTTAAGAATATTAACGACGTACGTAGATATTTAAGTAAAATAAGTTAAAAGTATAGTTTCGACTGCAAACGTTATACATGCAGACGTAGATACATTTTATACATGCAGACATTAAAGCACGCCATAAAAGTGGTGTCTTTGACTATTTGGGTATTTAGTAGTAACTTTAGTAACAGCAGTACGCAAAAAAGGCTAAATTATAACTCACTTCGTAGAATGACAAGAAGCCTCTAGCTCTAGTCTCATCGCCAGCCTCTCCACCCGCGTAGGAAGGTACTCCAAGGCCAGTTCCCACGTTCTCTTCAAGTGAAAATGATTGACCATAGAAAGGCACACCTAATATAAGCTTCTCAGGTGGTGCTCCTTTGTCGATCCAGTAGTGCACCGTAAAGTTCTGCAGAAAAATATAATTTTACTATGTTCTTTTAAATGAGCGCAGTTAAAGATTTACGTATTTCGTTGTACTTACCGTGTTCAATGTTTTATCTTCATCGCCGTCGCTAGCATACATTGGCGATACATGGCCAGTCTTCTTATCCCATTGACCGTGGTAGTCGTATGTCATTAGAGAAATCCAATCGAGATTCTTGGCCAGCGTCGCAACATTGTATCCTACACGAACATAACGTTTATTATAATTCAGAAACGCTAAATTAAATCTTATGGTGCGTTATATTAAAAAGTAAATTAGGGTCTTACCAGCGTCTATTACTCGTTTACTGGCTGAGACAGCGGCGGATAGCAATAAGCCACGAGGTTTGAAGGCAGCACGCAGTTCTTTTACGAGACTAGCAAAGCCTTGTTTGTCGGAGCTGGGACCCTTTTCACAGTCCACCTAGAAAATGTATTTGTTAGTTTTTTTGGTCCATTTGAAATCTGGATTAGAAATATGAAATTTGATGACACTCACCTGCCAGCACTTGGGATACTCCCAGTCGAGGTCTAATCCATCAAACTCATACTGTTCAATAAAGTCTAGAGCGTGGATCACGAACTTTCTTCGCGCTGACGGACTGTTCACCATTCGAGAATACTTGTCACTCGCAGAGTCGTCCCATCCACCCAATCCAAGGACCACTTTAACACCTTTCTCTTTTAGGGATACAACCTTTTCGTAAAATTCTGTTGAAAGTGAAAAAGTTTTCAATTAGTACCGAATACGGTGAAGGAAACAAAACTCTGCCTGGCACATGTTATAGAGCAACTTACTGTTTTCCACATCTAGCCAGATGTCGTGTGGCTTGATCACTAGGCGTTTTGTATCGAGAACAGCAAACGCGTACACAATGTGGGTGCAAAGCGAGGGGTCGATGTCGCTAGGTGTATATTTTCCTGGGCCGGGTCTGGAAAAAGTCAAGACATTGTAGAATTATATACAATAGAACAAATCCATGTGTTCCTTTAAATGCGAGTTCATTTATGAGCACAAAAACACATAATTAGGTTGATTACCTGTACCAAGCCCAATTAGTGTAATAGCAGACGACCTTGTAACGCTCTTCCAAATTTGTACTGACAGCAGTCGTAGTCGTTGGTCTTTTTGTAGTTGTGGTTATAATCGGTTGTCTATGTGTCGTCATCTGTGTGGGCCTTGGAGTCGGTTTCGTTACAGGCCGCACTTGAATGTCGTCCATGTCGTCATCTATTTCATTCGGAGGCTCAATGATTGGGTCTGATAGTATTGTATCCTCTTCTACGCTAGGATCTAATAAACCGTTCTTAATTGCGTTGACCAATGGATGCCTTCCTTGACCGCATCTAGAAAATAATGGATACAGAATTAATTAAATAAGTTTCCGAAAAACGGGTGGGTTCGGTTCGGTTTCCAAAAAAATATAGGTAAATACATGCTTTACTCAAATTACTTTTTTTACTACTCACCTATTTTTGAAATCGTCAAGATCAAGAGCCCAAACCATACCACCGGCGAGATCTAGCGATTTAATGAAGTTCACTTTCTTTTTGATAATTTCAACATCATCGAAGGACACCCACTGGTTGCCCTTGTATGCGTATGGACCCATACGCTGGTAAGGATCCTTGACAACCTTCCATCCGTTATATCTGATGCGGTCGCAAATCTAAAACGAGAAACATGATATTAAAACTTTCTTGACTGTCTTTTGATTGGTCGATTAGTGATTAATGATTATTATATGAACGGTTTGGTACCTCATAATAAGACAAGAAGCCTTTAGCTCTAGTATACTCTCCTGCTTCGCCTCCACTTGAAGCTGGAGCGTTCAAGCCAGTATCCTCATTTCCCAAGCTAAGAGTCTGTGGTGAATCTTCTTCAGCGCCCAAAGTGAACGTCTGTCCGTACATTGGCATACCCATTATCAGCTTATTCGCCGGGGCTCCCTTTTGCATCCAGTAATGAATTGTGTAGTTCTGTAATCAAATGGAATATTTTTATTAGAATAAGATTTATTGTACCCTGATCGTGAACAAGAAATCGGGAGAAGTTTGTTTTTCCTATCTAAAATTTTTGGCTTCATCCAGGATTACTTTGGAGTTCTGGACTGGACTCATTGTCAAGTTGAGGTGCTTAAATTGATTAATTAAAGTTTCAATATACTATTTCTGAAAATCAAATGATGCTGTTTAGAAAAATAGTCAAGTCCGTACCGCATTGAAGTAAGTGGTGCCGTCTTCAGGGTGGTAGTACAGCGGTGCAACATGGCCAGTCCTCTTGTCCCACTGGCCGTGGTAGTCGTACGTCATGACGGCGATCCAGTCGAGGTGACGAGCTAGCACTGGCACGTCATACCCAGCGTCTATGACCTTCTTGTTAGGGGACACGGCCGCTGAGAGAAGCAGGCCCTTTGGTTTGAATTTAGCAGATAACTCCAGGACGAGGTCGGCGAAACCTTCCTTGTCCGAATCAGGACCCTTTGAGCAATCAACCTGAGAACAATATTATAGAAAATATAAGTACGAAGGTAATCTCTAATATCGTCTTGACCCATCATTCGTCCAATAATTCTTTAATGTCAGACAATTTGTTTCATGCATACAATGCACTTACCGTAATAACTGTATCATTATTATTATTAGCTAATGGCACAGCTAATGGTCTATGTTTGTTTTTTTTTACTTTAAGTTGCTCACGATATTAAATGTACAGGAAAGGTTAGCGGATGTTGCTTTCTTTAATAGAAAGCAAACAAGTGAACTCAACAAAACAAGATAGAACATGTGTGTCTGTCTATGTACTTAAACATATAGAAACATTTCAAAAGATTTTTTTAGAAATTTCTCACCTGCCAGCACTTAGGATATTCCCAGTCGAGGTCTAAACCATCGAATCCATATTTCTCGAGGAATGACGCTACGTGTGAGACGAATCGGGCACGCGCCGCCGGGTCGTTGACCAGCTTCGAGTACTTGTCGCCTGCTGAGTCATTCCAGCCACCGATAGCTAGAGATACCTTGATGCCATAGCGTTTGTATTCTACGATCTTTTCATAGAATCCTGAAAATAATCAAATTATTAACAATGATATTGAAACAGCTTCTAATATAACTTTTGACGTCGAAGGAATAAGACTTACTGTTATCGTAGTCCGACCAGGAGTCATGAGCCATAATGAGACCATCATCTCCAAGAACAGCAAATCCATAGACGATGTGGGTGCAAAGACTCGGATCAATATCCTCTGGGCTATATTTGCCGATACCAGGACGGTACCATGACCAGTTCGTGTAGTAACACACTAGTTTATAGCGAGCTGGAAAATAATTTACGACATTTTAAAGTGTTTTCTTATTAAAAAAGTGCTGTGCAGTTAAATTACTTTATTATCAACAATCTTTGGTATTATTATCAGGTACAAAACCTACAGTTTAGAAGAGCAGGCCTGGAGCTTATGTCTGGTTGTGTGATACTAGATGAAGAAACCATTGGCCTATTTGGTGCTCCGTGAGAATGATCTTGGCCATGGTTATGTCCGTGGTCATGTGTATGATCATGTGGATGTTCATGGTCATCACCATGGTCGTGCTCCGGCATCACATCCATTTGAACTGGGCGGGATGTAGTCGTCGTGGTCGAAGTGGTGGTGGTAGGGCTGCCCTTGCGTTTGCATTTAGCGTTCTTGGGCCAGTCGCAGATTTGTCTCTCCTGTAAAGTTAAATAATGAACTGTTTAGATCTTTATTGCTAATCAAATCATACGGGCTATTCATTATGACGATATGATTGTCATTACCTGATTCCAGTGTAATCCAGCACTGCAGGCAAATTCTTCGAATTTTCCAAACAAACAATGTAGGTATCTCGTGCAGTCTGTAGGCAGTTGAGCATATGCGCCACTTTCACAGTACTCTGGAAGAGTTGAAACCATAATGGATAATTTCGAAGAATTTATTTGATTGGTTTAAGTGGAAAGTTGAAAGACTGTTGCGGTACGCGTAGACAACAACTTACTTGGTGGTACTTCATTGAGCTGCTGCATCACGGTCGACTGGGAGTTGGTAGAGTCCATTACGGGAGTAACGCTCTGTCGCTTGTCGGTACAAGAAGAGGCGGAGGGGAAGTCGCACTGGCTGTGGTCGGGACGCCACGCCAGGCCGGGAGCACAGCTCTGAGCTATCAGGAGGTCGTTCACGCACACGTAGAACTTCTCGCATTTAGGATGGGCGTGGTATGTGCCAGTGTTGCAACCCTGGAGTATAATCAAAGTAAGAACATAATTTTTGGTCTATTAAGAGAAATTAAAACTGATGCCATCAGTAGTCATATAACAAGAAGACCCAACAAAAATGATCGAATGATTTCATTAACAGTGTATTAGCAGAAGATGTCGTTTCGCTGATCAGCAGAGCTATTGCGTATCTCTGTTGACAGTTCATAGTTACGAGTTTTGATATATACAATGACAGTTCTGTACATAGCGTCAGTTGAAACCAACAAGAACGGTCACTGTATATCAAAACTCGCCAAGTGATCATCACTATGAACTGTTAACAGAGATACGCAATAGCCTGCTGGTCAGTAACATTTAAGGAAGCTTAAACCCATTGCTCTTCATAAGTTATTGTAATAACTACCTTGCCAGGCACTTGCGGTTCATCAACAACTGGTCTCTTTGTTGTAGAGGACGTGGGTCTCATCGGTCTTCTAGATGTGGTCGTGGGACGTCTGGTGGTCGTCGTAGTGGTCGTGGGACGTCTAGTGGTCGTCGTAGTGGTCGTGGGACGTCTGGTGGTCGTCGTAGTGGTCGTGGTGGTAGAGGTGGTAGTCTGCGCCATCGGATTCTTGGACGGTGCACCCGCTGTTGGAACAAGTGTACTTATATTATAAAAAGGTTTGAAAGTAGAAAACGTGATGAGGTACTGTAGGTTTCTTAATCACCATGAGTTCGAACCCAAGGCACGCACCTCTGAATTTTCGGATTCATGTGCGTATTGTATAATTATCACTTGCTCCGGTGAAGGGAAACATCGTGAGGAAACCAGCATGCCTGAGAGATATCTCTCCACGGCATGTAAAAGCCAAGTCAGAGGCCCATGGGCGGCCTAACAGCTCTGACACCAGGTTAGGCACTAACCACACGATAAAGAAAGAATCACCATTTTACTATAATAATCTTTCAAAAGTCGAGTTACAGTCAGGATTTCCACTGCAATGCTATTTTTCGAAGTCAACTTGTGGATGACTTACGGATTCATCTGGACCTATGTTGGATTTTACGGTATTTAGCTGATTTTTACTTTCTGTGTACCCGAATAAATTTAGAAAATACGTTTTTAGTGTTACCTTCACACATAGCAAACTCGACCCAGTCACATCGTCTCGTGCGCCTGTCCCAGTGCAGGCCGGGCGGACACATCTGCTTGCGCCAACGCCCTCCGACACAAAGCATGTATGAGTCGCAAGTCGCCGCGGGTGCATGCATGTCGTTGCCGCCGCATGATGAGTCTTCAGATGGAGAACCAGATGCAGGAGCTGTTGGGAAATGTTTCATTATAATTTCCTGATTACTGCTCATCCTTGGGATAAACGGCAATTGCTTTTCAATGTAGGTTGGTTCAAGTTCGGGTTGGTACCGATGGTTTAAGTTGAGAAGAACATTGAGGAAAATACGTACAAAGTAGGGCTTAAGAATAACTGATTATAAGGAGTATGTGATAACTTACCTTTTGTAGTTGTCGTTGTTGTTGTTGTTGTGGTAGGCCTGGTTGGTCGTGTCGGTTTAGGAGCAGCCGTCGTAGATTTTGGTACTATAACAAATGCATTTCAATTTGTACTATTTGCTTTAAGTTTAAATAAGATTATCTATACTAATATTATACAGAGGTAAAATTGTAAGTTGTAAGTTTGTATGTAGGGGGTAATCTCTGGATCTACTGAACCGATTGTGAATATTCTTTCACTAATAGGAAGCTACATTATCCTCGAGTGCTATAGGCTATATTTACAACGTGCCCGTAGAATAATTTCCGACCAAAACGCGAGCGAAGCTGCGGGCTAGTATAAAATAATCACATAAGATGTTTTTCGACTTCTTGTCAGTATTTTTTTTAGGCACAATTCACGACTGTGCTGTTAAAATCATCAATTCCAGGGCTAAATACTTTTATCATGTACTTACTAGCACTTCGCCCGCGACTTCGTTCGCGAAAATTATATGATAGCTCGACTAATTGGCATGATATAAATATAATGTATAGCCTACGTTACTTCCTGATAATTTAGCTTTTTATTTGTGAAAAAATTGTTAATATCTGTCCAGTGGTTTCGGAGCTTATTCGGTACAAACAAACAAAAAAATCTTTCCTCTTTAAAATATTAGTATAAATAGTATAGATGTAGGTGTGGCTGGCATGTACTCGTAGGTAATATAAATGTATTCACCTTCGCACTTGGCGTACTTGGGCCAGTCGCAGTGCTTCTGGTTGTTGCTCCAGTGCAGTCCGGGGGCGCAGTGCTGCATGTGCCACACGTTGCCGTCACAGTGTAGGTACGCGTTGCAGTCGCCGGGGACTGAGTTGTATTGTTCGCTAGAACATGACTCACCGTCTGCAGGACCGTCTACTGAGTCTGTGGGAAATGGGAATTAAAAGATGGAAAACTCTTGATTGCATTTCAAATATAGACTAACTAACCTAACATCAATGTTTTTTTTAAGTCTAGAGAAAATAATAAGAAGGGGAACTTCTTGCCTTCAGAGACTGACGTTATTTAAAAGGTTATGTTAAAAAAAAATAGACTTCTATTCGTTTTTCCCTTGTGTCAACACGAGTTCAAGGCAATAGCTTAATCATATCTTTAAATACCTCTGTCAGATTAGTAACTGGTACAGTCAGCATCAGAAGTAGACTAACACTACTCAAAGTTACAAAGCAGTTTTTTTAATAAAAAATTGTTAGATATTACTCGTTACCAACAAGGTATTGAAGAGTAAGGAATATTTTAAAGAATAATCTTCTGAAAGACTAAAAATGATAGCTGGAGTCCTGTACATCAAATAATTAAAATTCCGAATTTTTAAGCTACTTCTGTTGCTGACCGTACATATGTATAAATAGACATCTGATTTTGTTATAAATTGGTATTGGATATAATAATACTGATGATATAATTACCAGATTGGACCGGTACGGTGGTGGGTTTTGTGGTTGGTCGCCATGTCGTGGTAGTAGTTGTAGTGCTTGTGGGGCGTCTGGTGGTGGTGGTGGTCGTGGTCGGTCGCGGCGGAGGACGTGACGCTATCGGAGCTAGTGTCGAAGTTGCTGTGCTTGCTTCGCTACTTGATGTTTCTAGATGAAGAATTGACACTGTAGTATCCCATTTGTCTAAGACTATAAAGTATTATCGAAATTTGTAACAAAATATGTTATTTCCAGTAAAATGCCACAGCAGTAGCCCAGATGATTAGCAGCAACGAATCGAAGTGACAAGCAGTGACTTCGAGCTTGATTTATTGAGTCTGGTAGCACTAGAAATCCATCCCATCCAGCGGCCATGAAATCTAGAAGTCGTAATACATTACCAGTGCACTTGGCGAAGCTCGGCCAGTCGCAGCGGTTGACGTTGGCGGCCCAGTGCAGGCCGGGCGCGCAGTGGTGCTTGCGCCACGCGCCGCCCTCGCACTGCAGGTAGCCCTCGCAGTCGCCTGGGGCGGAGTGGTAGTCGCCTGCGTTGCATGATTGGCCTTCTATGCTGCCTGTTATGGGTAAATTATCTATTGATACATTATCTTCATTATATCAATCAAATCTAAGGATTCTCTGCAGTAACAGTGACCAGGGGGTCTGGGGCCTAAAATGGCCACTTTATCGGAATCATAATACGAATCACGTTAAAAACTTAAAACTCTTAAAATGGACTTCTTGGTCATAACCATAAAACCTTTTTAAGAATTTTAAGTTTTTAACGTGATTCATAATATGATTCTGATAAAGCTTCCATTTTAGGCCCTCAGTACTGATCTAGAAGTCTGGGCTCGGGTAGGTTTCTAAATCTTTTGCCTTATCCTTTGTGGCTAATTATGAGCGTACTACCCCGTGTAGTCCAACCAAGGGTGGAATTTGGCTTCCTCGCATGTATCTTTTTGTTGATTTAGTAGGTGCCAGATTTATTTTCGGTTATAGTTACGACAAATTGTCTACTAAATTGGTCGGCTAGTTTTCTGAAATCACGCGTATCATTCATTCACTTACCGGAATCAGCTGGAGGTTTCTTAGTGGTAGTAGGTCGTTTCGTAGTGGTAGGACGTTTGGTGGTAGTAGAAGTAGTAGTGGTCATGGGAGTGGTTGCTGCAGGCCACCATGTCTGAGTGGTGCTCTGCGTTGTTGATGGGTTCCAGCTTGGCCACGTCGTCGATGTCTGGTCGTGGTGGTGATGGTCGTGGCTGCCACCTCCGATAGAACCTGGAGTGAGAAAGTTCATGAGTAAACTTCACAATTTTCTAATTATTAGAGAATTGTGACGTTGACGGTACTTTAATGAATGTGAATTCTGCGAGAAGAAAATTTGACACCGGAAAGAATAAAAGCAGAATTGTATGTATGTATGAATTGTATATATAATGCATTAATTGAACTGGGACGGAATAAGCATCATGGCGCTCTTTTTACAAGAATGCAACATATTTTGTATAACCTTAAAAAGTTACTTGCTGCAAGTTAGCGTACAGAAAGTCGTATAACTTTTGAAGAGGTTCTCCTCCAACAAACTGGTATAATTTAAGAATGCATATTGCATTTGGGATTCGAACTCACCATCAGACTCAGCAGGGGTAGTAGTAGGTGGTGACGGTGTGACGGGTTCAGGCGGTTTTTCACAAGCTGTAGTCGGTGGCGAGGGTACTTCTCTGCCCAGGGCTCGGCCGGCAGCACGCAGGAGGGGCGATGGTTCCGCGCAGCAACGGTTGCTGAAGTCGTCCAGGTCTATCGCCCAGGCTGTGACACCGCCCATGCCTTGACGTAACGCCCATTCCACCTGCACACAGTGTATGTATATTGAGTTCCAGGACTAGCTATACTTATAAAGGGTGTAACAAGACCCATAACGAAGCCGAAAAGCACTTGTTCTCCCCGTCATTGCGATATTTTTTTTGTTCAAGACCATTCCTGTGAGTTACCGAGATATTGGGGGTCAAAGTTCCCGCTTTTTCACAAGTTTTTTTTAATTTAAATGTTTTTAACGTAAGATTTTTGCTTTAAACACCTCCACGACCCCCGTATTATTCAATCCATCCAACAGCACAATGTTTTGATTGCGTCACATTGAGTCCTACCGTAAAATGTGATTTTTCACCCCAAAAAAAAAGTCGTTTCCCAGCAAAAAATTTTGCGTAAAGTTACTTAGTTTGATGTACAGAATACTTGGTTGACGGCTTCGTGAAGGGTCCTGTTACACCCTGTATCTTCTTATGATCTTATGATGAAAAACTTAAGGTTTATAATCTAAAATAATATTATTGTTGGCTATTTGGTTGTGGACGCAACAGTACCCAGCATGTTTTTTCAAACACGCACCATAAAGTAACTGTATATTAATAATTAATAACTAACTTAGTCAAATGTAACAATTGGTCATGATGACTACACGGTACTTATATGATGTGTCATGCCAAGTAATTTACAACCAATAACAGACATTGAAGGCGACCTAAATTAAGTTCAAGCTGCGGTTTGAGATTTCAATTGAATTGCATTGCATTGAAGCAAGTAATTAACTCATGGAAGCAGCAAAAAAAAGAATGTACACAAACCTTTTCAGTGATTGATTTGGGGTCATCGTATCCGACCCACTGATTGTCGGAGTACGTGTAAGGTCCTGCATTGTCCTGTCTGCCTGTCTTCCACCTTAAGTTCTTCACTGTAATACAAATACGATTGTTATAATTTTTGATCGAGGCCAGAAAATAACTTTAGTGGCTACCTGAGAATAGTAGGATCGTGACATCAATATAAAAAAAATACTGTGTTTGAAATATCAAATGATATGCTACCAACCTCTGTAGCAAATTTCATAGTAAGCCAACATTCCAGGTTGCTTGGTAAACTCTCCTGACTCGCCCGGGCCGGCGGCAGAAGATCCAGGGCCCTTAGCTCCGTCAACGTCAGCTAATCTGTACGACTGACCGTAGAACGACAAACCAAGGAGAAGTTTCTTTGGATCTGCTCCACCGCTTATTAAGGCTTTGACTGCGTATTCCTGAAGAACAATTTGAAGTTTAGAGACAGTTCTGATCACTCAGATCAAATAATTAAAAGCGTTTATAAAAAATCTTTACTTACGATTGAGTAATAAGCTAAAGTGTCTCTAGCTGATGGTACTAGGGGAGTATGGTGCCCAGTGGCCTTCTCCCATCCACCATGGTAGTCGTAAGTCATTGTGCTAAGGAAATCAGCCGCCTTCGATAGAACTGGTAAATCGTATGCAGACTCGATCACTTCTTTGTAACCAGAGAGAGCGATACCGAGCTCCATGTTGGCTCCGTGTAAAGCTTTAGATAATTCCTGCAAAGAAGAAAACAATTATCATTAATTTATTTAGCGATATATTCTTTCATAAAGTTTATGAAATGTATTAATAAGTTACCTGAACGAATTTAGCGAAATTAGCTTTATCAGAAACAGCACCCTTTTTGCAATTACTTTGCCAACAGACTGGGTAGTTCCAATCCAAATGGAGTCCCTTGAAGTTGTGCATGCGCAAGAATGGAATCAATTTCTCTATGAACTTGCTACGATTTGCCTCAGATGACACCATTCGGGAATATTTGTCGCCAGCGGAGTCCGTCCAACCTCCTAAACCTAGGATGACTTTGACGTCTTTTAAAGATGTAACTCGCTCATATAGATCTGGAAAAGAGGTAAAGAATTATTTACTTTTTAGACTGAGTCATATTGAGTCGGTGCACATTTTCAGATCAGCTATTTCAGTTTCTAAAAATTCTAATTTTCATTATAAATACTTACTGTTGGTAACATCAGCCCAAGGATCGAATTCCTTTACAATGAGTTCGTCAGGAGAGAGTGATGCGTAGGCGTACACCACATGGGTGCAAAGCCGAGTGTCGATGTTTTCTGGAACGAACTTCCCGTCTCCGCGACGATAGAACGCCCAGCTCGTCATGTAGCATACCACGAGTTTGTCACTTTGTTTACCTACAAAATAAAATTAATTTGAGAATGTAGTCTTTGGCTTATGTTTGAAATAAGAATTGAAAATTATTTTAAGTTTAACTTACTCTTTTTGGTATCCAATTCTGCAATTAAACGCTCTGGGTCTTTGTTTGCAGACATATCTTTGGTAGGGTCATTCCACTGAAAAATAATAATGTTGAAATTAATGAAGTTCACTTTTTCCAAAATATACTTCTACAAGCTGAAATGACCAGCAGTTACCTCAAAATCATTTTCATATGCTTGGGATAAGAACCGAGCTGCATCCTCAACGCTGATTCGAAGGCTTTGTCCAGGCATGCATTTGGCAACGTCTTGGTGACTGTTGAAGGAACATAATATTTAGACAAATCTTGCTATTTAGCTCATATATCGTTGTTGTGTACGGAATGTACATTATTAAATTATATTAATCTAGCTTCATCTTACCCGCAGAAACCAGTAGAAGGATCGTAAAGTCGTTCGTCTTCGCAAGACATCCTGTAACTGATGCCTCCAGTACAGAAGTGGAAGTGTGCGCAAGAGTCTTCGTCAGACGCTAAATATGCGTTCTCAGATTCACAAGATCCTAATTTCAACGAGGACTGGTCTGTTAAGACCGCTTCACCTGTACGAAAAGAATGTGGTTTGTGAATTTTAACTTGATCGAAGTTATTATATGATTTATTTATTTGAAGTGTAGTATTACCGTTCAGTGTGGTTGAAATGGCGCTTAACATTGGGAATGGTTGACCGCACAGTCCTCTGAAGTCGTCCATGTCGATGGATGACGCTGCAGCTCCGGCTAAACCCGTGGTTACTACGAACTTCATCTGTTTAATACAGACATCGAAAATTAATATCTACCTATTCAACATTGCATGTGGCCATGTGCTCCACATATTTACAACATTGGTTACCTACTTGTTGCTATTAACAATATTAAAATCGATTATCCCAAAACTTTTTGGAGATCTAAGTTTAGCAATAAATCAACGAAAGCTTAGTTTACGATGTAAAGTTAGCGGTTGAACTTCTAAATCATGTACCTTTTCTAGGACAGTTGCCGGGGTATCGAAGGTGATCCACTGGTTGTCGAAAACAGCGTAAGTGTTGCCACCGTTATCAGTGCCACTTGGTCCTTTACCTTCACGTTCGGCCATACAAATCTGTAAATAGAAAATCATTTAGAAACACCTAATATTGACTCAGAGCGATACTCAACACAAGAGTGTTACCCAAAATTCTATACACGACAATTCGCATGTAGTTTTTTTATACTATTAAGTATAAAAAAAAACTCTGACAGATTGCCAAAAAATTGCCTTTTAAGGTTTTAGGATTTTTTAAGGATTTTAAAATTACGACGATTACTAGAAATCACTTAGCTTGTTTGTTAAAGAAATACTTACTTCGAAGTAAGCCATAAGTCCTTTGGTTTGTGTATAAGGTCCTTCGTCACCCCATCCACTGACAGCAGCACCAGGCGCGGGCAGCGTCGACGGCGCAAGTGTGTAAGTGCGACCGAAGAACGGAACGCCAAGCACTAACTTCTCAGCGTTCATGCCATGGCGCAGGATGAATTTCACCATGAATTCCTGTGGAAATATGAGTATTGTAATGAGTGTTTATGTAAATCAGAACATTCAGGTTTTTTAAACAGGTAAGCAGAGGCAGGCAGGGGGTTTTTCAGGTATAAAAAGCCAGCAGATTTGACGAGTTTCGACATCAATATGGCCTATTGAAACTTCAATTTTCGTGATTCAATATCACAGCATACAAAACAACTAAGTAATGTACAGATTTTAAATCGGTCATTGAAGGCGGTTAACTTCCTAAAAATGAAGTCATAAGCAATTGAAGTATACCATAATTCAATGACGAAAGTGAGGTACCTAAGTTTATAAAAACCTGCATAATGCATAAGACTATCAATACCGAAATTCTTAAAATATTAAACAAATATACCGACTCTGCAGCATAAACTCAAGCCTTTTTCCGATGGAACCACCTGCTACGATTCCACTCGTCTGCATCTTCCACATCCATGCACGCACCCCGCTCTATAGTACCTACAATATTACTTACAATATTATCATATCGCTGGTCGCGAGCGGCTGCTCCAGGGTCTTTGTGCAGCGGACTGTGCTGCACAGCCTTCGACGGAGCTTCCTCTTGCTTCGCGTGAGTCATGTCCCACGCCTGCAAGATTGTGTAGTCGGTGGCTCCACTCACTGCGCTCAGGTCGTAACCGTCCTCTATTTGATACCTGATAATTATGAGGAGTTTTTGTTTAAAATTTTATTTTGTTAGTAAAATAGTTTTTTACTTAGTATCAAATAATTAGTATTATGATTTTTTGTTTTTGAAGGGGTTTCTCTTTTTTCTGTTTTTTTTTTTTTTTTTACCGATGGGAAATCATCAAATAACCCCTCCCGCTCTGGGCTGAGCAGGAGGGGGTGTCAGACTTTTACTGACTAAAACCCATCCATGTTCCTTCCTTTGCCCTTTGTGTTCCAGGGCCGCGGTATCTCTTTCGAACAGTCCCGCAACCCTGGCAGGCGTCGGCCCTTGCGGACCCCTTCCTGTTTGCTGACTCTCTTTGAGGCGCGCGTGGAACACGAACGCGCCGTCGACACGGCCTGTCGTCATAAGACGGACGGACGGCGAGCTAGCCCATAGCTCACCGTCCACAGGCCCGCCACACTACGGTACCTACGGATTGTTTCGTTTTTTTGCTTTCATTATTTTTTGATCGTATAGCTCTTTTAGTAGGAGGGTGTTACCTAAACGGAGGTAGAATGGTTGAGAGTAGGAATCCATAAGAAGAAAACTTCTCTCGGAGCTCGTAGAGCAGGGCTGTCAACAGTTCTTTTTCCTTTTCATCTTCACCTGAAAAATTTTCATCAGCATTAATACTTGTTCCTTGCTCTAAAGCGGCACAAATGTCATCAATGTATTGATAAGTGTCTCTACCTGGGTATACCCAGTGAAGATCCAATCCATCGAAGTCGTGGTCTCTCATGAAGTTGACAGCGCTTTCTATGAACATGCTTCGTCGAGCTGGTTCTTGTACCATTTCACTGAACAGGCGATCTGTGCCTTCACCACCCACACTGATCATCACTTTCAAGCCTTGAAGACGACGTTTCAGGCCAGTCGCTATGCGGTAACCACCTGTGAATATACCAAAATGTCTTTAATTGTTCTGAATTTTAATTTCAAAACGGTGGTAGTGTTCTAGTATGTCTGTTTCAAACATTCGATATTTTCAGCTAAAAAAATGCAAGGCTGATATTTTTCCGTTTTCTGCTACTGTTCTTACCTTTAACGATATCATAATCCTCATTGTTGGGAATAACAGAGTAAGTATGGGGGTGCATGGTGGCGAACGCGTAATGTAGATGTGTGCAGGAGTTGGGCACTAATCCCGCGGTGAAAGCTAGCGGAGGGGCCCTGTAGGCCGCCCATGACTCCATGTAGCAGACCACCAAGCGACGCGCCGTGGGACCAGCCACCGTCTGCTGCATCGCTGGACAAACACAAGAATAACATAAATATAGAGAAACTTGCAGTAAGTGCAAATTGAAATGAGTCATGAAACTGCCTGCTTTACCTTGTAAGTTCGCATTTCCTAGCTGTAATCTCTCATCGCTGCGAGTGCTACTGCCAAGAAAATGGGATCAGGTTTAGTTATACTTCAACAATTATTATTTGAATAAATTATGCGTACGTATTTAGTATGTCCTTACTTATTAAGATAGCCAGCAGCGCCGTAATATTTCCATGCTCCCAAATTCTCTTCATCCAAAATTACATCAGGATCCTGAGAGAGGCAATTTTAATTTTTAATTAGAAAATAATTTCGTACCTTGTATTCCTATTCTTGATTGCACACAAAAAAATATACATTAATTTTACCTCTAATAATTTAAATGATGATTCTGGTTCTATCAATGAGATCGGTCGTTTTTCCACAGCGTCACGTAGTGGCAGTCTCTCATCTCCTTCATCACGAACACTCCTACAATGCAATACGTGGAATCAATTCTGATACTTTGGAAGTGCATAATTAAACACCGTTCTTAAAGTATTTTTATTCTATTTACCTTAACGGTATACTTTCGACGGAGGCACGTATCGGTGCAGCTATGGGATCGTGCTGCGGGACCGTTTCGACGGCGCTTCGTGCGAACGTGAAGTCCGCACGAGGAGACGCTAATGCGTATGCGCATAGCGCTAACGCTAAGGCGCACTGTAAATAAATCACATGTTAAAATCAGTTCAAATTACAAAACAAGAAAAGGACGAATGAGGTCTTTTGTTTATTAGCATCGATATATTAGCACTTTGGGTTTCGTGTTTCGTCTGTTTCCTTAATTTTTATTCTCAACAAGAGGCAGCTATCGTGTTTCGCATTAAATTCATGGAATAGACGGCTTCGAGGCTATCGACCTTTGTCATAAAAAAGTTTGTTGACATTCATAACAATAGAAATGGTATATCAATTATCTGGCGACATTTAAATTAGAGCCTATGGCATTATATCGATGCCTTGTATCCTAAAAGGGAATACCGTTAAGTGAGATTATAAAAAGTGCTTACAAAAAGTTTACCTACTCTGCTAACAATGTCTTTGTGGTTTGTGAATCAGTTGATGGCTTACAAAGGAACCATTAATAAAGATTGAATGGTTTTTCTATGTGCGGCGCCCGAACTGAAAATATGTGAAGTGTAGGCGGTAGCGGTCAGCGACCTTCCGATCATGTATAGCACCGCGTCTTTGCGTAATTTACATAACTTGACAGACTCAAGAATTAAGATCAACACTTGAGACTGGTTCACCAAAGTTTCTGTTTATTCTCAATTTATTGTGGTGACGATGTCAATGGCCGCAACTTGTTTAGATGACTATCGGATTATTTGTCGTAAAATATAACGTTTTGACATAAAATTAAATAAATAGGTGCAGTTATTTTAAATCCAATACTAAAACATTGTAAATAATACCTATTCATCAGATATAAAATGATTAGGACAGCAACGAAATCAAACCTTGTATATAAAACTAAACCTACACCTTATACTTTCTTATAATGCGAGATATTTTCAAAGCAGATAAGTACCAACACTTTGGAAATATCATGAAAGATCGCGATATATTCAGATAAAACGAATATTCTCTAACGAAACCGTCATTGGAAACGCCTACTCGAAGCCTGCACGTAAAATATTCGACAACAGAACATGCAGGGAAATCCTGCGCAGTTTGCGTTGTTTTCCACTCTAAAAGCTGTAGGAAAACCGTTACTATTTCGCTTCCAAAAAGGACATAATACTTTAAGATTGTCTACTCTACAAAGCACCGGTAATTCTCTAAATCCTGCCTAACTCGTATTATTATTAAACAGGTCATTTTTCACCACCGGAATAGCTGATTATCTAATGCTTTTGTGATGTATTTTGGGAGTGGAGAATCGATCTAATAAATTACTAATAAACGATCTCTAGTACATTGACTTGGGTCGTTCGGAAAACAACACAATTTGCATACAGGCATCAGAGGCAGGTAGCGGCTCGGCTACCCGCGGGGTCATCGTCATCATCCCAACCAGTCCAAGGTGTTTTCGCGTGACATTTCGCCGACGATTAGGACTCGAGCTTTTATTTTTAAATGTTTTTGAACTCGATATTTGGGATAACTTAAGTTTGATTATAAATCCTACCAGCCGTGTTATTGTCCCAATCCTCAGCTCATTAACTTTACGGTCAAGAAATGTGCATTCAATTTGCATTTACAGCCCGACCTTATGCAAAACGCTCTCAATAAATAATCTAGATTAGCTTTTTGTCAAAATGGAACAAGAATTATTTTTACGACTTGTTGCCTGGTTGTAAAGGTCTATTAAAGTTCAATGATGTGATATTAGAATAAATAATAAATCCCCCTAGAATCTTGATGATTAAAAAAATATAAATGTTCTAGGAAACTGGAGTGATACGACTTGACATTGTGTTGATATGAAGGCCACAGGAGCGACGCACGAGCATGCGTCCCCGTGCGTGCATTGCATACTATCATATAAAATAGTGACGACTATAATATGGTAATATTTTTCTTTAAAGTATGTACCTGTGGCACGTGAAGACACGGTCATTATCTTCATTTTTGCTAGCTGCTTAATAAAATAGACTTAATAGCCACCTTCGATAGCAATTTACTCTCGGTATGCAGTTGGAGACAATGGCGTACAATCTTGAGCTTTTGTTTACAAGGGCTTTAAGAGTAGGACCTATAGGGTCCATCTAAAGTAAGTAGTCCTACTGCAAATTCGAAAAAAACTTAAGAGGTAATGCAACGTTATACTTATTACAGGTGATGCGATATTAAATCCTGAGATTCCTAAAGCTATACGATACGGTACTTGAACCCAACGTTAGTTTCATAGAACCCATAAATGGTAGGAGCTAATTGACATGTATTGATGTAGGCTGTACTCCACAATGGTTCATACTTTTTGCGCCTTAGGTTTCGGAAAATATTAGCAAAATAAGGCTCTTACCTCTTATGTTTATGATAAACATTTCACTTTTGCCTTTTGCCTTCTTATGCTGCTTATTAGCAAGTACCGTCCATATAAACAATGGTCAATTAATGCCAATGAGTCACGATGAGGATATAAAGCCTGTACAACGATGTCACTTCTTCAAACTTAACATGAAATTAGTCATTGCTTTAAGAACGCTTTCAAACCAAACCACAGTTAGCCGAGCTTTGTCAATAACACGCGTTTGTTATTTGCCTACGTTCTCGTGTTTTAGTCGTGGGTACTTGCTAACTAACTAAATGTTGTTTTGATGATATTTCAAGAGTCTTCTCGTAATCTCTCTCAATATCGGTGAGTACCGCTATCTCTTCCAAAAAGATTCTCAATCAAATTAACACTTGACCAAACATCAATAGGTCGTTACATGGTACAGTATTGCCGGTCTAGTCAGAACTTTTTGTAAATCTTATCGAATAATGATTTGGGATTTACTGTACATCATCGAAGTACCAATAATTCTTGTTTAAGTAAACGGTAACTTTTTAATTTAATAAAAAAATATATCGCTTTAAACATTAATTCAAATTGCAAAGATCATTATCAATTCAGGTAAATAAACAACAAAATGAAGTAGAGCATTTTTTGTGCAAAGGTACAGAAATACAAAGCTGAACCGGTTTCATACTAAGTACTGCCCTGGTTTATCCTGATCCCGACCTTGCTCCCGACCACGTGTGCCCCACTGCCTCATATCAAGCAGGTGCTGCAGTTAACTTTCTCATATGACTTTATATATAAGGAGGTATTCATGTCGTGCATAAGAAATGAGCCAAGGAGACACTTACTTATTTCACCGAAGCAAATTTTGGGACCGTATTCAAATAATGTATTAACAGTTAAGTATTAGGTATACGCCAGGCACCTGTATCTGTTTCGTACGTATCTCTACTGTTTTAGGAGTATCTAAATTCGGTTTCTTTTCTCGAATTTATTTTTTTGTTAATATAAGAGTTCATTTAACTTGACCCATAAATAATAATTGCTTTTCCTATTAACTTAAATGTGGTGTTGATCATTGTGATTTATACTAACTAATGCTTAATTTTATCACATGTTGAAATCATATAATTTTTTGATGGAATATGTTTTGGAGGAAATTATAATTTATGTCCGTTCGGGTACAAGTTTAGACATTAAAACGTAATGAGAGAAATTTAATGAAATACGAATATAAGAGAACTTTAGAACTTTCAAGAAAATAAAGTGAAACGCGAAAAGAAAACACTTACCCTTATTGTGAAGTTAAGCCCCATGCCGGGGAGCTTTCAGCGGTATTTTGAACTTCTATCTGAAAAACACAAGAATCTAATTGTACCTTCTGTTTGTAAAGTTACCGGCATTTTCCGTATGCACTTTAAATGCCATAGTGTATTTTTATTGCTTTGGAGGTTTTTAAAATGGACGAAATCATAATGCAATTCGAAATTATTTTATAAACGTACCTATTTTGTGTTATCCTGTGTAAATACAATAGGGTATAAATAAAACACTACCCCCGTGTTGAGAAGCTGCGCGTGCGCGGGTCTGGTGCGACTGAGCGGGCGGCGCGCGCGTCACCTAGTGTTAAATACCCCGGTGTCATCGAGCCGAGCTTCGCGTCGCACCCACGTTTGTGCACAACAATTAGAGATGTTAGGGACATGTTCCACTTCTGTCGAAGAGGAAACAAACTCAAATGGAAAAAAAAACCTCAGTACGTTTTCAGCTCTATCAGTAGCTCTATAGGGCACGAAGCAAGAAACAAGGCACTATCGAAGGACCAACGGTTTAATGGCTGGAGTACAAGAAAGTTCAAGTGCCTTTGAAGTACTCCATAAATTAATTTCAGACACATCATACTACTTTTACTACCGTTTTAACAGACCCATACTGCACCGGTGTGTTTGCACAATTGTATCCTCCGCCAGTAACTCATGGTTACCCTAAGATGAGGCAAAATTTTATTATTTTAAACTACTGGTTAATTTACAAGCTTTTTTTATTTCCCAAAGCGATTTGAAAAGCTCTTTATTAATAAAAGTACCACTTGACTGTCAAAGCTTTTACAGTCTTTTTTTTCTTTCGTTATTGCTGAGAGCTTTGCAGAGTTTTTTTATGTTTAAGTTAGCGTGTAAAGTAATTAGGTCGTTTTATCCAAGAACTGTTTTCTTACGGAAGCTTTGTGAGAACTACGAGTACGAGCTACCTTATAAAAATGTTATCAAGGAAGAAAACTATTTCAATATTTCATTGATGGAGCATTAAATATTTAAACAATCGGGTCCTGTGCTTATTACGGGTAGGGAATTGTTCAGTCAGTCATGAGGAGCCGTGGCTAAACAATTACAGCCGCTCGGGCCGATCTTTAGGTTAAGCCGCGCTTGCCTAGGTTGGTCCATGGATGGGTGACCTTCTATTACATACCGAGATTCCTCCGTGTCTCGGAAATTACGTTAAGCCGTTGTTGATCCCGGCGGTCAATCTTTGATAGTCGTTTAGTAGTCAGTGGTCCGAAAGTCTGACAACCGCTCTTACCAAGGGGTATCGAGGTGGAGGTCAGATAGGCAGTCGCGCTATCTAAAATACTGGTGTTCAACTGCATTCGGTTAGACTGGAAGCCGACCACAACATAGATGGGAAAAGGCTAGGCAGATGTGTGTTCAGTCATTCTTGAAAATTTGCCTAGTCGCGCCTTGTTCAGCAATGGTATTTTTTATTCAAGCGGTCTTATAAAGTAGATTTGATAAATATCAATCCATTTTATTTGAAGTAGATTGTGATCACTTGATCAGTATGAATTTATTTCATTCGAAATTCATTCCAGAAGAAGATGATGGATAGTGGTTTTTATTTATATTTAAAGACTGCTTATTATTATTTTCCTTTTAGATTATTTTGTACTAATGGGAAAATATGGCAGATACAATTTTTCACTTAAATAAAACATCTCATAAAAATGGATAATGAAACCGTTATTCAAGTCTAATAAAATTAATGAGCTACACATAAAAAAAAGAATGAATGGATCGAGAAAAAAATATCAATAGGTAAAGATTTCCATAAAGTTGGTTATTGACTTTTGGTAATAAATTATTTAGTTGTAAAGGTACGAAATCTTTAAAAAAAAATTAAGGAGCAGCCAATCACTCGCGAACGGCGGCTTTCATTTGTTTTCGTGACTTCAGACAAACAACAACTTTCGATTCCTATGTGCATAAAGTGATTCAAAATATAATGATAGAGTTTCCGACTCATACGTTATTATGGGACATTATGTATACAACTTTTTCACAAGTTTTTTTTAAATACATATTTTTAATGTAAGATACACCTCCACGACCACCGTGTTATTCAATCCATCCATCAGCACAATGTTATGAGTCCGTTACATTTAGTTCTACCGAAAAAAATCGTTTCCCAGCAATAATTTTTGCGTAAAGTTACTTAGTTTGCAGCTTACGAACTGGCTCTATTAGGTTTAAAGTAAGTATGGACTAGTTTATAATGTTACTAGCGACCCGCCCCGGCTTCGCACGGGTGCAATGTTATACATATAAACCTTCCTCTTGAATCACTCTATCTATTAAAAAAACCGCATCAAAATCCGTTGCGTAGTTTCAAAGATTTAAGCATACAAAGGGACATAGGGACAGAGAAAGCGACTTTGTTTTATACTATGTAGTGATAAATCTTTAATCGTATGAATTATCGACATGAGATTTTGATTAGACTAGCAAATAATTATTTTTCGATTTGCAATAACGATCGATGGTCTGGGTTTCTGAACTAAAAATTAATTTAGGTACTAACCTGTTTTACGATCCAGTTTGTCATGTCTTGAAATCATCAAGATTTGGCAAGTATTTTATGTAGGTAGGTTATATTAAAGTTAGTACCTGATTGAAAAATAAAATCTATCAGTATTAGTCAGGTGTAGAAATCTTAATAAAGCGTTAAGCCAGCGGCTTCGCTTGCATGAATGTCGGAAGTTGGCAGACTCGTCACACGAATAATTTGTCGTTTTTCTCCATTTATGTTGTTTTTCTTATCTTTATTTACTTTGTATATTTTGTTTGTATGTATGTATAAATGTATTTATTATTATATTTTGTCTTCGCAATTTTCTGTACTATTGCACCTACTGTTTTGTCTCTGCATCACCCTAAGGTAGACTGGTAGAAAATGCCCAAGGCATTAAGTCCGCGTTTGTACATTATGTGCATAAAGTTTTAATAAATAAAATAAATAAATAAATGTCGGAAATAATCACATGCGAACGTTCTATCGGGACTAGTCCTATGTTTTTCCCCAGGTCATGGTCAACCCGCTTGCCAAAATTATCCAAATCTGTAGTCGTTGGGGTGTGATTGATTGAAAAAGATCCCATAGGTAGTGAGATACCACACTTATAGTAGCTTTCGCTTTACTGAACTTTTAGATATTTAACTTACAGTAAAGACTGTACAAAAAAAATTTTACCTTCTATTTTGTTGCGCTGTAGATATAATTAAGTTTAAACACCACAACCACATAATAAAATTCAAAATTCACGCTTTTACCACATTTCACATTATCTTTATGCATTGAAAGTATTCCTTGATGTGTCAGTTTGTGTATCGAATGCTTTGCTAGACTTGGCAAGAGATAGTGGTAGAGGTTGCCACGAAATTTATCCTTGTTTACACTTCCGTCCGTGCCTCATACGCATGAAGCTAGTGTTTTAGTACGTTTCTGGTTTGGTGATAGGTTTTACTAGACAGCTCTCGACAATATTTTCTATTAGTTATATAATATACCACTAGTAGTAAAGCTCTGTCAGTTGTGGGACGTAATGTGCTGTGCCCGGACTGTCCAGACTCGCACATTGCAATCGTACGTGGTGTCGAGGTGCGTCGGCGCACCGAGCTCCTCCATCATTACTATGCACGGAGCGTCTCTTCCTTTCTTGCCGCCAATGTCACTCGCATTGTTTACCGGCACGACGCTGTCGCCATCGACGACACCTAACTGTACACACACGAACTAAGTGGACCCTGAAATTGGCAATGCCCTTGTTTTCAAACGTTCAAAGTTGACCTGAACGAGTGACCTAGCTTCTTAGGAAGTTTTGCTCATGTACAAGTTGTTAATATTCGCATTTATGTAGACTTGTGTGAGATCGTAATGAGCTGCTGCTAGACAAGTCTTTTTATTTTTTATTGTTATCTTATTAATGGCTTGTTCGGAATCTGGATCATTCTGCCCTTTGGAAGAAGGACACACCGGAACCGGTATGTTTACAGTTTACTGAGTAGGTACCTACTTGTGCACTAGCATTGTGTATAGTGTGTAGGGGGGGTTGGTGGTAGAGGGCGATGGCCTTTTTGCACCCCGCGTGCTTCGAGATCTGTTTCAAGGCGAAGTTCAAGGTGGGCCGTTGGCATTTATTGTATGATTCGTTAACATTCGGTGTCAGATGCTCCGCGCCCACGCTCAGTATGGGTTCATAGTTTGAAATGAAATTAAATCCTAAAGCAAATTATCTATTGTACTCGTAGTAACACTTCTTTGTGTATCACTATTATTATGACTTAATAAGGAACAATAGGATCGAAATTAAGAACGTTTGTTACTGAGCCGCAATGAAGTCATTGCACAGCGAAAAAATTTATTGAAAAATATTAATAATCCTCGGAGGACTCAACTTCTTATTGAAACGGCTTTCGTCATCTGATCCGAGAGAAAAAATTTAATTATTCTAAATACGGTTAGTAGTTTCTTATAATGTATCATCAATCTCATAGTCTAAGATTACAAATAAAAGTAACCGATACTGTAGGTACTGCACACAAATTACAGTTATTTTACTCTTATCGAACATCTTTCGTCATCTTTATCACTATCGTCCATTTGTTTGTTTACAATGGTCACAAAGTTTTCACGATAACAGAATCCGCTAACAGCGCGTGGTCATGAGATCAATAGTTACGAGTAGTTAGTTGTAAACTATACAGCGGTGGTGTTGGACGCTCGTGGTTCGATAGTTGCTCATAGCTGTTGCCAGTCGGTGTTGCGATGGCGTTGTCTCAACGTCACCTGTTTTTGAGCAAACGGCTCGTCACTGATAGCGGTATCACAGACGGCGGTGTTCTGGTGGATGGACGCGGTACCATCGAACAAATTGTTACTAGGGAACAGGCTGATAAATTTGTAGCTGAAAGCGATGGAAAAATCAAGGTAACACGTTATTTTGCAGCTCTCAACTACTTAAAGTTTATACCTCGCGTGAAGTACGTCATTTTTCTCAAACCAGTCTTCAAATTAATTGGTTACTGGTGAGTTACTTGCATTAGCGTATATATGTTGATTTATCGTTTTCCTATAATACCTATACTTTAAACAATGTATGTAAATGTCCCTTGGTGTCATCATTCTAGTGTTAAATACATTTAAAAAAAAAGTTTTTTATAAAACAACATTGCTACAGGTTAGGTCACGGTCTAACAGACCGACCTCCACAGATAACAAAACCGCTATCATTAACTATGTAGGTACTAAGTTCCAAGGTAAAGTTTGTTCAAGTCTTATTACCCATGTTTTCAGGTGGTCGATGGCGGGAACCTGGCTCTGCTGGCCGGTGTGGTAGACTCCCATGTCCATGTCAACGAGCCTGGTCGCACGGCTTGGGAAGGCTTCCGAACAGCCACCAGTGCTGCGGCTGCTGGGGGCATCACCACCATTGTTGACATGCCCTTGTAAGTTATCAGTCTTTTTTGAACTAGAAGGTTGAACAAAAACCTTAATCTGTATTAAGTTCCTACTCAATGGAAAGTCCACTCTACTGCACAGGCTAGTATAAAATGTACCTACCTATTTAAGTATTATAAGGTGAGTGAAAACGGCCGACATAGAAAGTATACCTTATGCTGACGGTGATCCGAAGCCCACAGACCTACTAGAAATACCACACAAAGTCCAAAGTTATTACTTATTGTATTTCATTTGAAAGAGTCTAGGTAATCCGTCAGGTAATCATTTGCTTCTCAGTAGTGTCCAGTCGAAGAACTTTTGCTTTAAGTAAATTTCACCACACTAACATCAGAGCCAAATACTGTTTTATAAACAGGCAAGCGATGTGCAGGCCATTCACTTTGTCTATTACAGAATATAACGAACAGTAATTAACTATCAACAATGAACAGTGCCAAGCATTGTTGTGAACACTAATTGGCGCTAATAATGAACAAAAATATGAGTATGCAGGCTGTGCCCTGCGGTTTTACCCGCCGTTGCTAACCTTCATTTATTTATTCACCTTTTTTCTTTTCGGTGCGCTCCAAATTCGGCTAGTAGTTCCAGAGATCAGCGCAGTCAAACAAACGAACAAAACCCTTCAGCTTTATAACTTATTATATATTCTTACTACTTGACCAGTATTGAACGCACAATATATATTATAGTTGTATGTACTGCTGACCCCATTTATAAATCATAGTGCCTAAAGCTGATTAAGCGACAGAACATTAGCCTACTTTCAGTAGAGTTGTGACACTATATCGCTCATTGATAACTGGTACTGGTACTAAGCGATTGTCGATCGACTAAGGACTTAGTTAATTAGTATAGTAATTTTTTAAATGTATTGTATTTTTTTACATACAGGGTGTAACAAGACCCTTCACGAAGTTGTCAACCAAGCATTCTGTACATCAAACTAAGTTACTCTACGTAAAACTTTTTGCTGGGAAATGATTTTTTTTTGGGGTAAAAAACACGTTTTACGGTTGACTCAATGTAACGCGCTTATAACATTGTGCTGGTGGATGGATTGAATATTACAGAGGTTGTGAGGTGTTTAAAATAAAAGTCTTACATTAAAAACATGTATTAGAAGAAAAACTTGTGAAAAAGTTGGAACTTTGACCCCCAATATCTCCGTAACTAGAAGGTTCCCAGGTATGGTCAACAACAAAATGGTCGCAATGACGGGGAAAATAAGTACCTTTCGGCTTCGCTAAGGGTCTTGTTACACCCTATATATTGCATAGTTAATGCATATTACCTTCTAATTTAAAAATCATATGTTCTTTTGTAATGAAATGAAAATAAAATTTTGGTCTGCAATCAATTATCAATAAAAATATATAAGTACTGGATATAGTTTATCACATTTCATCATATCGTATCGATGTCCTACTAAAACGATATTTCTACCTTTCATATCAGAAAATGTCATACTACTATTTGAGATCTGCTAAGAAACAGCACAGCGGTCAGCGACCCCTTGAATATCTTTTTGAAATGCAATGAAAACACAAAGGTTGTTCGTCGAGAAATACGTATTACAATCGAGAGTAATTTATACCCACCATGCCAAAAACAACAAATCTACAAACTATTTTAACAATTAAATAAATTGAAGTTGACTCGAGTCGAATCTTAATAAATCTGGTTTTAAAAATAAGCTCTCATAATTTTCCAGGAACTCAATTCCACCGACCACGACTTTGAAAAACTTGAAAACTAAAGCATCTTCTGCAGAAGGAAACGTCTATGTGGATGTGGGATTCTGGGGCGGAGTTATTGTAGGAAACGATGTAAGTATGAAAATATAGCTATTATTAAAGATGTCTGAGACACACTTGTCCAATGCAGACGGCACGCGGCGTGGCCGCGACACGTTTTCTGATCGACATATACAATTCCATGAGATCGTTAAGCTCTAGGGTTCTTTTTAGTTTGCCAGAAAATAACACCAAACAATCAGTTTCGGTTGACTGTTTTTTTTTTAATTCCTTGTCAATTTTCATTAAAAAAAAAATTGTTTTTATTATTTTATTATCGAAATCAATATTATTGTAAGGATACAATAGATCGTCTCACACGGCGATACAATATGCTTAAGATTCTATGATGTTGCCTAAGACGCTCCTACGGTCTTGCTACGCGGCTGCTACGATGCGCCTACGCTCCTCGAACCCTGCTACGCCGCGCCTACGTTCCTACATTCCTGCTACGCCCCCGAGCCTACGCTTTTGCTACGCGCTTGCTACACGGCGTTTGAGCGACGGCTACGAAGTGTCTATACGCTGCACCATACGTCCGACTAACTTAAACATGCGCAGGACAACCGCCCTGTAAGAAGAGACGTGATTCTTC
The DNA here is from genome assembly GCA_947578425.1 of Eugnorisma glareosa. Classification (NCBI taxonomy): domain Eukaryota; kingdom Metazoa; phylum Arthropoda; class Insecta; order Lepidoptera; family Noctuidae; genus Eugnorisma; species Eugnorisma glareosa. The sequence goes on along the minus strand of OX387966.1, from coordinate 12,085,644 downwards.
AAGTTATTTAAATAAATATCCATTACACAAAATGATCTTAGTATTTAACACAAAAAGGTAGGGTTTACGACGTTGATCGACGCATTTGACCCCACATCGTAACCATTATTTGCTTTTCATTGGACATATTTTTACCATAATTTGGTAAAAGAACAAGTTTTTAATGTTATGAGCTCTGTCGCATAATATAGCAGCAAAATAATAATAAAACTTCCAGAAGGATAAACGGAATTCATTATAAATATAGCAAGTCGCATTTTTATTCAAAGCTAGGTTATTCACTCTTGGAAATAGGTAAAACGACAAATCACTTCCCGTAGTTAATTTTAATTTATTTGAAGCGGAGGCGTTTTATAATTTCTTCGAAAACATTAAATAATAATATTGACTCGGATAATATGACATTAGAAGATAGGTACCGAAATTATGATTTCCTTTTTTTTTTCTCCCTGTATTCTAAATATAGGTACGTATTACTTTTTCAGGATTCCCTGCGAGACCTTGTCAAGGCTGGCGTGGTGGGTTTCAAATGCTTCCTATGCCCGAGTGGTGTCGACGAGTTTCCCAATGTAGGCCCTGCAGATTTGGAAAAAGCCTTCGCTGCCTTAGAGGGGACAGGATCAGTGTTAGCGGTAATTCAATGAACGAATACATCGATGATGTTTTCGGAAATATAGCCAGCCTCATAGGTTGATCTGCGAGATACCATTAAAAAAAACAAGATGTTTTTGGTTTTATTTGTACTGTTAAATGTTTTTGTAATGTTATAGTTCCATGCTGAACTTGAAGACGCCAGCCCACCCAGTAGGAAGAAAATTAAAAAGAAAGGTAAAATATATTTTACAATCATGAAACAGCATTTTTCGCCGAAAAATGATCGTTGCCATATTAAATTGTAAAATGTGATGGTTTATTAATAGTAGATTGTTGCATCGAGCGGAAAGTGAGATATTAATGCACGAGTGCTATGTTACTAAATTAACACGAGTGCATTAATTACTCACTTTAGCAAGGTTCGTAATCTACTTTTCTTTCAACTACCAATCTACCTACCGTGATAAAATATACCTATTCAAAATAAAAACTCAAGTTAATGAAATCAAAGTATCTCGCGACTTTTGTGGCAAAGGTTTATTAACAATTTCTGCTGTTTTTAACTTTCTGGAGTTGAATTCATATCGTTATGGCTGTCTATTTCCATTTTTTTTTACTTTGCTTGCTAAATACGAAGTATCAAAGTTTTAAAATTTATGGTACAAAACGGGCGCCATTTGTATTTTTTTTTATCACCAATTCGATTTAATTCAGCCGATTTTTATTTTCAGCCAATATCTTTTTGATCAAATGCATACATTTTTTAGTAAACTTAATGGGAGACAGTAAATCTCTGTGGCAAATTAATATCTAAATAAAAAAAAAAAAACAGTGCATTAATGAAAAACTGTGCAACAATGAGATTTCATATAACATTTCTGCACTGTTTTGGTTCTAAGCAAAAAAGACATCCTTTGTGATCGGTTTCGTAGCGATTAATGATAACATTACTACGTAGTTGAAAGAAAAAAATGAAATTTAACCAACTTTAAAAAAAGGAGGATGTTCTCAATTCGGTTGCACTTTGTTTTCATTAGATTAACGTTGCCATATTAAAATCAAAAGGTGTGACCACCTTGCCCTTCAACTATGGTTAAATAACCTACTAACAAACAATATTTTACCGAAACAAACAAATAACCTCCTTTTTTTAAATCTGGCAAAGGTTGTTTTTCATTATTGGTACGTTATCGAAAAACAATCTTTAAACCGTAAGTACTCTTTTGTTGTTTCAGATCCCGAAGAATATCAAACATACCTTGAGTCAAGGCCGCCCAACATGGAACTAAATGCGGTCTCGCTAATCAAAGATTTTGTTGACAAAACTGAGTAAGTTATTATTTGTGAATCACAAATGCAAAACAATGTTTGCTAAATGCAAAACTCGTATGAAGAACCATTATAACGAAAAAAATGACAAAGGAATTAGATAATTATATAGGATCGACATAGTGAGTAAAGAAAATTAATACTTGGCCTTGGTGTCGACTAGAGAACTTACTGTTTAAGATTGTTAACTTTTAATATCTATGTTTATAGAATTAGAGCTATGTGTTTACCCCTGTACTAGCGATAGGAAAATTCCTTCTACGAAAAAATATCGTAATTTTCTATATATTTTTTACCATTAGCGTCCGAGTACACGTCGTCCACGTGTCTTCATCAGAGGTGGTTCCTCTCCTCGTGGAGGCTCGAAAAGGCCGGCGGGCGAAGGGCAATGTGGCCTGGCGCGCTGGAGTCACTGCCGAGACCTGCCACCATTATCTCACCTTTAGCGCCGATCAGATTCCTAAGGGACGGAGCGAGTACAAGTGCGCCCCACCTATCAGGGATAAGGATAATAAGGTACATCATTACGATGTTTGTTTTCTTCGGACCAAATCGTTCTTTAGTAGAAAGTGGAGTGGAAAACGGAGAGTTGTGTTGAGCTCCTACCGACTAAAAACCATACGGAATTTCTTCTCTTTAGGAGAAACATCGTGGGCCGTGGGTGCTAAGTCAAAGGTGCGGGGTATAAGCTAGGCTCACACATAGCGCCCAAATTATAATCGCCAACCAAACTAATCAGAGACAAACGAAAATAAGTCATACTTACCCACTTAAAAATTAGGATGACTGTAAAGAATACAGGATACAGGTACAGGAGAGCTTTTAACATTAATATGTTTATGACTTTATGAGCTTTTGCTATGCTGTTGCAAAAGTAATAGTATTTGTCACGTGATCAAATTTTGTTTTTTTACCAACTGTAAACCACATTCGTAACGTTGTTCTTTCTTTTTTTGTAAACTGCCAGTATTACCTGAGTAGAAGATATCGATGTTAAGGTATACGAACTTTTTAATTTGTTTTTTAAGATCGCTCTAAGAATGTTTTCTTTTTCTTATGCGTTTTATGGCGTCGTGTGTAGCTCGGTTACGGTTATAGATTAAGGAAAAATGTTTAGTAACATGAAAGAAGAAATAAAACAAACACCTAGATTAAATTATTAGTGTAATTCGTTCAATTAAAGTACGTTGGTATTTAATATTTAAAAAATAATTATATTAAGTGTGTATTCACTGCAGGAAAAGCTATGGGACTACTTATTAGAAGACAAATTGGATCTGGTTGTGTCCGACCACTCTCCCTGCACTCCGGACCTCAAATGCTCGAATAATTTGGAGGCTTGGGGTGGGATTTCATCTGTACAATTTGGTAAAGTCCATAAATTATTATTTATATATACTTCAATATTTCCAGTTTATTTATAAAAAAAATGAAGTTCTACATTTAAGGTGGTAGCGTCAGGGTAGCCCTCCTAAAATCATTAATAAAACCCTCTAAGTTTATTTAACCCTAAGCTGTAACTATTTCATGAAAAAGTCATTCAATGGGATTATGGAACTTAAAGGGTAGTATTAATGATTTTAATTCTGTAACTACATACGTGTTACTGGCGCTACTCATTTTTTATCAATATACATCTTGACACTGACCTGGAAATTGCAAAAAACGTAAGAAAATTTGAATTTCGCGGGCTAGCCTGACGCGTCCACCTTAACATTCAACAAGGAACTTTTGGCGCGTGGCCAAAATCGTAACTAACGCCGCCATCTTGTTTTGGTTTAATCATTTTCACAAATGTTTAGAGGAAGCGCCACGATAACCAGCGAAATTGAAATTCATATTTTGCTCAACATAGTGTCTGACACTGACCTGCAAATTGCAAATAACGTAAGATAATTTGAATTTCGCGAGCTACTCTGGCGCTTTCATCACCACTGGTGTTTACCAACAGCGCCTCTATTAAATTATGGTCAAGCGCTTAATTACGACCAAAGACAATTAACCTACAGCTTAAACACATCGAAGAGCAAAAGAATTTACAAAGTATACATAAATAAAACCTTATATCAAATTATATTTATTTTCTAGGGTTATCACTATTTTGGACATCAGCAAGTACCCGCGGCCTAGACTTGACCTCGATCAGTAAATACATGAGTTCAGCACCGGCCCAGCTATGCGGCCTTCAGAACCGCAAGGGATCGCTGAGACCTGGCCTTGATGCTGACCTCATATTCTTCGACCCTGAAGCATCCTTCACCGTCACCACTGAAATTATACGACACAAGAATAAGGTAAAATTGAAAAGCTGATATCAGACGCTGCAATTGGTAATGTTAATTTTTTTTATTTCACATAACACCGGTCAATGTGATGACAGGACTTAGGCCTGTCAATTTGATAAGCCGTCAGCAATTTGTCCAGCACTGGACGTCTTTCGGCTGAAATACTGATGATAACACCGATATAATAAAATGGGAATGAACGCTCATATGCTCACTTACTTTTTCGATTTTTCGGTAGGTACGTAAATGAAATATGTTAATGGTAGTAAGGTTCATTAATGGATTCATTTATCACTTTTGATTTATTTTGTGTTCAGCTGTTTCATGCTGAAATGAAGTCAAAAATGAACAAAATGTGAAGCGTGTCTGCAAAAGGCAAATGCGGAAATACGAAGTACAATAAATATTGTTTATTGTTATAATCGTTTACTTTTATGGGTGGAGTGAGATATTGTATCTTTGTTTGGCCTTTCTGTTAAATTCCATAACTCTTTTTGGTAGTTAATCAACGGCTCAATGATACCACCAGCTACTGTTGCTTCTTTGTAAATCATTATTATATAGACAGTAACAATTAGGTATGACTGCATACTTTTATAAAAGACCCTCATTTGGATTTAAGTACCTACCTAAGTAGGAAGTAGAAATATTCGAGTGGATAGGTATACACCGTATACAGATAGAGCTAGAAAGATGCATGTTTGCTTGAATAAATAAACAATTAGGCTTTGGCAAGAGAGAAAAGATATAATTAAGGCCCCTATAAAGTTACTGAACATTACTCACGTTAATCTAGAATAGATAGAAACTATTTTTTTCTTAGCCTCTATTGCCGAGGTAATATTTAGTTTACACAGGCAATAAAGTTCCCTGTGTAAACTACGTGGAGCTCCTGGCTAAATAAAAACAGCCGCACGGGTCGATCTTTAGGTTAAGCCGTGCTTGCCTCGGTTGGTCTGTGGATGGGTGACCACCCATTTCATTCCGAGTTTCCTCCGTGCCTCGGAAAGCATGTTAAGCCGTTGGTCCTGGATGTCATTTGTAAATCTTTGACAGTAGTTACAGGTAGTCAGTGGCCCAAAAAGTCGGACAACCAGTCTTACCAAGGGGTATCGTATTACCCAGGACCCAGTACTAACTGGGTTGTGGAGGTCAGATAGGCAGTCGCTCCATGTAAAATACAGTTGAAATACATAAATGAAGGCATTGAAAGCATTAAGTCCGCCTTTGTACATTATGTTCATAAAGTTTTAATAAATAAATAAATAAATTCAGTTGCATCCGGTTAGACTGGAAGCTGACCCCAACATAGTTGGGAAAAGGCTAGGCAGATGAGATGATGAGATGAGGCAATAAAGTTCCCCTGCTTGGACAAAGACCTAAGAGGCAGAGTCAGAGAGGATCTGTAAGGAGTGTGGGAGTGTGTAGCGGAGTGGTATCGCGGGCCTGTGGACGGCGAGCTATGGGCTAGCTCGCCGTCCGTACGTCTTATGACGACAGGCCGTGTCGACGGCGCGTTCGTGTTCCACGCGCGCCTCAAAGAGAGTCAGCAAACAGGAAGGGGTCCGAAAGGACCGATGCCTGCCAGGGTTGCGGGACTGTTTGAAAGAGATACCGCGGCCCTGGAACACAAAGGGCAAAAGAAGGAACATGATGGGTTTTAATCAGTAAAAGTCTGACACTCCCTCCTGCTCAGCCCAGAACGGGAGGGGTTATTTAACGATTACCCATCCGAAAAAAAAAATGAGTGGCTGTGGATGTCAAATGTCTTCGATTTCCTTACAATGTTTTCCTTATCTATATGTTCATTATCTTGTTTCTTCGTTTCAGTTGACGCCATACATCGGCAAAGAGTTAAAAGGTGTTGTGAAAAAAACCTACCTGCGTGGACGCCTGATATACGAAGACGGAGAAATTGTGGAGAAGCCGAAAGGAAATCTGTTGTTAAATGATATTTGATAAAAACGTTTTTGCAATGTTAATATTAGAGAGTCTTGTTATTTACATCTTTTAAATATAGAAACGTTATAGCACGGTGTTTTCTTTTTGTTGCCTTCGTTTTGTTTTATTTGTTTATTATATACATAAGGTACAGCGACAAGGAAAACTTGTTGGTGTTTCGGAAAATACTAAATAAACTCATACTTTGTACTACTTGTTTGCAGCTTGAATAGAACACAATACACTATTGTGTTCATTTTAAAACTAACAACTTAGGCACTTTTCATCTCGATACAATAACAAGGAATTAGTTAATCTGTGCTTCAGATCGTACGTATACCCACCTACAAATGTAGGTATATTGGTTCTAGTAGCCTACTAGAACCAATATACCTACTAGTAGTAGGTATTAAGTGGTAATATTAATGACTAGCTGACCCGCGCAACTTCGTCTGCGTGCGTGCGTATATAAAAGAAAGAGAGGTTAGAGAGAGTGTGCGTCAACCTTAAAAGTTAGACATATGGCCATTGTGGATATTTTTTAGAGCTTTTTAAGAGGGACAATTCCGACATACATGATAAATGCGTAACTTTAACCGTTCACGCACAACGGAAGCTCTCAAAAGGAGTAAATCCCTATTATATAGTATTACCGATGGATAATCATCAAATGACCCCTCCCACTCTGGACGGAGCGGAAGGGATTGTCAGACTTGTACTGACTAAAATCCACCCACGTTTCTTCTGTTGCCCTTTGCGTTCCAGGGCCGCGGTATCTCTTTCGAACAGTCCCGCAACCCTGGCAGGCCTCGCTCCTCTCGGATCCCTTCCCGTTTGCTGACATCTCTTTGAGGCGCGTGTGGAACACGAACACGCCGTCACCACGGCCTGTCGTCATAAGACGGACGGATGGCGAGCTAACCCATTACTCACTGTCGACAGGCCCGCGACCCTCGACAGCCTTACGTCTTCATCTTTAGACACTCGATGACAATCATACACCAGCTAGAACGAAAGTTCTCATCAAAGTTCTTGAAATGGGCCGAGACACGATAAAACTGCTGTAAACTGTTGCGGACCTCTTGCAACTGCCTTCCGTCTCCATTGTCAGACCTTTGATGATAGACATACTCCAGGCAGGTCTAAAGTTCTCATCAAGGTGCATGAAATCAGCCGAAACACGATATAGATGCTGTAAACTCTTGAGGACCTCTTGAAACTACCTTCCGTCTCCATCGTCAGACCTTCGATGACAGTCATACTCCAGCTAGGTCTAAAGTTCTCATCAAGGTGCATGAAATGAGCCCAAACACGTTATTGTTGCTGCAAACTCTTGAGGACCTCTTGCAAGTGCCTTCCGTCTCCATCGTCAGACCTTCGATGACGTCATACTCCAGCTAGATCTAAAGCTCTCATCAAGGTGCAGGAAATGAGCCCAAACATGATTTCTCAATTTAAAAAACAAAAGATCATGTATATCGGACTTCTCTGTAAAAAGTTATGCGTGGTCAGGTCACACATAAAATAAAAAAAATATAGACGCGTCGAATTGAGAACCTCCTCTTTTTGTTTCGTTGGTTAATAAACCAAGCTTCAGACATTTGACACGGGCGAGGGTCATTCTTTCACGGAAAACTTAACACCGCGACTCAGAAAATGGAGTGAAATTAATAGCGCCATCTATCGAGCACGAAATTTAACCGTTAAAATATAATGCATGTAAAGCGATCGAACACACACTCTACAGGGTTATAGCGTCATGTAGACTAATCTAGAGTACTTTTTGCTCTCAGACCCGATTTAAAAGTTATCTTGTGAGCACATTTTTATTAATTAGTACCATTTTGGTGCAATAGATGTCGTTGCATGTATCTTACACAATGGTGGTAAGTTCTTCTTGAACACTTTAAATTTATAAATCTTTTGATAGAGAGCACTGATTACAGCATGAAACAAAAACTAAAACCTTCTCTAAGTTCCCCACAATATTTGTGCATTGAATCTAATCACATTGGTTTTCCCAACAACATGAACACCCGCCTCGCAGCGCGCGCGGGTCATTATTTTGATGCGGAGTTATTTTAAAACTGTGATATCTCCTAAGATATTCATCTAAATTGAATAGTGTAAAGGGCAATTTTGGTCACAATTGAATGCTAAAGATGACTAACATATTTATTTTGATAAGGATTAATACTATGTCGGTAAAAACACCTTCGCAAATAAAACATTAATTTTGACCAAATTTGAAAATCATAAAAATGGTTATTGTGAGTCAACCTTAAAAGATAGGCATGTGCCGTCGCGGACTTTTTTTGAGACCTTTTTAAGAGGAATAATTCCCTGCTACATTATATTTGTGCAACTTTAACCGTTTACGCAGCGCACGCAACGGAAGCTATCAAAGAGAATAATTTTTCCCCGTTTTTGCAACATTTGTCATTGATGCTCCGCTCCTATTGGTTGTAGCGTGATGATATATAGCCTATAGCCTTCCTCGATAAATAGGCTAACCAACACAAAAATAATTTTTCAATATTTCGAACCAGTAGTTCCTGAGATTACCGCGTTCAAACAAACAAACAAACAAACAAACTCTTCAGCTTTATAATATTAGTATAGATAAGTAAGTGAACATCATGTAGGAACCCTAATTAAGTGGTGGAGGTCAGATAGACAGTCGTTCCGTAGGTAATACTGCTGTTAATACTGAGGAAAGCCTAGGGCGATGATGAGTGTACCTTATTCTTATGAAACTAAACTCATCATCATCTGCTTAGCCTTTTCCCAACTATGTTAGGGTCGGCTTCCAGTCTAACCAGATGCAGCTGAATACCAGTATTTTACATGGAGCGACTGCCTGTGTGACCTCCACAACCCAGTTAGTACTGGGTCCTGGGTAATACGATACCCCTTGGTAAGACTGGTTGTCAGACTTTTTGGACCACTGACTACCTGTAACGACTGTCAAAGATCTACAGATGACAGCCGCGACCAACGGCTTAACGTGCTTTCCGAGGCACAGAGGAAACTCGGTATGTAATGGGCAGTCACCCATCAACTGACCAACCTAGGCAAGCACGGCTTAACCTAAAGATCGACCCGAGCAGCTGATAATATTTTGCCACGAGTTCGTCAAAACTAAACTAAATTAAAGGTAAATAAAATAGCTCGTAACTATAAAAATATATCACAGTTATGCTCGTTTTCACTATCAGTAGGTTTCCCTTAACATAAATAATGCCTAAAGAAAAGTAGACTAGGTTGGACTTTTAACTCTCAGTGCTGAGCCGAAAGTTCTATATCCAACATCACGTTTTTAATTTCGACCTTCATAAAACAATTTCATTTGTACCGAACACACAAACTGAACATGAATTAATTAGTTTAGTTTTAGTTTAGTTAATTAGTAGACTGCGAAGTTAAAACTACACATAAAATGCCTTTTGGAATACCAAATTAATGGTTTTTTTATAACCTTGCCTAAAGTAGGTACCTACCTGCCAGGTGGCCTACCATGACGTCTTAAAGCATGAGTAATTCCAGTGTAGGAAAGAGACAGAGCTATACAGGTCGACTAGCGCCATCTCTTTCCCACACTGGAATTACTCCTGCTTTAAGACATCATAGTAACCCCCCTGACCTATGTTTAAATTACAGCACACAATATTTGAAAGGTGTGGTTATTTACGTTTTCGTTTACTTTACGTTTACGAATTTCTCAATTTTTATCCTTTTTTTTTTTCGGATGGGAAATCATCAAATAACCCCACCCGCTCTGGGCTGAGCAGGAGGGAGTGTCAGACTTTTACTGACTAAAACCCATCCATGTTCCTTCCTTTGCCCTTTGTGTTCCAGGGCCGCGGTATCTCTTTCGAACAGTCCCGCAACCCTGGCAGGCATCGGTCCTTTCGGGCCCCTTCCTGTTTGCTGACTCTCTTAAAGGCGCGCGTGGAACACGAATGCGCCGTCGACAAGGCCTGTCGTCATTAGACGGACGGACGGCGAGCTAGCCCATAGCTCACCGTCCACTGGCCCGCGCCTACGGTGGCCGGGAGCCACCACGTGGCCCCCGACGCCCAGGGCGTCTCCCGCGGCGGCTGAGACGTGAGGCTCTCTCCCTCTCACGTCCCGCCACCTTCTTCGCTAGCATGACTGCTTCGCAGAAGGAGGTGACGGCGTCCCATTCCCTCTCGCTACGGACCATGGATTGAACCAGGGCCGGACGCACGAATTTCTCCATGACATTGCCATCATAATCGTGATAAAAAAAATCATTCCATTCAAAAGTTCGATACGGACCCAATAACCGCCAATAAGTGAGCTGGTTCTTGCAGGGTCTAATTTTCCTGGTCCACCTGCTAGTCCTTGAACCGTTTCCGGACCCAAGCGGGAAGATGTAACTCCAAACTATGTTCCACCTCCTATTAGCCCAAAAACATGCAGCCGAAATTATCTTTGCGCTGCCACCGACAACGCGGTGGAAGTGGCGAAGTTCTGGGCCAACAAAATATAAAAATTCAGCCAGCGTCACGAAGAAGAATAGAATAAATAGATAAAGAAAATGTTTGGGGCAGCAACTTGGAACCAGATTTCAACGCTACGTTCCATGCAAGATGATCCTAGAAAAAACCGGTATAAAAATGCCAAGCAAAAAACGTGAAGCAGGTTTTAGATGTCAAATATTTAAATACGTTCATGTCTAGGTGATGTGAGTAGGTTAACGATATCTATCCAATTGAGCAAGCAAAAATTAAGTTTGTTTAAAAATGCTAAGTTGCTCAAGAATTAAATAATATTTAGACGATGGATCTTATGGATCATGCCTCAGTATTTTAATCAGAAACATGCAAACAGTTTACTAAATAACATACGTATATAGTGCCGAGATAATATTATGGTATCAAAACCATTGATAAAACAGAATCGACCTAAATAGATATCCCATAAACCTGATTCGAAGCTGGTGCAATAATGGGCGAAATCTGATTATTGAAACCAGGTTGACACCTTCATCTGTTTCAAAAGATACGGTAGCGCCCTAGCGACTATTATTATCTCAAATAATAGAATCTGGCGATAAGGTGTCCTGATGGGTATGTACCTAGGTATTGTTCATATTCACAGAACGCATTTCAACGCTTTGCCGACAACATCACTTCTGTTTGTTGAAAAATCGTGTTTCATTACGAACAAATTAGGTTTTACTCGATCGCGATTATTACTCGAACAGATAATTGCCTTTGTCATTGATGTAAAGAACAGCAATAAGTAAAGCTGCCCTCGTCTTAATTGCTATTCAGTTTTTACGAAGCAGCTGCACAGTATCGACCACTATGTTGCTGCCACACATTTTATTATCAACGGTAATATTGTGTAAGTTGTGTGCAAACATAAAATATCGGCAGTTTTTGTGCAAAACATCGATAGTAATGTACCTAAATAATTTTATTTGTAGCGGGAGTTACTTGTCGCATAATCGGGCCGCCAACAAAACCTTTAGAAAAACAATTATTTTTAAGTCGCAATGTGGTTACCGAAACCGAGGAGTTTGAAGGTGGAGTCTTGGTTGACGAGAGCGGACTCATAGAAGCTGTCCTGAGGAAGGAAGCTATTGATTCGTTACTCGGCTCTGAAAAAAGCAGGGACTGGCAGGTAAGTGCAACTTTAATAAACTGGCTCTTCATTACGATATTATAGAGCCTAATTATATAGGTACTGTGAATTATGACCAGTGATCGGAATAGGTAGAGCGAATGTACTTACCTAAAGTTCAAGGAATAAAACCGAAAAGTGGGGACTACTTACTTACTTACTTACTAAAAGTGGGTAATCAAGGACAAATGGTTGAGGGGTAGATGGGTGTTTCGCATTAAGAGGGCCCTTCCCGGCGCGTCTATCGTCAACGCGAGTATGGTCGAAAAGCTTGTTGTTTCATCCAGAGCCTCAGCGGCGATTTTCTTTCAACTCCCCCGTCTTACCCCGCCCCGCACATCTCGTCTCCCGTGCACCTCATACCGCCTAACGCGATGACATTGAACGAAAAATTGTGTTCGAAAATTTCTTAAACTTGTTCCAGGGAAATACGTGTTTTTGAATAATTCTTACATTTGTGTGAAATAAATATATGTCATTATGAGTCTCCATTACATGTGCAAGGTTTCTATCGCAATGTTTTCTTTAATTTTACAGTTTATGAGTACATTATGAACAGCCAAAGTTCAGTTAAAATTTGTGCAAAACAGCAATTTTTGGAGGCTTATACTGAATTTGTTTCAACATTTTTTTATATTTTGCTACCATAGAAACCTAGATATATTGTACAAAATACGTACGAGTTTAAAAAAAAAAGATAGATGTGTAACAACTGCATAATCACGTACGAGCGTTTGTATGAAAAGTATGACGGGCTGGCCGCTCTTAAACGCGTCTTCATGCGCGCATCATTCACTCCTGTAGTGTCTAAAGTTGTGTACGCTCCTAATTTATTTTAATTCTCCGAAAGAAGATAAATCTAGCGATGACAAAGAAAACACCTTTCCTGATGAAAACTGTACCGATTCAGATTTAGGGACATCTTTCAACATCAACGGAAATAATATTCTGACTGAGTCTTAAGATTAGTAACTATCTTAATTATTGAGGTTGATTTATGTTTACGTTTAGTTCCATTAATTGTACAAAACGAATAAATGGTATGAAAACCTATAAATTGTTTTTTTACCTTGTTAGTTCTATATATATATATAACTATAAAAGCTGGTATGAAAATTAAATTAGCTTTCGCACTTACTACGGCGTTCAAACGAACATAAGAAGATTACCTTTATTTTTTTAACAATAAAAATCATGCACTTTATTTTTGTGAACATAAATAGTAAATGAATTCGATAGTTGTTTTACTTTATTAATTTTAGTTGTAACGTTAACGTTCCGACATTCGGAAAAAAATATTCCGAAAAAAGAAATTGTGTTAGGAAGTCCTCACTTTTCGTTTCTGTTCCTTGAACTTTAGGTACATTAGCTCTACCTATTCCGAACACTGATTATGACCGTAGACGTAGATGGTTAGGTTATTCCTTAAGAACACATTTTTTAACCCGCCTAGTATTCGTTATTTATATATTTATCATTGTCTTCTATATATATATTGTAAAACGAACTCTCTCCCGCTGTCTGTACGCTTAGGTACATCTTTAAAACTACGCAACCGATTTTAATGCAGTTAGGGGATTATATGTATATTCTATCTACCTACATTAAACCCGTGCGAAGCGGGTTGCTACTATGTATATAATAATTTTTATTTCTTTTTCAAACACTATGCACAAGTAAAAAAAACTGTACCTACAAAGGCGGACTTATTGTCTTAGGCATTTTCTACCATGCTACCTTAGGCTGATGCAGAATCAATATATAGGTAAAGTAGGTGCAATAACAGAAAAACAGACTAGAAAATATTTTTAACTAAAACATATAAAAATAAAAATTATAACATAACATACACATCTTTGTATACTCTATTTATGATTCTAATGTTATGCCAAAACCCGACTCTTTGCGATTAGATTTTATCAGTAAGTACCTAATTTATAACTAGCTTACCGCTTGGCAGCCCCATAATAATGATTAGATCCTGGAAATGTTTGAAAAAATAGAAGGCACAATCGGAAAATTTTCCTAATACCTACGTTGTTGCTGTTTACTTAGCACTGTCAAAGTAATGGCCTACAGAGATTATTGGCGTGACGGTCACGCTAAGTACATACCTATATTTTGGTTACCTATTGTAATATTAGTTTAACAATTCTTGGAAACATGATTTATTGTCTCGAGAGATCCATTATGCTTCGGTAAGCCGTATCCAAACAACCCACAAGGTCCAGTAGAACAGAAGTAAATTAAATATGGTTAAAACATTTTCTTTTCGTTTTCTTGTAACTTTATTTTTTCGTCTATTTTGTAGTTAATAGATGGCGGATCCTGGGCCTTAATGGCAGGAGGAGTGGACTCTCACGTGCATGTGAACGAGCCCGGCAGGACTTCCTGGGAGGGATATGTAACGGCTACCGAGGCAGCTGCGGCTGGAGGGATGACCACCATCATCGATATGCCTCTGTACGTCTCCCTGATTCTTGTTCTCTTGTAATCAACACCTTGAGTAAGCGTGGAGATCAATGATCATGCTTTCTCGGTATGAAAAGAGAAAAGGCTCTTCTCATACAGATTTATAAATAAATGCTGGTATTATTGTTGTTTTTATATCAGCACGAACTGAGATTCCGCCCTAATCGTGGAGCCTAATAGTCGTTCTCTTGATTACAATAACCTCATAACAATAACGTAAGCTTTCGCTTATTTAACTTAGATAAACTGGATTAGGTTTGTTATCGTACTTTTGTTTGGGTTTGCGTGTCTATGGTTTGCAATGATGCCAAGTTTTCCGGTAATAATTGAAGGATACGTTTTACTTCATCTGCTAAGTTTAATAATACATGGTTCTAAACAAGCATAGTTGTATGTTGTAAGCGGAAGCGGGATTCGGGAAACCGGCGTTAGCCAGCTTTATTCTTGTATATATTAAGAAACGAAACTAAAAACTACTGTTTTCATTTACAGGAATTCTATTCCGCCTACGACGACTCCTGAAAACTTGAGAATAAAAGCCAACATTGCAAAAGAAGAAGTATATGTCGATGTTGGTTTTTGGGGAGGCGTTGTCCCTGGAAATGAGGTAAAAAACAAGGAACGGAAATGAGGTGAAATTATAATACAGGTACTCATATGCTTTACGCATGTTTGATAATGCGGGGACAAAAGTGTAAAAACAATGGCAATACTTAATAATTCAACAATAGGCGGTGCAAACCGTAAGTTATGCACGAATTTGCTTCCTTCCATCAGAAATTCAATGCCTTCATAAACCGCCATGTTCCACAAAAAGGATTACAAATGCAAGGCCATGTTTGATAATGGTAACCGGAAGTTCCAATGAAACTTTTATTATTTTCCTTCAACAATCTCGTCCTAACAGGCCGAGACTGGCGAGGCCAAATTAGCGTAATTTATTAATTAAATATGATTTGTTTCCTGGTCTGTATTTTTTCCTCCTTTTCAGGAAGAGTTACAAGAAATGGTGAACGCTGGTGTGGTCGGTTTCAAATGCTTCTTGATCAACAGCGGCGTCTCGGAATTCCCCTACGTAACACCAGAAGATTTAGAGAAAGCCTTGGTCTACCTCAACGGCAGTGGAACCGTTTTAGCTGTAAATATTGAACACTCCTATTCTTATTTGTAGTACTACATAGTACTTACTTATGCGTAAAACTAAAAAACTTAATTGGTGTTTTAAAAACGTTTTCAGTTCCACGCTGAAGTACAAATTGGTGAAGAGAGTACTGAATGCAATGGTTCGACATGTCCAGGTATTGAACTATATATTATAATCTTAAATAAAGACACCTATTAAGAATCCTTATAATGTCCTAGTTTTAGTTATGAATCTTGAAACTTCGGCTGGACTAGACTGGAAGACGACCACAAGATAGTAGAGAAAAGGTAAAGCTACGATGATGAATCTTGAAAACACTGTATTTTTATTCCTTTTACTATTTCAGATCCAGTTCTATACGACACTTACCTTGCATCCCGTCCCGAAATAATGGAGCTCGAAGCAGCCTCATTAATCGCGTCACAGTTGTCCAAAACCGAGTAAGAAATCTGTTTTCATTATTCGAATATTATACGAAATACCAGTCTGATCCCAGGTCATTGAATATCTTAACAACAAGAATCGTAAATGCAAGTTTTTATAAGAAAAAAGCTGACGACTATCTACTACATATTAAATAGCCGATGAATAATAAATTAACCGTTATCAAACAAAAAAATGACGGTATAAGAAACTAATTCTGGCACTTCGTTGGCAACAATCCTGGCCATCTCGGTGAAAAATGGGGTTAGGTACTGAAAATAAGCATCTCCCGAATTGCCCTACAACACCCGGTTTTTCACTTTCCACCTTGAGCTCGGTCCATGTTGGGTCAAACGTAGAATTAAATGCCCCCAGCATGCTTGCTACGGTGCGTTTGCCGACATGTAGTATTTTATTGCCCACCAACCATACACTAACCACCAACATACCAGTTTTTTCGCTATTACCGTTATGATATTATTTTCAGTGTTCACGTACACGTGGTGCATGTGTCAGCGGAAGGCGTGGTGCCAATCCTGGAGGCGGCCCGGAGGGAGAGAATCAAGGGAGGTTACAAAGGTTGGCGGGGAGGTGTTACTGCGGAGACGTGTAACCACTACCTCACCCTCAGTTCGGACCAGATCCCTCCTGGACACTCCGAGTATAAATGCGCGCCCCCTATTAGGAATATTACAAACAAGGTACGGTACATATACATAATACCTATCACTATGTTTACTACTTTCATGGTAGGTGGCGGTACGACGACTTAAACTATGGCTCCACCTAATATTATGACAGGACAGATTTTTATTCAACTTGGTACGTCCTTTCAGTGATCCTGAATGTTGCTTTGCAAGAGCAAACTGGGGCAGTTTACCTTCTTAGGTAAACTGCCCCAGTAGAGCTTTGTTGACGGATTTCACGCAGTAATTAACAATTCAAAACCAATAGTTCTAGAAATCCTATAGAACCTTCTAACTTTACATAATGTTTTACAGCAAAAGTTATGGGAGTATATTCGAGATGAAAGATTGGATTTAATCACATCCGACCACTCACCCAGCGTGGCGGAGCTAAAAGGGCCAAACTTCATGACCGCCTGGGGTGGAATATCTTCCGTTCAGTTTGGTAATTATATAACTTTATTTTAATACTAGCTGTTGCCCTCGATCTTCGCACATTTCGAGGGTTTTAATTTTTTTGCACAGAACCCTAATTATTTTTCCAAAATAAAAGTAGCTTAATAGTTAGACCTTAAAACATCAGTTATCTGCCAGTAAAAGTCCCGTTAAAATCGGTTCAGCCGTTTCGGAGATTAGCTGGAACAAACAGACAGACAAAAATTAAAAAAAAAAGATTTTGTTGCCGTGTGTATTTTCATATGCATTCAGTAAAAAGCTGTTGTCTCAGTTCTAAGTTTTTTTTTGATACACGTAGGTACTTATTTATTCTTCTTATTTTTTAAACGTAACAGGAGAAATAAATTCCTAGTGGGGGGGCACCCCCACTAGGAATATTTATTTCTCCTGTATCGTGGGTGTGTTCACAAACATTTAAACTCACATACAGAAACAGCCACTCCTGGAACAAAGCTACCTGTAGGCCATACACTTTGTTCCGTGCGGGGATAGAACCTCGCACGGAACTATTTTCTTTTACTGAATGTCAAATTTTTATCTTTTCGATTTCCAGATCTCTCATTATTCTGGACGGAGGCGAAAGCCCGTGGATTTTCACTGCGTACCCTAAGTCACTATTTATCGGCGGGTCCGGCTCGCCTGTGCGGCCTGCAAGAGAAGAAGGGCTCAATAAGGCCTGGTCTTGATGCTGACCTCATTTTCTTTGATCCTAACGCCTCATTCGTCGTCACGCCCGATATCATAAGATACAAAAACAAGGTGACAGAAGCTATTTTATTACAAAGTCAATGTTCTAACAGAGAACATTCAGATAGTTCTTACGCAAATTATTATATTGATCGCGGTCAATCTTAGGCTTATATTATATTTTTTTCAGGGTAGGTTATGAAAGAGATCCATTTAAATCTATCACCTTACTTGCGTAACAATAGGTAGGAGGTACCTACTACAATTGAGATTCAAAATTCATAAGTTTCTTGTTTTACATATTTAATAAATCGTTTGTCGAAAATAAAATATCAATGCAGCTGAAAGTAAATTCATTCAATTATTTTTTTCTAATTTCAGATAAGCCCTTACATGAATAGAGTGCTGACGGGAAAAGTTATGCAGACTTACGTCAGAGGACAGCTGGTATACTCCGACGGCGAACTGATTGGTGTGCCTAAAGGAAAGCTGTTGTTAAGCTATGATTATTAGGAACTATAAATTATTAAAAAGCATTTTTTTTAATGTAAAGTTTGTTTTTTGCCCGTAAGCCATACTTCTGCCTAAGCCACACTGTCAAGTAGGTAATGACGGGTAATAAAAAATAATGTGATGGTTCTTATTTGCGATCGCAACTGGTTACTGGGTGAATTTACCGGCTGCCGGCTTGACTGTTCCCTGATCATTAGAATCTGGATCTATTCAAAGTTCGAGTGAACCGGTTTCTTTTATGTAAGCGTGCACTCCACCCTAGGCCGCATCATCGCTTCACATCAGACAAGTTGCAGGCAATCGCAAGCCTATTTAGATGCTATTTAGTATAAAAACCGACCAAGTGATGCGAGTCGGACTCGCGCATGAAGGTTTCCGTACCATCCTAGTAGATGAGCCCCTTTAATTTTTAATTTATTTTTATTATTTGTTGTTACAACTTTCTAACAGTCTTTTTGTAAGGGTGCTGGGTGAACACCTACTTGTTTTTGTTAACTACCATTGTCAAGTGCACATATAGATGTTACTATTTAATGTTAACATTGTTATTTGATTGTTTAAATAAAATATTATTATTATTATAGTTTTTCTGTACAGTCTGTCTATAAAGTCATGAAAAAAAATGAGGGCGCTGCGGTCGTGCACGTAGCAACCCTGTATAGTGTGACTAAATTGATTTTGATACTAGCACATTATTTTATATTAGAAGCAACCTGGTTTTAATGAAAACATAATTTTTACTCGTAGACGCTTTTTTAAACTGGATAGAAAAGGTAAAATCCGTAGATCTTATTAAAAAAAATCTACAGAAACAAAGATGCGACCTTCATTATAAATAATAATACTGTACCAGCCTATTATTGTCCCATTGCTGGGCAAAAGCTTCTTCTCAACAGAGAACATTGATCACCACGCTTGCTCAAGACGGGTTGGCGATTTCAGACTTTTATATGTCCAGCAGGGCTATTGCGTATCTCTGTAGACAGTTTGTTATATCTATGGACGTATTGTCAAATGTGACTTGCACTAACTGTCATTCAATAAATTATTTGCCTAGAAATGTGATTCATTTTATTGGCGACGAGGATTTAAAATACCTAAAAGAATGGAAAAAGAACAATTTGAACTGTTCTTGCGAGCTCAACAGGCGCAGCAAGAACAGATAACACAAATACTTACATTGTTGGTACAAACAATGCACAACAAAGAAGATACACAAACAAAAAGCTCGACGAGCGTTACATCATCGACGGTCACATCATCAGACAAGATGATGGTGATTAAAAACTTTAACATGGACAAATTCAACCCCGACATCTGCAGGATTGAAGATTTTTTAGATTTCTTTTCAAACAAATGTCAAATCATGAACGTTACGGAACCAAACCTACAAAAGGACATCCTGTTGAATACCTTAACACCAGAGATTTTCCGTGAGTTAAAAATAGCACTTACACCGAATTTTAACACGAGTACTTATAACGACATTTGCCTCAAACTTCTTGACTTGTTTAGAGTAAAGAAAACCAGGTACCGCGCACTGACACAGTTCTGGAACTGCACCAGAGAGTCTTCAGAATCTATGGAACAGTACGCTAACAGACTCAAAAGTCTAAGCCGGGATTGCGGCTACAAAGAAGAGATGTTGGAACGACAGCTACGCGATCGTTTTGCTACAGGGTTGAATCATACAGATTTAGAGACAGACCTCAAGCAAAAGTGGCCCGATTTGCAGGAATCAGGAAGGGAGGTTACTTTTAGAGAAATTTTTTCAATTGCACAATCACGAGAACAGGCAGAACATGACACACCAGGCACAAATGCAATCGTTAACAGAGTCAAAAGGAACCGTACTCAAAAAACAAACATACAGAAATATCATTACAATAGACAACGCAAGTTGCAGTCCACTGATCAATGCCTTAGATGTGGGAAATTTGACAAGCATGACCTCTCAAAATGCACAGCAAAAAACCACACATGCGACGAGTGCAATTTGAAGGGGCACTTTGAGAGCTGCTGCATTAAAACTGGTCGTGCTTACATATCGCCAGCCAAGGAAAAAAACACTTCCAAACGTAGAATACAACGAATAAGCGATAATCAAGCTTCCACGTCAAGCTCTACAAACGTTTCAACGGAAAATAGCGAAGATGACGATGAGTTTGTCCATAACGTCACGAACACTCGAGTCAAGGATTGCAAACAAATCGACATTTTCATAAATGGAATTCACTGTACAATGGATTGGGACCCTGGCTCTTCCCACTCTATCATTAGTTCTGAAATTTGGAAAAAGATTGGATCACCAATCTTAACAAAGGGGCCCAAATTAAAAGCTTATGGAAACATCAAGCTAAAAACCCAAGGAATTACAAATGTCAATGTGGAAGTAAACGGACGGTACAAAACCTTGCCTGTCGTAGTAATGAAAAACGCAAACCCATTGCTTTTTGGGTTGAGATGGAGCGAGAAGTTTGGAATGGAATTTCCAAAACCAGTTTATTCAGTCCAAGAGCAGCCTGTTACTCCAACATTAAAACATATTCTCAAGCAATACAGCGAACTTTTTGACGGCCAACTAGGCAAAGTCAATAACTACCAAGTTAACATACATGTCAAACCCGGCGCAGAACCAGTACACCTACCTGCACGTCCAATCAAATTCAGCATGAAGAAAAACGTCGAACGGGAGTTGGATCGCCTTGTCAATACAGGTATCATTAACAGAATAGATCCAAACCTTACTGCTTTGGAGTGGGCAACACCTACTGTAAATGTCTTGAAACCAACTGGTGACGTCCGAATTTGCGGAGACTACAGCACTACACTTAATCCTGTTTTAACAAAACATTTACATCCAGTACCTGTTTTTGATCAATTACGACAGAAACTAGCAAACGGCATAGTCTTCTCCAAAATTGATCTCAAAGACGCGTATTTACAATTTGAAATAGCTCCGGATTCAAAAAAGTATTTAACAATATCCACACACAGAGGATACTACCAGTACAACAGGATGCCTTTCGGTATTTCTACAGCACCATCAATTTTTCAAAATTTTCTTGATCAATTACTTGGAGACATACCTAACGTAGCAGTGTATTTTGATGACATTGCATTGACAGGAGAAAGCGTGAATGGACATTTACGAACACTTTGCACAGTGTTAAACCGGCTAAAACAGGCTGGTTTGAAAGTTAATTTGAAAAAGTGTAGTTTCCTGAGTAAAGAGATTGAGTACCTGGGTCACATAATTGATCAAAACGGAATACGGCCAACAAAAGCGAAGATTAGCGCTATAACCAACGCATCACAACCCACAAACGCAAAGGAATTACGCTCATTCTTGGGCCTTATAAATTTTTATGAAAGATTCATTCCACATCTTCATGGATCATGTGCAGACCTGTACGAGCTAACAAGCGGCAAAAAAAAATGGCGATGGTCCGAACACGAAGAACAAGTTTTCGAGAATGCTAAAAGTAACATAGCTAACTCAAATTCATTGCTAGCGTTCGATGAAAGGCGTTCCGTTTTCCTAGCGTGTGATGCGTCAGAAAAAGGAGTCGGGGCAGTTCTATACCACAAACACAACGATGTCGAACAACCGATAGCATTTGCGTCAAGGAAACTTCGACCAGCTGAGAGCAAATATTCTGTTATTGACCGTGAAGCACTAGCCATATTATTTGGAATACAGAAATTTGACCAATATCTAAGAGGAACGAAATTTACCTTGGTAACTGACCACAAGCCTCTGATGCACATTTTGGGACCTCAACGTAACCTGCCGAAGCTTGTAAATAATAGACTTGTAAGATGGGCTCTTTTGATTGGAAGCTACCAGTATGAAATTTGCTACCAGAAGGGCGAAAACAATATTCTGGCCGATTGCCTGTCCAGATTACCAAATCACAAAACAAAACCCTCACACGTGGAATACGTTGTACATAGAGTAGTGTCACGCCTCCAAGAAAACAAAATTGTTGACCTAGAATTAACAGAAAAAAAAATTGAGTCTGGAAACATCTAGAGACCCAATTTTGTCGCTCATTTGCCAGTACCTAAAGACCGGGTGGAGAGACTTGGATTACAGGCAAGAGATGAAACAATACTACAGGAAACGTTTCGAACTCTCTGTAGAAGGTAAAATTGTACTGTGGCAAGGCAGGATGGTCATACCTGAAGTTCTAAGAAAGACAGTCTTGGGTTATTTGCACCGAGGGCACCCAGGGATATCGGCCATGAAAGCACTCTCACGTTTCTATGTGTGGTGGCCATCACTTGACGAGGATATCGAGAATTTTATCAAGAGATGCACCAGGTGTCAGGAAAACAGACCATCTAATTCCGAACTACCGGTTTTCTCCTGGTCTATACCCGAGCAAGTGTGGGAAAGAGTCCACATAGACTTTGCAGGTCCATTCGAGGGCAGCTACTGGCTGGTTTTGTGTGATGCGTTGTCGAAATGGTGTGAACTAAGACCAATGAAAAACATAACTTCAAAAAGTCTATGCACTGTTCTGGATGAGATTTTCAACACCTTTGGACTCCCACAAATAATAGTATCTGACAACGGCCCCCAACTAACATCACAGGAATTCAAGGAATACTGTAAAATTCAGGGCATTCTACATATCACCTCATCTCCGTATCATCCCCGAACAAATGGGTTAGCTGAACGGTTTGTGAGAACTTTTAAGAACAGAATGACCTCCAGTGACGGAAGCCCACTTAAGCGTCGATTGTTGGAGTTTTTATTCACTTACCGGAACACTCCGCATACCACTACCGGCAAATCACCTGCCCAAATGATGTTCGGCAGACAATTGAACTGTGTTCTATCAAATATTCGACCGAACAAGAGAAGAAATTTACAATATCAACATGTGAAGGCGGACATCGTGTCATCTACACCTACTTACCAGACAGGCGATAAGGTCTACATAAAAACTAAACTGGAAAAAAAGTGGCAGCCTGCTACAGTAGCGACCCGTAAACACCGATACTCCTACGTGGTTACTACATCTAATGGGGTGGAGCAAAGGAAACATGCAGATCACATGAGGCCACGACTTACTCCTGCAGCCGCGTCACCTGAAAGTGTTGCGACAGCCTCTACGTCCTCACCACCCACATGCTTGGCACCATCACCTATGTCAATTCCTTCTCCATCTACACCGTCCTCTCACATTCCATCCACACCAGAACCATCTGCATCCACATCTGCATCTACATCATCATCCTCATCACCAGCGTTTGAAACACCGACTGCGACGGTTGCAGCACCTCTTCGGCGCAGCCAGCGTGAGGTGCGACCTCCACGGCGTTTGATTGAGGAGATCTGAATCCAACTATAAATGGGGAGGAATGTTATATCTATGGACGTATTGTCAAATGTGACTTGCACTAACTGTCATTCAATAAATTATTTGCCTAGAAATGTGATTCATTTTACAGTTCATAGTGATCATCACTTGGCGAATTATGATATACAATTACTGTTCTGCACGGGTAGCGTCAGTTGAAACCAACAAAAACGGTCATTGTATATCAAAACTCGCCAAGTGATGATCACTATGAACTGTCAACAGAGATACGGAATAGCCCTGTAGGTTTCCTCACGATGTTTTCCTTCACCAATGTCTGTGATGTCCAAGATAAACTTAGAAAGTACATATGAATTGAGAAAGTCACATTGGTGAAGGAATTTATCATACATACGAGTATCATTGGTGAAAGAAAAAAGGCCCGGATTTGAACCCACAACCTCATGCTGAAGGGGGAAGCCGCAACCTCTGGGCCATCACGAAATACCTATATTAGTTTGCATAAACGATCAGATAGCACAAATCTATTGGTCTCTGTCGTTCAAATAAAATGAGTAAATAAAAGAAAAATGTTCATACATATTTTTTATTATTACATGTTTAAACTTTTTTTTTATTAATGAAAAATATCCCATAACATAATAATTCACTTTCATCGTCTGATTCCAAATATTCTACGTTAAAAAAAGTATTTTCACTGTCAGCTGCGTCACTAACAACGTCTTGGCTAATGCTGTCATTGCTGCTGCTATCTTTGCCTAGCCTAGGCGAATGACTAATTACTCATCTATATCTTGATCTGTGTTTGCCAGGGTTTCCAAATTTGCCATCATTTTTATAGCCTTCATCTACTACACGCCTCACTTTACTCTGTTTCCTGAAAGAAAGATTTAAAAAGAAGTAGTATTTAACAGTAAATACTATTTTTAATTTCAGACATGATATAACATAGTGAGATTTAAAATCAGCGGTATATTTAATCACCCAAAAGTATCAAAAGTTCTAGTCGCACTATAATATGGCTTATTTAGATTTGGAATCTAACCTATTAATGCGCAATGTAAACAATCTTTATTTTAGTCTTAAAATCGTGTATTTAGTAAATTTATAACTTCTGGTAGATAAAAAACAAACAGTAACACGATTACATACCTGTCATAGCTGCTGTTCGAGCTTATACATCATCCAAATTTGATATAATTTGTCCAGGTTGGTGTTCTAACAAACATCACTGTTATACTTTAAAAATAATTTCCCGAGCTCCACTCCAATTTGTTTTCCTCTTAGTTCACACGTTTCGTCAAAGTTTTATCCACTTAGATTTGAAAAGCAATAAAAAATGCAATAGATAACGAGTTACAAAATAAGTTGGTGACAGCTGATGACATTCGATGTACTATGATTTAGTGTTGCCCTACCTTTGAATAATGTTAGTTCCTCAAACATTATTTTCATGACTTTATAGACAGACTGTAATTAAAGGCAAAGAACAATTACTTGGATTTTTTTTTCATCATTTTCGGCCCTGTAGTTTCGGAGCTAAGGGGGGGAATGGTCGCCCGGGTGTCACCACTGCGAGGATCGACCGGAGGACACGGTGGAGCACACAGTGGAGGTCTGCTCTGTTTGGGCGGAACACCGCCGTGTCCTTATTGTAGCGGCGATCGGCGGAAACGACCTCTTGCGTCCGGCCCTGGATCGAATGTGAAAAGCTCTCTGGTCTGTGAATGTGATAGTAATTCGAGATGGAATGTGAATTATTTTAGGCTCGCTAATTTTAGGAATATTTTTAAAATATTTATTTAAAGTTTTTTATTGTGTTAATATATTTATTTCGTAATAAATATAGTAAGCTTTGAAGATTTATTTATGTACTCCTTTTTTATGCGATCGGCCCCAGAAGGGCTATGGTTTGGCGCCATCTAGTGAGCGCCCAAACGATAGCCTTCATTCCGTGATCTGTTCTGGAATTTTGCTGGTCCGAATCTGGGATGTTGCGGATATTCGCATCTACATCCGCAAATGCGGAGCATCCTCATTGATTTGGACATCCACATCCACGCTTATCCTATGAAAATTGTAGTTTTTGAGTGTTAAAGTGTGTGTGTTTTAAGCGAGTTTTGCAGATAATAGTTTATTGGACGAGTAAATTCACAATGTCACCGCCGACACAAAGTGATATTTAGAGTTTTAGAGTTATTTTAAACATGAAGAACATGAACATGACCAGGCTCATTGTAAAATATGCAATAACTGCAACAAAACGAAGATTCTTAAAAAAAAGATAAGACCGCATCCGCGGATGTCAAAAATCTGATCTGCATCCGCAACATGTCTGGTCCATATCCTTATGTATTCTACTCTTTGTCCTGACGTAATAAATAAGATATTATTTAAGAATGTCCATTATGATATGGCAAAACAAAACTTTCTAAAATCGAATAAACATGAACTTAAAACTACTTAATAAACTTTCTGATTTACATAACGTATTGTAACAGTCAATGTAATCATTAAAATACTGTTTTTTTTTTTAGATTTAATTGAAAGAAAATTAGCAAGTTAATTTTGATGAACTTTATTATTGTGGGGTGGATCAAGTATAGTTCAAGGAAATGTTTCCAAACGCGCTTTGTCATGGCCCAGTTGGGCCAGTTGGTATTTCTCAGTTGGTAGTATTGTTTGTCGTCTAACCGTCGCGCTTCTTTGAATGAGTCTTTTATTTGTTATTGTAATGCTTGTGATTTTTTTCGAACATTGTTTTTGCCTATGGGGTTTTTAAATTCAATATATTATTTGTTAATATTAAATTACTCCATCCTTTTTGTGGTGTTTCGAGAATAATTTTAAAAGGTATTCTAGTGTCACTTTTGACAGATAAACTAACCTAAAAAGTAAAATAAAAACGTACAAAACTAGTCCAAACTTTATTAAAATTGTGTATTGTTTTATAATGCTTTTTTTAGATGCCAAGTGTAATAAACAATAGTATTGACACAGCACGTCCGGTAGACGGCACGAAAATGCAACTAGAATCTTTGGAATTGGCTGGTTGCACACTAGACCGGTATATAAGTGCTGATAATTCGCGCCCTTCGTTTTTAGAGGTTTGTTGATTCATTCTTACCTCCTCAAATATCTACTGTGTAAAAATCAAACTTTTTGCGAAGCTATGCTTTGAAGCTTCCTAACAAGTATTATGTATTTGTTATTGGTACTTTGTAGATAACTGGAATAGCCTCTCAAAGAAGTCCAACATGCAGTGGTCTCAATGCAGGAGACTACAGGAACCTCGCTGCCCTAGTGAATCACCCCAGCTTGTCGCAATTGAAAATATTAAATAAAGTTCCACTGCCCCCTGAAATTATGGAACACTTTGCCCGTATCCTTTACAAAACATTCCATTATATTATTATTTAAGCTTTTGCCACATTTGTAAATAAATTTGAATTTATTTAACCATGTTCATAATACAAATTCATAAATCTGCTATGTACAAGAAAACCATTGCTTGTAAATTGTTCTAAAAATATTACCTAAGTAAACACGTAAATTTTTAGATTTAACATATTTGAAATTGACTTAATGTGTTATAATTATGAATTATATTTTCCTTATAAAATGTACAGATATGCAGTGTCACTGTCTAATGGGAGTGTTTCCAGAAATCAGTAGAGTCTGGCTTGCGATAGACAGCAATATATATGTATGGGCCTTTGAACATGGAAGTGATGTAGCATACTTTGATGGCCTCGGCGAGACTATAGTTAGCGTGGGCTTAGTGAAACCCAAATCTGGAGTATTCCAGAATTTCGTTAAATATTTATTAGTCCTTACAACTACCGTTGAAATAGTAGTCTTAGGTAAGAATCATATAAATAATATTGATCTGAAATTTATTCAATTTAGGATTGTATCAACATATTGATTGTGTGAGCCACATTTTATTTAACAAAGCCAGTTTTTAGTATAAACTTCAAGTTACTGTATATGAATCAAATTGAATATTAATGTTTCAGGGGTAACATTTTCTTCTAGTAAAAACAATGGGTCAGGTGAATTTCAAGAGATACATCTAGTTCCCGAGCCAGTGTTTGTGTTGCCTACTGATGGTATTTCTATGATGTGTGTCAAGTCCACAGCTAAGGGAAGGATATTCATGGGAGGCAAGGATGGATGTCTGTATGAAATCACATATCAGGTACTTAGCAGTCAATATACAAATAAGCAGAATGCATATGTAAACATAATGTTACATTGTTGTTATGTATGTTGTTGTTGTTGGTGTATGTGTTATGTTTGTGTGTGTTGTTGTGTTTGTTTAGTCTGCTCCAAAGAGCTTTACAAATTTTTCAACAGCATCTTAATAAGATAACATGTTGCATCTTGTAAAAGTAACATATAATTTTCCAATCAAATTTTCTTTCAGGCTCAACTAGGGTGGTTTGGAAAACACTGCAAGAAAGTGAATCACTCAACAAGTACACTATCATTCCTAGTACCTACGTTCCTCAGTGCGGCCTTGTATGACGAGGACCCTATAGTTAAGATTGAAGTAGACAATTCTAGACATATTCTATACACATTGAGTGAGAAGGGATGCATAGAAGTGTTTGATTTAGGCGCCGACGGCGAAGGACTGAGCAGGGTTGTGAGGCTAACGCAGGGGAAAATTGTTTCTTCAGCTTTTGATATTGTGAAGTAAGTTACTGACAATTTAAAACCCATTTCTTTTCACACACATTTATCTCACACTAACATTATTTTGTATAATTCATTGACAAACCCTAACTAGTTGGATATTTGAAAAGAGAGTTACTCTCTTGACAAAATTGGATTATTAATCAAGTTTTAATTTTGTTATTAATTTAGTTTCTTTCTTCTTCATTTTAGAACATTGGAACCCAGCAACTTTAAACCAGTTGTAGCAATATCTGCAGTAGACGAATCAGAGTCCGATCACCTTAATTTAGTGGCTGTAACACAGACTGGCGCTCGTTTATATTTTAGTACTGGAAGTTCAGAGTAAGTGTGTAAACAAAAGTGTATAAACTACTAATTAGTGGTAGTACTATTTTAATGGCTATTTATGTGACTTCAGTGCGACTCAAGGTGCGCCCCAAAGACCGCAGTACCTGACGTTGCTGCATGTACGGCTACCGCCGGGATTCACACCTAACTCATCAGTATTAAAGCCAAAACAAGTACACAGCGCCGTTTATGAAAATGGTGAGAAAAAAAAAAGTCGTTAAATTTTCGTTAATTTCTTTGAGTTATTTTTTTAAGTCAACATAGATTTTTATGTTTATAAATGTTTTACTAAAAATCTCTGATTATGGCAATAAAATTTATTAAAATTGTATCAGGTTCACTGGTAATGGTCTGTTCTGCGGGCGGCGGCGGCGAGGCGGAGACACTGTGGTGCCTTTCCCGCGTGCTAGCGTCCGCGGCCACATTCAGCGAGTCGCACACACTGCTAGCGCTCGATGGACCAGCCTGGGCGCTCACCGCGTTGCCGCATTATCACTCTAAGCATCTCTCTCAAGCTATGCTCTCCAAAAAAGGTAAAGAACTAGACCATCATTTATAAATGCTTTAAGAACAAGGCAGTGGCAAACTTCAAATTTCAAAGCTTTTGAATATTTATAAAGTTTTTAAGATACACACGAAGTCTTAAAATGTAATGTCAGTCATGAGTTGACCTGTTCTTGAATGTGCCTATAGTGATGATTATGATGTTTTGTTGTCCTTCAGAGGTGTGGAGCGTGTCTCGCTGGGCGGTGGTGACCGGCGCAGGCGCGTGTGTGGTGGAAGCGGGCGCTGCGCCCGACCTGCTGCGGGCATTACTGCGCGACTGCCGCGGACCTGACGCTCATCCGGTCAAGGACTTCTTCCAGGTATTGCCAAAATTTCTTTTGATTCATATTCTCTACTGCTACTTTGAAACGCAATATGAATTTTGCAACAAAGCCTATTTCTTTCCAGGTATACCGGTAAACCAATTTACCATAATAATAAAATTGTGGTTTTAAATCCAGCAAGTTATTATACTCTTTAGAATTCAGTCATAACTTTTCCCTAATTGTTATGTTATCTGCAGTTGTACAGCGTAGAACAAGCGTGTGCCTGCGCTTTGTTCCTAGCCTGTGAGGATATAACTAGTGGCGACCTCTCTATCAGCGAGTGGGCGACCCGTGCCTTCTTCCTCTACGGCAGCCAGCTATCTCCGACGCCTATGTTTCAACAACCTTCACAGATGCCTCCTGCTATAAGTAAGTAATAAAACAAACCAACAAGAATAAAACATCATTCACTGAAAAATATATCAGATATAAGTAAAATATGTAAAGAAATCACACAGAAAATGATGTATACGTGTTTATTGCAGATTCGCCTAAGTTCTCGCCGCGCCAAATGTCAACCCCAATGTCGATGAGGGGACCACAAGGCCAAATGCAGCCAGGAAAACTGAACCAGTCATACCAACCAGGACCTATGAACCAATCCTTCCCTGGATCACCAAACCAGTCTATGATGCCTCAGTCTCCATTTCACCAGAGCATGTTGAGTCCTGGGTTCAACCAGTCATCATTTGTGGGCAATATGACCCAACAACAGAGGGACCCTAACTTCCCAATGCATATAGAATACAGTGCAAAGCATAATGGTCTTTATATCTACGTTGGCAGAGTCTTGGCTCCGATATGGGGTTTGAAATGTGTTTCGATGTCGCAGTCGCCTGATCACAAGGAATTTGTGAGTAAAAATATATTTTTTATTTAGAGTAACTTAATAATAGATTCTAAACAGATTTTCACTATTCCGTTACTTTAAATTGTTGTAATATTAAATCCTTTTATAGCATGAAAAGTAATAATTTGCAATATTTTTTGCATACAGATGAGTAGTAAAGTAACGGGCGAGGACTGCGCCTACATCGTTCAGAAGTTGCAGCGCGTGGCAGCGTTCATGCAACGTACACTGGCACCTCCACATTCCGACGAGCACACATCCCTGCACGCTCTTAAGTTATTTATTAGTAAGTATTGTTTCAGCTATTGTATAGTTACAGGATCTTGACTAACATGTTCAACAGTTGATTACCTTAATACGCTGGTGTTAAAGGTCAGTTTTGTTTCCAGCAATGGCGATAGAAATGTTAAGTTTATGGAAGGTGCTCTGTGAGCATCAGTTCCACGTGATCGCAGCTAGTCTTCCGCCTGAGCAACAGAATGCGTTACAGGCCGCTAGTTATAGGTATGAAATCTATTATCTAATCTTTGCACATCCAGAAAATATGATGAAAAATGGCCTCCAGTAAATTCACATTAACATTTATTCTAGCTACTCTAAATCTAGGAATAGTCCAATAACGTTTGTTTTATGTTTTTAGGGAATTATTAGTAGGTGGACAAGAAGTAGCGTGCTTGCTCCTCGGATCTCTAGTCGCAGGATATCTAAGAGACAACGCATCGGTAGATGGGATATCACAAAAGCTGAGACAGCTCTGTCCCACACTTTATAGACAAGAAGATGCTACCTGTTCTAAGGTAACAATGTTTTTTTTTTCTCTTGAGAAGATGAAATGTCCTATTTCTGATAGCTGTTTTATAATATTCTTTATATTCTAGGCCAATGAATTGTTAATATTTGCAAAGCAGCAGAAGAATCCAGCTGAACGCGAAGAGATGCTTCAGCATGCACTCAAGTTATGTAAAGTGAGTATGAACTAGGCACAACACACTATTCTTGTCAAACTTAATTGTAATAATATGTATAATAATAAGGCCAAACCACCTATTATACATAGAATACAGGTTGCGGGGTCTTAGATATAACTAACTTCAGGGCGGATAGTGTTTGTCGAGAACCTGAAATTGCCTTTTCAATCAATGTATTAAAATTCAGTGTTCTTTTCTAGGATGTAGCACCAAATGTGAATCTGCCATTGGTGTGTTCAAAATTAGTGTCAGCCGGCTTTTACTCTGGGGTTGTTGAGTTGTGCGTCGCGTGCGCGTCTAAACTGGACCCGCAAGACAAAGCCGTGCATTACTACAAGAGCGATCAGCCCTCCCAGGATAGGGAGGGACACTTTATTTACTATAGAAGGTAAAGAATTCCAAACTTGTTTCTATTACATTCTAGAAATTCAAACAGAGAATACTTTTCGAAATGTCTTTTAAAAAAAAAGATCATTGGATTTTAGATTTTCTATAGACTCGAAGCATTTATTTCACTTAGACCATAACAGGCACTTTTGAATGTCAGAAAAACAAAGGCGAAGCTACAGTCACAGACACAAGGCATAATAACTTGTGAAAGTACTGTAGTTGCCCATTCCAAAGCGTAGATCTCTATGGAGAAGAATGGGCAAGAAACTCCATGGACACTCTTTTCACTCAAAAATAAAAACAGAAATTTCCAAATATCTTTTTTTTAAAAGACATTGCGAAAAGTTATCTCTCAAATTTTTAGACATATGTATCCTGCTTATATATAGTACCTACTTATATAAAGTTTGTATGAAATGCCGTAAGACGTTAACGATCTTAAGTATATTTCATGAAAAATCGGCTGAGCTGGTCAGAAACAGCTTAATGTCCACGTAGTAAAAGCGAATGGTCCGACAAATAAGGCAAATAGTGTAACACGGTGACAAGTCGCGACACCCGAACCGAAACGCGGCGGATGACGTCTTTTTCGCATTATGTATCCCGTTTTGGTGATTTTGAATTACCAGGTCTGTAATGCACACAGTGAAGTTGTTAACATTCTGGTTTTATGAATTGTCTTGTTTGATGGTTTAGAATGGAGATATACCGTGAAGTGTGCTCTGCGCTAGAGCGCTTGTACGAGCGCAGTGCGGAGGCCTCGAGCAGTGAACCCTCGCCGTTGCGCTCCCAGCCCGCTAACGACAACATTCTTACCATGTCGCCTGCTGATGCTAACTACCAGGTAACCAGATGGAAATTACTCTAATTTACATGACAGCACGCCTGTATTCCCGAAAGGTTAAGCAGGTCAATGAAAAGTGCTGGAACGATATTTTTCTATTATAGGGTTACGTTTAATTTATTTTGTATGCTTTGTTTGCAGGGAAGAAAATTGGTTTGGGAATGCCTGTCCAGAGATGATGAACTTTTACACGTCGCAGTTTATGAGTGGCTCGTATCCAAACAGCTGGGTTCAGGTAATGTTCACTTCAAACAAAAAAACTTGGGCAAAAGTCAACATCTTTACGTCTCCTTTTATGGCTAATTAATTAACAAGTTGCCTTTCAGTTCGTAACTATATCCATTTCTTTAAGACCTCTTTTATTCTCCAGAGTTGCTTTCCCTCGGCACGGCCCCGCCGGCGTCCCTGCGTACATATCTGCAGGCGGCGGCTCGCTCGGCCGCGCCTTCTGCCGCGCTGCACCTGCTGGATCTGCTGTGGAAGGTGCTGGAGAAGAGCGGAGACCATCTCGCTGCCGCCAATGTGCTGGAAGGACTCGCTACGAGACCTGGGTGAGTCCGAAGTAATTTTGAAATGGAATGGCGGGATTTGGAACACAGGCTACACAGTACAAATGATTCGACGTCTTTGTTTATCGTTTTGTTAAACGTTTCGCTCACTTGGATGAAAACATTTGTCATGATTAAAATTTAATTTACGTAATGCCAACTGTCAAAGAAAGCTCAAACCTACGGCGAAATTATTTGGTTGCGAAAGTAACGTTTGTATAATGCTTACTCACTCAACATGTGACGTGTTACTAAAGACAAAAGATTCCAAGTTACGGTTATTTACAAGATGTAATGCTACAGGTCGGGTGCAACCTTAGCGCAGCGCATGTCGTGGCTGTCGGCGGGCGTGGTGTGCGTGCGCGGCGCGGGCGGGGGCGGCGGGGGCGGCGCGGGCGGCGGGGAGCTGCTGCGGCGCCTGGAGGAGGCGGCGGAGGTGGCGCGCGTGCAGGCCGCCGTGCGCGCCGCCGCCGCCGCGCTGCCGCACGCGCTGCAGCCGCACCCGCTGCACATGCAGCGCCTGGACGACGAGCTGCTCGAAATCACGCAGGTAACGCACTGACAACCTTAAGAAGTCCCGACCGCACAAAGATTGGCGGACCTCCGTGGCATAATTACTCTGTAACGTTCCCACCACTGTGAAACCGGTCTCAGTATCAGATTGTTACAATTCACAATGGACTGGACTTCGCATTTTTAACTGACTTTCTTCAAAAATGAGGAGGTTCTCAATTGGGTTGTATTTTTTTTTTTAATGTTTTTACCTTATGACCCCGTCATTTGTAAACCGATTTAAAAAAAACTTTTTTCATTTGAAAGGATATGCTTCCCGATTGGTCCCATAGAAATTTCATCAAAATCGGATTAGGAATTTGGTTGTTTTCCTCACGTTAATTATCACATCA
The DNA here is from genome assembly GCA_947578425.1 of Eugnorisma glareosa. Classification (NCBI taxonomy): domain Eukaryota; kingdom Metazoa; phylum Arthropoda; class Insecta; order Lepidoptera; family Noctuidae; genus Eugnorisma; species Eugnorisma glareosa. The sequence continues at coordinate 12,051,718 of OX387966.1, read as the reverse complement.
CCCGACGTCTCGTGAAGGCGCTTTAATGTACTTCACGCGACGTCGCGTAATGCTTGCTAGTTAAATTTGACACACTTCCCGATTTCTGATTGAGCTGAAATTTTGCACGCATGTGTATATCGCGAGACAATGCAATATTATGATGACATGGAGCTGATCTGATGATGGAGCTGGAAGGTGGTCACAGGAACTATAAAACGACACAACGCCGTCGAATTTGGACTCGTTTGATTCGTCTTGGCAAGTACTTTAGTCCTAAATGGTAACCAGGGTCTGATGATGGAGCTGGAAGTTGGCCATGGGAATTCCGTTATAAAACGACATAACCCCATCGAGTTTGGGTTCGTATAATTCATCTTGTCGAGTACTTTGTCTCTAGATGGTACCCAGGGTCTGGTGATGGAGCTGGAAGGTGGTCACAGGTAGTCCGTAATAAAATGACACAATCCCATCGAGTTTGGGCTCGTATGATTCGTCTTGACGAGTACTTTGGTCCTAAACGGTATCCAGCGTCTGATGATGGAGCTGGACGGTGGCCATAGGAACTCCGTTATAAAACGACAAAACCTCATCGAGCTTGGGCTCGTATGATTCGTCTTGACGAGTACTTTAACTAACTTCTAGTTACAATGTCAAAATTAATTCATGACAAGAATTTGTGTGGTATACTACAACTAAAAAGGGGAAAATAAAATAACTTGACTTTCGGAAGTCCGTGGTAAAAAAGATACAAACAAAGACACCGACTTCCGAAAGTCAAGTTAGTTTAGACTTTTTTAGTGTGTTTTTTGGAAGTCGGTTTTGTTTTCGCAGAAAGTTTTTTTATTTTACCCTTTTTAGTTGTAGTATACCACACAAATTCTTGTAGTCGAAATCGGTTTTGTTTTCGTAGATCGAGTATTAGAATCGATTGCGATATCTTTGTTTCTCAGCTTTATGAGGAGTATGCAGACCGCTACAGCCTATGGGAGTGTAAGCTCGCGATCGTGCAGTGTTCGGGCCACAACGACGCGCTACTGGTCGAGAACATCTGGAGCAACATCCTGGCTGAAGCAGAGGCGGTCGCTAGAGGCCTTCCTACGCCAGACGAGAGACTGGCTTCTGTTCTTAGCAAGCTGACAACCCTCGGCAGGGAATACGTTAATACGGGACACTGCTTCCCATTGTGTGAGTAATCAATATCATTTTAGTGTCTAATTAGCGTTTAATACAGTTATACTACTGAAAACAGAGACGTATCGATAGTCTTAATATGAATGTTATTTTCTTGAACAGATTTCATCGTGCGTCAACTAGAAATCATGAGCTGTAAACTCCAAGCTGACAGAGGGATGGTGTTTAGAACAATTTTGAATATCGGAGTATCGCTGGAACAAGTACTGGACATCTATATCAAGTACGTTATCCTGTTGTGCAATTTTAACTGCCCATATGATTTTTGTAACACTTTATTATGAATTTGCAGACATTGTAGGCACTTCCATCTAAATGTGTCACTAGGTATAATGGTGTTTGTGTCTTAGGTTGGTGAGCGTTAACGAGCGCGTATGGCTGGGATGTGGTGACGAGAGTCACGTGTGTCGTGCGGCGGCTATTTTGTTAGAGAGCGCACGCGCCGAGCTCGCTCCGCTGCCGGCTGCACTGCGACGCCGCGCGCTCGCTCGCTGCAAGGATCTGCACGAAGCTGCCTTGTCTGCGCTACAGGTATGTGCCCTGTATACAGGATCAAATACTAACAGGCGTCAGTGACCCTGCGTCTATTTGTTTAGATACCCATCACGTCTTTCCGAGTTTCGCTAGGTAATTTAATCTTTTACGTATGCGTTTACTGATGTGCAAAGAACGGAATATACACACATCAAAAGTGTCTAGGGATCAACATATATTTTTGCAATAACTTTTCTCCTGATTGATATTAATTAAAATTTTCTTTAAGGATTCATCAAATAAAGTGTTTTCGTTTGTCACAGTAACGATAAACCAAGTCACCTTTGCATTAATAAAGAAATTTGCCATTTTCCTAATAAAGGGATTTTTGACATTTGAACCACTAACACAAAAGTTCGAAAAAAAGACTGAAATAACAGTTTTCTTTAAAATTTTTAATTGGGTAACTTAAACAATTAATAATCCGTGTTTCTACCGCGAACACTAACAACACAAGAACATCGGTTTGGCATACTCAAAATGAGTTCATCCAAATCACGCTGTGGAATGGCCGCCCATGTTCGTTGCAACAACAAAAAAAGGTCTTCTTGCGACTGGATACCCTCCATATTCGGCAGAGCTCTTCTCTGTAGCATATCCCATGCATGCTCAATCGGATTCAAGTCTGGCGACTGAGCAGGCCAGGGCAGGACATTGATGTTAGCTGCGGCGAGAGTCTGTCTTACAACTCTTGCGGTGTGCGGTCGTGCATTATCATGCATTAACTGAAATAAGGGACCGATTTGCACTTGTAGAGGAACGATGACGTCTGATACAATCGTCTCAGCATAAATTTGAGCGTTGAGGTTGCCTCTGATCCAAATCAACTCAGTTCTTCCGCCGATCCAAATACCCGCCCATACCATGATGGTTCCACCACTATAAGGATGGACTTCCTGGCAGGATTTTAATCGCTGTTGGCGTCCAGGGGTTCTCCAGTGTCGTATACGTCTTGTATCCGGTCTCATACCAAAACGAGACTCATCAGAAAAGCACACGAAACGCCATTGTTCTTCTGCCCAATTTCTGTGTTCAAGAGCCCATTGATATCGTATCCTACGATTGTGCATTGCTATAGGTGGTACCCGTAGCGGTCTTCGGGAATGAAGGTTCACTTCATGCAAGCGGTTTCTGACTGTTTGGTCGCTAATTAAGTTCCCTGAAGAGTGATGAAGCCTCACGGCTAACATCATGGCGGTTATTGTTGGAGCTCTTCGAGTTAAGATTTGAATGTATCGGTCTTGTCTCCGTGTGGTGCAGCGATACCGTCCTCCATGGCGCTCAGCCACGGTACCAGTGCTTCGGTAACGTGTCCAAAGTCGACTGATAACACTCTGACTTGTATTCAGAGCTAAAGCCACAGTACGTTGCCGGGAACCAGCTTCTATCATTCCCACGGCTCTGAGCATTTCTTCCCTGCTTAAATGACGTCGCCGCTCCATAATAACGTTGGTTTTAATCAGTAGTAGGGAAACAGTAGCACTAATAATGTCTTCAATGCGTTGTATGTTTTTATAGGGAAAATATTGACAGCTGATTTTCATCTTTTACTCGAATTTGATTCACAGTTCCTGATTCAAATTATGAAATGCACCAAAAAGGATCCATATAAATTTATAAAATCATAAATTTATTACAAAGCCACATCTCAATCTCAAGAAATCCACATAAAAATGCTTGATCCCTAGACACTTTTGATGTGTGTATATTCAGCTTGCCAGCGCAAACCCGCCACACGTAATGTACCGTTGAAGTCTAACTAAATGTTATCCATGACCATCCTTCGAGTTCTTTTGTTTACACTGATAGCGTATTTCGCAACCGTGGAAGATCTTTTTCTGACAGATTTAGATAGATATTTCAGGCATTTGTTTGTTTCAGTCGCGGCCGAACACTCAACGCCTCATCGACCGGCTGTCAGTGGCGCAGGCGCATTTGGACCGCATGGATTGAAACTAGTTGTAACTTTAGCGTAAGGTTATTATTTAAGTTTATACATGTGCACATTACTCATACAAAAAGGAAAGATTTCGCAAGTCCTACTTGCGAATCTTGTGGTTTCCTGCGTCATAATAGTTTACCTTTATGTATTTGTTAATGCATGAATCAGATAATATATTTTGTAACTGGTCAATTTTAGATGTGCTTAGGTAATATTGGATTTCATAACTACAATCAAAATACAAATAGACTGACATACATTTTTTATTTAGATTTTCATAAATTACTAAAACATACAAAAGTCATAAAGTAATAATTATTAATTATATAATTTGCTAATATATTAAACTATTGTCTGTTAACATACTATTTGAAGTGGCAGTGACATACAAACATTCTCCTCATATAATTATGTCAAATGTACAAATATGTTGAATCATGTGCATAATTATAAAAATATAAGTGATTATGCATCGAAAGGCACTATGAAAATGGTTTCTATTTTTGTAAATAAACGATGATGATTTAAGAACAATACTGACTGTGATTTAAATAAAAAATTAATCCTCGTAGAATGTGAAATGCGTAATGAGATCTAATATTTAAATTGATTGTAAATTAATTAGTCTATTTAGTATTTACAATCCAGATTCCCTAGGGGTGAAATAAGTTTGGAAACCGCCAGTAGTACTCAGCGTGTCCTTTAAATTAACAAAAGTTTGATATTAATGACAAATGAATAATGATGTGACTATGAAGAGTCTTCATCGAAAGGGTTAGTGGTTACCTGATGGCCTGCGTGATGATCGTCATCTGGGTAAGAGTACACTCCGCTGTGCTGTGCTCCGCTGATCGTGGGCACTCCCACTGTATTCATTGGAGATAAAGCGCTATTGTATTGCTGTTTAGTGGGATCCCTCCCTGTCGAGTTTTTTCTTATAACTGTAGTGTAAGTAGGTGTCGACTTCATCGGCATGTCTTTAATTCTGGTTCCTGCGCGATACGTGCCGAATTCGTCTGGTGGAGGCGGCAGCGAGAATCCATCCGAAGTTTGTGTTATTTCGGAATTCTCGTCGCTCAGTTCCTTGGCTAGTTTATGTCTCATTTTTCTAGGCATCGTGTAGAACGTGTTCATCTGAAAGCAAAATGAAAATGGCCTAATAACTAGGTGTGTGTGCACATAATATGCAGTTGTAACAAAAACGCGTTTACGTACCGGCCTTGGAACGTTGTAATTCGTTTCTGGTGGTAGATGCAAAACTAAATGATCGCACAGTGCTTCCATATCCCTCTTCCTGTTAATATTCTGCAAGGAGTGGACCCTGCAGGTGGTGTGTCGTGGCACGTCGCACTTCACATTCTCTTGTTCGGCCATGTCGTGCATGTAGCGCGCCGAGTGGAACGAACTTGTTCGTCGTACGTCAAAGTTCTTCGAGGGCCGTCGCGAGACTGCTCGCCTGAACGAATCGGTCCGTCGGACGTTGCACTCGCTGCCTTCATCGCTGTCGTGGTATGTTTCGCAATTTGATTCTGGAAATGACAATTTTGAATCAATGTCGGGATCTTGCTCTCAGAGTTGCTAAGTTAATTGATCCTCGGTCAAGTTTGTTTAATTAATCTGCCCCTAACTTCGTGGTAGCTTATTGTTGACTTCATGGTAGAAATACCAGCCTATCGCATCGATTGTTGTTTTAGTTATATTTACCAGGATTGCTTGCTTCTTGATGCGATGCAGCCTGTCCCTTGTTCTCCTTCCCCAGCGGCGCTCTAAGCCGAGTCTCGTACCCGAAAAGGCGCTCGCCGTTTAGCATTTCGCTTAGGTCTCTTACCTCGTAGGTGGGCATGCGAGATGTCTTACACAAAGCCATCCTTACCTTCAGTGGTGTATGCGCAGAGCGGCGGGTCGGCGTGGTCGCGCGGCAGGTCGTGGCGCGAGGTGCGCTCGTACGTGCACAGCACCAGCCCGCACGCCGCCAGCGCCACCAGCGCCACGCCGCCGCACAGCGCTAGCGCCAGGCTCGTTATGTTCGTCACAGTGCTTGTGGTCACCTCCGGAACTAAGCACATAAATTAAAGGCAGTTGTTAGTTGGAGGGGTAGGAATGCATAATCAACAAGTGCACCTAATGAGAATCGAAATCGCAAATATCTAGAACGGAGAATAGTGATTATTAAATAACCACTCATGACAAACGCTTTAAGAAGATTTTGAAGTTGCTGACATGGAACCGCAACCGGGTTCCGCAAGCCCTATTCAAGAAGTTTTCTAGACAACAGTTTAGTAGGACACTAGGCACAGCGTATTTTTACAAAAAAAGAAATGGTTATGTTTTCATTATCATAGAACAACTCACCAATTTCTTCGCTTACAATACTGTCCTTATCAATTTCTACAACATGGCTGTCTCCTTTATCGTTGAAAGCTATAATAACAAATTTGTAACTCTCGTGACTCGGCTCGTGTACCATAAAAGTTGGTTCTAAGTTGATAATTGATACAAGTTGCTCCTCAGTGTCAACTGCTTGGACGACGAATTTGAATTTCTGGAACACAACACAACGTTTAGAAAAATACGATAAAATTCACACACACAAGTAACGTTCTGATGACACTCAACCGTTCTAGTTTTTAAGGAAAATGATAATCTCGCTCACTACCAAAATCTTTGGATAAGTTGCTTCAACTACCAAAAAATAAGGTTCAAAATGAACTGCCTTACCTGCGGCAATCCGCCATCATGTCCCTTCTCACAAGTCACAACGATATCGTCCCCAGTGTTCTTCTTAGCTTCACATTTGGTTGGAGGACGCGGAATAGTCTCATCGGTCACCAGGAAGGTGCATGGAGTGTGGGTCAACCCTTTTGTGGGCACGTCGTTTTGTCCCCAACAGAATATTGTGCCTGGAAAACGAACAACGTTATGGAATATTAGCAGATATTTCAAGTTCCGTTCCATTCATTTGTTTCTGTAGTCTGACATTCTTTGTTTAGCGTTATTTCCGCTATTCTGATTGGTCGTGGAGGTCAGTCTAAAGATTCCATCATAGGTAACCAAAACCGCAAGAAAGTTCGCTTTAAAATAATTAAAAATATGTAACCTGTTGCTGTCACCTTTGTATTTGAGCACAGGGATGTACCTGTACTATTAATATTGTGAAACAAACACACCCATATAATAAGCTACTCCAACTTACTAAAAGCAGTTCCATTAGGTCGTTCATACAGCAAGGTTTGCTCCTCACTCTCGACCGTCTCGTGGGGTTGGTTCCGCAGCGTAGTGAGGTTTACGGCCTCGTTGACCAGCACCCAGCGATAAGACACAGGCGCAGGGTTAGCCTTCACGGTACACGTCAAGTTTATCGCTTCGTTCTCACCGACACCGTACTCTACTACGGTTTCGTCTTCGCAGTAAGCGGGATCTGAAATTTGTATTTGATTAAAATTAACTCCGTGTGGTTGTATCACACCGGGGTGGCGGCATCGGCGGTGGCGGTTAACAGCTTTTCATCACCTTTATATCCTTAGTAACAAGGTTGAAAAGGGTTGGCCAGTACCTATCTAGCTAGAATTGGTTCAAAAAAGATAGACCTTCTAAAACAATGTGACGTAAATTGGAATATGTTGTCATATACAGCATGTAACAGAAAGGGTATAATCATATGGAATACTATGGTATGGACCATCAAACTGAACAACTTTATCTATGGGACCACCATCGAAATCGTAAAAAAATAATCAGCTCCCCCATACATTTGGGTCGAGTAGGTATTGAAATTTTGTATAGGACAGCTGATTATTTTTTTACGATTTCGATGGTGGTCCCATAGAAAAAGTTGTTCAGTTTGATGGTCCTTACCACAGTATTCCATATGATTATACCCTTTCTGTTACACGCTGTATAAGGTCCCATTAAAATAGGTGGACAAAGTCTAACACAGCGTTCAGTACGTCTAACCAAAGATATCCAAGCAAAAAAAAACATTGATTAAAGTGATTTTATTTTGACTTTATTGGATGTGTTTATTCTAGAGTGCCGCTGGCAATTTATTATTTTAGGTCAAAATAAAATCACTTTAATCAGTGTTTTTTTTGCTTAGATATCATTGGTTAGTCATACTGAACGCTGTGTTAAAATTTGTCCACCTATTTTAATGAGACCTTATATTGGAATACCTATGTGTTCACAAATCAATAGTTGATTCATAATTTGACGACCCGAATGGCGCAGCGGTAGTGAGGCTGCCTTACGTTCTTCGGGTCCCGGGTTCGAATCCCAGTAGGAGCAAATGTTTGTGTGACGAGCATGGACATTTGTTTCCGAGTCTTGGATGTTTATATGTATGATAAGTATGTATTTACAAACAAAAAGTATCTATGTAGTATTATAAACTATCTGGTGTCCACGACACAAGCCTCGTTGCTTAGTGTGGCACCTAGATGGCGCTGTGTGTAATGTCCAGCGATATTTATTTATTTATTTAATTATTAACATTAAAAAGAAATTGAAACATATTGACGATTGTCAGAATCTTACAAGTGACATCTACGTTGATGGGCTCGCTGTACGTGGATCCCTCGTTATTGTTCGCGACACATGCATATTCGCCTCCGTCATCTTCCGTTACATTCTTCAGTTCCAAAAACTGCTGAATAGTATCTTTGCCATCATTTTCAGTATTTCCTACCATGTCTTCCTAGAAATAGGTAAAACTGTTTATGAACAATTCGAAAACTGCAGCAAGTACCTATGGTGAAAGTCCATCATGCATTACTTATATATTAAATACCTTGTGAAAGAAGAGTAGCTCATAAACAGCGGGATTGGCTTGATAGCTACAAGCCAGTGATAAATTGGAACCCTTAACTACAGCTACAGTATTATTATCTACGTCCGCGTCGGTTACAACGATTTCCAGAATTGGTGGATCTGAAATTATCAAGATTTTTTATTAGACTTAGGTATTTCTGTAGCTAGTAGTAAGTATGTTGCAAAACACAAAGGGGCCTTATCTTTACAAATCTGTAAACAAAAAACATGTTGACATGATAATCGCCTATAATCGCAAACATAATGTTAATAATTTGCCATCGTTACAAAAAGTCGTCTTAACTAGTTTATGCTCTTATACCATACTTTCTGTCACGAACACAGCTTTCGCAGAAACTTTCCATAGTGGCAACGTTACCGTTTTCCTGTACGTCATTACTCACAGAGCACGGTGAGGGGTAGAGGTTGTGCGCACACGAACTGCTCCGAGTTGCGGCGGTGCGCCGGCGCGCAGCACGTTATTGTTGACTCATCGTATTTCCGGTCTATAGTCAGCTGGATCTCGCTTGCCACGAGCCGCTGGGATGGCTCCATCTGAGTGGGTTACAAAATTATTAAAGCCAATTAGAACGATTAACGTCACCGTTGTGAAATGGCTTTGTTACCAACTCATTTGTTGGGCGAGGGACATGCAGAAATTAGATGATTAAACAGGTGAACGCATATTTTCAAAAGGGACGGTTTATCAGGTAAAATGTATTCAGTCCTCAGGTTGGAGATTTCGGCTTCAGGCCGTAATAAATTGGTGGCAAGATTTAGACCAATTAATAATAATAAACATTTATTTTTCTCTTCCACAAAGGCGCCTTAAAATATGAAGACACACTACATCTGATAAATCCTTTGTGGGAGACTGGTAACTGCACTAGGAAAAACCTGTCACACAGATTACCAGCCGGCCCCCCAAAAAACAGTGATTGTATATAAAATCTTAAATTAATGATATCGAATTATACCTTTGGTAGAAGAACACAGTAAACAAAAATAAAGGGGGAATAAAAAAAAACTACATTAAAATTATTATTAAGACCGTACTTGTGAAGTATATTATGGTGTGGTGTGGTGTGGTGTGGTGTGATGTGATGTGATGTGATGTGATGCGATGTGATGTGATGTGCAATTACAGGCTTTACCGGCCAAGATCACAAATTCCAATACACATGGTACAATAATTATAGGTAACATCTTTGCACTCATCAATTTACATAGAAAGCAAAACTGATCGAAATATCTTCTCAATCATGTCGGGACAAATAAACGCATCAAGAGCTGTCACTCACAGTAATTTTCTGCTCCAAGTTGAGCAGCTGATTGTCGGCGAGCCGCCACACGATGGGCGGCAGCGGGCGCGCGCCCAGCACGCGGCACTGCAGCGCCAGCGCCGACCCCGCGCGCACCCGCCCCACCGCCTCGTCACCCTCCGGGCCCACGCTCCGCAGGGACACCAGGTCCGGTGGCACTTTGATTCATAATGTTATTTGAATTATGAGAAGAATTGGGGGGGCAGGGGAATTACCGTAATTGTTTAAAGGGCAGGTCAAGGTTATTTATTGAATACTTGAAGCACACAAGGTACATACTTTAAATCTTGACCTGCTTGCTACAGATCTCCAGTATTTTCGACATAGTATGCTTGTGTAGTTGAAAACGAATAAGGGAAACTACCTATTGAATATTAATTGTGCGGAGATCATTTTCTGGGAATGCATTAAATTGCCATAAAAGCCGCTCTAGTTCGACTATATTAAACATTTAACTTAGCTGAAATTATCGGTAGGTATCATTTAGGTACTTACAATACATATCTATCGTGATGTCTATAGACAGAGGTGGAGTTTTCTCGTTATTTTTGGCGAAACAAGTGAAGACCCGGCCGTGGTCCTCGCGCTGTAAGGGCCCGTATATGAGGTCGCTGCGCACGCGATGTTCCGATAGCGGAGTGAGGGTATTCTTCAGAAGACGTTGCTCTGTCCACCATGACAGTTCAGCCAGCGGTTTACCTATCGTATTGAGGAATTATGTAAAGGCAACAGGAGTATTAGGAAGCTTTTGTAAATAAGTAGATGCTGCTTTTAACAGCACCATTTATTTAGTCCAATAGTGATCATCAGTAATGGCTTTACTAAATACTTGAAAAGATAGTATTCATAAAATGAGATACTTATGAGTATCCACAAATTGCAATTGGGATCCAGAACTACCCATCTAATCACAATGTCTGTGTTATTGAAGTAGCAATATTTTCCCTCCTTAGCACTTTTTCATGCAATGACTGCCACACCTCACGTTAACGAAGTGAGTTGATCACATAATCGCTTAATTGACTGATGTTACTACACATTGAGAGCTCGGGCAGACGGCGATCAGTCAATCGTTCCACGTTCATTCATGAATCATGCGCTTATAGGTACGTTCTGATTCCATTGAATGCGGCTAAACTACCCGGTATCGAAGACCTGTTTATCAGGATATCAGTAAAAAATGCTCTAAAAAGAATAAAATAAAGTTTAAATTAAACCAAACCCATCAATTTATTACACTAAACAATGTTCAAAGCTTGTAATGAGATTAAACATAAAGGTAAATCTAACAAAGCTTGTAAAAACACATTACCCTCCTCAGTCGGGTAAAAAGCAAGGTTAAACCACGTACCTGCCTAGTTTTAGTATAGCTGTAGAAGTGAAACCGCCGAAACTGGACGTATCATGCGCTCAGATGGTAAAAGATTAATCGTTCTATTTTTAATATTACTTTTGATACGTTCAATCGGTGAGCATTGTACCGAGCACAAATCTGATTCATTACCTATTGAGAATTGAGATGACATAAACGGTTGCGCGAACGCGACAGGTAGAGTCACGAAATATGATTCATCTCTCTATGGATTCATAACTCGAGACTTAGACAAACTAGTAACTACAAACAGTTCCTTACCTCCATAAGCTACGCAGGCGAGATGAACGGTGTCCCCCACGTAGTAAGGTCCCACGTTCTGGCTCGTGTTGACACCAGCGCTGGCCTTGGCCACTTGCGTGCCGTTCTCGTGCACCACCCATAGATGGCGAGGCGGTTCTACGTACAATTTTTAACCGTTGTGAGTATTTAAACAAAACTATCACAATAAAATAAATAAGGGTAAGATAAGGATTTAGGATTTGCCGGATAAATTCCAGAAAAAAAGATACCTACCTACCTGCCGTACTTAGAAATAGTGTGAAGTAGATACCGATATACCTTGACTATTTATAATTTTTATCTACATGATAAACTATTTCATGTATTTCACGGTATTAAAAAAGTGATTCAAGTCCCGATGAGTCTAGTCCTAAAATAGTGTAAGTCACTAACATAGCTAATTAATACGCTATTAATGATGTAATGTTTACGTCGCGCAATTGTTTAATAAATAGAGCGAGCAGTTCCGGCGCAGTCAGCTTCCTCATTAGCCTCGCGGACCAATTAACTGAACCGCGGCAATTCTGCGCGATAGGTAAATTTTCAGTTCGGCTCGTTTCAGACGCCTTTTTCCGTTCATGTAAAACGAAAAATTAAGTACTGTTCTTGCGTTTACAATGACTTGTTGTCACGTAGGTGTATAGGAATTATGAATGCATTGCAAAGTTCCCAAAAAAATAAAAAAAAAAACACATCTTTTGTTTTGTAATTTAGTTGAGTTTCACAAAGAACTGCACCAGTATCAGACATTTTCGTCAGATAATGATGCACTGTGACTCATCTGATATGAGGTATATATGAGGCATAACATAACGCACTCGGCCACATTGATCCTACAGTCAGCTCTAAGTGCATGAGTGCATGAGCAATTTGCAGTCACCTGCCACGGAGATCACCGCATAAAGACGTTAACGGCTCAAAACGTGGGTCTCGTTAATTTCGGAAATTGCTACGGTGCTCGTGCAAATCATATGTCCTTCACCTTCTATTGTTTCTGCACAATTCCAATCAAAGAAAAGAGCCTAGGTACTTATTGCGCGGCAAAGGACGTTATATCATATATTCACTGTGAAGTACTCTGTAGAGTATACAGTTTTATATTATTGGTCTTCCTAATATAAGTTACTATGAAAAGAACTGGATCGTTTAGCGACTTACCGATAACAGCGAGTTGAATGTAAGTTTTATGTGCAGGGCTGGCAGCAAAGTCTGCGAGACAGGTGTAGACGCCAGCGTCCGAGGGTCGCACGGTGACTATCTGCAGCCTGTCCTCCCCTTCGGTGTCGCCCGTCACCAGTCGGTAGCGGCCTCCCCCCGATGAGGTAGTGCTCTTGTCGCCATCGCGGAGGTCACGACTGCTGATGCAAACCACGTGAACGGTCAAATGTTCCTAACTATTACTAGGACGTATACTCGTAGATAGCCATAGGGTTTAAAAAAGTTATAGAAACTCAATCTTCTATAATGTAAGCCTGATCGCAACTATGTTTTCCATTACCTACTAATTTTTTTCGGAATAAATTATGAGGCACCAGATAGCTTAGAAAAGTTGATCAGCGCTGACAAGGAAAAGGAGAAAGGAAGCAGAGGCCTGCCTTTAAGATGGTCGACCGTGATTATTCATACTCCGGGCTACTTACTACCGGGAAATTCATACGTAATCGTACATGGAGCCTGTAATTAATCCTCGAAAGGCTAAGCAGAGGTATGCTTAATACTATACTTACACCCATATTTCACTTGTCTTCTGACAGGCGAAATATGGGTGTAAGTTGTCATAACCCAATAACACTACCCGACCTAGGAGCAGTCCCGGATCTACGATTTTTTCGAACCGGGGCAGAAACTTGATACTGGCGCCCCTCTCTCCAACTTGCCTTTTTTGGGTTCCGTAGCCGAATGGCAAAAAACGCAACCCTTATAGATTCGTCATGTCTGTCTGTCTGTTTGTCCGTACGTATGTCGCAGCCACTTTATTCCGAAACTAATAAGACTACACAGTTGAAACTTAGTAGGTAGATGTGTTCTGTGAACCGCTTTACGATTTCTATATAAAAAAAAAGAAAAGATTAAGGGACTCCCCAAAGACTATGGAACCGAAACCAAAAAAAAAACATCCAAATCTATCCCTGAAAATTACATTGAGGGTCCTAAAACCATTTTTCTCAGTAGTACATCGTTTGAAAGATATGACACTTCCAAAGTGGTAAAATGTGTGCGCCCCCCGTCTAATTTCTAAAGTATGGGAGGAATATTCAGAAAAAAAGTAGAATGTAGAACGTAAAAAAAAAACGCAAAATTGATTTGAATAAGATTTGATGTTTAGTTTTTGAGATCTGGGACTTTTTAATCAAACCGCAGCAGTAACTTTGTTTTTCATGAACATACTATGAAAAATAAATTTAGTTTTGCTGTTGAATGTAATACAATATTTGAATGAGCCTTCAAAATATTTTTATTATTTTGTTTGGTGCTCCGGAACCTGTGCTGTGTGCGAGTGAGTACGACTCGCACTTGTCCGTTTTTTTCATTTACGTAGATCCAACCAGGGTTTTTTTTTCGGATGGGATATCATCAAATGAGGTCCCACTCTGGGCGAAGCGAAGGGAGTGTTAGACTTGTACTGACTAAAACCCATGTTCCTTCTTTTGCCCTTTGTGTTCCAGGGTCGCGGTATCTCTTTCGAACAGTCCCGCAACCCTGGCAGGCATCGGTCCTTTCGGACCCCTTCCCGTTTGCTGACACCTCTTTGAGGCGCGCACGCGGCGGCACGCGCCCTCGATCTAAGACATAAGACGGACGGACGGCGAGCTAGCCCATAGATCACCGTCCACAGGCCCGCGCCTACGGTGGTCGGGAACCACCACGTGGCCCCCGACGCCCAGGGCGTCTCTCGCGGTGGCTGGGACGGGAGGCTCTCTCCCTCTCACGTCCCGCCACCTCCTTCGCTACCATGACTGCTTCGCAGAAGGAGGATCCAACTAGGCTTCCGTATACTAGGCGCTTTTTGGAGCAAGTTTTGTATTTTCAATCATACTATATTATGATTTTGGCGCCCCCTGAAACTGCCGCCCGGGGCGGGTACCCCGGTTTGCCCCCCCCTAGATCCGGGGCTGCCTAGGAGTCGAACCTAAGATCTCAATCTCAGCACTAGCGCTTGCGACTACGAAACTAAGGGTTGCGCCACATCCAGAGCATGGAAAAATGCGATTCCGTGCTGATCACGGAATCGCATTTTTCCATGCTCTTAAGCTTTTCTGTCGCTCAGAAGTCATTTGCTAGAGCGAGAAATGCGGCAGCATCAACGAAGTGCTTGACAGCACGCAACCCTAATGAGGCGGATTAAAATGAATCAATAATTACCTGTAGAATGCGGTAGATGAACCGTTCTTGTACCAGGCTAGGATATTGAGCTTGTCGTCGTCCTTCTCCGCGGTGATGTTGCATGGCAGCTCGACACTCTGGCCCACCACCCCGTCCACTACCCCCAACAAGAACAAATTGAGTACGTTCCAGAGTTTTGTAAAGGGACGTGCCTACCTACGTTCAAGCAGCAACAGAAATGGCAGTCTTTGGAAAGATTGCTGCCAATCGTTTAAGATAAACTTACACAGCCAGCCAGATCAGTGACGTTATGTAAAGTTTAGGTGGATAACCTAAACTTTCCTTAACAAACGGCTATATGTTGACATCATGTCAACTGTCTGTGTGTCTTACAAACTAATGGCTATCCTGATAACGCAACCTTCACGCAAAGTTGCACCAGCACGTGTACCTATAGTTGTTTTGACATGATTGAATGTATTTTTCTTGCAAATAAATGATAATAATTTAATCATACCTAGGTACTTTTTTGTTGTTAAAGTTCAACTTATTTCAAAGGGAGGTTTATTTCAAAGTTACTTACGAATAAGATTTTGTAACAGAATACTTTGATGTTGTCAGTCTTAAATACCACTGTGTAATTTTAAATGATCAAATTAATCTAAGTTCACAAATAAAATTATTTGAGAAGATTTAAACAGGTAGAGGTACTTACCCTTTTCATAGATTTCTTGCGCACATAAACAATTCAATAATGAAACAAACACCGTTACATGTATAAAACAATTCATTTTTACACAAATATTATAATTATTTTATTACACATTACAAAATTCGTAGTCCGAAATTTCACAAGTCGAAGAGGGCACGTCCCGATTGGGCGCAACGGACACGCGTTTCAATTGGCGCGCTCGGCCGCAATAACGATATCGCCGGTCCAGGGAGCGCGGGACTCCGCTACCGGCCGGCGCGCGCGGTCCCCGAACGCTTCCGGAGCGCCCGTCTGTCCCCGCGTGTGACGTCACGCCCGCCCTGCCTGCCGAGTGCCGAACCATCATTTACCTTACACTTTTTAATTGGGGAGGTCATAACAATTGGGTCACTTCATCTGGATTTATTTACTGTGCAAACTGGAAACATTTTATTTCTGGTAGTTATGCTGTTTCCGGTTTGCGCTGACCCTTTATACTCCTTTGTGTGGAATTGTTATCGGCCGAATGACCGTGTAAATTACGAATTTGCAGCCGGCGTATAACCGTGGGGACGGTGCGTCAGGGCGGACGGAGCGAATGCGTTTTTGTTTGCCAAACGCGTTAACGTATCGAGATCTATTCTGCATAGGCAACAAAAGTGTGAACACAACAAATGTAAAAGAGAGAGGAGTCAATTGAGTATACAATGCACAATACATCAATATTTTGAAAACTATATTTTTCCACAAAAAAAAAAACCTGGTTTGAGTTCAGTGGTATGCATTTTAAAGTATAATCTATAAAAATATTCAGAAAAAACACAGTAACATTAAGGCTAAGAGATACTTGTTTTAGAGTCTAGGACAATACTAATCTAGTTGTTTCAGGGATCGAGTAAATAAAACTGCCAACATAGCAATCACGGCGCTACCAACTGTGCCAACAATGATTTTTTTTGTTGCACTGCGTTTTTTGTTTGTCTTCACCTGAAAAATGTAAAATGAACAGAAGGATTAGTTTTAATCAGTATGAGCTTTTTAATTAATACGAAGACATGCTATCAAGTAATAGAGAAGTATGGAAGAAAACATGCTGCAATAACTTCAAAGAAATTAGGATGTCCTTGTCCTTGTCCTTATACTAATTTCTTTGGGGAGAATGATGAGGGTATTATTTTAATTCAAATAATACCCTCATCATTCTCCCCATTCTTTTTTGTTCAATGTTCATTGCAAAGAATTTTTTACCTTCAATTGTGTGTCTAATGTTTTGTCCATTGAGTTTAATATGGTGATAATTTCATTTAATGTGAAGATTGCTATGTTAGATGCATATTTGTCTTGGTAAAGCAAACAATCTGATACTTTCTTTGTCTTCTTCAAAACCATGTTGCTGGCATTCATATTTATTTTTATTCTATGGAGAAGTAATGCACACTCCTCAAATACTTCAACTACCTCCATTGGACCAAGATTTGCCCTGAGAACGATTTAAGAAATAATAATAATTAATGAAAACCTATAATATTATTTTGTATGCTGTTGCCCGCGGCATCAATCGCGTTTTTGTCGAAAATTATCCCACGGGTGCGTTGTAAATATAGCCCATGGCACTCGGGGATAATGTAGCTTCCTTTTAGTGAAAGAATTTTTAAAATCAGTTCAGTAGATCCAGAGATTACTCCCTACATACAAACTTACAAACAAATTTTACCTCTTTATAATATTAGTATAGATTATTTCTAGTTACTGTTGTTATACATCATAAATAAAACATTACTTTATTTATATTGTTACTATTGATTGGATACAGTCATTGGTGTAGGTATATCCATCATAATAAATAACAAGTTATACATATAACTATTAATCAAGATTTAACAAGCTCTGTCCCTGTCTTACACATGGTTCATGGTGATTGTGTCTACTTCAAAGACTGAAAATGTTAAATGGATTAGAATTCTCTTAACTTCACCGATGTATTTGCCAGTAAGCTTAGAGTAATTCATAAAATGCAATAGATGTGAAGAATTGAAGAAGAATGTTGCTCAACAGTGGGAAAATATGAAATACTATTGATATCTACTATCGGGACCTACTTATTTGATGGGTATTGATGATATTAAATATTGTATAGCATTCTAAATTAATTACTTACGTGCAGATAGCAGTCTCATCGCATCGAGGAATTAGTTTAGCATGTTTGATGATCTCCGTTCTTATTTCTGGTTCAAGGATTCCCAGCCTCGTCAGGTCTTCGTCGGACAATTCTGATAATCCATACTTGTCAATATCTTGTTTTCTGTGTGTAATTCATGTAAAAATTAAGATAAAGTACATCAAAATACTATTTAAATAAAAACAGATCTTACTCGAATATATCGATATATTTTTGAGCGCCTAGGCCGCATAATATCGAGCTCAATGAGTCTGCAAACTTATCGGAATCTACTTCAATAGGTTCCAGTTCTGTTTGACCTGACATCTTCAGTTTTCTTTGCAAATTCGGTGTTTATTTTTGCGACCGGTAGAATAAAAAACAATTCTCAAATATTCTCAATGTCAACATTTTGACATTGACGTTTGAGTTTGACACTCACGCTTCTTTTCACGTACAATGTTTATTTATAGACTGGCAACATTCATACGGGCTATGTGATTGTGAAGGATGATGATGATCAGTGATTACGAGAATATTATGGTGTGGTGATCACTTATTCGAGTTCGGAAGGGTGATTAGGGTAAAGTATATAGATATTAGGGATCAGTTGATTTGCTTCAAGAAGTGGTCTCTTTTTTAATTTTGTGTGTATAAGCCTGCTGCGGGGGACGCACTGTGTCGTGAGTGGCCCCATTCATTATCTGATAAGTCTGATTAGTGATAAGCAGTAAACATTTGTGTCCTGCGCAATTCCATTCGGCTGACAGCTTTCCGAGTGGCATGCATGAGGTATGATGTAGTGGTTGGTTAAATCAGTCTTTAGAATACTTTAGATACCCAGAGTACCCACGCCGTTCCATACTTAAATCTTAAACAACAGGCGGCAAATTGTTATTTATTATCATCAGGGATGTTGCGGATGCAAATTAAAATTAAAATCAAAATCATCAATACAACCCTGTATGTTCATTTAAACCCCATTGAATGACTTTTTCATGAAATAGTTACAGAATAGGGTTAAATGAACTTTGAGAGTTGTATTGATGATTTTAATGATTATAATTTTGTAGCTACATACGTGTTACTGGCGCGACTCGTTTTTCATCAACATACAACCTGAAACAGACCTGCAAAAAACGTAAGAAAATTTGAATTTCGCGGGCTACCCTTGCGTTTTTTAAAAAACAGTCAAAAAAGTATCGGGAATAGATTATTTGTTTATGGTTCCAAATTCAATATTTTGGTTCTTAAATTGGCACAACTGTTTTCCATTTCGGCGCGGTTTTTGAGTTGCATCTATAAATTAAATACACTATACAGTGCTGTTTTTAGTTAGATCATAAATCTATGTGTATTGCGAATTTCATAATGGAGAAAAACATCAATCAAAGATTTTGCATCGCCAATGGAATTTCGTGTTCGGAGTCCCTGAAAATGTTACAAAAGGTGAATTGGCTTTATCAAAAACACGTACGAGTGGTACAAATAAGCGTTCAAAAGCGGTCGAGATGTAGAGCAATCACGTGTGAAAACCCTCTCCTCGGTCTTGCCCTTATGCACATCCAATCAGGCGCGGTCCCAGCCTAAGATTTTGGGGGGAGTCACACAGGGCCGTAGCCAAGAATTTGTTTGGGACGGGCTACCCCGAATAGAAGAAAGACCGATTGGGGCAACTATTAGGAACAACTTTTGAAAAACTAAATTTTATCAACCATCTCTGGGTTTACCCATACAAAACCTTCCCGAAAAGAGCTTGCACTCCACCATAGTTTTGTCGACTTATTTAGAAAGAAAAGTCAGGATTCAAGAGCGAGCGCGGCGAACTCGTAAAATCTTGCACCCAGTTCGCATTTGATAGATTCTTTTAGATTTTAATAAATAACATTTTAAAACTTTTGAATGATTACAAACGTTGCATTTGCATTTGTAAGTAATTTCTTTGACAGTCAGTTTTGTTTGAACCACCCAGTAACTATTAATTACATATTCTATTCCTTCACTTGTAATACTAGGTTAAATTAAATTAGCTAGCGATACTTTGCAGCTGTGATGGATATCGATATCTTAACACAATAAACCAAACAAAAAACGGATTTGATGACATTTTGCTAAGTTAATGACCACAAGTAGTGCAGTTATTTTAAATACAACATCGATTTAAATCATAGATGTGCCCTAGCCGTACTTCGCGCAACCGTGTTCACACTGAGATGAGCTCGCTCGTTTAAACTTTACGGTTTATAAACACGATATACAAATATAAATGTTGCACAAAAAAAAAACTATTTATAAACAAAACACAAAAAAAGTTAAAATTACTTTCGGAAGTCGTTGCTTTTGCTTGTTTCATCGACATTTTGCATCTTTGAGGTTTAAAGAAACCTAACACGAAGAGGATGGCGGGATCGTAGTCTAGGCAATTTAATTGAAAAATGCTAAGCATTATTTATTCCAAATGTCAAGTCTGTAGCGATAATAGTTCCTGAAATATGTAGCTGTGCGTGCCTGTGAGAGACAAACGGGCAGGCAGACTAAATCTCACAGTAATAAGTATTAGTTTTTGTCTATTTTGATGCCGAACACTAAAAAACCTCGATTTTGAACTAATTTTCGTGTCCTAAAATGGAAAAATAATTATTTTTAGAAAAAAAATTAAAATCATGCCTATGGTTTTTCATCCCTGAAATAGGACCCACCACGTGGGTTCTCGGCATCTAGGAAGAGGTCGAAAATTGATTGAAAATAAAAATGCTTGTAATTTGAAACCACGGCGGTATTCTTATTAATCTTGTTAGAATATACAACTGTTTTTATTTTTACGTTATTTGATGCTGTATTCGCTAAGAAAAACCTACATTAAAAATGAGCCCACCAGGTGGGTTCTGGGCATCCCAAGTGTGACTTGAGTGAACCCACCAGGTGGGTTCCCGGCACTGAATGTGTTAAATTGGTTCTAATTTCAATTGTTTACGATTTTTTTTCTTTGACTAACATTGAAATTAAAACAGAATGTTGTGAAGATCGACTGCGCTGCGGGTGTCATCAATCAAGGACATAAATTATTAAACTTAAAATATTAGATTTTTATTAAGTTTGCCGTACCTATGTCATTACTTCCCAGAATTTGATCCTTATTAGCGAGTAGCGATACTACCAAATGGTGTAATAATAAAGTGTTTTTTTTTCGAAATCAACGGTTTCGATTCTTGGCTAGGAATATTGATTTTTCAAAAATCCAAATGCAGTTTTAGTTTTCATCAAAATCGGACTCGAGGCTTCTTTGAGCATTTTTCGCTATTCCTCATAGTTTCGGATTTGGCAATCCACGCCCACTTGCAGAATTCATCCTGTATATACGGAAGTCTTATTTAGTGCCTTTATTTTAAGTTGTGTTATTATAATCACCTAATCTTAATTTCTAGACATCGGGATCACTTTGACCATCCCTCACTGGGTATGAATTATGTTTTAAAAGACATTGAATAAAAAATCTCTAATCTTCAATGAATCACCAATTAAGACGATTTTAATAAACTCTAACTGGATAGTTAAACTAGAAGTTTAAAAATTACATAATCCAGCTCCATCACCAGGTCACCTGGATAATTCCCTAATTATTGTATCGTCATTGAGTTACATACAATTACGAATTTTGTAGGTAAATATGTATTATTATATTTTATATCGCCTAAACCAAAATATAATGCAATATTTTGATGTTAGCCATTGATTTCGAATATAATAAAAAAATATTTTAGATATATTTAAAATAACAAAAAAACTGTGATATGTCACTTTCGTGTCGGGCCTGGGTCACAAAGACCGTTCTTCAAAAATACATTCGAACTTTATCGCCATAGCATTAGATTCAAGAATATATTGGGAAAAAATTACAATTTCGGGTAGCTTGATGGGCTGATCTGTAGTCTGTACCTACTTACTCTAAAATTAATGGTTTTTTCTTCTTTGTGTAGGTACACTTACGAGGGTCGGTGTCGTAGATTATAGTAACTTGATGTTCTAGCGTCTTTACATACAAAACAATATGTGGCCAGGATTGAAAAACATATATTACACATATATTTTTATAGTATTTTATGTATCCTTGTAGTTTATACATAGGTACACCTACCAATGTTTGTCTCTGCATCACCCAAAGGTTGACTGGTAGAAAATGCCTATGGCATTAAGTCCGCCTCTGTACTATGTCCTTGAAGTGTTAAATAAATAAACACATTAGTGGAATTTACGTGACCGAGCTTCTGTTACGTAACACTTAGGGAACGCAGAACCGGTTCCGTTTTAAAGAACCGGGATTTTTGAGACCTTCTGGCCTAACATCCGGGATTCCCGGTACTTTCGATAGTTTCGGTACTTATTTAAGCCTTTCTAAGATAGTAGAGCTGAAAGTGCTGAATCGGAGAAAATAAGAGAGATTATATGACAGGACAAAATAAAAACTGAAATTATTGCATCAAAATGGCGCAAAAACTACTTCATAGATTCTGTTCAAATTTTGCTCAAACATTCCTAAATTACCTACTGATTTTCCGGGACTATTCACTAGTAACACTGGTACACATACTTATTTCTGTACAAACATTAGTACATATTTGACCAAAGATGCGTTAGGGGCCGTCCTTTAATCACGTGGGGTTCGAACAGGGGTAGGGGGGGTAGGGGACAATTTGTAACGTATAAAATATTTTTTACCAATTATGATATTAATCTATTTTTTGTTAGAAAAAAATCTGGTCATATCAATACTTAATATAAAACCGACTTCTAAAAAAACACTAACAAAGTCTAAAATAAATTTACTTTCGGAAGTCGGTGTCTTTGTTTGTATCTTTTTTGCCACCGACTTCCCAAAGAAAAGTTATTTAACTTACTTTTTTAGTGTTTTTTTAGAAGTCGGTTTTGTTTTCGCAGAAAGTTTTTTTATTTTACCCTTTTTAGTTGTAGTATACCACACAAATTCTTGCCATGAATTAGTTTTTACATTGTAACTAAAAGTTAGCTATAGTACTCGTCAAGACGAATCATACGAGCCCAAACTCGATGAGGTTTTGTCGTTTTATAACGGTGTTCCTATGGCCACCGTCCAGCTCCATCATCAGACACTGGATACCATTTAGGACCAAAGTACTCGACAAGACCAATCATACGAGCCCAAACTCGATGGGATTGTGTCATTTTATTACGGACTACCTGTGACCACCTTCCAGCTCCATCACCAGACCCTGGGTACCATCTAGAGACAAAGTACTCGACAAGATGAATTATACGAACCCAAACTCGATGGGGTTATGTCGTTTTAATGGAGTTCCTATGGCCACCTTCCAGCTCCATCATCAGACCCTGGTTACCATTTAGGACAACAGTCCTTGTCAAGACAAATCAAAAGGCTCCAAACTCGACGGCGTTGCGTCGTTTTATTAAAGAGTTCGTATGGCCACCTTCCAGCTCCATCATCAGATCAGCTCCATGTCATCATAATATTACATTGTCTCGCGATATACACATGCGTGCAAAATTTCAGCTCAATCAGAAATCGGGAAGTGTGTCAAATTTAACTAGCAAGTATCACGCGACGTCGCGTGATGCACATCAGAGCGCCAGCACGCGACGTCGCGTGATGTGACAATTAACGTGAGGAAAACAACCAAGTTGCTAAACTGATTTTGATGAAATTTCTATGGGACCAATCGGGAAGCATTGGTATCCTTTCAGATGAAAAAATAATTTTTCAAATCGGTTTACAAATGACGGAGTTCTGAGGTAACAAACATAAAAAAATACAACCGAATTGAGAACCTCCTCCTTTTTGAAGAAAGTCGGTTAAAAATACATGTGATGTTAGGTAGGGTTAGAAGGAGAAGCATAAAGGAAACAGCACACTTATCAAATCGGAACGGGATCGGCACCGTATCAACTCGAGCCGTTCAGTATTCTTTGTATGACACTCCCCTGCAACGCACACTAATCAGAATCGTAACGTAATCGCCTCGCCTCGGGACAAGCTCATGAGCCGCGGTGCGGTGCGTGGTCAACTCGCTTACGGCTCACCGTCCCCGCGCTTACGTCTCTCTGTAGCCGCGCTTACGTCTATCCGTAGCCGGGCTTACGTCTATCCGGCCGTACCCAACCTTACGCCTCTTCGTCCACCCTTATTAGGGCTCATTCACGGACACGCGGCGCGGCCCGCCTTAAATTCAAACATATGGAGATGTATGAGAACGTTTACGGATATGCGATTTTACGCGCGTTTGTTTGAACGGCAGCGTTGCCCGCAGATGCCACCGCCACGTTGCACGCTGCGTTCAACGTGGTGGTGCCTGCGGCGGTTCACGCGGCGGCACACGCGCCGACACATTTAAGGTAGAGGACAACCGCCGCGTCGGACGCGGCGTTCAATGCGGCGGTGCCCGCGGTGGCGCCCGCGGTGGCACACGCACAAATACGAAATGTGACAGTGCCGCCACTACGCCAAAATAGAACTTGATGGTATGATTGTATGTTCGATCCGAACGCGCCACCAGACGCGCTGCGTCTCCGGCAGTTATGGGCCTATCACACGCACAAGCTTTACCACGGTTTTGCCTGCGCAAGCCGGTTTGTACACGGAACACCGTGCGTACGTACGGTTGGTAAAACTGTGTCACGTGCGAACTTAAAATTTTGCCTGTGCCAGCCCGACCTGCGCGTACTTGCCTGTGCCGCCTGTGCGTCAGTGCGTGTGGTTGGGCGTTCAGTGTTCAAGCCGCAGTCGAGGCTAGTTGTCGTTCAGGGGCCTTAGTCTGCTATTGCAATAGTGTCAGAATGGTCTATAATTGATTTAATAAGGCCCCTAATCCACGGCGTATTGAAGCGCGTTCGAAACTCGTTTGACGTGCGTACAAAGGGTAATTCGTCTGCGCGGGGCCTTATTAAATCAATGATAGACCATTCTGACACTATTAAAATAGCAGACTAAGGCCCCTGTGTGGTCGTCAGTCACTCAAAAATGGCAGATTTGCGTACGTACAAACGCGACTGTATTAATTATAAGTCTTTATAAATCTCTACCTGCACTTTGGAAAATTAAATCGAAGGATTATTCCGATCGCATTGTCTTTTTTTTCATAAGAAATAGTTCTTCATTGGGAAAGATTGTGCCGATCCCTTTCCGATTTGATATGTGTGCTGTGTCCTCATAGCTCACGACTTAACACCAAGGGGGAAAAGGGAATTAAAAGTGGCAAAAAACCTTACATGATTAAAGGAGGTCATTAAAATAGGTACCACCATGTTAACTAAGCAAGACATACATAGGTATAACTACGACGTAAGATTGGAGACGTGAATTTGGCTGGAAGGGAGTTAAAAAAAAACGATCAATTTAATCTTAATTTTTTTATTTTTCTACTTTCCCAGATACACACACCGCATGCTAATACCGTAATTCATTTTTACAAACTTTGTTCTACGCGTCTACATTTAGTGCATCACTAATTTTCTTACATGTCTAGTAATTTTTTAATGTTGTCAGCGACAGATCTATGTGCTTAATAAATGCATAGCTTTTTCTATCCTCTACATTTATATCAGCCCGTAATCGTTCACACTAATCACGGGCTTTCTAAACGACCATAAGGTACAATGACCCTTGACCAGTCCTAATTACTACGTTGCCACGGGTTGAGCAATCGGAGAAGGTTTGTGTTTTTTTCTCTTAACTTTTCTAAATTACTCTTGAAGAAATAGCCATAATTATGTTTTTTTTGCAGAACAGTGAGATTTTCTATATCTATGAAGACGATTCTTGTGTAGCTAATAGCTAAACAGCTTCATAGAATTAAAATTTGTCATGATTGTTCTAGATAGGTACTTAATATTTTCGATATCTTTATTGGCGATATTTGATAACGCATAAATTATGGCAGTAAATAATATATTATAAAATTGAAAAGTAAGGTTGGTTTAAATTCTAATAACTAAACTAATGTCTAATTGAGCAACTGGCGAGGCGTATAAAATTTCAATTTACTAATATTGTTATATAATATTGTTTATCCAGGGGATAAGTTATCGACGATTGCTTTTACAGCTTGCCATGTTTCCCGGGCAGTAGACGCAATTTGGGACCCCGGGAGCAAGAAACCGTACGGACCGAATGAATCCCTCAGATCCACGTGATACGAGAATTTGATTCCAGCGCGTGCTTTCGCCCAATCATGAGACATTCCGGAAGCAGGCTGCCTTATTTCTGCGGCTGTGCCAACCTGAAAGACAAATACAGTTAGGGATACGCGTTACGTTGTGTACTATAATGTAATGTACGACTAATAGTTAGGTATCCTTCTTAGACATTCGTAGGTAGATATAGGGCTCAAAAAGGGGTCACAACTCTGGTAGCACAGACTTACAAGCTGCGAATGAAACAATCATATATAGGTTCAAACTAACAGGGATTATTAATTAACTTTCTATGATGAGATTCTTACTTGATACTTCGTGCCATATAAGTCCGCAAGTGCGACTGTGGCCAACTTGCCCATCTCGGTGAGTGCGCCGTCGTCGGCAAAGTTCTCGTGCGCGTGTGAGCTCGGCACCAGCCATGCCTGCGAGTACGCGTGCAGCGACAGGTACAGCTGTGAAGCAACGCCATTATGCCAATTAAACTTTGTGGGTTTATATCAGAAAATTACGCTACTTATTGTTTAATCTGAACGACTTTAATCTGTTTGTGCACGCCACGAACCGCTAGTTGCTTTATCGTTCCCATCAATTTGTAAAGTTACTAAGACTCCAAGTTGTTTCATTGTGGGACTATAGTAATATCTGGATAGTATATAAGACCAAAAAGAAAAACCGGCCATGTGCGACTCGGACTCGCGAACGCAGGATTTCGTACCATTACCTAAAAAAAAAAACCCGTTTGTTTTATGGGAGCCCCCCTTAAAACAAACGTTATTTATTTGAATGCATGAATGAATTGAATTAATAATGTTGTGTATGTAATGTGACTGTATAAGTGTATTATTTCTATTATGAGTCAGTGTTACTCGAATTAAAATGATTTTATTTATTTATTTAAATATTTATTTTATTCTGTTTTTAGTACTTGTAGTTATAGCGGCAACATAAATACATCTGTGAAAATTTCAACTGTCTAGCTATCACGGTTCATGAGATAGGTACAGCCTGGTGACAAACAGACAGACTGACAGACGGACAGTGGAGTCTTAGTAATAGTGTGGTAATAGGATTCCGTTTTATCCCCTTTGGTACGGAACACTAAAAAAGAAAAAGAAAATTTCAGAATTGTCGGAAATCTTGGTTTCGCTGAAAAACCTTCTTTTTTTATGTATGATCTCATCTCTGAAATCATCAAATGACACCTCCCATTCTGGGCGGAGCGGCAGGGAGTGTCAGACTTGTACTGATTAAAACCCTTTCTTTTCTTTTCCCGATTCTTTCTTTTGCCCTTTGTGTTCCGGGGCCACGGTATCTCTTTCGAAGAGTCCCGCAACCCTGGCAGGCATCGGTCCTTTTGGACCCCATCCCGTTTGCTGACATCTCTCTGAGGCGCGCGTGGAACACGAACGCGCCGTCGACACGGCCTGTCGTCATAAGACGGACGGACGGCAAGCTAGCCCATAGCTCACCGTCCACAGGCCCGCGCCTACGGTGGCCAGGAGCCACCACGTGGCCCCCGACGCCCAGGGCGTCTTCCGCGGCGGCGGAGACGTGAGGCTCTCTCCCTCTCACGTCCTGCTACCTCCTTCGCTAGCATGACTGCTTCGCAGAAGGAGGTGACGGCGTCCGGACCATGGATTGAACCAAGGCCGGACGCGAGAGGTCGCCGCCGCCGATCGCCGCTACGAGGACACGGTGGTGCTCCGCCCACGCGGGGCAGACCTCCACCGTGTCCTCCAATCGATCGTCACAATGGTAACACCCGGGCGTTTCCTCCTGCCCGATTCGGTGCAGGAACCTCCCAAAACAATCGTGTCCGGTGAGGACCTGCGTCAAGCGGAAGGTGAGGGCGCCGTGGCGCCTCTCTAGCCACTCCTCAAAGAGAGGACTTATCGCCGCTATTGTGGCGTGCCCTATCGCTGAAAAACCTTAAACCAAGATTTCCCGACCTATTTTTTGTGATATTTTTAGTACCTAAGAAAACTGCGGACTCTCTCCGACCGAATGCCAATGCAAACATACAGCTTATAAAAGTAATCATTTAAAAAATTTAGCCTAACATGATCACGAACTCGAATCTGAATAATTTACGAGTTCGTTCGTTCGTTAAAGATCCCAACAAGCCTTGCATAAGGAGGAAAACTTAGCGAGCGTAAAGATTAAATAAGCGTGGTGAAAAGGTGTCAGTCGACACGCAATTCTGTTTGCACATTGATAACACATGTAACATTACTATTCTCATTGTTACAACTGTTTAATTTACAAAAAAAAAACAGAAAATAAAAAATCCTTTGGCAGAAATTTCCGTCGACAGGAAGCATCAGGCAGTGTTAATAATTATTTTTTAACAATCTTCTACACAACATAAAAAAACAGCAATGGCTTTAAGAAATGTTACTATTATTTTTACGCAACTTAACAACTGATATTGAAAAATGGGCCGTCGCGTCGGCACAACTTAGCAGATGTGCATAAGTACCTACCCCAAATAACACTACTCGATGTCAAATAAGTAATGTCTATCACCTGGGATCTTGCTCTATTTCGTATTCGTTTTGAAAGTGTCGTAGAAAATCTTTTGAAAGTAACGATGTGGGCAAATACTCGTACCGTAGTCTGTCATAATTTCCCGCGATAGCCGTGCGGTCTACCTTTACGGTTTTGAACGAATGATAAATTGCTATACTTATAGGCGATGGAAACCATTTCTGATTTCTATTCAGTGACTACAATTCGTGACTGCTTACAGTCATAAATTTTAGTGAATGAGGCATTCAGGAGAGTGTTGAAATCCACCATTTCGTTATCAGTTCTATAAAATATGTTGTTATTAGCTTAGTACCTACTAGATTGCAAGACTTGACGACCGCGCTCTCATACTAGGGCCTCTGGTCGTAAAATAATACTAATAACTAAGAAGGCAACTAAAGGTTAATGTACCGTTTGGCACACTTACATCTAGTAGGTAATAGTCAAAAGATATCTAGCATATTATTATGTCCTATGTACTAGTTTGTAAACTTATAAGATCTAAAGTGAAAACGAATACTACGAACCCATTACGCCCGGCAATTATAGGTAGGTACTAATTACCTATTTACATGAACACTGTAAATGAGTAATAAGTACCTATAATGACGTATATCGTTGTGTGCATCCGTCACGCGATAAAAAGACTGAGATAGAAAACAAGATTAGTCACTTGAACCTCGGTTCATATCGCCAGATTCCCGAGGTTTACACACTCGTAAAACCGTTTAAATTTTAAGGCCATCAACATTTGCAAGAGGCAGTATTTCAAATCAAAATAACTGTCTCTAGACACAACCTTTTGAAATTGATCAATAAATTTTGTATGGCATACATTAAATTATATTATATAATATATTAAATTCAAGATTCTAGCATTTTTACAAATATGAGACAAAAGAGGTTTATAACTTTCAAAGTACCTTGATCTGTCCTCTATGCTCGGAAAGGAACTCTGAAACGGCTCTTGTCTCTGGTTCACTGAAGGGATGTGGTCCGGCGTAGTTGTCAGAGCAAGGGTCCTGTGACGAGTCCTTTTCACTCCAGTGGTAGTCCCAGTTGCGGTCCGCGTCTACGCCAACACATTCCGTCTGGCCCCAGTTCCAAGGAAACCTATGAGGAAAAGATTTTTCTTAGTACTTACATCCGAAATAACCTAGGACCTTATATTTTTTCTACTATGATCGAGTTTCTGGTAATTTAATCAGTCAAAGTGTTCACTGGCAGTAAAAACAGCAAGATAGGAAAAAAAAAACACCAGGTTTTCAAACTTTCGGTCTTTAAAAAAGAACCGCAACTCCTTGTTACGTGGTATGTAATTAAGTAGAAAAGCAGCAACGTAGCGAAATGACCGACGATAAAAATGTCCTAGTCCAGTACACTCACGAGAAAGGCGAGAGCATTAAATGTGAGTGAACCGTTTCATTTTTTTTTTAATTCTTATCTGGGAGCCATAGAGAGCATGTATTGTTTCGAAAAATATTAAATTGTCATTAGAGCATTCTGGTATAAGTATTTTACTCTTTGAAGAATTTTACTCTTTCCATATGCACGAATTAATAGTCGTCGTGATTTATTTTACTTTGATAAAATGTAAAAGCGTCGTGGTAGAAAGTGATAGGATCAAGAGAAGTCAAGGTGGATTTAAATTGACAACAAACACAGAAATTGTGAAAAAAAATCAGCAGCATTTTTTTCCGTGATTTCATTATTAGTTTTATCGTAAAAGTTCATCCTGATCATAACAATGGGGTTTAATTAAGAGGTTTTCAGTTAATTACACCTTCTAGGTAAGTAACTCACCTTTTAGGTAAATATTCATCTAGCGTATTTATCCAGGGTAATGAATATATGCAGGATGATGTCAATTTTTCTATTACGTAGTGTGGAGCAAGTCCAACTTTTCTCTCGCAAAAAAGAACATTTTTCTGTGTCACTAAATTTTACTTGTCCAAGTTATATTGGAATCAGAGAACCAAAAAAGGTTATATACATCGCATTTTTTCTTTAGTTTCTGATTGACATCGCCTTTTATGAAACATCCTCGTGGCGTGAGAATATCCGAACACTTTCACTACAAACTTGTCTTGTTTGTCTTGTTTGTAAGTACTATACAAATAATTAGATAAGTTGATATGAACATCTGTGGCCCTGCCAACACCATAATATCTATGGCAAAAAATACAACAAGAACAAAACCTTTGCCGGTAACGTTGTTGTAGCTACTCGACTGCTCGAACAGGATGTCCCTCGTCTTGAGCAATGTACAACATAATCTTCACTATGAGTAACTTTCTATAAAGGTAAAACATATTTTAAAATTGTTACCTTTCAAAAGGTACTAATGATTTCATTACAATTTTTCTTTTAATAAAAAGTAGACCATAAGTGAGATGTGCCAGCTAATGGTAATCGTAAGTGGTCACCGCCACCAATGGACGCTTTCAAAAGAGGTTTACCTACTACTGACTAGTAACTTTTTGTTACTAAACTGCCTGCAAAAAATACCTGGTGGTCAACTTTTTGGACAGCCCAATTACAAATTAAAAAAAAATCTTATCCAGATTTTAATTCGTCTTAGGTCGCCCGTCACTGTATGAAAAGCGAGGAGCGTGTAGATAGGCATTGCCCATAATCTATCTACCGTGCAGATACAAAGCACGTAGCCATAAAGAGCCGTTGTTGTGAATCAACCTTTTCGCGTAAAAAGCGGATCACTCAATGACTTACCATCCTACATAGTAGTCGTCGGAATGGTCGGGCTGTCGCGAACGTGTTTTCCTCCAGAGCCGGTCGTGAGTGTGCGAGTGCTCGTAACCGTCGGGGTTCAACACCGGCATGATGTAGAAGTCGGCTTGCTTGAGCATTTCGTACTCCGCTCCTATTATTACAACAAACAAGTTTACCAACAAACATATCAATTGGCTGCGCTAAAGAAAGTTGCAATCGGATGTTTTTATATTGATTAAAATAGTTTGAATAATTTATTAGATGGTTACGTAAGTGGTAAAAAAAAAAATTTTAGAGAAATGTCGTGCATATTTCTACGTTTATGTAAAAGTTGTTATGATCGGACCTTGGTTTTTCTCTCCCTCGACGAGCGCGTGTATCATCCACGTCGCGACGGCCGGCGCTATCCACTCGCGCGCATGCGAGCCTCCGTCCAGCCACACTGCAGGCTTCATATGCGACCGCAGTTTCCACTTTTTCTTCTCTTTTCCTTTCATCACAGTCTCATTATTTGATAGTGCTATCTGATAACAACAAGACACATTAGCACCCTCAAAGATATAAGTATGGCTATCAAAACCAAACTAGGTATTTAAGTAGGTAACAGGATTAAGACCTTACTTTTACTGCAACAAGTGGTAATCCTTCTGATGATCGACCCAGTGGTATGAGATCTATTAAATCAGAATGCGAGTGCTGCAGGTACTCTAAATACCGGAGGATATCTGCATATCGGTGATATCGGCGCCAAGTCATCGGGTGACCACGTAACTGCTCTAACTCAATTCTCTGCTTCTTTGACAGCCGTGGGTTCTCGTAAGTTATCGCTTTCTATGAAATAAATTAAAGGGATTCAATGAAAATGAGAAATAAAACCTATTTATAAAAATGGCTATGATTGAAAAATCCGTATTACCTGTAAATCCCAAATTACTATATCGAAGTCAATTTTATTTGATTTGAGATGATCTTTGACGTCTAGGAGAAGATCGGGAGGTACAAGCAAGTCGGTAGATCCGTTGAGCGAAGGCGACGTCCACCACATGAGCCCCGAGCCTTGTGCCTCCTCCTGCAAGTCCAGCATCTCGTGCACCTTCCATTGAACGTCAGGATACATTCTTATTAGCTGGAAGCCTTTGTAGTTCTTCTTCAAAGATTTCTTTGCAGATTTTTCTAGAGTGCGATATGAAACGCCAATTAGAACATTTTTTGGCAAGTCAGCCACATTCATACAAAAAATGTGAGAAAGTTGTAATAGTAAAAACATTGACTCTAGAAAGTTGTTATTGTTTGTGGCCACAACTGCTGAGTTCGGCAATGTGACCCAGGGTCGGTACTGACAGTTGTTTTTTGGTAGGTACCTGATGTTTTTAGTGGGTTAAATTGCTAACGCTTAAAGTTTAGATAACCAATCAAATATTTTGGTAACGAGTCAAACTAGACGTATTAAGTATTGTGTATACTGATTGGTGACGCAGGTGACTGTGCCTTATAGCCTCTAGGATAGTCTAGATTACAGTGTTTTTCAATCTGTGGGTCGCGACCCTTAGGGTGTCGTGAAGGTTTATTCGGGGGGTCGCCGGCAAAAGGAAAAACGCAAGGTTAAAACCTTGCGTTTTTCCTTTTGGCGGCGACCCCTACTAGGATAAAAATACAATTTTAGTGAGAAAATAAACCGGGCTTGTTTATTTTTCAAAAATTTGTCAAACCGTGGTGCTATTTTAGGAACGTTAATAATCAAATCATTTTCTAAATTAAGTCAATTTCTCTTTTTAGTTTTTATGTCCACCATCAAATCAAATCAAAGCATTTATTTCAAGTAGGCCAGTTACAGGCACTTTTGAATTGTCGAAACAAAGATAACAATTAAATGTAGCTACAGTCCCAGTCACAAGGCATAAAAACTGTGAAAGTACTGTAGTTGCCCATTCCCTATCGTAGATCTCTATGGAGAAGAACGGGCAAGAAACTCCATGGACACTCTTTTAAATCAGCAAATTGTTACAAAATCTTGGTTACATCATTCATGTTGAGATGGTACACTATGTGAGAACGATGTAGCAAGATGTGCACATTAAAAGTGTCCACAGTAAAAACAAAAAAGACAATTAAAAAAATAAAAATAATTAATTCAAATAAGCCGTGGCAACTAAGAGATGACCAGTCACACTGACAGCGCCCGTTCACGAACATGACGCATAGATCACGCATAGATCACCATTGAAGAGAATGTCAGTTCACAAAGGTATGAAGTGGCGAATGGCTCTAATAATTTTAGAGCTTCCGTTGCCAGCTCTGGATATTCTCCTTTTCTATTCATCCAAAACACGTCGACCTTTGCGAATGAAATTCCATTCTAAGCATGCCAGCAGTAGCTGCTGACCGGCTGCTTAGAATGGAATTTCTATAATCAATTAAATCTATAATAAATTCTTTTTATTTGTGGTGAGATCAGCCTTTTAAATTATTTTTTTTGTCTGTCTATGGCACAAGGGGGTCGCCAGAATTTTTTAACCTTTAAAGGGGTCGCAAAATCAAAAAAGAAAAACACTGGTCTAGAACATCAAATCAGAAAAGTATCTTAAGCCGGTGCCGTTAACTATTATTTTATCACTAAATGCGCACTGTTTCTTGTCATGAACTAAAAAATAGTTTAGTTTACCAGACCAGAACAACATTAACGGCACTTATCTTTATAAAATTAAATTAATGAAAACTTTCTGACGTCAATATCGTAAATATGAATATATTTGGAGATGCTATGGCACCTTTGCTTTTAAATATATACAACAAGTATGAACCACTGCCCATCAGATTTTTGTCAATACTTAGCGGGTCCTGGCGGTAATATTCTACTGAATGTTCTTTTTTTACATCTTTTCTCTTGCTTGTACTATCTATCACCTATCAATGAGGCACGTCTTCTAATATAAACGCGTTCTTAGGGGATTAATAATGAGAAAGTGTTGGGTTTTACCATTATGCGCTTGCGTTGGTTTATTTTCTCGTAAACCTACCGAGTTTACAAAATATATGCCTGTTGTTACAATAACAACTCAGTGTTCACGTGTACGCTATTTTAATCTGTTCTTTGGTTTTACTAAAAGGCTGGTCGATATCTGCCTCTTTGATGTTATTTTTGTAATTGACTTCGTTAATTAAGCAATTATTACTGTTATTCATACTTATTGTGATATCATTGGAGGTGTAGGCGCCATCACTTTCTTCTGAATCCAGTAACGTTTGGAACCAGCTACTCGGTGCTGTCGTCAAAGGTCGATGAGTAGTCGTCGTGATCGGCCTTTTAGGTAAAATGTCTTCAGGAAACCAGGTACCGCCGAACCATGATGTCTTGGATTCCATAAACCAACTGTATATTGAAGAAATAATTCCTGAAAAAAAAGGTTTGTTTGTAAGAGAATTTTCCGAGGTAATATAGAAGTTATGTCTTCTCAATTTGAAAAAAAAGGAATGTTTCAGAAGAATTATCGTCATAGTTTGAAGAAACCTACGAATGCAAGAAAAAAAAAACTGGTAGATACAAATGCGGTCCCTCAAGCTATAGCAGAATGCATAATTTACTTCCAGTTTGTTGCGTGAAACTGCTCAATAATTCAATAAGTAAATATTCTTGTTATCGGAAGCTTAGTCCAGTAGTTACTACATTTAAGGAGAAACTTTTTTATGTTAGTGGGGCAAGAGTAGCGAGAGCTGGAGGCCGGGTGCGCGGGCGCCAAGCGTCGTGCGCGAATCGCCACGTCATGCGACAACCTCCCTAAACGTTTTCCGCGCTACCCACTGATTGCACAGCATGACTGTTACGATTATTCTCACGTTCGTTCGTATTTGATCGTCATCACTGAGAATTGGAACATAATAAGACATAATAGCTTTGAGAGAGTCGAAGAGAAATTTCGATCATATTTTTATTTTATTACAAGATAGAAGATAATCATTACGATCAACGACTAGATGTTAGTAAGAAATAGTATAAGAGCATGTAAATTATAGGCTATTTGAATGGAACCTAGAGCGGGAGCTATTGACACGAGAAAACACTGTTACGTTGTATTGAAGCGACTTAGTAATCATTAACAACTTTCCCGATTATGGCTTCAACTTAACTTAAGTATATCAACTAGGGAACGACTATACAGATAGTCTTAGGTCTTAGAAAACATGCTGTAAAGTATTTGACGATTATGTTATTACATAGGTGCATACATGAATTCGTTAAGCAATATCTATAATGTAATCTTAATTTCTACCTGAAGTAATTGTGTAATAACATTATTTTAATATGCTATACGTAATACGGATTATTTTAATAAATTGTACCATTCGATTTTGTTTTAATTTTTCATTATACATAGATGATAATATTATCAGTCTTAGTTATTGTCAGGTTTTGGTTCATATATTACCTACGTGATCTAAATCTGAAAATATAGTGCCATTCTACCTCATCAATATTATTACTTCAGTTCAGCAGTGGCTCTCACGGGTGAAGATAATTATACAGATAGGTTTCATTAGGTATCCATTGTTAAATAGTTATGTTATACTTATTATGCATGCAAATCAGATTGCGGATTTCTTTATTTAGATACTTCTTCTTCTTTAGCGTGTCGATGGCAATCTAAATGGTGTCGGCCCAGAATTGAATTTAGCTACTAACAGTCAAACTCGTTTTAGGCATACGGTTTTAAATAAACAGTGTAAGAATCTAGAACCTATTCAAAAATAATGTTGTGTTACAACTAGTAATATTTTGAGAAATGTGTTGTTCATAAATAGATCTAGACAAGTGAAATGAATGAAAATGCATATAAAACTAACTGTGAGTGTATCAGTAGATACCATAGAGGTAGATATTTGATGCATAAGGCTCAGCTGACCTCTGCCATCTACCCAGAACGACGAAGTGACACCTCACTCAACGAAACCTTGTTTGTGTACTGAAACTTTTTCATTAAAGTATTTAGGGGCTCTGTATTACTGGCTGGAAGATAAGTTCCAGTTTAAAAAAAAAATGCGCTTGTAAAAGTTCGGTGTTTTGATTGGGTATTTTTGATGTTTAATTTAGTTTGTTTCTGGTTTCTGATATTTAATGGCTGGCTGGTAGACGTTAAAAAAAAACTTCAAATCTAACTTCAAACATTTTTAAGACGGACGATGGATTAGTGTTTTGTTATAACTCTATAAGGTACGGAATATTAAGGTATTCGTTTTTCCTTGTACCTAAGTTATTTAGTGGTGCGTGGTTGTTTGACGCATGTAAGACCATGCGTATTCGTACATCGGAACTAATATTATCAATTTTCTTTATCAACAATATCAACCCTCCTGTCAATGTCATTCGCGCCACAAGATTTATGCTCGCAGCACTTTATACTTATTGTTATTCTAAGCAATAAAGAAATAATTTTACAGGCCTGTATTAACAAAGCAAAGACTCGCTCCTATTTTTTTTTAACAATTTAAAGGAAAACTTGACAATTTGTTGCCAACTTCGTTTACGCGAAAGAAAATTGTATGATATATTGTAATGACTGAGAATGTGACGCAGTTTACTTCATACATTTCTGAATCCTCTCAAAGTGATCCCGTGAAAGGAAAAGTTTTTTTGAGTAGACAAATTAATAAACATCTAGATTAGTATTGTAAAATAATGGCTTTCATTTGTTTAATGGCGTTGGTAGTGTTTTTGCCCCATGCGCCTTTGTTCGGTGGAACCTCTAATCTCATGCAATTTATTATACCTGTCTGTACAGCTGAATCATAAAACAGAGGCTGATTAGAATATGTATGCTAAATCGACATAGGGCCAAGCTAAATTCGTGAGCTTGCTCTTAAATTGATCCACCGCTGTGAATACAGATGTTATCCAAGTTTTCAATATAAAGAGAAAGTACATTTTGATTTATCGTTTCTGCTTAAGCCCGTGTCTTAAAAGTTGCTGTCATATTTAATCAGTAATTATGATTATAATTTTGTGAAGTGATGCTTACACTCCGCCGCCGCCGTCTCCTCGTAAGTGCTCCATGGTTTTAACAATTATAGGTTTTATTATTATTTCTATTGTATTATGTATTTTCACGCGTTCATATAATATTTGTTGGGTTCACCGTGTAGTACCTACTCATCGAATTCAGTACCACAAGTTTTTTTTATTGTGGATTTAATAGCATAATTATGTATTTCATAATGTTTTAGAATCTCACAATTCATTCAAATATTGCTTGCTGCTTGGTTTTGCCAATAAATATTGGCAATTAAATACAATATAATCAATATTATATGGATGTTGTATTTTACCTTTGAGCTCCGACCTCTCGATTTAACCAAACTGTATTTTTCCTTTGACAAGTGATTATAAAATAGTGGATGGGCCTGGTTGCAGTAGCAGAATCTGTGTAGTAGGTACTTATATTAAAACAGAATGAAATGCAACAGCCAAATCATTCGATTTTAGGTTCATTTTCATTTGATTTGGTTATCTCTATATTATAATGCAGTCAGTTACCTACGCTAATAAGATTAATCTGTTGTTGAAATGTCTGCTTAAATTTATTTTTTAATCCGATACTAACATTTTATGATGATAAATTGATCAATAATATGTTACTGTTATTATTGCGGACTTTTCAAAATTTTGATTATTTTTACGACTAACACCCCAGTTTATTAAGTAGGTTTATTCGACAGAATACAACACTCCACTATAATTAGTATTTCAAACTGTATTTGACAAGATACATTTTGAAATACGAATTATAGTGTAAGTATTGGTGGATTGTAACAGCTAGATAGCTCTTTACGCTGTCGATCTTTTGCAAATGAAACTTTTGATTTTTTTTGCGCGAAACTTATTATTTTTGTGAAATAAAAGTAGCCTATGTGTGTGACCTTATAACATCAGCTATCTGTCAGTAAAAGTCCCGTCAAAATCGGTTCAGCCGTTTCGGAGATTGGCCGGAACCACAGACCTAAAGAGAGACATAAATTAAAATAAATGTGTTTTTGTTATAAGTACCCTATATATGCCATCATATTTATGTCATATGCATTCAGTAAAAAGCTGTTATTTTGGTATTACAAACACACTTTGATTTTATTTATTTGTATAAAAAATATAGATTTGTATAGAAATATGGCGAAATCGAAAATAATAAAATGATACGGTAAAAACTAATTGCCGACTTTTTAGGGTGTTTATTTTTTGTTAGGTTTTATGTCTATTTTGCTATGATGCAAAAAGTTGTTATGATCAATAATTGATCATTATTGTTGTACAACAAATCCGGTTTTCGGTGATTCAAAAACTATTCGATATGCTTGGAAATTATATCCCTCTGATACGAGTATGATTTGTAATCTGGCAATTACATAAAAATAACATAATATCACGCTGGTAGGCCCCGAAGGGTTAGGCAGAACAGAAGCAGGGTTAGATATATTCTATAGCCGGTACATCCAATGTATTTGCTAATTGCTGCACTCATTGTATAAAAATACCTAGATTAGCAGTTGTTGTTTGATAATACTTACCACTATCTGGTACTAAAACAAAAGTAATTTTGACCACGAAAAACCAATTTCACCGTAGACCTAGCGTAGAAAGGAAGCTTCCTTTAGGCACTTTCAAACTCCGAAAGGTGAAAAACCGGTTTTCCTTTAAAAACAAAGTAAACTCGACCACTCTATTGATGTCAATCTATTGCTCTATCGCAGTCTATGCGGTATAAAAAATGTACACGTGTTTGACCTGTTACAAGTCACAAGCTTCTATCAATTTAGTCAAACCGATGATGGAACTTTATGCCTCAACACACTTGCATACACTCAACTTTTAATGTTCCCTCACTGTGACACAGGTTTCCTCTTTGACTTTCTCACCAAGCGGGCCCGCTTTGGTGGTTGGTGGATGGCTTCCAAGGTTTGGTTCTAGCCGGTTTCAACACTGTTATTGGTTTCACTCTGACATAAAATATAGAGTATAGTGTACTATATGTAATTTAATTATTCTTCTTTGACATCTGTAAAATTTGATAATGTAGACAATTCTTGATTTTGTACTTTTTTATTTTTTGACATTTTAATTTAATTAATCTTGTTTAAATTAGAATCATTGATAATGTCGCAAAATTTGCATGCCGAATTTAGTAGGCGGAATATGAAGATCTATTGTGAATGCGTTATAAAATCTGTAAAATACCATATTTCAGGCAAATAAATTAATCTATCTATCTATTAAATATAGAGTTCCCGAAAAACGTGTTTGTCAACTCATCAACAATTCATCAACTAATCTGACAATCAAATCGGACTGGTCTGACGGGATGCGTGCCCATAAAGAAACTATCGGACTATTTAGTTTCTACGATTTTTTTCTGATAGGAAGTTTCGGCCGTCGCGTGATAAAAGCAATCGACCATGCCACCGTAAATGTCGCACATGGTTCAGAATTATTTCAGATCAGACGGATCTGAATAATCTAGGATAAAACTTATACACCGATTTGCATATAGTGTAATGGTAAATTTCGACATTGTGCTCTAAAATCCCGACAATACTATGCTCACGGGTAGAATACGAGGATCGATACTGAGAGCATATTTCAAAGCGTCATCATCTTATGAAAATTTATCTTACTTATTAGTAACCCTCAACCTTCTTCTAACATGTGCTGAGCATCGTAACCTAACTGATCAACCGACCGCGACCGGACCGGTCGAGGTGCCGAGTAACTATGGCTTTTGTGACCTATTCGGTCACAGTTCTAGTCAGATTAGAACTGCAGATCTGAAGACAATGTTTATGTAAACGAAAAATTACACCCCGAAAATCTCTGATACCTATACTTAGTTACATTCTAACATAACCTGCATATTTACAACAACAACACCCATTTATTTTCAAGCTACTTTGGCCCATAGATATATACCTTACAGACTAAGATACTTACATATGAAAAAAAAACAACACGTTTAAAAATTGTCGCGGCCTCGACCTCTTGGTATTCCAACACCCGCAACTGCGAAGCGACATTGGTCTGCAATCCGCAAATCCATCCTTCTTTTTTATATATTCACTCGTATTTAGTTGTTTGATTATTTAACTTCTGAAGTACGGACTGTTCTTTGTTTTAAGGTTTGGATAGTGGAGAGCCTACAGATTTTGCCGTTGCCTGTTACTCAGAACAACACGCTATACGCCATTTAAGTACAAAATAGGTCGGTGGAGCCAAAGCATCAGCTTGTATCGGTTAGTGCGATTAATTATTTTTATGTCGAGTGGCTATGAAAGAAAGTTCCACATAATAACCATGTAACGGGGAAAGCCATATTGCGCTATAATGTAAACCAACCAGTATTTTAGCGGTAAATGTATTTGAATTATGATTTTCAAACTGCCGATTCAGTCTTACCTTTCGCAAGTAAGTATAAACACTAACTACAAGGTGAAAATTCGAGGATATTAAAATAAGTGTCATATATATTCTGTCTCAATCAAGTTAAGCAGATTCTGTCTCTAGAAGCTGTAAGTAGGCAAATATGCACCAAAATCTTAGAAGCAAAGTTCTTACATTTATAACAGCCCAGAGTTGGCATATTCACGTTGGATATACGTTTTAAAGCGTGAAATAGCGCATTAGAAAGCAACAGTAAAAATATTAAAACACCTTTTTCTATCTTAGTGAGTCCACAATGATTCGGTTCGTCTCGCCTGTGATTTTATAATGATGATTTCGGCTGAAGTTCAACATTTTAGAGAAACTCCTTTTCATCTGTATAAGGTCATGGTTAGCGCTTTGACTACCATTAGGTATCATTACGTAGAAATGTACGTTTCCTTCCGGCACCATCCGGTCGGAAATCAAAGGGCAATTATACACACTTGTATGGGTACTTTCAATCACATCATGACATCACATATTTTGTTTTTGGTAAGCCAAACTTTTCCATTGGCGTCAGACCAACCTCAACGGTTGTTGGAGAACGTGCTACGCTTGCGTAAAGTGGTATTTAATAGAAACGTGGAAGAAATGGATGAATATTATAAAGTAAAAATAGACCTACCTCGAAACCAACCTGAGTTTGCTGGCCTGTCTGGAACCCTCTTTAATTCCATTTCTTCGAAAAATGATGACAGCCACCCGGATTTTTTAGGTGGACAAGTAGTTTTCTTCTTGTTTGGTGACTTGGCTGTTTTGGTGGTGCGTCGCATGGCCCGGGTCGTGGGTCGCCGCGTTGTGGACGGCGGCCGTCGCTTGCCGGGCCGCCGGGTCGTCGGCGGCCGCCTTGTGGTCGGCCGAGCCATCTGCTCCATCTCAGGAGATTCCATTAACACGTATTGATCACCTATCTGAAGGACCGGAAGCCCTGTCACGGCATTAGGTTTCCCTTGAGGTCGTTTAGCTATAAAATTAGTATGACTTTCTATATTAATATTAGTGGTCTTAATTAATTGTTTTTGTTCACCTTTAGCGTTTTTCATAGTTACGTTCACTTTAGGGATTTTCCCCTTGAGTATCACTTTAGCACTTAGTGTTGTGGAGCGCGTCCGTGGCGCAGGGGTGGTTTCGTACGAGTCTTCGTATTCGTCCCACGCGGAAAAAGGATCTAGGGATTCTGAATCTGAGATGTCTACGGAGTGTGTAGGCGGGCGGCGGACGGCCACCGCGCACGCCAGCAGCGTCAGCAGCGCCAGGCGACGCGCCATGTGTCGAGCGTGTGCGCATGGCGAGGTGCGCGCGCACTGTACGTCCTGCGGTCGCTGCCGTAGTCGGTCGGACCACCTTCCCTGCCACTGTTATTATGCGTCGATGTCGCTTTCAACGCGCCCGCGACCACTAGGTCAGCCTCAGCACGCCCGTGCCCGCTTGGTTATCTATGTGCCCGCTTCCTCGATACATCTTTGTATTGTCCAAGAACTCTTCACTTCATAATTGAAAAACAAATTGAATGTAAATGAATACCATAATGTACCTATATTTTTTAGTTGTTTTTAGGAAAACCCCTATTTAAAGCTCCACCAAGAAAATGCGCGTTAACATCGGCATCAGCTGCCGGTTAGAAAAAGGAACCTTATTTACAATAATTTGATGGTCAAAGGGACATGACAAAGTTTCTTAAAAAAAAATATGTTTTTATTCTTCTTTATTCTACTTTAAATAACTGTGTCTGAAGCACAAGAAAATTATCTATTTAATTTAACTCTTATGTACCTACTTTTAAGTAGCTATTTCTGTTTATTTTATTCAAAGTGATTTAAAAAAAGTTAACGTTGATATAAGTTATGTTCTTCTAGTCTGGGATCTGAATAAAGCACAATATTAACCAATTAACCTCCTTACCTTTATTCGCAAACGTAATGATCAAACGATAGACAGTAGTACAGACAGGCGAAATCAATCAGATTTCTAGTTCGTCTAATGAAAGTTACGAACGTAGCAGGCGTAACAAAGTGGTAAGCAAAGTCAACATCGATTCATATTGTTTGGTATTAAAACATATGATTTAATTTCCATCGTTTATCATCACATATGAATAGACAACGCGTGAAATGTAGTTCAAGCTCCACGGTTCGTTTAGCGCCGCCGTGGCGCGTGCGCTGCTTAGGGGTGTCTACTCCATAGCAATCGCATTTCACTCGGATTTGTTCCATAATTCCATTGTACTATATGAAATTACTATCCATCAAGCTTTCCTTTTAAGTAATAATGTATAAGCTTTCTAAAGTGGAGGATGTTGGAAAATTTTACCTGCATTTCTCTTTCCAAAAATACTCTATTGAACCCATTGATATGAGTAACTAGGTCCCTAGGTAATTGCCATTGGACTTCAAAGTAATGTCTTATTTATTGCCGTTTAGCTATTTCAGCTAAACTCAAGTTAATAAGGTATTGTAACAAAATAGGCGTGCATAGTTTATGGTTCCTATTTACTTCGTGCATCGGATTTTCATTAGGGCAGACAATGAAGCGGAAGACGATCTTTCTCGACCTAATTTTTCCAAAACAAAAGGTGTATCGGCGATCATAAATAATGTGGGAAACGTGATGCACTATGATGCATGTAGTGATTACGTATTATATTGTAAGAAAGAAAGCTGATGGTTTCACATCGAGTTAAACTCTCCTTTTGTGAATCGGGTTTTTCCACTTAACCGAAAATGCAAAGACATGATATGAATCTTTAAAAGTCCTTACTGTAACTGATAAAAGACAGGTGTGCCAATCATTTCGTTGTTAAAGGTTTCGTAATTTTAAAATGCAACATAGCTTTTAAAGGCTGTTTCCTGTCTCGTAACTTTCCTGAATCACGACTTTAACGAGAGACGTGCAAAACAAGTGAAAAAAAAACCCTTTTCGTAACTATTTAGATCTTCATACATTCAGTTCGGTTTCGCCAAATTATTTCAACTGTTTTTTTTAATTATTAAGAATAGCAGTGACTTGATTAAAACATCACACTTACATAGGTAAGTGTGATGATTTAATCAAGTCACTGCTAAGGATAAGGTTAAGGATAGCCTTAAATAAAAGTATGTAAAAGTTATAAGTTTTCGTTTTATATAACATTCCGAGAAAAAAAAAATTTTTTACTGTAACGATAAAGTTGCCAGACACACTTTGCGAACAGTAAGCCTGGCGGCTGTTGATGGCATATCATGTTCAGTATCAGTTTATTTTCGTATCGAAGGTAGATACGTTTTGTCCAGTAGGTGGTCGATGGCGGTAGGTTGTATTTTAATACTTTGGACGTTCCAACAGGGAGGTGGGCTTCGACCATTGCCTTTTACCTTTTTTTTTAATTGCCTCTATACCTCGTAAAATGCTTTGCAACATTATTATAAAGGATGGACCATA
The DNA here is from genome assembly GCA_947578425.1 of Eugnorisma glareosa. Taxonomy (NCBI): domain Eukaryota; kingdom Metazoa; phylum Arthropoda; class Insecta; order Lepidoptera; family Noctuidae; genus Eugnorisma; species Eugnorisma glareosa. The sequence continues at coordinate 12,007,797 of OX387966.1, read as the reverse complement.
ATGAAACCTAAAAGTACTTTGGAATATAAGCATTATTACCCAATACGTAATCTGGCACCATAATTATCAATCTTAATCTTATTGTCGAGTTAGTTACCCACCAACTTATTAATAACGTGTAAATGATGATATCGATTAGAATAGATACTCTTATTCAAAGAAAATTGGTTTGATCTAGAATTATAATGAAACTGATAACAGCGTGATGGCACATGGTGTCAAAAGAAATCGCGGGAAAGCCCAGACGAAGCGATGAATATACCTACTGTCATTGATTGAAAAGCTAAGCACAGACTGGCCAAGCTGTGCTAGGCCAGTTTTCCTTTTTGCTTTTATCTCCAAGTATAGTTACTCATCTCACACATTTTAGTTATTTTTTCAGAATAATACCTACGCATTATTTTGATGCAACAGAAAAAAGAGCTAACACTGCTTTGTCACGTGTGGGATATGCCGGGTATGTTTAATTAATTATTAAAACGCAGCACGTTTTTATAAATTATTCTCCTTTTCCTATTTCTTATTTTCTGATAAAGCAATAAATTAACTAAAAGGCCTGCCAAGTGCGAGTAGGATTGATGTCCTTAGGATTCCGTCTCAAAACTGTGCCTGGCAGCCTGCAGCTTCACTCTGTGATATGGCCTGTAAATTTTCAATTCCACACTGAAAAATAACTTTGAAAACTCAAATTTCCATTTGGGAAAATCATTTTTTTTCTACATACTTACTCGGAAATTCACGATACAAAATATGTATGATGTTTGTGAAATGTTATTAATGTTTTACCTTTTTACTTTCTCAGTGTGTTGAAAACGTCGTTTGATACGCGTGAGCATTAATTCGTCATTTCACTCTTGGCTCCAAAATGCCCTCTCCGATAGCTCGGGCTGCAATCTCCGCCTCAAGTGGAACGACATACTTGCATTAATGTATATACAAATTGACAACTGTCGGGTCTTTTCTTGACCTTCATTTTGTAAGAGGGATGTTATTTCTTGTCAAAATGCTGCTATGCAAGTAGGAAAATGGTCACATAGATGGACAGCGGACCGACCGACGCCGACGGACAACTACGTGCTTGCCATAGGTATAAGCGTTCTGATTTCCTCGATCTTCCTAAAAAAGTGGTCACTGACGTACCTATTGCATGTTAAAAATGTTACTGTCGTGGCCTCAAAGCAAATCTAGCTAGCTATACAGGGTGTAAATGGACCCTTTGCGAATCCCTCAACCAAGCAATATGTCATCAAACTAAGTAACTTTACGCAAAAATTATTGCTGATAAGGACTTTTTTGGGGTGAAAAATTATGTTTTACGGTGGGACTCAATGTAACGCACTCAAAACATTGTGCTGATGGATGGATTGAATAGTACGGGAGTCGTGGAGGTGAGAGTGGAGAGGAAACTTGAGAAAAAGTGCTTTGGGAACTATGACCTCCAATATCTCCGTAACTAAAAGGTATGGTCTAGAACTCTAGAACAAAAAAAATATATCGCTATAACGGGGAGAACAAGTCCCTTTCGGCTTCATTAAGGGTCTTGTTACACCCTTTATTTACTCCGAGGTAGCCATCTTGCAGCGCCATCTCGCAAATTAATAGTGTTTAAAAGATTCGTCGATGATGTATTTCTCAAATACTCAAGAATCTTTATCAACGACCAAAAACTGGAAATAAAGCGGCAGATTTATTTTAACATATTGTACATATTTCATAAATAACGTACCTATCCAATCAATTTATTTAAATCTAATGTTTAAATGACTGTATTTTATATCAATAATTGAATATTTACAGTTGTAAAACCGAAATCCAAATTGGAATAATGGCCTTCAATTTGTCTTAGGTGGCACTGAGACAGTCTTGCCCCCTTTTTTTCACATTTTATAACTTCTTAGGGTTCCATATCTCAGAAGGAAAAAATGGAACCTTTATAGAATTACTTCGTTGTCCGTCATTCATTTCATTTATTTCATAAACAATTTTTATATTGTATGGAAAACTCATTAAAACTAACACAACACAGCTTTTAAGGTTTACAATTCAACTATAAAATAAAATTCAACTAAACAATTAAAATTCAGTTCATTAGCAGAAAAAAAACATGTTGTTTTTTTTCTGCTAATGAACTGAATGTTGTGTTATAAATAGTTTAGAAACTCACATCACTGTGAAACTCCTCAAGTGTAGCAATAGCATTTTTCTTTATGAAATGATTTCAGCTGGTGCTTAAACTGATTTATATTATAAATTGACTTTATTTCTACGGGTAGTTTATTAAATAGTAAAATAGATTGATAGAATGCAACAAGACTGACTACTTTCGAATGCGGTTGTATTGTAAGTCCTTACGACTTGTAGCTTCTCGCTTAATTCTGTTTTCATGTTTCTCGTAATCCCATAGTTTTTTCTTAAGGCCTGTTAGGAGAACTAAAATATACAAGCAAGGGACCGTTAATAACTGTAGTTCTTTAAAATAACCCTTACACGATCGATACCCACTGCGGAATTGTCACCATAGTTCTTATAGCTCTTTTTTACATGACAAAAGTTCAAGATGAGATTGTTAATAAACCAAAAATGAAAGAGAGCCAGAGCTTTATTTACCTTACTACCAAGAGTTTCCATATCTTCTGCGGTTATAGTGGCATTTGTATCATCATCAAAAAGAACGAGTGCAGTATCAGTTTGTTTTAAAATGTAGTTAATTAAATCATTGATAAAAACAAGATGAAAAAGATTAGCGCCTTAATATTGAACCTTGTGGAACGCCTTGCCTTATTTGTTTTAGCCTCGATTTGAAGATTTTTCACTCTTACTCCATAATGCTCCATTTTTGCTAGTAGTAACTTGTGATTTACTGTGTCAAAAGCAGAGCTTAGATCAAGGAATAATTTTTTTTTTTTTTTTTTTGTTGATGGCATCTCGCAGTTCAGCCTCTGAGGCTGGCTACTGCTTAACCGGACTATTCCCTGTGGATGCCTTAAAAATGAATCTAAGGCCTCCAGCCAGGGGCTTAAAACTATACTTAAAAACTAAGCGACCACTCGCTAAGGGCACCCCCTGTGGGGTACGGGCCTCGGCTTAGGGCGTCGCTGGGGGGGGGCAGCAAAGAGACAGGCTGGATCTGAGTGATATTAATTAGGGGCTGGTTTAAAACTACCGGCTCAGCATCGCGGGCTGGCTCTGGCAAGGGTCGGGGGGGGTTCGTTGAACGTGGGCGTCGCGTCGGGCCTCGGCGGCGAGGACGGAAACATGGCGGTCTGTATTTGTATATACGTAAAGTGCTGGTTTCCCTACTGCTCTCCTGGAGGAGGGTGATGGGGTCATCGGGGGTGGTGAGAGCATGTCGCGGACGGCGAACCATGCTAATACGCGAGGGCTCGTATCGGGCGGCCGATGCGATCAGGGGGTTCCTATGCTTGATAGCGGAATCGAAGAAACGCTTGGAAAGACGTTTCATAAACTGAGCTAAGGTGGGGATCCTAAGGTCTAAGTGGAGACTGTCATTACGGACATAATAGGGGGCACCGGTAATCTTACGGAGAAAACGGTTCTGAAGGGTCTGCATCCGGTGCAGATGACGCGGGTGGGCATGGGCAAAAGTGACACAAGCGTATGTCATAATGGGACGGATGACGGCGGTATAGAGTCGCAACTTGCACTTAAGTGACAATTTGCTCTTTGCCGTGATCATAAAATGGAGCCTACCCATGGCAAAGGCAGCCCGGTCGCGGGCTGCTCTTATATGCGCAGCAAAGGACAGGTGGTTGTCGAGAATGACTCCTAAGTATTTGGCTTGCTTCTCCCAAGGGATCGGCTTGCCGAACATAGTGATCGGAGAGTCAAGGAATAACCCGACGACTTTTAATTTATCATTAATTCCGTTGAGTACTTCCGGGAACATAATAATTATGGTATGATGGTATAGGTTAATCCATTAACGTATTGTTCTATTGTTCCCACATTTTTCTGACAACCAAATTGTCTGTAATCTAGAATTTTATTGCGATTTAAATGTCTAAGAAGCCTTATTTTAAGTACTTTCTCAAAAAAGTTTGAAATTATAGGTAAGAGAGAAATAAAATTGGTCTTTTATTGGGATCTGATTTGCACCCTTTTTTATAAATTGGTAGAACTCTTGCAATTTAAATGTTCCGTCCGTCTGTCCTGTCAGTGACCCTATTGGTCAGGTATCAAGTTGTTTATATAGATACTTAGATCTATGGTCTCTTGGAGATGTAAACTAAAAAACAATCTTCTAAGTCAACGCAATGAAAACTTATGATAAGATTTTATGAGAGTTTCTATGCGATTTATGCCGAATATTTTAACTCTCGCCAGGAAATCAAAACCTTGGGTACTTGCCGTTGATCTAGAATCACGAAATTTGGGAAAACACAAGGTCTTACAGCACGTGTAAAGTAATAAAACCAAAAATAATTTATAAATTACTTGGTGTACCTAATACCGCGCGTCCAAACAAGCTTACAGTTGCAAAAATAAATGTAAGTTTTTTCTGGGATAAAATATTTGATTATTCAAACCGACTACGGAACCCAGACTCGCTGTGCGAGTTCCGACATACACTTTTTTTCTGTCATGTCCATTTCTTTTGATTGCACTTGGTTACTCAGCTAGCAAAAAATAATCTTACAAATATCCCAAGTCCATATTTTTTTCAGTCTTATAACACACCTATAGACACTTATAAGTGTGGATTTGGGCGCACTTTATAAGTATATTCACCCTTGCAATTGCCTTGTAAAGGTCTCGCCAAGTGTATGTTCAAACTTACAAAACTCTTGCCGACACCTTTATAATGACAAATGAACTTACAAGTCACTTACAATGGCGCGCTGTGAGGGAAAATAACCTTAAAGTCCTCTACCTATCTTAATTGCACTTAAAATTGTATTTTATCTTAATAAAATACAATTTTAAGTGCAATATCGCTTGTAGTCCTCTTTGTGATCTCCTAATAAGAGTGTTATCATAAACCGCTGTGGGTTGCGAAGTCCTTGGAACTTTTGTGAAAAATAATAAAGGAGATTGCCCGTTTTGTAAAGGAAGTTCGGTCCCAGTGGAAAATGCTTGTGCCCTGAAGATTTTTATTTTACCTAATAGATATCATTATTTTTCTGTTTTAAAAATCTAGTTTATAATTACAACTTGACATTGACTATACATCACTATGAGCATGGAATGATGTCTCTACTCGAGGAACTTATTAGCTCAACTCGGTGGTAGCAGAAAAAGCACGTATCGTAAATAATAACTATGTATATACGGAATTGAAAACTCAACGTATTTAGACAAAGCAATCACGAACGTAACGAATCTCAGAAATTGCTGTGACATGCGCAAGTAAATGTTGCCAGATCAATTATTTTTAATCAGTGCTAAATCGATTTCAGTTTTTTTATCAATTTATCGATTAATACTGATTTGTTAATACGGCGTTTCCAAAATACGTAAGGCTTTTGTTTGTGTAAATCGCTTTAATGAACATCTAATCAACAATATAGACTTATTATGAAAATAAGCAACCTATTGTTGTCCTCGTTCTATCGCTATTACTCGCATAGACTCTAGGCAGTGTATATCCACTAGTTTACGTCATTAAGATATTTTACATAATTAAACTCATACTTGGCCTACATATATCTTTGTGCATTTCATATATAATATGCTACAATAATACGTACCTATGAAAAAAACAGGGTTGACACCATTATAACTCATCGTCGAGAAAACAAAATGCTAAAACAGTAGCTTTGAAGTTATCAAATGGTTGAGACCTACATTTAAATGCTGAGACGTAAACTAGTTATAATAATTAAAAATGTTTTTTTTTTGTGAATTATCGTTATGTTTTGATATCGATTACTCCATTGATTATTTTACGTCACATTCGATTGTAGTTGATTTCTGGCAACTTTTTTTTGTATACCTATCAAACGGATGTCGACGTAATGTTTAACTATTTATTAACTTTAACTTTATTCCCAGGGTGAAAGATATTGTATAAAAAATAATTTGCACACAAAAAAATAAATAATAGTTTTAGGTTATTATTCCAATCAGGCACAAGATATCACAAAAGGGACCTGCCCCGTGGCAATGTCCTTTATTGTACTTCCCTACAAATCGCTAGTGTGTATCTTACTCATGTATTTGTCACGCACTATATGCGATTATTTGGTTGCGAAGTAGATTTTCTCGATTACTTTGAGATTTTAATAACAATATTTTCCTCTCTCTCTCCCCCAGTTCCTGACTGCTCGTGTACAAAGATTGACAGGTTACATTATACTAAGTACCTGGGCATCATGATTGACCAGCGCCGATCCTGGCACATGCACATTGAATTAATCATGAAAAGGGTTAGGAAATTAATATGAACTTCTAAAACTTTGCGACACGTTGCCTCTAAGAATCTTCTGCAGAAAGTCTACGTATCACTGGCTCAATCGATTCTTACATACTGTTTGCCGTGCTGGGGTGGATCAACTAAAATTAAATTTTGAGAACTTGAGAGGGCGCAGTGCTCTCTGCTTAAGGTTATGCTCTTTAAACCCTATACATTCCCAACCCAAAGCCTTTACCTAACCTCTGACCTTCTGTCTGTAAGGAAACTTTACCTACTCCATCTAATATTGAGAAAACACAAATCCCTTCCGTATGATCCCAAAAAGCCGAGTAGGAGGAGCAGAAGAAGCTACTTAGTCGCCCCATCTGTCCCAGTTAGGTCCGTTTTTGGCAAGAGGCAGTACGCAAGGCAATCTTCCCACTTATACAATCTTTTAAACAAAGAACTGCACATCCATCCTCTGAATCTCCGTGACTGTAAATTGGCTGTGACTGACTGGCTTAAAAATAAAACCTACGACGACATTGAGGCTATATGATATCGTCGCTTCCGTAATCTGTCTAAGATATTTGATATGGCTGCGGTAATGAAATCGTTAGTGTAGGAAACCGTGCCTGGCTTTTTCCGATCCCAAGACATTGTCGTAGGGCTAACCTAACCTAAACCTAAACTCAAACCTAAAAACTAAACGTACATAACTCATAATACAAAGCAATTGCACTCACACACACACACACACACACACATACACAAACCCACTCGCATACATCACTCAACTGCGCTCCTGTTTAATTTTTAATTTTTATAACTTTAGTCTTTGAAGTTTTATATTTCATTTCTTTTTATTTGTGTTCAATTGTATACACTATAATGTTAAGTGGAAGAGCGGAGTCACCTAACACAAGCATCTTCTTGCTTAAAAGGTGATCTCCAAATCATGTTTGTTAAGCCTTATGTAATTGAAATAAACATTTTTTTTCACGAGTCTTTTCAAAATGTGTCTTTGACTCAATTTTTTTTTATTATTTGTAAAATTATATCAAAATTTCGCCATTACGACCAACCACGACTCATAAGTGTTTTATTAGAGCAATATAAGCCCAGTAGTCTTGTGTAAGGTTTATATCGCACTCGTAAAAGTCAAATTAAACCTAAAACACTACGCGGCCATGTTGAGCATAATTTTAGAGTTCCTTAATAAGTAAAAGGATTTGATAGAAACTAAATGATAATAATTATGTAATAATTTCTGGAGTAAACACAACAAAGAAAGTAAATAACCCTTAATAGGGAATTATTTAAGACACTTGTAGGACTTTTTAAAGTGCTACTACTCTCTAATTTGTCTTACGTGAGATTAATCACACTTTTAAATTAATAATTTTACAGTCTAGGTCTAAGTCTAATAAAACACTTAGTATAGTCACTTCTAAGGTTGACTGTACTTATAAAATGTATTTATAAGTATTACGATATTATTATTTTATTATTAAGAATCAAAGGCAATTAGACTTGTAAAAGGCGCTTATAATGCCACTGCTCTTATTAATATTATATAACGTTTTCTTATATACGTCTATAAGAATATGTTACAAGACAGTATGAATGCTCTTAAAACTTAAATAGACTTATAAAATACCACTATTAGAGTTCCTCCCTTAATCAGAACACATACAAACCTTATATGAAACTATAGCTCTTATAAGCTTTTGTAAGGGTATTAAGAGTTTCTGACTTAATCAGAACACGTATAAACCTTGTGTGAAACCATTGCTCTTACAGCTTTTGTTTGTAAGGGTATTTTGTTAGCTGGGTATTCATCACCAATACGCTTACACCTATAGATATATCAACCCTACTCGATTATCATCCAATATTCCTTTGCCACTAAACATTGAAGGGGATATGTGCATTCACTTTTGTTCATCTATGAAGTTAGGTAATTACTTCTGTATTATCTTTCTTGTACGCACTTGCAATAAATTATGAGGTAAACTTGATAGCACCAATTAATTTATTTAAATGCTCAATTTGTTAGTCTATGCCGATTCACGTATGTCAGCAGTAGTAGAACGTGTAACGGCTATTATCGAATTCAGTCAAAATATAGTAGGTACGAGTAAGGCTGTATCGTCATACTGTTCGCCTAATAGTGACAGCCTAACGGGTGTAGAAGAGAGACATACGACAACATGAAAGGCATTGCGATCTTTATTTGCTACTAGACTTTACTTTGGACCTCAAAAAAACCCCTAAAACGGCCAGTCCTATCCCTATACCATCCTTCCAGTACATTGTCATTCATCAATTACAATTCTTCGTTGATTAAATGTGACAAAATACCTGATCTTATTAAAAATAACTTACTTATCTACATGTTTCTACTACCTAAACCTGGCTGGCGGAAATGACTTTTTTACATAGTAAGTACAAAAATAGAAATAAAAACTCAGCTTTTTGTGGTTCGTGTTTTTTAAGTGCCCATCTAGGCCTCTGTGAAATAAAATATTTTGATTTTGTCAAACTGCCAGACAATGAGAAATTATTAATTTAATAAAGGAAATTATATTTTAATAAAGGAATATTTATTTATTTATTTTATCATTTATTTACCCAAAATAGAGAACTTATGGAAACATAATTACAAAACTTAGAGTACAAAGGCGCAGCTAACTTCAATAGTACATTTTGATATAAATGGGGAAACTTTGTTATTGCATTCGAGGCGGAATTCACACCCGAGCCACAGGCAAGGTTGTTACGGAGCCGAGAACTGCAGTTCAAACTTCGTTCCAAACGACGTTTTTCAATACGTTTTTCTGAAGAAATAAAATATTAGAACAGAAAGTATTTTTGTCAGGAATTATTAGGAAACTATGATTTAATTTGCTTTTTTTCCGCGCTTTGCTTTCGCCAGGTTAAAGAAGAGGCAAAGGTATGATGCCGCTAAAGAGCCTAATACGAAAAATTCAAATATTTTTGAATATAGAACACAAATAAATGTTAATTTGTTCACAAAGTAAATATTTGTTTCAAATAATCATGTTTATCTATGATATTTTATTTATAAACACAATTTAAATACTGTCGCCGTAAAGATGCATATCTCTTTGCCGAGATTAAAAAAAAAAACAATCACCGCCGACTGTAGTCATTGAACCCATTTGGACTTATTAGTATAAGTTATCTGTGGAAATTTTTATTTCCGCACGTGTGCGGAAATATTAATATGAATTTAAAAATCCATGCGTGTGAAATACAATGCATGTTGAACCTAATCGTAGTGCGATAAGAACCAGTTTTCGAGAAAGTGTATTGAAAATGAAATTTCTACCAGCAGGCCTGCGATGCGATGTATACAGTAGTGTGTGAGAACAGGAAGAGAATAATATGTATATAGTAATACTATATCTACTTATCTATCTACTAATTGTTCCCCAGTGTCTGTCTACCACATTCAGTCAGAGGGTGCTGACCGTAGGACAATCTTACTATGATTATATATATGTATAGGAGTATGAAGAACAGAGTGTAAAGTTTTTCATCCCCCTAAGAAAGGGATCCTCCCTTTCTTAGCCTCCGACCAGACGGGTGTTGTGTCTATGGGCTACTGCCTAACAGTTGAGGTCGGCTTTTTCTATAAATTCAGTCGCGGATAACTTCAATAGCGCGATTCAGAATGTGGATGTTAGTTCTTCGTTTGTCTCATAGATGGCGCTGTAGTACTTTTTGTACTGTTAGTAAGAAATTAGGTTTCACGTAGTAATAAGAAGAAAAGAGGTTGTACGTACGAATGTTAGTTCTATGGAAAGGAATGACAACTTGGAATTGTCGAGGGTCGTGAAAGACCTGCTAATTTCACGCTATCAAACATGGTTTTACATAAATCAATCTAGAACTATGGAAAAAGTTTGCAAAAGCAATGAAATGAAAATGGAGGAAAGTACTGTAGAATAGAATGATTAGTTCACTCAAGATTTACAGAGGGCGTTGTTCGCGCAGGTTGGCATAAAATTTCGTAACTGCGCACTCTATACCAGTATAATAATATATAAGATGCTCTGTGTGAAAGACTCTGCGAGCGTCTAAGCTGCGAGCACAGAGATCATATATTATGATCATATATATCTGCGAGACTCTTGTTGGGAATATCGCTCAAAGGGCCGTAAGATTTATAATTTCCTGTATTGTGTACTTACTCGCAATTTTTCTAAACAATTACGTTTTAATTGAATTCGTTATGATTTGTGGCGGTTTGGGTTGGTTTCAGTGATTGATATTTTGTTCCAAGTGTAACTTGGAACAAAATACAACCAACACAAATAATACAACCGTTTATTGTATATAAACGGTTGTATTCATTAATTTGTGTACCTCGTTGTCTTCTTTTAAACATCTTCACATCTGTTTGCTAAATACATCCGCTACAATACATAGGTGGCAACGAGCTGGTGACTATAATTTTTATTTTAACAAACTTCAAAGCTTCTAACAATTTGTTATCTTTTTGTCTTGCTACGGAGCGTGTTCTAGAGATATTTCCTGAAACTTAACAGTAATGAAATCTTTTATGAAATAATTTATGTTTATTTTAACGTAATGTAGCGGTCATAATCAAGCTGACAAAAAGTACGCGAGTTGAGCGTAGATATATACAGGAACCCGACAACAACCGTCTCGGGCCAAAACAGTTTCCTCCGTAAAATCACCGGTGCGCTTTTTTATGTCCGTAGTCTCCTTAAAGACCTTAGAATCCCTACCATTCAACAGTTTATGAAACGGCTTTTCAAGCGTTTCTTTGACTCTGCTATTAAGCATAAAAACCCCCTGATCGCATCGGCCGCCCGATACGACCCCTGGCGTATCAGCATCACTCGCCGTCAACGGCATGCTCTCACCACCCCCGATGACCCTATCACCGTCCTCCAGGAAAGCAGTAGGGGAAACCAGTACTCTTCGTCGTACACACAAACACAGACCGCCGATTTTCCGACCTCGCCGTCGAGGTCCGTCGCGACGCCCCTGTTCCTCCCCTTCTGACCCTTGCCAGAGCCAGCCCGCAATGCTGAGCCGGTAGTTTTAAACCAGCCCTAAATAATTTTGATCAGATCCAGCCATAGATATATAAAACAAGGAGACATGCCCGTTGGACGAAAATGTATCGGTGCCGTCTGTCTTCTGTTTGCCCCTACCACGCGGCAACTACTACACATGCAGTTCAGTAAAAGCAATAAATACGCAGTCGCGCACACACTCGCCTTGCTTAAAACAGAACGTACTACACAATCAATTATAAACCTTATCCCATCAAACACAGCGTGTATTTACCATGCACCGTACAACTTACCTACACAAAAACATCTACTACCTACGCTAGTGATTGACTAAACCGGAAAGTTATCGAATCTTCATGTGTTCGAAAAATTGGTCTGAGCAACAAAGTAATTATGTAAATCAATGAATGTTGTTGTACTGACATAATGAAATCGATTCCTACTATAGGTGTATAGTGTTATTCCGCGGGTAATAGAATTTTGTTATAAAAAACCCTAGTTAGTAAAAAATTGTTAAATAAATAAAAACAAACCCATGCATATCAAATAAATAGCATGAGTATGTTGACTTATTTTAAGGAAAAGTCACTATTATATTATCTGATCCATGCCGATTACTTTAAGGCATTCTAAGCTTTAATGGAAGTAAAATACAAAAAAAAAAAACATAAAAAGTAAGGATATAGCATGAGGATAAGGCATATTAAAATACGTAAAAAACATTATTCGACTTCGACCGTCCAACCGGGTCAAAACGGTTGATAAAAAACTATAATAGTAATATTTCATTCGTCAGTCGACATTGTCGAAAGCCTGAGTTAGTGGATCCGCGCAAGCACATCACTTACTCGTCGCAAGAAGCAGCGACCGTACTACGCAAGGCATCGGTTTAAAAAAGTATCGTTTTGTTATTTTTACATGGCTTGTCCAGTCAATTAGCGATACACTTTGGTAGTGAGTGGTTAAGGAGCAATGTATTTGTTGCAAAAATAGTACAGTTGCTGTGATATTTGAACACAAAAATAACATAGTAAGGGCTAGAAAAATTTTATGATTTGTTGTTTTTCATGGTTTTAAAGACAAATATAGTAAAATACTTGTAGAAAGTGATTCTATGAGTTACAAAGTTTTGGTTTATGCTTTGGTTTCTACAAGAAACCACTGAACAACACGGCATTCTTATAAATTGTCACGATCGCGGTCGTAAGCACACTAGTTCGCGGAGACGGCCATTTACCTATGACATGCTTAACGTGCGCCCGTCGTGGCGACACCGACACGCCCACTTGCCACTTTTTTCCTGTTTTTTATATTTCTATGGATCCAGCCTGTCCCTTTGCTGTCCTCCCCAGCGACGCCCTAAGCCGAGGCTCGCACCCCTCAGCGGGTGCCCTTAGCGAGTAGTCGCTTAGTTTTTAAGTATTTTCAAGCCCTGGCTGGAGGCCTTACATTCTGAGGCATCCACAGGATTTGCCCGGTTAAGCAGTACCCAGCCTCAGAGGCTGAACTGCGAGATGCTATATAAAAAAAAAAACCGTCGGCTAGTAGCCCACCAGACACAACATCCGTCTGGTCGAAGGATCCTCCATTTCCTATCTGGGATCAAGAACTTTACACCCTGTTCTTCATACCCCTAAAGTAACTTCTTTCAAAGTGGCAACTAGAAACCTATGTGTAGAATATGAAAAAAGCTTGAATACGTAAATATTTTATATTTATATACCTTCCTATGTGCGCAGTTTATGACTGTGTCTCAATTACTTTCAAAATATATTGATGAAAAAAGAACACCTTTTCTTGCTGAATCATTTTGAAAGTCGTCTATCATTTTGGATTTTGAATTGTAAAGGCACTTAAACTTTCTCTTTTTTTCGAAACTCCTTTAAGTTCATTTTTTACTTGTCTGAACGCAAATAAGACTCAGTTTTTTTGTTACACATGGACTCATTACTGACCAGTTTAATAAAAAACTCTAGTTTATAATAAGTTTTTATAATTCAACCTACATATAAAACTATTAAAGTAACTGTTCTAGTAGTAACGCATGTGCGTTAATTAATAATAATTAAATATAATGTAACTGCAATGTGTAACTGCGTCAGCCTGTACCTACTACGGTGTAAATGAATAGGTACGACCTCCTAAACAATTAAAAGTAGGTAGGTGTCTATACTTACCTATCAAATAAATACTGATGTCTAGTTTCAGACTTGACTTTAGTTTTTACGCTCTAATTTTTATGTTAATTATCGTTGATAAGCATTTATATTACAATTACTTAGGTACATTTTCTAAGCTGAAACTTGAAAGTACCCAAAATTATCTAAATATTTATTTTCAGTGTAATTTAATTTGTTTTTTTTTTTTCCTAGTTATGTTATACAATGAGAAACTGTGTTCGTTTAAAATCATGGCCATGAATGAAGAATACCTAAAATTCAAATCTTATTCCAAAATCTGTTAATACGAGTATAAAACGGATATGCTCAATTATGTAGGTACTATGTAAGTCTTTCAGTCAATGGTCTTCCCCCAATAATTGTAATTTAAGATCTAGTTTGCCACCAAGTATTTTAATAACAAGTAGGTACATTTTAGTTGATAAGAAACGTGCTTTTTCCTTGTTTATTATTAGTATTCCTTTTTAATTTTTCATTGCATTCCCTGTTTGTTATCAATATAATGAGCGCGACTTCTGGACACGGCGCGTTAGACCCAGTACCCGACACCAGTGGACTAGACTGTAATAAATGAAATAATAAAACACTGATTCACTACAGGGAAAACTGAGAGCAATAGCACTACGTTTTCTGCGTGTTTACGCCTATAGACCATTATTATTTTAGAGCAAGTTTCCTCACGACGACGTTTCCGTCACCGCTAGGCCATAATAATGTCTCAAATTAACTTAGAAAGTACAGAAGAATTTGAAAAGCCACTTTGGTACTTGCATCCTGCACAGTCTCATATTTCCTAGGTATATGTAGGTCTATAGCTTATGCCTGCAGCTTCGCCCGCGTGGAGTTTGGTAATGTCCAACGGGATTGTACTACCGGGATAAAAAATATCCTATGTGTTAATTCAGGTTATAAACTATCTGTGTGCCAAATTTCATGCAAATCCGGTCAGTAGTTTTTGCTTGAACGAATAACAAACCTCCATCCATCCATCCTCACAAACTATCGCATATATAATAGAGTATAGTTTTATTAAAGAAACTAGTGAATCGTCCCTGTATCACACAAGCCGCTAACTACTGTCATGTCAAAATATCAACAATTCTGAGCTCAATTCTACTCAATTAAAAATGAATAAAACTCAAACACTGTTTTAAACTTACACATAAACTGTCACTTACGGGATATCTTCCGTGATTGTTTGTACAGACAATCACGGAAGATATCCCGTAGTTCATGTGTAAATGAATAAAACTGTCTATATGATGGTGAAGCCCGTATCTAAATTGCGTTGTTCAAAAGAACAGTTTTTTCCCGAATACCTACTAATGATGTGATGGAAAAACCAACACCGATAAAATAGTTACTTACCTACTTAATTAAAGCAAAGGTTATTTGAATTCTGTCAGGTGTGTCATAGCGGAATCAATACGGTACCTTTGGCCATACCTACCAATCATTTTGTCTAAATGTGGTTGTATAACCAACAGATTTTGTTAAACTCGTTTAACATTAATTAATTCACCCTAACTAACATAGCAAATAGCCATAATTAATATTAACCATAGAAAATACGATCTTTATCGATAGCACGAAAATGCCTAAAGCAGGCGGCCATATAAAGTCGCACGTACTAAATCACACATTCGATGACTAATTTATCATCCCACTTTTTTATTAAAGTGTCGAGCATTTATCACGATGACCGAATTTAATTTAATTAAATTGCTTTTACCTCTTTTTGCCTGGAATGGCGCTTACAAACCATAGTCGTGAGCGTGACGGGCCTGAAGAAATAATAAACTTACGGAAAGACCACGATCAACTGCAATTCAATTATTTTAATTAGATTAAGATTTCAAAAAGTTTATACTCTTGTCAATCTAGCCATAATCTTTAAATAGTTTAAAACAAAGACGCTTCCGCCATCTGTACGCTTAAATCTTTTAAACTATGCAACGAATTTAAATGCAGTTTTCAGCAATAGATAGAGTGATTCAAGAGGAAAGAAAAGTTTATATAAATATTGCACCCGTGCGAAGCCGGGGCGGATCGCTAGTAAATTATATTCTAAAGAGATTTTCATTAATGTTGAACTGTAATAATTTGTCTTGTGTGTTTCCTTGACAAGTCCTAGATGGTTCCTTAGTTAATATAAAACTAGCTGTTGCCCGTGACCTTCGTCCGCGTGAAATTATTATAAAAATATTACTTCCCGTTTGAATCGGATTTACACTGTTTTGTAGCCAAAGTTCTAAAGAATTTCGTTAAATTTTTTTTTTCTCGTATCATTTCATATACTAATCAATACGTAGAATACTTGCTTCGAATAATTTTAAATAATTGATTTTTGTTACAAATATTTTTATTTGTTTCTATATTCATATCATAGATATACTCTTACTGTTTAGTTAATATTTAACTTATTACCAAGAAAAACATTTTATCGAGTGACAGTTTCTAAATGTTTATAATAATAAATAAATAAATGTTTATTGTGTCTCAAATGTTACATGAGTTGAGACAACCCCAGTAAGTAATTTTAAATACTTGTGTTGGGGTTGACTCGCTACTTCCCTTATATAATACAATATTGAGACTAAATTATTAGAAAAGAATATAAAACCAAACAAAACCCAGCCAAGAAGCAAAGTTGGTAAAAATATGTGATTCTTAAAGTTTCTATAAACTTATTCTATGCATGCGTGTTTGTGTGTGTTTGTATGCGTGTGTGTGTGTGTGTGTGAGGGTGTGTGCGTGTTGCTGAGTATACCTATAATTATGTACTTATGTGTCAAATTAGCAAATTTGTTCTGGAATGTACTCAGTTTCCTCATACGTCAAAGTTTTTAGCCATTCAGTTATATCTTTCTTATATTCATACAAGACTTTAGGATAAAATTGTAGTTTAGCGTTTATTTTGTTTTAAATATATGCAGATTGGGTTAGATACTGACGTCTTCCAAAAATCGAACGAACCATTGCGAAGTGGCCCACAATATCACTCCGTCTTCTATCCTGGCTGGCAGAATTAAATGGAATGGATTTATGTAGATATAAGGTCACATGTAATAAGTATAATTCACCGATAACAATCCGCTTGTTCAGTATAAGTTAACTGTAGGGTAAATACATGGTTTGAAGTATATCACTTTTTTTAGAGACCGCTGGGCTCTTTCCAGCTCCTACCCTCCAATAGCTATGTGTGATACATTGTTGGATAGGTATTTTCAAGCTTTTTATGGCACCACCCCAGAATGGTATGCAGTATGTACACATTGGGCTAATGCAATATAAACATTATTGAGGAGGCATCACATGGCGTAGTGTCTTGAAAATCTATATTAATTTCCTAACACGTGACATAATAGTAGCAATGTGTGAGTGCCATGATAGACATACGTCAATAGTTATGCCCAAGTACTTTGTAGAGGAAACTTTTTTTATAATTTGACAGTTGCACTTTTGGGTATAGCGGCGGGACCGCTATACCCAAAAGTGCAACTGTATGAGTACTGTAAGTGTAACTGTATGTGTGTGTAAGACCGCACACTCATGTATCCTAACCTCAAAATCAGCACCTGGTTTAGATCTTTGACTTGAGAAAAACAAATATAGTTTGTTGTTGTGTTTAGAGTCAGCAAATTAGTGTTTAGCCAGTCAACTATAACGGTGAGACCACGTTCAGCATTCTGGCGTACGGATTCCCAGATTTCTCCATGGTAGACAACAACTGTATCGTCCGCTTAAGAGAAGATTTTCCCACCGCTACTCAGTCGCTTACACAGTTCGTTAATGTACACCAGGAACAGCGTTGGGCCAAGCACACTCCCCTGTGGCACACCAAAAACAACATTTTCTTCTTCACTATGTAGGTTTCCTATTTTTACTTGTTGAGTCCTACCGCGGATATAGCTGTCAGAAAGACTCAGAGCTGTACCTCTTTACCTATCGCCTCAAGCCTCTGCACAAGGGTGGGGACCGAAACGGTGTCAAAAGCTTTCTTTAAATCTAGAAATACTGTCATGAATTTATATACTTTATCTACTCTATCTACAATTTCAGTCGTCAGTGCTGTAATAGCGTGCTGTGTTGAGCGTCCTTGTCTAAATCCATATTGCGAATCAGAAAGTATGTTGTATTTATTCAAGTACTTAATCTCCTATTTAATAGTTTTTTTTTAATAATTTTTGAAATTGCAGGTAAGACAGATATGGGTCGGTAAGTATTGACATCACTCGTGACTCCCCCGTTGTGCACTGTACGTATTTATGGAACGCTTTAATGCTTTCGGAAATATTCCTGATTTGAAACATAGATTGGCCAGTTGACATATAAGGGGAACAATGAAATCCCTAGATAATTTTAGGAAACTTATAGGTATATCGTCCCATCCCGATGCACTTCCCGAATCAAGAACCATGAGTATGCAGTCCACTACTGCTGGATCAGTCTCCAACAACACAAAAGTGGTAGTCTGTGATCGAGAATTGGAACTCATGACTAGAACAGAGTGAAGCCCAGCCGGAGTCATTATTTCTTTCTGCTAGTGTTTTTCATATTGTGACGAAAACTGATTAACACTGTTTAAAGAATCGAGAGGATGCGGTGTGATTTGAAAAAGATGTGCATTAGATGATTTGGGTTTGCCTGCCAGGGTTGCGGGACTGTTCGAAAGAGATACCGCGGCCCTGGAACACAAAGGGCAAAGGAAGGAACATGGATGGGTTTTAGTCAGTAAAAGTCTGACACTCCCTCCTGCTCAGCCCAGAGCGGGAGGGGTTCTTTGATGATTTCCCATCGGTAAAAAAAAAAAAAAAAAAAAGATGATTTGGATTTTTTAAAATGAGTTATGTTATTAATATTTTGCCAAAGCTTTTTTGGATTTTTATGGAACATGCAATTTGCTTTTTGTGATATTCTCTTTTTAATTTCTTAATAATGTTGGGGCAAAACGTACGAAAGCGCTTATAGGTTACTCTTATTATAATATTACATGGATCCTTTCTCACCTGCAATTGCATTCTATTTAATTGCATTCTATTTCTGAGCCTGATGCATCTCAGGGCCCCTACAGATATCCAGGGCTTTAAAGTACGCTTGGAGCTGGTGACAGCTCGTTGTATGTATTGAAAAGAGATATATCCGCATTGACTAGGTATTGATAAGCTTTTTCAAAATTAGTAATAGTTGCAGTTTTATTATTGGATGTTGCTTGATATGTGTGGGATATGCTTAACAGTACCGTTAAGTGGTCAGTTACAGATGTGTTCAGAATTGCTACAATTGCAGAGTTTTTAGTTTTATCCATCTTTAGGAACATGTGATCAAGGCAGCTTTCCGCCCTGGTGGGCAGGCAGTTTTCCGGGAGAAAACCATGAACAGACGACATATTTAAATAAGACAACCTATTTGCTCGTAATTGTGCTGATTCTGACGGTTTTTCAATCAGGTTTATATTTAAGTCCCCTGTAATAATAATGTTTTTGTGCAATTACCTTTTATTTTTTATTGCCTTTTATAATAACAGGCTGAGAAACATCTAAGTCCATGCGGACGAAGTCGCAGGCACATCTAGTTTATTTATAAAATTATGGATAACATAACGTCTACTTTAACGTTTTCGTTGAAATAAAATACCATGGAACAATACACCCAACAAACAATATTCGTTAAAAATAACTAATAAGTAATTCTACTGTTTGATAAGTTTGTCAAATAGAATTATTATCATTTATCATCTATAATTTACCATCATTCTATTAATTTTGACATACCTACCAAATAACTCGTGTTTATGTGTTTACCTCTCGCATGATTGATAATTTATTATATTTCGTATGCCACCATGTATTTGTACGCTTCTTGGCATAACATAGCGACCTATCTTCAATTTAAGAACTGTAATCACTATTTATGTTACACAAATAAATTGATTTGATTTGAAAAAAAAAATGTAGTTATAAAATTCATTGAATTGTATTTCTGTGAAATATGTTTCATTCAAGTAAATAGTCGTTAAAACTATATAGGGTCTATCTATTCATACACGAAATCTCTTAAGGGGTCATTCTACTCATCATTATGAACGACTTTTACTATGGGGCCAACATCGAAATCGCGAAAAAAATATTAGCTGTTCCCTATAATATGATCGCATTAACTCGTCAAAATGTACTGAACAGCTGATTTTTTTTCGCGATTTCGGGGTTGGTCCCATAGTGAAAGTTGTTCATAATGATGAGTACAATGACCCCTTAAAAGATTTCGTGTATGAATAGATTGAAACATTTTCTGCGAAACGAAATTCTATGAAATTTATGTCTGCGAAAGAAGGGAACTATTGGTGTCCCATTAGTTCCCTATTTAAATTGGATTCAGCTAACAACTCAAAAACAACACAAATCACGGAACCCTAATCCTTTTTCCAAAATAAAACACATCAAACACATGACATCAGCTATCTGGCAGTAAAAACCGCTCCAGCCGTTTCGGAGATTACCCAGAACAGGTAGCCAGGCAGACAGACAAAAATTTAAAATTAAATTAATTGTTGTAGTGTCGTATACAGCGTGTAACAGAAAGGGTATAATCATATGGAATACTGTGGTACGGACCATCAAACTGAACAACTTTCTCTATGGGACCACCATCGAAATCGTAAAAAAATAATCAGCTGTCCCATACATTTGGGTCGAGTAGGTATTGAAATTTTGTATAGGACAGCTGATTATTTTTTTACGATTTCGATGGTGGTCCCATAGAGAAAGTTGTTCAGTTTGATGGTCCATACCACAGTATTCCATATGATTATACCCTTTCTGTTACATGCTGTATACCTACCTACTTTCATATTATGCATTCAGTAAAAAGCTGTTACTTTGAAATTACACTTCAATTTTATTTATTTCTTCATATAGATTGTATTTTACCTATATAATTGTAGTTCCTTTCGAATGAAAATACTACAATACATCAACTCGACGAATACGGTATGTTTTTTTTTATACATTGGAACTATCAGTTAACCAGTAGGTAATTAACGCTTGGAATTTACAATAAACATCGACAACGGAGGCTGATCAGGCTGATAAAGGTATTAAGTAAGAAATCTAAACATGGTATCAAACAATACCATGGTATAATACACAGTAGTTCTCCATTAATTGTCCATAATGACTACTGATAATTGCCTTGAGTATACCCTTGGTAAGTCTCAATGTACAGGTACCTTTATATGCAAGGTATTATACATACCTACACCAACTTAAAAGCCTCGAAAATAAAATTCTACCAATAACTACAGTCTACAAGGTAAGGGTAACTAACACGAAATAGGTCCAACTGGACCGCTTTGTGGTGGAGTCCCACCGCTTTAAGCAGCTGTTTATTAATTGGTTGGATGTTTTGGAATTATTAACACAATAGCTGTGACAATAGTGTTGAAAACACTGCCACTAGTTGGACCATAAATATCAATATTGGTGTCCCTTGTTTCGCAGACAGAAATTTTATAGAATTTCGTTTCGCAGATAATGTTTCATATAATATTTGGTCCTTGTATTTTTATTTCGAATATTATTGTTTTAACGACTTTTTACTTAAATGAAACATATTTCAAAGAATTTCAGTTCAATGAATTTTATAATCACATTTTTTTATTTAACAATTAGTAGAATCATTTTTTAACGAATACTGTTTGTTTGGTGTATTTTTCCATGATATTTTATTTCAACGAAAATGTAAAAGTAGACTTTATGCTATCCATAATTTTATAAATACACACAGTCGATGCGTAGATCGTACTCAATTTTTATGATGTTTTGTACACACACCACCACATCAACATAAACAAGGCACGTCAAAATTGGTCGCAGTTATAAAATTAGTGCACTCCGATAATTATGTACTTACCCCAAAATAAACACAGTACGTATTTGCATATGAAGTCACTAGTAATGAGAATAACAAGATAACCCGCATTGTTTTTGTGAACGAGGTGTTGTAATTTTATAGGAACCCATGCCATTTGTCAAAGGTATGAATTGAAACATTTGACTCGATAAAATGTTGTTCTTGGTAATAAGTTTTATATTAACTAAACAATATGAATATAAAGAATATTCGATTTGTTATTCTATGATATAAATGAATATCGAAACAAAAAAAATTATTTGTAACCAAAATCAATGTTTTTAAATTATTTAAAGTACCTAAGTACTCTGCGTATTGATTATTCTATGAAATGATATTGTGAGAAATTTTTTATATGAAACGAAATTTTTCAGATCTTTTGTCTCTAAAACAGTATACAACCGTCATATTAATATTAATATAATGGTTTAATTTAATAATATTGTTTGTTCGGTGTATTTTTCCATGTTATTTTATTTCAACGAAAATGTAAAAGTAGAGTTTATGCTATCCATAATTTTATAAATACACATAGTCGAATGCGTAGATCGTACTCAATTTTTTTGTTTCTTTATACACACCCCACATCAACATAAACAAGGCATTGTGGCATGGAAAACTTAGGATTCAAGAGCGAGCAAAGCGAGCTCAGGACTTTGGGGACCTTGACTCCGGACAAGTTAGGTTCGAAGGGGATGGCGGGGTCTAGAGAGCGAGCGAAATTAAATAATAATAATATTAATTCATCATATTACATAGGTATTACTATTAACAGTATTTTTTGTCAAAGATATTGCAGTCGAGGCGGAATCAATGTTTGGAATGTTTTTGTAAATTGTTTTAATGAAAATAAAATAACGGAATGAAAACAATTTTTTTAATTAATCACTACGCAACTATAATTTAATTTGGTTTTCTCCGCGCTTTGCCTTTCCATTCGCAGGTTGAAAGAGAAGCCAAGGTATGAAGCTGCAAAACAGGCTTAATAATAATTAATAATTTAATATTAAAAACAGAAAATTCAAAAAATATTGTTTTTTTTACATATACAATGTGTAACAGAATTAACGCACAACCTCTTAAGGGGTCATCGTACTCATCATTATGAACAACTTTCACTATGGGACCAAAACTGAAATCGCGAAAAAAAAATCGACTGCCCCATACATTTCTGTGCGCATAATTCGACAAAATGTACTGAACAGCTGTTTTTTTTTTTTCGCGTTTCGGGGTTAGTCCCATAGTGAAAGTTGTTCATAATGATGAGTACAATGACCCCTTAAGAGGTTGTGCGTTTATTCTGTTACACATTGTATAACTGATAATTTGTTGGTAAAAGCAAATTATTGTATAGTTTAGATAGAACAGAATGTCTCTTTATTCGAGTATCCATGACTCAAAAGCTGTTAGTAAAACTTATGACTAAGTTATTACGCACTGATAAAACAAACAACACAACAAATAATGGTGGATCACTGCTGCGACAACCCATGAGTAATTGCCTAATTGCACAGCAGCGACCCACATAAACACTGTCCAGGCGACTGGCAATCATTTTTAAGATACTGTTGGTGCTGCCCCACACTTATAGATAATACTATATATGTTTATTAATCTTTATTTATGTAATTCTGTTTAAAAACAATTTCAATATTCATAAATGATTAAATATCAAGGATTTAAAAACACAGAAAAAAACTATCATAATTGTGTGAAGTTTTAATAAAATGAAATTTCAAAAACAAAATGTCGATTTGGTATTAATCAAATCCATCTCGGCTGCAATGACAAAGTTTCCCCGCTTGTATCAACATGTACACACTATAATACATTGTTTAGGTATTAGACCTACAAAGTATACGTACCTATGTTAAAGTAAGTTCATCATCATCATTCTCCTGCCCTTATCCCAACTTACTTGGGGTCGGCGCAGCATGTCTTCTTCTTCCGTACTTCTCTATTACTCGTCATCTCAGCAGTCACTTCCTTTCTAGCCATATCATCCTTCACACAGTCCATCCATCGTTTCTTTGGTCTTCCTATACTGTTATAGCCATCTACATTCATACTCAACATTTTTCTCACTACATTCTCCTCATTCCTCCGCATCACATGTCCATACCACAAGTAAAGTGTAAAGTAAGTTACTACATACAAAAAACTGCAAACAGCAAAATATCAACTTTCGGGCAAAATATTACTGAAGAAAACAAAAAGAAAAACATTACAAATGCGGAGATAGAACATACGAAGAGAAGGAAGGACGTTAGTATGGAAGTCTTAAATAAAACATAAGTTTTCCTTGAACTGCATATTCTCATCATCATCTGCCTAGCCTATTCCCAAATATGTTGAGGTCGGCTTCCAGTCTTACCGCATGCAGCTGAATACTAGTCTTTTACATGGAGCGACTGCCTATCTGACCTCCATAACCCAGTTAGTACTGTGATACGGTACCCCTTGGAAAGACTGGTTGCCAGACTTTCGGGCTACTGACTATCTGTAATAACTGTCAAAGATCTACAAATGAAAGCCGGGACCAAACGGCATAACGTGCTTTTCGACGAGGCACGGAGGAAACTCGGTATTATACCTTGAAGATCTGCTTATCATCATAAACTGTAAACATCGACTTTGGGTTCCTTAGTAGGTATTACTTCTATCATGAAAGCTGTATCTTATATTTGAGGTTTTTAAAGGGCTTACTGTAAACGTGTCTAATAACGGGTGCTTTTTTATTCAACTTTAAGTTGAAATAAAACACGGAAAAATTAGAGAATTTAATATCAATGAAATTGGCTTTATTTAACACATTCAGTGCCTGGAACCCACCTGGTGGGTTCACTCATGTCGCACTTGGGATGCCGAGAACCCACCTGGAGGACTCATTTTTAATGTAGGTTTTTCTTAGCGAATACAGCATCAAATAACGTAAAAATAAAAACAGTTGTATATTTTAACAAGATTAATAAGAATACGCCGTGGTTTAAAATTACAAGCATTTTTATTTTCAATCAATTTTCGACCTCTTCCTAGATACCGAGAACCCACGTGGTGGGTCCTATTTCAGGGATGAAAAACCATAGGCACGATTTTAATATTTTCTAAAAATAATAATTTTTCCATTTTAGGACACGAAAATGAGTTCAAAATCGAGGCTTTTTAGTTTTTGGCATCAAAATAGACAAAAACTAATACTTATTACTGTGAGATTTAGTCTGCCTGCCCGTTTATCTCTCACAGGCACGCACAGCTACATATTTCAGAAACTATTATCGCTACAGACTTGACATTTGGAATAAATAATGCTTAGCATTTTTCAATTAAATTACCTAGACTACGATCCCGCTATCCTCTTCGTGTTAGGTTTCTTTAAACCTCAAACATGCAAAATGTCGATGAAACAAGCAAAAGCAACGACTTCCGAAAGTAATTTTAACTTTTTTTGTGTTTTGTTTTTAAATAGTTTTTTTTTGTAACATTTATATTTGTATATCGTGTTTATAAACTTTGAAGCTTAAACGAGCGAGCACATCTCAGTGTGAACACGGTTGCGCGAAGTACGGCAAGGGCACATCTATGATTTAAATCGATGTTGTATTTAAAATAACTGCACTACTAGTGGTCATTAACTTAGCAAAATGTCATCAAATCCGTTTTTTGTTTGGTTTAGTGTGTTAAGATATCGATATCCATCACAGCTGCAAAGTATCGCTAGCTAATTTAATTTAACCCAGTATTACAAGTGAAGGAATAGAATATGTAATTAATAGTTACTGGGTGGTTCAAACAAAACTAACTGTCAAAGAAATTACCTACAAATGCAACGTTTGTTTTCAAAAGTTTTAAAATGTTATTTATTAAAATCTAAAAGAAACAATAATTGCGATTACGAAAATTAAATTTAAAAAAAAATTGCATGAAAATCTCACAAAAGGTTGAACACCCCTGTCACGGGATCAGAGCGGGCGATTTTACTTTTTTTTATTTTTATTTCTTTGTTATTGCACTTCCCCTACCCTACTAGGGCATGAAAATACCCCCACAGATAGCTAATATAGCGATAACGACCCCTGAAAACTCTATTTTACCACTTATTTTAGGCTTTTAAATCTTAACCCCAAACCTAATGCCGAGAGCCCTCCAGGTGGGTTCACTTTACCGCAAACGTAATGCCACGGACCCACCTGGAGGGTCCACTTGCAATATGTATGGTGGGATGGCACATGCGCACTAGGAAAGGGGGTGGACTCGAATGTGTTAAAGGGCTTACTGTAAACATGTCTAATAACGGGTGTTTTTTTAGAGGTGGAGAACTTTATGTTGAAATAAAACACGGAAAAATTAGAGAATTTAATATCAATTAAATAGGCTTTATTTCATTAATTTAAGTTTGAATAAGATTTCGAGCATGTGGCCACCGCGACTTAAATTAATCGAATCGCGCCCTGTTCGACATGAAACGCTTGATACCACATACCTGCAACTTTGATGCCTTACAATTGAAACAAATAGTTAGTAATCATGTCTCTGTAACATTGACCGTTGATTCTCACGTTCTGACCATCTTCATTTTTGAACCTTTGACGAACTTTCAATTTCACTAAAATGACCTGTTAACCTTGTTCGTGCGATTTGACACCATTCGATTATTTTCACTGGGGATATGTAAAGTCGCATGTCTCCGCCGATAAATCACAAACAATTGAGCACTTGGACACCAACATTCAACGCATTAGTGCCGAAATAAAGCCTTATTTGCTGCGTTGAATATGTGCAAATTGGACCTCCAAATACGCCATGCACGCGCCCACCGCGGTGGTGGTCACATACCCGAAATCATATTCAAACATAAACGGCATAAAATTATCAATCAAATAAAGCCAATTTCACCATTTTTCTGTGTTTTATTTCAATTTAAAGATCTCCGCCTCTAAAAACTTAAAGAACGCAGATAAGTACCACCGGGATGTCCAAATTCATGTTTGTTTGACTTGTTATTACAAATCTGTCGGTAATAGCTGATAACATTTCTCATTTCATCACATTAGAATGTTTTTCAATCATCAGAGTTGTGTGTTAATTTTATAAAGTTCCCACACTTAGATCATTGACACCTGCAGCAATGCGTATTGTTGGCACAATAAACTCAATAGAAATCAGCAAAACAGGTCATAAATTATGTATAGACAGCAGTCACTGGCGTTGTGAGAATTTATTATAAACTTCTTTGATAAGGTGACTTAATCTAGTGGAAATTATCAACATAACGCTAAGTTGTTGATCGTGGATGAAGCTCTCAGCTAATTCGATGTCTTGCGACAACACTTTTACTGTAATAAATCACCTTTTACTCAGCCTCCAAGTTTCGCTGTCATAAAATATAAATCTTAAACTTCTATTTATGTTGTCCACAATAGAGAGAACATGGCATGGTGCGACTTAATCTGCAGTTACTTGTAACTTTTACAAACATCGGAATAAAAACGACAATTAAAAAACTCGTTTTACCAGCAACCTCTAATTACCATCAAAGTCATTGAATTTAAGTTGTCTAAGACGAGTCGTCATCGCTATAGTGATGTGACCATACTCTTTCACTATGAGCATTTGGGTAACCTCCAGGCCAGCCGGTTTCGTTTTTTTTTGCCGCATATTATGATAAGCGGCATCATACGATTTCGCAGACACTGCCGAGCACAGAATACATTTATTAATTGTTAACAGTAACACGTTTCTCCTATAAGTAGAACAAAATGAAATATTGTAAAAAAAGTAAACTTTGTTAGAAGACGAACACTTAACTGATTTCGTAGCCGCGTAGTCAATAAAATTATCTCCGCTTATCACGTCGTTTCCTACGAATTAATGCCAATAACAAGAAATTACTCGTTATTGTGTTATTAATAGTCATAGCAGATATGTAAATTTGCTTAACAAATTGGGTTTTTAATCTGCATTTCAAACAATATGTGCCTGTGCGGTCACAGGTTCAAAATCAGCGAGTGACTGAGGGAGTGCCGAGGCGAGCGGTCGTGCAGTAGTGGAGAGCTGTCGAGTCAATCGTGTGAATAAAACACGCTATCCAAAGGTACTTGCGCGCTCTAATAACCTACCTACTTAGTAACTGAACCACAGACGAGCGATTGCGACTCGTTTCTCGGGGTCAAGACAGTTCACTGCCAGCTCTGTGTTAAGCCAGCGAGGGTCATTGCCGCCACAAGAGCTCCACCACACCAGCACTCAGGTAGGTACACGTACTACATCTATCCTGCGCGAGAAATTGTATGATTGATTGACGCTGCACTCATTTTTTCTCACCCGGTTTGCGTGCTCACTCTTGCACTGCCTTTATGTCACGTTTGAATGTACGCACAGTAGCGAAACTCCGAAACGGTTTTGTATTGTATCGAAACAAAAAACGGTGTATTGAAGTTTTTTTTTTTATTTTAAACTGGTTTCATACAGCACAGCACTTAATTTTGGTTGTTTTCATACGAGTCAGAAAGGCAAAGGTCATCATCAACATCCCATAATTCAATCTTTGTGTTGACCTCAATACAAAAGTATAGTGGTTTGGTAAATTAGTTTAATTTAGGTGATTATTGTGTGAGATCTGGCAGCGTATTAAGAATACTAAAAAAACCGGTCAAGTGCGAGTCGGACTCGCACACAAAGGGTTCCGTAACACCAAACAATATAATAACAATATTTTTAACGCTCGTTCATAGGTACACTCAACAGCAAAACTAAATTTGTTTTACATATTATGTTAATAGAAAACAAAGTAACTGCTGCAGTTTCACGTAAAAGATCCATCTCTCAAAAAGTTAACATTTGATTTGATGTTAACTTTTTGACCAATTTTCGTTGTTTTTACTTCATTTTTTTTTTTTTTTTTAATTTCGAAGCAAATATCTCATCAACCTTTGACTTAAGAAAAAAGTGTTTAAGAAACCTCGACTTCATGTTCTAACAGCTATCGATAGACACCACACACAGTTATGTATGTAGAAACATTTTTTTGAACCTTCAGTTACTTAAGGATTCTGTTTTTTGCCATTTGGCAAAGGAACCCAAAACATGAGGCACACCAATTTTACAGCACAGTGTTTATAGTTACGGTAATTTCTATGAAATAGGATGAAGGGTAACGACATCTACATCATTACTCTTATTTGTCATATATAACTTTCTCATTAAAATACCTCCCATAACAAATACACAATCTTCTAACTTATACTTATAAAGACATTTACAAACACACCTAACTTTACCTTGAGTATACCACGTTTTTTGTATTTATTCTAGTACCTATAGCAGTTTATGTAATTTCTGTTATTATATTTTTACTGCTTAATTTTTTAAGAAAACAACAAAATAAAAATAAATAAATCGTTTGAAATAATTGCCAGCGAATTTTTAACACGTTCTCATAAATTAAACATAGGCAAGAATTTATTAACATTAAAAATTTTAAAAATTACAATACAAAATGATGCTTATTTAGCGTGAAACTGAAAATAGGAATGTCTATTAACTACAAAAATAACGAATTCCAAGGCAAACAACTAATTACCTACTTACATATTATTATAATAATTTTAAGTAATTACAATAAACGCCTGGCAACCTTATTCGTTTTGTTCCGTTAGTTAAACAGCAGACTTTCCTGTTGTTCAGGTGATTACTTTAAAATTTTGAGTAAATATCTGATGATTATTTATTAGATCTCAACCCGGTGTCACCTCGCTTTCCGTAACTCTCGATTGCTGAAGTTTTGAGTCAATAAATACGATACATAATACGCATAAGATATTGCTGGCATTGCTGCTCAATCTACAAGTAAAAAATATATTAGATTACATTTTTATCTTAATCGTTTGAGTTACCGATCAGGATGGCTAAAATGTGCGCTTTAGCAGAATCATAACAGGATAATAATATTAATTACGTTACTATTCGTGAAATGGTTACAAAGAATTTGAACGTTATTCGTAACTAGCTGTTGCCCGCGGCTTCGCTAGCGTTTTGTCGGTAATTATTTCACATGTATGAAGGGTGTAACAAGACCCTTCACGAAGCCGAAAGGCACTTGTTCTCCCCATCATTGCGATCATTTTTTTGTTCTAGACCATACCTGGGAACTTTCTAGCTACGGAGATATTGGGGGTCAAAGTTCTAACTTTTTCACAAGTATTTTTTTTATAAATACATGTTTTTAATGTAAGATTTTTGGACAGACACCTCCACGATCCCCGTATTATTCAATGCATCCATCAGGACAATGTTTTGAGTGCGTTACATTAAGTACTACCGTAAAACGTGATTTATCACACAAAAAAAAAAGTCGTTTCCCAGCAATATTTTTTGCGTAAAGTTGTTTAGTTTGATGTACCTAATGCTTGGTTGACGGCTTCGTGAAGGGTCCTGTTACACCCTGTATACCCCCTACATACAAACTTACAAACTTTACCTCTTTACAATATTAGAGAAGTATAGATTATTATCCTTTTATGATTTTGCTAAAGCGGTCGATTTGGGCCCTTTGATTCCAAAAATTCATACACTAATGGAAAGCTATATTATCCCCGGGCGTGCAAAAGCTAGTCATCACCAGGTGGCCTAGTAGGAGTAATTCCAGTGCGGGAAAGAGATGGCGCTAGACGACCTGTATAGCTCTGTCTCTTTCCCACGCTGGAATTACTCCTGCTTTAAAAACGTCACAGTAAACCCCAGGACACTTAAACTAGTCTTCTTCTTATCTACATGCTCTTGTTTCTAACCATAAACGCTTTAAAGTCTTACGAGTATTTGTCGTAGACACAATAAATAACTTCATTTTTAACATTGTTCAAGCCGTTAATGAAAAGTATGTTTTAACAATTTTATCCTTAATGGCTTTTTCTTGGTTTGCTATGTAGGCCGATGAGTGATAAATATTTACACACTGCTCTGTAATATAAGAAGGTGTTCGCATTTATACATGATAGTTGCTTCGGGACATTGGTGAATCATTGTGAGTACATATGATAATTATTTTTAATATTATAAAAATATTTTGTATAATTATTTCTCGTTGGTCTAGTGTTAGTGGCAAGCACGACTGCTGAACATGAGATTTTGGTTCAATTCCCAGATCGGGCAGTGTTACTGGGTTTATCCATCAGAAATTTTTCAGCAGCCCATGGAGGCTTGTTTTGTGCCCGGTTGATGGCAATAGGCTCGCTCCCTATTACATGGGACTTAAATATAATTGGCGAAATGTGGGTGGTGCTATATTAGGTACACCTCTGCTTAACTTGGGGTTTATAGGAGTGTTGCTATGTTATGTTTGAATATTATAAAAATAATTGTAATTAATATTTAATTTAATATCTATTGTGTAAATAAAAATCACTTGTTTATTTTTAATAAGGTTCAGAATGTATGTCATGTGTATTTGTAGTAGGTAGTACGGATGCATAATTTAATTTAAACCAATGCTTAAAAACCATAATAAGTTATAAGTAATCTATGTTATATTTTTTATTGAGCAGGTAAATAATAAAAAAATATTATAATGTATTCATCAATATCTACAATGATTTATTTAAGTGCCCTCTTACATTTCGGTGTTTATTTATTTTATTTAGACCAACAGCAGTTCACGTACTGCTGTTGGTGTACCAAATAAATAAATTAGCTTTATAATTCATTTATTTATTTACATTCTTATCTTACGTTTCTAAGTATTTCTCAAAATAAAACGATGTAAAAAAAAACACTTCAAAAATAAAAAATAGAGGTCGGGTAGGTAGGGTAGGGTCCAAGGTGGTTCGGGCTGTAGAGAAAGGAACCTCCTCACAATGCGAGCCGTATCGAGGAGTATACTGCCTTCTGAATCAAGCCCTTGATCCAACCGCCTAAAGAGAACCTCGAAAGATTTTCGTCGAGGCAAGTAGATAAAAGGAACTATTTTCATCAAGTAAGTATTATTTCAAGCAACGAACGAAAAACTTAATTTCATCGTAGAAACCATGCATCATCGCGTTTTATTTAACCGATTTAAAAATAGGAGGAGGTTCTTAATTCGGTTGTACTTTTTTTTTGTGTTTGTTACCTCGTAACTCCGACATTTATGAACCGATTTGTAAAATTATTTTTTATGTGAAAGGATATCTATACTTTCCGATTGGTCTCAAAGAAATTTCATTAAAATCGGTTCAGTAGTTTGTTTTTTTCCTTCTTGGGCTATGTTGATGACGTCGTGATGATTCCTTAATAACTTCTTGTTACAATGTAAAAATTAATTCATGACAAGACATAATACAATTTTATATTCAGTCTAGGCAAAATATTATATACATTTATAAATTAAAATAACTTAAAGTAACTAACTTAACAGCTAACTTCAAAAATGTCGTCAAAAAACTCCTCCTCAACGCTGTCAAATGGTAATGTACCCAAGAGACTGGCGGCGTTGCCACGTTGTATGGCAACGTTGGCACGTTGTAAGCCTTTGGCCAAGGTAAAAGCCAGCCCTTGGGTCACGGGAAGTGTCAATTAAGCGTTTTGAAATATCCTTGAAAAGGCTGTGAGCCGGACCACACGGTCCAAGAGTTTCAACCCCAAACGGCTCGAAAATATAGTTACTAATAAGGTTAAAAAACAACAACAAAAAGGGTAAAATAAAAACCTTTCTGCAAAAAAAAACCGACTTCTAAAAGAAACACTAAAAAAGTCTAAAATAATTTTACTTTTGGTCGGTTTTTTGCAGAAAGTTTTTAGTAAGTAATATAAGTATATGATATAACTAACAAATAACATATCTTTGATAACGGAAAATAATAAATAAACGTAAACCTTAAGTATACCTTTCTTCATTCTTAGCTTCGTTAATAGTGTTGTCTCAATAGATACGAGTAGATAACCGATTAATCCCAACAGATACGAGAAAGTTACTTTCACTGAACTTGTAGATCTGATATCTACAAATTCTTCCTTTTTTTATCGATTTTAACAGCAAACGAGTACAGGAAATGATTTGGTAGTCTGTAGAGCTCATCATTTATTTGGATATTGGCAGACAGACGTCTCACTTTTGATTAGTGAAAAGTATACCAGCTAGATATACTTTATTATAATTTTTAAAGTTTGACGTGAACTACGTATTTGCCGCTCGCTTATTTGAAATACAATTATGAAATAAACTTCAATTAGTTTATCTTCTAATAAAATGTATGTTAAACTTCTGTCAACTACAAATCAAGACGAAAGATTTATTTATTGCCTTATATGTGTCTAAAGTTTCTATTTATAACCAAATGTGAATCTGCATAATTAAATACATAGCCTGTGGTAGCTATTTTTAAACATCTCTAACACGACCTACATACTTTTCGCTTGTCTGTATTTAATGCCGATATTAATAAATAAAGTCATTTAATTTCGGACAATTAGGTGATCCATAAATTGTTAGTAACAGGTTTGCACTTAAACACTATTGTTAGTAACTTAACTAAAGGCGAATCCTAAGTAATACAGAAAGCATTCTAACAAACGAATAGAAAACTTGTGTAGAACTTAAGGTCCTTATAAACTCATAAATAAGTTCACCGAGCATCTTGACGCTTTATATTGGTATTTCAAAACCATTATGATGCTTTACACTGTTTATCGGTTGGATAATAGCTAGCATATCAAAATGCTTTTGTAAACCCTGTAGTTTTAGTGCAGCAAACCACAACGGAGGTGCAGCAGGTTTTAGTGCATTTGGAATTACAATAGCATTTTAAGTAGTAAATAAATGCTTAATGCCGTTTAACCTTTCGTATGCCGAGTATATAGACACAATTAAAAACCTATTGTGTCTCGCGTAGATCTATGTTCCGGCACACGAAGGGTTAACAGCACAAATATGAACCATTATAATGCCACGTAAATCCGCTATACAACTTTCAGCTGTTTTAGTGCCTTAGGGTCTACAATAGCATTTTTAAGTAGTAAGATAATGCCTAATGCTGTTTAAAAGCTTAAACTTTTACCGTTATAATGCACCGTAAAACCACCGACCACCAACCTTTTACCGTTATACAGCTTTGAGCTGTCTTAAGTGCCCTTTGTTGTGTAATAGCACTTTTGAGTGGTAAGTAAAAGCCTAGTATTGCTGAACAGCATAAACGTGAATCAATGTAATGCTTGCATTTTTTAAGATCAACTTAGCTGTGTGGTACAGCTAGCAGCTCTTTAATCAAATATATGTGGGTTATTGTAATGCGTAAAGCTGTATATACATTCATTTTACTGTATTCGTAGAACCTTTTGTCAGACATATTGGGGAAATGATCAATAAAACAACAGCAATTTTTATGGTGGATTTTTATTTTCATTCTTGATTTTGAACTATTGTCGTCCAGGGTGCAAACGTGCCTATGTCATTCGCGTCTGCGTCTAATGTTCTTCCATTATTGATAATTCAGCTTCGGGAAGTTCATATGTTCAAATATTGTTCATTTTAAAATAGCACTCCTATAATGTCCATTCTTTTTATCGGGCTTGGATTGCTCATGTTTCATTAATTTGTACTGTGTCTTTTTAGGCGGCCACCACAATTTACCATTTTCCTCCCACAAAGACTACCTCGTATTGTTTTTCCTTTCTCTCTATCGTCTGTTCCATTTTGTACGGCATTGTATGGTTGGTATAAAAATCACTGAAAATAAGAAAACAATATTTTTAAAAAGCATCACCCATAAAAAAGATATTATTGCGTTTTCTGAAAAGTTTGGCCATTTTAAAGTGTACAGGTATATTTCATGGTTACTGTACCTGACTACGTACTACACGATTATGAAATAAATAACGGTCGTTTCTATAAAATAGTTACGGAAATATATCTTAATGACGCCTTTTTATCAACTTGGCAAACGAATCAAATTGTATAAATTCTGAAATGGTAATATTGTTTTACTCAAGGATCCCCAAAATTGTGTTCAAGTAATGGCACTACTTCAGTCGACATCAAATCTACTGGTATACCGGTGAACCCATATAGACCTACTTTATAGACAATGCCACTACAGTGGTTCATCAAAAGCCTTCTCTCTTGCCTCTGGCTTAATAATGGTTCACGTGTGAGTATTTATACAGCTGGCAGCATTAATTAGCCTTGTTAAAGGCTCACCGGGCTGCTATACACCGACACCATTTTGTAAATATTTTATAACCAAAAAAAATATCATTCGGACCTATTTATGAAAGCAAAAGACCTTTAACATAATGATATAACATGATTTAATACTGCCCAACCAATACTATTATTTTAATTAAGCAAAATTCGTTCTATAATAGGAATACACAATTGTTTTGGTGATTTCACACATATTTTAATATGACATTTTCTATCAAAACCGAATCGAAGGCGCGTGAAAATTTTCAATGAAACTTATATAGACATTTACAGTAAACTACATTGCGAATAATATTTGAAGGCATGAAGTAACGAAAGAGTCAAAAACTTACCCAGTATTATAAATTTTGTTTTGATGCTAAGAAATATGTTGTCACTCACTCAGTTTTGGCAGTCTTCGTCCATATTATATTCCACGTTACTTGTATTTTGACATTTGTACAACAAATTATGTTACTAAATCCTTTTTTAATGGCAAACAATAAGGTTTTTTTTTATAAATTGATTCAATACTTAGTAAGGTGAAAATTTCCTGGATCGTATGTGTAAAAAGGCGTATAATTTAGTTATTCGAGTTCTTTGACCAAAGTATTGTGCTGACAATAATAAACAGCAAGAATAGGTAGGTTTATCTACATATTTCAAACAAGATCACGGTATTCGATCTGTGAATCGATAAAAAAATGAAAGCAAAACATTGTTCATCCATATGGCCACCAAAATAAAAGGATAACCTTCGGAAATTTACAGGAATATTGTTATTAAATTATGTATTTACTGTGTTGTAGGTACGATGGCAAGGTGGGTGGTGGATGGAATATTATCTAAATAATAATTATCTACTAGTCTTACCAAGGGGTATCGTATTACCCAGTACTAACTGGGTTGTGGAGGTCACATAGGCAGTCGCTCCATGTAAAATACTGGTATTCAGCTGCATCTGGTTAGACTGGAAGCCGACCCTAACATAGTTGGGAAAAGGCTAGGCAGATGATGATGATGAATAATTATCTACAAAATAATCTTCTACAAAAGAAAAACTACGTAAAAACAAACAAGTGTGTAAATGATACGACCGTGACAATGCAAGCAGGTATCGATATTTATTTAAATTTAGATACCTAGACAAATTAATTGTAGCTTGTAAACAGACATAATCTAAGTTTAGGAAAAGTCAGTAAAATTATTTTGCAAACAAAAAATAAACATGCGGAACCCTTTATTCAGAATTACCAGGAGTAAGAGGTTTATTCTTACTTACAAATAGTTCGCTGACACCGATCAGCAGATTTATTGCTAGTAGTGTTTATTTCAATTTGAAAAGTTCGGTATCTGGTATCAATGAATTAAAAAATATCATAACTTCCGAACATGTGGAGATGGGATTAAAAAACCCTTGCCATATCGTTTGTTATCATCCAAAGAAGTCGTACCTTTGGTATGTATATACCCTTTCCGTTACAGGCTGTATAGGTAAGTGATCAGTCACATAAACATCTTCATCAATACCTACACTAACAATTGTCTACCAGGTTATATAATAATCACCTCCTACAGCCGTGAGCCTCGCTAATGAAGGTGTAATAGTTTAGATCGTATCCTTACTTCTTTGTATCAGTACAGACCCAGGATTGATCGTTACAAAAACTTAATAACTCAACATAAAATAATTCTTGCGGATGTGCATTAAAATCACCCATTATATATGTTTTCAACATCATACGTCGCAATTATTGCACTCACCTCACTTAAAACCTGTGTAAACAAAGGCAGGTGAGTTTGTAAGCATAAAAACAGAAAATACAATAATAGTGCGACTACCAGAGACGGCTTTGGTGGCCACCAATCGAGAGCTATCACAGAATATTACCGTGACAGACTCAAAAACACTCTTTCTCCAGAGAATGGCCACTCCTCCGTACGGCCATCCCCTTAGGAGCCCTTCTGAAGTGTCTACAGCAGACTCACCAGTGAATTCAAATTCAGGACTTATCATTCCTAACATTGCGATATCATGTGGTAACAGCCGAGTCTCCTGTAGGCAGATCAAATCGGACCACTCACATATATTTCATGTTATCAACTGATATTTTAGCATATTTACAATTAAAGCTAGTTAGTAATAGTTAGTTTTACTTGATACTTATTTTGAAAATCCACACTGAATTTTATTCTAACTAACTTTACTAGCCTCAGGAGCCTCTCTATTTGTTCGGTACAAACCGTCGGTAAAAATGCACAAACCGTCTAAAAGTAATACCATCAGGCTATAACTGATCATTTAAAAACATGGGCACCTTGTGTTTAGAGTTAATGCCATGCTATTTATATAGCTTTTTTATACCTAGCCAATGTGTGTCACTAATATAAGTCTTGAAAATACATGCGCGCACTATTAACCAAATAGCACTGTTACCTGTCATTAATCTAGGCTCGAGAGAGTCCCATCAGTGTCCAGGAGCATCGCTTTCTGCGCCAAGCGTTTAATTCAGCTGCCTTATGAGAGCCTCTTCAGGCGATGGTCGAGGCTCTTGACTATTAAACCATTTTAGTAAATTAAGAAAGAACGATTATTATCTTAGATTAGTTCAATTTTATTAAGTAAAAAATTGTTTATATCAAATATCACCGACAACTTGACTCATGATTTCCTAGTGGCAACTAAG
Organism: Eugnorisma glareosa; assembly: GCA_947578425.1. NCBI lineage: Eukaryota > Metazoa > Arthropoda > Insecta > Lepidoptera > Noctuidae > Eugnorisma > Eugnorisma glareosa. Next base: position 11,970,442 of record OX387966.1, on the reverse strand, counting down.
GGTGAGTGTTCTAGTCAGTAAGTTGAACACAGGTGAACTTTACTTTGTAGAGATCTATGTATTAACTATGAGCACAATCATCGCTGTGTATTCACCGTACATGTTGACACGCTCGTAATCTAAATCAAAACACTTGATTTCCTTATATTTCTCAGTTTTCACAAGAGCCTCGTCATGCGAAGCGGTGTAACTCTTTGCGAGACGCTTTATTTGATTATTACCGCAATTAGGCTTATCCGTTTCAAATCAATTATCCTGTGAGTGACGAAGTGCTCAAATTCTTATGTTAATATTTTTTTCTTTTCAGACAGCGAGATGAGAATGCAATGGGGAGTGTTCGTAGCAGTATCGTTGTGGAGCGTCGTAAGCGGACCCCTTACGAAAGCTGATGCTTCCTATGTGTATGATCCAATGGTCATCCAAGTAGAACATAAGCGAAATGAGAGACTTTCAGAGCCAATTACAAAGGTAACAAACTTAAAATTATTTATTTTATTATTGCTTGCTGCACGATATTAACATTACGCCAGTAGTCCCAATTTAAGCCCCAAGAAAGATACAAATGCATTAAACAAGGTGTTTCCAATAAGCTTTATAACGCATGTACATTGTACAGCGAAACTTGCATCAGTGGGATCAATTCGACATTGACAGCACCTTTTGTCGTAGCAGTCAGGGCGATTTTTGTCGTGAAAGTGTTACTGATAAAATGATTGTCTGTACCTACTGAGTACCTAAGATTGAATAACCATTAATGGACGACATAACAAAACTCTGCGTCGATAAAAGGGGATAATGGTTATAATCGTGTTGATATATGAGACCCAGAAAGTTATACTACCTAGCAGTAGCGAAGGGTCAATTTTTAATGTGATTTTATTAGTTGTTGGAATACTGACTGTGACATTTTTTAAAGGGAAGCCGGTAAGAATCGAGTTGCATAGAACCTTCGCCACTGCTACCTAGTGTGATTTCTCAGGATTAAATTAGCTGACATCAACTCAAGGCTGCACCAATTGACCCACTGATCCAAGAAACAATTAAACGAATGGAAAATAGTCCGACTACTTAAAGAAGGACATAACATTGCTGTCGACAGGTGCCTAATTATGTTAAACTAGAATTTGCTTTGCAGTTTTCTTACTTTCTAAGTAGATATTATAAGGATTTTTTCTCAAAACATCAGATTTTTTAAGGGTATCTACAACATAAACCTATCGATGTTTATTATAATAATTACTCTATCATTACTTTATTAGCAAGATACCGCATCATAATATCGCATTAGTTAGTGAATGTACAAATAGTACTCTCCTTAAGCAGGGCAAGTCCAATTCCATACATTTTTAACGTGTAAGTAGGCATTGCACTTTTGTAGGAAACAGCTGTTTTTAATACAGTTAAATACAGTTTTTAGTACAATTAATACCGATTCTAAATTTTCTGAATCAGAATCGGAATGATGTACTATGAATACGTGGTAATCCGCTATACGTCGATGTCCCCCCTTCAACGTTCACCCTATATAAGTATCGATACCGATCATTATAGGATGATCTCCACCAAACGGCTCGCATCGTTTCTGATCGGAACGGCTTTTATTTATTTATTTATAACTATAATGCACAATGTACACAGCTTATTTTACATGCAAAAGCTTAAAACTAGTGAGTACATTACCCTGTTAGGGCGCAGCAAGATAACTTAACAATAATATTGCAGTATATATAATAGATCATTAGGAACTTTCACATTTAAATATTATATTAATTAAACATATATCTATTATCATTTCATTTCGTTTAGACAGTTACAATATTATGTCTGAAAGTGTTACATAAAACAAAGTTTAACAACTTGATTAATAATAAATTAGAAAAATATAACATCACTGAGTCAAATTTAATTAATAAAAATCACGATGAACAATGTCAACACAATAAGACATAAAACCATTAAAGTATTAAAAATGTCATAGTAACAAAGCTTCATAGTGTTATATATAACATAAAGTTTAAATTAGTTAAATAGGTAAACAAAAAAACATAACTTGATTAATAATAAATAGAAAAATTATAACATCATTACTACAAATTGAATTAATTAAAATCACAATAAACAATGTCAACATAGCAAAAATATAAATAAGAGATGTCATACCAGAACTTCATAGAGCGCCAAAAATTTAAATGATAATTACACAAAATCCAATAAGAAACATGTCATACTTATAAAATAATAAATAACCACAATAGTTTTTTTTATGTAAAAGGAACCTGTTTAATAAGACGATCACATACACAATATTATATTTCAATTCTATTTTAGCATTTTATCTTCCATAAATTCTTGGATACTATAATAACACTTTTCCAAGAGCAATGACTTTAGCCTAGCTTTAAACACACAAAGTGTTCTCGTGGACCGTATATTTTCAGGTAATTTATTGTATATCTGTATGCTACGATATCTGTTTCTGTATCTGTATTTTAGGTTTAAAGATTATTTATTTACTCTAAAAGAACTTACATTGTTCACTTATTGAATAAATATATAACTAAGGTAAAGGATAGTCCAGTAGTTAACAGTTTAATTTGTTAATGTAGGTAGGTTGGATGTCGACATAATTATTATTGTGTAAAATACTAGCTTAAATGTTTTGTGTTGTTGGTGACGTACTGCTTAAGTTTAGCTTTAAATAAGCCGAAAGAAGATGTGTTCCTGATATCCGCCGGTAGATTATTATAAAGTTGAACACCTTCGTACTTTATATTTTTCCTGCCATATTGCGTTCGCGGGGGGCGTGTCTGTATTTGGTTAGGGTTTCTTTGGCTGTATTTGGATGTTTTCGTATTGAAGGTTATGTGTGTGTGTATGGTTTTGTTACGGATTTTTCTAATGAGAAGGCAGGAATTGAATGTGTAAAGTTGATGAATGCTCATTAATTTGGTGTTTTTGTATAGTTCGGATGTGGGTGTGTGATAATCGTAGTTGAATAGAAGTTTAATTATTTTATTTTGAGCTATTTGTAGATCTGTAATTGTAGATTTTGTGGCGCAACCCCAGATTTCGATTAGATAATTTATATGTGAGCGAATTAATGAGTTGTAAATGTTGAAGCGGATTTTTTTTTGGAATGTTATTTATGTACCCACGCATTGGACCCATTAGCGATGTTATTTTTGATTTTATGTAATCAGTGTGTGCTTGCCAATTGAGTTTGTTGTCTAACCTAAGTCCGAGGTATTTTTCACAGTTACTTTGTATTTTTCACAGTTACTTTTGGTGATTTTAGTGTTGTTTATGTGTAAGGCTGGGTGGTCAGAGATTTTTTTATTTTCAGCCGAGAATATCATGTATGATGTTTTTGATGCGTTTATAGTAAGTAAATTGGAGCTAAACCAGTTATACAATTTGTCTAAATCTTTTTGAGCGTCGGATATAATGGTGTTTATGTTGTTACCGAAGTAGAAAAGGCAAGTATCATCAGCGTACAAAGTTAGTTGTCCAATTAAGCCTAAGCATTTTATATTATTTATATAAATAGCAAATAAAAGGGGGGAAATCAGGGATCCCTGGGGAACACCGAATTCGATGGGAGATTCTCCACTCATCGCGTTTCCCATTTTAACTATTTGTTTCCTATTTTCTAGGTATGAGGAAAGGATATTATACATTTCTCCGCTGATTCCAATGCTTTTTAAAGATTTTATGAGACACCGTGTCAAATGCTTTTTTTAGGTCAATAAAAATCCCAAGTGCAATATTTTTTTTGTCAATATTTGTTTTAATGGTGGTGACCAAATCAATTGTGGCGCACAAGGTGTTGGATTTGGGTCGGAAACCGAACTGCCGATCATAGATATAATTGATGTCGTTTAGGTATTTTTCTAGTCTTAAGTAAATTAATCGTTCAAAAATTTTTGATAGTACCGGTAATACCGATATGGGTCGATAATTCCCAGGATCTGACTTTGTGCCGGATTTGTGTATAGGGTTGACTTTCGCAATTTTGAGGGTATTTGGGAATGTGCCACTCTTGAAACAGTTATTGATACAATTTGCTAGGTAGTCCGCTATTAGGTTTTTTATGCATTTAATAGTTTTCGTGGTGATGCCATCAATTCCTGAACTACAGCACGGGTCTAAATTATCAATTATCTTTATGATTTCAGTACTAGTACAAGGCGTGAGGGTATCTAATTGATTTGAATTAGGGTTATTGTTTATTGTGGTGTATGTTAGGTTATTGTGAAATTTGTGTGGTATTTGAGTGGCTAGGAGCTTCCCTACTGACGCAAAAAAGTTGTTGAAAGTTTCGCATACCTCGATAGGGTCGTTAATGGTTTTGTTGTTTACGTTTAACTTTGGTATGTTGCAGGCGGTGACCGGATTATTATTTGATAAATAATTAATTAAGGACCACATCTTCTTTGGATTTGATTTGCATTTCGAGAATTTATTAAAATAATATTGTCGTTTTTCTTGCTTCATAAAGTGGTGCACTTCGTTTCTCACGATCTTTAAACGATATTAAATCGTGTACACAGTATTTAAAGTCTATATTACCAAACCGCGCACAGCAGCTTGACCGCGGGCGTCTTCTACGACACGCGATCGTAGCCGAAAGTATGCTGCGACGCGCGATCGGCTCCGTTCGCAAACGACGGTACGTAGCCGATCGTATGCGTCGACATCCTGCCGCACGTATTCGGCTGTCGCCGCATCCGTTCGTATCCTTTTCGATCCGATGCGATGCGAGCCGTATGGTGGAAATCATTCTTACAAGTACAGCTTCAGAATCTTTATTTTTACTTCTTTGTTGTGATAGTTTTGTACAAACTTGTTCTGCTCGGCACTTTTGATTCGACAGTATTAATTGTTGAACAAATTTGTTTAGGGTTCGGTCGGGATGGCTTGTGGCTCAAGGAAACTGCGTTAGACACTACTATTTAATTTATTTATTTAGCACTGCACACTTACATGATTCAGGTTGACAAGGGAGAGAGCGCGGGCTCTCGTCATCCCATAGACAATCATTATCATTTAAGTAAGTACGTTTTCTTGTGTACATAAAATATAATAATCTGAATCAATTAAAGAAAAACCGACCCGAAGCATATAAATATTACTCATTCGGCAAACTTCGTTCAGCATCTACCATCGCTAAATCATGTCCAGCAGGGCTATTGCGTATCTATGTTGACAATTCATAGTGATCATCACTTGGCGAGTTTTGATATACAATGAGAGTTCAGGGGGCCTTAAATGGCCACTTTATCAGAATCGTAATACGAATCACGTTAAAAATTTAAACCTCTTATAATGGACTTTGTGTTCATAACCATAAAGACCATTTTAAGAATTTTAAATTTTTAACGTGATTCATATTATGATTCTGATAAAGCTTCCATTTTAGGCCCCCTGCACGGGTAGCGTCAGTTGAAACCAACAAGGACGGTCATTGTATATCAAAACTCGCCAAGTGATGATCACTATGAACTGTCAACAGAGATACGCAATAGCCCTGCTGATGGGCCGGGCATAAAGGCCAGCGCACACCGGGGACGGCAGGGCAAAGCATTTTATCTTTACCCTACGTAAATTCATACGTAGCTAGTGGTAACCAGATACAGATTCCAATGTTTAGAGATCGACCCCAAGGCATCAAAGAGCCCGGGTCGCGACATTGAACATTGGAATCTGTATCTTTTACCCACTAGTTACGAATGAATTTACGTAAATCATGCTGGCCGAACGAATCATGCTGGCCTGAACATGTGAGCACCCGTAAGGTAATTTGATCTACTTTTGTAGTGACAATAACAGTGTAATCACTAACGATGATAATATAATCGTGCCACATGGCGTTACTCGCTTTATTATCTTGGAAGTGCATACTATTGACTATAATAACATGCATTCGGTATAACACAACAACACCTAAATATAATTTCTTTTCAAGAGTTTTTCTTGCAAACTAATATCAATTGTATGGCTGTGTTAATTAGGTTGATCATCTAATGAATAGTAGTATTCGTACATGGCAGTCTTAGTTCTAGCGCAAATTGAACTTTATGGGTAGGTATTAGTTATCTTTTAAGTTTTTTTTTTGTACTTAAATTTTTAAAATCAGTGCAACAATTTATGCAAATAATACAATACTAAATTTAATCTACTCTGTTTAATGAAACTTTATTTAACCACATGTTTTAATGCAATAGAGATATTTTATGGGGTATCTTAATAGGTACTGTTAAATACACACATCAAAAGTGTCTAGGGATCAAGCATTTTTATGTGGATTTCTTGAGATTGAGATGTGGCTTTGTAATAAATTTATGATTTTATAAATTTATATGGATCCTTTTTGGTGCATTTCATAATTTGAATCAGGAACTGTGAATCAAATTCGAGTAAAAGATGAAAATCAGCTGTCAATATTTTCCCTATAAAAACATACAACGCATTGAAGACATTATTAGTGCTACTGTTTCCCTACTACTGATTAAAACCAACGTTATTATGGAGCGGCGACGTCATTTAAGCAGGGAAGAAATGCTCAGAGCCGTGGGAATGATAGAAGCTGGTTCCCGGCAACGTACTGTGGCTTTAGCTCTGAATACAAGTCAGAGTGTTATCAGTCGACTTTGGACACGTTACCGAAGCACTGGTACCGTGGCTGAGCGCCATGGAGGACGGTATCGCTGCACCACACGGAGACAAGACCGATACATTCAAATCTTAACTCGAAGAGCTCCAACAATAACCGCCATGATGTTAGCCGTGAGGCTTCATCACTCTTCAGGGAACTTAATTAGCGACCAAACAGTCAGAAACCGCTTGCATGAAGTGAACCTTCATTCCCGAAGACCGCTACGGGTACCACCTATAGCAATGCACAATCGTAGGATACGATATCAATGGGCTCTTGAACACAGAAATTGGGCAGAAGAACAATGGCGTTTCGTGTGCTTTTCTGATGAGTCTCGTTTTGGTATGAGACCGGATACAAGACGTATACGACACTGGAGAACCCCTGGACGCCAACAGCGATTAAAATCCTGCCAGGAAGTCCATCCTTATAGTGGTGGAACCATCATGGTATGGGCGGGTATTTGGATCGGCGGAAGAACTGAGTTGATTTGGATCAGAGGCAACCTCAACGCTCAAATTTATGCTGAGACGATTGTATCAGACGTCATCGTTCCTCTACAAGTGCAAATCGGTCACTTATTTCAGTTAATGCATGATAATGCACGACCGCACACCGCAAGAGTTGTAAGACAGACTCTCGCCGCAGCTAACATCAATGTCCTGCCCTGGCCTGCTCAGTCGCCAGACTTGAATCCGATTGAGCATGCATGGGATATGCTACAGAGAAGAGCTCTGCCGAATATGGAGGGTATCCAGTCGCAAGAAGACCTTTTTTTGTTGTTGCAACGAACATGGGCGGCCATTCCACAGCGTGATTTGGATGAACTCATTTTGAGTATGCCAAACCGATGTTCTTGTGTTGTTAGTGTTCGCGGTAGAAACACGGATTATTAATTGTTTAAGTTACCCAATAAAATTTTAAAGAAAACTGTTATTTCAGTCTTTTTTTCGAACTTTTGTGTTAGTGGTTCAAATGTCAAAAATCCCTTTATTAGGAAAATGGCAAATTTCTTTATTAATGCAAAGGTGACTTGGTTTATCGTTACTGTGACAAACGAAAACACTTTATTTGATGAATCCTTAAAGAAAATTTAAATTAATATCAATCAGGAGAAAAGTTATTGCAAAAATATATGTTGATCCCTAGACACTTTTGATGTGTGTAGTTTGTGTGATTATGGGAATTCAACCGCCATTCATGAAGAAAGGAAAATCCTGTTTTATTCAGCATGTGACGATGGACAGCATCTGTGAGGGAGACGTTGTATAGTACCCGTTAGTTGTCAGCCAATCACAGCTCTCTTAGTCACTTAGTCCCAGGTGGCGTGGTCGCTATTGCCTTCATCTCGTACCTCATAGCTCCCATCTTTTCCTCATTGTAGCGTGCGTCATTACTTCCCGAAATCCCGAGCAAGCAACATCTAAATTAATTATGATTCGGAACAAGATGTGCAGGTAGGCGACGAATTGAACCGGGGCTGCGGGACTGTTCGAAAGAGATACCGTGGCCCCGGAACACAAAGGGCGATGAAGGAGCATGGATGGGTTTTGGTCAGTGAAAGTCTGACACTCCCTCCTGCTCAGCCCAGAGCGGGAGGAGTCCTTTGATGATTTAACATCCGAAAAAAAAAATGCTACGAATTGACATTTAAATCGAGTTTTGAACGCCGGCTACCACGAAACGATTCGAGCTCTTTGCATTGTGATCCTTCAGATTCTGAGGTGAGGTGGCGGAAAGGCTGTGAGTCACCAGGTATTTCTAATCTTGTGAACCAAGTGGCTTGAGCTAACTTTTTAAAACATGGACGCCGGTTTGACTCCGAATTACCATACAGCGGCACATATATTATAGCGGAACCAGTTCCTAAATCTAGGTCCGCGATTCCTTTACACTATAATTTGAATCATCCGCCGGTGGCTACCAATAATAATACATATAAATCGACCGGAATTCCGCGTTTGAATTTAGGAGACGTATTAAGTCTCTAACGGAGCCCAAGGTGCCTCGCTCTAAACCGGACCACGGGAAGGATGTGCGGACGTTGAAGATTAGACTAAACAAATAAGACTAAACATGCATCTGGCTTGGTCGAACTTGATATTAATGATGAACTTCGATCTGAAATCAGTTCAAGGATCATCGACGTCGAGCTTTCTGCAGACCCTTGAGAATCCTCAACCTAGCTCGAGTTCTAGTAGATCGGAGCACGGGCCCCCACTTCCTCGAATGTAAGACATGTTCGAGTGAAATACATAGAAACTGGTCGGAAGTTAAAAAGGGAACTTATAGACCGGTAGGATGGTCTCGATGATGACAATTTTGACTTCAAATGTCCCAATAATATTAGATTTTTAGCAGTTCTATTCATTGAAGAGAAATTAGCTTATCTTACCATAACTAAAATTTGATTCAGACTTCTTATTCTAATCTTAAATCCCTCCAATCTCCTAGAGCAGAGAAGTTTCCTATTTGGGATCCAAATGAAGTGATTGCCTTTTTGCGATCGAATCCTTCTAGTAACATAAATTTATTGAAAGCGTGGGTACTGGGTATACGTAACAGGATAAAAAGTTTACTGAAAGATTTTACATATTTTTTTTACTATTATTGAGCAGAGACGATACAATTACACAGTAGCCATTCAAGGTCCCCTGGTGAGAGACTGTACTTCTATGAAGTAAAGGTCCACCATTAGCGAAAACGCCACCTAGGACCTCGTGACTACAAGAATCACGTAACTATGAGTTTATAAACTTGCACAATTTCTGTAACACAATTCGAAAGGATCAAATCTCTTTAACAAACATAGCATCATTTTTTTAAAATTACATCATAAATAGTTATTTTATAAAATGGTCCAAAGGGCGAAGGAAAATATTAATTAGGATCTTTCTTAAAAGTTTTCATAAATGTTGAATGTTTATTAGAGAGATTTTGTCCTGACGTTTGACCCTATGGACTGACCCATCGGTTGGTGTCGTAAAAATACACTACAGGTTTTATCTTAACGCCTTTGAGTTGGTTTTACTACCAATTCAAGCAAGCAACTTGCGGAACATGTTTGAATGCAGTTTTGATTATTTTCGAAAAGAATCTAATGTTCCCTTTGAGTGAAAATTTGTAGTATTTTGTTGAAGGTAATCGGGACTCCGAGGCTCTGTTCAACTTTCCAGCCTGTGTATTAAGTTGCATGAACTTTCAAATCACTGTTTGTTTTCCACTGAAAAAATAAGTCTGTCGTATATCGGGTGTCGTGTTTGAATGGCTTTGTATTATTTAAAACACGTATTTGTTTAAATTATTCTATGTTGTCAAAATGCCTTATGTCAAATTTTAAAGTGCTTTGAGTGAGACATCATTAACAATAGGGTAGGTATTCAAAATGTATTTACCAATATTAAATACTGCGATTTATGTACATAACTACAACATAATTATTTAAAGTAACTTGTTTTTATGAAACATCTTTATTTAGAACAAAAGAATATTAATATACGCAGATACAACAATTGGCCTCTGTTTATCCAAGCATCGGATTAATAATTGTTCCACACACCTACAATTAGCTACTTATTATTAGATATGATAAAACATTTTTTACTTTTTACGATAGAAAAAATATTCATTACTTTTATGTACTCCATGCCATTTTAGCTTGTAACTTAATATAAGTTAGGGGTCGTCCGTTATTCACGTGAGGTTCAAAAAGAGGGGAAGAGGTCAGAAAAAATCACGATGGATAGTGTGATAATAATGTGTATTTTTTCGTAGGACGAAAAAAATAATATGATGTGTGATGTATAAAACATTTTTGCCAGTAATTAATTAAAAACCCTTTAAAGCAAGCGAATTTGTGTGAAAGAAACAGTTTTTTTTTCAATAATAAATAATACACGTGATATTGGGAGGGGGGAGGAAGGGTAGTAACTCACGACGTATCACCAAGGGCAAAAAGGGAAGGTTTTCGCAAAGGGTAAAATTGGCCTAAAAACCTCAAATGATTAAAGGACGACCCCCAATCATCAATTTTGGGTAAACATTTAAAAAAACAATCAGTCTAAATCATATTTACAGATAGACGTCAACCTCTTATTTATGTAAATAGCATTAGTTATGGGCCTAGCACAAAAATAAATATCAAGGCATCTAAATATAGCGTTAATACAGCATGTTTCAGATAGGTGTGATCATCTTAAACTACACACATACATATCAAACTGAACAACGTAATCGTGAAAATACAACAGAAACCGCTGTCCCATACGAAATTTAAGTACCTACTTAACCCCGATGTATGGGAGAGCAGATTTTTCTTTGCGACCACGTCTTACAAATACACGCTGTAGATGCTCGAGAAACAATATTAACATAATTTTGTCCGTTGTTTCATTTAATTACAGGCAGAACAAGCAAACCGAAACATCAGTATAGTTGGAAACGATTTCATGGTTGATGGTAAGCGGCTGCAAATCGTTTCGGGTTCCCTGCACTACTTCAGAGTTCCTGCTCCCTACTGGCGAGACCGTCTGCGGAAGCTGAAAGCTGCTGGACTTAACTCTGTTGCCACGTATGATTTTTTGCTGCTCAGATTTTATCATGGTCTTCTTGCCCTTATTTCGATTTACCAAAGAACACCAACGCGAAATCGGTTACCACGTATTCAGTACATTATTCCGAGACCCCTAATTAGAAAATCAGCTGTTCCATATATGGTGACCGTGTAGGTATTGCACTTTTGTAGGAAAGGGCTGTTTTTTTTTAATTAGGTACCCATGAAAAATTTCTATGTGGCTCACAACGGTGTACTGAATACGTGCCTGATAACCGTTTTCGCTTCGGTGTCCTTTCCAACCTGTATACCTACTTCCTAGCCATATCACCTTCCCGACAAACCATCTATCTACAGGGTGTAACAAGACGCTTAACGAAGCCGTCAACCAAGCATTACGTACATCAAACTAAGTAACTTACGCAAAAAATGTTGCTGGAAGCGACTTTTTTTTTGGGGTGAGAAATCATCAATAATAATAATAATCGTTTTACGGTAGGACTCAATGTAACATACTCAAAACATTGTGCTGTTGGTTGGATTGAATAGTACGTGCGTCGAGGAGGTGTTTAAAATCTTACAGTAAAACATGTAAGTATTTTAAAAAAAAACTTGTGAAAAAGTTGGAACTTTGACCTCCAATATCTCCGTAACTAGAAGGTTTCCAGGTATGGTCTAGAACAAAAAAATGATAGCAATGACGGGGAGTACAAGTGTCTTTCGGCTTCGTTAAGGGTCTTGACATATACACCGTTTATTTTCACTAATCCACGCTTAAACTAATTTGACTAATACTTTTTTTTGTCAGATGCCCCCCCTCCCCCTTTCCTTCGCATCGCATATCTGCAGTCATTTTTCAGCTTATTTGTCTGAAGCGCTACAAAATTCAACCTTATATACACAATCAAATTCTGCAGCCCTTTAGAACTAAATGGAGAAGGGGGAAATAACTTATACGCGTACTGCCTTTTCCCTCGCAGGAATTTTAATTTTATACTAGTTTGACACTTTCACTAAATAATGTTGTTTCATCATCCATCAGATATGTAGAGTGGAGCTTCCACGAGCCTGAGGAACGACAATATTCATTCGAAGGCGACCGAGATATCGCCCAATTCATCCGCATAGCGGCAGAGGAAGGCCTGTATGTGCTGATGCGACTCGGCCCCTACATTTGCGGTGAAAGGGACCTGGTTAGTGGTCATTAATCTTTTGACAATTAAGTCAAGTTTTTTTCTAGCATTATCACTGAATCAATATCATTCAAATAGGTTAACAGAATTAACTTAAGGTAGAATTATTGGCTTGCACAACACTAATTTTATAACTTACACTCTGATCAAGTTCTGTTGATATTTGCTACATAATATAACTGTCGTGCCTATCGAACTGTATATAATTTTCTGTAATGTAGAGAAATTGTCACTGCAGATAGCCTGTTTCTATTCTTAAACTTTCATTTTGTTGTTTTTTTACCGTTTTCATGATTTAAACTAATAAATATTCCGTGAATGAAATAGCATTCGCAAGTAATAGTTGTTTCCTAAATACCGTTAAGTGAGTAAGTGTGCTTCAAGGTAACGTCCTATATAGCCCCCCTGCTCAAAATGCGTGAACGATACTTGCATATTGCGTTTATAATTCAAAAAATCTAAATAATGTTCTTCTTCTTTTAATCTTCCAAATATCAGTAATACCAAACTATCAGTTTGGTATTACTGATCTTTACATAGGTACTGATCATATTGTCTAGATTTGATTTCAGTCATTTTCGCATCACAATCGGTTACTTGTGTACATAAAAGCTAGGTTGAGAAGTCAGATCGTAATAGCACCGTGTCCAATGTACATTGACTTCTAGGTAGTTAATAAGTCAGAAAAGGCTAGACAATATCTACGACTTTTTTTGCTCCTAATGACCTTTTTTCTTCCTCTCAACTACATTAAGTTTTTATAACCAATACAATTAATAAAAAACTTAATAAAAAGAACATCGATTTCTAATACGAGTGCATGCAAATTAAATCTGCTCATAAGAAACTGACTAAAGTATTTATCTTCACTTTTTTGCTTACAGGGTGGTTTCCCGTACTGGCTGCTTGGCAAATATCCCCAGATTAAGTTACGAACGACTGATAAAGGTGAATATTATTGATAAATATATAAAATAATGTGAAAGTATTATAATTCATCTCATGTTACGTTAGTTTCTCTCGCTGGTATACATTAATAAGCTTTTTGAAAACTGTTCGCAGATTTCATGGCAGAGTCGGAGATATGGTTGGACAAAATCTTCGAGCAAACGTCTTCATTATTGTATGGGAACGGTGGACCTATCATTTTAGTTCAGGTAAAATAGAAAAATCTACTAATTGATCAAAGAAGCTACTAACACATACATAACACACATACAAAATATTACGATTGTAATCCCGAAAGGGCCTAACCCTTTGAGGTGTACCTAAGATTACCTACATATTTCGCCAGTTATGTTAAGTCCCGTATAACAGAGGGCGAGCCTATTGCCATCCACCGGACACTAATCTAAACTCCGTGGCTGCTACCTGAGATATTCGTGATGGAATAACCTAGTATTTAACACTTTGCCTGACCCGGAATCGAACCCAGGACCTCATGCTCGCAGTCGACCACTCGACTAACGAGGTAGTACTATTCCATGATTAGAGACAGGATAGTATAATACAGGGTGTAACAAGACCCTTCACGAAGCCGTCAACCAAGCATTATGTACATCAAACTAAGTAACTTTACGCAAAAAATATTGCTGGGAAATGACTTTTTTTAGGTGAAAAATCTCTTTTTCGGTAGGACTCAATGTAACGCAAACAAATCATTGTGCTGATGGATGGATTGAATAGTGCGGGGGTCGTGGAGGTGTTTAAAGTAAAAGACCTACATTAAAAATTTGAATTAAAAAAAAAAAACTTGTGAAAAAATTGGAGCTTTGACCCCCAATATCTCCATGACTAGAAGGTTCCCAGGTATGGTCTAGATATAATATATAAAAATGATCGCAATGACGGGGAGAACAAGTGCCTTTCGGCTTCGTTACGGATCTTGCTACACCCTTTATAATGGTTTTCAAGCCAGATTACTTAAATTTGTTTATAAGGAACTTTGGATTGGTTTCACTAATTCCTTTGTTTGGTATCAAAGAACTTTAAAATAGAAGTATCACGTGAAGCCCTGCTTTTAGATTAACTCCATTTGCCTTTAATTAATACAAAAACGGGCAACCACTTACGTGTTATTAAGAGTTCAATGAACAAAGGTTAAGCTCGTGAATTCTTACAACCGTCCATGCCGAGAAAGCTATGAACTTTCACCTCTTTTCCTACACCTACTTGACGTAACATAATCTACACTTTTAATCAGTTGCCCCAAACATAAATTAAGAATTGGAACTTTTATTGAGAACAACAATAGAATTGTAGGTTAATCGTTGGCCATTTACATAAAGAGTACGGTTTTTAGGGTTTCGTACGTCGGAATGAAAAAACCGGCCTAGTGCGAGTACTGCACCAAACAATATAATAAAAATATTTTGAAGGCTCATTCATTATTATGTTGTTTTGCATTCAACAGCAAAACTAAATCTGTTGTTCGAAGTATGTTACTGAAAAACAAATTTACTGCTGCAGTTTGATGAAAAAATCTCCAAAACTAAACATCAAATCTTATTCAAACTAATTTTAGTTGAAAGTTTTTTTTACGTTCCACAAACCTACATTTTTTTTTTCAGAATTTTTCTTCTCTTACTTTAGAAAAATTAGAGAGGGGCGAGCACACATTTTACCACTGTGGAAGTGTATATCTTTCAAACGATTGACTTTGAGAAAAAATGGTTTCAAGAACCTCATGTCATTTTTAAAGACCTATCTATAGACAACCCGCACGTATAAGTTTGATGACTTTTTTTTTAGTTTCAGTTCCATGTACGAGCCCGTTAAACTTTTATTTTATATATATATATTTTTTTTTTTTATAAAAATCGTAAAACGGTTCACAGAATACATCACCTACCAAGTTTCAACTGTGTAGTCCTCATAGTTTCGGAATAACGTGGCTGTGACATACGGACGGAGAGTCATTTCATCTATTCAATAACAAATAAATATAGTGTGTGTGTAAAAAAAGTTAATATAACCATTCGCTAATATACTAATGTTAACTAATTATTTAGACCAACAATAACATAAAACAATGATATTGATAATTCATTTGAAAAAGAAAATCATAACTACAATTTCAATTCATCCATTATCAAAAATTCAAATTATTTATCCAAAACTAAAACTTCATCAAACGTCAAAAATTTAAATCATATAACAAATATAGTAAGAAAACATGTCTTATAAAATAATAAATAATCAACAATGTACAAAAATATGAATTTAAAAAAGAAAATCGTAACTACAATTATTTTATTATAATTATTCAACGAGCATCAAAAATTAAAACAGAAAATTCATTAAAAAAAATATCTCATAAAATAGTAAGTCATCAAAAAAAAAATGCCTAGTAATAATTCAGAAAATCGGAAATCATAATCACAACCAAAATTAGAATTCAACTGTTGCCACCAATCATTTTCAAAAATAATGAATAAAATAAACAAATAATCAAAAATAATTCACATAAAAAAAAAATCGTAACCACAGTTTCAATTAAATTTAAATTAATTCGTTGTCAAAAATCATTTACATTTCAACTGTTGATTATAGGCATTTTTCCAGTAGAAATGCCTTGAGCCTTCCAATTAATGACCCTGGTACAGTAAGCTTTTTAGCTCTAGCGGTAATTTATTATCTGAACTGCCTGACACTTTGGACTATGCTTGACAATAGCCAATAGCCGCATCGGGGTGATTTTGTTTGCAAGTTCTTTCCTACGCGTTTTTTTTTTCTTACCAGCCTGCCCTCGTCTGTTTCGTAGTCATAATTTTTTTAAAGTTGTTTAACAGTACCACTACATTATAGGCTGCGTGTCACTGTGTGTGAGTATGCCAAATTCTTTGAAGTATGGTCGACAGGTGTCTTGTTGAGCGATGCGGCCAATGGTTCGGATCGCTCTTGTTTGGAGAATGAATTCCCTATTTATTTAGGGATAAAAAACAGCAGTACAATTATAATAGGTAGTGGATTGTTGCATCGAGCGCAAAGTGAGTTATTAATGCACGAGTGTATTAATAACTCACTTTAGCAAGGTGCGTAATCTACTTTTCTTTCAACTACCAATCTACCTACCGTGATAAAACTCAAAATAAAAACTCAAGTTAATGAAAACAAAGTATCTCGCGACTCTTGTGGCAAAAGGTTAAAATTAACAATTCCATTTGCAGCTGTTTTTTACTTTCTGGAGTTGAATTCAAAATTACAAATAAATAAGAGTGCATTAATGAAAAACTATGCAACAGTGAGGTTTAATATAACATTTCTGCACTGTTTTGGTTTTAAGCAAAAAACACGTCCTTTGTGATCGGTTTTGTAGTGATTAATGATAACATTACTACGTAGTTGAAAGAAAAAACATATTATACACTATAAATAAACTTAAAATAATGGCATTTATTGCACTACCAACACCATTATCCACTGATTATAATTAATGGGTATTTGTATGCTACGTGAGTTAAAATACACTTAGCTATAAAGTTATAATAAAAAGAGAAAAAATAAAATTAAAATAATTATCAAATAGAAATCAAAACAAAATTACGATGATAATATAGATTCGACTACAAGTATCCCAAATTTGTTAGCAGGGAGGTTAAATATATCTATGCTCTCAAAATTATCATTATAAGAATCCACAAGTTGACGCAGAGGAGCGCGAGAACCAGCATTAGAGTGACCGACTTGGCTGGTATTCGTAGTCAATAAACGGTATGGGCGCGCTCGTCTGCGTACTACTGTTCTCGGAACAAGGTAACACAGTTTATTAGATATTTCAGAGCAATCATATTTTTTATGGATAATACCGTGGAGAAACAATGCTCCAAGAAGCAGCCTTCTAGATTCTAAAGAAAGCAGGTTATATTTATTTAACAATGTATATCATACGAGGCTTGGCTGTGAATACATCTTCAATGCATGGCTCGCAGGAACTTTCGTTGCACTTTTTCGATTAAGTCACTATACTTTTTATAGTAGGGGTTCCATATCACAGTTGCAAACTCCAGACATGGCTTAATTAGAGATATAAACAAATATCTATAAGTAGATGGGCTTTTAAAATCTTTACTGCTGCGCATAACTAAACCGCACATTCTGAGCGCGTTGTTAATGATACTATCTATGTGCGTGTTGAACTGAAGTTTTGAGTCCAATATCCAGTTGGTATCCAGTTGCAGGAGGAGGGAAGGAATACGTGCTGCGCAACTTGCACGAAAGGCTTGTCGATTTATTTTAAAAATAGATATTTAGTTCGATTCAAATCGAACATATAATCATACTATCAAGTTCTATTTTGGCGTAGCGGCGGGCACTGCCATATTTCGTATTAGCGCGAGTGCCGCCAAGTGCACCGACGCGGGCATCGCCGCGTTGAACGCCGCGTCCGACGCTGCGCTGTCATCTACTATAATTGTAATTGCGCGTGTGCCGCAGCGTGCACCGCCGTGGGCACCGCCGCGTTGAACGCAGCGTGCGACGCGGGCGGCTGTGGCATCTGCGGGCAACACTGCATTTCAAGCAAACGCGCGTAAAATCGCTTCTCCGTAAACGCGCTCATACATCTCTATAATGTTAGCCAAATTTAAAGCGGGCCGCGCCGCGTGTCCGTGAATGAGCCCTAAGAGATCTTAAGGCATAGCAAGCAGATGATATTGTCATGAGTCCAGAGCTGCTAATTCTTTCTTCCAATTTCACTAATCATTAATATAAATTCCAAAAACTTAAGTTCCTTAACAAGGTCAATTTTAACTTCATCTAGCTCATTGTCTATCTTTGCTACGCGCCGTAGTTTAAATAACATAGTATTGGTTTTTAGACGTATTTATTACTAGCTCTCGCTCACGTTTTTGTCCGAAATTGTACGTTGTAATTATAGCCTATATCACTCAGGGATAATGTAGCTTCCTATTAGTGAAAGAATTTTCAAAATCGGTTCAGTAGATCCAGAGATTACCCCCTACATACATACTTACAAACAAATTTTACCTCTTTATAATATAAGTATAGAAGTATAGATAAACATAATAGCATTAAACCAAGAATGAAAAGTCTCCAGAGCTGCATTGAACTTAAAAGAAAAGTCATGGATATCATTAGCTGCAACTATAGCAATGTGTCATCCGCAAACACTACAAGTTGTAAGTCGGGCTAAAGTTTGCGTAAGAAATTGATTAGATCATTAATGAAATAATAAAATATGATTATATGTCTGTATATATGTATGTATGTATTAGTGTGATAATATATTTAATAAAGGGCCTAAAATTGATCCATGAGGCACTCCGGCTGTAATGTTTATCATTATAGTTGTTTTTATACCCGTTTGGTTTTGTAGAATCAAGTTCGACAAACATTTTTCTATTACTTATTAAGATATGATAAGAGCTGTATGGCTTTTACCTCTTACGCCATAGTGCTCCATTTTTGTGATATGTCGTTTGTGGTCAAAAGCCGCGCTTAAATCCAAGAATTATTTCCACTACCCTCAATTTACAGTTTATTTTATTTATTACATCATTTAGCAAGGCTTAGATAGCATTTCTAGTACCAACATTCTTCTGGTATCCAAATTATCTTTGATTAATTACTTTGTTCAAATCATAGAATCACTGTCAGTCTGTCACAGCCTATTTTCTTTTTTGTTAGAACACTTACTCTTATGCCCGTTAATACAGAACGATTTTTATTTTTAAACTAGACTTTAAACGTAATCTGACCAACAGGTTTATATCTATGTTCAAGATGAGGACAAATGTGCTTCAGTGTCATTCTATAATACGGACCTTCAATGACCTATCTTCTTCATGAAGTATGTTCTATATCATCTAGGTAGAGAACGAGTACGGCAGCTATGGCAACGACATGGACTACCGCATCCAACTCCGCGACATGATACACAAGCACACTGGCTCCAATGCCATCCTCTACACCACTGACGGGAACTCGATCTCCTACCTCAGGAGCGGAGCGGTGCCCAACACTCTTTCTACAATCGACTTCAATGCTTTTTCTGGTCAGTAAACTTACTTAACTTTTTACTGTTGTAAACGAAGTGCTCATTTACGGAGACGCGGCGCGTCGCGCGGCGAACCGACCATCAGCTGCTCAAGTAGCGGTAGGTTTGGGTTTGCCCGCTGTGTTCACCGCAGCGGGCACCGCCGCGTTCACCGCCGCGGGTGACGCATGCAGTTCAAGCAAACGCGCGTAAAATCGCTTCTCCGTTAACGCTCTCATACATTTCCATATGTTTGAATTTAAAGCGGGCCGCGCCGCTCAACGCGCCGCGTGTCCGTAAATGAGCCCTAAGAGTTGAAATCTTAACGAAGACGAGAGTCACATGTTCTTTCAGAGATTTTTTGAGCAAGTTCCGACATTTTTTTAGGGTTGTGTACCTCAATCGGCAAAACGGAACCCTTATAGAATCACTCCCGGGTCCGTCATGTCTGTCTGTCAAAACCCTTTTTCTCAGGAATGCGTGGCGGTATCAAGCTAAAATTAATAACAAATACTCAAGTCTGCTACCCTTTGGTGCAATGAAAAAATTAAACTTGTAAGTCAACGCAATCAAAAGATATGACTGCTGTTTATGTCGCATATTATGCGATTTCACAAGGGAATCAAAACCTATAGGGTACTTCCCTTTGATCTATAATCATAAAATTTGGCAAAACGCAAGGCCTTATAGCAGAAATAAAGGCAAAAATCCAAAAAATAAAAAAGTTGAAAATTAAAGGGTGTCCCCATACATACATAGTTCACGCCAACCAAGATATTTACGTGCGCGAGTCCGACTCGCGCTTGGCCGGTTTTTACCATTGCATGCACCCGTGAGCACAATGTATAGGGTATACATTGCGCGCTGCCGTGAAAGCAATTTTGCACCCAAAAATAATATAGGTATAAGTAATTCCTATGTTACTTTGAGTGGATCACACCAATGCAAGCACACGATCAGCACATTTAAACGGCGTCATGTCATGTCATGGGGTAAGGTATGAATTTAAGACACCTGAATTGCGGGATGGAGGGGGTGTGGAGGACGGAGGGGGAGTTTTAGAGTCGCCCCCCACTTCCCCCGCTTGCCGGACGTGCTTATTTTCTTTTTTAAATAAATTTTCAAAAAATCTCATTTTGAGGTTGTTTTCGTAATGTTTTTGACAATAAAAACCTATTTATGGGGGAGATAGTTGGGGAGGTAAACCCCAGGCCACTCAACGTGGCGCAGTCAAGGGAAGCCCTGTCGACGGAGACCCGCTTCGTGGGGCTCCTATTTCTGGGTGGTTTATGAAAAAAATAACCACGAAGGGGATAGCGGGGTTATTCGCCCGCTTCGCTCGCTTACTCGACGCCGCCATCCCCTTCTAACCTAACCTGTCCGAGTCGGGGTGCCCCAAGTCCCGACCTCGCTTCGCTCGCTCTTGCACTCAATAAAACACCAAAATATTTACTTTTAAAATTACTTGAATTTATAAGCATAGTTTAAAAACTATGTTTATAAATTAAAGTAATTATATAGCTTCCACCATTTGCAAAAAAGGATCTTTGTGAAATTTTGCAATGTTCCGCCGCCACAAATACTCTACTATGGCATCACCAAAATCTTCCGGATGATTGTAGTTGTCTTTTTTAAAAGAACGTTTCACGGCTCTCCACTGCACTGTGACTCAATTATTGACGTAAAATGCATCTGTCACAGTCTACAAAATGGCCGGCCTAGCAATTCAAATTACGCATTTTGAGATGACTTTGACAGATGCAACGTCAAAAATGTTAGAATTTAGTTTAATGTACGCTCCATTTCAAGTTTAGTTAGTGAATTAACAATATTAAAAAAAAAAACTTGGACGCTTCTCCGGCAGCAAAAATCGCATGGGGGTGCTTCGTATAAACCCCCTTTCCCCCCTACAGTGACAGAATCCTGAAATGCTGGTGTCTTAAATTCAAACCCAACCCATCAGATATTTGTTTGTTGCTATTTCAGATTTAATTACGTCAAGGCGTAAGTCGTATAAATACTCATTGTGTACGTTCACCCCTTACGTTAAAATTCTATATTTCAAATCAAGGAATACCAAATACATGCCTTAACTTCTAAAGCGCGTGTTCGTTAATTATAAGATAAAAACGAGTATCAGACACTCGAAAGATAAATCGAGCCGCCAGCATTTAACGCACCACGTAAATAATTTGTTTGATTGTTAGTTTGGCGCCATTGAGCTTAGATTAGTTTTAAATTTTCTAGTTTCTTTTTCTACAGTATTTTTTTTTAAAGGCTGTCTCAAAATAGCTTCAATATCTTCTAGTGTCTCGTCCTCAGATGTGAACAGTTCGTTTTCGGAGCTGCGTCAGTTCATGCCGGAGGGTCCGCTGATGAACTCCGAGTACTACACGGGCTGGCTCACCCACTGGGGCGAGACCTTCTCCACCACCGACGCCAAGTCGGTGGTCAAAACCCTCGGAGACATCCTCGACTACGGAGCCAGCGTCAACTTCTTCATGTTCCACGGTGGCACCAATTTTGAATATACTGCAGGTACACAAAATTTAACTTAACGCCTGTTTTTCCGGAGGTTGAGCGAGACTTGCACCCAGATTTTACCAGTTTCTCAGTCTATTCACTTTTCTGTGTTTTTTACGTTGTCATTTAATGGGTGGCCAAGCAGATATTGCTTTTTATTTTACTAATAATTTAAATTGCTATGCCCAATGTTGTTGGCACATATAAGAGAGATTACTGATTGCCTTATGTCTCAGTTATCTTTAAGAGTCATGTTTTAGGTAGCGGTCAGGTACCGTTTTTATTTACCTATTTATCTAAATTTACACGTACAGACGCCAGCACAGCATTCGGATAGCTTAATCCGAATCTGACAAATTTTCCTAATCAAGCTAAACCTAACGCTTTAGTGATAAAGTTGAAAATCCATTAAATAAATTTGACACATTGTAGTAGTTTGATGTGCTGGCGTCTGTACAATGATGACGACATGTAAGGCAGACTTACTGGCATAAATGCCTTTGTAAATCTGTGAGTTAGGTGAGATATACGTTTTTTGAGAAAGACCTTAAGCCTGGTTTTTGTTCTTAAAGGAGCCAACTACCTCGGGACATACACGGCGGACATCACTTCATATGACTACGACTCGCCGCTGACGGAGGCCGGAGACCCAACTCCTAAATACTTAATGATTAGAGACAAATTGAAGCAGGTATCTGGAATTTATTTCCAATCCCATTTAACATAAGATACTAACTGTTTATTAAGAAATAGCCCCAAGAACTTTTAATAGAAATACATTTAAAGTAAATTATCGGAAGATTTTTTGATATTTTGTAAATTAAATGAAAAAGTGTATCAAAAACAAACTAAAATAAATATAGGTACCAATTAATTTAATCCACCCTTTTTTTAAACTTTCAGTACAACTTTGTAGACGAAAGCATCCCAGTGCCCACAGCAAGTTCGAAAGGTGCCTACGGGATTATCTCTGTATCCGCAACAGTGAATCTGTTAAGTCCCGATGGGCGCGAGTACTTGGGCAAAAGTTACAGCGAGTACACCGGCTCAACTCTGCCCACCTTCGAATATTTGCGCCAGCGGGCAGGACTGATGTTGTATGAGACCACGGTCAACGAAGCGGATAACTTGCTAACCATAAATAAACCAAGAGATATGATTTTTGTATATGTTGATGGTGTAAGTATAGCTGAAATTCTAAATAATTACATATTATCAAAAATATTATTAAGCACACTTTGTTAGCTGGTTCCTCACTCTGGATCCATAACCAAATAACCACCGCTTGGGTCTCTCACCGCCAACGAAGTATTATTTTAATTCATATTTTCTTTCCTTCATTAATGTAACGTAATTCAATAAAATAATGTTTTAATATTTTACGAGGTACTTAAAAATGTATCATCATTATACACACATCAAAAGTGTCTAGGGATCAACATATATTTTTGCAATAACTTTTCTCCTGATTGATATTAATTAAAATTTTCTTTAAGGATTCATCAAATAAAGTGTTTTCGTTTGTCACAGTAACGATAAACCAAGTCACCTTTGCATTAATAAAGAAATTTGCCATTTTCCTAATAAAGGGATTTTTGACATTTGAACCACTAACACAAAAGTTCGAAAAAAAGACTGAAATAACAGTTTTCTTTAAAATTTTATTGGGTAACTTAAACAATTAATAATCCGTGTTTCTACCGCGAACACTAACAACACAAGAACATCGGTTTGGCATACTCAAAATGAGTTCATCCAAATCACGCTGTGGAATGGCCGCCCATGTTCGTTGCAACAACAAAAAAAGGTCTTCTTGCGACTGGATACCCTCCATATTCGGCAGAGCTCTTCTCTGTAGCATATCCCATGCATGCTCAATCGGATTCAAGTCTGGCGATCAGTCGCCAGACTTGCAGGCCAGGGCAGGACATTGATGTTAGCTGCGGCGAGAGTCTGTCTTACAACTCTTGCGGTGTGCGGTCGTGCATTATCATGCATTAACTGAAATAAGGGACCGATTTGCACTTGTAGAGGAACGATGACGTCTGATACAATCGTCTCAGCATAAATTTGAGCGTTGAGGTTGCCTCTGATCCAAATCAACTCAGTTCTTCCGCCGATCCAAATACCCGCCCATACCATGATGGTTCCACCACTATAAGGATGGACTTCCTGGCAGGATTTTAATCGCTGTTGGCGTCCAGGGGTTCTCCAGTGTCGTATACGTCTTGTATCCGGTCTCATACCAAAACGAGAC
This sequence comes from Eugnorisma glareosa, assembly GCA_947578425.1. Taxonomy (NCBI): domain Eukaryota; kingdom Metazoa; phylum Arthropoda; class Insecta; order Lepidoptera; family Noctuidae; genus Eugnorisma; species Eugnorisma glareosa. The sequence continues at coordinate 11,946,265 of OX387966.1, read as the reverse complement.
TCATCAGAAAAGCACACGAAACGCCATTGTTCTTCTGCCCAATTTCTGTGTTCAAGAGCCCATTGATATCGTATCCTACGATTGTGCATTGCTATAGGTGGTACCCGTAGCGGTCTTCGGGAATGAAGGTTCACTTCATGCAAGTGGTTTCTGACTGTTTGGTCGCTAATTAAGTTCCCTGAAGAGTGATGAAGCCTCACGGCTAACATCATGGCGGTTATTGTTGGAGCTCTTCGAGTTAAGATTTGAATGTATCGGTCTTGTCTCCGTGTGGTGCAGCGATACCGTCCTCCATGGCGCTCAGCCACGGTACCAGTGCTTCGGTAACGTGTCCAAAGTCGACTGATAACACTCTGACTTGTATTCAGAGCTAAAGCCACAGTACGTTGCCGGGAACCAGCTTCTATCATTCCCACGGCTCTGAGCATTTCTTCCCTGCTTAAATGACGTCGCCGCTCCATAATAACGTTGGTTTTAATCAGTAGTAGGGAAACAGTAGCACTAATAATGTCTTCAATGCGTTGTATGTTTTTATAGGGAAAATATTGACAGCTGATTTTCATCTTTTACTCGAATTTGATTCACAGTTCCTGATTCAAATTATGAAATGCACCAAAAAGGATCCATATAAATTTATAAAATCATAAATTTATTACAAAGCCACATCTCAATCTCAAGAAATCCACATAAAAATGCTTGATCCCTAGACACTTTTGATGTGTGTAGTACATAAAGCTCGATTATAATATAACGATCGTTAGACGCCAACGCAACCGCCGTGCGTCTACGAACGTTAGAGTAGCGCCTACGCCGCGTAGCTGCGTAGGCGCCTACGCTTTATGTACGTATAATAGGTGTAACAAGACCCTTAACGAAGCCGAAAGGCACTTATTCTCCCCGTCATTGTTAATTTTTGTTCTAGACCATACCTGGGAACCTTTTAGTTACGGAGATATTGGGGGGGTGTAAGTTCCGACTCTTTCAAAAGTTTTTTTAAATAGGTACATGTTTTGGGTGTAAGATTTTAAGACCCCCGCCCTACTCAATCCATCCACCAGCAAATGTTTTGAGTGCGTTACATTGAGCTCTACCGTAATACGTGATTGTTTAACTCAAAAAAAAAAGTCGATTCCCAGCAAGTATTTTTGCGTAAAGTTACCTAGTTTGATGTTATAATGCTTGGTTGACAGTTTCGTGAAGGGTCGGCTTACACCCTATATGTACTTTTAGGTATACAAGTTTACCTATCCAACCAAGGATATACGTAAACTGTCTGCCCGGTAGCCAGCATTTATCCCACTGTCATTTAAATATTTTTGACATCGAAGCTAGAACAGCGGCTGGCACAGTCTTAACCTATTTTATTTTTCAGAAACTACAAGGTCGCATCAGCAGAACTCACAAGATCTACAGCCTGCCTCTGTCTGCTAAGCAGGGTTCAGTATTGTCATTGCTAGTGGAGTCCCAAGGCCGTATTGGTTTCGGCAGTCAAATCCACGATTACAAGGTAATGTTGGAAACAGAAAATAGTCTGAAAAGGAACTAGACTGAAAAGTTACTATATATCTGTGCATAAATAATTACTGCGTATTTTGTTGAAAAGCAAGGATATTTATTAGTTTCGACGTATTAGCGCTAAAATGAAACTTATTTTATTTCAGATTTTTTTATTCATGATGTAAGTACGTCTCTAGCTAAGACTCCTTCATTTCTTATTCTATTGAATTTTTTGGTCATGTTTCTAATCTAAAAGTGACTTAATCGCCAGTTCTATTTTCTTATCAATATTGGCCAAGTTTTCGAGAGTCTATGAAAACCTCAATATTCATATCGTGGTTAACAATGTGGTCGAACCATTGTCATGACCTAAATTGATCAAATGTTCTTGTTCTTGAATAAGTATTAGATAACTGTCCGTTCAACTTTTGCATGAGAAGACGTTCTTTTTTTAAACTTTTCGTTAGTTCTGTTGCTTATGTCGATTTTGGTTTCCAACTCCATGGACTATGGTATTATTATGACTGCAGTAGTATAAATACCAGTTTATGCATCAACAATATATTTATGGATACGTCGAATATTATAACAACGACACGTCATCCAAAGTTAATTATTATTACGACGTAGTAAATGACAACTTGATAAGTAAATTGTAGATATTCAGTTAACTTTTAACTGTGAAAGAAAAATAAAGAACTGAAATAAACCGAGCAGTTACAACGTATAACTAATTCACTAATCTCAAACTCCGATTTAAGTACGTTTCTTGGGCCTATCTACAGCAAAATACCTAGATATAACTAAATAAATACCACGCCTATAATCTCCGAAGGGTTATATATCTATAGCACATTCACATTCCGCCAGCTGTAACTAAATACTGTGTAGTTTGAGCGTTTCATTGTCAGATCAATAATCTCAACATCAAGGCTGTTCTTTTTTTGTAGTGCCTACCATCCGAACTACGCAATCATAAGCGAGACAGTGACTGTCTGTTGTCCATAAAGCTGTAGATCTGTAGCTAACGGTAACGTTAAATCAATAAAATCAGCGTAGAAAGCCTAGCTCATTTTTGTATGTTTAAATACAAAAATGATCCGAGATCATGTGATGTGTGATGTGATGTGTGTGTGATGTGTGTGGTGTGTGTGTGTGTGTGATGGTGATACATCTCCGTATCATACTAAATTACTAAGTTCATCTAAAAACGTTGTTAACTTTACCAGTTGAGACGCGAAAAAATAACAAAATCTATTCAAATAACGGTAATTTAAAAAAAAACAGCTGTTTCTTACAAAAGTGCAACACGGTCAAAATGTATGAAACAGCAGGTTTTTTAATGATGTACTGAATACATACGTGGTAACCATTCTGCGTCGGTGTCCCCGGGGTTCCACCCTGTATGTAGGTACCTACATATATTCCAGTGAAATAAGCTCCGCTCCGTGGAAACACAACGTGCAGTATTAAAACAAAAATCGTTGCTTTTGAACAATGCCTATCTAACATCTTTCTAACCCCGAAGAACTGTTATCGAAATATTCATATTTATGTTGGTCATCTTATCAGTCAAGTCGACACACTAATCCTTGAGTCACACATTGACCAAGACAAGCGACTCACTATAAAATTGTTATCGACACAATTACAGTTCGCTAGACTTCCAAATATTTATTTTATCTAACCTTTTATATAATCTAACGGCGTTCTTTTCAAATTCGACTTTTTGTTTCTAAATCCATGAATGTCTTAGTTCGAAAAAAACTACTTTTTACTATGAGGGATCTTTAAAATATTGACCCCACATCATCCTTTCAAGCAACCAACTTTTTCAGACCAATTTAAAACAACTATTGACAATAAATATAACAAGCTACATCATTATTCGTCATTGATGTGTCATGTGTCTAATAAATATAAGGAATGATTCCAAAAAGCGGGATAGACCTGTTTCACCGATTTTTTCTCAACATTATTATCATTACAGGGTATACTTAGTGAAGTGGAGTTCAACAGTAAGGTATTGAACGGAACATGGAAGATAACTGGATTCCCTCTGGATAAGATCGACACATCAAGAGCAAGGAGTCAGGATAACACAGGGCATCCCACTTTCTACCAAGGATTATTCGCCTTGCCAACCGGGGAGGCTCCGTTAGACACATTTGTTGACACTACTGGATGGGGCAAGGTAACACAAACCTCGAATTCAGTTTTCCCAATGTTTTTTTTGCTATTTAATACGTAGAAATATATTTTTTATGGTTTATAAAATTGGTTACAGTCGCTTGGCCTGTCTCCCAACCTAACTTTGAATTAATTTGGCTTTAGCAACCAGATTATATTATTTGAATAGTAAAATATTGTAGGTCTCTAAAAGGTCTTTGAGAAATTGTTGTCAGAAATAGACCTATACCTAATGCCAAATCGAACCATCGAATAATCTCTCAACAGTTCACTTACTAACGTCCAATTAGTCATATTTTTGTGTCAATTTTTTCAGGATGTTGAATTAACTTTCATACAGGGTGTAACATTGTAACTTTCATACAGGGGTTGACGGCTTCGTGAAGGGTCGTGCCCTTCACGAAGCCGTCAACCAAGCATTATGTACATCAAACTAAGTAACTTTACGCAAAAAATATTGCTGGGAAACAGCTTTTTTTTGGGGTGACAAATCACGTTTTACGGTAGGACGCAATGTAACGCACTCAAAACATTGTGCTGATGAATGGATTGATTAGTACGAGGTTAGTGGAGGTGTTTAAGTTAAAAAAAATACATAAAAAACATGTATTTAAAAAAAAAACTTCTGTAAAAGTTGAAACTTTGACCTCCAATATCTCCGTAAATAGAAGTTTCCCAGGTATGGTCTAGAACAAAAAAATGATCGCAATGATGGGGAGAACAAGTGCTTTTCGGCTTCGTTAAGGGTCTTGTTACACCCTTTATAGGTTGATTCATTTTGGCTTAATTTTGCCCAATTGTCTGTTGTAGCATCTAGTTGAAGCGTTTTCAATATACTATGTTGTATCATTACAGGGCTACGTGTGGGTGAACGGTCACAACCTTGGCAGGTATTGGCCAGGTGTTGGTCCACAGATAACGCTGTACCTGCCCGGGGTATGGCTCAAGCCAGCACCAGACTTCAACTCCATTCAGATCCTGGAACTTATCAAACCTGCCCGGAACGTCACCATCGAATTAATCGACCATCCTATACTCAACCGAACTGGGCATATCAACTGGTGGAGACTTCAACCGGGGTCAACTTAATACTTGCAACCATTATTATTAGTCTAAGCGTGCAACATAATGTACGACTAAACAGTAAAGTTTATAATTACTTTTTACAATAAAATAAAGACTTGTTAGATTTTTCCTCTTTATTTTCATGTGTACAGCTGCTCCTGCATCGAGACTTCGGGATTATTAAAGTAAACGATTTGAATATACATATATACCCCCAACCTCCGTGCCCTCATTCAATTTTATGTAATATTATATTATACACTTTGGAAAATTAAAAGCGAACTTAGTGTTTGCAACGATATTATAGGAAGATGCCATATAAACACTACATACTGTATGTTCATGGCATAAGAAAAAAAAAAGATATTCTACGTAACGTGGCGATTCTGAAACTTACCTCCGACAAACATTTTTTCCGCTAATCACATAACGTAATGCCTTTTTCCGAAAAGTTAAGCAGACGTGTACCTACCTAGTACACGCACATTTCGCCAGTTATGTTTAACCCTTAAATGCATGATTTTTTGTTTTGTAAAATAAATAATATGTTTGTGTAGATGTTTGGCGATATGTAATGGGAAAAATAATGAAAAAAATCCCAAGTAAAAAATAAAGATTTTATTACAAAAAAATTATATGTTGCCTTTTGGACACATTAAAAGAGGGGGCGACCCTATTGCCATCAACCGGGCATAATATCAGAATCAAAAGTCATTCAAACAGGCTAAAAATAAGCACTTTCTGGTCGAGATAATACAGTCAACGCCCGCCCTTCGTTACTTCTCAATGTGAAGAAGTAGCAGGCGAACAAACTTCCCAACAGTACACAAATCTATAGACTCCTACTGAAATTATTACTTTTTTAGGGTTCCGTAGCCGAATGGCAAAAAACGGAACTCTTATAGATTCGCCAAATCTGTCTGTCTGTCTGTCAGTGTATGTCACAGCCACTTTACTCCGAAACTATTAGGACTACACAGTTGAAACTTAGTAGGTAGATGTATTCTGTGAACGGCTATAAGGTTTCTATACGAAAAAAAAAAAAAATAAGATTAAGGGAGGTCTCCATACATGGAACTGAAACTAAAAAATATTTTTTTCATCAAACCTATACGTGCGGGGTGTCTATAGATAGGTCTTTAAAAATGACATTGAGGTTCCTAAAATCATTTTCTCTCAAAGTCAATCGTTTGAAAGATAAACACTTCTAAAGTGGTAAAATTGTGTCCCCCCCCTCTAATTTCAAAAGTAAGAGGAGAAAAATTCTGAAAAAAATATGGGATTATAGAACGTAAAAAAAACTTTCAACCAGAATTGGTTTGAATAAGATTTGATGTTTATTTTTTGAGATATGGGACTTTTTCATCAAACTGCAGCAACAACTTTGTTTTTCATTAACATACTATGAAAAACAATTTTAGTTTTATTGATGAATGTAAAACAATACAACATATGAACGAATGCCTTCAAAATATTTTTATTATATTGTTTGGTGCTACGGAACCCTATGTGCGTGTGAGTACGACTCGCACTTGGCCGGTTTTATTTTGAAGTACAGATGATATTTTCAGCTGCATACATTTTATTTTATTGTCATAGCCAAATATTATAAAAACAAAAATAATAATAATGGCCCTGTTCCCGATACCGGTGAGCTACTATTTTTTATATTTTTAAATGTTTTTTTTTTTTGAGATGGAAATATTTAAAAATGTAATTTATATGTATGTATATGAATAAAGGATATAATATACCAGCAACTTGCCTTGAAATATAAACTTGTGGAATCTGAGGTACCGTACTACACGTATGTGCCGACCCATATTTCTCGAGAAAGACCATGTCAGCCTGTACTGGAATCGTCTATCATTACTGACAGGACTATTGTCGCCAATAAGCCTGACATAGTGGTGATAGACCGATCGACGAGAACCTCGTGAAAGCTGAGAAAAAGAAACAAATAAAATATCTCGACTTGGCACACGAGGTTGTCAACATGTGGAATGTGAACTCAGCTATCATTGTGCCGATTGTCGTGACGGCCAATGGCGTTATGGCCAAGAGCATCGACGACCATCTTTCGAGGCTCTCCTTAGGCGGTTGGGTCAAGAGCCTGATTCAGAAGGCAGTACTCCTCGATACAGCTCGCCTTGTAAGGAGGTTCCTGTTTCTGGAGCCCTAAACACTGGTAGCTTGGACTCTGCTCCCGACATCGGCGGAAACCTATTTTTTTATATTAATAAATGTTTTGTCTTTATGTTTTTTTTTTTTAAATCCGCTCGAAAATATAGTTACCTAAATATAGGTAATAAGGTTACTAAAGTATTACCGCCACTTGAGGTTCTCTACAGCCGCAGAGATAGATTTACTTAGCCAGATCTAGAAATTCAAGATCTCCCAATAAAACCAAGTAGGCAGTCATATTAGGTTATTTTCTTTCGAAAATTCTTTTAAATGTACTATAAAATTACATTTGATTGTTTTACGTTCAATTCAAATGATACGTCACGATACACAAACTGTATATGCGAATTCAATCAGTTCAAACATTTTCAGACATTTCGTTAACAAGTAATGATAAAATACAAACAAGTTTCACTAATGACAGGAACCAACCAACATAACAGCCATCAACGCTACAAGTGGTTTCGTTTTCGGAGCCAGTTTAAATGATTCAAATATAGAAGCACTAAAGAACACAAACAGAACAATTCACACTATAGACCCATAACTAACAACAAATAAATGACAAGAAAGAGACGGATATAGAGAAGTTACTGAAGTGTGAAAGAGTGAACAGCAGGTAGAATTCATTGTGTGTGTGACGGAGTATGATAAGGAGTAGGTAATGGGTGAAGCAAGCCTGTCGTCGTGTAGACCGCGACAGCGCCGGACCGTTCCTCACCGGCTTCATAATAAACCACGTGGCCGGCTCAGCGAACCTACAAAAAGTGAGTAAAACTACGGTTTATTGACCGATGCGTAGAATAATAGCTATAACGTTGAACCTCAGTATATTTGTCCCGTCTGAAGCTATCAATATTAATTCATTTTGTGCTTTATCTTGAGCTATTGATGCCTGTAATTCATGATGTTCGCAACAGAAAAGTGTTTTAGTTTCTTTAAAAAGTTAGTCTCATTTGTGTAGTTACATTTGCTTATTTACGTAATTATGTAGTTGATTTATAAATCTACATTGAACTATTTTGTTCAACATTTAATTTCGTACCCTAAATTATTTGTGTTCTAAAATAATTACCTTGAAATGGTTTTAATTGTTGTACTATGTTATTTCTATGTTTACATATTGACTATGTATGGATGGTTACCTATAAATAAACTGTTTTACTTAAAATTATGTATAAATGATAACGGTACTAAATAGGTAAGTACAAACAATCAGTTCATTGATGCTATTTAGGAATAAGTCCTGAACACAATATTCTTTCATTAATTGAAGACATAATTAATTCTTGCACTTTTATGTATGTATGTGCTTACTGAAAAAGTAGTGCCTTCAGCCTGTGTTGTGCGTTTAAAATTTTAAATATAAAAATATTTAGAGCAGCCATAAAACCTCTCATAGCAACTAAAGCTCAGCTGTTTTTTACGAGGGTGTCCAACTAGTATCGGTTTCGGTATTGGTATATTATTATATCACCGTTACAATACATCGATGCTCCGTTAAATGTAAAACTTTTGTATATTAAGAGCGAGTATTTAAATAAAGGGATCAGGGTGAAATATTTTTAATATTTTTAAAACAAAAGACAGAGCTATGGCTTTGTTTTGTCTGGATCTGATAGGATGGTCATATTCCTGTCATTGTGTTTGATATTTGTAATTGTTAAGCATCATATGCGGTCGTTAGGAGGTTGTAAAATGAGATCGACAGTCATTTTATTTTGACTACCTCGTATGTCCATTAAGTAATAGGTATTACGCCGTAGGTATTTCCATATCATGACAAGCCATCCTTTCCGCATACGATTAAAAAATAAACAAATAATAGAATTAATGGGTATTTTAAATAACTTTGTAATCAGATCTCTACATCAGTCATGTGGTACGGTTATACTCAAACACACATATCATCACGCATCTAAGCCCTGATTGGTTAGGCAGAAGTGACCCTTACCCTTCAACACCCACATTTCGGCCATAGGGGGCGATCCTAACTTCATCAACATCTGCCTAGCCTTTTCCTAACTATGTTGGGGACGGCTTCCAGTCTAACTGGATGCAGCTGAATACCAGTATTTTACATGGAGCGACTGCCTATCTGACCTCCACAACTCAGTTAGTACTGGGTAATACGATACCCCTTGGTAAGACTGGTTGTCAGACTTTTTGGGCCACTGACTAACTGTAACGACTGTCAAAGATCTACAGATGACAGCCGGGACCAACGGCTTAACGTGCTTTCCGAGGCACGGAGGAAACTCTGGGTGGTCACCCATCCACAGACCAACCTAGGCAAGCACTGCTTAACTTAAAAATCGACCCGACCCGTTACATACAACAGTGGACTTATGTTGGCAACCTGGAGTTCAATCCCTAGGTCAGGCAACATGATATTTTTCACTAAAAAGTTTTCTTTGCGTATTCAGATGGTGGCCGATGATTTGAATTGTGAGGTGGGGCCACCCTGTAGCCTCGTGTTAGCCGATGGATCGGTCTTCACAGGACGAAGCTTTGGGGCTCAAGTGCCAGTGGATGGAGAAGTTGGTAAGTACATTAACTAGTTCGTTCGTTGTTTTGCAAAAACGATCCAACCCACAATATTTTTCCATTGGTCTAATCCATTGGATATTCCCAGTATTATTTTAGTTTTCATTGCAAATTAATTAAAAATATGTTTAGGGGACGTGGGTTTGTTTTGGTTTATCAGGGTCCAATCATTTAGATGGTTTAACCAACAAAGAAACTCTATTTCTCTTCTTTAGTAATTAATTGCACCTCAAAGCGGTAATTTAAGATGCGATACACTGTGGTAACACGACACATACAGGTTTTTTCTGATAAGAAAAATATTGTTAAAGGAAACAGCGACTCATACGTAGAATTAAAAAAAAAGTATTTCATATCATCACGCTTGTAATCCCCAAAGGGTTTGGGATTATGTTTTAAGTCCCACCTAATAGGGGGCGAGACAATTGCCATCAATCAGGCACAAATCCAGTCACAATAGCTGCTAATGAGAAATTCCTAATGGAAAATCCCAATAACACTTTACCCGTCCCAGGAGTCGAACACTCAGGACCTCATGCTCACGGTCGCGCTTGCAACCACTCGACCAATAAAGCAGTCAAAAAAAAAAAGTAAAATAAGATCATTTTTATTACTATTTCAGTTCGTACCATGACAATGTAATGTAAGGGACGTCCCTTATAACTGGTACATTTTCAAAGTCACTGCCTTCAGTAGGTCTAAGCATAGTATTGTTGATCAGTATTTCAGACGGGGATGGTCGGGTATCCGGAGTCGCTCACAGACCCGTCCTACCACGCGCAGCTGTTGGTGCTCACATACCCGCTGGTCGGCAACTATGGCGTCCCCGACGAAGACGAAAAAGACGAACATGGAATACCCAAGTAAGATATTTTATTAGTAGCTAAATTATACTACATAACAAGTAATAACAAGTAACAATTATTTAAAAGTATAAAAAACCCGACAATTTTTTTTATTATGTATATAATATATTTATACTTATATGTAATCTCCTTTTAATTTCCTTCATTTTGATACACCCATGTAAGGACACTTGGGTTTTTAAGACGAATTTAATGATACCTTAATCGTCGAAATCCATCCAACCATTTAGAACATACGAAGTAATAAAGAAATTTTCAAAAAACAAACAAACAAAATACAAGATACGCGTGAAAAACATAACCTTTCCTTGGCAGTCGGGTAAAAGCAAAATACGAAAGTTTACCCCTCCCTCTACCTCCTCTACCTTTCTCCTCGGCCCTCTTCCTCTCTATACATAATTCAATTTATTGGTAAGATAAATGAAGGCAGACATACCTACAGATTAATCCCAACATTTGGATTGAATGCAGCAACTGGATGCACAGAACCATACTGAAAAAGTTGAAAAAGTTTTCTGTCGCGTGCAACGTGTTTACTAACTTTTTTAAATTTTAGCAGGCCCGCAAGCTTTCATACAATGTCGGGTTTGAAATTAAAATGTTTACTGACTACTAGACGCTACGTTCCAGGTGGTTTGAATCCAACCGCATATGGGCAGCTGGCTTGATAGTGGGCGAGGTGAGCACTCGCGCGTGCCACTGGCGCGCTAAACGCTCCCTCGGCTCTTGGCTGGCAGCCCGCGGTGTCCCAGGCCTCTGTGACGTGGACACCAGGGCTCTAACATTCCGTCTCCGAGCTGGTGTTACTCTTGGACGCATCATTCAGGGAGTCCCACCGTTTGGACTACTACCAGCCCTATCAGACCCAAATACCAGGAATCTGGTTGCTGAAGTGTCTGTAAAGGTTAGTGTACCCTATTTTTTTAAGAAGAATTACGTTATCTAGAAAGAGACCATTTCTGTTGTTCAAAACGGGCAAAAATTCTTGCCGTGTCTCGCGAAACAGTAGTAGTTAGAACCCACTCATCATTTCAGCCGAAAGACGTCCACTGCTGGACATAGGCCTCCTCCAAGTGTCGCCACATTGACCGGTCCCGTGCGACTCGCATCCAGCGGATCCCCGTAACCTTCACCAGATCATCGGTCATCTAGTGGGACGCCTTCCAACGCAACGTCTTCCGGTTCGCGATCGCCACTATAGAACTTTTCGGCCTCATCGGCCATCCGTTCTGCGAGCAATGTGCCCTGCCCACTGCCATTTAAATTTGGCAATTCTCCGGGCTTTGTCGGTAACCTTGGTTCTCTTGCGGATGTCTTCATTTCTGATTCGATCACGCAAAGAAACTCCGAGCATAGCCCTCTCCATTGCCCTTTGGGTGACTTCAAGCCTTCGAATGAGGCCCATTGTGAGCGACCACGTTTCGGTCCCGTATGTAATCACTGGCAACACACACTGGTCATAGACTTTCGTCTTGAGACACTGCGGTAAGTTGGACGAGAAGATACCGCGCAACTTCCCGAACGCTGCCGTTGCCCAGCCGAGTTGGATTCAGCGTTGCTCGAATCTGCTTAGGCTTATTTTTAAGGTTTTTTTTAATTGCTACCAGTTATATTTACCTCTTGCTAGAAGTCCTAGCTGTAGGTCTTAAATATGAACACTAATAACAGTAAGTTGGACGAGAAGATACCGCGCAGCTTCCCAGACGACTCGGATTCGAAGATAGACCTCTTTCTCGAACCCACTCATTTCTCATTAATACAGAATGTAGAAAATAACAACCATTTTTTTTTTCAATGTAGGTTTCCGTTGTGCAAATTAGCCATGGCCCATGTTGAGCTTATCGCCATGATCTGTGTGTTATTGTATTGTAATTATCCGCATAATTTCTCTATCTAATTCATATATATATGGTACTTCATATTTTGTTTCCTTTGCTGTTTTCGTTATAGATTACTTACTTAGAAAACATGATGTTATATCAATCAAATGGCGAAATTAAATTCTAGCAAACAACTACTTTTACAAACAAAAAGTTGATAATTTAAGAAACCAAGCAATTTAGTAAGTGTTAACCATTTTTTTTTTTCAGGAACCTAAAATATACAACCCAAATGGTGACGTAACCATAATGGCTGTAGACTGTGGGCTGAAATACAATCAAATCAGGTGTTTGATCAAACGCAATACAAAGGTTGTGCTAGTACCCTGGAACCACAAGCTAGATCCCAGCGAGTATGATGGCCTGTTCGTCAGTAACGGTCCAGGTGACCCAGTGAAGTGTAAGAAGGTGGTGGACCATATGCGCTCAGTCATTGAAGACAAAACAAACGTTAAACCAGTATTTGGCATCTGTCTGGGACATCAGTTGCTGTCCACTGCGGCTGGCTGCAAAACTTACAAAACCAGGTAAATAACGAATGTTTTAGTGATTCTTTTTCTTATAGCATTCCGTTGAACATTTACTTTTACGTTTCCTTTTGCGTTGTTTTTATCACAATTTATTATTTATATTTTGTTATGTAGGTACATCCTTGCCTAACCCTTCGGGGACTACAGCCGTGATGTGGCTTACAATAAATAGGTTTAGTACATTTTTACTACTACTTACGTACTTTATTTTCTTAACGGTCTTTTTTTCAGTTACGGTAATCGTGGACACAATTTACCTTGCACACATAATGGCACCGGCCGATGTTTTATGACATCACAAAATCATGGATTTGCTGTCGATGCAAATTCACTGCCGGAAGGCTGGAAAGTTTTATTCACCAATGAAAACGATAAAACGAATGAAGGTATTATTCATAAAACTTTACCTTTCTTCAGTGTTCAGTTTCATCCAGAGCACACTGCCGGGCCTACGGATTTAGAATGTCTTTTTGATGTATTTGTCGATGCTGTGAGATCTTACAAAAATAAGAAATCGTGTAGCATCGATGGCATCATTACAGAAAAACTAAAGTTTGTACCGACTTTACATGAACGACCAAAAAAAGTACTCATCCTTGGTTCTGGAGGCTTATCAATCGGGCAAGCTGGCGAGTTTGACTATTCAGGATCGCAAGCAGTGAAAGCTTTACAGGAAGAAAAGATACAAACGGTATTGATAAATCCTAATATAGCAACTGTGCAGACGTCAAAGGGCTTGGCTGACAAAGTTTATTTCCTGCCTATCACACCGGAATATGTTGAACAGGTTATTAAAGCAGAACGACCCACTGGAGTACTTCTCACATTCGGTGGTCAAACAGCCCTCAATTGTGGAGTCGAGCTAGAAAAAAGTAAAATTCTAGAAAAATACAATGTGAGCGTTTTAGGAACTCCTATTCAGTCCATAGTTGATACTGAAGATCGTAAAATATTTGCTGAAAAAGTTAATGCGATTGGCGAAAAAGTTGCCCCAAGCGCAGCTGTAACAACAATTGAAGAGGCACTAGTAGCTGCACGGCAAATTGGGTATCCAGTAATGGCTCGATCTGCATTTTCCTTAGGTGGTTTAGGGTCCGGTTTTGCTAACAATGAAGACGAACTTCGAACACTAGCACATCATGGACTATCCCATTCTGATCAACTTATAATAGACAAATCGCTTAAAGGTTGGAAAGAAGTGGAATATGAAGTGGTAAGAGATGCATATAATAATTGCATCACTGTGTGTAATATGGAAAATGTCGATCCTTTAGGAATACACACAGGAGAATCAATTGTAGTAGCACCGAGTCAAACCCTCTCAAACAGAGAATATTACATGTTGCGAAACACTGCCATCAAAGTTATTCAACACTTCGGCATAGTAGGCGAATGTAATATTCAGTACGCATTAAACCCAAATTCAGAAGAATTCTACATTATAGAAGTAAATGCCAGGTTATCTCGAAGTTCAGCTCTGGCAAGTAAGGCAACTGGATATCCATTGGCCTATGTTGCTGCTAAATTAGCGCTGGGTATATCGCTACCTGTTATTAAGAACTCCGTCACCGGAGTGACGACTGCTTGCTTTGAACCAAGTCTCGATTACTGCGTTGTCAAAATACCAAGATGGGATTTGGCTAAGTTTAATAGAGTAAGTACAAAAATTGGAAGTTCAATGAAAAGTGTTGGAGAAGTTATGTCAATAGGCAGAAGCTTTGAGGAAGCTTTCCAGAAAGCGTTACGTATGGTAGATGAAAACGTGAATGGGTTCGACCCAAACATTAATAATGTGAATGAAAATGAATTGAGAGAACCGACTGATAAGCGAATGTTTGTCTTAGCTGCTGCTCTAAGGAAAGGTTATACTGTTGATAAATTATACGAGTTAACCAAAATAGATCACTGGTTCCTCGAGAAATTCAAAAATATAATAGATTACTATCAAGTCTTGGAGGCCGATCATCATGGGTCAATTCCTTTCGATATTTTAAAGAAGGCAAAGAAAATTGGATTTTCGGATAAACAAATAGCTGCTGCTATAAAAAGTACTGAAGTCGCCGTGAGAAAGTTAAGAGAAGAATATAAAATTACACCATTTGTCAAACAAATCGACACAGTAGCAGCCGAGTGGCCAGCTACTACAAATTATTTGTATTTAACTTATAACGGTAACACCCATGATCTAGATTTTCCAGGTGGTTTTACCGTGGTGTTAGGATCAGGTGTATATCGTATTGGAAGTTCTGTTGAATTCGATTGGTGTGCGGTCGGATGTCTAAGAGAACTTAGGAATCAAGGCAAAAAGACAATCATGATTAATTATAACCCCGAAACGGTCAGTACTGACTATGACATGAGCGATAGGTTGTATTTTGAAGAAATATCCTTTGAAGTTGTTATGGATATTTATAACATTGAACAGCCAGATGGAGTAATATTATCTATGGGTGGACAGTTACCTAATAATATTGCAATGGATTTACATAGACAACAAGCAATTATTTTAGGTACGTCACCTGATATGATTGATAATGCCGAGAATAGGTTTAAATTTTCCAGAATGTTAGACCGGAAAGGTATATTGCAACCGAGGTGGAAGGAACTTACCGATTTAGAATCAGCTGCAAGTTTTTGTGAAGAAGTAGGATTTCCATGTTTGGTACGCCCGTCATACGTTCTAAGTGGTGCAGCTATGAATGTTGCTAATTCAAACCAGGAATTGGAAGCCTATCTAAAGTCGGCTAGTTTAGTAAGCAAAGATTATCCAGTGGTAATATCTAAATTCATAATGGATGCGAAAGAGATAGATGTAGACGTTGTCGCTGCTGATGGTGTTATTTTCTGTATGGCAGTATCTGAACACGTTGAAAATGCGGGAGTTCATTCTGGCGATGCAACATTAGTTACTCCGCCTCAGGATATCAATGATGAAACTTTGGAAAAAATCAAAGGAATTGCCAGTATTATAGCTGAGACGCTTGATGTAACTGGACCCTTTAATATGCAACTTATTGCAAAAGATAACGAACTCAAAGTCATTGAATGCAACGTCAGAGTTTCAAGATCCTTTCCATTTGTTTCTAAAACACTAGACCATGATTTTGTTGCAATGGCCACTAAGATTATCTTGGGTATACCGGTGGAACCAGTTAATGTAATGACCGGTTGTGGAAAAGTTGGTGTGAAAGTACCACAATTTTCATTCTCCCGACTGGCTGGTGCAGATGTAACTTTAGGAGTAGAAATGGCTTCTACCGGTGAAGTAGCATGTTTCGGTGAAAATCGTTATGAAGCCTATTTAAAATCGCTAATGAGCACAGGGTTTAGAATACCTAAGAAGGCTATTTTGCTATCAGTGGGAACGTTTAAGGTAAGAGTAAATTGTGAAAAATTCTGTAATTTTTTGCGTGTTAACTTTGTGTAACCATATTAATGTTTACTTTTGAATTTCAGCACAAAATGGAATTACTTCCGAGTGTTAGAATTCTGCATAAAATGGGATATAAATTGTATGCTAGTATGGGTACAGGAGACTTCTACACTGAGCATGGAGTCGAGGTAATGCATTTTTCTTTTAGTATTGTTTTTCTCTCCTTTTTACAAAATAAAAACTTTGGAGTTATTGTTTTTTTTAGGTTGAAAGTGTTCAATGGACATTTGATCACATAGGTGATCCGGAAGATGTGAGATCGGATGGAGAACTGATGCATTTAGCTGACTTTATGGCGAGACGTGAATTAGATTTAGTAATCAATTTACCAATGCGAGGCGGTGCTCGACGGGTGTCTTCATTCACTACTCATGGATATCGCACTCGCCGACTTGCCGTGGATTACGCTGTGCCTTTAGTTACTGATGTGAAGTGCGCTAAACTATTAGTTCAGGTTTGTTAATTTGTCTAATGTTAATACCGATATTTGTACATCTACTTTCTTCTAAGACGTATAAAAAGCAAACACTGCATATTTTACAGGCTATGCACCTTTGCGGTGGTGCTCCTCTAATGAAAACTCATACTGACTGCATGACATCGCGCAACATCATCAAGTTGCCAGGTTTCATTGACGTCCACGTGCACGTGCGCGAACCCGGCGCTACGTACAAAGAAGATTACGCGACTTGCACTGCGGCTGCTCTCGCTGGAGGCATTACCATGATATGTGCCATGCCAAACACTAATCCTCCAGTAATTGATCGCTCTTCTTTCGATTATACTTCTGCTTTGGCACGCGTAAGTGCTCGGTGTGACTATGCTCTGTACATGGGAGCGTCATCCAGTAACTTTGACACTGCTGCTGAAATGGCTCCCCAAGCAGCTGCATTGAAAATGTATCTTAACCAAACATACAGTACTCTTACGATGGACGATATGACAATATGGCAAAAACATCTCCAAAATTGGCCAAAGAAAATGCCTGTATGTGCTCATGCGGAACGAGAAAAAACTGGAGCCATCATTTTGATGGCATCTCTACTCGACAGACCTATTCATATTTGTCACGTAGCTCGGAAAGAAGAAATTCTTATAATTAAGTCTGCTAAAGAAAGAGGTCTGAAGGTTACATGTGAAGTGTGCCCTCATCATTTGTTCCTAAGCACAGCAGATATTGATGATATCGGAGAAGGAAGGGCGGAAGTGCGGCCAGTATTGTGTAGCCCAGAAGACCAAGCCGAACTTTGGAAAAATATAGATATGATTGACGTATTTGCGACGGACCACGCTCCACACACTGTGCAAGAGAAAAATTCAGAGAAGCCTCCTCCTGGATTTCCAGGATTGGAAACGATTTTGCCATTACTTCTAAATGCAGTACACGAAGGCCGTTTGACTTTGGAGGATCTGATAAATAAATTCCATCGTAACCCTCGTAAAATATTTAATTTGCCGGAACAACCAAACACTTACGTTGAGGTTGATATGGATTACGAATGGACGATCCCACAAGCTATGGAGTTTTCTAAATCTAAATGGACACCATTTGCAGGCATGCAAGTTTGTGGAGCAGTACATCGCGTAACACTGCGAGGTGAAATTGCGTACGTTGAGGGGCAAGTTCTAGTACCACCCGGCTTTGGACAAAATGTCCGAGACTGGCCTACACCCAAGAAACAAACATACCTTACTATTGAAAAGACGGATAAAGAAATCAGTCGACCAAATTCTGCACTGGATATACACATATCTGCAGACTTCAATAGAGTTAGTGATATCGATTTTGATCAAATAGATAACAGACCTGACGCACAGACCAAACCTAATGTCCATTTCAGTGAAATTGCAGCTGCAAGGTGTTTATCACCGTTACCCCAGGTGACTAGACAAAGATGTGATAGTACATCTAATTATAATCCCCCTGCAACAACAGCTTCTCAACGTCAACGTAGCGACCTATTCGGAAAAAGTATACTAACCGTAGACTCGTTCAGTAAAGATACTCTCAATGATGTATTCAATCTAGCACAGTTCATGAAAATCAGTGTAAACAAAGGTCGAAACCTAGATGATATTTTGCGAGGTAAAGTTATGGCGTCGATATTTTATGAAGTCAGCACGCGAACTAGTTGCAGTTTTGCAGCAGCAATGCAACGACTGGGTGGTTCTGTAATCCATACCGATGCTACGAGTTCATCAGCGAAGAAAGGTGAAACTTTGGAAGATAGTGTTTCCGTTATGGCAAGTTACTCTGATGTAGTGGTACTTCGGCATCCTGAGCCCGGTGCAGTAGCGGTGAGTTACATTATCTTAAGTCATAACCTGACCGTAATCTTAAAAATATGATAAGTTGATAAAATACTAATTTAATTTCCTTTCTTTAGCGTGCAGCTCGTCACTGTCGCAAACCTATACTAAATGCGGGAGATGGCATTGGAGAACACCCCACACAGGCTTTACTCGACGTTTTTACAATTCGTGAAGAAATCGGTACAGTGAACGGATTAACCATCACTATGGTTGGAGACCTGAAGAATGGTCGAACTGTTCATTCTCTAGCACGGCTACTAACTCTCTATCAAGTACAACTGCAGTATGTCAGTCCTCGAGGACTAGGCATGCCGAAGCATATCACAGATTACGTTGCCTCTAAAGGTATACCTCAAAGAGTATACGAGAGGTTGGAGGATGTATTAGAAGACACTCACGTTTTGTACATGACTCGAATTCAGCGTGAAAGGTTCCAAAGTCAGAAAGAATATGAAAAGGTACTATTATATAATTTAATCGTTACTTTTTAAAGTAATATTCCTATCGAAGAAAATAAGTTAAATTACATTAGTGATATAATTATGCTCTCATACTTACTTAGATTGGTTTCGTTTCACCGAGTTTGTTTATTAGCCATCCAGCTCTGACTAATACTACCATTATACCTACTCTCAAACGCATCTACTGTTATTCCAGACACGTGGGCTGCTGGTGGTGACGCCCCAGCTGATGACACGCGCTCGCAGGCGCATGGTGGTGATGCACCCCCTCCCGCGCGTCGATGAGATCTCGCCGGACTTCGATTCCGACCCGCGCGCCGCTTACTTCAGGCAAGCCGAGTATGGCATGTACGTGCGGATGGCTCTACTCTCCATGGTGGCTGGCGTGAACCCGCTCACGTAAAACCACGGTGCTACTTGCAACTCATACATTCCTAATCAGTAATTATGATTTTGGAATACTGAATATCCGCTTGATATGCAATCAGAAAGATTGAATCACTGGAGAATATCTAAAATCAGAAGCGCATTACATGTGTGCCGTCGTTTGATGATACTGTATCGTATCAAAGAAAGATTAGGTACACATAGCTATTAAGTATTACCTACGTCACTTGAGGATTGATTTGACTTTTGCCTACGTAATAGATACATTCCAGATTGCAAAAATATGTAAGCATGTTTTTCCTGACCCAAATAAGAATCCTTTTGTTTACCAAGGTTATAAGTATCATTTGTTAGGATTTTACTAGAAGGTACATGACAAGAACTACTATAACAAACGCCATTAAAAAATGACAACCTTTCCAATAAAAAAATATATAAGTAATAATCAGATAGTTTATATTTCTTATACTTTACAATACTTTAATAAACATTTAGTAATAAAGTAACCAGTTACAAACTAGCGTTTATTATTTTTCCTGCCACAAACAAGCAAGCATCTACAACAAGTCAACAAACACGCACGAGATTCTATATATAATAAAGAAATTAAAACAAATTCCGAGAACTAGTAAAGAGTTGATCCCTACACACAAATTTTATTTACAAAATTAATAATTATGTACATTATTTCATCTTTTCTTACAATTTGGATTCCTCTCCATTAACAAATTCATTTAATCTCATTTGATCGTGACTTGAAGAGTTCTCAGCGTGTACATCAACAAAGGTGAATGCCGATATACCAAGATTATCAGTCGGTGAATCGTGAACTTCCTCAAACTTTGGGCGCTGCTTGCGGGGCGGTTTTTGTTGAGTTCGTTCAAGTTTGCTGTCCCTTCTTGTTGGTAACTTAAAACCACCTTGGTTCGCTAATTTTCTCTGACAGTCAGTCAATTTTTCACGTACCACATCTAAATACTCATTGGCTGTCATGTCTCCGCCTGGTTCTTGTAACAGCAATTTGCAGAGTCTCTGAGCCTGTTCCAGGTATATGAGCGCTTGTCTTATTGCTTCGAATCTTTCGCTAGATCGCGCCATTGCGATGAAATGAGGAATAAAAAATTCGAGAACTAGACGTCGACGCTCCGTTTCCATCTTTTTTGGTATCATAAACTGTAAGAACACAAAATAAATTAGTAACGTTTTCATTTGTAACTTTGATTACAACAAAAAGAAACCATGGGTATTCCACACTTCATCACTCAAGACTTGATGTTTACAAGCCAGATGCGATGCTGGATGCGGATAAGGTACTACGTCTATTGAATTTCTTCAATTGATTTATAAGTATAACATCAAGGATTACTTGCTTAAAATATATTTCAAGTATAACTTACGTTACTGTTAAATTCTCGTTCCTGTTTCTCTGACCTTTGCTTTTTTGCTTGATTTTGAGCATTTCTTTTTTCTTGTAGTTGTTTATGTTGTTGTTTTGCCCATCTATAATTTTTGTCTCGTTCTTTTTCCTTATCCCAGAAGTTTGTTTGAGTATCGTCGTCAGTATCAGAACTGTCTTGATAACTGGAGACAACTGGAGGTAAATATGGATTTATAAGGCGTAATGGATTCTTACATGTCAGTATATCATACAGCCTTTGGCAGTTGAACGCCGGATAAAAATCTTTCTTAGTATATTTTATCCTTTTGAGCGCATTCAGAACATGCATCACCGGGGCCTCCAGAATTTCTGCAATTTTTTTCTGTTGTAAGTGAAGCAATGGTGTCGGTATGTTTTTAACTTCATTACAGCTCTCTACAAAATAATTGGGCATTCTTTTTTTTACACAATTCGTGTAAAAGCTTCGCAAAAACATTCTCAAGGATTCACCGAGTCGATCTTCTGGCCATTTTGCATAATTAGCTTCGCATTGCCAAAATAGATGGCTTTTAATATGACTAGCGTCTATGCCGATCTTGGCTGTTTCATTCTCCAGAAAAGTTTTATGTAACGCTAAAGTGAAAAAGTAACAACGTATATGAGAATGAGCCAAACAGCTTTCCAAATAACGTTCTGCTGCTGGAAATATAATTTTCCATTGTATATTCTGATCTGGATTTTGCCCTCTTTTGTCTCTAAATCCTATAGGTACTAACAAGCATCCAAAACCTATAGCTTTGTTTACCATCTCTTTTTTGGGCCATTGATAAGAAAAATTGGTTCTGGGATTTTGTATTATCCTTCTCTCTCTAATGATCCATTGGTTAGCTGCATTGGGCCAAGCAGCGACAAAAGCAGGAAATATTTCATAACCGATTTTAGACCCATTTTTAATTGAGTCACAATAAATACTGGCGCCTTGAGTTAAGGCAGAATTGACTTCTTCGGCAGTCAAACCTAATCCAGAGCCTAAATTAATGATAAAGTTATCCACGAAGTTATTCATAAATCTCAAAGAGTTAAGGTAATAACATCTCTCATATAAGTTGGGTGATTGTGAAGACTTGGAGGCGCTCTCAGCAACTTCTTCGTCGTCGTCTTCATCTGTCCATTCGTCCAGGGCTTTCACATCCTTAGGTGTCCACGTCTCATCTGGCAACGCTCCTGATGTAACCCAGTAGTTGGAATGCAAACTGAGTCCTATTTTTTTTGGTGTAGCCGCTTTTGTTATAGTAGAATAACCGTAATCAGATTCAGTTTCACTAGAGTTTGATTTGTAGCCTGAGGTCTCAGTATCCTCTGCTAGATTACCTTCTGAATAAGCTGAACGCATGTTAGTTTTTGAGTATTTGCTAAGATCTTTGGTTGAATTACTAAGCCTTCTGGAGTATTTTAATATCGATTTTCTCGGAGCCATGTCAATTTCGCCGTGCAATTCTTTCTTTTCCTCTATAAAATTATTGTTAGTTTCCAGCTCATCCTCTTCTTCGGGTAATAAAGTATTGAGTTTTCGAAGTCTGTTAATGTTTGAAATATTGCTTTTCGTTACTTGTAAACTAACTTGTTTTATCGGTCCACTGTATCTTCTACCGACAGCCGCATTTGAATCGGGAATAATGTTGTCGTCAGAAGCTGGGAATGATTCAGTGTTATCCAATTTAGTTTTAATTTGTTGTAAAAGTTCTTCGCCTTTACTATCATTGTATGGGAATTCATCAGAATCAATTGATTCTTTTTCAGATTCGGTATATATGCTATCATCAGAATCAGCTTTATTCATAGTAATCATTTCGTTTTCTTTGTGTAGGGTGCTCTCTAAAACTTCCATTTTCTTTAGTTTTACATATCCTGAAAACACAGACAGTGGTTATATTTGTTTCTTTTTCTAAAACGATTTACCAATTTCCCTTAAAGTATGAATGTTTAGCTACATATTTCAATGAATTTGTTTTACCTGGGTTTTTACCGTCTTCTATGCGCAATTTGTAGAATGGTGCATCGAGAACCGCGCTGTAATCGGAGGTATCTCCAGGTTCACTCGCTTCTACGTTGTCATAGATAACAAAGAGCCTCGGAGCTGATAGAGGCTCCTTTTGCCCTCGGCTCCTCTGGTAGCTGATGTGTTCGTGAACGCACTCTTGCAATCGATCCGCGAAAAACACATGCTTGTTTTGTCGCACCATAGCTTCGTTAATATAGTGCTCACGTTCACTTATTGGATTGTTTTTTATTTGATGTACTTCCCTGAAATAAACCATAAAATTGATTTTATTTTATATCTCGACGCTTGATTACTTTTTGCATTCACATACACCAACTTAAATATTAATATTTTCACGTATTAAAATTCATTTATTATCACCTATTGAATTATAAAAAATGAAAAACGTAATGCAGATGATAACAAATGAATTATAAAATAAATCACCGCTAACTTGTGATAATTTAATAAATATGTAGATGCTAAACTTTATCATTTAAACCAATCTCTTTCCCATTATCATATCTGTCGGTATGATCTTTTTAATGCCATAATAACAAAATTAAATAAAAGCATTAGCTTTGAAATATGTACCGAATGCAATATCTAAGTTAATCAACTAAATATTCGCGGATTATGTTTCAGAGGTAAAAGCAGTTGGGTACTTGAAAATGTGATTAAACCAAATGGTTTAAGCACATTTTTCGGAACCCTAAAAATAAACAATAAGTAGGTTAAATAACCTACTTATTGTTTATTTTTAGGGTTCCGTACTCAGTCGGTAAAACGGAACCCTTATAGAATCACTTTGCTGTCCGTCTGTCTGTCTGTCAAGACCATTTTTCTCAGGAATGCGAACGGTATCAAGCTGAAATTAATGCCAAACACTCAAGTCTGCAACCCCCCGGAGCAATGAAAAAATCAAACTTATATTATTATGATATATGATATTTTTTTTAGACAATGGTAATGGTATTTTTTTTAGACAATGGTGCCCCTTCCGAGTCCGAGTCCGACTCGCACTTGGCCGTTTTTTTTTAACATAAGTCACCAGCTTTAAAGGATTTTCCATAATAACATAACCTTGTGGCAACTATTTTGATTATTTACATAATATTATTATGAAGCAAGAAAGTATTATCAACCTTGAAGATTACCTATTATAGAAATTTATAAAGAAAATCTGCTATCTGAATGATAGTCAAAGTGAGGGACTTTCCTTGTGCCTCTACAGCTGATAAGGGCATAATTATATGAGACCAATTTGACTATTATTCATTATTCGTTATATAAAACAGATAATTGAATAAAATACATATTGACCCAAAGAAAAGGACATACCTAATCATGAAATTTTTGATTTCGGTATTATTTACCTACTTACTTCAGCTAACAGAAACTAAAACAATTGAAAAACTGACTTCACAGCTCAGATATTTAGTTTTGATTTTATAAAGAAGTGTGTTTCATACCATTTAACTGTTTTTCTATTTTTTTTTTTTAAATTTTCTAAGAACCAGACAAATACAAGTTTAAAGTAGGTATCTTCAATTTCTACTTATATGAAATACTCGAGTAATTTGATTTGGACAAATAATAAATGTCATTATTACACTCTTCTGGGGCAATCGAGTAAAAAATGCCTAATTGGCTGGCAGAGTTATTGAGTCATTTTAACGGACTGTACACACAAAAACCACCGACATGTCATCGGCCTTTGGTGAGTAGAGCCCACTAGAAAACTGTCATCAAATACCATGTGGCCCCAACTATGTCGGCGTCGACCTCCAGTCTACCCGGGTCAGCTGGCTGAATCAACAAGAGTTTGTACCTTGTCCAAGAACCTACATTTGTAAAATAATGTAGGTGTTATCTAAAATCTAAATTAAATCTGTACATACATACATTACATGTCGATTATCATACCTATTGTAACGAACGAGGTTTAAATACAACAGATTTAGATTGTCCTAAGGACACGTTTTAATGTGAATATTCTTTATCACTTCGTGTCACTGATTTTGAATTCTATGAATGCGATTAAATTGGACGATGACAAACAGACATTTTCATTGGTATAAAAGCTTACCGTTCGTAGTTCTCAAAGAATTGCACAGAGAGGAGAATATTGTTCAAGAGGAATGCTTCCGAGTCATTCTGAAGCTGGAAGCGCATGCGGTCCAGCGCCTCCTCGTCGTAGTTGCGCGCGTGCTGCTGCATGCACAGCGGGGGGCCGGCGGTCGCCGGTGGCTCCACCAGCGCCATTGGCAGCACTGGCGCCTCCTGCTTCCCAGCCCTCCTGTTCGCGGGGTTCACCTTCTTATTCCGTGACTCATCTCGTTTCTGCTGCTTCCATTTCTCCCTTTCAAAAAACGTATCTGGCTCTTTTTCAGTTTTCTTCGATTTACAATTCCCCATTTAAAAACTGCACTTGTTCTATAGATCACGCTCAAGAATTTTGTCAGAACAGGTAGGTTCTTAGACCATATAAACTTTCGCGCACATTTCAGTTGAAAATATTTAAACACGTAAAAAATAATTAGAAAGATGTGTATTGTCGAGCGCCGTGTGTTCACGACTGCACGAGTAAACAATGCCCGCAGCACTGACAAAGTGATTGTCACAAGTCGATCGGTTGAAACCTGTGCTTATCAGGCACCAATAATGATTGATATAGTTATCGTGCTTAATTGATTAGAGCTGCAGTGCTATGCACGGAATTCCGCGATGGCCGCCGTCACAGGGTAGGCACTTTGACAACTGGTGCATGTTGCCTATCAGACCTCGTCTGCCGGTCTCGCACTATGCGTGCGCGCCACTGAACAATCACTCAATAGGAAAAACTGCATTTCTTTTGTTCAAGCCATGCTATTACGTAAACTGAAGCATAACTAACCAGTATATTGTCACACTTGTTTTTTTTAGTACAATTTCATGCAAAACATACATCACGCCCGTAAACCCCGAAGGATTAGGCAGGGGTGTTCTTATTAAGTTAATGTTACACCCACTTTACGCCAGCTATGTTTAATTCCATGTAATAGGGGGCGAGCTCTTTGCCATCAACCGGGCACAAATCCAGATTCCGTGGCTGTTACTGAGAAATTCCTTATGGGAAAACCCCATATCACTTTGCCCGACCTGGGAATCGAATCCAGGACCTCATGTTCAGCAGTCGCCGCAGCCGCTTGCAACCACTAGACCAGTTTAGAATCAACCACCTGTGAGCAATGTCGCAGGCATCAGGTAAAACATAAATTGGTTGGTACTTGGGAAGTTGGGACCCACGCCTATCGTAACTACACATTATTGTAAACATTATTTAATACTTACCACGATAATTTGACAATATGGTGATTCGGTCCATACTGTATGGTTTTTAGGCATATGAACAAAGGGTGATGACGGGCGATCCTTACTTTTACCTCAAATCATGCAAGACAACTTGCGGGGCGAACGTACGCTTATCCGTCTACCGCTGAAAAGGAGATCGACTTTCGTCATAATTGGCAATGTGGAGTGAGTGATGACTATCACTGACGATGATGCTAACGCACGATGGCAGTTTAAAAAAAGAAGCAATACTGGCCGACCTTAAAAAATAGCTATCTTAAAGTAATAAATAAATAAAGCGAATCGAAATTAGGTAGGCGTTACCTATTACGCTCGAGTACCTTACAATTTTGCGAAATGGAGTTCCTATTATTAATTCATTCAGCACCCAATGCGAAAGCTTCTGATTTAACTTAATATCCCATCGTCTGGAGAGTCCCAAATGTCTATTCGGAACAATACCTCTGACGCCACAATAAACTAGGCCACTTATTGGGCCCAAACAGTAGCTACAATATACCTACCTACATAGATGTGACATGTAGATTTGCCGTCGTCGACTACTACGGTCAACTTATGTTTTTTAGGAACGGATTAATAAGGTACTAAAGTGTAAACTGAGCCAGTAAACAAATAATTAAATTAACAAATAGAAAATCGCGAAATCTTCTAGATTTCCATCCAGATGCTATCGCTGGTGCTGCTATCAGTAATCAATCTTTCGGTCTACTTACATCAACAAATAAAAAGTAATCATGATCGTTGCTTTTCATGACACCAAAACAGAAGTGAGACAACCGGCTAATTAAGGACAAACGTATAAAATCTAATCCGTTAAAATTATTTTTGCAGGTCCTCTTTCTTGTGTGTGACACACTAAAGTTACTTAAAAAATTATATTGTATTTTATATCTTCAAAGAGCCCTTTCATTTGATATATTATAAACAGGGTGTAACAAGACCCTTCACGAAGCCGTCAACCAAGCGTTATGTACATCAAATAAGTAACTTTACGCAAACAATTTTGCTGGGAAACGACTTTTTTTTTTGGGGTGAAAAATCACGTTTTACGGTAAGACTCAATGTGCCAAACGGACTCAAAATATTGTGCTAATGGATGGACTGAATAGTACGAGCGTCGTGGAGGTGTTTAAATAAAAATCTTACATTAAAAACACGTATTTAATCTACTAATTAGTCTCCCGAAAATGACCATTATTTAAAAAAAATATATATATTTACTTTGCACCAGGGCTTGGAACCGGTTTTGAAATACCGGTTAATTATTGTTCACAAAGCTTATAATATCGTTCATCGATTAACCGATTAATCACAAAATGGGTTTAGACTAAACCTAAATCATTTTGAATACCGGTTTTAACAGAGAATATAATTTTAGTACTCGCGCTAACCTGAATAAACCGGTTTTACACAGACTCAATTCAAGTGTTTTGTTGCACACACGAAGCTTAGAACGAAACTACGAGCGCGGTCGAATACAATCTGCTTGTGAGTGCGGTATTCGTTGGCGTAGAGCGACTAGAGGGAGAGCTTTGTTATTGTAGGTGTAAGGGAGATGGCGTAGTTGGTAGAACTCTTATATACTTACCGTCGAAACTCAAATTTACCGGTTAATTTCGCTCATCAGAATCGGAATTTGTAAAAAACGGGTTCCCACATTAAACGGTTAAAACACCGGTAACTGAAACCTAAACTGCCATCGTTTCTGGTTTGGGGTCAATGACCGAAACCGGTTTGGAAAATTAACCGGTTTCTGAGCCCTGCTTTGCACATCTGTCTTTGGGTCATACACCATCCTACCAAATTTCACCTGATTTGGTCAAGTAGATTCGAAGCAAATTGGCTGTGACAGACGGACGCCCAGACAGACAGACGCACGAGTGATCCTATAAGTATAAGGGTTCCGTTTTTTCATTTTTTGTGCGGAACCCTCAAAACGATTAGTGTAAAAAAGGGACACGGTAATACATAGGATAGGTAGGCCTTTTTGACATTTATGGACTTTAGTTCCCAAAGTCGCGGCTATTTGTGCAAAAGTCCACAACCGGAAGCAGGTATAGCGAACAACTGTCATGACATCAATAGGGAAACATACGTGGCGTGGGTCTATGCAATCGCAATTTTGCCCCAAGGTCAAACTGTTTTTGAAACATAAAAAAGCGTATATTGACATTTCCTCAATCTAAGCGGATAGAGTGGTGTATTCCCGTTGACCCCACTGGCATTGCCCCACTGGTGGGGTCAACGGGTAAAATCACTGGCCCCACTGGGTTTCTAAAGTTTGTCTAAAATAAAAACATGGAACTAACTAAAATTCTTTGAATGAAAAGTGGATTGGATTTAAAATTAAAACTTCATTTTATACCGTTACTTATTTTCATGTATGAAACTGACACAGTACAAAAATACTTAATTTAACTATATCAACACTCAACAGTTTCTTAGTCATAAAAATTAAATATTCCTTCAATCATATAATTTCTTTTGGTAGGACATAAAAAACAAACCATGGTTTATAAAAAATAAGTAAATTATAAAATTATATCACATCATATAATTTTGCTTACATCTATAAAAAAGATCTTTTAAAATAATAATTTAACTATTCTTCCACTATCTTGGGATCAATTCCTAAAATACCATAATAAGATTCAATTGATTCGCCTACTTACAGTTACTATGTACAGGTACACGAAGGTTATTTATACTTTGGCCTATTGAACATAATACAATACTATTACAAACAAATTGAAAAAAAAGGGAAAAACTACATAAAAGAACGAACAAACTAAAAGATTTGAATGTGACCTAAATTATCCGATAAATCATTATACATTTCATCAACTGGAAATTTAATGCACAAATTTCAATTTACATCGAAGCTCTTGCCTGTCCTTCGAAACAAGTTGTTGATTCAATGTTCCTTACATGTATCCTGATATGAATTAAGTGTAATATGTATTAATGGAAGACCTCTGGTGCCGCGTAGGTACTCAAGTACGGGGTCGTGCTAGGGTATATGCCGCAGCGCGTCCGCCGGGGGAGCGCTCATGCCCGGCTCCTCCATGTTGTTGGCTATGCTGGCATCTTCTGCTTCAGGAGTCGTGTTCACTCGTCTGCTGGTCTTCATTCGCTTCGCCTCACCCATTTTCTTTTCTAATAATCGCCTGAAAGAATAGCATGTAAGTTATAATTTGATTTTATTTTCCTCCTATGGGTAACTCGATGAGTGATATTTCAGGGATTGTGTAGGAGCAGTTGCCTCGATGGGGATTTTGCTGGGTAGTGAAAACCAAAAAGCGTTTTCTTTTACTTCCGACTCAAGACACGGAACGTGCTATTCTTCAACATCCGCAAGGATTACTTCCAAAAATGACATAGCATATTTAACATTTATCTACTGATAATTCTACGTAAAACTGCAAACAAACAACAGTGAATAGGTATCTTTACTACCGCGATTTACTATTAATAGGATTAAATTATCTGACGTTAAGGCTGTTACATTGCCTAATCCGTAAGCTTTTAAATAATATCGAATGGATTCCCGGTAATTAATCTTTGAGATTCCATTGGGCGCGCTACACACTTTCACTCTTATCAGCAACGGCATTATAATGAATCTAATATATATATATTATTTCGTTTATTCATTTTTCTTTCTTATTTTTAACATTTTTAAATATTTCTTTAAAAAAATCCATAAAACAAATGCTGATAAATGGATTTTTACAAAACATAAAAAAATATTAGTCCGCCGGTGTCGGGAGCAGGGTCCAAGCTACCAGTGGTTAGGGCTCCAGAGACAGGAACCTCCTCACAATGCGAGCCGTATCGAGGAGTACTGCCTTTTGAATCAAGCCCTTGATCCAACCGCCTAAGAAGAGCTTGGAAAGATGGTCGTCGAGGTTCTTGGCCATAAGGCCATTGGCCATCACGACAATAGGCACAATGATAGCCGAGTTCACATTCCACATGTCGACAACCTCGTGTGCCAAGTCGAGATATTTTATTTATTTCTCTTTCTCAGCTTTCACGAGGTTCTCGTCGATCTGTCTATCACCACTATGTCAGGCTTATTGGCGACAATAGTCCTGTCAGTAATGATAGACGATTCCAGTACAGGCTGACATGGTCTTTCTCGAGAAATATGGGTCGGGCACATACTTGTAGTACGGTACCTCAGATTCCACAAGTTTATATTTCAAGGCAAGTTGCTGGTATATTATATCCTTTATTCATATATATACATATAAATTACATTTTTAAATATTTCCGTCTCAAAAAAAAAAACATTTAAAAATATAAAAAATAGTAGCGCACCGGTATCGGGAACAGGGTCATTATTATTATTTTTGTTTTTATAATATTTGGCTATGACAATAAAATAAAATGTATGCAGCTGAAAATATCATCTGTACTTCAAAATAAAACCGGCCAAGTGCGAGTCGTACTTACACGCAAGGCAAGTTGCTGGTGAATAATCCTGGCTACTTGGTTGTGCCTGTGCAAGTACTCGCCGTAAGCCAGACGAGAACAACCAGAAATAATGTGTTCGATGGACTCATCCGGACGGTGACATGCCCGACACACGTCAACCGTCCCGTATATTTCCGGTAGTTGTTCGTCAACATAACTTCGTCCATAATCGCACAGACAAAAGCTTCAGTTTCCCCAAAGAGGTCACCGAAACGTAGCCAGGACACGGACGCTAGAAAATCTACATCGGGCCCATGAAGACCCCGGTAGAAGCGCCCGTGAAGCTCTTTGCCTTGCCATACTTCCTTGCGGTCATCGGTAATAAGTAGGTTATACAGGTTTGCGCCAGTTCTCTTTAGCCATGGATAGCGGGGTGAGTCCCTTGTCCACTGCGACCACATCTCCGTGCATACCTACCTCGGCTTTTAAAAAATATTCTCTGAGACTGCTCACCTCGCGGTTGTGGAGGGTCTTCGCGTTTAAAAAGCCTAGACGTCCGTACTTCCGCGGGATATACAGTCTCATCACCGATGATCGTGGGTGATGCATCCGGTTTGCGGTCAGCAGTGTACGGACTCTCCTATCCTACATATATATTTATATATATATATATACTTCTTCTATCTTCTTCTATCTATACTTCTAACCATTGATATGCAAGCTAATAAAACACTGATTAAAGTGATTTTATTTTGACCAAAAATAATAAATTGACGGCGGTACTCTAGAATAAGCACATCCATTAGGTCAAAATAAAATCACTTTAATCACTGTATTTTTTGCTTGGATATCTTTGGTTAGACGTACTGAACGCTGTGTTAAAATTTGTCCATCTATTTTAATGGGACCGATATTATTATACAGCGTGTAACAAAAAGGGTATAATCATATGGAATACTGCGGTACAGGCCATCAAACTGAACAACTTTCTCTATGGGACCACCATCGAAATCGTAAAAAAATAATCAACTGTCCTATACAAAATTTCAATACCTACTCAACCCAAATGTATGGGAAAGCTGATTATTTTTTTACGATTTCGATGGTGGTCCCATAGAGAAAGTTGTTCATTTTGATGGTCCGTACCACACTATTCCATATGATTACACCCTTTCTGTTACACGCTGTATAGAGGTAAAGTTTGTGAGTTTGTGAGGTTGTAGGGGGTAATCTATGGATCTACTGAAACGATTTTGAAAATTCTTTCACTAATTACCTACAAGCTACAATAACCCTGAGTGCCATAGGCTACATTTACAACGTGTTCGTTGGATAATATCCGACCAAAACGCGAGCGAAGCCGCGGGCAACAGCTAGTCCTAAATATTTGGGATAATAAATCTTCCGTGGTGATATGTAATTATATCACTTCTTCCGATGAAGTGACGATATCAATTATACGTCAGGAAATTCGCGAAGCATTTATCATGACTTTTTCCTCAACGTAGGCGATAATGTTATTAATGAGCAACCTAATTCCTTTGTTGTGAAGTTGTTTCTAATAATCTCTATAAAATGGACAATTCCAACTTACTGTTGCCTGCAATCAATAAGCACTCCAAGGATGAATACGGCGAGGATCGCTATGAGCATCACCACTGTCATCCCGACGATGGTGGTCACCGTGAGGGCTGGCAGCTCGTCGGAAATCATCGCTACCGTCAGGTTAGGATCTGACGTTGGCACCACATCTGAAATCAAATCACGTACTTAGCACATGGTGAAAGCGATAACTAGATGGACAATCTGGCATCGCTATGATCAAGATATCTAAATATTTTATGATCCTATTTAACAATTCATCAATCTGGTCATTATACCCTCAATCTGGCATCAATTTTACCAAGGTTTTCGGATGAACTAACTGATTGCTTGTCTTATGGGTATCTAAAATACCATTGACCGTAGACTTACGCGACAGTCCTCCTGCCGGTCATTACACAAAGAATTTCACAATTTCTTCATATTTGGAGAAAGTGTTTTTATGTTTCACATGATATATTGTTTAATAATATGGCACGTCTGCAAAGCATGTAGACATTTTTTTGAGATTCTTTACTAAAAATATTGGAGATATGAGGATGACAGGAGCTGATTTAATTTCCCCAGTGGTTGTTAATACGATCGACAGGAAATGGTTTATCATCGAAAAAAAAACCCGCAAAAACAATAATTATGTTAATTTTATCGTAGGCAAAGTGGATAGGTACATCGTGTACTCATAACATACCTAAAAATAGATTTGACACGTCAGTAATTAAGCGTGCAATCAGTGGATGCAACGGCTTTAGCGGTATTATTTATGTATTAGAAAGAAAAGTTTGAACAGAATAATCTAGGGTGACGATAACACGCCAAAACAAGAACGAATATATTTAGTTCTAAATGTTTATAATCACTCATAAGCGCCTTATAGATAAAGTAACATAGAAGATTGAGAAGAAAGTACAAGGGCCAGCTGACGAAAAATCCAAAGATGGAGCGTCTAAACAGCTAAAGGAATTAGCATTGGAGAAAGTAAAATGAAAGTAGCTACTACGATAAGTTCCCAGCACTGAAGTTTTGGGATATGGTTATAAAATATGTATAGTTGAATGGATATTATATGATTATTATATGGTTGATGTATGCTGTGTAAAGAGCAGTTCTTAGTACAGGTACAATTAGTGCGAGGTCTTCTTTTTTAATTTACCTTCATCTTGCCAATTGATTGCGTTGTCTCCGGAAGAATCCATTTCTCTTCGTTCTTCTGTTGCAGTTGTAGTCAACTGTGGAAAATAAAAAAAAATTACTAGCTGTTTTTGTTTAAATACAACATTCTAGGTTTGGTTCACCCTCTCAGGGTTCTAAATCCTTTTTTTCTTCGTCTATACACCCTATTAAGAACCTAACTGCCTATTTGAATGTTTCTAGGATGTCGTGATTACTGTGAAAAGTGATTCCTGCCTTTATCCCAGTTTTTTATAGGTTAGACGATGCGTGCTTTCTTTTATTTTTAGTAATGTCTTCAGTTTCCATATCATCTGTCACACAATCCGTACAGCATCGTGATCGTTTCTGTAACGTAGATAATGATTTAGGTAATATTTAGGTGCAGCATGACTTCTTCTACCATACCCACTTCTCTATTAGTCGTCATCTCATGACTCACCCCTTTCTAGCCATAATCAACTTTCACACGGTTCATCCGTCCTTTCTTTGGTATTTCCCTACTCTTTTAGCGACCCAAATTCATGCACACAATTATTGTCCTTACGTTTATCCTCTATTCTTTCATTAAAATTTGTAATGTTAAAAATATAAAGAAACCAATTTCGTGGATGTTACCTAATGTTAATTATTGTTAATTATAATATTTCATGTATAACTCGGATCGAGTATCTGGTATTCAGCTGCATCCGGATAGAGGGTAACCGACCCCTACATACGTGAGACGAGTTTTTCACGCTTTCAGGTAACCTGATGGGGTACATACTGGGTTGTTCTGGAGAAATCGAACTTTCAAAGTTTTTTGGAAATCCACCCCTCCGCCATAAACTGCTGATTGTGAGAAATCTACGCCGTTCACGAAGTTAAACTGACCTCATTGGTTATCAAATCCTCAAATTATTGGAATTCGCTCAGTTTTTTTTTTCAATTTGAAAATTCTTTCCCTAGATGATTACAAACTCATTATCAGCTGCTGATAAAGCGATTCTGTTTATAATGAATGCTTTTGATATACTGTGATATTCATCATTCCTTAGGGGTTTAGAAAACAATTCCAAGAAGTAAAATAATTGATATGACGCAAATCAATTATGATCAAAGATAACATTTTGGATATTTTGGTCTAAAAGTCATACAAAGTACATGTAGTAGCAAAGATTGGTAATCAATGCCGCTATCAAATATTCACATCTCTGATTATAGAATTTAACAAGGAGCCGCCCCTGACATTGTCCGCTGGAGCATCGTACCGACTGAGTTCAAAAAACGAATTCATGAGCATCACAATGTTCGATAATGATATTCATTAAACTTATAATCTAATGCTTTTATATTATAATCTCAAATGTCTAAAGATTGATAACAATAGTGATTACTGTTGATATAACAGAATACAAATAGCTGCTTCTTGACACATACATGGACCTCCGTTCACATCTTGTGTAAAAATGAAAAACTACTCTTGAGTGCATGGACGGAAAACTTCCAATGGCTTTGCAAGGACCCGTAAGCCATAACATATATTCCTTAAAAATGCAGCATGACATACAACTGAAGGTGCATTGATTCAACCTTCCAAGTTTAATTTGATGCACTGAATTTTAATTGGTAAAGAATTTGCGTCACCGCAACAGTAGCTGATAATCGGTTGACATGATCGAATTTAACAAATTTTACATTTTGTGTACCTACTCGTAAGTACAGAAGTCACGTACTATAGTGGCGTGCTTGCCGTGTTATCTACACGTCTACACATCCAATTTTTACAGCACAATACCGTTCAGGACAGCCGACTCTGCAGCATAAATTATGGTCCGGTCGTTTTTCGAACAAGTGCCTTATAAGCGTATTTCTATAGATGATTTCAACGAGTTTTCAAACACGTGAATTTCAATTGTGAAGTATTATTTTGACACTTCAGTATAATATTGTAATTTGTTTTTAACGAGCGTGTTTAACTTTCAGGTTTTATTACTGTCACTGCCAAGCCAAGGTCAGCATCATCGCTCTTTTTTTTAAGGTAAAACGTTGTTCAGTAATATAATATTGTGTTTATTTTCTGAGATGGCTTTTCAAGCTTCTCTTAACTCTGCTTTCTCTTGCCAATCGCTTTGTAAAGTGTGAATGTTTTGCTTGAATTGCTGTCTAGCTTCGCTTAAGCCATCCTCTCTTCGGATTCGGAATTCTTACTTCATATACCTTTTTCAAACAATTTTTGTTCCTGGTTTATCTAAGTATATATACAAATCGGAACATTCAAATCGGAAGTATTAGCGGCTACTAAATACGCCAACAAATCGTTTTTCTGAATTGTTCCCTTATCAAGGAATTAAAGCTTAAAATCCGGTAGGATTTATGTTTATAAATATTATAATCATTCTAATGATTTATTATGGATCATTTATCAATATTATAAGAACTGCTATAGTTTTTCTACGAAGTGTTTTTTTATCAGAATAAATTTCTCTTGCAAAAATAAAGTTTCTTTCCTGTTGGTTGTTATACTTGCAGAATCAATCAGTATTGTCCTTAATCAATCGTTTCTTTTCTACTGTAGAATCTTGCTGTTTTTTTTTATTGGTTTTTATTAGTGCTTTCATTATACCCTTTTTCATACCTTTCTATTCAAATAAAGTATCAGTTATTAACTATAAAATATAATATCCCAGTGACTCGTCCAACATGGAAAAAACCAGTTGTGAATTTAGCAAGTAGGTATGCGACAAGTTCAATCAACTCGGCGTATTTTCCCCCATGACTGAAGTCAGCTGATCATATAGCCCGTCTCCCAAATTGCTCCAAGCCAATCATGGCCCTGCCTCGCGTGTCCATTATTCCTCACTGACAAGTTTCTAACTATCCTCGTGAATACTGTACAAGTGTACAAGCCTGAAACAAGATTCTAACCGGTCTAATAATCTCTACCTTGTTGTTGTCGCTACCGACTCGTTATTTAACCGTTGTCTACATTCTCAATACGGTCTAAGTCGTCGATCAGGAATAGTTGGTATTCTATTAATCACAAATAGAGACGTTCTGACAAATACAATGTTAGGGATTCAATTTTCAATCTCCATCATGATCATTACTTTTTGGCCAAAAGAAATCTTCTAGCCCTGTAGAATATACTCAATTGATGTTCAGCTGAAGTAAAAGACCCTTCGTTCGATGATCCAGATGAAGCCAATGATCATTCATTTACATATCTTTTATATCAATTAGAGAACGATAACGACGGTAAAGTACCTGAATGGGTGATGGTCGCTTCTAAAATCCTTGGTTGCCTGGAAGCAACTTATCACTTCCGCGATACCGTACAAATAATAAAGCGATGAATCACTATGTCGCCATTCAACGTGGAACTAACTACCGAACTACGCATTTCTTGTTATTATTTGGGAATGCGTTGTTTCCAGGTACAGCGACATTCAAAATTAGAGAATTATCATTTTCAGGAGCATGAAAAGCCTGAAGTGAACTGTTTCAATTATCTTGGGTCCAGTGGCCATTATCATGCACAGGATTGCATTTGATATGAGAGTGCAGTTGATATTCGATATAAGAGTAATAATAAAAACACTTGCGCATTTTGAAGTATTGTTTTAAAGATCGTTATCGATATTAACGTCAATATCGATTGTTTTAATAAACTGCTTGACTTTACGTCGTCTTCAACAACGTTCGGCTCGATTGCAATAAGTATATTGTAAACGTGAAATATTAACCTAGTTCATTTTTATTATAGGATATTTTTACTAGTTCATAACAATTACATCATTGGAATAAAATGCAGCAGCCCAATGTGCTGTGTGCGGGTTTGTGATCCGATTGATGGTAATAACCATGGGGTTATAACAATGAGATTTAATCATATTATGCGACATGTGAGTGTACTACAGTTATATCTCTCTCCTTCGGAGATTACAGGCCTGTCGTTATGTAGGAAATACAAATGAAGAACTTGGTCACATTTCCAAATTTTCATTTGACAAGCAACAACATGATTGGTCATTTCATCATTTTACACCAACAAGTTTTCCCAAAATAATCAAAATTTTAAACGAACATTTATAAAGAAAAGCATTGGGTTTAGTATCGAGTCGCCTGCATTTGAGGATTCTGTCACTGTGGGGGGTCAAGGGGGTTTATCTGACATGCGATTTTTACTGCCGGAGCAGCGTCGAAGTAAATCACTAACTTCCTAAAATTTCCCTTTAAAGATACGCAACTTCTGTTTTACGGAACGTAAATTTAACTAAATACTAACGTTTTAAACGTTGCATTTGTCAAAATCATCTCAAAATGCCTAAAATGAGTCGTCATTCCGTTGCTTCCGAGTTTACGTGAATGTCCTCCCCTAACGTTTATAAAAGTTAATATTTTGGGTGTCTTATTGAGTGCAAGAGCGAGCGAAGCGAGCTCGGGACTTGGGGCACCCTGACACGGACAGGTAAGGTTAGAAGGCCTCGGTGTGCGCGAGCGATGCGAGCGAGTAGACCCCGCCATCCCCTTCGTGGTTATTTTTTTAAACTATTCAGAAGTAGGAGCCCCGCGAAGCAGGGCTCCATCGGCTACGTCTTTTTATTATAGCTTGCTTCCGCTCCCCCGACTGTTATGGTGAGTTTTTACCCACGACGGAATGGAGACGGTATTTGCGTTTGGAGTGAGAGGATGTTTGTTTGTGCAAATACATGTTGCCATTTTTCTTCAAAACTACTATTCCGATTTTAATGCAGTTTTCAGTTATGGGTTCGGGTTTGATTGGTGCATGTTCTTAGATAGGTGTTACGGTGACAACTCACCAGGGGGCGCTGCAGTAAACATTTGTTTGAGTAAAACCAAAACTACTAGTCCGGTTTTGATGCAGTTTGTGGTTGATTAGGGAGGGTTCTTAAATAGATGTTACGGTAGTAACTCACTAGAGGGCGGTGCATTAATATATTTTATATTAGTTAGTACATATTAAAGAGATTTATGTGGAGCAAAAGAACATAATATCTATGCTCTGAATGCTTTCTAAAAAGTTTAAAATAAAAAAAGCAAAATTAAAAATTTAGAAATTTTGGGTCTTTTCCAAATTTTTAATTTTGTATTGATCTCAGAAATAGTTCAATAAAAATTGTAACCATTAAAATTCATTTAAATAAAACTACGCGTCTCCAACACACCCATCCCACTGCACATCAACCCCCTATTAAGGCGACTCGAATCTAAACCTTACCCCCGAATAAACTTATTTACTAGTAGGTAGTAGGTACTACTAGATGCTCCAATAATAATATATGGTCAGTATCTACTAGTAAGTGGAGCCGGTGACTGAAAAATTGTGTGGTAATCGGTTATCGTGGTGTGGATGTGATGCGGAGGAATGAGGAGAATGTATTGAAGAAAATGTTGAGTATGAATGTAGATGGCTATAAGAGTAGAGGAAGACCAAATAAACGATGGATGGACTGTGTGAAGGATGATATGGCTAGAAAGGAAGTGACTGCTGAGATGACGAGTAATAGAGAAGTATGGAAGAAGAAGACATGCTGCGCCGACCCCAAATAAGTTGGGATAAGGACAGGAAAATGATGATGGTCCGTATCTACTAAACTTATTTGTTAACTATATCTATTTAAAAAAAAATACACCTAACTAAACAAAAAACTTGCATAGGTACCTGGAGAATGAAAGGCACCTACATAAGTAAACAAAAGAATTCCACAGCGGCTCTTGTTGCAGCTAATCATTCGACGTCTAGGTACAAAGCTATTGTAAGTAGGTATTGTATCAATGACTTCTGCAATGCACCTATACTCAGGTCATATCAGTGCTATGTACATGAAATGTATAACTATATAAAAACTTTTTAAGTATATACTTTGTACTGGCACCTATATTTACACAGTACCAGGTTTACTGGGACCATAAAGATATTCTAAGTATGCAAAAGATAAGCTACACAAAGCCTGTTCATACATACATAATTACCTGAGTAACTTAAAAAGATAACACGGCCGAATTGCGCATATTAGAATCAAGGTTAGATAGGTATTCGTTTTTTGAAAAGTATCCGTTGAGTATACCGGATGGAAGGACATCGACGAAGGTTTAGTAACGGGATCATTGTGAGGGAACTGGGTCAAGAGCTCGACACCGTCGCAGGCGCATCGCCAAGCAATCCTTACTACTAGAAAAACCACTGTAGCCATGTGGAAACGGTCACAGAATCACGACATCTAGAAGGATAACTTCATTTACATTTTATTAACTTACAACAAGATAAACATCTTCAACTTCCACTCAGACTGT
Source organism: Eugnorisma glareosa (assembly GCA_947578425.1). NCBI lineage: Eukaryota > Metazoa > Arthropoda > Insecta > Lepidoptera > Noctuidae > Eugnorisma > Eugnorisma glareosa. The sequence continues at coordinate 11,906,654 of OX387966.1, read as the reverse complement.
TCGCTAGATCAAATGTTACATGCAAACAATATTTCTTTTCTCACTCACACCTTTATTGATAGATAAGGACGAACATGTTCAGCTGATTGTGAATTTGGACGTGCCAAACATTAAACCAACCTTCAATTCGCAGGTATTTTCCGCCTAGCGAGAGCGCAAAAAAATACAAATGGCAGGTAGGTTTCCACTTACATAAACACGCAGTCGCGATCAGTTTGGTCCTTTCACTTGGCAAAAAAACTAGTTTGGTTATACTAAATACACACTAAATACTTCAGCACTGTCTATGATAGTATCACTTATTGTGTTTATGTTCGAATGTACGTAATGTGCGCGCGTTGGTGTGTTCTTGGCGCATGCGCAGCGCTCCACGGCGCGTCTCTCACTGTGGCGGCGGCGGCAACAGCGACAGCGAGATCACTTCACTATAATGTCTTGTGACAAAACCTTTTGCTAGACAATAGTTCGGCCACGGCGGCGGTTACAGCCTATTATTGCATCGCCCGCTATTGTATGAGACCATGAGTATGACACTGGGAACCACAACAATCATCTATACTGTTTAATAACACCGATGTTATTACAACTTTATATAACTGACGTGTAAACCGCCCCCTTTTACGCCAGATCCTATCCTATTAAACCAGACATTGAACGTAGATAAGTTATCTATAATAGCAAAAGCGTCGATCTACGTCCAAAGCAAACGTTGATGCCCAATGACATTATATATTATCATTGGTTCTGTCATATATCATGAGTCATCGACATCGCTTACTAAGAAATAATTACAATTAATTACTTAGGTGTTCATTATGTGCTTATAGCACCTAGTGTACTAAGTAAATAAATAGGTAAAGTAACAATCAAGATGTAAATAGTTGTAGTTTCACTATCTTCAGTTCTATGATTCTATCATAAGTTGAGACCAGAATAGTATCTCGCAGTGTTAAAGGTGATGTTAAATAAATTACATTCTTTTCGTATAAATTGATTTGCTCTTATAATTTGTGTTATTGGTTCAATGCATGTATAAATTACTTTCATGCAGCCAAGTGAACGTGCGACGCGGTCACGTGCAGCGCAATCGACTTCTGCGCAGGTTGTTTGCACAACTCGGAATCTGCGCTCACACTCACAACGGATATTACGAGATTTTATTTCTTGTTTTACATCCGATACAAACCTGAGATTTCAACAACCGATAATAACAGATGATAACCAATTGATGTAATTACGGTAATTCTACTAATTATAATTAACAGATCATTATTATGAAAATTAGTGCATAAGCATGCACTATTATATATTAATGAATACCATTGTAATGTTCTTAAAACTCATTAAGTTCGTAGTGCTTAGCTTGAACTTAATAAATAATAATAATAAAAAAATAAAAATTATTTATTTCAATACAGTGACAACATTGTTACAGACATCTTAAGATATAACATACAGATTATGTCCCACAGATAGGTCCCCTGGCTCCCAAACTAGGTTTTCACCTGTGACTTGGGAAATACGTTCTTAATGCTACTTAGATGTACAAAGGTGTGTAGGCATCAATATTTATGATTCATTTTAAATGTTGACCGATTAGTATTAAAATGGGTTAACAGGGGGGTCTAAAATGACCGCTTTAGCAGAATCCTAAAAGGAAAATAAAATGATTTAGGTATGGTCAGGGGTCAGCAACAGAAGTAGCTTAACATTTCGGAATTTTAATTATTTGATGTACAGGACTCCAGCTATTATTTTTAATGTTTCTGAAGATTATTCTTTAATATATTCTTTACTCTTCAATACCTTGTTAGTAACGAGTAATATCTAACAAGTTTTTATTAAAAAAACCTGCTTTGAAACTTTAAGTATTGTTAATCTACTTCTGATGCTGACTGTACGATAAAATTCTTAAAATGGTCACAGACGTAGTTAATATTGTGACCATTTTATGAATTGTAAAGTAATTCATACTATTATCCTATTAAGATTCTGCTAAAGCGGCCATTTTAGGCCCCCAGAAAGCTGTAGGTACATCTTTGCTAAGTGCAACTCATTTCGTCACCACCAGCTACTCTCAAAACTGTGAAGAGTCTGAATCTGTCTACATTGTAAAGTCCTAGTAACCTACGAAAAGTTCGAACACTCACAGAGAAGAGCGAAGCTATGGGAAATTCATATTGGTACTCAGTCTGATTTTATGGTTGGTACTTTAGGTCACATAGACTGACTACCAGTCTACCAAGGGCCGCCAAGGCGTATCATATTACCTGGTACTAATTGGGTGGTGGTAGGTCAGATCAGCAGTCGCTCCATATAAAATACTGGTATTCAGCTGCATCCGGATTCACTGGAAGCCGTCCCCAACATTGTTGAGAGAAGGCCAGGCAGATGACTTTAGAAAGACTGTATTTTTCCCTAGCAGGCCGGAGTTTGGAAGTCGGTGGTATGATACCCCCACCGCAGCAAGCACGTTAAGCCGATGGTCCTGTTTCACTTCTCTCAATTCATGTCGGATAGCCATGCCATCGGTCTATTAGCGTGATAGAAGAGATTGGGCCTGTATTTGCAGTTAACGCACACACTTGTGCACTAAAACTATAATATTTTCTGATTCGATGACTAAATGGCTAGTCAATCTTCGCTGAGACCGAAAACGGTCAGCAGGACTATTTTATTATTTCAGAGTCCGACACTGTAAAATGACAAAGAAAATACCCTCAAAAGATGACATCATGAGAATACAATAATCATTTCTAAATAACTGAACCGGAACAGGAAGTACATATTTGTTACCTAATCGCTATAAAGTTAATCACGTCGTTTTCAATTTAATATTTTGCACCTAGTGTCTATGAAACATAATACGGACTTAATATCACCAATATAATGAGTAGGAAATAAAATCTGGGCTGAAATTAAAGCAGATTGGCGATTGGTCTACTTAGGTTTTACAAGATGTTGCTGTCGAACCACGACCAAACCAACCACTTTCATCATCGATCTCGAAGTCTTATAAACAATATAATTATTTGTTTTCGTACTTAGGTCTTATGGAACATACTATGAAAATGAAACAAATTATTTTTTCGTAGTTGCTTAGTCGCTCTTCTCTCCTAGGCAAAGGCCTCCTTTAACGCCTTTTATTTTTTTGGATTGGAAATCATCTAATAACCCTTCCCGCTGTGGGCTGAGCAGGAGGGAGTGTCAGACTTTTACTGATTAAAACCCATCCATGTTCCTTCCTTTGCCCTTTGTGTTCCAGGGCCGCCTTATCTCTTTCGAACAGTCCCGCAACCCTGGCAGGCTCCTTTAACTCCTTATCCATCTTTTGCGAGTCCGAGCGCCCGCCTTCTTGTTTTGATGAATCCTATCAAGTCCTTCCCGACATCTCCTTCTTGGCTTGCGGCGAGTCAATCTCACTGTCAGAGCACCAGTTCCGTGTTATTTTGACCCACAGTTAGAAGAAATATCCGTCCCAGAACCATTCAAGCTGAGCAACCTTTTGAGCCACGGCAGCTAGTTTTGTTTTGGAGCGCATTGCTATCAGTATGTTTTCTGCCATAAGAACTGCCCTGTCAACCTTTATCTTATCATAAAGGAGCATCCCATGACAAACTTCACATAAAGGAATGTAACACAACACATTCCTTTATTTAACACAACATATTCCTTTATATTTCAGATTATAACATCATAAAAGTGCAGCCATGTCATCTTTCACACAATCGATCATCTGAAAATCAAAACAGGTCAAATCATCACAAAAATTTTCCTTTTATACTTCCATAATGACGTTAGAGTGAGTATACATTATTTATTACAAAGCACCTGATTATCTTGTAGACAAAATTTCTATGACGCGTCTAAGAAATTACTATGATAATGAACACAGCAATACATAATCACCCCAATTCTATTATTTATATAATTAGGTGTCGTAAATGACTTCTAAGATCTCTTATCGTGTATAGTACATTAAAAATAATGAATCAATTAAATTACTTGCCTACTTAGAGATTAGTCGAATCATAGAGAAATTGACTACGTACGTAATGAATGATAGATGATCTATTCATTATATCCTGTCGATTGTTTCTAGCTACAATTAGAAGAAAATGCCAAGTAATATCTATACAGAGTGTTTGGAGAAAGATTACAGATACTCTATGGCCATATTGTGTAAGTACTCATTTCTATCGACAAATTCACTTTTATAAACACTCCTAAGCAGCCATCTTGTTTTTTTAATCGTGGATTTAAGAAATCAGTATCAAGCCAAAGACTCAAGTCACACAATGACGACCTTCATTCTAGAGAAAAAGAAATAAATGAGGGCTTCGTGCACGTGACCAAAATGATATCCAGCCCGTTCTAAACGATTCCTCATTTCATACAAAATTAAATGATAATCATCATCGAGAACAAGCCGAGATTGCTGCTAATACCTATCTTATTACCTACATTATTATCTCTCTACAGCTTGCATTTGAACATCTGATATGGCTTAAGCCGAATTAACCCCAGCACAAATAAACAACAACTAGATCATGATTGTTTTTATTTATTGAACACACCTATCTATTTGTTTTATCGCCGTACTTTGTTCTGCTTTCGTGATTGTTGATGTGTATTAGTTTTGATGCGTGTGCTTTATTTAGGTGCTAAAACTAGAATTACTTTATAGTTATGATATACATTTTGCAGTCAATGGCAAGAACTATTAAATTAATTACTCTCTCTTTATATATTCTGACAGAGCATTTTCCATAGCTTTGCAACGACCGGGACGGGCAATGGGTAGGGTTGCTATATGTCTGGATATTTTCGGACAAATCCGGAATTTTAGCTGTGTCCGGAATGTATATTCTGGATGTTTTGGAATACCCCCGGGTATTCCAAAACATCCAGAATATTCAAAAAGGTTAAAGTAAAACACTATAAGTATTACCTAAAATAAAATATTCTTTCATGAAATTATCATAAAAATCAACAATAACGCTTGCATCGCGGACCGTGCCCTCAAAAAAATATCGCTAACGCTAGGTAATCAGTAAAATAGAAATAGAACTACGTTACTTACAATATGCTATAGAGAATTCAAAAATACATGAATATTATTTACCTAACAAGTCTAATAACCCCAACTGGTTTAGGAAAGGCTGTTTAAAAACTTCGCCTGGGAAAGACCCCAATGTTTACGTTGGGGAAAACACGTTAAGCTTATTACCCGACTGCGTCAGAAGGAGGGTATGTATGTATGTCCATTTCTTGGGCACGCCCTGCAGCCCAAGCTGCACGGCTGGACGGTTTTTGACATATGAGGTGTCGTTGAATTTGTCAGAATTACGGTAGTGACATAGGCTATATACAATGTGTAACAGAATTAACGCACAACCTCTTAAGGGGTCATTGTACTCATCATTATGAACAACTTTCACTATGGGACCAAAACTGAAATCGCGAAAAAAAATCGACTGCCCCATACATTTCTGTGCGCATAATTCGACAAAATGTACTGAACAGCTGTTTTTTTTTCGCGTTTCGGGGTTAGTCCCATAGTGCAAGTTGGTCACAATGAAGGTTACAATGACCCCTTAAGAGGTTGTGCGTTTATTCTGTTACACATTGTATATAAATTTTGAAAATGGCTCCTGCAAATGAAAAAAAGGGGGAGGAGGGTTGTTTTTTTCTTCTTACCATAGCAATATGGGTATCAAATGAACGCTAGTGAAAAGACCATTTCAAAAATATAGGTATCATATCACGTTTATATTACTGTTTTAACACAAATTGTTAAAAAACTAAAAAGTCTGAAAAAAAAATAGATGAACTGCTTAGCAAAAAACAAGCACATTTTAAATGACACATAAGTTGGAAGCATTCGGGGGGGCAGCTTTTGTTTCGTTTAAACTATGTTTTTTGCTTTGCAGGTCATTATTTTAAGCAGTCGGGTTTTTTTATTTATAATAATCATTTTTTTCACGACTGTACATATATGTATTATAAAGAGGTAAAAGTTTGTAAGTTTATATGTAGGGGGTAATCTTTGGAACTACTGATCCGATTCCGAAATTCTTTCAATAATTGGAAACTAAATTATCCTCGAGTGTCATAGGCTATATTTAAAACGTTTCCGTGGGATAATTTATGACTAAAATGCGAGTGAAGCTGTGGGCGAAAGCTAGTTATTACTATAGATATCACTGTTAATGAACTTGTGTGTTACCTTTAAAAGTTGCGTATTGCAAAAAAAAAAACAGAATATGTCAACAAAATAGTTTCGCAACAATTTTTATTTTCGATTCAAATAAATACATTAACATAAAAACAAAAACAGGGAATCGAAATGTAGACCCTACTTAGATATTAAAATTGGCTAATGACTTCAACAACTAATAAAAAAATGGGGCCAAAATGCGTGTCTCCTTTTCTCGCCGACTGGTCGAGACTTCGCGTGACCAAAGAGTCTGGCTCTTTCTTTGCCCAAGAATCAACATTTCTATTCAACGTGGCAATGCTGCCAGTCTTCTGGGCACGTTTCCAGGTGACAGCGATGTGGAGGGTAGTTACTTAACTTATTTTATATAAGTTACTCCCAGTGGTGTAGCTACCGTAGGGCTAGGCAGGGCAGTGCTCCGGGGCCCCCAAGCTCAAGGGACCTCTCAGCCTCCATGAACGACATTGGAAAAGTTATATAATATCCTAGTTCAATAAAGAATTTTCGAATTGAACTTTTTGGCCCCTAACCCCAACAAATCTCGACGGTGCGAACCGAAATCATAAAAATATCTCCCACCTCCAGAACATAAACACAACAGGGTGTCATCTTCTGCCTAGCCTTTTCTCAACTACACACATCAAAAGTGTCTAGGGATCAAGCATTTTTATGTGGATTTCTTGAGATTGAGATGTGGCTTTGTAATAAATTTATGATTTTATAAATTTATATGGATCCTTTTTGGTGCATTTCATAATTTGAATCAGGAACTGTGAATCAAATTCGAGTAAAAGATGAAAATCAGCTGTCAATATTTTCCCTATAAAAACATACAACGCATTGAAGACATTATTAGTGCTACTGTTTCCCTACTACTGATTAAAACCAACGTTATTATGGAGCGGCGACGTCATTTAAGCAGGGAAGAAATGCTCAGAGCCGTGGGAATGATAGAAGCTGGTTCCCGGCAACGTACTGTGGCTTTAGCTCTGAATACAAGTCAGAGTGTTATCAGTCGACTTTGGACACGTTACCGAAGCACTGGTACCGTGGCTGAGCGCCATGGAGGACGGTATCGCTGCACCACACGGAGACAAGACCGATACATTCAAATCTTAACTCGAAGAGCTCCAACAATAACCGCCATGATGTTAGCCGTGAGGCTTCATCACTCTTCAGGGAACTTAATTAGCGACCAAACAGTCAGAAACCGCTTGCATGAAGTGAACCTTCATTCCCGAAGACCGCTACGGGTACCACCTATAGCAATGCACAATCGTAGGATACGATATCAATGGGCTCTTGAACACAGAAATTGGGCAGAAGAACAATGGCGTTTCGTGTGCTTTTCTGATGAGTCTCGTTTTGGTATGAGACCGGATACAAGACGTATACGACACTGGAGAACCCCTGGACGCCAACAGCGATTAAAATCCTGCCAGGAAGTCCATCCTTATAGTGGTGGAACCATCATGGTATGGGCGGGTATTTGGATCGGCGGAAGAACTGAGTTGATTTGGATCAGAGGCAACCTCAACGCTCAAATTTATGCTGAGACGATTGTATCAGACGTCATCGTTCCTCTACAAGTGCAAATCGGTCCCTTATTTCAGTTAATGCATGATAATGCACGACCGCACACCGCAAGAGTTGTAAGACAGACTCTCGCCGCAGCTAACATCAATGTCCTGCCCTGGCCTGCTCAGTCGCCAGACTTGAATCCGATTGAGCATGCATGGGATATGCTACAGAGAAGAGCTCTGCCGAATATGGAGGGTATCCAGTCGCAAGAAGACCTTTTTTTGTTGTTGCAACGAACATGGGCGGCCATTCCACAGCGTGATTTGGATGAACTCATTTTGAGTATGCCAAACCGATGTTCTTGTGTTGTTAGTGTTCGCGGTAGAAACACGGATTATTAATTGTTTAAGTTACCCAATAAAATTTTAAAGAAAACTGTTATTTCAGTCTTTTTTTCGAACTTTTGTGTTAGTGGTTCAAATGTCAAAAATCCCTTTATTAGGAAAATGGCAAATTTCTTTATTAATGCAAAGGTGACTTGGTTTATCGTTACTGTGACAAACGAAAACACTTTATTTGATGAATCCTTAAAGAAAATTTTAATTAATATCAATCAGGAGAAAAGTTATTGCAAAAATATATGTTGATCCCTAGACACTTTTGATGTGTGTATGTTAGGGTTCGCTTTTTTCATTCAAAACAAATCATTTAATAACAGATCACAAAATCCAATTTTTTTCTAGCTTGTACCGGACTTCGTTCGCCTGGTACGGACCAACATTGAAAATTATCCCACGGGATTATTTTATAGGGATAAAAGTATTTTAAGTTACTTGTATACGTCCAACTCCTACCCAGGGCGAGTTCTATCCGTGTGCAAAATTTCATCAAATTCCATGGGTTTCGCCAGGCAGGCCGGGCTCAGGATTTTTAAAAGTTAAAACTTTTCCTGCCTGATGCCACAGATTTATTAAGAAGTACGTAATAAATTGTAGAATCACTCTCAAACTAAAATATTTTTAAGGCGAAAAATGAGCATCTGAGTACTTGTTCTAGCGCTAGAAACTTACACATTTTCTTTAAACCAACGCATGCGGTTCATACTTTGAACCTAAAAAAATATCACAGAGACTCGTTTTTTCTGCCTCTGGATTGGCATTCCTTTTGGATTTTGACATGATTAACCGGTATAGACAGAGGCTGAAGTTAATTAGGAGCACCTTGCCACGAGGCCTTAAAATTCAAATAAGGCAAACACAAGGTTGCAAAAAATTGAGCATGTGGACGTTTGATATCCTTTGTCGAAGTTCATCCAGTAGATTCTACGTGAAAGCGTAACAAAAAAACAAACTATAACGTTTTATAATATTATTAGGAAATACGAGCTGCGTTACACATAATACTTAATTAGTGGTACGTGCTTAGCTTTCCTTTATTATACCTCGCAGTGAGCTTTAGGGAGCTGATGATGAAGTAGCTTTTCACCCTTAAAGTATTTACTTAGGTTGATATAAGGCCCAATTTCACTTTTGCCCCGGGGCCCATGGTCACATAGCTACGCCAATGGTTAGTCCTTTTTAAAATTCATTCTATAGGTGGCATTAACTTTAAAAGAAAAAATTGTCACTTGAATCGCCGACTAGTAATGTTTTTTCAATACACTTTCTCGAAAACTGGTTCTTATCGCACTACGATTAGGTTCAACATGCAATGTATTTCACACGCGTGGATTTTTAATATTTTTCCGCACACGTGCGGAAATAAAAATTTCCACAGATAACTTCAATGACTATAGCTATAATCGGCGGAGATGGTTTTTTTTTAATCTCGCCAAGGAGATATGCATCTTTACGGCGTAAATATTTTTTGAGTATTTAAATTGTTTAAAAATAGAATATCATAGATAAACATGATTATTTATAGGCGGGTCAAGTGAGACGCGTTTTAAAGAGAATGACGGGCGGTAAATCTCCTGGTCACGATGGGCTTAGTGTGGAGCATCTGCGGCATGCTGGGGTTCACCTGCCGAGGGTCCTGGCCGTGTTCTTCACGATGTGCTGGAGTCACTCGAACCTACCACATGACTTAATGAAAACCATCGTAGTGCCTATTGTGAAGAACAGGACTGGGGATATTTCGGACAGGGGGAACTATCGGCCCATATCTCTAGCAACGATAATTGCTAAAGTGCTGGACGGTGTGCTTGATTCCTACATTGATAAATACATAAAATTACACGACGCGCAGTTTGGGTTTAGACCTGGGCTATCCACGGAGGCTGCCATCGTGGGTCTCAAGCATACTGTCCAATACTATATGGACCGCAGGACACCGGTATATGCGTGTTTCCTTGACCTCTCCAAAGCTTTTGATCTCGTCTCATACGATGTGCTCTGGAGAAAGTTGGGGAACGCGGGTATACCGGTGGGGGTGCTCAATTTGCTAAGGTATTGGTATTCCCACCAGACAAATTTTGTGAGGTGGAATAATACGCTCTCTGAAGCGTATAGGTTGGAAAGCGGGGTGAGACAGGGAGGTTTGACGTCACCCAAGCTTTTCAATTTGTACGTAAATGACCTCATCGTCGAACTCAGTAGCAAGCGTGTCGGTTGTTCGATGGATGGCGTCTGCCTCAACAACATTAGCTACGCGGACGACATGGTGCTACTGAGCCCGTCGGCGAGAGGTCTTGGAGAGCTATTAAGGGTATGTGAGTCCTATGCTGCTGTACATGGTCTTGTATACAATGTCCAAAAATCTGAATATATGGTTTTTAGGGCCGCCGGTGGATGCCCTGAGTATTCACATAATATTACCCTAAATGGCTTGTGCATAAACCGTGTCACGAAATTTAAATACTTGGGGCACCTAATTACTGAGAGTCTTGATGATGATGAGGACATTGAGAGGGAGCGCAGGGCTTTAGCGGTCAGAGGTAACATGCTGGCCCGCAGATTTTCCCGCTGCTCTGAACAAGTAAAAATAACGTTGTTTAAAGCCTATTGTCAAAGCTTTTATACGGGAAATCTGTGGGTCAAGCACACCAAAAGATCGCTGGATGTCTTGCGTGTCCAGTACAACAACATCTTTAGGATGATGTTGGGGCTGCCTCGCTTCTGTAGTGCATCGGGGATGTTCGCGCTGTATCGAACTGATGGCTTTCATGCCGTCATTCGCAAGAAAACTGTTTCCCTGATCTGCAGAATGCGTGGCAGCTGCAACGGAATTCTGAAGACTGTAGCAGATAGGATCTCTTCTCCGATGTGGGTATCTTTTATTAAGCGGGTAATTTGAGTGTTTTAATTTTCTATTTTTATTTTTATCTTATTGTATTTTGAATGTTTTAATTTTCTATTTTTATTTTATCTTATTGTATTTTGAATGTTTTAATTTTTATTTTTTGTATTTTAAATTTAAATGTTTTATTTATTTTATTTTTGAATGAATTTTAAATTTTATCTTATTTTGATTCTGATTTTAATGTTAATTTTTGTTTTAGTGGTCATTTACTTATTAATCTTTTGGTTTTATTTTATTTTTAATACTGACTTAAATTTTTCTGTATGGATCATATTGTTATCTGAATTAAATGAATTTTATTTATTTATTTATTTATAACAAATATTTACTTTTATGAACAAATTATTATTTATTTGTGTTCTAAATTCAAAAATATTTGAATTCTTTCTTTCATAATTTATTGTTTTTTTTTTCATATTAGGCTGTATAGCGGCATCAGACCTTTGCTTCTTCTTCGACCTGGCGAAAGCAAAGCGCGGAAAAAAAAACAAATTAAATCATAGTTTCCTAATTATTCCTGACAAAAATACTTTCCGTTCTAATATTTTATTGCTTCGAAAGTGTATTGAAAAACGTCGTTTGATACGCGTGGGGATTTGTTACTGCAGTTCCCTCGCCTGCAGCTCGGGTGTTAATTCCGCGCTCGAATGCAATAACAAAGTTTCCCCACTTATATCAAAATGTACTATTTCCCAATTCCTAGTATGGATAAGTGCATTGTTGTCTGAAAGACAACATCATGTTATGACTTGCTATGATTTTAGAACTACGCATTGTTCTGTTGAAATAAATGACGGTGGTCTTTATCTAGCCACGTCATATCATTCGACCTTCGAAAAGTGTTCGATCGGAGTAGTCATATGTTTTGCCAATCTATATAAATAAAATAAGAAGTCCTGACTGACTGACTCATCAACGCCCAGCCCAAACCCTTGGATTTAGAAAGCTGAAATTTTGCACAGAGGTTTCCTTTATAATGTAAACAAGGAGTAAGGAAAGATTTTTCGAAATTCAACCCCTAAGAGGGTGAAATGGGGGGTTGAATTTTCTGTGAAACTTTTTATTCTCTGGGTCCATTGACTCGAAAATTGCACATTATGAGAAACATGTATCACAGTTTTTCCAAAATCATCCCCCAATATACAATTCAAAGTACTGACTGACTGACTGATATATCAATGTACGGCCTAAACCGCTGGTTCTAAAGACATTTAATTAGGAGGGTGTGTTCTTTGTGGAGAGTATGTATCAATGAAAGGGTTTTCCGAAATTGCACCTCTAAGAGGGTGAAATGGAGGTTGAATTCTCTGTGAAACTGTTTATTCTCTGGGTCGATTGACACCAAAATTAGTATACATACTCTTAAATTAAAATGATGAAAATCGTCTACTGTTTAGGGTTCCGTACCCGAAGGGTAACCCACGGGACATTTTTACGACGGATATTACGAAGCCTCCGCTATCCGTCCGTCCGTCCATCAGTCTGTCAGCGAGCTGTATCTCATGATCCTTAATAAGTAGATAGTTGAAATTGAAAAAGATTGCGTATCAAGAAACCTCACTAATATTATAAATGCGATAGTTTGTGAGGATGGATGGATGTTTGTGACTCTTTCACCTCCACGCGGGCTAAGCCGCGGGCAAGAGCTATATGATAAATATGATTAGGCATGACGAGTAGTAGGTATGCCGGCTATACGGAATGGATTTTAGTTAAGCTTTTAAAACTCGTTTTCAGTGAGAATAAGGAGCAATCAAGGAGCCTTACTTTTAGCACTGCCGGGTTAGGTTCGGATTGAAAGAAGAGAATGTGAACAGACGAAACTCTCCGGCAGTGGTCTCGAACCTACCGATTTTTCGGTATTTCTACCGATTGGCTCTGTTCTATATACCGAAATGTAATGATTTTTCCACGATTTCAGAGATACTTTGGGACAGAACTATTTTGGGATGAAGTAAGTTTCTAAAGCGTTCCGATGACACTCAAATGTTTCCTTTGTTGTCTATTTTCATCTTTAATTTTTTATCACTGCCCCATTGCTTCTGCCAACGTTGAACGCATATTTTCGCATTATTAATCTTATGAAAACAAAACAGGGAAGTAGGCTGTCTACTCAGTCAATCACTGGTCTATTACTTGCAAAACGACTCTTTACTGGCGCTAATTGTTATGACTTCGAAATTAATTCAAATATGACCGCGGCTACGGCTAAAGAATATTGGTATGGTCCTAAAGATCGTTAAAAATGATTATTTTTAAGTACCTATGTTTGATAGAAATTATACTGTAAGTTCAATTTAAGTTAAATAGACGAATTTGATTGACTATTGTATTATTTTTATACCGATTTTGAGTACGAATATACCGATTTTAGTAGGCAACTCTACCGATTTCGTACCATGACGTTCGAGACCACAGCGTCTCCCGCTTCGTAGTACTAAATAACAAAAACAGCATAACAAAAATGGAATAAATGTGGCTATGGAATATAATTATGTTACTAAGAATAGTTTTAATCCTTCTGATATGATAAATATAGGTACCTAAATAAACATTCTAATGAAAACCGAATACATGCGTGCATGAAAACGTTACCCACGTAAACAACCCCATACATTTCGCGATAATTTCAGTTATCATATCCGATAATCATGATAATTTATCGTCGAATCAATTGGTCATAAAATTAATACTATCGATGATACACATCCGCATTAAAATACGAGATTTGTTGATAAAAAATGACTGATTGCAAATTTATTTCTAGTTTGGAAACTATGTCAGACAGAATATGGCAAAAACTTCCCAGTGAATCTTTGAACTACAGTCGACTTCAAAAACACGTTGGTCACTTAATAAAATATTTTAATGAAAGCAATGAGAAATACCTAAAACAAATCTCAGATAATGTTAATCGTCATTACGTATATGTTTATACTTTATATCAAATAATTCATCAAGAATGTGAAATACAAAAGCCGATCAGTGACTGTGATTGGTCGGTTTGTATTTAAGTAAGTATAAGCCGATAGGGTTTTCCCAACGGCAGAAATTACAAACTTTAGGAATGGGATGAATTGAATCCTTCCACAGTTGGCACCTTGGTTTTCCAAAAAACTCTTTTGAAGTTTGAACTTCGAATTTGTAAATGGATGAATGAGTTGATTTAAGATTGTTATTAACAAGAAAATTAAACAAGAACCGTCAAGAGTTTCTAGATACATTTATTTATAAAAAAGAAAAGCAAAGCATATTTCTCACCTTTGGAGCTTTGCGAGGCCCCTCAGTGTCGAAAAGTATGTTAAGCCGTTGCTCCGGCTGACTCTTGTAGGTCTTTAACTGTCGCTGCGGGAAATTAGAAGCTGGAAAGGATGACGATCGGTCTTACCAAGGGGTAGGTACCGTGTTACCCAGCAACTCGTTTTATGCATTTAAAATTCTGGTATTCGGATACATTATTAGACTGGAAACCGAAAATCACATAATTGAGAAAAAGCTAGGCAGACGAAGACATACTACGATCATCACGTTGAGTTTCCACAGCAGTTCGAAGGCGAATAGCGACGTCGGTCTTCATCTTAGTATTTTCCAAATGAACATATTTTTTAATAATCTGGTTACTGATATATATACATATATCTTTTAACGATAAATCGAAGAAGAATGTTAAAGGAGAAATAAAATTGAACAATATCTGCCATCTGGGATATTAGAGCTTACAGCTCGGCCGTGAATATAGCACAAAAATGTTTAAGGAAATGGCCAGCTTTGTAATTATAGAGCATCATGTTTAACACTTATATTTGTGTGGCAATCTTTCCACAAAGAAAATATATACAAAATATATACTTGTACTTTTAATTTTTGTGATACTTGTAATTTTTTTCAAATTGTGAATCGTGTTAACACTTCACCTGTATCCATGCCAAGTCGGCATGGATACAGGTGAAGTGTAGCAAGAGTTACACGAGTTCTTAGTTGCGAAACGTTCATCTATTAACCGCAATAGCCTGTTGACACTGTTTGTTAGCTCTGAGATGTAAAATGTGTGCTCTTGGTAAACATTAGGAGTACAGTTATCTAAGACGGAGTTGGGCGTAGGGAGGCCCCGGATCATGGCGGCCCACTTTCCTGCCTCTAGTGCGCACCGGATGTCGAAAGCTGTGTCGAAAGTCACCGCAATGTCGTCGCAGAGATACCTGCCTACGCTTCCAAACTAGATGGAACTATATTTACCGTAAATCATGTTCCAGTATAATCTGTACTGTAGAACAATTTAAACTTATTTATAAACAAATATATACAGAAAACATTACTATAAAATGTGGCACCGTTGTAGATTATGGTAACTATTTAACGGGATTTTACCGTCATTTTATAATGACAAGTAGGTGTCCTTAAACCTACCTCCATGGTCGCCGCGCTGGCAGGATTATTTCCGGGGGGGTGCGTTTCAGTTCCATGAAAACAGCTCGAATTTTTTTGCGTTCTATCTCGGTAAGGTTAGATTTTCTTTAGAAAAGCGCAATAAAAAAAAATTAGATTCAAGAGCGAGCGTAGAGAGCTTGAGTCTTTTAACACCCAACTCGAATTTCACACCGTCCTTTATTATTGAAACAGAGATAATTCTACATAAATAGGTAGAATTAAAAAAAACTTGTTTTATTTTAATTTATTTTTGTTTATTGTGTTTGGGTGGCTTACAGCTAACAATACAAAAATGTGAGATGTGTGAGGCAATCAACGAAAAGCCTGTCTGTTGTGTTGTGATGTGTGAGGCAATCAACGAAAAGCCTGTCTGTTGTGTTTCTGTTGGTCTCTGTTGTGTGTGTGTTTGTTCTGTTTTTTTTTTTCTAAATAGATAAAAAAGCTTATGAACGCAAAGTACATAAGATGTCTGAGCAAGCGAAGCGAACTCGAATATTTTTGGATATTCTCGGATAAATAAGGTTAATTTTGCTCACTCGCTTGCTTTCGATTGCAAAAAAACCGTCGAACTTTGCTCATGAAATTTGACACTATACACACGGCGCGGCTGCCCTCATTATAACTTGATTTACAATCGATCCGAATAGCCTAGCGTAATTTTGTTTACTGTTTTGTGTTGACGATATGATAAGAAAAAAAAGAAACGTTTGTTATTTTGACAAAAGTTGTGAGTATAATATTTTATATGACATTAAAGTTAAGGTCGAGCATATTTTGCCGGCTTCAGTCGATTTTTTTTTCATAATTTCACGTTATTACCTGAAATTGTTAAAAAAATTGCGCGAATGGTACATTGTTTTTCATCATTTTTACAAACTAGAATAGTTACTTGTACTATTGAACCAGACACAATAACGATTGTGGTAGAAATTCTTTATTAAAACAATAAAATAATCCACACGCTATTGCACAATTCATTACTAAAACTATAGATGGACAATCAGGCCGACTAACTTCACATAATAATAATAATTGTAAACAAAATTCGTGGTATGATGTTGCAAACTTGCGTCCAAATGTTAGATAATCTATTAGTCTATGGTTTAAAGGCGTTTCGTAAGGACTTTACAGACTTTAAAATAGAGTTTAGAGTCGTTTAATAAAAAATATTTTTGGTTACAATCGTTGCCAAGAGTGTTAGTTTTGGAAACGATTGATGCCAGAAGCAAGCGAGTGACATCCAGAAACGAGAATAAGAGTACGAACGAGCGAAGCGAGCTTGAAAATTTTTGCTTTCCGTCTCGGATAGATTGGTTTCTTTTTAGTCTCCCTCTGCCTATGCATGTTGTGTTCACAGGGAAATAGTAGAGAAAGCTAAGTTGACAAGGTGATGAATACATGTGGACAGCAACCCAGACGTCTAAGTTTTCAGATTTCGTTTTTTTTCATCGAAATCTTTTCTATGTATTTTATTTCCCGACAGCGGGGTGCCCTTGCACCCTGCTGCTGGCGCCCATGCCTACCTCATTCATTAATAATTGTGCAATTAATGCAAGTGTGAAAGCCGAGTCGTCAAGTATATAAAGCTAACATCAAAGTACAGTAAAAAAAAATTGATAAGCCAAAAAATTGAAGTTTAGTGATTGCTTACGTGATTAGATGTTTTTTATCTGTCGCCAATATACCATCATGACTGTCATAATAGTATAAATAAAGTCTGTTTTGTTTTATAGCTCAATGTTATGGCAATAAAGGTTGTGTTTCGTAGAACTGAAGTCGTCATAATCGATAATTTTGTCTAGGTACGTAGGTATATACGTTTTACATAGGTAGTAACGAAGCTATGTAAGCATAATCAGCCTATAATGTTCCCACTGCTGGGACACACGGCCTCCTCTCTATGAAAAGGAATGGGCTATACAGTGTGTAACAGAAAGGGTATAATCATATGAAATACTGTGGTACAGACCATCAAACTGAACAACTTTCGCTATGGGATCACCATCGAAATCGTAAAAAAATAATCAGCTGTCCTATACAAAATTTCAATACCTACTCGTCCCAAATGTATGGGACAGCTGATTATTTTTTTACGATTTCAATGGTGGTCCCATAGAGAAAGTTGTTCAGTTTGATGGTCCGTACCACAGTATTCCATATGATTATACCCTTTCTGTTACACGCTGTATATAATCCACCACGCAGGCCCAGTGCGAGTTGGTAGATGTTACATATCTTCGAATTTTTGGTTCTAGGACATCTTTATTTCATCACCACTGCTCTCAAAAACAGTGAAGGAAAACATCGTGAGCTATAGGATTTACACCAAATACATTTTAATATACTTACAGATGGCCTACCATGACGTCTTATAGCAGGACCAATTCCAGTGTGGGAAACAGCTGGCGCTAGACGACCTGTATAGCTCTATCTCCTTCCCACACTGGAATGACACCTGCTTTAAGACGTCATAGTGGGTTTGACGCATTTGGTCAATGACATTTGGTGCATATCTCAACTTGTACACCATGTTCAAATGGTGAACTTAGCAACTGGTGCACTTCTCGGTACACTTCGCAACTGGTGCACTTCTCAATTGGTGCACTTCGCAATAGGAGCACTTTTTAAGATGGGTGGAGATGGAAAAATTGTCTAAAAATGAAAGAATCTTTGGTTTTGCGTAGGTAAATAGTAACCCCCCAGGACAACGCGAACAAAAGCGTGCCTACGTAATCTACTTGCAATGCCAACTCTTTGCTGTCGGTACAAGACAAGTGTATAGTGTCCATGTCCAATTCATCATCATTCTCTTGCCCTTACCACTATGCCCTTATTCATTTGGGGTCGGCGCAGTATCTGTGGCGCAGCATGACTTCTTCTTCCATACTTCTCTATTACTCGTCATCTCATCAGACACCTCCTTTCTTGCCATGTCAGCAAGTTTGTCACGATTGGACATTTTACATAAAAAAAAGAAACAAAAGATAATACTTTATTCAGAATCCCAGAAGGTACTATACAATATGAATCTAAAACTAACAATGCATAGTGTAGGTATAACAATGTAGGTATAATAATGTATGATGCCTGTACTAAGATAATCCTGTATCACATGCTGCAGGAGCTCTAACAATAGCATTTGGCATTTGGATTAGATTTCTTTTGACAGCCAATCTTTGCATCTTTCAGTGCTCGTTGTTTGTATTATTTTCAGTTTTCTCTGATTTAAGTTCATTATAACATTGTATTGATAACCTATAAGTTTATGCTGGATTTTTGGTTCGCAGATAAGATTGGCCCACTTCAAGTCTACAATCCTCCTTTCCCTCTGCCGCGCCGTTGGCTTTATCCTATCATAACCCCAAAAATATAGTCATTTCACAATAGCTTTAATTTAGTTCAACCATAGCTTTCTCATCGACAGAATTTTCTAAGCATTTTTTAAAATTCTACTTTGAATGTGAGGAGAGGATTGGTCTTCCATTTACATCGACACCGAGTTTTCTGTGCATCAGATTAGTACTGATTTTATTTTTCAATACACTTTCTCGAAAAATGGTTCTTATCGCACTACGATTAGATTCAACATGCAATGTTTTCATACGCGTGGATTTTTAATATTTTTCCGCACAAATAATTTGTGCGGAAATAAAAATTTCCATAGATAACTATACTTATACTAAGTCCAAATAGGTTCAATGCTATTTTTCTTATATCTATCTATGGTTTAATGACTATAGTCGGCGGTGATTGTTTTTTTTTATTCTTGGCAAAGAGCTAAGCATCTTTACAGCATAAATATTTTTGAGTTTTTAAATTGTGTTTATTAATAGAATATCATTTTATATCAAAGATAGACATGATTATTTAAAACAAATATTTACTTTTATGAACAAATTAACATCTATAGGCTGTCGCTTTGTATACTGGTCAAATTCAAGGAGGTATCTATCTACTAATGATTCTCGACCCCAATCGATCATAAATATCGAATTTGTATATTTCGAATTGAATTTGTATATATTTTTTTCTTCAACAACCTTATAAAATAGAAAAAGAACATCAAAGCTAAAAAACAAAAAAATAAAATAAAATCTAATATTTCCTTCGCAGAGAATACTATTCTACGATTGCCTTGAGATCCCCTGTGGTCACACCATACAGAACCCTAGGAAGTGCACTAGTAAGCGTAAACCACCCCCTAGTTTTCATTACTGTCCATAATTATACTGTGGAATAAACGTTTGCGTGTGTGTGTGTGGGCTGCGTTTTAATACGGGTGGTTTACGCGTACCGATTTCCGTAGAAATATAAAAAAACCTACCCTATTTAATATCGATTCGGGTCGAGAATCATTAGTATACAAACCTCCTTGAATTTGACCAGGATGCAAACCGACAACCTGTATTTGTGTTCTAAATTCAAAAATATTTGTATGTTCTATTTTTCATATTATGCTGTTTAGCGGCATCGGACCTTTGCTTTTTCTTCTTCAACCTGGCGAAAGCAAAGCGCAGAAAAAAAAAACAATTTATATCATTGTTTCCTAATAATTCCTGACAAAAATATTTTCAGTTCTAATATTTTATTTCTCAGAAAGTGTTTTGAAATAGGTCGTTTGATACGCGTGGGGATTTGTTACTGCAGTTCTCGGCTCCATAATACGTCACAATACGCTCCATAATACGCCTTGAATGCAATAACAAAGCAAAATTATAGCCCTCTTCTAGGCTTGAACTGCAGCATATTATGCACTATGCCTTCTTACATGGCATGGCCTGGCCTTTCAAATATAGTCGTGGCGGTCTTGACCGTCATAATATGTAAGTATTATGTCATGTCTAAGCGTAGCGCTAATCAAAATATTATCGGTAAACATCTTCATAATCATCAATTTAAAATCGTAGATCTACGGATATAGCAGCATGAATAAGGACAATTTATTTATATTTAAAATCAAACAATGTATAATTATAATATTTAAAATGGATAACAGAGCTAAACACCTCATTATTATAGTATCTAAGCCTTATACAATCGCGGGCCTGTGGACGGTGAGCTATGGGCTAGATCGCCGTCCGTCCGTCTTTTCGTGACGGCGCGTTCGTGTTCCACGCGCGCCTCAAATAGAGTCAGTAAACAGGAAGGGGTCCGTAAGGACCGATGCCTGCCAGGGTTGCGGGACTGTTCGAAAGAGATACCGCGGCCCTGGAACACAAAGGGCAAAGGAAGGAACATGGATGGGTTTTAGTCAGTAAAAGTCTGACACTCCCTCCTGCTCAGCCCAGAGCGGGAGGGGTTATTTGATGATTTCCCATCGGTAAAAAAAAAAGCCTTATACAATAAAATATTTACAATTTCGAGAAACTAACACGTAGATATAAAGTAAATCCGTAATTCAATGAAACTCGTTCGGTATCGCAGGCTATGCGCGGTGACGTGACGATCGTACCAGGCACGGCGCACGCGCACATCGCCGAATCAAAACCAAACACAATCGCTGGACATCACAATCTGAGCTTAGAATACTTTACAAGTAAATACTTTTGTTCGCATGGGAATACAACAAATTGCTCATACATACGAGAATAAATTGGAATGAAGAGTAGGAATTTGTTTTTTTTTCTTCTAAATAATGTGATGTGATGGCAAAATTGCTGATGAACCACTTGATGGTGGGTAGGTAAGGTGCCTGTGTTGCCATCATAGTGAAAAACTAAAAAGGCATAATTATGTTTGTGATTATCCTGAAGCCCTAAACTTGAGAAAAAACAACGCTGCTTTGCGGAAGTATTAGGTAGTACCTAAACCTATTAAGTAATAGTAATTCCCCGTAGATCTTAAGGTTCTTTTTCAACTAAAATTATCAAACATTAAAACCCTTTTTTTTTTTCTTTTTACCCACAACACTAAAAATAGTGTCGGCTAATTAGCTTATTTATTTACGAGTACCTTCTTCATAAGTAATACTTATATTTAGTTTTAAGATTACCTTGTATTTTTTAATTTATTAAGTGAATTGTATTCTTTTTGAGAAGTAAATGTCTTAAACCGTAAAACACCTAGTGCTGTAAACTAGCCAATATGCAGCAAAAAGATAAGAAGTAGGAAAGGTCGTTTCATAATCCTTAATCCCTTTTGTTAAAGTCTTATCGAAAATGTAGGGTAAGTCCCCACGACCTAGTAGACGGTTTGACGATAAATTGCAAGGTCGTATACCACAAAAAAAACGGTAAAGAGCGAGTCGGACTGACACAATTAAGGTTTCGCCCTAAATAACAGTGAGCAATTTGTGATAAAGCAGCTGATCTGTCCTAATTACATCACGATATATAGCGCGTAATCAATATTCCTGCGAATGCTCTTTTCTACTTCGATGATAATCAATATTGAGAGACTTTATATGATCCAGCTAACTAACTTTTTTTTTGTCCGGCTGTCGCTAGCGTGACTACTACCTACGCATGAGGTCCAGGGTTTGATGTGGTCGCGCAAAGTGTTATTTGGTTTATTTCGAATTTCTCAGCAGCTCGATGGCACTAAGCTCGCCCGCTGTAACACAGGACGTAACCATAACTGGCGGAGTGTACTATTAGGCACACCTCTGTATATCCAAGTATGTCGATGTCAATGGCGTGATCATCAGAATACAAGCTCCAGAAACTTAGGGGAAAAGAGGGGAGGTTATTTTTTTGAAAATGTTGAACTAAATCATCGAAATCGCACAACCAAATATTATAATAAATACCTTTAAAAAAATCCATAAAGAGAGAACTTTTAGAAGATATCAAATAGCAAACTTGTAGTTCCAAAGATCGAAATTGTCCTTGTTCAAAAAAAATTAAAAAAATATTTCAATACACTTCCGTATACTGGCTTCCAGAGCTGGTTCTATATACTATACTATACTATAGTATATACTTTATACTATAGTATATTTTGATACATGTGGGCATTTGTCACTTCAGCTCTCGGCTACATAACATCCCAGCCGCGCCCCGGCGGCAATGATGAAGTTTGCCCACTTGTATCAAAATGTATTATATTATTATTATATTGTGATATTGTTCTCTGATCTGTGTGCGCTCACCAAGACCTAATATCGTGAATAAAATTCGAATTCCTACTCGATCTCGAAAAAAACTTCTGTAACACATGAACAAACAAATAATTATAAACGTTCTGATTTTCCTTGTTGGGTTAGAAGAACCATAAAAGATATGATTACATTGATTGATTGATTAACCTCATGCGTGTGTACGTGCAGTAGCCTTTCATATCACTTTCCTAGATCGTTTATCGAGAACTCCACATCTGGATACACATTTACCTAAATAGTGTATGAAAATAACCTTAAAGTGGGTCGATCAGAAAAAATTGCCCCCGTAGTTTAGAAAGTTGGTACAGCTGTTTCTCAAGGAGATCCCCCATCGCCAGCTCACCCCTGACCCTCGAGAACTTTCAGTATGTTCAGGACACCTCGAGAAACAGCTGTACCAACTTTCAAAACTACGGGGTTATTTTTTCTGATTTATTTAATTTTCTCAGGCCAATTCTCTCTCTCCTTTATTTCCACATGATTTTTGCAGTGGCTGCTCTAGCTCATAGCCTTGGAAAACTAATGAGAGCTAGATTACGTGTGCTGGTATGATATTAATATGAAATTCATATTTCATTAGATCATATTGATAGATTAACAAATTAAAGTCAAAGTATTCGCAAGAGATACACTCTGCGAAGGTCTGTGTTAAATGTGTGTGTGCAATCCATAAAATAAGCTTGTAAAGTTGTTAAATGCATGATTAACCTCTTTTATGCCGAGTATATAGGGTCTATGTATTCATACACGAAATCTCTTAAGGGGTAATTGTACTCATCATTATGAACAACTTTTACTATGCGACCAACATCGAAATTGCGAAAAAAAAATCAGCTGTTCCCTACAATATGATCGCATTAACTCGTCAAAATTTCGTGTATGAATAGATACACCTTATAGACACAATTAAAAGTATTTGTGTCTCGCGTAGATCTACGTTGTGGAACACGAAGGGTTAAGTATATTTGTATTGTTGACTTGCTTGCATTTATTTATTAAGGAATTACCCAATGTGTAAGGACTCTAAAGTGACTGATAACGTACTTACTAATCTAATAGATCATGACTAACAAAAATAATTGTTCAAAGTCCTTATTGGTGACTGTTGTCCGTCTTTCTAGGTGTATTGCACAGATAACTATATGTATAGTGTCGGGTGTATTGTACATATAATAAAACAGTTACATAATAAAATAAATCAGATAAATGCTTTATTTCACATAAATGATACAATACCGAGTTATAAATTTTAATACTCGTTGTAACTTTGATTATACATTTATAAGTATGTAAGTACCTACATCACGTAAAACAATGGTTAGTTAATAATAATACTTCGTAAGAAAAAATAAACATAAAATCATTATTGGAATGAAGTGTTACACAATTTGGTAAAATAATTAATTGTAAAAAGATTTTGAATACTGTCGAGTCTGGTAACCCGAGCTTTGACTAACAATCTCAAAAGCTTTCATCATGACAACACATCATTTTTAACTTTTAGGACTGCACAATTAATCGATCACAACGAAATCAATAAAAGTTTATGTGATTGTGAGTATTTAAGTGTTACCATAAAGACCCGTGTTCATGGTAAACCTACATTATTGCAAAATGTTGTTGGCAACACAAAATAACACCAGACAAAACTTCACACCCACACTCCTTGTGGGTGTAAAGTTTTGCCACAAACTATGTATGCTCTATCTATCTATCCTATCTTGCTGAGCTACAGAACATACAGCCAAAGCGACCTTTATGCTGCCACAAACGAAGCCGTGGTGGGGCAATATCATATAATGTCGTGTCAACTTTTTGTAAACAAAAAAAAAAAAACAAAAAAAAAAACGGCTCAAAGACACAAAGAAAGATATGTATTAATTATTATTTTTATTATTTTTGATTTATTGCAAAAATATCGCGCAATATTTATCTATTTACCATGTATACGGGGCTAGCATACTCGGGTTCGTAATTTCGTGTCATTCACCGGTATCCCATATGATACTTGTACGACAAATACGCGTCGACACCATGGAGTATCCCAACCACCACGCCGATGTACTGGAAACATAAAAATAATCATCACTTTATTTTATAACCCTCCATAAAATGTAAAACAAAACACGAGAACGTAATATAGTTTTTGTGTTTTACGATTACGGTGGGTGTTAAGAAATTAACGATAAAGATGTAGTTGTTTAGCTAGTTTTAAATTGGTGGACCTGCATATAAAATAATAAGGGCTACTGAAGGTTTCGTTACTCGTGAAACGATCTCCAAAATTAACCACGTGTTTCATCACAACCCGCATCATCGGTTCACAGAGCCAAACACTTGTCATATTTTATATTCACACATAATAATATATGATTAACTAGCTGTTGCCAGCGACTTCGTTCGCGTGGAAATTTTGGAGTGTATGTATGTATGTATCCTTCCCCAGAATATAATCTATCTCATTGCCAAATTTCGTTACGATCTGATCCACTGTTTAGTCGTGATAAGGTAACAAACCGAGTTACTTTCGGTCTTATAATATTAAGTATGGATGGATTAAGAACAAACAATTGCACCTAATCAGGTAAAAAGCCAAGGAAACAACACACCACACACACCTAATCATCTTGGCTATCTATCATTAATTCTGATTATTTTGTTTTTAAATGCGAAAGTGAATTTGTCCCACTTTCACGGTTCGTCAGTCGACTTATCATGATGTTCCGCATGTTTAGTAGGTACAGACGCCAGCACATCAAGCTACTTATTTATTTATTTTAAGCTTTATTTATCCATACAATTAATCAAGCTACTACAACCTTACCTTTCAAGCATTGGATTCAAGGTCGATTGGAAAAATTTGACAGTTTCGGGTAGCGATGTGCAGTTTGTATATGCAAACAAAATTATAATTGCCTTCAAAAGTTGCTTATGTTAGTATTTTACGTAACCTCTGTTTAAAAGCATGTTCCTTAATTAATGGAAAACACTAGCTTTGTTTTGGATTTCAAAGAACACCTGGCTTTAATTCAATTGAATGCGAACAGGAAACGACAAATATGTAAGGGCACCCTGCCACGACAAAATGAATTTTATCTGATAAACGTAGAATTCGAAACTATAAGTATATGCATCCAATCCTGTCAAATATACTTTATTATTTATCTCATATTGTCTATATGTATGTGATGTACCTATTTAACTACGAGCCTCCAGATTCCTGTACTAGGACTCCAGGTACCTTATACTAGAATCTAGACGAAGCTCGAAAGTGCGCGAAAACC
Organism: Eugnorisma glareosa; assembly: GCA_947578425.1. Taxonomy (NCBI): domain Eukaryota; kingdom Metazoa; phylum Arthropoda; class Insecta; order Lepidoptera; family Noctuidae; genus Eugnorisma; species Eugnorisma glareosa. The sequence continues at coordinate 11,880,802 of OX387966.1, read as the reverse complement.
GGAACTACATAAACCAGCATCGTGTAATCCAGTCTTGTACTTAAATAGTTAGGCGTAGTTCTTACATAGACGGCTGTCATGGCGGGGTACGCGGCGTACATGTTGACGAGCGCGTACCGCGGGTACAGGTAGATGTTCACCGCTACGCCCATGTACGACGAGGCCGACAGATACAGGAAACACGCCACCCCGTTGAACAGGCATTCCTGAAACATGTTGCATAAACATGTTGAAAAACAAGTAACACTTTCTTGATGGAAATTTCAACTATTCTAAGTACGTTAAATATCCATTATCTTTAAAATATCCACCGGTGATTTACTATAACAATCGATGAAACTTTTAACCATGACATCACGCCTGTAATCTCCGAAGAGGTAGGCAGAGGTGGACCTAGTATCTTCGCAACTTTACTATAAGCACGACTCTGCCTGGTAAACTATTCTCCCTTTATCTTCCCTTTGTCTTTCCCGTTTTTAAATAAACAAAATAATTGCTAAGTAATGATTTGAAAGTCAACCTGAGTTTCAATCCATTACTTCGCAATTATTTTGTTTATTTAAAATTTGATGTGCTCTAAAGCTTTAACGCAATGAATATTTCTGAATTGTCAGAATGAAAGCGAAGATGATTACTTTACATACAAGATACGGTTACCACATAAGTACATCATTAATTTTCTCATAGAAATTTTTCTTCGGTAATTAAAAAAAAAACAGTTGTTTCCAAAAATTCAATACCTAAACGGTACAATATGAACAATAGTTTTTTTTTTTTTAATTACTGATGACTATTTTCCATGGGTTCAGAATTACGTACTTATCGAATACGCGGGATACCACGGGGATACCACGTGGGAGTACGTAGTAGTACCTACTACTACGTACAAATAGTTACCAAGGGGAGTTTGGTGTTTGGTGTTAATGGAATAGCAAAATGTAACAAGACTGCTCATTGTTGCGGACTGTTATGCGGAAGGAATTGCTTGCCATTGAGTGACCAATTCAGCGATGTTTTGGACTAACAAAGCCAAATACAAGTCTGTATTGTAGTTAATAAATAAATAAAGGGTGTAACAAGACCCTTAACGAAACCGAAAGGCACTTGTTCTCCCCGTCATTGCGATCATTTTTTTGTTCTAGACCATACCTGGGAACCTTCTAGTTACGGAGATATTGGGGGTCAAAGTTCCAACTTTTTCACAAGTTTTTTTTTAAAATCACAAGTGTAATGTAAGATTTTTACTTTAAACACCTCCACGACCCCTGTACTATTAAATCCATACATTAGCACAGTGTTTTGAGTGTGTTGTTGAGTCCTACCGTAAAACGTGATTTTTCACCCCAAAATAAAAAGTCGTTTCCCAGCAATAATTTTTGCGTAAAGTTACTTAGTTTGATGTACAGAATGTTTGGTTGACGGCTTCGTTAAGGGTCTTGTTACACCCTGTATATCAACGAATTAAAGCTACTTAAAGAATAATTAAAACTAAATATTTACGCGGGCGCTTAGGCGTCTAAGTACTCCTCCACATCGCGGTCATCGGGAAACGTGCCCAGCATTGCTATGTTGAATGGCAATGCTAATTCTTTGGTCAAAGAAAGAGCCAGCCCTCTAGTCACGCGAAGTGCCAACCAGTCGGCGGGAAATTTCTCTAAAAAGGAAACGCGCACTTGGGCGCCATGACCCGAACGTTTCGACCCCAAAAGGCTTAAACGTTACAATATTTACGCTGTTGGCGGCTCTCAGCAGCCGCAGCAGTAGCGCCAGCACAGCCCGCCGTGCTTACAACTTGAGATGGAGCAAGGTTGTCGACACAGGTTTCGTCCCACGCCAAGGCCTACCCACCTTCCAATTTCAAGGCGTCAGTGTCATGCTGTCTGGTCTTTTCGAATAATGAATAATTTAATTGATGCTGACGTGCCGTACATAGCTAAATAGTATACAAACAATTAGCCTAATAGTATACAAACAATTAGCCTTCATTGTTTCAGATCAAATTTCCTTCAGCAATTAAGGCTATTCCTTTGCTATAGTTTTATTCATAAGCACACAGCTTAAAGTGAATACGTCTGCTTATCTATAAATAATGATTAACGGCTGGTTTACCATTTTTAACGTTTATTTGTCGTAACAAACCCCTTATTGTCATTTCTACTTACAAATATAGATTGTCGTATGAGTTGCTGCGTCTTGGAAGAGAGGACGTAGCAAGTGATGAGGAGTGTAGTGGTGAGCAGACATGCGGACGCCGTCGTCAGGAACCCGTGGAAGGCCGAGCCCATGCTGCTGGCTTCCGACATGCCGTACTTCACCAGCAAGCTCTGGCAGAGACCGCCTAACATCTAAAGATAGGAATACAGCCAAGTAAAGTAACATACATATACAGCGTCTAACAGAAAGGGTATAATCATATGGAATACTGTGGTACGGACCATCAAACTGAACAACTTTCTCTACGGGACCACCATCGAAATCGTAAAAAAATAATCAGCTGTCCCATACATTTGGGTCGAGTAGGTATTGAAATTTTGTATAGGACAGCTGATTATTTTTTTACGATTTCGATGGTGGTCCCGTAGAGAAAGTTGTTCAGTTTGATGGTCCGTATATATGCGCTGCGCTGTATATATACGCTTGTAATTTCCGAAGGGTTAGGCAGAGGTGTACATTTCGCCAGTTATTTTCAAAGTCCCGTGTAATAGGGGCAAGCTCATTGCCATCAATAAGACACTAATCCAGAAAAAAAATTGTAATTGATAAGCCTTAATTACAATTTGTCCAAACTGCCACTCGAACCCAACGTTCAACAATAGTCTTATAAAAATAAAGTAAGACGCAACACAAAAAAGGTTTCATCGTAAAAATTCGACAAACACGAATATTTACGAACTAAGTAGTTCGACTTCCCTTGAAACTAAGAAGGCATTGGGCAAAGTCGAAATGTTTACTATCTCGTTAGTGGAGGGGAAATCAGCTGTCATTGCCAATACTAGTTGTTAGCCGTTCGATTAGAGTGCGTCGATGGTGGGATGTTTGAGTTGCCATTATCGACAATGAAAAAGGCTAGAACTTGTTCTGAATCGGTTGTTTCAGCAGATTGTTCATTGTTACACAAAACACCTTTCTGGTTGACAGCAGGTTCAGCCATCCCATGACTTGTAAATGATGTCTGGATTCTGACAAAGCAATTAATTTTTTATTATATACGACAACGATAATTATTATAAATCAAGGATTGATAAAGTAAAAGAAATTAGGCTGCATTTCATGACTCAACCAAAATACTTTCTGATGGCTAATTATGAAATTTTATTTGTTTTTTAAAGTTCTTTACATGCTTATTGCGATAAACTGACGTTGAGATAACTTTAGTAGTTCAGAAATTCATATTGATGGGAGCGAGTATCACACTGACTGATAAGCTGGAAAATTCTGGAGTTACCACTAATGAGTTGAAATATTATGAAAATGAGTCCATACATATATTACGCACTGAGCAAAAATGTGGCGAAATTGATTAGCCAGATGAACTAATTACAAAAACTGTTCTACGCTGGACAAAAGAATGTGGCTTGCACAATAAAGGACACTGTTGCGCTGAAATCACAATTTCGTAATTAGTTGAAGGGAATGATGCTGTATTGCACTCATACATAGATTTATCTTGGTCATCATTGACATCGGTGAAGGAAAACAGTTTGAGGAAACCTGATCTGGAGTAATAATATTATTACTACTCTAAAATCACCTGTCTTTCTTGACCAAGCGTGGTGATTAATACCCGTACTTTTTCTGCGCAGAAAGCTTCTCGCCGTGCAGTGGACAGTAATAGGCTGGTATTGTTATTAAGGTACTTACAGCTTCAGCTAGCTTTATGATGCCATGATGGGAAGTCAAGTATCCAAGGTTGAGGCATTCACAGCATCGACAGCAGCAGCATTTGATGCCCCTTCCACCTCCACCACTGCCAGGCGCCACATGCACTATAGTCGGTCCTCGAGTCATTTTATATCACTGCACCTTCACTGAAATCTCACTGAACGCCGACTTGCTAGTTCATCAGTAATTCCGCCACACTGTTGAACCTCTACACAGGAAATAAGGGAGAGTTCAATCCTCTTACACGGTCAGTATTACTCATAATAACGTATATTTAGAAGACCGCATAGTTTTTAGGTGTTTGGGAGCGCGTTCATTCAACTCTGACCTACACAATAAACTTTGAAATAGGAACAACTAATTTTCAGTTAACTCTTTTCAGCAATTCTTTTTTTTGTAGAAAAACACAAGAATTGTCTACAGGATTTGTTTCAAACAAAAGACATGACTGGACAGGAACAAAGTTGAAATAATTTTGAATGAGTCGCGTGCCCGCGCGCTGCGTGTGCGCATCATTATAAAAATAGAGCGCCACACTCGCGACGGGAGGGTAGATTTCTATTTCAGGATATTATTTACAAACTCATTAACCTTATTGTTTTGTTTTTTAGGTACAGCTATATACTCGTATCAACATGTGGTATCTTTAGTAAAAATCTGGTCGCCTAATTGTAAACAAACAATATGTAAAGTACTTTTTATGATGATAAAACATCTATGGCCATCCTGTCTGGCTGATAATTATGCTGCCGTGTAATGGAATTTATCGGTCGTAATTAGGGCATGCTACCGGTTCTACACGGTTCTATCAAGATATCTGTAGAGCCGGTTCTGAAACCAATAACCCGGTTCTCCCGGTTCTTTAAAAAAGGTAGGACTCAATGTAACGCACTCAAAACATTGTGCATAGATTGATTAGTGCGGGGGTCGTATAGGTGTTTAAAATAAAAATCTTGCATTAAGGCGCCTCCCCAAAAACAGCAAAACGCAGCGGTAGCCGTGTTTTGTGCAGTTTTTTGGAGCTATCTACTCTTTACCCAAAATAAATACCAACTTATAAAATAGACATGAATTTTCTTGACTCCAACATGGTACTTTTGGATTTTTTTTTAGTAGTAAAATGTAAAATTAATCTCCTCACAACGAAACCACAGAAATGAGGCAGGATTATTGATGGCTTGCATTTCCTCGTAAAGTAACCATCATTTTGATTTTCTTTATACACTAGATGCTAGGCAATTTAATAATAAACATTATGCTAGTTTTATTTTTTTCAAAAGACCTAAATTTGATTTTATAAAGATTTTATTCCAAAATCTGAGCGTACTCGCTACGTATATTGCTATTTTCTATATCACGATCTTATGCTGGGTGGCGTGCGGTGAAAAGGGACGAATGCACAAGGTTATTTGGTCAGGGTACCGCCTTAAGAACATCTAATTAAAAACAAACTTGTGAAAATGTTCGAACTTTGACCCCCAATATCTCCGTAACTAAAAGGTTTCCAGGAAAGAAGACCATAGTCTAGAACAAAAAAAATATCGCAAGGACGGGGAGAACAAGTGCATTTCGGCTTCGTTAAGGGTCTTATTACACCCTTTATAGGAGACTAGCTGTTGCCCGCGGCTTCACTCGCGTTTTGGTCGAAAATTATCCCACGGGCACGTTATAAATATAGCCTATGGCACTCGGGGATAATGTAGCTTTCTAATAGTGAAAGAATTTTCAAAATCGGTTCAGTAGATCTAGAGATTTTCCCCTACATACTAACTTACACATTTTACCTCTTTATAATATTAATATTGATAGTATAGAAGAATTAGGTCTCGAAATCCTCAAAGCTACAGCCACACAACGCGGAACCAGGAAGCCAGATCATCATTAGTACAGCACTTCACTGCTGGATACAGACTTTCCAATTGCACGCCACTTAAATGGGTCTCGGCAACTCTCCATCTGCTACTACGAGCCACTTTGCGGAGATCGTCACTCAACATAGGCCTAGGGCGTCCCACAACTTTACCACATCCGTAGGATCCCACACTGCACCAGTTAACAACAACATCTATTTATTTTCAGGCTACTTTGACCCATAGATATATTCCTTACAGATTATCATGACATATGTTGAATTGAAATACAAATTATGTTAGTAAATAGAACCTTAAAACTATGAATGTTAGTAAGACTTCACTTGTACACTATGTCACTGTGCGTTCATATGGCACTTGCCCGTGGACGTGTCGGAACACCACTCCCTGCGGCCAAAAGTCCTCCTCCAAGACGAGGTCCAGATAACACCTTGGTACTCGCACCACGAACTTGACGTTGCGGCGCGACTCAAGCAGCTGCTCTCTCGTCACGTACTTGGTCTTCTGACGCACGTACTCCACGATGTCCTCTGCCGTAGTGGTGTAGTGTAGGCGGGAGATTTACACCGGAGTGTTCGGCTTCGCGGCTTAGTCTTTATATTTTTAAATATTACTTTAAAAAAAACTTAAATAAAAAATTATTATTATTATCTAAGCTGCTCGAAACATTTGTAAACAAACGACTTACATATTTTTCGAGAAACACAACATTAATATGTCCAATAGGCAGTTAGGCTTTAGGAGGGATAGGTCAACTGAAGATGCAGCCAGACTTCTAACAAATATTGTGTCGTCGACTGTCGATAAAGGCGAACACACTATGGCACTTTCCTAGACCTGCGGTAATCCCCTAGATTGGCTTAAAAGCTACCTGTCCAATAGAAGGCAATTTTTTAAGCTCAGTGATATCTCTAGTAGCCTACTTCCTATCAACTATGGAATCCCGCAAAGTAGTACGCTTGGTCCGACGCTTTTCTTAGTTTATGTGAATGACATCTTGAATATTTCTCTCCACAGCGCTGAAATAATAGCTTATATACAGATAATACAACGGTCATCATATTTCATAGTAAAAATTGGGACCAAGTGTACAGCATTGGAAGAGAGATACTCACAATAGCTAATGTTCTTGATAGGAATTTTGAACAATAAACGTTAAAAAGACTAAGATAATTACTTTCTTTATGACCTAGACATCAAGACGGGGGGTCTTGATGTCTAGGTCATAACCTAACTCTCACATTTCATTCTTGCTCCCATAACCCTAAGTCTTGAACTGCGAATATCTAGGAATTACTTTAGATGAAACCTTATCTTTTTAACCACAAATACACGCACTATCTGGCAGAGCCAGGAAACTTGTCTACATCATGAAAAAACTACGTGACTTCATACCCACTCCTATTCTACGTACTGTTAACTTGGTCTCTGCAAGTCCGTCCGCCAATATGGTATCTCTGTCTGGGGTGGCGCAGGTAAGGCCATATTTATTGAAGCCGAGAGAGCACTAAGAGCGGTCATTAAAGTAATGCTCAAGAAACCTTTACTGTATTAAACTGACAATCTCTATAAGGATTTCCCGGTCCTCCGTGTCCGACAGCTTTTTATCCTAAATGCAGTACTACAAACACACAGTGTTCGGTCTAAGCAACCGAACACTTGCTAACGCAGCAGTTTACAACAATCATTGTACTTGTATGTAAATGACAATTTTATTAATACTTTAACATCAGTGCATTACCAGACATCATACGGAACGGGTGCATTCATAACATTTAACATAACATTTTACTTTAAGACATTTAACATTAAACTTGAAGAGCCTTTAATAAACTCTTTAAAACCAAATCCAAACAGTGCTTTAATATTACCTACGACCTTGCACCCCGCATATAATGGTCCTTCGAGCCGGGTCGCGCGCGTTTCGAAAAGTAATCGCGAGTGTTGCCTAAACAACAGTTTGGTGTGTTGTGGACTAAGGTGGTATTCTGGACTGTTTGGTGACTGGATTACACTCCTGATCCAAGGAGAACATCAACGGTGGTATACGTAGCAGAACACAAGTAAGATCTTTCCATTATTTTCTACACCTTGGGAGATTTTACGTTCTTAAACAACAGGCGAAATGGCTGAGCTTTACGAAGTCCAACTAGCGCTCGCCATCAACATCGAAAAGATCGGGGTTAATTTGAAGAAAACCGGTATCCAAAGACGAACCTTCGAATACTTGAAAAAGTGTTTGAGCTACTTAGAAGAATACTGGAAGGAGTATCAATTTAACCACGATCGCCTTTCAACAGAAGTAAGTAAGTCGCATGCATACTTTACGAAACAGGAGTATGAGAAAACAAGCGAGTCGTACCAAGCTGTCAAAACGCTGAACAACCAGATGCATCTACAACTGCTGGAAGCTCCATCTAGAAGTGATGAACAGCAGTCTGCAGAGGAACAGCAGCCGGGAGCAGATGGTCAACATTCGGAGTTGGGTCAAGAAGCCCGTCGTGCTTGGATGGTAAATCAGGGTACAAATAGCAAACTCGACGAAATGCTTCGCAAGCAGGTAGCTAATTTTAAGGCTTTCCGCAGAACGGTCACTAACATTAATTTGGACATTATTTCCGACAAATGGGAATTTGAAGATGTCCTCAAAACACTGCAATCTAGGTGGATAGCAGTCGATACTCTTCATTGGGAAATCGATTCTGAATTAAGCGAAGAAAATGGAGAGTATGAAAAAACATTCTTGAGTCATGAAAAACAATACAACAGTCTGAAGAAGGCAATTAATACTAAAATGTGGTCTGTGGCTCATAGAGAAAAAACAACACCTACACTAGAAATACCCATTTTTAGCGGTAGCTATAACCAGTGGACGTGCTTCAAAGATTTGTTTCAAGAAGCAATACATAACAATCCGTCGATTTCAAGTGCCCAAAAAATGCAGTTTTTAAAAGGAAAAGTCAAAGGGGAAGCTGAACGGCTCATCCAACATTTACCAATCAGCGCAGATAACTATTCCATATGCTGGAATATTCTGCAACATCGATACAACAACAAAAGGGCTATATTCTCTTCTCACATGAACATTCTTCTAGGATTGCCCAACATGCAACAGCAGTCCTTACAACAAATCAAAAAACTGCATGACACAACATTAGAATGTCCGAATGCTGTCCGCAATTTAGACATTGATATAACATCGTGGGATCCTATGGTGGTACACATCTTATCCCAAAAACTAGACTCTGACACGTATACTGATTACATAGAGTCTTTAAAAAATACGCGGGAGCTACCAGAACTAAAAGAATTTCTAGACTTCCTGGAAACTAAATTCATCAGTTTGGAGTCAGCTCGTCGCAAACAAGACAACCCACAACAAAAAGGGTATAACAACCAACAACATTCCTCAACAGGTTTCAAGAAACATAACAACAGTGGGAATAATAGAACCTTGAAAAAGACACTACACGTGTCGAAGTTCAAATGTCCACATTGCAGTGGCGAACATGGCCTCTACAATTGCAAAACATTCTTGGAAATGCCCAGTGAACAAAAGCTTGCAACTACGCAAAAATTGCAGGTGTGCATTAATTGTTTATTTAGCCATAACGGCAACCAGAGTACATCGACAAAACGATGCCGCAAATGTACAGATAAACATAGCACGATATTACATGACGCCTTTGTAAGGCCGACGGGCTCTCAAGATTCTAAACATACTGAACCGACGGTCAGAGTCTCTAATGCATCACAGGATGGTAATGCAGAGATTCTGCTTACAACTGCTCTCGTGAAGGTTATGGCAGCCGACGGGACTTATCACAACATGCGTGCTCTTGTCGACCAAGGTTCGCAGATATCTTTAATAACCGAAAACGCCGCTCAGTTGTTGAAGATAAAACACCAAAAATGCAAAGGGATTGTTCTTGGAGTAGGCGCAAAGGAGAACAACTGTAAAGGGTTAGTTCACATAACATGCAAGTCTATAAACAGTGACTACACTTTTACAACGGAGGCCATGATTATGAACAATCTACTTAAAAATCTCCGCAACCAAACATTTTCGAAGCCTTCCTGGTCATTCACAGAAAACATTACCTTAGCGGATCCTGAGTATTACATTAGTAGGCCAGTTGACTTGCTACTCGGAGCCGAAGTCTACGCTAACATTATCATGGAGGGAATCATCAAGGGGACTAACACAACACAGCCTATCGCTCAGCAAACCCACCTGGGGTGGATATTGTGTGGAGGCTCAACAAAAACTTTCCAATGTAATGTAGTTCTGCACAACTTGGAAGACATGCATACATTCTGGGAAATAGAGGACGTAACAGAACAGCCCAATCTATCTGTCGAGGATCAGAAATGCATTACGTTTTACTTAAATACCACAACTAGGAAACAAAGCGGGCACTACGAAGTCAGGCTCCCTTTAAAGGAAAACATAGAAAACAAGTTGGGTTCCTCAAAACAAATGGCTTTAGCACAATTTCGAAATTTGGAGCGCAAGTTCCAGAAGCACGAAACGCTAGCCATACATTACAAAATGTTCATGGATGAATATTTACAATTAAAACATATGAAGCTAGCTTTGCAATGTAACATGACACCGGAGTGCTACTTACCTCACCACGGTGTGCTACGAGAGGAATCCACTACAACAAAATACAGGGTTGTTTTTAATGCATCTGCGATAACATCTTCAGGATTGAGCCTAAACGATTCGATGCATAAAGGACCCAACCTACAACAAGATCTGCAACTATTATTGCTAAAATGGAGGCAATACCAATACGCTTATACAGCAGACATCGAGAAAATGTATAGGCAGATCCAAGTACATGAATTGGATCAACCTCTACAAAAAATAATTTGGCGCAACAATACTCAATGTCCTATACAATCTTATCAACTAACAACAGTAACATATGGAACAAAGGCAGCTCCATTTTTAGCTCTAATGACGCTGAAGAAGTTAGCAGCAGACGAACAGAAAAATTATCCTGACGCAGCTCAAGTGTTAGACAAAGATTTCTACATGGATGACCTTGTACATGGGTGTCATTCTATTGAACAGGGTAAGAAACTCATAACAGATTTGATGACCTTACTACATTCAGGAGGTTTTAACTTGCGTAAATTGGCCTCCAACGAACCAACATTAATCAAAGACATACCAAGTCATCAAAAGCCTGACACAAACATTGTATTCAACTCGAAATCAGAGGCAACTTCAAAACTGGGTCTGTGTTGGAACACGAACACGGATAAATTCTTCTTTCGTTGCGATTTTTCTAAACAGGCTTCAAGGCCAACAAAACGCAACCTACTATCGGAAATATCGAAATTGTTCGATCCGTTAGGCTGATTAACGCCATTATCAACTAAACTAAAATTACTGTTCCAAAAACTATGGGAAAACAATTTACATTGGGATGAGGAAGTGTCCGATGACGTCTTCAACGATTGGGCCAAAATAAAAGCAGACATAGACAACATAAAGAGCTGCGAAGTACCAAGATGGTTGAAGAACAACAGTGATGAAATCATCGAAGTTCATGGGTTCTGTGACTCATCCATGAAGGCATATGCATGCGTAGTTTATGCGCGCATAAAACATCAATCAGACGTAATACTCATCGCCGCAAAATCAAAACTCGTGCCGCATAAGAAAGCCCTTACATTGCCAAAACTGGAACTTAGTGGCGCATACCTACTCTCTTAACTAATAAATAAAATACAACATGCCTTAACAAATAGACTAGAAATATTTGGATGGACGGATTCGAAGGTAACACTCAGCTGGATACAGGGTGAGCCTAACCGTTGGAAGGCGTTCGTTGCAAATAGGGTCGCCAAACTCACAGAAACAATGCCTCCTGACTGCTGGCGTTATGTAAAATCAACGGATAATCCAGCGGATTGTGCCAGCCGTGGGATGTTAGCGTCGCAGTTAATACAACATGCATTGTGGTGCCAAGGCCCCCAATGGCTGAAAACATGGACTGCAGAAGATGAAACTGAAAAACAAATATTTATCATCAACGAGGAGGTCAAAACAGTCAAAAAACAAGTCAACATCGCGCAAGATTGCCCAAATATCATCGATCACTTCTTAGAAAAATACAACAGTACAAAGAAAATAACACATATATTGGCATGGATATATCGAGCGATAACACTTGCACGTTACCGTAAACATTTGCCGAGCTATCTCACATTACAAGAGCTGCGCAAAGCTAAAACAATTATTATAAAACATGTGCAAAATAAGGAATTTGCGACGGAAATAGAAAAAATGCGCAAACATGGTAGCGTTGGCTTAAAAAGCCCACTATTACAATTCGATCCCTTCATTGATCAAAACGGATTGTTACGTGTTGGTGGTCGATTGAAGAACGCTAACATAAGTGAGGAGATGCGTCACCCGATAATCATACCACATAAGTGTCGGCTGGCGGAGATTCTCATCGAAGAGGCACATCAACTAACGTTTCATGGCGGACCACGCGTGACCCTTGCCAAACTACGTCATAACTATTGGATAACGAGTGGGAACAATGCCACCAAAAAGCAAATACGAAAATGCGTGATTTGCCGAAAACATGAATCAGGAAGACAGTATCAACTAATGGGCGATCTTCCCGAGGAGCGATGCAACTCCGCTCCACCATTCTACCACACAGGCGTCGATTACACGGGGTTTGTAGAAATTAAAACAAATAAAGGACGTGGAGTTAAAACAACTAAAGGTTACGTGGCGGTTTTCATTTGTATGGTCACTAAAGCCGTGCACTTGGAGCTGGTCTCGGACCTAACAAGCTCTGCCTTCTTGGCTGCTTTGAAGAGAATGGCAGCTAGACGAGGAGCTCCACGACATCTTTACAGCGACCAAGGAACTAATTTCGTTGGCGCCAGCAACATTTTGGAGAATGAATACCAACAATTACAACAGATTTTCGACGACAGTTTCTTGGCAGAAGTGACCGAAATGAAAATCGAATGGCACTTTAACGCACCATCATGGCCGAGTGCCGGAGGCTTATGGGAGAGAGCTGTAAGAAGCCTTAAGTTCCACCTTAAGCGGGTAATTGGTGAACAGAGACTCACATTTGAGGAATACTCAACTATTCTTGCTCATCTGGAGGCTTGCTTGAACACTAGACCTCTGTGCTCCATAACAGAAAACATAGAAGACCTCGACTTTTTAACACCGGCACACTTTTTAACAGGACGCGCAGGATTAACAGTTATTGAAACAGAAAAGGATGCCAGGACACGTTGGCATTTAATCCAGAAGCTATCCGAAGACATTTGGAGAAGGTGGAAGTCAGAATATCTAAGTCAACTAACAGCGAGAAGTAAATGGCTGAAACCGCAACAAAACTTGAAAAAAGGCGATTTGGTCGTCATACAAGAAAACAACATACCTGCTGGAAAATGGGCTATGGGAAGAGTGGTCGATGTCCACCCAGGCAGAGACGGACTTGTACGGGTGGTGTCATTAAAAACCAAAAATGGAATCTTGAAGAGACCAATCATAAAGCTTTCCCGATTACCTATTAATTCGCCGGAAATAAGTGAACAAGAACATAAAACAGAAGAAAAACAAGCAGAAGACAATCAAGAAGACAAAACAAGAAAAAGAGCACCGCCAGTAAGACTAGGCCATGTCAACTTCATTTCTTTGGCCCTAGCATTAACATTATTTATGTCAATCGCAATCAACACTGCGCAAGGCATGATGTATAACATTACAAAATTAAGGAATAATCAGTCCTTATATTTTGATCCTGTGGCCAAAATGAATCTCATCCGTGACAAATGGACTTTAGTCGTCTATTACGATATGTCACCCTACTGGGAGGGCACGACAGCGCTAGAAAAACTATTAACTCATTTAGATAACACATGTACTAATATAAACAGCGGTGTTTGTAACATGATAGTGCCACAACTACAGCACGAGTTCCTCGAACTAAGATACTACAACACGCTCCTGCTGACACAACAATTCATCGCACACTCCAGACAGCGTCGCGGGCTTATCAATGGGTTAGGTTACGCGTCGAATTATCTCTTCGGCGTATTGGATGAGCGTTTCGCTGAACAATACACTAAGGACATAGAACTCATAAAGCGAAATCAAAATCATTTGGCTAAATTATGGAAAAATCAAACATCTGTTGTAGAGTCGGAATACAACATTCTGAAACGAACTGAAAGGATTATCCATAAGCAACATAAAACTATAAATCAACATTTAGAAACATTGGACAGATTAACAAATGGAGTACAACTAGCAATGAGTAACATGAGTGCAGTACAAGGACAGATCATAACTGCGTTGACTGCAAATACTTTGCTCCAAACATTAAGGGGGAATCAAGATACTTTATTGGACACTTTGACGGACATTCGCCATGGACAATTCAACATACATTTATTAACGCCTAAACAACTACAAAAAGAACTCAACGTCATTGCTGGCCAACTTACGGATGATCTAATGCTACCTGTTGATCAAACTGATGTGAAAAAAACTGTATCATCTATTGCACATAAAAGCACGGACCACTGAAAAATATTTCATATTCCAAATAACATTCCCATTAATCAGCAGAGATCGATACAAATTATACAGAGTGATACCGATTCCCAAACAATTCGGTAAGAATATGATAAGTATTCTGCCAAAATCACAATACATGGCAGTGAATCTAAAAAAGGACTCATACATACCCATAAACAACGATGAGCTTTCAACATGTCGCACTCAGGAAGAGACGTACATGTGCTTGCTCATGAAGCCTGTTTACCATCTAGGCAGTGACAACAACAATTACTGCAATCTCAATCATGATACTAAGCAGTGTAAAGTTGAACAAACTTTATGTTCAAACATGTGGATACCGTTGAACGATCCATCTGAGCATTTATATCACTGCTGCAACAACTATTCCATTAAAATAATTTGTGGAGAACATATCACAGTCGAACAACTCAACCAAGCAGGATTAATATACCTCGGACAAGGTTGTGTTATCAAAGGGCAAGATTTTACCCTGCATGCAAACACAAAATTTGACAGCAACATAACGGTTCAGTCTAATATTTACGTACCTAAGATTGACCAACTAAACAACATTATCAATGTGAGCATACCGATGGCGAAGGCCCACGACAACCAAACTGAGGAGCACGAAGTAAATGACGACTTGCTAAAAATCTACAAACAAATCAAGCAGATGAGAAACAGCGACGTAGAACTAGATGAGATGTTGTCACCACATGACATCCATCACTACGTGGTAAGCTACACCCTCGTGCTGGTGGCGGCTGCGGGCACGGCCGTGCTCCTGTGGCGGTGGCGACGACGCCGCATGACGCGTGCTTATCTCCCCAGACATCGAGCTACGAAGTGTTAACGACGCGAGTGCTAGTGCTTGTGCGCGACTACATGGCAAGGCTGACTGTCAGCCCAGTGCTCAAAGTGCAGTGCAAGTGTGCGTGGTTAAAAAACAAAATAAAGCGTGTTCGCCAATCTTAAACGAAAACTAGAGACATTAAGATAATATTTTAAGTGCTTCTCTAAACGCTATTGTTTCTTATTATCTTAAGAATCACCATACTAACATTAGGTTACTATCATTTTAACTAACATGATTGTACTATCATCAACTCATCTCGACTGCATCTTTGCCGCCCGGAATATGTTCGGTCTAAGCAACCGAACACTTGCTAACGCAGCAGTTTACAACAATCATTGTACTTGTATGTAAATGACAATTTTATTAATACTTTAACATCAGTGCATTACCAGACATCATACGGAACGGGTGCATTCATAACATTTAACATAACATTTTACTTTAAGACATTTAACATTAAACTTGAAGAGCCTTTAATAAACTCTTTAAAACCAAATCCAAACAGTGCTTTAATATTACCTACGACCTTGCACCCCGCACACACAGAAAATCTAAATCCAGACCAGACTACACAGAGATAATGTCAAAACGTACATTTAGAATACCCATCCCCCAAGCAAACTCTCTTATGGCAAGACTCTCCAAACTATTTATATCCACGCATTTACAACGAAACTTTAAAGAACTGTAACCTGTTAGACCTCAAAAAATCCCTGTGTAAAAAGATCATTATAAATAGTTAAAAATATCAAAATATCCCTGTGTAAAAAGATCATAAAGAACTAGCTCCTTATACTCTCTTACGACGAAACAGAAAGGATTATCTACAAATAGCTACTTATGAAGTAAACACTACACAAACCTATATAAAGCACTCTTAATCTCACTCAGACACACACATACACATAGTATAAGTTGAATCTTGTTTTTGTTTTTTATTCACTCTTAATTGTTTTTTCCTTGTTTTTACTTTAATTCATTAATTTTATTTTTAGTTTAATTTAAAGACTTACGGCTAGTTTGTAACATAATATAATTATAAATAATTTGAATTATAATTTGACCTCACGCTTGCCGATTCGCGGCCTTCACTCAAGAACACGTCTACCCAACGGTCATCGGTTCTAGGGCTAATTAGCTGGCCCATTGAAACTTCGGCTTGCTTATTCTTTGAGCCATGGCGACCACTTTAAATGCAAGTCACGCAGCATTTCTTTTGGTATGAAGACGTCATCTGTAGTGTCTCTTTGTGTCTCGCCTCGACCCAGGGAGATTCACTTGTTTAGTTCACTGGTCCTGAGTTTAGACGGTCTTTGTTGCGTTTTCATAAAGGGGCGAACCTACCATCGCATCGTTTAAACGACATTATTATTGATGTAATTTTATGTTTATAATCAAATTAAAAAGCTAAAGTAACCAAATAAATGTTGATTATTAAAATAAACTTTTGTTTTTCCTTGTGAGAATTACTAATCCGGTCAATTCAATAAAATTTATCCTAATCGTTAAAAAATGGTTTCGGCTGGAAAACCGAGAGAATCGGTTTTAATTGCTCACAAGAAATCAAAAATCTGGAACCGGATCCGGTTCTGCATGCCATAATCGTACTCGTTTTACATTCGCTTGTTTACGACAGTAATGACATAACTCGAAAAATGTGAAATACTCTCTAAACTAAAAATATTTTCTAAATATTGCCATTTTTTTTGCATAGAAATCTTTGTTTAAAAGATGAAAGGTATTTTGTTACTTACTTTTATATTCACTTTCGTTTTTGTATTCAACTACAAACAACATCGAAAAATCTAATTTGTTGAGTTTTGTCGTCCTTGTCGCAAACAAGCGTTATGCTAAATGATAGTGTAGAGAAGATACGCTTAGACAATGATTCTAAGATACATAATCCATGCCATATCTATCCTAAAATCATTATGTTGTTTTGGATTAGGAACCCATACCATGATTTGGTTATTAAATCTATAGTATAAAGTCTGTCCCCGATAATGCTTATTCCTTGCCCAAAATATGTTTACCTTTACACGTACACAACGTTACGCCTGTTCCCCAAAGGTTTAGGCAGAGTGGTACACCCATATTTCACCAATGTATAACAGGAGGTAAATAAAGTGTAATTAATACAATAACCCACCACGAGATTCGTGACAACCGCGGTTCTGAATCGGTATTAGGTATAGCTTTAGGGAATATAAACCAGAAGGTAAAGATTTTTTTATAAAATGAAATAAAACGCCATATTATACTAAAAGTACAAACATTTATTTTCTTATTTCTATAAATTTCTATAAATAAATTCATTTTAAATCTGTGTCCAAAATAGATGAGGTTTTGTGGTCTGTCTACCTTTCACTTTAATAAAATCACGTAATACATAAATTCACATCATAAAATAGTATCGTGTCTGCATTATAATTAATTCAAAGGTGATTAACCAGTTTTTTACTGCATGCAAAATACGCGCACGGACGATAGTTGCGGACACCAGCCCGTTAAACAATACAACCAGTTTTTTAAATATATTGTAGTTTAGGTGCGTCTTATTCGATACAAAATATTTTCCAAAGCAATATTTTTATTTCAAGCGTATATTTTTAATGTTCTGGGAAGTTATATATTTTATCAAATTGGAAACTAAAGACTACAACATCAATTTTCTTTCTAGACTAATACCTGTCTAAGCCATAGGTTCCTGTATAGCTTACAGATTGCCTACATAAATCACAGGGCCAAGCTTAAACAAACTAATTAAAAAGTAGCACCTTCATTTAGGTATAAAACGAATGAGCATCTTAATTCGTTTAAAAGTATTTAGTGTTCGCAGTGGTAAGTCTTTTACAGACTAACAAGAATAGTATATACCGTTGTGTGGTAAATATTCACACCTCGCATGCATTATGCATGTAGGTAGCGCATTAAAATACATAAAACATACTTTCTTATTAAGTAAACTAATTCCGTCAGTACCTAACAAAACAAACAAGGATTCATTTCCGTGGGCAGACAATCAATTACTGATAGGTACATCTGCGATAAATTAATCAAACATTTTACAGATAATTGTTTAAAAATGCAATTTTTCCTCAACTTTATTTGTAGTACCGTCAAACATTTCCGCGAATGAGAAAATAAATAAGGACTTGGGTAATTCCTTCAGAGAATCAAAATTATTCAATAAAACGATAAAGTAAAACATAGTTATTCTAAAATTACGCACTGCTAAAATATTAGATATCGTTATTTAAACTATTCATGCATCAGTAGGTAACAAAAAGGTATTTGGCCCTAGACTAGATGGACCTTGGATGGACCCTTATTTGGCCCTGTAAAGCAATAGCAATAGACAATTTTGGATTAATTTTAGTTTCTTCATAACATGAGTTAACTCAAGAAACTCACATTCACATATTATCCGACTAGTTTTGACCTAAAATTATTCGGCTTGAGCCACAACTTGCCAATAACACTGCTTATAAAAATGTCGAAGATTTAAGATAGTAAAAGTGCAATGAGGAAGTCTTAAAATATCGGATTACCTCTTTATCGCTGAATTATATCAAACAATGTGATTTGTAATGAACGTGTATGAGATAAAAGCAGACATGACTTCAAATATTTTTTTACAGTAAACGTTCACGTATGGCACATTGGGTTTAATGCCCTCCAAAAAATGGAGACTATTGACATTATTAGCTTGACTTAATAGTTGATTAATACTTAGTTTGAAATGCTTAAATATTCATTCAAAACGCTTACCAAAACCAATAAGCAATATTCGAAATAGTAAAGTACTCTAAAAACAACTAGGTATATTAAGATTAAAAACTAAAATAAAGATGTATTCAAACACTTGTACAGTACATATTCAAGGTGTATAAATAAATAAATATGGTAGATTTATTTAAAATACAGGCATAGTTCAAGCAGAATATAGTATGCAGAAAGATGGTACTCCGTAACTTTGGCCGATATAGAAGCGGACCTCCTCAGTATCTGACTACTCCCTCTATTGATTACCCTCATGGTACAGTTGGTACATGCAGATTTACTCTGCCTCTTTACTGTTTTGTTCGCATATTTTCCTGATACAATCCTGAGTTAAAGACTGTTTTTGTGTGCTCACTTATACAGGGTGTAACAGGACCGTTCAAGAAGCCGTCAACCAAGCATTATGTACATCAAACTAAGTAACTTCACGCAAAAATTATTGCTGGGAAACGACTTTTTTTTGGGGTGAAAAATCATGTTTCACGGTAGGACTCAATGTAACGTACTCAAAACATTGTGCTGATGGATGAATTGAATAGTATGGGGGTCTTGGAGGTGTTTAAAGTAGTATCTTACATTAAAAACACGTATTTCAAAAAAAAAAACCTTTGAGACAGTTGGGACTTTGACACCCAATATCTCCGTAACTAGATGGTTCCCAGGTATGGTCTAGTACAAAAAAATGATCGCAATGACGGGGAGAATAAGTGCCTTTCGGCTTCGTTAAGGGTCTTGTTACCCTCTTATATTCACCTTGTGCACTGTAAACATCATCGACACGGCGGCTTTCCGGCTGGAGAAGACTATGTCGAATATTCAAGGATATCCAGAACAGATTAAGAACAGGACACTTACAGTACACACACTACCCCACAGGTGACAGGCCCAAGCATAAGCATATCTTACACTTTTCATGCTAGCGTCACTAGCGATAGTGATTGATTCGGGAAACTAATTTCACGCTAACTTGGTTTCGTAAAGGCGCCTGCCCAATATTGGTCATAGTGCACGAAAAACGCCACTTTATTACTAGCATGAAATTAAATAGCATCTGCTTATATAAAACTAAGTAATAAATTACTATAAGGTAGTGGACAGTTCCTCATTTCGAATACTTCATTTAAATGCCTCGGTACTGACGATTTGCTATAAACGTACTCAGCAAATACAGGGCTGCCATGACGAGTCCCATAATCTGAAAAAAAAATAGTGAAGTTGTATTTACCTAGTTAAAAAATAATCGTTTGCACGCTAAGATAGGTACCCCGAAATTCACATTCTCTAGGTGGAAGCATTCAACTGTAATGTAATAGTTCTGATTCGAGAATTACATGCGAATGTGTTAGGAGGAGTATAAAAGTGCGCAACCTGTAGTGATACAATTTGTAATGACTTGTTTCTGTACAAAACCAAATCTTGGATTAAAATGTTACATCACAGACAAATGCTCGCCGGGAGCTCAACCTCGAATCTAACGTTGACATAACTGAATCTACTACTCTATCGAAATCGAATGCTCCGGAGAGGGAGCGCCTATTGGGCGCACTTCACAAATGAAACTGAACACGATTACATCTAGAGTGCTACAAGGATCAGGAACCAAACAATAAGAAATTGTTAAATAAATAAAGTTGAAAACTGAAATCCGACTTCAACTACAACAAAATAAAATGTAAAAACAGGACATTGATTTCATTTTTTTTCGGCGTTGGTTATAACGGCAGTCACACGTCGTATAAATATGTCAGTATTACAATTACAAGCGATTTCAGTTTTAGTGTTCTCTCTCTAGCTAGGGCCTAGAGTTTAGGCCCTATTTAAAAAAAACTGACGTTATGTAGAGTTATAGTATCAATACAACAAATTGTGAACTTACCGCTGCTGCTAAGTAGGAATTATAATCTCTATTATAGCGACTGTTCGAGTGATTAACTTCTACCATAAGAGTGATGCCAGCACACAGGTACAAGATAAATGCCATGCCATGGTATATCACCTCCTTAAAAAACAGAAAAGGATATGAAAACTCATAATAATATGTCACAGGATATTTGTAAATGGTAAATCAGGTAAATTACTATCCTTCATGTCATATTTTTATTCTTGTTTCTTCTTTTAACTGTAACTACATATAATTGAGTACCAAGTATAAAAAGTGACGGTCTACTTCCTACGTCAAACGTATTTAGCTAGTAAATAAGGCTAAGTAAGTACCTTATATGATCAGATCGGCCGTGCGGTTTATTTGTTTAAGGTGGAAGCGCAAAGGTAGCCCGCGAAATTCAAATTTTCTTACGTTTTTTGCAATTTGCAGGTCTGTTTCAGGTTGTAAGTTGATAAAAAATTTGTCGCGCCAGTAACACGTATGTAGTAGGCGCCAAAATTAACGTAACCTCAAAACTACCCGTATTGTGTTTATTATACAGGGTGGTTGTGTATGGACTCTAGACCCGCCATTGCAAATTCGCATAGAGACGAGGTCATTTACTAATTATTGAACCCAAAACAACTTGTGGCATTGGGATTACTGGCTGCGTTCAGAAACGTTCGAATGTGGCTTGAGGAATTGGGCATACCAACATATTAAAGTAAATAGTCGAATTTTTTGGTTATGATAATGGGTTTGCATAATATTGCATGACTGGCACTAGTATAATAAACATTGTGTAAAAAAGAGTATTTTAGCGTACTCTATTAGTGTTTTATATTATAGAGTACGCCTACGTGATGACGTACAAAACTCTTTTTTAGAGTACGGTTGGCAACCCTACTTGTGACGGGTTGTGTTAAGTAAATCGTTTGTATGTGTTATGTTCCTCGGGTCAAGTCAAATCAAGATTTTAATGTTTTACTTACATAAATAGTTTTCGATATGATAGAAGCAGTAGACAAGGAGACGATGCACGATGTTAGTAGGCAAAACGTCCCTACAAGGCAGGCTACGGACGCGAGCAAGTAGAACAGCTCTGGCTTGCCGCTGGGGCTGGTGTAGCGCCCAAGGTCCATGTAGTAGGCCACCAAGCCTACGCATGCCGCACCCAGCAACTGGAAACCAGAATATAATAATAATATAAAAATAATGCTTTATTTCCAAGTTTACAATTTAGCAGAATAGCACTATGTAGAACAGACTATATAGGCCTAACAATTGTAAAAATTCCACTGAGTTTAAACTTCTGGCACCCAGCTTAGATTAAACTTGTGTTATGGGTGTCAGGGCTCTCTCTTTAAACATTTACCAAGATAATTTCGAGTTACATAGTGATTACTGTCACTAGCGATTTCTGGATTCATTGAATGTGATTTCATATACTCTTCACTTACAAATTAAATGATATAACAAAAGTAATCAGCCTGAAACGTTCCCACTGCTAGCACAGGCCTCCAGAGAGAAGAGAGAGTGGGAATAGTCCACTACCGAATTTTTGGTTCGAACCCACGATTCGTTCGTCCCACATCACAACCCACACGCAAGTCACGGCCGTTAGCACTAAGACATCACTCACGGCTCTCAATTAAAATCTGGGGTTTTGGTTTTTAGCTGCTTGATTTTTGTCTCAAACTTAGCTTTTTTTTGTTTGACATTAAAAAGTGCCTATAATGGTCTAATTGAAATAAATGCTTTGAGTTTGAAACATTTTATTATATTCAGATATATTAATTTTTTTGGGCATGTAACTGAAAGCTTTGTCTCGTAATAACCTACAGCCAAGTGGTATTCATAACATGAATTTTATGCAGTAGGTAGGTAAAGGTAATATGGTTCACATAAACTACAGAGCCATTTTCCTCATCTGAAGGGCATTTTATGCGGTGACACGACTGAGTAGTTCTAATAACGTAATTGATAGCTAATAGGAAAATGCGTAATGCCAACGACCAATAATTTATATTATTTACGTGTGTTTCATTATTTGATTAACATTGGGCTGAACCTTGGCAGCGTTGATAGCATGTAAGGTTAGGACGCAACTCATTGAAACACCTCAAAATATGCAGGCAATTGTTCTGCGCAAGGTTTTCCTCAAACTCGCAGATTTTATCAACAAACCTCTGCTGCATTGAAAATACAAAATTAAGTGTTTCGGCGCACTTTCGCGATGCAAATCATCGTTCGTTTGTTTATTCTGGTGGCTCCGAGAATAACCGCGCGGGTGAAGTCATGGCTACCTCGTAAAACGCGAGCGAGGAGAAAATTGCGATACCTTTACTTCAGAATTATTTTTTTACTAGAATCTCTTCAGATCTTCACTGTTTCTAAAATTAGTATCTGGTATTTTCTTTCTTTATAGATTCCGAACGATCATAATAGTCACAGGGTAGGTGCAAGTGTGAAGTGCGTACGGAGAAGTCACTACTTGAGCATTGTTCAATTAATTTGTTCCAATAAAAGCGATATTGGTCTAAATGAAGTAACGAGTTAATTGCAGAAGTTAACGTACAACTCTGACTCATATGACAAAGATAGGCAGCTAACTCATAAGTACCAACACTAGTTTATGTTTTTGAACATTATTGCAGACGATTCAGTAACCCGATGACGCCATCCGTGATATCATCCGTGGCGTTATTTCCAAAGAAATCCGGACGGAAAACCAAATAGGTTATATTAATATGCACAAACTGAGTACATTAGCATATTGACATCGTGACAATGTGGTGACAATTCATTGACATATTGTAAGGTTTAGAGCATTTTGTAATTTATCATCTCTTGTACTTATGTGAAATAAGGGAAGTTTAGTGCTAAGACCCCTTCTTTTCATTGAAAATTCTTTTTAGGGTTCCGTATCAATTATACCTGTGCTCATTTTCCACTTATTTAATTAATCTGATGGATCATTATTCATGCTCCAGCCGGGCTGCGGGACTGTTCGAAAGAGATACCGTGGCCCCGGAACACAAAGGGCGACCAAGGAATATGGATGGGTTTTAGTCAGTAAAAGTCTGACACTCCGTCCTGCTCCACCCAGAGCGGGAGGAGTTATTTGATGATTTCTCATCCGAAAAATATAAACAGGATCATTATTCAAATTCCTCCATCTAGTTTCAATTTCAATTTAAACATCTCGTATATTTTATTTATGTGCATCATTCAAGGAGCCTCTTCTTTTGATACGACCGTGTTGCCCAACCACGATATTTACGTAACGGAAACTAGGTTACACTGGATCAAAATATCTGAGTATGCAGGAAATCGTGTTTATCATTCACTCCATACGTACACCCGACGGCAGCTAGTAAAGCGTTAACAATGCTATTTATATATACATACTGATGTTTATATTATGCATTAACTATAATTCACACACAGGATACGTATTGATAAAATGTAGGTACACAGGTTGGCCGAAGCAAGGAAACCCTGTTCAGGTGGAGATTCCTAGATGACTCTACCCTGGAGTATAAATGTGGTGTTGCCCCAGAAACGATGGGACTTTTGATATCGTGTTCTGCATGTCCTGTTGTTTGCACATCACAGGAGCTGATGGATGCTACTGAAAGTGACAAACTCGTCGCCAAATTTTGGGCTGACTCAATTTGAATATTTTTCATCGATGTATTGTTTTGTTGTTAATAAGTAGATTCTATCAATCTGAAGCTTTTACTATATCTATGCAGTACCTACGTCAGCTCTATTAACGGTTGACAAATCGGCCTTTAATAGGTTTAAAAACAATTAAAGAGACATTAGGGTCAATTTAAAATCTTCGGATCCTTGATTAAACCTATTATATTCAATTTGAAGTTGACAAGATTGTTGTAACTTCGCCTCTGAGACTCGCACCTACTCGGCATATTAATTCAGCACCATCGATAAAAATCACCATAATCGTCAGTTTTTTTTTATAACTTCGTTTAATACAACGAGTTTATCAACACTACCAAAATCGCCAGCTCTCGCTTACTTTCTCGACCCTAGTGGTAGTGAGTAGATAAGGTGCAGCATGGTTCTTTTGGCGTTTCAATGACATTGTCAGGAGGGCGCTGTTGGTAAACATTTATTTGAAATTGTATTGTTAACTAAGATAGCGGCGTCAGTTCAGACTATGGCCACGTGCCAAAAACACCACGCAGAATTATATGTAGTGGATATTGTTGTGTTTTGTAGGTGTCGCTTAGTACTGTGTAGTGTTGTATCCTTACCAATTCTGCGAGCTTCAGGAGTCCTGGAGTGGTGCTTAGGTAGCCGCTGTTAATGTACACGGGGGTGCCAGATGTGGCCACCGTCGTCCGGGTGATGGTCAGCGAGTGCGACATCTTGGGCCACTGTAATGTCACAACACTCGTATTTTCATCATAGATGTTGGCTGGTAGAAGTAAGGGAAGACCAGAGAAATGTTGAGTTGATTGTCTAAAAGTTGGTTTAGTTAAAATGGGGACTACTGCCACAGAATACATACCTAATATTAGGTTCTCGTAAGTCACACGCAGTTAAGTACGCAACAATACAATGCCACACGGATATTTTGGCGTTTGAATAACGTTGAGATAGGGGGAGCTGTTGCAAGTAGCAAACATTTGTGAAATTGATTCGTATAATGTAATGAAAAACAAACTGGGAGCGTTAGTTCTTATTTTGGGTACACACTAAAAAATGCTCGTACAGCTATATTTTAGTTTCGATCATAGCACAGTCATGACAAAACTTATGCCATATCCGAATAAGGGTCGGTTAGGTCAACACGTTGGCGGGTGACGCGCAATGTTTGTATGCCAGGGTCGCCTGCTCTCACAATACATCGCTATACCTTACTTATACTTATGTATAACTGCGTTTATGCACTATCTTTCACATAACACCTGCAATGAATGTTGTTGTAATCTATCCTCTGCCCCGCGGACGGTTGAGTGGTATTCATTGATAATGTAATCATCAAGACATTGCCCAGATGTTTTTCCGCAGGATTATAAAGTGAGCAGCATAGCTGTTATCAATTTACAGTGGAATATATTGTATTATACAAAATAATCCTTTTAAAATAAACTTAGTTTAGTGAAATACGTCATTACAGCTGTTCTAAAATGTTTTTCTTCATTCAAAGTTGTTGTTATTCAACTGTTTGGACCCAATGCAAGATCTGTATTTTAGATATCAATTAAATTGCTGAACTTATACAATAAGCTGAGATAGAGTAAACAAATAAAAACTAATTATTCTCTAAACTAAGTATAGTTCTTTTCTTTTCAGAATTTATTTTCACGAAAATATTTTGAGAAAACATATTTTGTATGAACAGTAATTAGTAAACAATAAAATGGTACTTACAGTGTTTATATTCGTCGGGAAACTATGGGAAATGTTTTAAAACAAGTGAAAAGCGCACGTATGCACGAGCGGGCAATGTTGGCACGACTGTGAGTGGGCTCCGCACTCAGCGGTGAGTCACCAGTCGCCGACTCGCCGGCCAGTATCGACATTGCGCACACTACATACACCAGCCGAACTCCTTTGCGCACCGACACCGAGGCTTCACCTGGATGCCATCGATGCGTCAGGAGCGGCCAGACATACTCGAATACAAAGGAATTGGCTAAAACTTCGGTAAAAGATTAAATATTTCTTACTCCCTTCCGCTAACGCATGCGCACTTGCAACTCTATAAATAATACCGGCTGCAATTTAAAAGTGAAGGTCAAAGACCTCTCATGCTGATAGCGAGCTTAGATCACCTCGCTGACGCACTGCTACTCTCGAGAATTCAGGTTTCCTTGAAAAGAGTTTTGCTTCACAGTCATTCCACGAGTCAAAAGCCCTACACCATCGTTGACAGCATCATCACGCTTACCATCTCTTGAGATAGACAGGTAGGTGTCAAATGCGAGTAGGAAAAAGTAGTAGGTGTCACTTAATGTTAGCAAAACACTTGAGTAGTTCACGACTAGACAGAGGGAGGATTTATCATAGAAATTAAAATATGAAAATATCCAAGATAACCAGCCTTTAATGTTTCCACTTCAGGGACAGGCCTCCTCTCTGAGAGTGGACACTCACAAATCCACGCGGTGTCTTTCTTCATCGTAATAACATTAAAAATCATAGTTGTAATAAATGGTTTATTTCTAAGCTAAAATTGTCTCTGTAAAGGTTGTAGGTAATAAAAAAGTTCTATTTCGACCAAAGTAAAACAAAGTGTGTCGTAATCATGTAATAGGTACTGTCCTTCGGTTAAAATAAAACCTTTTCGTATTTTTAATCTTTTTTTTTAACACGTCAAACAATGTAATTAAATCTTGGAAGTCAATTTTAACCTACTTAGTATTGAAATGAAATTTTGTTTCTATGTATGCTTGTTATGTTGTGTACATGTAGTCCGAATAAAAATAATAGTAAATTATAGAATTTGTCCAGTTTGGGGTTACTTAAATGATTCGTTTTAATCAGTCCAATATACAGGATTGAAGGGACACGCGAAACAGGCACGCGCGTGAGGTTTTCACGGACCTACCCACTTACGTTAAAAAACGTATATATATCAGCTATTACCCTGCAATACCTAAACCGATGAAAAATTTCGATATTGAGGGTTCAGAATGATGTACACCTACTTAATACCTGGTAACCGTTTGTGCGCTGGTTACCCCCACCTTGTGTTTCAGTTGGTGTCGAGAGACTGATGCCGGAGCCAGGAGGTCGATAGTTGAACTCAAAATATACACATAATTTTGAGTGCGTGATAAGCGTTTTTTATTTTAGTCTTTTTTTAACTAAGTAAATTATTTACTAATAAAAGCAATTACAATATGTTAAAATATATTTATTAACTTTTTACAAATTAGGTCAATAAAATTAACTATTGTTTAAAAACTTCACATAACACCCGACATTCAACACAACTTAAATATTTCAGTACTTAACAAAAAACATCAAAATGTAACTTTAAGAAGTAGATTTTAAATAAGTGTAAGTATTGGTACCTAAATAAGGTATATGTGTATAAAAACGTGCTCGATTCCATTTTTAAAACGACATTTTTCTTTATTTTAAATTTATTATTATAAAAAAAAAAAAAACTAAATACCATACTTTCAAGACAAAGAAAAATAGATTGGTAGAGTAGTAACTAATAGTATTAACCTGGTAAACAATTTAAAAGAGTGAGCAGACTGCGATACAAAGATCCAATGTATCAGGTACTTAAACTCACACACTTAGATTATATAATGTCTAGATGGAGCATCAAATGTGCGAAAAGTAACAAAAAATATCAGCCGACTGTTAGCTTATAAGTTCGCACACAGAGACGTAGACGTCTATTGTCTATGTACACCGGCCGCACGCTACCGCACGCACTCACGTTTGAAATTGTTGCCTCGTTTTCTTTGTTTTTATCATAGGGCGACGCTCCATCTACACATTTTATAATCAAAGCTCACACATTAGGTACCTACTTAAGTGCGTATAAAGTTGTATTTACCAAAATATCTCGTCCCAAATTACATTAAAAATATATCTTAATACCATTAATTAATTCGTTTTAGATTACACATATAAAATTAATTCAAACATACAGATTTTTGTAAGACTAGTCTAACAAAATTTGTTACAACCTTGTGATAAAATACGAGTAAATAGGTACATAGAATTACCTTATATGAGAAGCCTAAGAATGAAGGTACTTTGTCAAAACTGGCCCCACTTTTTCTTTTAAATATATTAATTTTACTTTATATTTACCTAATTAAACGCTTTTGATTCACATCGATTATGTTTATTTTGCTTCATTTCCATTATGTTCTCTCTAATGTGCATTGTAATTAAAAATAATCTAGTTTTAGTTGATCTTATTAACACTTCCGCTGTTCTTACTTAGCTTTTCTCGCGACTGTCTCCAAAATGGTACAAAAAGTATAGTTAAAGTTTTGTTAGCCAACATAGCAATTGATGTTCAGAGCATACCTATTCGTTGACTACTGATCGAAACCTAAATGTTTCAGTTCCATATTTTTACAGACTGAAGTCATACTGTCCTCCAATATTTTACCAATATTACAGTTTATTTTTCAAAAAAGAATCCGGTTGATCAGTGGTTCATTGTACAACATACCTTACCGTTTATATTCCTTACATAAATACGCAATCTATGGCCATTAATTTAAGTATTATTCTATTAATATTAATATAAAACCGTACTGTTTGTTACATGACTTTCAAATGTAGTAAAATAATATGATATAAATTACAAATGTTATATATTTTTATAAAATTCAATGGTTTTGTTCAAAGTGAGAAATTTTTTCACTTGTTTGCGACAGAATATCAGATAAAAAAATAAATAATATCAAAATTCGATACAAATATCTTATAGTTTTATTATGTGTAGATCAGCCTGGCAGCTAAGACACATTCATAAGGCCTTCGATTTTGAAATTCTACAAATTACCAGATACATATGTAGGTCGTACTTCCACTCTATGAAAATATTTCAAAACGTTTATTGTGCATAAATTAAAGTATCTCGAGACATACCACTCTTTGACACACCACCACTCCACACCACTCCACTCCACTCTTTCTCTCATATTATGTATGTTACTCTGTAAGGTGGGGTGTGGATGGGCCAAAGTAGCCTGAAAATAAATGAATGTTGTTGTTTGGTAAAATTATTATTTTAACAATTCTCATGCTTGACAACAATAGCCACGTTTCCTTGTATAAAATTTAAGTTTAAAATAAGTGTTTATAGTAAAGATTGTGGAAAGCAAATTTCGGCGTTCAGAATCGAGAGCGAAACGAATGTGTGTGATATGATAATAGACTTCCGTTGAGGTTTAGGGTAGTGCCAGCGCATGCGCGTGGGGATGGAGGCGACGCTCACGCCGCCTGCGCCGTCGTCACTGTGCCGCGGTACTCCTTGAACAACAGGAACGAGCTCGCTGCGTACGCCGCAGTGTTGAAGATACCAAACACCTGTACAAACAAAATTATATTTTAAACAATAGTCCAAAATAACTTCATTTCGGAAACGATGATAGATTAGCGTCATCGGTGGAGAACGTTCGAAGATCATTGTAGTCATCATTCTTTTTGCTCAGCGGGGTTAGTGCTGACTACAGACAAAACTTCCATTTAGTGCAAAACACGTGACGTTAGTTAGCTCTGTTTCTTCATGAATCAATATGAATCATAGGCTTTTATTCTACAACTTTTGTAGAGATTAAGTATCCTCTATTGAATCCTTGATTGACTGAATCCTTGATTTTCAAAGATTCACATAACATTGCTATGTTATAGGTACTGTTATACTAACTATCTTAGCATATCAGCCAAGGATCACCTTGCGATGCCTTATCTCATAATATCTCATGGCAGACCTTGGTTCTTAGCACTAGGTCTGCCATGAGAAAATGTCACATGGCTTAAACAACGTTGTTACTGGTTTGTCAGATTAAAAACCCCAGCATCAAGATACTACCAACGAAAGTAAGTAGGTAGTCGATATGCAAATCAAAATTAGAAAGTACAAGATTGGTTTCGTCGTCGTTTTCAAAGAAAACTACTAAATATATAAAACTAACTTCATTAGTCTTATAGACTTCACTCGTGTGTGTTCTAAATTATCTGCAATAAACCTACTTCTTTATAATCATTTGTCGATAATATCAATCATTTTTAGTAGACCTTAGATAATTCTTCATAAATCCCACGTTATTTTCTTAGTTATTCTTCCCAGAGATGCTAGATCTAGATGTACATACAACGTTCTAAACTTCATTGTTATAACGGTAGCGAATCCTACACAACTTGGCTTTGAAGTGTGTCTGGGAGTATGTCGCGCTAATTGATCAATTTTAATTGGCATATTCCACACGAAGGGCTAACCCATGAGGTTAAAATGCAGGTACCAAATTCAGTAACTACACTGAAAACTACACGATACGATATCATGGTTTGGAAAAGGCTTGACACGGCACCTAACATTACATGAACCTTCACATGAGGTACTAAACATAAATTAAAGCGCTGAAGAACACGATGCACGATCACTATTGACTACTGTTACTGCACACGTTGTTCCAGATATGGTATAGACAGGTATCTGTTTTTTTTTATATTTCTATGAGATATGGTCAACGGTCTTTTGTGCGGTACTATTGTTGTCATTATACAGTTAACAGAAAATCATTAAAAACAGATTGACAAAAAATAAATAGCCTTTAATAAATTAACTGAACGCTCCGGCACACCTACTCTAGGATACCCTATTTGTTAAGATGATGATTTGAAAATACTTACAGCAGCTGCAACATTGGCTCCATACGCGTTCGTCCACCAGCCAGCCGTCGCTGCGAAGAGGACGATGAAGGCGATCAGGTACATCAGTGTCTCTATACTTGTGCTGATCAACTCCTGGAAGAGAAAATATTATTTTCGTGAGAACAGAATTTCATAGGGATAATGGTAAACTTTTAATAAGAACTACACATATGATCTGACAGGCTATACGGTGAGTTATCTAAGCAATCGGAGAAGAACTTTGATGCTACTTTATTCTCCAAGCTATATAACTTTATTTCTTGAAATGATTTAAAGATCTTATATTCATTGTTAAAAACCACGTTATTCGTATAACGGACTTAATTTTTCTGCATTTATCAATTAAGTAACGGAAGCTTCGTTCCAAAGTCATAAGGTCATAAGCATTAGAAACAGAGCCTGCATTTCCGTAACTCAATCGTGTATTTTTTATTTATTTGAGGATCGAAGTATGCATCAGCTGAGATACAGGCCTCCGCTCCATGAGAGAGAGTGGAGGCCCAGTGCGGGTTGGGAGATGTCATATACAGGCTGTCGTTTTGCATCCTAGTCAAATTCAAGGAGGTATCTATACTAATGATTCTCGACCCCAATCACTACATAGTATAAAACAAAGTCGCTTTCTCTGTCCCTATGTCCCTTTGTATGCTTAAATCTTTGAAACTACGCAACGGATTTTGATGCGGTTTTTTCAATAGATAGAGTGATTCAAGAGGAAGGTTTATATGTATAACATTGCACCCGTGCGAAGCCGGGGCGGGTCGCTAGTCTATAATAAAAAAGGTAGTTTTTTTATTTATTTTTCATTTTTTTTACGGAAATCGGTAAGCGTAAACTAGGGTGTGGCCCTAGTTTTCATACTGTCCATAAATGATACTGTGGAATATACGTTTACGTTTGTGTGTGTGACGGCGCGTTTATTAGGCAAGGAACAGACGGGTTGCGTTATAATATACGGGTGATTTACACTTACCAATTTCAGTAGATAGCTCCTTGATAGATAACTCCTTGAATTTGACCAGGATGCAAAAAGACAGCCTGTATATGTTTAGATTTATTGGTGTTAATTAGGACATGCCGGTTTCCTCATGAAGTTTTCCTTCACTGTTCTGGTACTATGAACTGATGCATGCCAATCATCTATGCAAATACTTACAGATAAAAGCCAGTTGATAGGTATTTTGAGAACATCCTTGATGCTTAACAGGAAGACGAAACTCCATATGAGCGTGGTGATGAAGCTGGTGACGGCGACAAACACGAACCACGTGGAGTACCATGGCGATGCCAAGGCCATACACAGGATACCCAGAACCTGGAATAGAATAATAAAATATTGTAAAACCTTTTAAAGTGTCACGGCGGAATATCTTGACCATTCTTCTTTACATGAAACTACATTTGCGACTGGGCCACATAATCTATTAAGTGTTTTTCTGTTTACAGACGAGTGCTTTTTAATTGCGTGAGTGATTTAAATGGTTTGACTTTGACAGATTGTCAAATATAATTTGTAAGTTGTCTATAGCCATTTATACAGGGAGGGAAAGTACTCTAAATACTGTAAATAGTAGTATTATTTAGAGTACTTTCCCACCAGGTGGCGTTGAAAATCCACCCTGTATATTATATAATTTCCAGATGTTCTTATTTTACTGACGCAACATTGACGTTTCTCACTGTCTTCGCCTCTTTTTCTACTTTGGTATTTTATTAAATGTAAGAAAATTAACCAAGTGCTGTATGAGATAGTTATAATAACGCTGCATCCTAGATTCATCGGTTAGATTTTAATCCAACTCTGAAAACCATTAACCTTCATTTTAGGAGGTTATCGGAAAGTGAAATTGATTGCTCTCTCAAAAAAACTCATTTGAATTTGGATGCCAAATACAAATTGTAGGTATGTTTAGTGAGGTAATTTTGTTCCTAACGAGTTAAATTAAATACGTTACATCTAACTTATTTTACTCAGTTCAATACTTTATTGAATAAACGTATTTTTAAAGCACAATGTGGTTTTTTTTTCAACCTGTTCAAGGTAATTTGAAACTTGTTTCCTAATGTCAATATGTGATGTTATGTATATTTTCATGTCACAGGTTTCCAATCTTATCATTCTCCAGTTGTGATAAAGATGATCCCAGAACATGATTATACATGACGCATCGTCAATCATACATTTTTTGCTAAAGGTCGAGCTCAAAATAACCATGCGCACAGCTAGCTGTAATTAAATAAAATATCAAATGGTATACGTCATAGAAGTTATTAAAATATGCTAAGATGAAAAAAGCAATAGAGCTATGAAGGGTGTAACAAGACCCTTAACGAAGCCGAAAGGTACTTGTTCTCCTCGTCATTGCGATAGTTTTTTTGTTCTAGACCATACCTAGAAACCTTTTAGTTACGGAGATATTGGGGGTCAAAGTTCGAACATTTTCACAAGTTTGTTTTTAATTAGATGTTTTTAATGCAAGATTTTTATTTTAAACACCTTCACGACCCCCGTACTAATCAATCTATGCACAATGTTTTGAGTATGTTACATTGAGTCCTACCGTGATTTTTCAACCCCCAAAAGAATAAGTCGTTTCCCAGCAATAATTTTTGCGTAAAGTTACTTAATTTGATGTACGTAATGCTTGGTTGACGGCTTCGTTAAGGGCCTTGTTACACCATGTATTTGAACGCGATGCTATGTAGCTTGTACACGTAAAGCCCACATTGTAGGTGCCAAACAATATAAGTACATAGGCAATGACTAACACAGCAAAAGATGCATGTGACATTGTTGTTTAGATTACATATTTTTTATCGCAGGAACGATAACATTATTTATTATCAGGTTTCACTTGCGAGGGGATTTGTTTTTGCCATATTTATTTTGATTTTTTCCTGTAAGTAATGGTGCTACTAGGCCGCGGTTAATCGATCCCTAGGATTGTCCGATCGATGTATGCAGTAGTTGTGCATTTCGATCATGTTCATCGGCCATCTATGGGTTATATCTTAAGGAGATCAACAACGACTGGTCGCCATCGATCGTAATCTAGTTGCAGCTCAAGGATTTCTAGTGTTCTTCACTGTATCCCTGGTTCTTTAATTTGTTGTGGTAGACTGAAGCAATGGAGCGTTTACTATATAACTTGAGGTCTTATTCCTATACTAATTGTTGCCCGCGACCTTGGTTCGCGTGAAATTATTATAAAAAAGAAGACTTCCTATTTGGAATCGAATTTTGTTGCCATTTTCAAGGGTTTTAATTTTTTTGCGCGGAACCCTAATCATTTTTAAAAATAAAAGTAGCCTATGTTAGACCTTATAACATCAGTTATCTCCCAGTAAAAGTCCCGTCAAAATCGGTCGAGCCGTTTCGGAGATTACCCGGAACAAACAGATAGACAGACAGACAACCCGAAAGACAGACAAGAAAATTATCTTATACATATACTTTCATATGCATTTAGTAAAAAGCTGTTATTTTGGTATTACTAACAGACACTTAAATTTTATTTATTTGTATGTATAGATTCACTTTTGTATGTTTTTAACTCGCACCCACTTACTGGTTTATTTCATTAGTTTCATACTAATTTATTTGGAGGAACATGTTTTCACTAAGCCAATTAGTCAGCCCCGGATCTAGGGGGGGGCAAGCCGGGGTACCCGCCCCGGGCGGCAGTTTCAGGGGGCGCCAAAATCATAATATAGTTTGATTGAAAACACAAAACTTGAGCGTGACCGTGAGTAATGGACTAGCTCGCCGTCCGTCCGCCTTATGTCCTAGGTCGACGGCGCGTGCACGCCTGAAAGAGGTGTCAGCAAAAGGGAAAGGGTCCGAAAGGACTGATGCCTGCCAGGGTTGAGGGGCTGTTCGAAAGAGATACCGCGGCCCTGGAACACAAAGGGCAAAAGGAGGAACATTTAGTCAGTACAAGTCTGACACTCCCTTCCGCTCCGCCCAGAGTGGGACCTCCGAGATCCAACCAGGGTTTTTTTTCGGATGGGAAATCTTTGAGGATTTCCCATCCGAAAAAAAACCCTGGTTGGATCTAGGTAAATGAAAAAAAACGGCTAAGTGCGAGTCGTACTCACTCGCACACAGCACAGGTTCCGTAGCACCAAACAAAATATTAAAAATATTTTGAAGGCTCATTCATATAAATCAATACGATTTATATGAATGAGCCTTCAAAATATTTTTACATTCAACAGCAAAACCAAATTTGTTTTTCATAGTATGTTCATGAAAAACAAAGTTACTGCTGCAGTTTGATGAAAAACTCCTATATCTCAAAAACTAAACATCAAATCTTATTCAAACCAATTTTCATTGAAAATTTTTTACGTTCTACAATCCTGCATTTTTTTAAATTAATTTTAAATCCTACTCTTACTTTAGAAATTAGACGGGGGGCACACATTTTACCACGGAACCTTAATGTAATTTTCACGGATAGGATTGATGTTTTTTTTTTAGTTTCAGATCCAGTCTTTTTTTTTTTGTATAGAAATCATAAAGCGGTTCACAGAATACATCTACCTACCAAGTTTCAACTTTGTAGTCCTAATATAGTTTCGGAATAAAGTGGCTGTGACATACGTACGGAAAACAGACGGAGAGACATGACGGATTTATAAGGGTTGCGTTTTTTATCATTCGGCAACGGAAACCAAAAAAGGCGAATCCGAGAGAGGGGCGCCAGTATCAAGTTTCTGCCCCGGTTCGAAAAAATCGTAGATCCGGGACTGCAATTAGTTTAATAATATAACAAATTGAGCAACTACGTAATATTATTGGGTGCTGGCTCTTTAAACAACGTCAGGTCGGCATCGTTTATTATCGCCTGCGATTTCTATTCAATTACTAATTTCATTTATTTCGCATTCGTGTATAATAATAGTTAATACGAGTCTTTTGAAATTCTTCTAATGAATACCGTTCAAGTATTAAATTACCCTTCAGCTAATTACTGTTGGCCTAATGTTCTTGCGTTGATGACGAATACCTTCTACATTATATCTACCTAACGAAGTAACATACGTATGGCTTAATACTTGTCTTGTGTGTAGTTTTAAAATAATTTTGACCAGCGCAAGTTAATAGATAAACTGACCGCTAGCGGTAACATCCCAGTACCACTAGGACAACGGTGTCAGGTAAATGTGAGCCATTAGCGTTCATCGAAGAAGGCGGCTGCGCGGGCGCAGGTAAGCGCGCGCACACCGCCGCGCCGCGCCACGGCCTCTACGAGCCAAACCGGTTTGATATCGCGCGCGAACACGAACCCTCTGTCGCAATGCCCACTAACAGGTGTTGTTTGTAGAAATTCCATCCGATAACCAAACAGGCAAACATTGTCTTACAATATATTGCGAGTTTGCGACCGGCGACCGTCCCACCAAGACTTTAAGGTTCTCAACTCGCTCTCCGGCCGAACATAATTAATTGCAAGCACTACTTAGATGACATCCGCTCCACAAGTATAAATGTTTACGTACGAGTACGTCCCTACCTCGTTAAGGAGGGACGGAAATGTGTGTCAAATGGGGCACGTGCACAGTTGCATATAATATGGAGAAAGTGCGTCGCCGGGCGCAGCCGCGGGGCAGAGTGGTCGTGTGGACGTATATGTGACGCGACCGCCATACCGAGTTCTATCAATGGGTTCACAGACCATCATCGCTTTTACACGTTGCAGTCTCGCTCCAAATAACAAAACGTGGCCGGATTTCCGACACTGTGTTCCGTATATCTACATCTATTGACGAAAGTGCCACAAATAATAGGACACACCCACGGAATTTATATGGAAGTAGGGACAACACAATACTGCAGTCGTTGCTCGAATAATATTATTTGTCAAAACCGCTCCAAATTTTGGTCAGTCCAGTAACATTTTTGTATCCAAAAAAATCAAGTAGTGCGGAAATGACACCACAAAACTCGATATGCCCAAATTTCACTTTTATCATTGACTTCACATTTCAAGTTATCGTTACTGACTCAAAGAATAAGAGTTAATTTGGCGTAGGTATAGAGGCGTTCGTTGAACGCCGCGCCGTCGCAGCGCAAAAGCCACGACTACACCACGTACGACGAGAATGTTTGGCAAAAACACATACTGTCACGGACCTTCTACGCCGTTTCCTCGTAGCTGCTACGCGAAATGCGTAGCACCTACGAAGATGCGTAGCGCTGCTACGCAGAGTCACCGTTGT
Organism: Eugnorisma glareosa; assembly: GCA_947578425.1. Taxonomy (NCBI): domain Eukaryota; kingdom Metazoa; phylum Arthropoda; class Insecta; order Lepidoptera; family Noctuidae; genus Eugnorisma; species Eugnorisma glareosa. The sequence continues at coordinate 11,843,345 of OX387966.1, read as the reverse complement.
GTCAACGGACCTTCTACGCCGTTTTTCGTAGCTGCTACGCGAACTGCTTAGCAACTACGGAGATGGGTAGTACTGCTACGCAGAGTTACCGCTGCGTCCACGGACCTTTTACGCAGTTCAATCACAGCAAATGCGTAGACCGGTCAGGAAATCAAATCCTGTAATAGTTCATGATTACTATTACGTGTTGCTTTCGAAATTTCATTTATCACTTTAGTCCTTGCACTATTCCTTTGCACCCTTGCACAACCAAATTATATTGGAGCTGACAAAATGTGATCATTGGACAATTATTCAGAACTTTAAGAAAACTTTTGTTTTCATACAAATAAATATTTGTGCCTTGAAAACTGTCTCTGTTTTCTTACTTCATTTTATATTTATATCTAGACACGTAAGTTTTATCGGTAATTTAACAATTATTTTGACTCGTTGCTTAGCTACAGTATATATAGTTGGCGTGTATTTGTGTCGTTACTCGGCTCCCATGTGAAGGTACAATGCGCAATTGCCCTTGAAGTTAATATCAATTCAGAATGGAGGCTAATTAAAGCGCCTCCATCGATCCATGCTTATTCTTAACCGTAGTTAACGTATTATTATTATATCAAATTACAGCGGTAAACGTTTCTGAATACCGTTGCATGACTATTGAAACACTTCGTTTGTAGAACAATATCCAGGAAAATGGACACACAGCGGTTAATAGTATAAAAAATAAGTGATGAATGCGTTTGTCTGACACTGTTCCGTAAGTGTGGTGTTGTATCGGAGTCGATCCAGCAACGCAACGGTTGCGAAGTGAAAATGCAATCAAGTAACATAACATTGGGGTCAATGGGTGCGTGCCGGCGTGGCGGCAGCGGCGCGGCGGCGGCGGCGTGCTAGCCAACTTGCCCAAACGCTGTCTAATCAGTAGTCGGTTCATTGACCATACTTCCGCATAGGGTTCAAATTTACCTTCGTGAAATGGAAACCGATTAGTTAACCTTAAGACTTAACTTTCACCTCGACATAGAACCGACTTCACGATGTGTTTTAAACTTGACTAGCTTATTTTTAACGAATAAAAATATTCTGCTTAATATAATTTAATAATGATTTGCATTAGCCTCTAATAATAGGTATTCAACATCACCACAAAATAGGCAAGTCGTTAGACTCGTCGTTATAATCTTTAGTTATTTCGTATATCTAATGGACTTAAGTATGTACTAAGTTATACTCATTAAAAAACCAGTTAGACAACGTTGTTATGTAACACAAGACTATTGTTTTAAACGACTAAAACGACAACCAACTCAGGTGCAATAGATTTTTTTATTTATTCTTCTAGCTGTACGAAGACGAACTTCCTTGTCAAGTCGGTAACATTCAATTATCAAATATACAATGATGTTGACCTTGACAGATAATATTATAAAATAACATCGAATATACCCACATACTAAGAGCATGCCAATCGTCGCCGATTTGACGTTGTTAGCGAATTTATAATTTGGAACTCGCTCACGCAAGAAAATGACGCAATCCCCCGATCTAGTCAGACTTCGATTTAAGCAAGCCAAGTGCCTGGCCACCAATTGTATCGCCTAGTTTAATGGCTACGAGCTAGGAATGCCATTCGAGTCAACTATACTGTAACAACCTGAATGCCTCCGCATTCTTCACTGCTTATGTATACCTAACCTACCGACATCAAGATTATTCCAGACAGTAGGTATAACCCACGAAATAACCTTTTTCGAATCGACTTTGACCGCAGCTTGAACTTTATAAATATTGATTTCTACGAAAGTGCAAAAGCCAACCCGAGCAGAATGATTTTAAAGAAAGTTATTTCAATTTCATTGACCTTGATTTCGCAGCCGTGACTGTTGAGCGTACGACAACGCAGCACGGATTGTCGAAAGAGATGTTTACTAACAGATGAACACAATAACATAAAAACTGGGCTGCTTCGGCTTGCACGGAAAATAAACAACAGAGAATTACGTTTGATCCGCATAAAATATTGAAGTCATGAATACGTATAACGTGTCTTTTTCTTGTGACCTTCGGCAGCTAACATGAAAGCTACACAAATAGGTACATATTATTGAAACAACAAAAATGTAGCATGCGCAGAAGTATCGCTGTATTCGTCGCAATAACGTTGATGAGACTAAACCAAGCTACGTCAGCGATGACTTGAGAAGCTTGCGGGCTGTTACTGGCTGTGGAGCAAACAATAGGCACTCAGTGTCTTACATTCACAGGGAAATGTGCTCTGTGTGAATATATAACATCGCGGTTGGATGACATCAATCCAAGCGGACTGCCGCTGTTGTTTAACCAAACTGTTAATCCAAAAGTCTTATTTCAAACTCGAAGGTTTACCAACGATGGTAAGGGCGTTTGGCGGATATAAGTGCAGTCAAGTCAAAGATCATTTCAACGGGGTGCAATCTAAGTTAGAACAAAAAATAAGAAAAGTCAAAGTCAAGTAACTCTTCCAGTACATAAAGATTTTTTTTTCAAAAAATACCAAATACTACACTCACTACTACCTACTCAACTCAATTCAGTCAATAGGCAGCTGTAAAAAACACTTGACATTCTGAATGTTTAGTGTTATAGTGCTCTGGAAATACCAACTTGAATATTGACCTAGGTTACGTTTACTAGCAATTCCAAGTACCTTCGTGATCAAGTTTTGATATGTACCATTAAAAAAGGAAACCACATACAAGAATATCTCGTCATCACACAAGCGCCTAACTACATTCCTTTTAATTAAAAAATTAAACCCAAGGCGAGGATCAGTAACTCAATAGAGGCGATTTGAGAGGTGTTGGAAGTCAAAAGTCGGAGGTCACACAATGAATACCTCGAGGATCTTCTACACTAATTGATGAAAGTACACGAACTCTACACCCATCTAACCAGTAGAACACTTGTTCTCGTTTTAAACCAGAGATGTTAGAGCTGGATTATGAAAACGTTTTTATTAAAAGTGTATGTTTGTAGTTGTCTATGATCTCCGTGACCCGGTTTTCTCGAACGATGCTAACAAGAAAAATAAGAGAACAACAGATGAGCGTCCTCCCAAAATAACCGACCGTGCTGTAGCGGCAGACGAATATAAACTGTTGTAAAACGAGATTAAATCATGACATAATGAAAGATAAGCCGAGTGATAGCTTTCCTGTGCACAATACGAACCCAATGCCGAGACTGACATCTCGGCGCAAGATCTTATAATTTTGCTAACTACGCAACAACATGTTACTCGTTCGTAATAAGATTCACTTCGACTTGTTAAATATTCAGCACATCATACTGAAATTATAGCATTAAATATAGCATTAGTAAGTACCTACTATCTACAGACTTCGCTGTGATAATTTGCGCTAAGCGTGTTATTTGGATATCTCTGTTGGTTTTCCTTTGTAAATACGAACCTATTACCAAGTTAGTCTTTCCTGCATACACTGTTGCTTTACATGCATACAGTACACGTGAACTAAGCGTTTAGGTGTGTCGCAAGCTTTGGAGCATAGCGTTCGTATACAATGCGAAAATTTCGAAACACATTTTTGTGTTCGACGTGAGTATGTAACAGGCAGTTATTCTGTTACGTTAACCGTGTTCTTAGATATGGATTTTCAGTAGCAATGTTTCAGTTTAATGTAAGTGCCAACGCGTTGTTCGGTAACTACAGTCTTGTCCGAGATGGGAAACCAAAGAGACTTATGTAATTTATTATGGGATTTTAGAAGCCTTTCATAAAGGTGTAAGGGGGATGACTGTCAAATTCTCTAAAGATCCTAAAATATGAAAACAGATCCTCTTTGGAATGAAAGTAAGCCTTTCATTCTTAAAAGTTCATCATCGTCAAAGAGAAAACTTTCCTATCCGAATTGCGTAAGCAACTCATTAAACTTTCAACCTAGACGTATGCCAGTTGACTTAGTTCTTGAGGTAAACTGCGTCTGACTTGTGAAAACGATTATGAGTACTCGCAAGTACATATTATTGAGCGGTTGAAATGATGGGAAAACGACAAGTTGTGACACCGGCTCACGTCGACTCAAAGACGCGTAGGTACGGCGTTGGCCGGCCATGGCGGACCACATGTTGACAGTACTACTTTCATTTTGATGCCAACTTTCACCCGATGTCGCTCTCGAATAAGCTACGAATGCAAAATTTTAATCGTCTGATAATATGCTTGTTATTTTTTCGCTTATTACGTATTCCGATCGATATCACTTCATCTTCCGTTCATTTCGAGTGTCTTTCCCCCTATTTCTGTTTTTATAGAAGTGTAAACGCTATTTATTTTGGTTCAGACATTCTTATTTCCTTAAGTTGTCAATTATGTGAAATCAAAGAACCAAAACCTGAAACCGATATTATCGAATACTCGAATGATTTGAAACAATGGCTCATATTGTTTGATAACATGTTTCGACTGCTGTATCGTCAAAAGATCTTTGCTATTATATTTTTATTTACCTAGAAGCGCAGCGGGTGAATTATGACGGTATACACCTAATTATATGTACGATAACAAAGAAAGAAAATACACTTCAAGAGATTAATTGGATTATGACGCGGTGACGCTATCAATATATTTTATGAAAAGATACTGATAGTTTTTGCATTTAGAGAACCATGTCTTGAAGAAAATACCTACAAGGTTTATTGATTGTTAGGTATTGGTTAAAAATCAAATTACACACACTACCCCACACACTTACCCCTGAAGAACCTACCAGTTACCAAGATCTATTAATGATGCAGACAATATTAGGGACTAAGCTATCGAACCCTAACTAGTCTTATTCGAGCTCTTTTTGATGCGAACCATAGTTATAACTAGGATTCTGCAACACCAGTTAGATTAAATAATAGAGATGTTAGTAAAGTCACATATAAGTGCAATGTTGCCCAGTCTTGGAACTGAAACCGCAATTGACAGCTACGAATATTATAAAGCATCTGCAACGACAATTACCTATGCATACTGATCGTTAGCATTTAACACTGCAAACATTACAAATTTAAAAAAATTAAAGGCCTACCTACTTGGAGTTTCGCTAAATTGTACACACCCAGTCAAGGCATCAATCAGCACGAAACCTAACACAATAGAGAAAACTGCAGTGTTTACAGAAACTGAATGGAATGATACAGACAAAAACCTTAACAACATTAATGCAATGGCAAAGACTGTGTCATCGTTTGCTTATTCATGGATATTCATAGCATGTTACGTAAACTTTGCAAATATATATGAAGGCACATTTAATAATACTTGTTTTTAGTTTATGGGTAGCATTAGATTATTGCGTGCAGGAGGAAAATTAGGGGAAAAAAACTCATCTTAATAAGCCGCTTGTGCACTACAAGGAATTTTAAGGTCCAGCAGTCCGATTTGTCCCGGTTCGGTGTGGCATGAAAAAAACGGATGATTGGCTTGTGCACTTGTCCGTCTTTACTCGGATCGGTGCGGCGCAAACAAACAAACTAGTATACTTATACATTTACGGCGTGCCATATCGGACCGTAAAAATCGGACTGCCGGACAGTCAAATTCCTTGTAGTACACAAATGCCCTAACAGTGGAAAAAGCGATATATCGCGGTTTCTGTATGCTATTCCATTTGAATAAAGTTTAAAATTCACTTGTCATGAGGTAAAAAGAAGAATTTCAAGGGCTCTTACAAGTATTACTTTTGCCACTTCTGTTTGGTACGCCATAATTCAATCTGAACCAAATACCACAATGTACACAATAATATGGTATCGTGTTCTTTCTGTAATATTTATCGTTCACCGATAGTGCTGCCAAACGCTAAGGCCATAGTTGAATGACATTTCTAGCTTTAACTTTTTAACCGATTGAATTTGCGATAACGACCACTAGCTAATATTTATTGTTTGATTAGCTGATAACCGATGTATGAAAGTTATATATTGCCTGTAAAGTTACCTAGATTTTTTTGGCCAGTCGTTTCATTTAAATGTAGACTGGTCGTCGGATGTCTTACCAACTTTTACTCGCAACATGGATCTCAAACATATTCGGTTGGATTTGTAATGTCACGTAATGTGAAAGCGAAAGCGAGGCGTTTAAAGCGTATGTTTTTACAGTAAGAGCCGAAACACCGGTCCATTATATTGTTATACAACGCAATGCTGCTGTAGAGAACGTATAACATCAATGCGCCAATAAGGGAGTTGTGTAAGGTTCTATTTTTTCTATCTGGCGATTAGGGCGTTATTTTAAATATTTATATTCATAAAACAATTCAAGAAAAGGACTAAAGAATGCCTTGGTTTATCCAAGGCATTCTTTAGTTCTTTTCTTGTCCATTGTCTAAAAGTATCATCAATAATTAGCTAAATGGATAGAGAAACAGCGGGAGCGGTTAAAGAACATCGACACTGAAATAATTATGGATCCATGGCAACAACAGTATAGCAAAACAACGAGATATTTCTGTACCTTTCGTTAGATAATCCGTTAACAGGTTACAGGATAAGTTAATAAGAGCTTCAATTAGAACAATTAATCTAATTGAAGCCAAAGACGAGCAAGGGGAAGTAAATAATACCGAACACGTGATCTTACTCATCAAGACACGTAACCTATTAGCTAACATTCGCATAATAATGCTTTCATTGCACATGTTCTAGGAATATTCATACAGATTTTCTGGCAGATTTCGAACCACAAGTACCTATCATCCTAATTCCTCTCGATCGACTCATCTGTTTCAAGAGCTAACCTTAGCGTCACAAAAGAGAAATATTTCACCTCACAATGTAATAAAGATTTCATCTTCAAGTGAGCATTGTTGTGTGCTTATAATATTAATCCGACTTATATGGGCAGCTGTATTATTGGAACAGAGGCAAGGACGGACGATGATATCAGCGAGCTGAGCCCGAGTAGGCGAAGGTGAACACACGCCCAGTCAAAATATGACGAATCCTTCGTATTAAAGTTCAAATAAGGCGATACTTTTAGTAGTACTGGCCAACTTATATTCATCGCTTCGAAAACTGGCTAAGTGGCTAACTATTTGAAGGCCGCTAAGGTGACAAAGAATGACACTTTTCAGTGACGTAGGTACGGCCTTAGTAATTAACGAGTCACAGCAGGTAAAGAAATACGCGAAGATTATTTATCAGTTTGTATGTTCTGGGGAGATTAATTTCTTGTTATAACGATATTAGGTACCACAGGTTTTCCTTAAATTTTTCTCTATTCATTCAACTGCACTCAAGAAACGTTAACATCTTAGATATCCACATTTTTGGTGACTGAACGACATTTTATCACTAAGGGAATCTAAAACATTCACAATATAAAAATACCAGAAATACTCGCTGTGACTAAGCTTTTGACTTATCATTATCTTGTTAGATGGATACGTTATCTTGTATTTAGATAGCAAGCGTAATCTATACCTAGAATAAACAGAAACACAAAGAATTATATTATTACTCATCCATGTTAACTTTCAAAACTTGCCTGATAATCCCAAATTAGTGCCCCTTTAACCAATCAACTTGCATATAATAATAGGAGCCAATTAAAACTTTGACAAAAACATTAAAATAAATCGATTAAGTAATTAAATGTTGAATGACTTCATCTGTGATGAGACGTAGTAAATCAGGAAACATCTTGTAGTGAATAACAAAACAACACATTACGAGAATGTGTAGTAGAAAAGTACAAATACGGTACTCTACTGGGTACATATTAGAGTCTTCACTCTTCATAGTGTTGGTGCCTATCCAACACCTGCTACCTACTACCTTTTTTTTCTTTTTCGGATGGTAAATCATCAAATAACTCCTCCCGCTCTGGGCTGAGCAGGAGGGAGTGTCAGACTTTTACTGACTAAAACCCATCCATGTTCCTTCATCGCCTTTTGTGTTCCGGGGCCACGGTATCTCTTTCGAACAGTCCCACAGCCCCGGCAGGTGTACCTACTACCTACAGGCAGGTACCTACCGACTTATAACCGACTAAAACTGACCCAGGGGGTTACCCCTGGTTCAGTTTTGTGCTTGCAGGCTATGCGATTTAAGCTATGTGATTGCAGGCTGGCTACTAGTTTTAAATGAATGATTTCAATATGTTTTCCTGTTGCGTTGCGGTTTATTTAATAACACACCTACAATACTAAGTACCTAAGTACTACTTGAAATAAATGTCGCAGTCTGCTGTTATGCACCTATTTCCTTTTACTAACATGGACCGATTTTCGGTTGTTTCGATAACAGTATCTAGGTAGGTAAAAATTGTTTACTTTACTACTGGAAACTTGACCATACCATTTTGGATTATAATAGTCACCTAGGTAGGACTTGATTGATTTCCCTAAACCACACACTGTTTATGCCTACGAGTGCTTGTTAAGAACCGGAAGGACCCATAAGGACATGGTAGATTTGGAACCTTAAGTGAATTTAAGAATACGTTTGACTCAGCAAACGCCAACCCCATTTTAACCAATTAAAAATAATATGGCCCGATGCTGCTTTCTGAAAGAATACCTATAAAAATTATAAGCAACAAAAAGCCTCAGATGGAATACTTTAGTATTCCATCTGAGGCTTTTAAGTACAGTATTAGTTTACTACTATTTATAGTAGTAAACTAATACTGTTACTTACAGGATATCTTCCGTGATTGTTCATTATTTTAAGCACCCGATATGAACAATCACGGAAGATATCCTGTAAGTGACATCAGTATATGTTTAGTTGTAAACCGTGAAAGCTTAAAACAGTGTTTTGCAGCGTTGGTGAATGGAGGTGTAAGATTATCACGCCTCCTCCGCATGCGGCTCGGCAGTCGTACAACCTGCGGAGTCAGCCCCCTCCGGCCGCGCCCCGCGCCGTCTTTTGCTGCCTAGTGACCTCCACGACACCAAAAAGCATTCTCAGCGACAATATGCAACGTTTTATGGCCTCGATAACTCATATGCATATAACACATTATGCTTGTGTACACGCTCTCTCACGGTACGAGCGCCCATAACTTTAATGACGCACCTAGCCTAGGAGATGGTGAATTTAAAATTACTGTTAGCATCATTATACTTAACACACATTAAATTCAGCTTTTTTCGTTAACTAGATTAGGTAAATTTTTACCAACTAAACCCTAGAACGCATAGTAGCAAGGTACCAGGCCGTTACGGTACCTACTGAACCGATGCTGTAAAAGTAACGTTAGTAAATTCATTAAATGAATAATAACATATATGTTAATGACTATGTTATTTGTTAAGTGGATTGAAACGTACTTTCTTTTATTTATTTATTTTTTCATTTTTTGAGGTTTTACTTTTTATCGACAGTCTTTCAGAGGTTTTTATAAAGTTATTTATTTTTGGAATTTATCGACTTTATATAACATTTATGTGCATCGCTGTGATTCAGCTAAATTAATTTAAAAAGTGGTACTTACAAGTTGTATTATTTTCAAAAGGCCTGGTGGAGTTTTAAAATAGTGAATGTCGATTTTAAGCCAATCCAGCGCACCGCCTTGCTGCTGAGATGGAGGTGCAGTTGGTTTGTTGTGTTCCGTAGTCACTACTGTCTCGGGCGCCATCATTATTTGAATTAAAGTTTCGTTTTAAAAAGTTGAATTCGTGTGCGTAGATCACGAGCACTGCCACTGTAATATTTAGTACACTGTGGACGCGGCACACATTTTCGTCCGTCGATAGCGAGCGTAGTATCGTCCGTGCAGCGCACAACTGTCGAGCGGGACGGAAAAGTGGCGGGACTGCCGGTCGCTGGGAACTAGTATGGTGGTGATGGCGTTTGTGCCACAAGTAGGTACGACCTGCCCGGTGCGGTGACGGAATGCTACGCATATTATTAGTTATGTAGGCGCTCAGCTCAATGTGTGTCGCGAACAGAAAAAGGCAAGTAGCTAAATCACTAGCACTTAGACACAAACAAATGAACTGACACAAACACAGACCTATACTTCCATGCCAACCCATAAAGATTCTTATTCTTGTTGTTCTGATCTTTACTTCAACATACTTACAATACAACTTAACGTTCTGTATAACCACGTAGGGACCACGAACCTATTGACAAAGAAATAAACTATAGGTCATAATGATTCTTATCAATGACGACGTGAATTCAAAGCGACAAAATATCCCGCTTATGTTCAGTATGTAAGAAGCAAGGACAGATGGAAGTGCTTTCCCATTACCATGCTATTCCTAGGAAAACCCATAGGAGACACCCACCAGAATTTAGAAACTGACGCTTCTACATGAGTAAGGTCAAAAATACCTCGGAAATGTAATGTCAACACAATAAAATATGCAAGAAAAAAACTAAACGGCCGCCTCATGGATCGGGGCTCTAGACCGTGGTCCGCATGCAACAAGGCCTAATAAATTTAAAAAATATGTCCTCAATAGATCAATCGGGTGATTTGTTAAATTTTCAAAACAATTGGAGACACTAACGCCATCTATTGTTACATTATTGAGTTTTTGAAATAGAATTACCACTAGTAGGGGCCCAGAGCCTGCACCCAGAGAGGCTTTTCAGCAAGCGCAGCATTTTCAGCATGAAAACTTGATGGCTTTGTAGGTAGGACCTACTTCGTAAAAGTTTTGTTTCAGTTTTCAAAAAAGGCTATTAAACGGGCTGTAGTAACGTTAATTTTCGTCTGAAACAAGTACCAACTGCTTCAAGATATTGTTGTGGCCTATCAATAATCTCGTGGGGGACCATCAAATCTCGAGACCAGATACACCCACTGGACGCAATAATTGCTCTCAGGTATCTTTGGCAATGCTCAAAATCAAAGCATTTATTTCAAGTAGGCTAATTACAGGCACTTTTGAACTGTCGAAACAAAGATAACAATGAAATGTAGCTACAGTCCCAGTCACAAGGCATAAAAACTGTCAAAGTACTGTAGTTGCCCATTCCCTAGCGTAGATCTCTATGGAGAAGAACGGGCAAGAAACTCCATGGACACTCTTTTAAATCAGCATATTGTTACAAAAGTTGTGCTGCTCGCTCAACAAGATAAGCAACACAAACACCGATGCGACACACTCCTCATGCTTACCCTACTTGAGCACATACTGATTATGTTATAATTATGATAATAAGATTGGTGCATGTGAGCTCGACACAGTACCAACACACGAAATGTACAGACGCTGGCACATCAAGCTACCCGAAAACTGTCCTAATTTCCCAATTAACCTTGAACCTACTGCTTCAGCGATAAAGTACATCTAGGATCTAATTAATGAAATTTGACAGATTGTAGCAGCTTGATGTGCTGGCGCGTCTGTACTTTCAGACCAACATTCCCTACTATTGGTCTAGCTGCCTAAAATATATTTTCTTGTCAGTAGGTAATCCTTCGTGACGACTACGTATTTGACGTTTTCTTCTTTCTTTAAAATGCAGTTTCAGGTTAGCAAGAGCAAGAGATACCAATCGAGCGTGCACAGTTGTATAGGTATAAGTCTAACAGGGACGAGATCCCAGACCTATTAAAAAAACCGACATGAAAATTACACAGTTCTGCCCAGACAATTCCAGAATTGACGAGGAACACCGTGAACACCGTTTCGTTTTAGGCAGTAGGAGCATAAATAAATATACATTTCATTAGGAGTCTGACAGACACCTCTGCCAGCCCCATGACGGAGGACATCCATTGAGGATTAAAATGTAAAAAAAAAGCTATTCCGGAAACCTTCCAGCTCATCTCAGAAAATCAGAAATGGAACTACACAAAATAGTTCCAAGTGGCTTAGTGGCAGAGAAAGCTTCGTGAGTGTGGCATTAAATTGGCCATACTTACGCAACTCATTTGTACAAGAAACCTCAAAAATAAAACATTAATACCCATTGAGCCTCATCAGGCAGCAAGGAGTCGCAATTTTCCATCTTTTTCTGTGGCTCAGAAGTCATTTGCTAGACAAACATTGGGAATGCTATCGCACACGGCAGCATCGACGATGCGATCTGCAGCACGCTGTTTCTCGCACTAATGAGATCTGAGCGACAAAAATGGATAGGAGGCTAGAAGCATAGAGCAGTGCGATTCCATGATGGACCGTAATTTCAAGGTAGGTCAGAGAAATGGTCTGGTGCTTCAAAAGAATGGGATGGAGATGAACTGCTAGAAAGACTTACAAATAGGATAAAAAGAAACTTGTAATAGAAAAAGTTGTTGTCTGTTACACCATATATGTAAGGGAAGAATCCATAATTCAATTATTCTATTACTATACAAATATTAATAAATCCAAGCGAGCCATCCAAGCGATTTTGGAATGATAACAAATATGTGATTCAATTAAAACAACCAAATACGTTTTCATTTATATTGAGTAAACTTAGAAAAAGAAGCCTAATATTTTTCCTCCAAGATGTTTCCTTCTGGCTTCTTCATGGTCCATGATTCCACCACTGGTTGTCAGGACCAAGTAGCTGAAAATAGAAAAATACAAAATTAGATTTATTTTGCAACCAAACAAACACATTTACTTTCTAACTGATGCAACAGCATAAAACTGCAAAGTAAGATTTTTTGGAGTATTCACCATGTTCAAAACATCACTAACAATATCCATCAATGTGAAAGATACCAAATTGTGACATTTTATTCAATTTTGCACAACTTATCAAATGTCTACCAACAAGAACTATTGGCGATCCGCGGTAGTTGTGCAAATAAATCTCATTTTAAAACAAAGATGGATTTGGATGTTGATTAATATAACTATCAATGCAATTCCACAATAAACACTAATAGTGAATACTGGTACTCAGCTGCATCCACTTAGACTGGAAGCAAATCCCAACAAAATCGGGTAAAGCCTAGGCAAATGATCTTGATTCACGAAATTTATACATAATAATTATGTGAACAGTTAGGATATGTTTCAAAATAATGCATCCACCACATCAATGCAGTTTAGTAAGATGTGGTTTTTGCAGACTAGGTAAAACCATACTTAATAAAACATGCATTGATTTGAGTCTGGATATATTCAACTCAATGTGTATTAAACTGCCACAAACTTCATGCAACATAATAATTAAGGCAATAAATAAAACATTCTTCTTCTTTACTGTGTGGTTAGTGCCTAACCTGGTGTTAGTTTTTATGCCCCCATAGGGCTCTGACTTAGCTTTACATGCCATCAAGAAATATCTCTCAGGCATGCTGGTTTCCTCACAATGTTAACGTTCACCGAAGCAAGTGATAATGTGGACTTCGTAGCTAATTCATTTAAAGTAAATTGAAGACTATGATGAAAATAGTCATTATAAGTGTAATACAAAATAAGAATAGCAAAACACTGAAAACATCTTAGATAACCATGTTTTTCAATATGTATGTTTCCAATGGAAGCCTTGTATTGGGGAGCAAAAAGCTGTACATGATTACTGACTTAAGCATCAAGTACTCCTGATGAATCTTGGTAATGGCCTAGTTATGGTAGTAATGCAAATATTTAGATTCTCTTACGAATAAGGTGGGCTGTAAATAGTATATCAATAGAAATAGAATCAGCTTACCCGAACTGTCGTGACGGTAGCAGGTTAGTCCACCTCTCAATGTCATTGATGGGAACGTCAAAGCGGGGTGAAATTACTCCACATTTGTTTAGTCTGCCGGTCAGATTGACAACAATCTTACCAGCTCTGTGGTCATCGACGATTTCAAATTCGCCAATGTAACCGTGCTTCATCATCACAGTTAAAAACTTGACGATAACTTTGGAACAAGGCCGGATAAGCACTTGTCTTTTGCCGCGCTTCTCAGCATTGTGGATTGATTTGAGAGCATCACTCAATACGTTCATACGCACCATGGCTGAAATAACAGAGATGTAAATGAAAAACTTCTAACCAATAAATTTGGTAACAAGGAACTTCACATTTGCACGAAGAAACGTCAAAACACCGTGAATCGTCAGAGGTTATCACTGAACATTGATTCTTTTAAACAAAATATTATATGGAACGGAGTTCACAGTAACTGCTTTGCAATATTAATTACTTTCTTGTGATTTTAAGGCTTTAAAAACAATGATTACCTAGGATTTAATACCCGCCTCAGCGAACCGAAATGACAGAACACTCCGAAAGAAATATTTTAGTGATGGCTGCAAAGAGATGGGAAATCAAAAATCGACTAAAAATATGCGACTCTACTAAAAGGAATGATTACATTTCAAATGACTAATGAGCTTGAGACCTGATATCGTTACTATACATAAGAGGCCGAATAGAAAAATCATTTTTGTAAAGTCTAACTTAAAATAAATGCAATTTAATGCATATTTTTTTAAGTTAGACTCAACTCATGCCAACAGAATTGGCAACAATAGTGAAGTAAAAACCGTAAGCATGGAGCCATGGACTGCTTTCTCACTGGACAACAGTGAGGTTTTTTCTAGACCAGATTAACCTTTCGTATGCCGAGTATATAGACACAATTAAAAAGCTATTGTGTCTCGCGTAGATCCACGTTCCCGGCACATGAAGGATTAAAATGTATTTTAACTGATATTATCTAAATTGTTCTAAAACGTGTGACTGTAAAACGTCGATCGTCGCGCTACCTACCAACCTCGTTTCCGTGGCTCGGTGGATTATGCAGTTAGATAATGCAAATGTCTGGTGTTAGCATGAGTGCAGATTATTTACTGAAATCAAAATAGAATGAGGTTTTTTCTAGGCCAGCTTCCACTAAAAAACGATAGATGGCGCTATACATGACAAAGTGTAAAAAAAAAAAAAAAAAAGAAATTGACTGTTTCTGTGGGTGCTTGTCAAAATCGTTTTTTGCAAAATGAAAAAAATTAATGGCGATGCAACAAAAACGCAAATCGAACGAAGAAGGACGAACGCACTGAAACTAGGAAGGAACACTTTTGAAAGGCAATGAACGCCTGCTCTATACAGCCAAACAATTTTTTTACAGTGAGTCATGTACAGCGCCATCTATTGTTTTTTAGCGGAAGCTGGCCTAGAAAAAACCTCATTGACTACACGCAATCCTGGCGAGCGATGCTTTTAATCAACACACAACATTATTATGACCTGCAAATATGGACCTAGAAAATAGGTCCATGCCTGCAAAGAAAAATTTCACGAGTTACCATAGAGTATTCACTAAAATGACTTTTCGGGAAATTTGCTGTGCATAACGAAGTACTATATGAAATTATGAAGGGAATTTGCAGCCAACAAACGAAGCTAATCAAAGAAAATGCATGTAAAAGAAAAATATTGTATTTTTGTTATTTTTTTGTTTTATATATTTTTAAATATTGTATTTTTCTTTTCTACTCTGCAATTTCTTTACTGGCAACTAAATAATCGACTAAGAAACAGCCGTAATGTGTCTCTGGCGCTAGTCTCATCCCGATATCAGCCGAAGTTTACCGAACAGTGCCCAAAAGAAACGAAACAAAAACATACTTTTGCCGTAGGTACCCGTTTTGCTCGTCAAGTCAAGTCGCGTCCTTCGGACGATTGTGCAATGAAGTTCATGTCATGAAACTTTCGAAGTTTATAAAACTTTCAAAAAATAATTTAACGATGTTGATACGATTGTGAGACTTTATTAAAGTGGTGTAGTGAAATTAAATTATGTAAAAGAGGTACAACATCGTAGTATACAATATATACAAAGTTGAGTGAACTTATGAAGTTGTGAGTAATCCCTACCTTCGTAGTTGCAAGGCGAGCGAATTCCACAGGTGTAATAACGAATGTTGTGGCAACTAAAATCCTAGCAACCGATTTAAAATGACGGATCTCATTTTAGAGTTGTATTAAAGTGTAAAGGTGCTAATTAAATACTGAGAAAAATGTAAACAAAAGTGTGTTTAAACACGAACAAGAAGATTTAACGTGTCATGGAAGAATTAGAGCGGTGGTTCAAGATGTATAGCAAACAGTTTTGTGGAACTTTTATCGTATTGTTTTTGTACTTTGTACATCCTATATCATCAGTAAATATTACAGGTAAGTTATTTACGTTATTTGTAAATATTAGAAGTTGACAGTCTGAAACAAAACTGACAATTATTCTTTTGTGCAACTGCTTTTCAAAGTTTTAACTGTGGTTCCTTACCAATATAGTGAAGCAGTATTGTCTTGTGATTGTATGTAAACTAATCACATAATTCCAACAAGCTGCTAAACAATTTAATAGTTTTTTTTTTTTCACTACAATTCGAAACTCTTGAGGCCACTATAGTAAAAATTTGTCAAGTTTTCATTGTTGGCCAAAACTTTACCTATATTATTTTATCTAAATTGCTGTATAATTTTGCTGATTTTGTTAGTTTCCATGCACTTACAAACAAAATCAGCAAATAGTCTAGTTTATTTTGCTATGACTTTTAAATTTGCTTTTTATTAGTAATCTGCTAAAGTCTGATCACATTGCTACTGCATTTAACATTATGGTTGTGTGACCTCCCAACTACTAAGTACCACTGTGTCATAGCTGTGAAATCTAGAAAATTATAATTTCGATCAAGTTGACCAGGAGTATAAAGGTCTGATTTATTACCTCTTACAATCTTGTAAGACACAAGGCATTTTAAAATGCACTTGTCTAAAACCGGTATACTTTGACCAACATATCTGCGCAGGCAGTAATACAGAGAACTAAGACATATATAAGAAGCTTGACATAATGTTGACACCCTGAACTGCACACAGAAACTGTTTGCTCTTTGCTTAGCTAAGAAAAAGGCTGGGTTCATCCAGGTGGTCATATTTATTTTGTACTGTAGCAAGACTATAATATAAGAGAACATGGACAGAAAAAAAAAATGTAATTTTTTATCAGAGTACTTCTCGTCGTCTACTTTAAAATAATATAAAAAACTTTCTGCGAAAGAAAACCAACTTGTAAAAAGAAAATACAAGAGTCTAAAATAACTTTACTTTGGGAAGTTGGTTACTTCAATGTTTATTTAATTGACTTTTTTGCCACCAACTTCCGAAAGTAAAGTTATTTTAGACTTTTTGTGTATTTTTGGAAGTTGGTTTTTTCGCAGAAAGTTTTTTATTTTACCCTTTTTAGTTATAGTATACCACACAAATTCTTGTCACGAAAGAATTTTTTTACATTGTAACTAGAAGTTTTTACAAACCATCATGTCGTCATTATAGACCAAAAAGAAAAAAATACGTAATAAAGGAAAAAAAAAAAATACTGAACCGATTTTGATGAAATTTCTATGGTACCAAACAGGAAGCATATCCTTTCACTAAATGAATTTTCAAATCGGTCCATAAATGACAGAGTTATGAGGTAACAAACATTAACAAAATATATAGAATAATTGAGAACCTCCTCTTTTTTAAAGAAAATCGGTTAAGGTGGAAGCGCAAGGGTAGCCCGCGAAATTTAAATTTTCTCAAGTTTATTACAATTTGCAGGTCAGTGTCAAGTTGTATGTTGATGAAAATATGAATCGCGCCAGTAACACGTATGGAGTTACAGAATTATAATCATTCAAATCATCAATACAGCTCTCCAAGTTCATATAATCACATTCAATAGCTATTTCATGAAAAAGTCACTCTTTGAGATTATATGAACTTGGAGGGTTGTATTGATGATTTGAATGAGTATAAGTCTGTTACTCCATACGTGTTACTGGCGCGTTTCATATTTTCATCAACATACAACCTGACACTGACCTGCAAATTGCAATAAACGTAAGAAATTTTAAATTTCGCGGGCTACCCTTGCGCATCCACCTTAACAATAATATTTAAATTAAACAAACTAACATATTAAATGTTTTTATGTCTTTGTGGTTACAGTCTTTTCAAACATACTTATATTTGTAATTGAGGGTAACTTACTAGCAAAATATAAAATTATTAAAATTACTGCCCACTAAAACCATTACTATACTTACCTAAACCCACAGGCCCCACAGCAAAACCCTATCACTTGTTACCAACTAATATTCAAGCAACTACCAATCAATTTAACAACATGAATTGAAAAACAACAACATTCTTTCACAATAACTGAGTAATCATGACCTGTGCTCTTTGTGTGACTGCATACAAAGGAGAGGCCAAGCTGTCTGTTGCATCTTGATTATTTGTAAATTTTTCAAATAATCAAGATGCAACAGACCGTTTTTTGTAAGCTAGGCTATAATATCTGTTGTGATACTTTAATAAGGGGTCAGCAGGCATTTTAGAGGATGTACAGTAACTGTAATTTATGTGTATGTAGATACCATTGACATACGCTACCCATCAATTGATGACTCATCATGGCATCTGATTAACTGTTGATATGAGGCTGGCGTAAAATAATCGATAATGTTTTACCTAATCTTGTTTTTTTTTTGCATCGACAATACAGTCTTCCATTTACGCACAACACTAGCACAAAATCCCGGAAATGTAAGTAAGCGAGAGATCTATACAAATAATTTGATTTACAAACAAACTACGTTTGTTATCTAGGGTCCGACCATTGACGGCCGCAATATCGCGGCTCCTAAACTGCCTATGTCCGTTGTCCGTACCTTTGTCGAAATAAGACATGACTACAGTCCTACCTACCATCGTCAACGTTCGCCTTGATTGATGTGTATTATGTGGTTCTAAACATCCTGATCCTAGGTAGCAACTAGGATATGTCCACCGAAGAATGATCTCATCCATGAAATTCTTAAACTTTATTTTCTGAGTCCCTTGCATCCAGTGGTCTTCATCCAATATCTGCCTCTCTAACTACTATTACTAAACTAGTGGAGGTGGAGATAAGCCTTTTTGCGCCCACAAGTCACAAAACATCACAAGGGCAGTTTTGTAACCAAACGCCTCGCGTCCCTGCTATAATGAAATGAAAATCTTTGCTATCACTTTTCCATTACTATTTCATTCATTCATCAACACTACTGCAAGCGTTTCCGAATATTTCCCGCTTACATGATAATTATGGATAAATGTATAATTTTTGCTCTTATTTGCCTTTTCTGATAGATATTATTAGGTTGATGCATTTTTATGTGAAGCAAAATTCCACACAATGTATCTTTCGTAATCTTTGCAGAGCAGTTTAGCGTTTAAAATTGTTCTAACAACCGTTCACAATGACAACAAAGCTATAGGTTACAACACAGGTAGCTTAGTATGCAAGAGAAGCTCTCAATCAAAGACTTTAATGAACTTTGCTAAGTTAGAGTGGACCTAAAATATTCAGTCACGAATTACCGTCAGTCCCCATAACTCTCTTGTTAATTCACAGGCAGGTGGTTAATTAAATGCCTGTCATTTATTAATGAGCAGCTAGAGTAAAATGTAACTTTATATGGTTGTGTTGTCATGTCTATTCTGTCCACTATCATAAAATGGTAAAGGACTTGAAAAATGTGTTTACAAGAACTAGCTAGGGAATGGTTCTATTATCTGTTCTATTTTGTGGTATAAGTACCTACTTAGGTATAATAATAAGCAACAATTTACCCAAGTAATTTAAAATCGCGTGCGAAGCCATAGCCTATTCTCAACTACATAACATCGTGAATCACCGGAGCGGGTAAAAAATGCCTTGTGTCGTCAAGGATCTAAGGACTGGCTGTTTGAGAAATGCATTCATGGGCACGCTCCCATAAGTGCGTCGCTGCTCCAAACTTAGGGTTACCATAATAAATAATGAAGTATTTGGATACCCCGCGGATCTCTGACCTGCATATCCGAGGCGGAAATCCGGGTTGTTATGATGGTTTCATAATTATGGTGATTTAAACATGAAACGCGACTTCAGACCATCATACCAACCTTACGTTTTCCGGGCTTCAAATTAAACTATCTCAGTTAGCATCTAAATGTTAGCTGAAATAGCGATACCAGTTGCTTATAAACCCGACGAATTAGTCGATAAAGCGTTCAATTACCTTGTTATTGGTGGAAAAGTACCTACGAATAGACTTGCATAGAGATGATAGAACTAAAGGTACCTATCTAATATTGTGTATGGGAGCTACATCTGCCAACAAACTGCTTTAGTGCTCATTTTCGGAGACGCGGCGCGTCGGGCGGCGCGTTGAGCGTTTTTTCCGTTTACGGAGAGGCGGCGCGTGCAACGGCCCGCGTTACTGCACGCCCAAACACAAACATATGGCAATGTACGATGTTGTTTACGGAGACGCGGCGCGTTGCGTGAGGAGCAGCGGTGGCCGCCGCGTCGCCCGCGCTTAAAGTCCGGGAGGTAGCGTTGAAAATGAAAAAGTCATAGTAAGTCGGCTGAAATTAACATCGATAGTTGATCTTATATGACTATCCGACCGTAAGCTGCTTAAGTAGCGGTGGGTTTGGGTGTGGGAGGTTACGGAAGTAGTAAAAAAAAAAAAAAAATTAAGTCATAGTACGCCGGCTGAAACTTTTTTTCATAGATAGTATATTTTTATAACTTCCGTAACCTCCCACGCTACTTGAGCAGCTGACGGTCGGTTCTCTTATTAGTCATATAAGATTAACTATCTATGTCAATTTCAGCCAGCTTACTATGACTTTTCAATTTGCAACGGTACCTCCCCAACTATTAGCGCGTGTGCCGCCGCGGGCGACGCAGCGGGCCCCGCATGCAGTACAAGCAAACGCGCGTAAAATCGCTTCTCCGTAAACGCTCTCATACCTACATTTCCATATGTTTGAATTTAAAGCGGGCCGCGCCGCTCAACGCGCCGCGCAACACGCCGCTTGTCCGTAAATGACCCCTTAAAGTTTGGCAGAAGTAACATTTTTTTATAATGCCTGGTTGTCACCACGAATAGACGCTTTTTTTTATTTTTTCATTTATATACATATTATGATTATATCCCTTTTCAAAATCCTGTGAACGCCTAACTGCTAATATATTAAGTTCCTATTTACTCCCAACATAATTTGCATACAATGTAACTTTTCCGAACTGTAACTATTAAGTCTATTACTAATGTACGTATTTCCTGGGAAGTGGTGGTAACCCTACCACACGCACAATACGAGAAATGAGCACTTGCAAACTTGTATACACTTGCCATTGACTTTCGATCAAACCGTGTAGGTTTAACTTTTCTTGAAGCCCAAATCGTATTTCGACTAAGGAAACGAAAACCTAGGTTAAATCGATTTAAGTTTGCTTTTGCTAATAATTTAACGATTGTCGACTCGTAATTGGAAACAAATGTTCATAAAACTTAATGAAGCAGTAAATAAAGTTTATTTCTCCAAAAATAAGTAACACAAACTCACACCCTTCTAAATCCCCAATTAGATTGAACTCTCCCCATTGTAAATTAAAATAGCCGACCTCAGTAGTTAGTTTATTTCAAAGAGAAGGATTTTCTAGTAAGAAGGTTTTACCCTCTGAGGCAAAAACCGGCGACGAGGACGCGCGACGTGCGCGAGTCGGCGGTAAACATCATCATAAAAGCCCTAGTCTCGCAAGTTGGTAGCTACTGCAGGAACCTCCTGTATGGGGTTATTAATATTAAAACACCGCGAACCGGGTAAATACAGGCAATGAAGTATCAAGACGCTACAACGTAGTCGAGTTGCCTTCGTCCTCCACGAAGTAGATAATTGCACAATGAAAGATACTGAATCCATTCGTTTACAACTGTACCGTGTATTGCATGAAAATATAATGATACTGATAAACATGAAGTAATATTCTGTTTATGTAATAGGCATACCAATTAATTATGTGTATGTACTAGCACAGAAGTTCACGGTTACATTGAACTTTTATCAAATTGAGTGTTATAAAAAGAATGCATTCTTCGGTAAACATTGACGTCGTGGCGTAATAAATTTGTAACGCTACTTATTAACACACTGCATTTGATAATGATGACAAAATAAATAGTATTGATAATGTATCGTAGGTGCACCTCCACTCAATCGTGTTTTTTCGTGCCATACACTATAATTTGGAGTATTTTAAAAAGATAAAATGAATCGTATAGAAATAAATACAGCAATATCCACTTTTGTCTCAAATGACCCTGATGATAGCGCCACCATCTACGTAAAATTTCAAATGTTTTTTTAAAGTCATAGCGCTCCTAAAACAGCAATATCCCGTATAAAAAGTAGTTGAACTTTTAACGTTCGGTGCAAAAATAGCAAAATCCAAGCCTGTCAAAACCAATTGCAGCAAAATCCCAACTAGCCAATCACGGAGCGTTATTCAAGTAAGTAAGTAGTTTTTATTTTGCAAATATGGGTACAGTACATGGTGATAAACAGATAAAAGGTTCAGCCATATCAGTAGGTTCAGTATGGCGAAAACGGTAAATATGGCATCCATCGGTGCAATGCCAGCAAAATCCCAAAGTAGGAGATTCAAATACAGCAATATTCTACTGTCAAGAACAAAAACAGCTATCCAGCATTTTTTTCAATATTTTAACGTCATCGTTTAGTTTTTTTTTATTAAATAATCGCTTACACATGTGTATTTTAACATCCCCGTTGCAATACAATTTACAAGTTACAATTTTGTTCAAAAAACATAGGTATGATTATCAAAATTAGTTTTATTTAAATTTCCCAAAATCACCTTACATGGATATTGCTATATTTGCTTCTAGTATATTGATTCAAATGTCAAATTAGCGTTCTCGGCATTGTGTTTTGTTGGATGTCAACCATACTCTACTGGCTGGCTCTTGAATATCAGCACCAGTACCAGCATCAATAATAACATGTATTAATCAAAACTTTTAGTGATGACTATGTTACTAACAGGTTATCAAATATGAAGGCATTGTAATAAAATGAGTTTCTAAACCAATTTATTGTGCTAAACTACAATTCTCGAAAAGTTATATTTCTATTTAAGTCGTAATTAGTTGTATTTGTATCAAAGGGTTGACTACACGATCTTACCATTTCGAGGGAATATAAATATTCAAACGGATCAATGGACAGTAGCTGAATCCTTGTTTGACCCAAAACTTTAATTTAAGTAAAATTTGACTTGAGAAATAAATAAAAGTATCTTAAAAATTTATAATAGACGAATGATTGTTGAGTCCACCTGTATCCTTGTTTTTTCTTGGTCCAATTATATAATAGCAAATGTATTTATTCATTTATTCAATTTTATGACGACACTCGAACGGATGTGGTTGTCAAGTCCCGGAAGATAAGGTAGTTTTGGGCGACTATAACCCTAGCGACCCTTATTCATTATTCAAGTTATGCGACAAAATCTTAACAGTATTTGTTTACAAGGTACACCACTTACCAAAGATCTAGCTAGAGTATTTCGATAGTGGTGGTTTGTGCAGCAATCGTAAACCTCCGATCACTTTTAATTATAAACAAATAGAACTAAAACAATTCCAACTTGTACCTAATTGAATAAAACTATTTCAGGTAATATTGAAAGTCGCATCTAATTGACATGAAAATTACAAGAGTATAGTATGATAATGATTGGTTGTCCGCACATTCGCAGGATCTAGCAAGTTAAACAAAATTGAAAGGGACACTCGAGTACACATCCTTTCGTTCATGTATTTAAATGTATTTGTACGTCTGTAGCTAGGAGCCGCAAGCAAGAGCCGAAACAGCTTCAATCCGGGGGTCTAAAATCGCTGCTTTATCAGAATCATAATACGAATCACGTTAAAAATTTAAAACTCTTAAAATGGACTTTGTGTTCATAAACATAAAGACCATTTTAAGAATTTTAAAAATTCTCGATCGTTCAGTCTTCCGAGAACCTTCATTCGTGGAGTCCTGCTTACAATCTGCGAAAAGAAAAGGACATAGGAAAAGATACTTCTGCTTGGTTTCCAGATGAATTAAAAACGTCACAGGGAATCAATTGCTGTTTGTCGACATCAGAGTCCATTAAATTAACTCAGCATTGTATGACCGCCCCTTTTTGATCGATTGGATCGGCACAAGACCAATTTGAAGTCACGGCAACATGAACTGTAACTGTTTTCCATTCACTCTCTTTCGATAGGAATTTCGTGTAACCATAACTACTACAAAATATTAAACAGTGCAGTTTTTTGAAGA
This sequence comes from Eugnorisma glareosa, assembly GCA_947578425.1. NCBI lineage: Eukaryota > Metazoa > Arthropoda > Insecta > Lepidoptera > Noctuidae > Eugnorisma > Eugnorisma glareosa. The sequence continues at coordinate 11,819,240 of OX387966.1, read as the reverse complement.
ATAATTAAATGAATATTATTGATATTGTTAAAATATAATTATGTATATCAACCTATACATATTCGTTATATCTTAGCGCCTTAGTTCAGACGCGTACAGTACTTTTTGAGTGATACGTGATACATATCTGGCTTGACACACTTTTACGAGCCCTGTTCAAACATTGCGGTGTTTTACAACTCTTAGATCCCTGTGAAGAATTCTAAGCCTTCACTGAAGTAATTGTCTTCAAGATTCTGAGTTTTTCTGAATCTGTATGATTGTTTTTGTAGTATGTTACTATCACACTGGATGTAGTAATCTTACTGGGGCTTTTATACCTCGTTCCCTTTCTGTGTTTCATTATACTCGTACTACTAAGTTTTATAGCGTACAATTTCATTTATATAAACGCAACACGCGCTTATATAAAAATGACAAAAGCAATACGTTGCAGTTATGTGGACTAAGCATTGAATATTAATATCAAAAGACAAGCAAAATGAATTTATGGGCCTTTAGATATTATGCACAGTAGCACAATTATGATAAAACACATTTTGCAAACTGATGAACAACCAGAAATACTTTGGACTAATGCGTCTGTGGGGACAGTAAAAAGCATTGAAAAAACCATTACGCACCGTATTTATGGAGCCTAACGCGACACAATTAAGTATAAATTATACGAACATACTTAACTTAAAAGTACTATGGTATGTTTGGTATTACATAAATAAACATAGGTAGGTTCAGTTCCCAAGTACGGTGGCAATGACACTCCCGAGGGTACTTAATGAAAATATCTTAATGCTGGAGTTTATCCAGAAACCTCATACATTTAGGGATCACTATAGAAGTACCTTCACAAATCTCTTTTGATTATTATTAGCTAGTTGCTAATCTATCTGAATAGTTCTAACATTCACATTTTTTAGAATTTTTTGTTAGAAATCCGAATTTGTGCTTAGTTAGCGCCAGTTGTTTGCAACACACGCTGCGCAATTAACGATAAATTAATCATAAATCACAAAGCAAGAGTTGAGCTTTCTCGTTTAATTTTCGTGTGTTAAGTCAAGCTGTGTAACGTCGACTGCCTCTTGCTTTAGATCGTCATAATTATATGCGAAGTAATTATTTGATTTTATGCATCCTCTAAAGTCTAAAGTAAACAAATCGCTGAATAAACAAAGTGTATCCTCTCACTCGGAAAATAAATGGCCAGCAAACGCCTGAAACATATAGACCAGCTACACACGACCCTGTGGGCTGTAATGGCCAATCAAGCTATACAAAACCAGTTTATGCGGATCTCTCATTGTATAGGAAATCTATATGTACAAAGCCAGGCCAAGTTAAACTGGAAATGTACATTTTCATGTGCCGTCGTGTGTACTACTACATGACTACGCGGGAGAATATCAAACTGACTTGTATCTGATGACTTTTCTGTGGACCAATCCATGAAAAGTTTGTAATATTATATCATTCATAAACATTGACTGAAAGTCGTTAATAAGAAAGGCAACCCTCTAAATGTAAGCCTGACTAACTCTCACTGGATCGGTTTTATTACTGCTACCTACGCGAGGCTCAGAATTACACAACACAAATCACTTGGGGTTTTGGGATATAATAATATGTTTTAGAAATCCTAACAATATTACAATCTTGCGGGTTTTTGGGAGCACAATTTTGAACTGAACCCGTAAGCTAACAAAGGATAAAATGACTTAAAAACTGTATACTTCATTGACTTTGACACACTTATTAGAAAAGGTCGGGTTCCTGCTGGGTACCTGTTGATGATGTAGAGAGCGGCTGACACGAATAAAAGGATCGATTAACTTCTATTTTTACTCATGGTTGTGCGGGGCGGTAGCTTAACGCTCTGCTGCCTGGGCTCTGATAAACAAAGGACGCTGGGAACGTAGGACGCCCAACAGCTCTTTCATGTTCGTGCAATGTCTCATCGTCACAACGTCATTCATTAATCATTGATTGTTCAGAATTTTTGCCTAAAATATTAGCGTGCGATCCCCATATGAACACTGGGTATATATCTGCCGCCTATACTATGTCTCCTCTTACACTATTGTCTGTAATTCTGTATAATGCCTTAACACTAAGCCGATATTGTCCCGGACTCCCGCTGCTGGGTAAAAACCTCCCCAAAGTCCTTCCAGACACTCTTCTCACTCTTTTCACTGTTCTTCTTTTGGTCTTTGGTAAAAAATCAAGTTGTAATGTAACCCAAATGATAAATGTGTTAGTTGAAATCTTTGACCTAATTTTCTATCAAAATCAATACACGAAACTTGGTTACTTATTAATGTTTGTATTAAACAAGAACTTTATCGTAAACGTGTGTATGTGAGTTCATCCATAGTTTAATTTCGAGGTTTTTGTGGTCATTATCTCAGATCTTGCCAATAATTAATTACTGCATTTTTAACTCGACATTCAAAATATTATATCCGGTAAAATAAAATCTTCTAGGAATGACTGATACATACGAACAAATAAAATTAATGTTTACTGATGAAATTCAATTAAACAATCTCTGCTTATCATAGTAAACATAACCTTCCTAAACCAGAAAAGATCACCGTTAAGTGACATAAATTCGTTCGTTATTAATGTTATTATAATTTTTCTTTGTTTATTGGATTAATCTGTTAATGTAATGTCTTCAATAAAGAGTATCGTTCCCATTAATAGAACTACACTTTCTTGTAACCTGAACCCCTTTCAACATCATCTGTTCAAGAAGGTTAACAATGAAAGAAATCACATTAAAACGGTGACCTAGTTAGTAATGGGCATTTAAGTACAGTTTCCTGGCAATGGCATTTTGTACTTAAAACGTTAAACACCATGCTAGTATGTTCATGTTACATCACACATGGGGTCTAAATTCAACTAGTATGATGCTGCGATAAAAGAAGCCTTTAATTTCATTGCATTGTTTGTGAGTATGTCTGCATTCATGTTCTGGGAAATGAGCCGTTTTATTCGCTATAGTGTTCGTTGCATTGAGTCGGTGTCGACCGGTTGCTTGCCTGCTGTAGCCCGCCGCCCGGCGCCCGCCGCGTCTTGGCGTGCCGTTCGTGGACTGCGGTCAAACTGCACACATACTTCAACAGTCGACCACGGACTTACTGAGAGATTAGAGTTACATTTAGAAGGACTGAAACACTATCCATTCTTTGTGACTCAGCTCATTGGAATCCGCAGAACGGAAGTACAATCTCGCTTTACAATTTACATCGTCAGATTATAGCAGCTTCTGACCCCGATGAATCGACTATTTACATTGCTGAGCCAGAAGTTTACAGTTAATTACGGAATCAACGGGTACAATTTATTCTGGAAAAGCAGAGCTCAACTGTCGATACCATTTATAAATCGTGGATGGGCTGCAAAATTGTAAACTGAGGAATAGATAGAATGCACACGTATCCAACAGGCAACTAATTTGCTTGTGGAACGTACACACTATTCGTTGAAAACTAACACTTGTAAGTCTTCGTTATTAAAGGGACCTAAAGCTAATCGAAGGGTTTCCCGTACATTGACGTGTGAGTAGATATATGCTCGCAGTTCATATGACCGGCGTTTGTGGTGCAGGCTCAGGTTACTGCCTGTTATTGCAATATGAGCGACAAAAAACCGGAAACGAACTAGGTAACAGAATTACTATAGTCAAATGATAAAAATACAGATTCAATTGTAGAATTGACCATTGAAATTGACGTTGGAAGCGACATGTGCGTGATTACAAAAATGTACCCATCATAAAATTACGATTTCACTAAATCACCTGAATTGAGGTAAATAAAACTCCTTTTGAATCGAATGTCGCTTATTAGTAATATTAGTATGTTAGTAGTCGTTGGCTTCAAGTAAACGTGCCATAGGTGTGAGTCACGTAACGGAAACGGTTCTTTCGATATTGATGTCTTAGCTTGATGCGTTCCCATGTTTTACTTTTACATAACCTCGCTTCTTACTTTGCGAAGTAGATGAACAACTGTAATATTGAATACTTTTTATTACTGTTGCTGCTGTTTATATTTCAAATCCCTTTATTGGCAAACATCTGCGCATTCGAGATACCCGAGCGGAGCACGTAAATTAAACTTAGTTAAACGAGCATTTTATTCTTTATGAAAACTCTTAAAAACCTTCTGCCAGTGGGAAAACTCATATTTTATTGTGATCTAAAAAGTGAAACGCTCCCTAAAATAACTTTTTGATATTAATGTGGTATCGTTTTACGTGGTTTTTAAAGTACCGGACTAGTAATCACAGAGCTCTTTCTGCCAAAGTGAAGGCTTTGAAATGCAGGCACTTAGTATCCCTATTTTCTGTACCGATACCCGCACCAATGGGGTGCTGCATACAAATTAGACCATTTCTGTGTACTATCATTTGACATTCTAGTGCCTTGCTAGTGCTCGATGTTGAGTCTCATTGGGCCTAACCGCTTGTTGCTCCATCTGTAACTAATGAATTGACCCTTATAATTATGTAATTATAAATTACTTGGATTTAGTCTCAATAAAATGTGACGAGTTGTTCATGAAGTAGGTACAACGTATTGAGAATGATAAAATCCCTCCGTAGCAACTGGACAGATTCTTACCTGGGGGGTATTGCAATAGTGTCAGAATGGTCTATAATTGATTTAATAAGGCCCCTAGCCCACGGCTTATTGAAGCGCGTTCGAAACTCGTTTGACGTGCGTACAAAGGGTAATTCGTCTGCGCGGGGCCTTATTAAATCAATGATAGACGATTCTGACACTATTGCAATAGCAGACTAAGGCCCCTGGACAGTTTCGATTACTTATCCACATTTCATTTGTTTTTAGTTCATACCTAGGTATGCATTTTTGATAACAAATTAATTATGCAGTGTGCTTATCTAATACGTCCCTAACTCCCTATACGTTATTAATGTTCAGTCTAGTATAGGTATCCAGTAGCAGATAGCTAGCATCTAGTAAGGCCTGCTCATATGTTATTTCGGTTTTTAGATTAAAAGTTTATAGGAATAACAAGTTTTCACTTTGTGATTGATAAGCCAAAGAAACCTGTGTGCTAGCTGTTCCAATGACCTACCTAGTGAAGGTAGGCGTATCTTATCAGTTTATCAACTTGGTTATTGCCAAATTAAGATAGACGAGTGCATAGCTTCTTTTACAGACTGATACGTGGTAATGCAATTAAAATGGGAGTTGCCTTCTCTCTATTATTCATGGAATCCTTGTTCTAGATTTTAGAGGAGTTAATACTTTATCCATCTTGTCTACCTATCCCTTAAAGTGTTCTGCCAACATGTGTATAGCCCATCGCTGTAGAAAAATCTAATAACTTAATTTAAAAAAAATAACTAGCTTTAACTTAAAAAAACTAATAGGCAAGAAAGAGAAATCGAGCGCCGAGTCGGAAACGGCTGGAAAAGCTACTGGTCTATGAAGACGCTAATGAACGGTGATCTTCCGATCACCCTGAAGCGCAAACTCATCGACAAGTGCATTCTGCCCGTCCTAACCTACGGTGCTAAGATGGGGTCACTTACCGAGACTCAGAAGTTCCGCCTTGGAGTTTGCCAAAGAACGCAGCATTGTGGGTGCCAAAAATTAGACAGGCAAGAAGGCTGCTAGACTAAAAAGGGATTAGGCGGGTCACATCAGCCGCATGCATGATGATTGATGACCGCTGGTTAAAAGTCTCGACACAATGGTTGCCGGAAGACAGACGGCGCCGCCGAGGTCAGCCCAGAAAGAGCGTGGCGTCGTGGCGAGACGATCTGGATGCGTACCGCGAGTGCTGGTTCGAGGAGGCACGGGAAAAGAGCTCTTGGAAGGAATTGGAGGAGGCCTTTGCTGAGCAGTGCGATAGTACAGGTTAATAAAAAATAAAAAAAATACAGGAACAAGTCGTAGAAACAACTCTGCATATGCTAGAAATACTCGTACTATTATGAAATAATGCAGAACTTTCTAAATCATGGCTGTATTATCTGAAAACCTGGTATTTATTATACATGCTTCTAAACTTCAACCTCACTGTTTAAATTATGTTACGCGTTTTAGAACCAAACTCAGAAAGCGTATTTTACTTATTCTACCCTTTACGCGTTATTAGATTGAAATAACGACCGATATTCAAGCGGCAGTCCAACTTAAAGTTTGTTGGAGAACGTATTAAAAGTTTGTTCGAAAGCGTTTAGCAAAAGCAACGTCAAATGTATGTACACTGTATTGTATTCAAATTCAATTATACAAACAAGACTTCTGAAATATTACGTATACACACGACATTGTATTTTGAAGGATGTATCAAAGTATGAACTTGAACATAAAACGGTTTATAGAGATACAGGCTGACACTGCAAGGTGTTTGCCATCGTAAAATGTATGTGCCGAAGTGCCTATAAATACTATGTTGCTTCCTTATACAAAACCATTGAAGAGCACGTATAACCAACACCACCAAAATAATCGACACATTTTTAACCAAATAATGACTTGCTTCCATATTGCATATCATAACTCTTTTTACTCAAGACTTTTTATCTCTCCATCTATCAGCGGATTCAGCGGTGGTCGCTCGCTCGGTATCAATTAACCTATTGTGTATGTTTCCTACTTACTTCAGAGAAATATTTTGGTAAACTTTTAATTTAACTGCTCCCGTTTAGGAAAAGGCTAATGTACGCTAACTACAAACCGTCGGTATGATACTCAACACGTGTTGACTGGTCGGTAACTGGGTCAGGCTCACTGCAGTCAATCAAGAGCCGCGTAAAAAATAAACAAATTCACTGTTTCTTATAATTGCATCACAAGAACGTGTACAATGTTTGAGTTTGATTAAACGTGGTATCTATGTATATGTGCATCTATACATAAACATCAAATTGAAGTGTCTGTTTCTAATTTCAAAATAACAGCTTTTTGCATGCATTCAGTATGCACACAGTGAAAATTTATATAGGGCACTTAAAACAAAAACACATTTTTTTACAATTTTTGTCTGTCTGTTTGTTCCGGCTAATCTCCGAAACGGCTAGACCGACCGACGGGACTTTTACTGGCAGATAGCTCATGTTATAAGGTCTAACTTAGGCTACTTTTATTTTAGAAAAATAATTAGGGTTCCGTCTAAAAAACCTAAACCCCTTGATATGATTAACAAAATCCAATTCGAAAAGGGAAGTATTTTTTTAATAATTTCACGCAAACGAAGGTCGCGGGCAACAGCTAGTCTACAATAAGCGCAAAATAAAAGGATTTCTAGTAAGTGTTCTTGGAGAAGGCTATGACTATCGTCTACCCAACAGCAGAAATTCAAATGGCATGAAAACTTTTTGTTCCTCTAACTCTGTATTAATTCCAACCTCATTATAAATTCACCGAACGTCCAAAATTGTTAACAAATGCTTACACGATTGTCAACGACTTACTAACTTATTAGTAGTCCCTACAATACTACCATTATGTTCAACACGCGTATGCCTCCGTATAGGTTGAAACGGAAGTCTGGATTGCTCAAAATTATCTTTTGGTACACGTAACTATGAGTAAATACTAGAGGTTTTAGGAACGCAATAGGCTTTGCCGAAATTTATACGTGGGCAGCTTAATGATCCCGCAGAGACAATTACTAACGAAAAGGGTCCAGAATAGAGGTCAACAATATGTTACAATCAATGTTAAATAACTGTCATCTATAAGGATTTTACTGTTAGCAGTATTGACGTGAAAAACTGCCTCCAACTTTTATCTTCGAACAAAGACAAAGACTCCAGATACATCGTATTTTGGGAGCTTACTAGCAACGCTCTGTCAACGGCTTATTCGTGTTTAGTACCGATTTATTTCTTTCTCCTAGTTACCCTAATCGTGGCGCAGTATTTTTATCCATCTGTTTTATCGAGAGTTCCCATTACTATTTCGACCGAGGAGTAAGTTTCCTCGGTTAAAACATGTGCGTAAGTGCAGGAATTTATGGAAGCAACTTATTCTAAAATATACGAAGTGGAAGCACATTCTTTTTACTGACATTTTCCATCTAACACCGGTATATGTAAAAGATTACTACAATTTAAAAATCTTGATTTAAACGATTGCCTAAAGATGCATGTTTTATTTTGCATAGATTATGTAAATCCCTAATTACATTTATCATTTTGGGACTACGATAAGAACCGTTTTGTTACATACATATAGTTAAAAATATATTCTCTATTGTTATCCGTAAGGTGCGGCTTGGCTAGAAGGTTCGTGATGTCGAGTGTATCTCGCTCTCTCGGTATTAACAAAACGGAAATTAGCCGTCTGTAATACGTCCTAGAAAAAAAAGGGAAGCTGTTTTAATCAAGACAACCACCCATGAAATGTTTTAGGATACCCGCGGGAGCGGAGAAACACGACATCCAACTTTTGACACAAAAGTTTTCTCATCGCACCCGCTATCTAGCTCATCTACCAGGAAAAGAGCGATATTTTAATTCCATTATTGTATTTGTTAATAACATTAATACGTTTTATGAATGTTATAATGTAAAAGGTTTCAAAATCTGATTCATGAGTTGTTCCGCAACGAGCTTCGCTTTCGACCATCCGCAGTAGCGATTTGATGGGGAGATAAATTCGGTCAATGAGCAACACGCCTCCAACAATATTGCTCAGAAAAGTTCAAATATAAAGCCATCAAATAGAATCAGAATTTTAGATTCACACAGAAATTAAAAGAACATTTTGGAGATTCTGATGTTGATAAGCCACCGGCAGGAAATAAGCGTTGGCAATGGGCATTGTGTTATTTAATGTTTAGTGGTTCAGCGCTAGGCTTGTTTGTCGAATTAACAATTTGCTCAACAAGAATCTTTACGACCAGACAAAATCTTAAAAAGTTTTTCTCTTTCAGTACAAATGCAGCCACCGCGGTTTAGTATGCAACCTTCATCTTCGAATAGTATAGTCAGAGAAGGAACAACAAAAATCCTACAGTGTTCTGCTATGGGTAAGGGAAATCATACATAACTTGGTCTATGGCAATCTCGAATATGTACTCACCAATCCCCGATAAATGTGGGCCGAGCATAAATAATTATGTTGTTTCGCCTATCATGGGTCATCATAATACACTCTATAAAGGGGACTTGCTTCTTGGTTCGTGTTAGCACAAGCATAAGTACAGTCTTTTATTTTATAATTTCAAACTCAAATTAAACGATTTTTTTTTTGTACTCTTATAAGTAATAGAAAATCTTGGACAAGAAGTCCTTGTACGATATAATATCATTTTGCACATTTTAGGCATACCACAACCAATGTACAGATGGTTGAGAAACGGTGTACCGCTCAGTGAATATTCATCAGAGTTGTTTTATAAGATTCATAATACCCAGCGGCAGGATGCCGGAGCATACCAGTGTATAGCGCAAAATGACGTCGGAGCAATATTCAGCGAAAAGAACAACATTGTCGTCGCGTGTAAGTAAACTTTCATACGTCTCTTTGTACTTTCATATGTCTCTTTGTTGTGTAGGGAATAATCTTGGAGAAAAAAATATGGCTACCGTTCTGGAAACAAGTATCTGTATAAAAAATAAGTTAGTTTTAGTCGACCCATAAACATATGAATTCCAAATGATCTGTACTATCTAGAATAATAGATGGCTCAATGAACATACCTTTGTTTTCAGATATGGGCGTCTTTGAGCCTATTGCTGAAACAGTAATAACTGCTGAATCAGGTAGAGCGGCAGTAATAGCGTTTCCCCAGATAGAATCTGAACCACCACCGTCCGTCATATGGCAGGACGAGAATGGCGCTCTGCGATATGATCAAAAATACGCAGTCACTGACAAACATGAACTCGTCATACTCTGTACTTCACACGAGGATGAGAAAGCATACAGGTTACATTCTATTCCGAAATGAGTTGTTCCATTGGTTTCATATTTCATTAACACTGACGAAAGTGTTTTTTTTAATATCTTCTTATATTTCAGAGTACGTGCCATAAATACACAGCTAGGTAAAGAAGAAAACAGTCCTTACATACAACTTAATGTTTTTGGAAATGATAGCAAGGAAATAGCACCAGAAATAATTATAAAACCAGAAGACACGAAAATAGTAAAAGGTCAAGAATACACGAGTTTATATTGTATTGCAAACGCTAGGCCTCTGCATGAATTAGAAACCTTATGGTTTAAAGATGGGATAATGATTGACTTAGCTGGAATCACATTCGACTTAAACGACCAATGGAATAGAACCCTTACTCTTATATCAGCTAATCTGACGCACACTGGAGAGTACACATGCCAAGCCAGATTAAAAACAGGAGGGTACGCTACTGACTCGGCTTCTGCACTGGTCACGGTGTTAGAGAAACCAGTGTTCCTATCCAATTTAAAATCTGAAACTTTTGGAGAATTCGGAAGTACTATTGTTCTGGACTGCAATGTTCAGGGTACTCCATTGCCTAGTATTACTTGGTACAAAGACGCTAAAAAGATCGCGAGTGTCGGCGCTGGTGCTGAGGAATCTGATAACCCAGAAAAGGACGACGGCGGTGGCAGGTACCGCGTGGAAGTGGACCGATCTCTCGTCATTAACCACCTCAAAATGGAAGATAGTGGCATATACCAGTGCATGGCTAGTAACGAAGCAGGCGAATCTTCTATTTACACGTGGTTGAAGATAAAAAGTAAGTGGATTCACTAATTAAACTTAAACAACGCTATGACAGGTTATGTGTTATTATAACTTGCATACGAGAGTCTTAAAACAATGCATGTGAATTAATGTTTAGATGTTTTAAAAAATATGTAAATGAATATCATGATTATTTATTATTCATTTCTGGAATTCGTTCTCCGGCGCGTAATGCGATTGCGAGTCTATTATACCGTCAAGCTCCGTATATCTCAGGGTCATTGTCATATTGTATGTGTGTATTTAGGTAAAATAACATTACTGACTAATTAACGTATGCCACTATCGTGCAGTGAAGGACAATAGGCGGCTTCCACGAAGTCACATGAAGTTAATACGAATGAGGACCTCCGATAAAAAAGCAAAAACGTTCAGATTTGACACCGGCAGTAAGAATTAATTACTTGTTGTCATTTAACAATTCACTTATAGCATAGATGATTTTCTTTTTCAGCACAGAGTGATGATTGCTTTATGAACCAATATTTTTTATTCCCTTGCCTTAGGTGATATGCAATACTTTAATTACTTACTTTATTTGAATTGTTCTTAGATTATACCGATTTATTAGAAACATTCCTGCATTATAAGATTAATTCGTAATCCTTAGATAGATCATAGACGATTAATATATTAAACAAAGTAGATTAGTTTTAAATACACTTCTAAGCCACTTTTATTGAACCATATCTTATATCTATTAGCACGAAAATTTCATTTGCTAAAATAATCAATATAAGACCATTTTATAAGACACGTGAATACTTAACTCGGGTGGAGGAAATGTAGGTAACATTCCTACTTTTATGTGGTAAGGTGCGTGTAAAACGCAAGAATTTAACGCACATCCTTCTAAAAAATTCATTCATTCCCAGCAAAATTATAGTGGGCCACGAGACACCTGTGCGGTTTACTAAGTGTCGGCGCTCAATATTGACCATTTAAAGTTATGGTGTCTAAACGTATCCACCATGAAATTAATAAATGCCCAAATGATTTCATACTGATTCTCTTTTTTTGTAAACTAACCCATCGTGGCATTTTTTAGAACAATAGAAAAGAATTATTTGTGTATAACTTGTATTTTATTTTTGGCAGCATGTGTATTACGATACCGTTATTATTATTATTTAATGAAAATATTGATAATGCACGTAAAATGTATATACGTACATATCTATAATTAAAACATATATAATCGCATGCGCTTTTCACCCAGAGATGAGGTGTCACTGATTTTGTGTGTTGTACTAATATAGTTTTAGAAGATGTCGTACATCATTGAAATAACCCGCTAGTTCGGCTCGTGTAGTCGTGTTCTAACTGTGTGCGTGTGGCTTGTAGCGTCCCCGCCCATAATGCAGACTCCGCCGAACAACCTCACCGTGCTGGACGGCAAGGACGCCACCGTGACGTGCCGCGCCGTCGGAGCTCCCACCCCCAACGTCACTTGGTATTTTAATGGTTAGTAATTAGGACACTTCTTTGTCATCTGTGTATACTTTTAGCTGAACGTCCAGCCTGTACCCGGAGAATTAATGCTTGAATATAGTGCAGAATATTAGTAATCATATGCAAACTACGAATAAAACCTAATATGTATCTCTTGAATTAATAAAATCTACATGGGAATTTACAACAAAGTAATAATTATTTATGTAGCTCTCTAACTACATAATAGTTTTGCCTGTCGTCAAAAAGAGCAAAATATTACATTTTGCTCGTTTTCCTGCAATAATTTATTGACATTGTTTTAAAACTACACAAATGTTACAGATTCTTTGATCATAAACTTATCGGCAAGACTACAAGCACTCGAAGAAGGCGACCTGCTAATCACAAGTACTACAACCGCCGATAGTGGGAAATATACCTGCGTACGATCAAACGATGCTGGGAACGTATCCGGCGAGGCTTATCTCACTGTCCTAGGTGCTTACCTCATCAGTTATACGTGTCATTTAAAAGTTTATAAATAATTCTGCTTCATGTCAAGGAATTCTCGTTAATACTTCATTTGTAATATTCCCGTAATTGATAAATTGTAGAGGTAGTAGATAAGATTGGATTTATCAATGCTTCGATAGGTATCATCAATTTTTACTTTACTTTCAGTTAAGATGTTGTGGTATTAAATCGCTATCATGATTGTTATCACCGCTGCGGGGTGAGACAACATATTTTAACAAATCAGTTCAGTCTAATTAATATGGGTCATGTATTTAATTGAATACGATACCTGTTAGGTATCGTACGAAACGTTACAAAGGTCCTAAAATAATATCCGAGATTTAGTTAGGTATGGTACACCGCCCGATCTATGTTCTCCGCATAAGTTAAATTAGCATATTTGTGAGGTTAGTTTATTTACATTTTACCATCTGGAAACGCTCACTGAATTCGTCTCCACCTAAGGGGATTTACTAAACTGTGTTTAGCTTTATACTGTACCGAGGCCAAGGATGAAAGTGCAAGCGATACCCGGATTCGCGGCATTAGATGGAAGATCCACTACCCACTGCCGTGGATTTATCGGCCGAGTCCGCCGTAATCCTCGGGTTTTCACGGAGCAGAGGGTAGATCTACCGATTTTTAAAGGAAAAATAAACCGAATGGTCCTCATGACTATTATTATTCCCAATACTAAACATGAACTATATTTATAGTATTTTGAATTCATACTTGATCATTAAAAGTAGCCATTTTCTTAAAACACTTTGAACAAACAAATTCGAAGACAAAAGGGTGGAGGATTCATTTTCTTAAACCATTTAGATAATATCTTCAAAATGAGGGGAAAACCTCCCGAGTGCACAAAAGATAACCCTTTTCAACGTCATTTTACTTGATGAGATAGAAAAGTATTTTTTCAACCGATATTAGACCGCTTTTGGTTAATGACGGGATTTACATACATAGCCCTTTTCTATATTTGTATTCAAGTCGTTTTAATCCATGGAAAATGCTGAGCCATATATGGTATTTACATTAAATACGCATTATAGAATTTCCGTAAAAGAAATGCTTCTAACGTTTACGTTTCCTATTTTTTCAAACGGAACCCTACAAACGAATCTTTCTTTTTAGTGAGAACGCAAATTATTGCTCCACCTGTGGATACACGAGTGTTATTGGGTCACACGGCAACGCTCCAATGCAAAGTATCGAACGACCCGAATGTGAAGTACAATATTGATTGGTTCCACAACAAACAGTGAGTTGGGAAACATTTATTAATATCGCTTTGAATAAAAACTGGTGACGTGTTAACTATATTATATGACTATGTTTTTATAGGCCAATGACAGCTGGTTCCCGCGTATGGGTGTCAGCAGATGGGGCCCTGCAAGTGCAGGCTGTGCGTGCGAGCGACGCGGGCGAGTACACGTGCGTGGTGACGTCGCCGGGCGGCAATCACACGCGACATGCGGTTCTGTCCGTCATCGAGCTTCCGTTTGCTCCCACAAATGTTCGCGCCTTCAGACTTGAAGCTGCGTCACAACGAGCCGTCAATGTCACATGGACTCCAGGCTTCGACGGAAACTCCCCTATACAAAAATTCATCGTGCAGCGACGTGTTGTTCCCGAGTTCGGTATGTCAATCAGCAGTGATGATGGCATTAAAATTACTAAATCACATGAAAATATATTTTAAAACCTTGAATAACTCTTGTCATAGGTCCTACACCTGATCCGTTGCTGAACTGGGTAACAGAGCCGATGAATGTGTCAGCAAACCAGCGCTGGGTCCTCTTGACCAGTCTAAAGGCCGCTACATCATATCAGTTCAGAGTATCAGCAGTTAACACCGTGGGAGAAGGTCCTGCTTCTGACCCAACTGATGTCTTGACATTGCCTCAAGAAGGTATGTAAAATGACTACCTCATAAACGCACTGAATAGCCTGAAATACGTTAAAAACCGACCACGGCGTGGGTATTCCACATCATAAATGACAACCAATTACCATACAATAAAAGTACGCTAGTGTAACTTATTATACAGAGTGTAACAAGACCCTTAACGAATCCGTCAACCAAACATTATGTACATCAAACTAAGTAACTTTACGCAAAAAATATTGCTGGCAAACGACTTTTTTTGGGGTGAAAAATCACGTTTTACGGTAGGACCCAATGAAACGGACTCAAAACATTGTGCTGCTGGATGGATTGAATAGTACTGGGGTCGTGGAGGTGTTTAAAAATATTCTATTAAAAACATGCATTTAAAAAAAAAGTTGGAACTTTGACCCCCACCCCAATATCTCCGTAAACAGAAGGTTCCCAGGTATGGTCTAGAACAAAAAAAATGGTAGCAATGACGGGGAGAACAAATACGTTTCGGCTTCGTGAAGAGTCTTGTTACATCGTTTAAATAATAATAATTAAAAAACAAGACAAATATTCTGTCGTCGTAACGTAACACTATTCTGCCGCAATGGGTTTACGGATACTGCAGACAGCAGGATAAAAAATATCACAGAGCACGGAATTGCCGCGCCGGCAACGTCTACAGACGGTTCTACTAAAATTCATGTCGTCAAAAGTGCTTTGAGAATGCAACTTCAGTTACGAAAGTTACCATTCAAAGCCGTCAGTTGCGGCGTAGTTCGAGTAAGGGTCTGCGCAGACGAGGGACTTTTGTCCGCCCGATAGAAATCTGGTTGTTGTTTTGTTTTTTCATCTATTGGTTGACGTCCTTGGTTATTATAAATGGTTCGCGGACAAATTGTTCCTCGTTTGCACAGGCCTTAAATGATAACAAACTTTGTTTGAGTACCGCCTCTACTAGTGGCGGTGGAGGCGCCTTCGTGCTCTGTGTAAATTATTTAGAATGACAGATGGCATTCGGCTGCGACAAATCGGGACAGAATTTACTCAGAGCTTTACACTACCACTGTTAAGATGGTTCATATTTAATTTCACATTGTATGTTGTTCAATACTTGCACAATAAATGGTTATTGCACTTCAAACATTCTATACACCTCTGTTTAATATGAACTAAAAATCCTGGGCAGGTAAGATGTTTTTATGAATATTCTATATCATATTAAATTGTATTCTCTTTGCGATCAAGCAGCCAGTGATCTTATATGCTGCCAAGGTATGCGGAATATTTTGAAACATTAGATTGCATTTGTTTTGACCATGCCTTTTCCTATTCTACCTTTTTGAATTTTTAAAACGCTGTTTTTAATTAGTAGAAACTTTTTTTCTTTCAACGTAACCTAAATAATGTACGTGTTTTTCGTTTACCAATAAATAAAGTGATGCTTATGAAATAAATAAAATTATGTAAGTTGTGATGTCCGTTAGGTTGCGTTATTATTGTGTATTGTCTGCATGAATCGTGGTTTGTCTAATTATTACAAAATGTATGTCAGTAGTTACCAATATTTGTGTCCAATTGCATTATTCCTCAAATGCATGGGGTGCATGCAGATAAAACATGTTTATAAAAATACTTTTTATTTTTTACTCTCTTTCGTGCTTGTACTCAAAACACAGTTATTGCGTATTAATTTTTACAAATCCCTACTAATTAATTCAATTTCCGTAAATAATTATATCATTTTACTCATTAAAAAGTGCAAAAAGAAATGTACTTAAAGACGGCATGCTTTTGGGTAATGGGCAATGTTTACGTGAGGTATACTCACGTTTTAATCATCCTGTTAAGGACAGACATATAACTTAACTGTAAATATTTCCAGCACCATCCGGTTCTCCCGTCGGCTTTATGGGCTCTGCGCGATCTTCATCCGAAATCATAACACAGTGGCAACCACCACTTGAGGAACACAGAAATGGACACATCCTGGGTTACGTCATCAGATACAGACTCCGGGGTTACGACAACAGTCCGTGGACACACCAGAACATCACCAATGAGGCCCAGAGGAACTATCTCATTCAGGACTTGATTACATGGAAAGATTACAATGTGCAAATTGCTGCGTACAACGATAAAGGCGTCGGTGTCTTTTCGGATAGCTTCATGATAAAAACAAAAGAAGGTGTGCCCGAAGCGCCTCCCGATAGTGTTCGATGTGAGCCGTTCAACTCCACAGCGTTAACTGTTTGGTGGACGCCGCCCAACCCCCAGAAAATCAATGGCATAAACCAGGTAAAATAACCACAAAAGCATGAGTAAAAGATTTGGTGTAAGCTACTTAACATAAACAAACTATTCAAATGAATCATTTTCCTAGGGCTACAAAATGCAAGCGTGGATCTGGGACGAGAACGAGGCTGCCAATGTTGAGCAGAAAATTGTGAGCGTCCCTCCTAACCTGCTTGATCCTCTGACTGAGCAATCAGCTGTTATCAGCGGTCTCGAGAAGTTTACCGAGTACAACGTAACGGTGCTATGTTTCACGGAGCCTGGAGACGGACCGCGCAGTGACTATGTACAAGTTAGGACGGACGAAGACAGTAAGTACCCACTTCAAGAAGAATAGTTAACGATAATCAACCATATTGAAATTACTATTTTATTCGTTTTAACCATTGAGTTTTTTATTAGTTAGGCATTCATTCCACTTCTTTCGATGGTGTGCTTCTTCTCGCAAATTCGCGAGGAGGCCATCCAAGGCGTCCCGCCATCTTCTCTTCGGTTGCCGCGTCCCCATCCAGCTGTTCCATTGAGCATACATTAATTAAAACAACAATGTAAAAATCGTCGTTAACATTAAATGTTCTTTTTTAGTTCCGGATGAAATTGGAAGTCTACTCTTTGACGATATATCAGATCGTGCAGTGAGAGTGTCCTGGACTGCGCCTAAGAAATCAAACGGAATCCTGATGGGCTACAAACTGTCTTACGAGATGAGAGATAGTAACGAAACGATACGAGAGGAGGTTCTACCGCCAAATGTCACTAGCATTAGAGTGGAACACTTGCAGGTATGTATCAATTGCATTTATGTTATGTAAAACTTGAAAAATAGGTGGCCCATCTGATGGCACAAGATCACCTCCAGCTTTGAATATCTTCAATACCGAAAGCAAGGCAGGTGCATCGCCGCCGTCCCAGAGTGGAATGTCTTATATGCCTGTAATTACAACGGCATTCACAGCTTTCATGCGAGAACGTAGATCCACAACTACAAGCAATGTTGGCGGCATTAACGAGTCTTGTAGTAGATCATCGGCAGACGAATTCCTTGGCATAGACTCTCCCCAATGTTAAAATGTCATGGTTTTTATAAAGGAAGATGGTAATATCCTATTCGTTTCCAGGCTAGTACACACTACAAGTTCTGGTTATGCGCCATGACGGCGGTAGGCGAAGGTCCGCCGAGGGCCGCAGTGATTCAATCCGGCGTTGAACCAGTGCTACCTGACGCTCCTCGCAACCTAGCACTCTCCAATATCGAAGCGTTCTCTGTATTACTTCAGTTTACACATGGCTTTGATGGCAACTCTTCGATATCACTGTGGACTGTACAGGTAAAATTCTGCAGTATTATTAGTACAGCTATGATTTTATATATAAAAAAAAATAAAAATGTTGATGCAAATAAGGCCAGTTACCCAGAACTGGGATATGGTGGTCAGTTAGTAGTATCGCTCCATGTAAAATACTGATATTCAGCTGCGATCTGAAAACCATATAGAAAATAGTTGGGAAAAGTTTAGGTAGATGAATTCCCCAAAGGTCGACTGGTAGAAGGTGGTTTGGTGGTTATAGTTTTATTTACTTTTATAATTTTGTTGTACTTCACGTAAATGTAACCATATTTTTGTTTTATTTCGTCCTGTGCGGGCTAATAAATACATTTTCTTTCTTTTTCTTTAGAAAATACCTAAGGTATTATGTCCGCCTTTGTACAGTTTTTTACTTGTGCATAAAGTTTTAATAAATAAATAATTAATAAATGAATTACCCGCTTGCAGTAAGTTTTGAAGAACTGGGTGAAGATGACCGTAATACAGTCTTATTCGAAGGCTTGTTCTTTGTGTCGCATCTCAGTTTTGCAATGCAATGATCTCTCTTTATTAAATTTCTTGACCAATTTCATACATTCCTAAACTCAAACAGGCACAAACCGCACGAAATTCATCATGGGTGACAATTTTCGAAGTGAACGCTCCGGATGCCCAGTCTATACACGTGACTGGTCTGATTCCCTTCACTACGTACAGACTCCGAGTGATTGCGACTAACGTGGTTGGTTCGTCGCCACCTTCGGAGCCTTGTAAGGAGTTCCAGACTATTCAAGCGCCGCCTCAACACCCACCTAAGAATGTGACCGTGCGTGCAGTCAGCGCAACTAATTTACGCGTCAGATGGATTGTAAGAGTTTTTCATTCATATTTTGTATTAAATACCATGTTTTGTAATGTTTTTACTTACGTGTTTATTTTGGAACACTTTAAAAGTTGTAACGAAGCTCCTTCTTCTTTGCGTGTCGATGGACTCAAATATTACTTGACCAGTAAATAGCCAGCTGCACAGCTTTATTGATGACTCAAACTCAAAGGAAGCTCCTAATAAATAGAATGAAATCATAATTTCAGCCTCTACAACAAAGCGAATGGTACGGTAATCCGAAAGGGTATAACATAACGTACACAAAGAGCGACAGTAACGACACTTTACACAGCATTATTGAGGACCACACAGCCAACTCACACATACTGTCTAATTTAGAAGAATGGTCGGTGTATGAGATACGAATGACGGCTATCAACGAAGTAGGGACCTCGGTCGCGAGTCCTACTGCCATGGAAAGGACGAGGGAAGCAGGTGAGTTCAAGAAAAGGTTGCACGATACTATAATAATGAATACCAGCCTATTACTGTCCCACAGCTGGCCAAAGGCCTCTTCTCAACAGAGAAGGCATGAGCATTGATCACCACGCTTGCTCAAGACGGGTTGGCGATTTCAGACTTTTATAAGTCCAGGTTTCCTCACGATGTTTTCCTTCACCGATGTCTGTGATGTCCAAGATAAACTTAGAAAGTACATATGTATTGAAAAAGTCACATTGGTACTTGCCAGCATTTGAACCCACTCATGCATGAGAGGCGAGGACTTAACCTCTGGGCCATCACGACATTTAAGATACTAATATACCTTAAATAAAACACTTCAAGGAAAAGCCTGAAATTATTCTCATAATGTTACAGTTCCGGCACGAGGTCCCACAGACGTATCAGCCAATGCGACATCTTCAACAACAGTAGTCGTTCTCTGGGGGGACATCCCACCACCAGAACAAAACGGTTTGATCGAAGGATACAAAGTGTGTTACGCCGCAGTAGTGCCACCACCACGGCCCGAACAAAAGAAGGTGGAGTGTCAAGCAGTGCCGTCGAACCAGACTCATACAATAACGCTGACTGAGCTGAGGAAATACGTTGTGTATCAAATACAGGTGCTAGGGTATACAAGGCTGGGAGATGGGGCTTTGAGTGACCCGCCAGTTACAGTCAGAACTTTCGAAGACAGTACGTATATCTTCAATTACTTTCTTTACTATATAATTATTCTATGTAACTTGTGGTTATAACATTAAATTTCGTGCTCAGCGCCCGGCCCGCCATCCAACGTTTCGTTCCCTGACGTGACATTCACGACCGCGCGCATCATTTGGGACGTTCCAGAAGATCCTAACGGAGAAATACTGGCGTATAAAGTGACGTACCACCTCAACAGCAGCACTCAACACGTGTTTTCTAAAGAGTTCCTACCTTCGGACCGAACTTTCAGGTAAGAGCTTAGATTTTCTACTTGGGTTTTACTGAAGCCTATTCACATTCATTTGTTATTTTCTTTATTGTAGATTCAATCAAATTGATTCAATAATGAAAGACATTTAGGTTACTTTTTTGAAATCACATAGCCTAGAAATTGAATAAAACTGAACATAGTTTATTATTGAACTTCTTACTCATTCTTCTCTATTGGAATTTATACAATTATAGTTCGGAGAGGCAACTCGCTTTCTGTATAGCAGTCCGTTCACAGTTATTTTACTTCTGAATATGAATGACTGACACAATTGCCATGATCTTTATTTTCACCAACTTAAGGTAGATGTGAAGTTGTTGAAAATACTTCTGGCAGGACAGTACTGACCGATCACATAATGTAACAGGGCCACGGAGCTAGCGTCGGAGCGGTACTACTTGTTCAGCGTGCGCGCGCAGACGCGGCTGGGCTGGGGCGCGACGGCGCGCGCGCTGGTGCTGAGCACGGCCAACCGCGCCGCGCCCGCGCCGCCGCCACGCCCTAACGTGGCGCGCTCACTGCTGCAGCCACATCACATTACCTTTTCTTGGACTCCGGGAGACGATGGATATGCACCGCTCAGGTACCCTCCTCTAGTCAGGCATAAGCATAACCTATAATGTCCTCATTGATACGATATAAGCCTTATATCTGTGAGAAGGTCATCCAACACGGACCCAGTGCGATTGGTGAATGTCACATGTCTTCAAATTTTTGGATCTAGAACATGCCGGTTTCCTCACTGACTCTCCGTTTTGGAAGCAATGGTGGTCATATGAATAATACAAAGTTAAGCACCTGTCTGGGCTCGAACTCACGAGTTCACGACTACAACTCGAGACCGTTACCACTGCTCGAAAAACTTACGAGGTACTTACCAATTTTCCGGCATTTGGGATCGCACCCATCGGAGGTTGGCGAGGTGATGCGTAGGTACAGTCGACCGCACGGGAATTGTGGCCTTCATGATCTTGTACTCGGAAGTCAGCGTTCCGTCTACGATAAAACGCGTTTTGAATGGCAAACTAGTATAACTATAACTGTTGGCTGACTATAAGCCTAGAGAATGGCATATAATTTCAAATTCTAAAAGAACTCCTTGGTCACATCAAATACTATCAATATTTTATGTTTATTTTCAATAAATCATCACAACAAATCATTAATATTTGAAAATCATGACATTCGGCCTACAGAGCATCATATATATACGGATTCAGAGTGTAGCCTCCTGACACACAACAATCATAAAATGAAAATTATCAAACAAATCATGACATTAGGCGTTTTATTTGTTACAGATACTACACTGTGCAACAAAAGGAAGATGGGGGAACTTGGCAAACGATTCCTGAACGTGTGGATCCCTTCGTGACATCATACACAGCCGAGGGTCTGAAGCCGTACACGGCGTACCAGTTCCGAATTCGAGCGACCAATGATATCGGACCGAGTCGATACAGCAACGCTACCGAAACTGTACGGACACTGCCTGCAGGTAAATACTCTTTATTTAGAACGATGATGCGATATGCCAAAGGATTGTACATCACTATTTTTGTGGAGTTGGTGAAATAATCACTCCATTCGAACGATTAACAATATTATCCATGGTGTCTGGTCTGTCTGTTACCTGTGTTAGAATGTAGGCCACATAGGTCGAGACATTCACAACGGCAAAGTCACTAGCTAAAGCTACTTATTTATGCGGGCCTGTGGACGGTGGGCTATGGGCTAGCTCGCCGTCCGTCCGTCTTATGACGACAGGCCGTGTCGACGGCGCGTTCGTGTTCCACGCGCGCCTCAAAGAGAGTCAGCAAACAGGAAGGGGTCCGTAAGGGCCGACGCCTGCCAGGGTTGCGGGACTGTTCGAAAGAGATACCGCGGCCCTGGAACGCAAGGGCAAAGGAAGGAACATGGATGGGTTTTAGTCAGTAGAAGTCTGACACTCCCTCCTGCTCAGCCCAGAGCGGGAGGGGTTATTTGATGATTTCCCATCGGTACAAAAAAAAAAAAAAAAACTACTTATTTATAAGCAGTTTAACTTCAATTCCCCAGCGCCGAGTAAAGCCGTAGAGAACCTGCACGTGGTCCCGATCACGCCGAGCAGCGTGCGCGTGCAGTGGACGCCGCTGGGCGACGCGCACTGGAGCGGCGACACGCGCACGGGCGGCTACCGCGTGCGCTACCAGCCGCTCACCGACTTCCCCACCGCGCTGCAGCAGGCTATGAAGCAGGAGGTGCCGGGCATCAAGGTATTACATATAACATATTATCACTCCTGCAATCTTCGAACGGTTAAACAGAAATGTACCTATACTATGGTCCACCTACATTTTGCCAGGTATGTTTAAGCGCATGTAATAGGGGGCGAGCTTATTGCCGAGAAACCGAGCATGAGTCCTGATTCCTGACGAAAGAACTGTGTAACGTTTTGCCAGACCTGGGAATAGGACTTTATGCTCAGCAGGCAGCGCTTGACTATAGAAGTAGTCACAATACTGTCACGTTACTGTTCATAAATAATGCTATATTTATTCAAACCCAGTAAAATTCTACAGCCTCCTCACGCGTAGCATTACCGTTTATCTCTACAAATTGACATTACTTTTCTTCATTTTTTATATCGCGCCTTAGTATCTGTCTACGATCTGTCATTTCGTTTCTTCCCTTTCTACGGTGATCATGCTACGCGTGCTGCGAGTGCCTGGGAGTATTGACACTTTAAAGTAGGTAGTTATTGTTGAACTTGTTACCATTTTAACTGCCGTATTACGCTGCGACTGCATTCTACGGTCAGTCAACTGAAACGGGGCGTATAATATGCCAATTTTCGCTCCTTTTACTAGAGATTCAACTCTCCTGTCGCAGGTCTGCTGGAAGAAACTTATGGAACGAGCAGTACCTTTGTAGTTTTCTATCTATTTATATGTTTTTTCTCTTATAGGTAGCTTGTCTGTATAAATAAATACATTGCGACCGATTTCCTTGCTCGCAGAGTGAAGAGGTAGTCCTAACCGACCTGGCGCTGGACCGCAACTACGAGATCAGCGTGTGCGCCGTGAACTCGCAGGGCGCGGGCCCGGGCGGCACGCCGGCCGTGGTGTGGGTGGGCGAGGCCGTGCCCACCGCGCCGCCCACCCGCTCGCAGGCGCGCGCGCTGTCGCCCACCGAGGTCACGCTGTCCTGGACGCCGCCCACGCAGGCGCAGCAGAATGGAGACCTGCTTGGGTACAAGGTATATAATTTACATCGAAATTCTTTGGACATTGATATCATGTCTCGCGTGCCCTGATGCTTGCACACTATAGGAATGTATGTACGCTAGTGATAGCGCCAAACTCATTGCTAAGTTCTTGTTTGAAATTGTAACAGAAACTTAACTTCATGTGTGGGTATTAAAATAGTTCTTCCAAAAACACATATTTGGTTTACATTTCTTATTATTATTATTTCTGTGTTGTTACCGATACTATTCCTTAACTGCAAAGCCGTTTTTATTAATCGCCATGCCTTTTTTCCTAATTTTACTACACCAGTTTTCAGTGGCCCGCAGAATAAAATCGCTGCTTTCCAATTTTCATTCATTTACCATCTGGATGAACAGATTTTCAGTATACTTTTTGCATTGCAGATCTTTTACCTAGTGACCGATTCTCCTGAGGAGCCGGAACCCGGTCGTCGTATAGAGGAAGAGATCGAGGTGGTACCCGCCACCGCAACCTCGCATTCACTCGTCTTTCTCGACAAATACACGCAATATCGCATACAGGTACTAACACAATTTGTA
The DNA here is from genome assembly GCA_947578425.1 of Eugnorisma glareosa. Lineage (NCBI taxonomy): Eukaryota > Metazoa > Arthropoda > Insecta > Lepidoptera > Noctuidae > Eugnorisma > Eugnorisma glareosa. The sequence continues at coordinate 11,794,983 of OX387966.1, read as the reverse complement.
TTTTATCATATGCATCTCTATGAGCCAAAGTTGCTTGAAAATAAATGAATGTTATGTTTAACTATTTATTTATTTTCCGTTTAATTTGGAGCTAAAATTATTTTAAACTAGCGACCCGCTGTTGCTTTACACGGCCCCACCAATCGGGTCCAAAACTATATCTAATGTAGCCTATATCAGTAGAGCGGTGAAAATTGTGTTCAAATCCATGCAGTAGTGTTTGCGTGATGCGCGTAAAACATACAGACAGAAAGACAGATAAACATTCTAAAAACTGTTGTTTAGGCGTCTGTTGCTCTCATAAAGACACCCCATTGTTTTTTTAATGTATGTACAGACATTGGCTTGTTACAATTTTATTTTATATTGTGTACCTATTAAAATTTCTTTGGTTATGTTAATCACTTGATTTGACAATAGATTAGCTATAATATACCAAGGGTTAGTTGTGTTCAATTAATTAACCCTTGTTTAAATTAATTCCTCCAGGTGCTAGCATTCAACGCTGCGGGCGACGGTCCTCGCTCCACCGCAGTCATAGTACGCACGTTACAAGGCCTGCCGTCGGCGCCGCGCAACATTACCTTCACTGACATCACGATGAACAGCCTCGTCGTGTCGTGGGAGCCGCCCTATCGACGCAACGGTCTCATACAGGCCTACCTCGTCACCTATGAGACTATAGAACAGGATGAACGTGAGACATTTTTGATATATTTTGTGCAGAGAGAGAGGACTGTGTTTGATCGATGAGTTTTGTGTTCAAGATTATTTGACTAGTATTAATAGCCATTATAATACTGTTACGCTGATAACAGAGATCTAAAAGGAAGGGATTAAAATATACTACTCTAAATAATTAATGAACTAGCCTTATTTTCTTTCCAATGTAAATCGATTAACTGCTAACTTTATCCACCGTAACGCAGGTTTCAGCAAGCAAGTGAAACAAAAGGTTACCGAGCGTCGCTTAGCGGTAGGCGGACTGGAGGAAGAAGTGGAGTACCGCTTCAGCGTGCGCGGCGTCACGGAGGGCGGCGGCGCCGGCGTCAGCAGCGCGGCGCGCGTGCGCACCGGGCCGCAGGCCGGCGCGCCGCCCGCCCCCCGCGCGCTGCAGCTGCAGCCCGAGCCCGCCGCGCTGCGCCTGCGCTGGCGGAACACGCCCGGGGAACAGGCGCTCACGGGCTACTACTTCGAAGCTCGCCGGAAAGGTGATGAACTACTCGTATCATTATAGCGTCAAATTCAATAAACTTGATCGGGACGGTATTTTAAAACAAAAAAATTACAAGGGCGACGAAGTCCACTTAGTAATGGAGAAAAAATATCAGCTTGTTCACCATGTTCATGGTTTCGATACTACAGGTATGTAACGCCAGTCGCCAACCAATTGCAAGATACCATAATTATACATACTAAAAAGTATCAATACGACAAAGCTTACCGTACGATCATCGAATCGTGTGCGTATCGTATTAACTTTCGGTCGTATCGTATCGTACCTTTCGGCTTCGTTATGGATCTTTTTACACCAATTTTAGAGCTTCACGTCACGTAGTCGTTTCGATCTGGTGGCCAACGATTACATAAATGTTATATTTTTAATGCAGCCAAGGAGTCGTGGCAGGCCTGTAAGTTTGTTCGTTATTGAGTGCACTTTGTAGAAAATACTTTCACTTAATTAATATTCAATCACTGTAACATTACTAGAGCGTTTTCAGTAGCGTTATCATAATGGTACGCATAACACAATTTATTTTTGCCATCAGTAATCACATGCATCCTAAACAACATAGTTGACTAACCCTCTTCCTTTTTAATTATCGAACGTTTTTTTGTTATTGTTCTGATACAGATGACACAAGATGGGAAACGATCACCAGAACCAGCAATGGCATGCTAGAGGAGTTCACAATATCATACCAGAGTCTTCTACCTTCGACGGCGTACTCGTTCCGGGTGATAGCATACAACTCGTTCGGGATCAGTAACCCAACGTACAGCGAAAAGGTCATCGTAACGCCTTCAAAGCTGTACTTGGAGTACGGATACTTGCAGTACCGACCGTTCTATAGGAGCACGTGGTTCATGGTCGCGCTCGCGGCTGGTTCAATCATCATCATCATTATGGTCATTGCTATTCTTTGTGTGAAGAGCAAGAGCTATAAATACAAAAGTGAGTTTTTCTTATTTTTTATTTAAGATCCGGTACGTTGGTGAACATCATTAACCTTTAACAATGTGCAAGCAATTCAAAACCCTTTTCAATATGTAAATGTATAGGAGTCATGAAAGAATTTGGTTTTTAATTTTTTTACAATGAATTCTTTTATGTTGCTTTTTTTCGGTAAAACGGGATGAAAACCCAAAATGCGATTTCCTATAGAGAATTGTAGAAGTTTATTTTATTAGAGTAACAGGAAGTAGTTTAATTATGCTTTTAAACCTTTTCTTATACAAATATTCCCTATTATCATTTAATTTTTCCAGAAGAGGCGCAGAAAACTCTGGAGGAATCTCTGGCGGGAGAGAGCGACGAGCGCGGCACGCTGGCCATGGAGCTGTACCGCTCGCGCCAGAACTCGTGCGCCAGCGGCGGCGGCACCATGCGGCGCGGCGCGGCGCTGGCCAAGTCTCCGCCGCGGCCGGCGCCCGGCTCCGTGGCCTACCACAGCGACGAGGAGAGCCTGCGCGCCTACGACGAGAACCCCGACGACTCCTCGCTCACCGAGAAGCCCTCCGAGATGAGCTCCTCCGACTCTCAGGTGATTACCATCAAGATTAGCGTCGTCTAACTCTCGTCTAGAGCGTACGAACACTAAATCGCCCCTTATTTTTTTCTCCATCGCTCCCTGGAGCGCGTTACGGTAAATATCGACGGCTGAGGTCCCGCTGCTGCTATCTTTATCATTTTGGACACGCTTTCGACGAGATCCGCACTTTTGTAGTAGTATTTTATTGGTTTGAGTTGAGTATATTAGACGGACGCCTTAGGGGCGTGTTAGTGTAATAACGTATATAAATAGATTTTTATGAAAATACATGCTAAATAAAAGTAATCATTATATTCCATTGTCAGTAAAATTTAAATATTATACAGTAAACAGCAAAAGTATAACGTTTTTCTCCTTTTTATAAACAATTAATCATCATTATTATAATTTAATCAATATTATTATATTATTTCTTGCACCTAACACTTTTGATGTTGACTGTACATTAAATAAAATACATTTAACAAAATTATCTTCATTTTTAATTTAACATCACACGTTTGGCAGTATTCGAAATGAATAATAATTACATTTTATTTTTAACAGAATTCTGAGAGCGAAAACGAGAGTGTGAGGTCGGAGCCGCATTCTTTCGTGAACCACTACGCTAACGTTAACGATACGTTACGGCAATCGTGGAAGCGGCAGAGGCCTGTGCGCAACTACTCGAGCTACACGGACTCGGAGCCCGAAGGCAGCGCCGTGGTCAGTCTCAACGGCGGCCAGATCGTCATGAACAACATGGCGCGCTCGCGGGCGCCGCTGCCGGGCTTCTCGTCCTTCGTATGACAGGAACCCGCCGGCACGGCGCCACAAGAAGCCGTGCACATGTAACTATTCACTGCCCATTCCCAATTATTACGTTAATTTGTTAGCAACTATTGCAATTGTACATATCGAATATAATTTGTAAGCTTTAATTAAATTGGTAAAATTATCTGAAATTAAATTATGATTCTTCAGATTATGTATTAGGAATATTCTTTAAGTATAATCATGTAGTTGTAAGTTCAAAATACATTTTAACATTCAATTGTAAATGAGGATTCTCAATTCAGACAGCTTCTAATTAATAAATAATTACAATATTATATGCCATACCACAAATTAGTACTTTCGATAGGAAGCACATAAAAATATTGAATTAATATTTTTGACTAGTGGCAAAAGATAGTGCAGATATTTTATAGGACGTAACATATAGGTGGAGATCTCGTTTAGTTAATTTTCATGTTTAACTATTTACCTACTTAATGTTATGTTGTGAAGAATAAAACATTCACAGTGCGTGAATAAACATCGTGCGGGAATGAATTTCAAGGGGCTCAAGGGCCACACAATTTAACTTTTCCGAGCTAATTTCACGAATCACTTTCACTGATTTAAGAGGTTTTTAAAAGTCAGGCATTTGGAGCCCGTCTTCAGCATAGTCTTTTAATAAATTGACTGAACACCTTGTCAATCACAAACACCCTATTCCGCTTGGTAATTAAGAAAAAGCTCAACGCCATTGTCAATCATACTGATGATAGTGATCTTTCAAGGCGCAATAGACGCACTGCAGCGCAATCAGCTAGTTCCATTTTTAAATTTGTTGAAGACTAAAAAAAAACGTTGCAGCAAGCATGAATTAATAATACTGACCACAATACTGTGGATAGAGTGTCATGGTTCTTAGGGCGCTTGAGTGACATTGTGAGGAGGCCGGCTTTTCGTAAACATTGTGAATTTTTATTGAAAAAGAGTAGAGGTTGGTTCCGACAAAACTGCGGCAAGCTTGCGGCAAAAGAACCATGACGCACACTTGAAACAAAGACTACAATGTTGTCTAAGTTAGTAATTTCATTAGTTAGTTAACAATCATCTATTGTATTTTTTTGCTTATCTAAGGCTCAATTGCTCCACAAATCACTAAATACGTTTACCACCAAGCGAAATTAAATCATGCTTCAGTTGCTTTTATATATTTATGTGAGAGACAGAATTACATTATTCACTCTATTATGGCTAAACGCATTTGGTTAGTGATTTGGGGTACAAATGGGGCTTGATTATGTATTGCAAAATTTGAATTTTGCATATTACTTACACGTAATTTAATAAAAACTTATTGATAAATCAGTATTGATTAGAACTTAGAAATGTTCATAATCGTGATCCAGTTTCAAGTTAAAGTTAAGCAAAGGAAAAAAATAGCGACGTATCTGATAGATCAGGACGAATATTCGTAGTTAAGCATTTTATAATATTTTTACAATTACCTACAATTATTATATGCAATTGACTGATAGATGTAGTGTCTAATTCTTTACGTGTGTAAATATATGATTCCAAATGTATTTGAACAATTTTTGGCACAATTTCTTAAAAAAATAACCTGTGATCTAATTATGTATTTGGATTGTGACTTTCTAAACAAATATATTTTAATATTTCACCTCTATAAATAAAAATATTAGTAAAGAGACAGTGTAATAACATTAAATATTCATAAAAATATTGATGCAGATCACATCATCCTCCTGCCTGTACCTCAATTTATTTGGGGTAAGCGCAGCATGCCTTCATTATATTGATTGATATGATTGTTTATTTTTTAAAGAATAGAACACATGTTTTATGAACCAAAAAAACACATGTTTTATGATTTAAGAACCAAAAGATTTTAAAATTGGACCACTAACTGTTACTTATAACTGTAAATACTGAATGTACGTACTTAAATTTTTCGCAAATGATGTTGATACAATTTATAGCAACGCCAATTCATTATTATTAGATAAATATATGTATTTCTCAACTATGATCAAGTTTATTATGTTATTTACATAAATGCATTTCAATTTTGATTTACATGTACACACATGCAATCTACAGTTCAAAATATCGGCACTTTTGATATTTTACTGTATTTTTAATTGGTGACATCCCCCCTTGGATTATAACCAACATCAAAAAATATGCCGTAAAGGTGTGCCATCATTTCGAAGACTAAATCAACATTGTCTTTATATAGCTCTATGGTAGTACATAAATAATTTTTATTTACTTTATTAAATCGCATAAATTATTCACTTGTTTTTTTTTTTAAATGTAAAATGTACTAGCATGTATCACGCAACATCGTCACTGCGGATTTTTACGCTGCCCCTACGATCTTCCTTCAATACCCCCTCCACAAAAAAAGTGGGTAAGGGTAGTTTTCAGTTTCTAAACCGAAGGAAAAATCTCACTCCTTCGGTTTAGAAACTACATACATTCAAACATACATGGAAACTACATACATACAAACATACATGGAAAATACATACATACAAACTTTATTCCCTCCTTTTACCACAACAGGAGTTGATTTTTGGGGAAACCTGGACTTAAAATTAATACAAGTCTAAAACCAACAATCGCCAATCCGTCTTGAGTAAGCGTGGCGATGAATGCTCGTAGTCGTGGCTTCCCACTTGTTGTCCCAATTAATAATAATAATAAATTAATGAAACTATTACGCTGGGGTTGATAATGTTGGAATTCATGACAACACTGCAAATAAAAAACCTAAATCCAGCCTTCATTAAAATATTCCACTCTTGTCACATAGTATACCATTTTCGGGTTAATCAAACAATAATGCACTAATTAATCAATCACATGATTGTCTAGTAGAACCTCTACTGATTTAGTTGATTTGACAATGGTACTTCTGATGGTATTGGTTTTTTGGTACCACCAAACCAACATTGGTTTCCTGTTGTTTCTGAAGATACTATCTTCAGAAACAACAGGAAACCACGGATACCGGTTAAAATTTTCAAACCGTTATTATGTACTTGACGCAAAACCTTTACATTTGGTTTCGTTCGTATAAACCGGTTTTTTTAAACCGATATTTGGAAGAGCATTTATATAAAGGTTCTTTCGGATTAACCGGTTTAGAGCAATAAAAACCGGTTAATACGGACGCACTATAAAGAAACACCGCGCGCTGTTCAGTTTTTATTCAATAGTAAGAATTTTTTGTTTCGGGTCGGACGTTTATGTCATTGCAACAATAAGCTCCGCTGCAAAAACATAAAAAAATGAGTAAGTATCTAATATTTTTTTGGTGAAATTAAGTTGATATTGGTGCCGATTCCCTTGGTCACAAACTAAACTAAATTTAAGTTGAGTGCATCTTTTTCTTTCTATTTCATTATGAAAAGGACCGAAGATAAATATTAGTTTAGTCCTGTCAAATTAGTCGGCACCTGACGTAATTTGATGTAATTTTAGTGGTAAACTTTTTAATCGCGTCTAAACTTGTAATAAGCGCTGATTAAATTGTCAGGACTAAACTAAAATGTATCTTCTGTCCTTTTCTTAATGAAATAGAAAGAAAAGGATGCACTGAACTTAAATTTGGTTTAGTTTGTAACCAAGGGAATCGGCACCAATGACGATAAATGATCGGTAAACATAATATTACTTTTCACAGATCCTATAGACTAGTTAGATAGTCAACCATTTTTTATTAAAGAAGAAAACTCTCATTATAGTAAGTAATCACTTCAATTCTGTATCCGTCATTAAAACTCAAAATTAAAGTATGAATAGGCCACAAAACGTGTACATCAATCGTAATTATAGATAACTAGCTTCTGCCTGCTACTTCATCTGCGTGAAATTTCTTGTCCCCCCGGTCCACCCCGTCGCATTGCATCAAATCGCCTGCCCGTCATGGAAAACAACCATTACCTACATAACATGGTCGAACACTGCATGGAATGATAAATTCTAAGATCTATCCATAACAGATATATAGATGATCTAAGGTCCATTTTTCACTGGTGGTATTTAAGACCAGTGAAACTGGTCGTCTGATTGTGTGTCTATGTGGTAAAGAAAAACTATTTCAGTGTTTATTTAAATGAATGTGTATTATTACTTTGTAACAGGTGAATCACGAAAAAGAAGACAGGAATATTCTGATGATGAAGATCAATTCCAATCATTGCTAACACCTAAAAAGCGTATCATGAACGCATCTAACACGTATAAAATAAACACCCATTGAAAATGCTAGTGACGAAAACAAATCAGGCGAAGATATCAGTGCTAAACCAGAAGAAGAAACTACTTCTAATGTCAAACAATGTGTTTTATGTATATTTGATAAGGACCGATAAACTAAACTATTATTTTGAAAATTTGCTAATAGGTGAAATACAATTTTTGCCGCAATGTATGCGCTCTGAAGCATATATCAATATTTTAAAGTATATAGATGCTTTAAAACATCAACACAGTGAGAAATCAAACAAATAAATATTTAATTTGTTTAATGTGCCTGAACGAACATGCGAAATATAATGTGGATCATTCGTACTTAAATGTTACCAATAAAAATGAATAAAGGAAAATATGAGCGAAGTTTTATTTTAAATTCTGGAATCTATTCATCTGCACAAATATTTTTTTTTTCTTACGGATAATTTGAGATTTTTACAAATATTTTGAAAAAGATAAATTAAATGCTTTTCAATATATCAGTTATATAATCAGTCTTCTCGTTTACTTTATTTTAAATCAGTCTTAAACATATTTTTGGTATTTCACAAAATGAGAGCATTCATTAATGATTCTTATTTCAGTCATTCTTATGTAAGTAGTAAAAAAAGAACATTGTTTGGGACAACATGAAAATATTATTTTGTTGACTTATTCGAAGTCCTATAAGTACAAAGTTCTCTAAAAATTAACTGAACAAAAGACCAATCTGTCAATCAGTTTTGTCAAATTAAAATAATAATTTTGTCAAAACTGATACAAATGATTATTTCTAACAATCAAAATGTCGTCAATGGTTGTATCCTTTAACGATATTCTTAAGTTATTCATTATATATTTTAAAGATGAGAACAGCCTCTCCACACTAACCTGTGTCGCTGGTGTAGCCAAAGCAATTTTAGAAATCAAATATAGTTGTGGATCAGTAACCTTCTTTGATTCCCAATAATTTAAAATATCGGTATTAGAAGGAAGCAACGGTTCATTAAGAAAAGCAACCAAACTAATTTGTAAATTATCACTATGATTTAAATGAGGTAAATCTTGATATCGTTGCCTGAACTGCGTTTGCAAAAAATTGTCAAGCTTGGAGGATGAAGTTGATGGCATTTGATCATCTGGAGTTTCATTTTCTGTTTCTCTTACATTAACGCTTGAATTCAAACTTACATATCTTTGGTAAGTTTGGACTAAATGGGCACGAGCTAATTCCAGCTGTTGATTTGACAACATTGAATTTACTCTCGGATCTAGATAAATTGCACCCAGAAAACATTCATTTTCAAGAAGAGCTTTCTCTCTTTCCCTCATACAAATGACTAAAAATATGGCAAAAACCGTGTTCATATTTTCTATTTCTAGAATACATTTAAGCCAGGCAAGATAGAAATCTCCAAAAGTCAATTGTTCATGCTGTATAGTTTTCGACAGAACACGACATGGTTTTAAAACATCAAGAGTTTCATTAAGTTTCTGCCATGTATCTTCTACTGCAAATGTCTGAAACACCGGTTCTATGCGTCCACTCAAGAAATCCTTAAATAATAATATGCGCTCTACCATGTCTGCTGTAGAATCCCATCTCGTAGTACAATCGATGATCGCTTGTGGTAAGCCCTGAACTCTTAACTGAAGAGCATTATTCGGTGAGCGGAGTACTCGAGCTATCTGGCGACATTGTTCTAACAGATCACGGAGTTCGCTACAAGCATCTCTATAGCGAGCTGCAACGTATGCGCTGCACAACGCACTGTAGTCAATTTGTTTTGGCCTTGATTCTCAATATTGAGATTTAAGTTACCTGCTTCAGCGAACCACATCTCGTATCCGGTCTCATGCTCAGAATCCTCGTCTTCAACGTAGTCATGTTCCTCAGATGTATTCTCTTGCATCTCTTCCTCCAACTGCTTTGACATTCGAATCATATTAGCTCCATTATCAGAGGTTACGGAATATAATTGTTTAAGCTCAATACCGAAGCGACTTAGGACTATCATCACTGTTTCTTTTCGAAAATTGGCAGTGTTTCTCTCGTGTAATTCATGGACAGTAAGGTTTCTAAGTACAATTTTACCATTTGCAATATACTGAATGTTTAAACCGAGAAATCTTCTAGATTTTACCGAAGCTACATCAATTTTTAATGATATAAGTTGATCCTTTAACTCATCATGGACATTCTTGCGTATATTATAAGCATGTTCTTGAATCATTGTTTTAATGTTTTTAATATTCACAGACAGTGGACTTGAATTTGGTATTAATGATATTAAGTTTTTAAAAGCGTTATCCTCTAAAATCGAAAACGGCCGACCATGAATCGTAACGAATTCAGAACAATGCTTCATTACTTTTATGTGGTTATCATGTTTTTTCGGTGGTACATTTTCTTTATTTTTATTATTGTCTTGAAGGATTTGGTTGTGCAGCCATCTGTGTTGTGTGTAGAAATGTCTCAATAAATTAGCACCATGATTACCCTAAAACAAAAATTGTAGGTACTTAAAAAAATCTTTCACCCTAATAATGACGTGGAAAAAAATATATCTACATATAGCTAGCGTATTAAATGTACCTTTAGTATATACTACATAATAAGCACATAATGGACAAAAAAGGTCACAATTTGTTTTGCCGAATAATATATTTGTGTCGTAGGTACTAACTGGTAGGTGCTAAATGTGGGTGCTAAATGTTATTGTATTGTCATTAGCTATACTTACAAATAAATAAAATTTTCAAATACAAAAAGAACCTGAATATAATTACATCAACAAAATTAACTACCTACCTACATGTTAGATTATAGTATTTCGGCAGATAAAAAATCTGTCCTAATTATCCATCATGTTAACTATGTTTATCCACAGAATTTAGTAAAGTAATTACTAAAGTAGGTAGGTACTTTATTATATTCTGTGCTGTAACATTCCTACTGTTCACTACCAGTCTACCAGCGTATTTTAAACAAATAACTATATGCCAATCAATTTTTTACTTACCCGTAAAACTTGTTCACAGTGTTCTATTAGACACTTTGAAGTTTTGTTGTTTTCATTGTAGTCAAAGTATGTATAGATTAAATTCGTCCGCTTTCTACCCATTTTAAACACAAATAATAGACCAATAATATAAACTGGTGATTAAATCTCTCTACACAGCAGAAGTCTACCTACGAAGTCACGAATCGAATTAAAAGAAATATCGTAACTAGTACGTCTTCATACCGCGCCGCTATGCGCGGCATCCATACAAGTTACAACGCGTTTACCTACATGCCGTTCGCCGAATAAACCGGTTAATTTAGGTTGAAATAAAGTTCTTAAAGCGTTCACGTTCTTAAGAAAAGTTCGGAGGAAAACCGAAATAAACCGGTGTTAACCGGTATTTTTCAAACCGGTTCCGAGCCTTGGAAGATAGATTAGTTAGACTTACAGAAGCATGATCTGAACCAATTAATTATTGACGAACCATGCTTTTCTTTGTTATTCCATTTAGGTGTCTGCTAGTCCTAGATATTAGTAAAACTATGGGCCGGTATTAAAACCACAGGATTGGAGTATAAATAATGGGAAACCTTATAGAATCGAAACACTCAAATTTTCAATATTGTTATTTAATTATGGAGCATAATAATTACCAGTAGGTACATGTAATTAATTGAATTCAAGCATTAAAAAGTTATAAAACCAATTTATCGCACTTGTCGAACCAAGCTTTAGGTATGTACTTCGGGACATTCTTCCATTGCTTAATTACATTGTAAGCAGCTAAATCAACTATAGAAAACTGATTTTGATATATCCAGTTTTTTTGTGTTGAAAATAATTTCGTAACAAATACTTCTTTATTTTTTTCTGATGTTCTTTCCAACATGTGGCAGAGGTCAAGTAAGTAGTCAACATGATAATCGTCAGAATTGTAAGGAATAACACTTGGGTAAACATATGAAAGGTATCGTAATATGTTCACATTGCCTACAATAGGAACATCCAGAGTAGACAACTTCAATTCTGTGTCAGCCGAAACTGTAAATAAAATAAAATAGCAGCATTAATATAACTTTCAATTGTATTTTATTACAACACATCAGCCAGCTTTTGTCTTTTTTTAACCATCAAGTACCATAATTAACCTATAATGCTCCATCACGGGGGTCCAGTAGAAGGATGACCAATTTTATAAAAATCTGCATCATTCATGTATTGGGGGCGAGCCTATTGCCATCAACCGGGCACAAGTTCAGACTCTGGGGATGCTACCGAGAATTTCCTGATAAAAAAACCAGATAACGCTTTGCCCAGCCTGGGTATCGAACCCAAGACCTCATGCTCAGCAGTCGCATTTGTGACTACTAGGCCAACGAGCCTGTTATGTTTATCTTTTTAAAATGAATTGGAGACTTACCACATTTAAATATCAGCCTTAAATTTATTTTTGAGTTATTTTTCAATACTTGAATATTTTTAACAAAGTTTTTTATTTTTGGTACTTTCTCGTTAGGTACTGAAGAGTGAATATGCCAGGAAATATTGAGTGCCTCAGATGTTTCTTTTAAGATAACATTCAAATACCAGGGTAAACTGTCTGGACTAAGGACCAATACAACTTCTTCAGGCACAGGTAACTGAAATAAAACAATAATATTATTAAAATGGATGTGATCCATGAGTAGAGTTTTTAAGAATAATCTTGTGTGAAAAGTGGTAAGAATCCTGAACAGTAACTGTTTAAAATCTGACTCATTTGATTTAAGACTAAGTGTTACATAAACAGTACTAACAGTGATGTGATACTAGAAGTTAAAAGGTTTATTAAAATATAAATGATCTCAATCTTACACAATTTCCTGGTTTGCATGTTTTAACATCTAGACCCGTCCGCCCATTGTCTACTTTGCAATATGAACTAATCGTCTTAATTCTGTCATATAGGGTATCCAATTTTTTTAATAACTGTTCCTGGCGCTGTTCTAATTCAGACATTTTATTTGATCCCTGTAAGATAGTAAAATTAATTTAAGTCATATGCAACCATAAATTTATTTAGTTATACACATATAAGTAAGAATAAGAACATTAGTGCTCTCATTAACTGCTTATCATTGAAGTATATTTATAAACTAGTATTTCTTGCGCGAGGTGCAAGCAGCTAGCGTGCTTTCACTTAAAAAAAAAGGGGGTGGGAGGGGGGGGAGTTTTTGAAAATTAGTTTAAACATCTCTGGGCCCCATTTCATGAATCTGAAAAAAAAAAATAGGACATAGTTCCTTAGTTTCCGAGATACGATAGGGAGGGGGGAAGGGGGCGAAAAGGGGGGTTTGGCACTTTTCCCATACTCGCGACAGTTACTTGTTTACAAATCCGTCGAAATATACCCACCTCCGCATCCACCATCTGGGAGAACAATTATGTCAGTGAGTCAGTGAGTGGTAATCGAGCTTTATTATATATTTATAAATTACAAACACTATCCCTAAATGAAGGAAAAGCAAAAGGAAAAAAGTAAAGATATTACCCCATGGGGAAAGGACCTAAATTTATGTATGTATACTTTACAAGCCAACTGATCATCATCTGCCTTTTCCCAGTGTTGGCTTCCAGTCTAACCGGATGCAGCTGAATACCAGTATCTAGTAGTTTATCTGAGCGGCTGTTAATATTTAGCCACGAGTTTCTCAAGCCAACAACAACTTTTACAAGCCAACTAGTATCTGTATATTAATGGGCATGCTAATTAAAGTATTAAAAATAGAACTACTAGAGGTGAAAAACACCTACTATTACCAAGCCATATTCGTCCTTTTTTTAGAAACTCAATGTTATCTTACAAGTCGAATGAGCAGATTTTGGGTCAGTGGCATTAAGGGATGAGAGATGGAGTCTGGATCTATATTGATTGCATAGAATTCACTATTTAGTTACAATGCACGTTACCAGTAACACATTACAGTAAATTTTAAGAGCTATCCCACAAACTGTTAGTTTGTGTTAGTCATATTATGTACAACATGCACAGGTTTACATATATAAATAAATTGATTTAATAACTTCATTGACATAAACCTTAAGAAACTTGATAACCTGGTTACTGATACGAATGTCGCTATCATCTTCTTTAAAACAATCTGTCCGATATTTGACGGAATACATGCAGGTCGGCAAAGGAATTTCTTTATCATGAACAATTATTTTCTTCATATGATACATCATTTTGCAGAGATGATAAAATTGCTATTTTATTATTGTTCTTACCAAACTGAATTGGAATATAATAGAAATAATATAATCGCCATAAGCCACGTTTCGTTCGGCGTTCAAGATCGATCGTAATGACACATCAGTGTTTCCACTTTAATGATTTCCTTTCCCCACGCATCAATTGAGATTTCCCCTTCTCAGGACATTTTTCCCCTCAAAAATTATTCTGCTATAGTTTTGGCACTACTAGTAAAAATCTGCTCAACGGTCACTTAGCATTTGGTCACATTATATTATGGTAGTACTATCGATAACACAAGTGTCAAAGTGTGTTTTGTGTAATTTAACTTCCGTATTATTTATATTTGGCAACGCCACGTAAGTATGTTTTCAGTAACTTTGCTTCACATTCAAAATAAGATCATGCTCAAACATCTTATATTTATAGTTATTTACTAGAATGTCGGCGTTAAATTTGTCAAATAAAAAACAAAAATTATTTAATTGGAAACGCAAACGTTGAAAAATATCTGAAACAAGTTGTTTTTTTTGGTTAGGTTTTACCTATGATTTCCCTCGATTTCCCCTATTCATCTCTTTCCCCTTTTTCTTCCCCTCTGGACCCTAATTTCCCCTCAAAAGGGGAATTTCCCCTCATTGTGGAAACACTGTGACACATTGACACATATGACATTGACAGTTGACACTTGCGTGACAGTCATGCATGGACACATTTAGTTACATAATTTCGTTGCTCTGTGGTTACATGGCCACACCAAGGTTTTAGGTGAAACATTTAGGGCTCATTTACGGTCACGCGGCGCGTTGAGCGGCGCGGCCCGCTGTAAATTTAAACATATGGAAATGTATGAGAGCGTATAGTCCGGGAGGTACCGTTGCAAAAGAAAAAGTCATGGTAAGCCGGCTGAAATTGACATAGATAATTGATCTTATATGACTAATAAAAGAGAACCGACCGTCAGCTGCTCAAGTAGCGTGAGTTTGGGAGGTTACGGAAGTTGTAAAATTATACTATCTATGAAAAAAGTTTCAGCCGGCGTACTATGACTTTTTCATTTGCAACGCTACCTCCCGGACTATTAGAGCGTGTGCAGTCTCGCGCACCACCGCGTTCGCCGCCACGGGCGACGTGGTGGGCAACGCAGCGGGCGGCGCGGCAGCCAACGCGGCGGCCAACGCTGCTCCTCACGCACCGCACCAAAAAAATAAAATATAAGTCATAGTACGCTGGCTTAAACTTTTTTCATAGACACTATATTTTTCAACTTCAGTAACCTAACACTCCCAAACCCACCGCTACTTGAGCAGCTGACCGTCAGATTAACAAGAGAACCGACTGTCAGCTGCTGACGGTCGGTTCTCTTGTTAGTCATTTATGATCAATTAATATCGATGTCGATTTCAGTCGACTTTTTCATTTGCAACGCTAACTCCCGGACTATTAGCGCGTGTGCGTGTGTTCGCGGCCGCGTGCGCCGCCGCGGGTGACGCGGCCGCACAGAACATATATACTCTAGCGAGGGCGCCACAGAGTACTATAATATAAAAAGGAAGCCTGCGCGGCCGGCACCGCGGTGGAAAATGATCAATGAAAATGATGCATTAGAAAAACAATGAAATACCTTCATAAAATTGCCACTCAAAAAAGGGCAGTTTATTCATCATTATCAGTGAATAAAACTCTCTTTAACTCACTGAGTGAATAAATGAATTTGGAAAAAGCAGGAAAAAAAAAACCGTACCGAAAAGATTATAACACTGAATTTAGAAAATTGTTCTAATTGTACGTACTATACATTTTTAAACCCTTTGTTCTCATTAGATTACCGATTTTTAAAATAATAATTAAAAACGTTTATTCATCTCCACAAATTACGTCGCTAAGTTACTTAGATTAGGTTGACAGGTAGCAGAAATTTGTAATTTGTGGGAGATCTGTAGTCTAAACTAAGCCTAGGCCTGTAGAACTCTAGGCCCCCCATTACATCTTATAAGTATAGTTATTGTCAACGTGGAAATAGTTCGAAATTGGTGACGGTGTGTAAACGTGTGTGTGTGATAAATACCTACTCATCTACCTAGACTTATCCCAACTTTATAGGGGTCGGCTTCCAGTCTAATCGGATGCAACTAAATATCAGTATTTTATATGGAGCGACTGCGACTGTAACTGACCCAGAACACAACCCAGTTAGGACCATAGGACTGGGTTGATAATACGGTACCCCTTGGTAAGACTGGTTGTCAGACTTTCTAGTCGAGTGTAATCAATGATGTTATATTATATAAGTATACTAGATCAGCCAATGATGTTGAGTGTAATTATACAATAAGGTGGAACGAAGTTTATAGTGGTCGGATTTTCATGGGACTTTTTTTTTAATTTCCTTTGGAATGCTTTAATTTCGTGAATAACTTCAAATTCGACGAATTCATATTGTGGCGTAATGGTGTGTAGATTTCTATTGTAATTGGTAACTTATACTTGTTCACGGATAACTGGACATAAACATTTTCAAGAAAACCACATTCATGAGTGAAGTGACTAAAAATTCATTTGCAAATAGCAGACAATCGTCTAATAGACTCAATGTACAAATTATTGTCATTTTATTAGCTATGAGGTATAATTAGTAAAAAAACATTAGTTACTGCTGAGAAAGTAAAACATGACAAAAGACCTCTATCGCTAAGAATTGGGAGCGGTATCGGTATCAGTATTGATATTCAATTGCGCGCAGAAACCCAATATGCAATCGTAAGAAATGGTGACGTTACATTTACGATATTTTTTGTAAATTTACCAGCAGCCCCTTTCCAACTTCGTGAGCAATAATCAACATTTATCGAGTAAGTACCTCCAAATATTTTTTTTGGTTTTTGTTAGCTGTGGATAACAGATATAAGATTTTCAGGATTTTATTTACGTTGACCGTCGTAGAAATATTTTGAGAAAAATGGCCTTCTCTTTGATTATAAATTATAATGTCTACATGGAGCGTCGCCCTACAATCAAAACAAAGAAAACGAGGCAACAATTTCAAACATGTGTGCGTGCGGCAACGTGCTCGCGAGGCAGAGACACTGTGCGTCTATGTTTCTGTGTGCGAACGTGCGAACTTATAGGCCAATATTTGGCCGACATTTTTTCACACGTTTTCGCGCATTTGATGCTCCATCTAGACATTTTATAATCAAAGGGATTTCCGATAATCGTGAATATATTTTTAGTCACTTACGTAAAAGTGGTTTTTTGAATATTTTTAAGTCCAGTTACCTATCTGCGAAAACGCATCAGTTATAAATTTCAAATGAAATCTTAGCGTTAAAAGTCGATATTTTAGAAATTATATTAATTTTTTATTTTATTTTATTTTTATTTTATTTTATTGTGTTTGGGTGGCTTACAGCTAACAATACAAAAATGTATAGTGAGGCATTCAACGACAAGCCATTTACAAGCCTCCGCAGTTAGCAATAAACTATTGTTGCACAAACTAATAACTAAGAACATAATCAATATTTAAGCATAATATGAATAACTAAGCATAATGTAATAACAAAGAATATGACTAAATATAATACTAAATTAAATTAAATACCTGCACAAGCAGGCAAGCATGCGTAACCACTATTAAAGATCATAAGAAGCAACACAGCTTTTAGACAAGGCAGAACTAATTGCCACTAGGCTGCTTGCAAACAAATCAATTGAGGGGTGTTCGTTTATTACAACTTGGTTAAATATTTTGATTGAGCGGAGAAAAAAAGAATTGCTACGGTAAACTGTGCGAGCGAAAGGAGCACGGAGAAGATTTCTCAAGCGAGAATGTCGAGATGGAACATTCAGGGACAGCTTCGAAAGAAGTTCAGGACATTCGATTCTTGATTGTGCTATTTTAACTAGGAACCGTATGTCGGATATTTTTCTCCGAGTGACAAGTGGAAGTAAGTGAAATCGAACGCATCGATCCTTGTAACTCTGGTAAGAGATTTTAAATTTGTAACCTAAGTATCTCGTGAATTTCCTTTGTATTCGTTCCAATCTGTCAGAATGCACTGCATAATTTGGATTCCAAATTTGACTACCATATTCGAGGTGACTGCGGACGTAAGCACAATACAGGATTTTCAAGGTTTTCATTCGCTTAAACGAACTGGCATTACGGATAATGAATCCCAGGGCTTTGGACGCTTTTTTGGCAATATGGTCAACATGACACTCAAAGGTGAGCTTACTGTCCAGAAAAATACCAAGATCTCTGGTGACATGAGTTCGAGATAAAGGCTCATTTGCAATTGAGTAATTAAATATTATTGATTGGTTCTTCCGGGCAAAGGTAATAACCAAGCATTTAGATATATTAAGATCTAATTTATTTATTCTACAATAGTTAACTAATCTAGATATGTCTGCCTGCAAAAGCATAGCGTCATTTGGACTCTTAACTGATATAAAGATTTTCATGTCATCTGCAAACATTAAGTGTTTAGAATGTTTGAAACACTCGCCGATGTCATTAATAAAGAGAACAAATAATAATGGCCCCAATAGGGAACCCTGTGGCACACCAGAGGGGATGGTTGACCAGGAGGATATAAAGCCACTGAGGACCACTGCTTGAGTCCTATTTTGCACATAAGACGAGAACCATCTGTATAGGTCGCCCCTAATGCCCAAGTTGAAAAGCTTCCTCAGCAGAATGTCATGATCTATTCTATCGAATGCCTTGCTGTAGTCGGTGTAGATTGCATCGACCTGGGATCCATTATCCATATGCTCAGTAATAAAATCCGTGAACAGGACCAGATTGGATACTGTAGACCTTCCTTTCAGAAACCCGTGTTGTTGAGGACTCAAGCTAGAAACCACACTGCTGTACAACTGATTATAGACTATGCGCTCCAATACTTTAGCTAGTAGACAAAGTTTTGAGATTGGCCTATAATTTTCAATTTTATCTTTAGCACCCTTTTTATGGATGGGTGATATAAAAGCTGATTTCCAAACAGCTGGCACAATGCCTTCAGATATTGACCTTTTAAATAAAAGTGACACAGGCAAAGCTAGTTCCTCAGCGCACTTAACTATAAACACAGCAGGCAAGGCATCTGGGCCGGCAGATTTGGTTAAGTCAAGAGATTTTAAATATTTATGAACAGTCACTATGTCAATTTCAATTGTACTTAAATCACAGTTGGAAGCACAGCCGGTCGAGCCACAGTTGCGACTTGTAGATGAAGGGTCTAGGAAGGTTGTTTGAAAGTAATTAGCAAAAAGTTCACAAATTCCTTCTCCCGAGTCACTCCTACTATCACCATATGACATACTCGACGGGAAATTGCTGTTCATGCGTTTAGTTTTGACATATGACCAGAATAGTTTTGGGCTTGTACCTATTGAGGACTCGATTTTAGCCATGTAGGCCTTATAACAAAGCTGTTCAATAAATATAAAAACATAATTAAAAACATTAATTAAATATAAAAACTTGAAGTATGCATTACATCGACAAATACTAAAGAAAAATACCAAATTGGTGTTTAATGGATGCACGCACACTATTACGCTACAAAAACGTATACGAAAAAAAATATATTTCAAAGGAAAATAAAAAAAACACGCTAGCGGCGAAATTTTTATTTACTTTCTTCTCCACTCTAGGTACTCAATAAAAAAAGTCCCATGAAAATCCGACCACTATAAACTTCGTTCCACCTTAACGGCTTTACGTATTTTCCGAGGCATGGAAACTCATTATGTAATGAATTAGTGGTCACCCATCCAGAGACCGACCTTGATAAGCCCGGCTTAACCTTGAAGATCAACCCGCTGTTATTACTAACCCACGAGAAATATAAATACTATTCTTCTATTTATTTTCTCGCAGTCAATGGTAAAAAGTAGAGTAAGTACACAACTCGTGAAAAAAAAATCATCTTGGTTCTTGCATCCCTCGCTCCGCTCAGGATTCTACTCTAGAATCCTTTGCTGCTCTCGGGATCCAACTTAGTCCCACGAATTAAATTCCCTTTTTTATTACAATAAATGCATAAGGTGCAACATGGGTCTTTTGGTGCTTGGGGTGCGGGGGTGGCACCGCGTCTGTCTGAGCGAGTTCGTGTTCACATCGGCCCCGTTGGTCTAAGTATTTCACTCTTTGCATTGAAATGATTCTTGCGACAAGTTCAATCTGGTTGAACTTCAGAAGAGAGAATCGCAATTGCTCCACTGCTAGTTCGACATGAACCTGAACACACACGAATAACTTCATACGTTTAATATGTCAGTATTGCGTGTGAACTGACCAAGAACCCCACAAGGAATTAGCAGTAGACAGAACAAACATGGTAACTTTAAAAAAAAAAAAGTACTGCCTCCAAAGTATGTTCCCTTGTTCTTCATCCTCACAGACCATCAGGCAGATACCGGAAAGTATCATAAAATTGACAGAAACAGCTATCATAATATATCAGTGAAGTTGAGGATTGAGGGACCAGTTAATGTGCTTGGCTAAAGGAATTTCAGAAAGTCTAGTGTGTACTTAACTTTTAGCAAAAAGTTTTTAATATTATATACACAAGCTGAAGATGAACAGACTTTTTTTCGACTTCGCTGCTTTTAAGGTTTCCGACCCCAAATAGAGACAAATGGAACCCATATAGATTCGTCCTGTCCGTCCGAACGTCACAGCCATTTTACTACGAGACAGTTGGCACTTCACGGAGTTTAGTGACTTCTTTAAACCGCTAAGTATATAAAAGTGATGTGAAATTATTAATAAAATAGCAGCGTTTTACCTGAAATAAAACGCATATTAAAATACTTACCTCACTGGAAGCTTTATTATGAGATGGCATTTCCGTTTCCCGTCGATTTCTAACCAGTTTTCGTACTTTTAACCCCTCTATACTTCCGGCTCAGTGGCGCCACCTGGTGGTTGCGGGTAGTTTTTAGTTTTCCTAAAAAGTGTCACGCCATTTTTGTTCATTGTCTCATTTAACCAGGCAGAAATAAAGTTAAAGCTTCCAGTGAGGTAAGTATTTTAATATGCGTTTTATTTCAGGTAAAACGCTGCTATTAAACTACTTGACCGTCACTGGAAGCTTTATTATGAGATCTGTTTGTTATCGCCTGGTGACGCCACTTTATATTATATCTAGGAAGTATGTAGTATTATACTATAGGCCAATGTGATAATAAAGCATGAAATTAAACAAATGTTTAATTAATAATTATGCATTTATTTAAATAAATGTAAAAGCAATTCAATAAAAGTACATAAGGTAAGTGTACACTAGCTTCTGATTGTAAACAACCAATTTAAGAATATCCGTTCTAGGTAAACAAAATATTTATTCAACAATGCTAATCAATTGGATTGAACAATTGTGTGACGTTTTGTGAATCAGTACTTCTCATTATTTCTCGTCTATAAAACTGCTGGAATGTATTAGCTGATCGCCAATTTCCACGAGCCAAGATTTCGTCGAGGGGATGATTTTGAAACCAGCTTTTGGAGGCTACAGCAGACCGGGTGCTACCCGGAGTGGCTGCAATGCCAGCTTCCCCAAATAGGGTCTTTATCCACCCTGCAATGACTGTACGTGAAGCAGGTTTAGCCACACCTCTTACCGTGATAAATAAGTTAGTTGATTTTGCCGCATTACGTCTGTCATTTAATAATGCTATCGTTCTTTCAATCCAGAATATAGGGTTAAGGTTAGAACTATCGGTATTTAAAAGCAATTTCCAGCCGGATTGTCTATAATTACTGCTGTCAGTTTTGGAGCCAAACCGAGGCCAAAATATTATACTGCTATCACATCTTATGCAATGATTATGATCAATATTAAGTAGAGTTAGATCGTGTATTCGCCTACCAGAGCAGAGCAACAATAAAATTGCAGTATGACGTGACGTTTGAAAGAGGTTATTTGAATCAATTGTGTAATTAGTCAAAAATGAAATTAATTTATCAACATCCCAAACTGGAGGCTTAGCAACCTTTGGATTTTTTAGGGCAATTGATTTTAAAACATGTCTTACTAAGACGTGTGAACTTAACCGACTTGAAGTTTCAGCGTTACTTAATGTAGATATTACCGATTTATGTAAAAGTATGGAATTATACGACAACTTATCAATTAAAAACAAATCACATAAAAACTGCGCTAATTGTGAACCAGGGGGATTCATTAAGTTGAGGTTTTTATTACGACACCACGTCGTCCAGCGCTTCCAGGCTACCTCGTAAGTTTTTAGAGTCGATATTCGCCAAGAATTTTTAAGCAGTGATAGTTGTTGTGCGTTCCATGTCTTTATCGCGTCGGACCACCCCCACATTTCCAAACTTCGAGGACAATGTTCTCGACCTTCGGTGGTGGGAGTCCCGTCGACGTGTCTATTAGGTATCTTTGCAGGTTTCTCAGAGTTAATGGAGCCGCGAGCGCTCGGGCTTTGAGATCCGCACGCCAGAATACTCTCTCCCATCGAGGTACTACTATTAGGAATATTCCTGTCGACTGGTTTAAGTGAGATAGGACTTTGGGAACCAGGAATGGCGGTGGAAATATCCATGCGAGCTGGTAATTCCATGGGACACTGAAGGCATCGTGGAACAGAGCTTGAGGATCCCTTAGATCTAGAGACACATAATTGTATAGTACGTGAGCTGTCGCCGAGGCAAATAGATCTATTACAGGGGTTCCCCATTTTGCAAATACTACTTCTACACAAGTCGGAAGTAAGTGCCATTCTGGAGGTTGGCGAAGGCGCGATAAGTGGTCCGCATGATTGTTGTATTTGCCCGGAATGTAGTGTATGCTGAAGTGTATCTGATGTTGGTCTAACAAATTCAGAATTCGATAGGTTATTTCCAACAGGGATAATGTTCTTGTACCTCCTTCCTTTCGTAGGTAGGCGACTGCAGTTCTGTTGTCGCTTTGAATGAGGAGCGAACTTTGACGAAGCCAATGAACTTGGTTCTGAAGAGCGTATAATATCGCTAGCATTTCTTTTCGATTGCAATGTAGCGTTTTCTCTTGTTGCGACCAAGTTCCTGACAGAGCTAAATTGTTCAGTTGTGCCCCCCACGCTTGATCCGATGCATCTGTAGTCAAGAAATTTATTGGAGGAGGGTACTGAAGAGGTGTTGACTTTTGACAATTTTGGGCCCACCAGTTTAGTTCCTCTAAGACACCTTGTGGTAGTAGGTAGGTCTATGATGGCAAGATCGGCAGCGAATTCATGAAAATTAACATCTGTCGATGATTGAGCCGACCCCGTGGGACAACGAAACTGGCAAAATTTAGAAGTCCTACTATTTTCTGCAACTCCTTCAAAGTTAACTGCTCTTGTTCGAGAGCCTGATTTATCTTTGTGATAATGCCCTGAGCCTTTTCTTTTGGTAGAATTTTTTGATTTTCCCATGGTTTCCATAGTATCCCTAAATAAATTATGCTCTTTTGAGGAGAAAGAACAGATTTTTCGAAATTTATTTGCCACCCCAGTTTTTGTAATATTTGTACAGTTATTTTGACATGCTCGCGAAGCATGTGAACATTCTGGTGTACTAGCAAATAATCGTCCAGGTATACCAGGATCCTCATGTGCCATTTTTCCCGTAATGTTTGAGCCACACAGTTCGTGAGCATGGAAAAGGTTTTTGGAGCAGTGCTCAGACCGAATGGAAGACAAGTCATTTCTAACAACTCCTGGTTGTATATTAAGCGCAGAAAACGTCTGTGCGATTTGTTTACGCTTACATGAAAATATGCTTGGGACAAATCTATTTTGCACATCCAGTCCTGAGATTGGAGGAAGTCCGGAATGCGGTGCACGTTTATTAAATGAAACGGCTCCGTCATCACATATTCGTTTAGCGATTTTAGATTGAATATGGGACGGGCAGATCCGTCGGATTTTGGAACCAGAAATAGGGGGGAGATGAAGCTTGGCGAGGGTAGCGCTTTCTTTAGAATTCCCTGCTGTTTCATTTTGTCTACAACTGACGACATTTGTTCTGAAACAGGAGTTTGAAAAGGCCCCTTCGTTATATCTGGATAGACAAGTGGGGGTTTTTGAAAGAAAGGTATGCGATACCCTTGAATTAATTTTATAACTATTTCTGTAGCTCCCATTTCCACCCATTGTGATTGATAGTGTATCAACCGACCCGCCCGAAACAGTGTCAAGTCATTGCTTATACCTTTTTCCCCTGGAACTTTTTGAGGAGTTTGCACGTCCTCGAGTACTTCCACGTTCGGGCCGCGAGCCTCGGTTTCGAAATGAACTTCTAGTATTGAAGTGATCACATTGATTACTCGAGGAGTTACCTCTGGAAGAGTTATGTGTATGTTGGCACTGACCATGATATTCACCCCGCGAGGGTGGGTTATGACAGGTATGCATATGCGATCCTGGTTCGTTAAATTGAGTTCCACGCGATGGAACAGTCTATTTTCGTGCGCCTTGCCCCCGCGAGGGGCGGCTACTAGGTTGGTAAGGCTTTTGTGAAGACCTTTCAGATTTTGGGGGCCAAAAGGTCTTACGGACCCCGCCAGCCTTCTCCAGAGTAGATGTAAAAGTCTCGGCATTAAATATATAAGTACTTGAAGGAGGAATTTTATTCAGGAAGGCTTTCACTAGTGGATCTCTAACTTGACTTGTTATAGTTTCTCTACGCATTTCAATACTTTCGGCTCTATGGCCGCAGGCTAATTGCAAAAGGTCTGAGGATATTTTATGAAATTCGCCCTTCTGAAATAATTCGTCAATCTTCCCATTTAAATTATCAAAATTGATACATTCTGAATTTTTTGCCCATGAAAGAAGATTACGAATACCTTCCTGCAATGCTTGTCTTTGTTTTAATATGCAGTAGGTTAAGGCTGCGTAGGATTTATCAGCATGTGCCAGATGACGTAAAGTGTCATATGCTTTTACCTCCTCATTTGTTTCCAGGTCTATAAAGCCAGGTGTATGATTATATAATTTTTGCGTCTCAGCGTATCTCACTTCTGACCAAGAAGTACTACCAAAACGCTGGATATCTACCAACTTCTTCAAAAAACTATCAGGAGTTTTTGGAACTAATGGTTCTTTAAGCTTAGTATCAATGTCAAAAGTGAAATCTAAACTTGTATTTTGATGTTCTTGATTTGAACAATCCTCCTCACTTATTTGTTCATAAAGTTGACCACTAATTCCAGAACAAATAGAAGCGTTATCAAAGCAAGCTGTATCTATGTTACTTGTATTATTAATTTGTTTGCGAAGCTCACCCATTTCCTTAAAAAGCTTTTCCATCATATGACTGGAACGTCGAGCATGTTTTCTTTTCTTATGGCGGCGGCGGCGGTGGCTGGACCGCGCTCGTTTGCTGCCCGGAGTAGATGCACTTGAAGAACTAACACTTCTAACACTACTGCTGCTACTACTACTTCGGTCTCGCTTGCTATTCAGTCCACTCGGACCAGCCACAGCTTGCGGCTGGGTATCGGAGTTGTGGTTATTACTTTCCATCACTGCAAATGAATTACGTTAGATCTTATGCAATTAATTTATAACACTTCACACTTGATTACGAAAATATACTGGTATATATTCAAAAGTAAAAAAGAAATAACAGTAAGTAGTGATCCGAACGGAAAAACCCGTTAAAACTTTGATCACGTACAAATTATTCATAAGTGTTACCTCTAAAAGAGGGTACTTACGGTCCAAGACTTATCCTCTTTGAAGAACACTTTACACTTTTTTACTTAATTTATAAAATATGTATTCACTTAATTAATATTCACTTTTCCTTAATATGCAACTGTTGCGGACGCAGTCACTGGGCACAAGTTGCTTCGACGGAGAATAAAAAGCCAATGAACAAAAATGGCGTGACACTTTTTAGGAAAACTAAAAACTACCCGCAACCACCAGGTGGCGCCACTGAGCCGGAAGTATAGAGGGGTTAAAAGTACGAAAACTGGTTAGAAATCGACGGGAAACGGAAATGCCATCTCATAATAAAGCTTCCAGTGACGGTCAAGTAGTTTAATAGGCGCAACTGTAAATAAGGGTTGCATAAAAAAATACTGGTAAAGTAAATTTACTGTGAGGTATCTATCGACACACTTTAAAAATGATTTAAGTGCAAGTGCCGGGTAGCCCGCATAATTCAACTTTTTTTTTTTGCACGTGCAGATCAGTTTCAGGTTGTATGTTGATTAAAATAAGATTCGCGTATACAATATGTTAAAAAAAAACTGTCTGATCCATGAGGGTATTATTAATAGGTATCGAGATTATTAGTTTCTATTTATTTAATCCTTTTTGGAGAACAAGTAAAAAAGAAATGTCCGTAAGGATAGGGAGCCACTTTTCGTATCTTAATGAAATTAACATACTTATTTAGTAGTAAGTTTAAAAAAATTGTAGGATCGATCCTCGATTTTGTAATAAAATATTTCAAAAGTTATTATGAACATAAAGGTGGCTCCTCTATCTAAATGTTTGGATTGAGGAACCACATCAGAACTTCGAACATCACGGATTAATATTTATCATAATTTGGTATGATTTTGTAGCATTTGAGAGTAGTTAGATAAGTGTAGTGGATAAGTATACGACATAAATTTACAGTTAGGTACTCCCCAATAATGAGATGAAATAAACGTTGAAATGGATTTGGATGAAATTTGGTATCAAGATAGATTATGTTCTGGAGTAGCCTAGTGTAAACTAGGCTACTTTCGATCCCGGAAATAGTAGGTAGGGGGTAAGTAGTAGATGGGTAGGTAGTAGGTAGGTAAAATTGAAATAAGTACCTACAATAAGTTGTAAGCACTAAGTACGGGTGTCATCAATCAAGGACAATAATTTAAAATATGAAAAATACATAAAATGTACCTAGCGCGCAGCTACTATGCTACATCCAAGGAAATTATATAAACTAACTGGAATGATTACAAACAAAATCTTGATATCAAAAAACCGTTTGAAAATTAACTTTATCTCAAACTCATAGAATTCCTCAATCAAAAGGAGAAGAAAACTTCAGAGCGAGAAAGCGACGAGTGAAAACGGCAAGAGTGGATTGTGTCCTTGTCTAACAATTGCAAGTACAAAAAACAAAAAAAAAAAATCATACTGTAATCGGAAATCACGTTGATAGCTAAACTAGCACATAAATCGTAACGGGATTAATTTAATATTCAAATACCAAATATTGAAATAATATTTTCTTGCGAAATTGAATTCTTTTTTTAACAAATTGCAATTTATGAATGCCAAAATTCATGAAACTCATATAAAAACTCTATGGTCATGAAATAAATTTAAAAAAAAAACCACGAACTCGTATTTTTGCTTTCTCAAAGTGCTTTTTATTGTATTTAAGTGATATCTTCCACTTTAAATATGATAAAATAGTGTTGTGTGAAGGCGTGTAATAGTCAGGGGTTTGTTGGAAGTGGAATTTCTTTTTTCGGGTAAGTCCTTTTAATTTTGTTTACAAATTACGACTAGGGTGACAATGTTCTAGATCTCTAAACGGGGATCATGAAAATATTGTAAAGAATGCAATAATAACTCCTTTCTACGTACAAAATACAAAACAGTTTGGCGGCAACTGTCGATTCAAACTTTTTTTTTTATTCGACACAAAGTCAATTCCAAGAAGTTTAAATGAATAAAGTCCTTGGTCAAATTAAATACTATTAATTTATCATAAACACTAGAAACGGGATAATTACCATGTTTACTGTTCATTTTGAGTTCCTGATGTTAAATATCCCGTTTCTAGTGTTAATGATAATATAATGTTAGTGACCATGACAGTTTTAAAACTTATACTATTAATTTATTTTTAAAATTCACAGTAATTCTTACCAATATTTGGAAATCATAACATAACATTACGCCTGTAATCCCGAAAGGGTTAGTCAGAGGTGTACGTAACATTACACTCACATTTCGCCGTTATGGAAATCATGGCACTATTTTAAATCAGTTTTTAAGCATAATAAAATACCTAAGTTCATAATCGTACGTAGTAATCAAAATAGTGCTGTAATAGTCACTGTTCGGAGATCACGCTTTGTCGTCGGCAGTAGTTTGATGTAAAGTATTAATAATATTGTTGTTTCCATGCAGATTCCCTTATAATGAGAATCTTCAGCAACGGTGGCTTTAAGTTGTCCCTTTAAAGAAGAAGTATTCAACTTATTGCCTAGTTTGCAGCCGTCACCCATCATCAGCATCTTCGTACTTAGATTTAATTTTAAGATTACCGACTCTTAAAAAAAGTCAACAATAATTACATTAAACTATACGTTTAATAATGTGTAGTGTGATTAATAAATTTATTAAATACTATTATGTTGTTTGAATATGCAACATGCTCATGCTTCATCTATGTGCATATTGCAGCCCTGTTTGCTTTAAAATCTCTCGACAAATGATGGATGTAACCTAACATGTAGACCACCGTGAAAGAAAATAAGTGCCACGTATTCTTCACATCGTAAACCTATCCCATTACAGAGACTTTTTTGAACTTTGGCACCCTTGAAAAACTAAAGGTTACCGCCGCTACATTGCCGGCAGCAGTCATATGAGGGTTTTTTAAAATATTATTATACCTAAAAATAAAGTAGGTATTTTTTTCCAAATTGCTCTGCCTTTGATGAGTAGTATGTGTAGCTTCGGCAGTCTTTTAATACCCCGTCATTTTGAATAAACTGCTACCCATGAAAATAAGGGGAGCGGGGTGAAAGTAAGTTAAAACAGAATAACTGTCCCGAATGTAAGTACAAATATTGGACACCCTATTAAAAAGGGATGACATCCACTCTTTAAGTTTTCTCGCTTGGAACGCCTTTGCATTGTACGTCATCATTCCAGTTAGTTTATATAATTTCTTTGGCTACGTCCTCCTTTGACACATGAAACAATACGAGCAACGCTTCTCTGTCACACATATTAACCTGCTCCAATTTTTTAAACTTCAAAGCCTGGCTACCTTTATCTATGAACAGATTTTCACGAGCAACCCTATACTACCTACTCTACTTGCAATAAAATTACCTACATTTTAATATAATATTCATCGTGGTAAGCAGATGTGCGCAATTACTAATATGTGTTTGTACGCGGCTACCAGGAAATAGGGAACAGAACAAGGTAAGCAACCGATCAACAGCCGATGCCCGATCTACTGAACTAAATGAGTGGACTAGTTCATTGAGCGAAAAGATATACTTCTATCATTTCTTTTCACTGACACATTTTGCGCATCCCTACCGATTAGACTAAGGCTGTAATCAATTTGAGCGTCCATAAACCCGTTCCGAATTACCGTGAGCGCGATATTGATGTCCCTTGAATCGTCATAGATGACGTCATGACATGCGCCATCTTGCGATGACACCGACCATGCCCCAAATATATCACCGGGAGCGCTGTCAAAAATGACAGTTCTGTTCATAGGTTGTGTTGTTTTGCTAAGGTGGAAGCGCAAGAGTTGCCCGCGAAATTTAAATTTTCTTACGATTTGCAGGTCAGTGTAAAGTTGTATGTTGATTAAAATAACAATCGCGCCAGTAACACGTATGAAGTTACAGAATTATAATCATTCAAATCATCAATTCAACTCTCCAAGTTCATTTAACCCCATTGAGTGATTTTTTCATGAAATGGTTATTAAATGGGGTTAATTGAACTTGGAGGGTTGTATGTGCAGCAGAGTCAACCAACATATCGTCCATTTTCAAAAATAGGTCTTGTCAAAGGTTTCGGTTTGGGGTTATGTCGAGTTCACGAACGTTCCAAATTGATGACAGCTCTCAGCTGTCATAATCGTGATAATTATCTAAAACGGAACGCAAAATATAGATGTGAGCGCTGAGTTATTATTTTGTAATTCGGAATGCGGCCTAAGAGTCGTTTGGCCATGGCAACCAAGCAGGTGAAATTTGAAAAAAAAAAAATATCCATGAATATTTTTATTGCGGCAACCCTATTGATACACGTTCATAAACATATTTTATTTCTTACTTTGGATCTTAGACAGTAAAAAAAAAGTCACAGCAGAAAGATGCCTTTGCAAAAGAATTGATTTTCGAATCATAAATAGCCTCTGAAAGTACAACATGTATATCAATAAACTGTTTTGAAAAAGCAGTTTTTGAATTTTTCTGGATTTCTTTAAAAAAAATACTGTCTATGATTTCACGGAAATCCAAAGTTCAAACGTTTCTTATGTTGCCTAAACCAATGTATACCAAAGACAAATTTATTCTCAAGTTGACTTTATCCGTTTTATCGTTTTTGTACCAAAACTACGCAAAGTATGATTAGATTATTACAAAAATGAATTTTAAAATTATTTTATTATTGATCACTTTTAACTGTGTGGTTAGTATGAAGAAACGAGAAAATTAAATATAAAAGAAATGAAAATGAGTCTTCTGGTCGAATCGTTTCGAAAGAAAGAAAATGGCTGCCGATGTGTTCTGTGCGGCAACTACCACTCTTGCCAGTGATAACTTTCGATAAACTATTCTGCAATACAGCCCCAATCTGTTACATTTTATTTTATGAATTATTGCGTGTGCATCAGTTATCTTCAAAGATAATGTTAATTTGTCGTACCGAAAATTCAATACCTACAAATTATGAAAACGACATGGCGGACTGACAATCAACCAATAGGAAGCCAGCATCAAGCGTTTCAGAATTGCATGTACTCGCATTTCGCGTCATTACGTTTCGGTGCCTTCTTTCTCTTATAAAATTTAGTAGGTGATCTTTTGATATCAGTGAGTTGATTGACTTTTCAATTAATTACTAAGAAGACAGTGTGAATATTGTGTTTAAAATTGTTATGAGACGATCGTTTGATGTAAAGCATCCCGACGGCTGGGATCATGACTGCGTTGGATTTAGGATGAACTGAAATGCAATACCATCTTTTTGTTTTTGTAAACAAGACTATGTTTTTACGATACACGTGCGAGACTGTATACAATTGACAGTTGTTTTCAATGATGTCGGGAAGGGGGGCAAAGAAACGCGGAAGGCCTCCAAAATCGGGGAGTTTTGAGAAAACCAGGAAATTCCAGTATCATTTGTTGAAAAAACCAAAATATTTACTAAATCAACAAAATGCGGGGTCAGCTTCTTTGGTTAGCACACCCTCAGCATCAAGAGCATCGTCTCCTCAAGGGAGCGATATAAGTAGGCGAAGTACACGAAAACAAAGAGGAGGAAAGGCACATAAAAATAAAAGAGGTGGAATATCAGGTTCGTATTCACGAAGAGGATACAACCCACAAGCTGCGGATTTCCATGAATCGGAATATCACTATGGATCTGATTTTGGAGATGAATACAGTGATAGGTCTGAAGCAGAAGAAGATCGCGCCAGTGAAAGTTCTGAAGGTAGTGTGGGTGACGTTGCCGCGAGCGATAGTGACTTTTCGGTTAGCAGCTTCAGCACTACCAGTGGTACACCTCGTAAGGTTAATCATTTACTCAGACCACCTAGTCCAGATCCACTATGGCTTCAACAGGAACGAAAAATTCCAGCTCTAGGCCTTCCTCCTTCATCAGACGACTTGCTAATTCCACAGAATTTAATTTTGCAAGTTGTTGGTGTTTATGAAGTGTTAAGACACTTCAGGCATCTGGTGCGACTGTCACCATTTCGCATAGAAGATCTGTGTGCAGCTATAAGTTGTGAAGATCAGAGCAATCTACTTGTAGAAGTGCATATGATGCTACTCAAAGCTTTGTTAAGAGAAGAAGATGCTCAACAGACACATTTCGGTCCACTGGACCATAAAGACAGTGTTAATATTACTTTGTTTTTATTAGATGTCATTACATGGCCTGAAGTCCTCAGAATTTACATAGAAAGTGACAAATCATTTGATCAGAATGTGGTCAGAATTTTAAACGCAAGTGAATATCCCTTCACAACAGTAGAGGATCGTCTTGCAGTTCTTCAATTCTTATGCAATCAATTTTTAATAACCAATCCAGTTCGAGATGATCTGCTTAGTGAAGGTGAGTTAAGTTTGACATAAAAAAATGTACTTAATACTGCTTACTACTGTCGCAATTTGCCTTGTGATACAAAGTTTTCTACTGAGATTTTATTCTTGGGGGCTCTATGCTATGTGCATAATGTAGGGTGTTATTTTCTGTTGTTGCATCAGCCTGAGACCAGGCTGAGTTATACCTACTTCAATATAAAACAATGTTTCCTTGGAGTAAAAGCAAGAATGGGCACTAATATTTCTTCTGTGTAATTTTGGCTTTTCAGCCAGGGCCAGTTTATTTTGATCACTGTAATTTTAATTGTACTAAACTACCTATATTAGTCCCTTGTCTTACGCAAATAATTAATAATATACTCTTATAGGTTTACCAAGAAAACAGTGTTTAAATTTTTGATGTTTATTAAATTAAAACAAAAACATTTAAAATAAATGAAGGAGAATAAAATGCTAATTAAAAAACTCTAAAATTTTGTTTGGATTAACATCAAAACCATGTTTACAAAAAACAACTTTTATCACAAATCCATGTTCCTTAAATCTGCCCTACTCCCTCATCTTGTTTTTTTTATATCTACATAAATGCATTTTAAATCTTATGATAAACTCCTCAAGTGTTTGAGCCCATTATAGTTTTACTGCCTCACTCAAAGCTGTATCATCAGTACTGTTACCATTCTTCTTTACTGTGTGACTATCTGTCCCGGGGCTTTGCTTGCGTTTTGGTTGGAAATTGTCCCACGGGCATGTTGTAAATATAGCCTATAGCACTTGTGGATAATGTAGCTTCCTATTAGTGAAAGAATTTTCAAAATCGTTTCATTCGATCCAGAGATTATCCCTTACAAACTCACAAACTTTACCTCTTTAAACTATTAGTATAGATTAGTGCCTAACCTTGTGTCAGAGTTTTTTTTGCATTGATACGGTCAGTATGAGATGCTGTCAAATTGTAACATCAAACTCAAAGCATTTATTTCAATTAGATCTTATCACACTTGCATGTCAGAAAAACAAAGAAGGCGAAGCTACAGTCACAGACACAAGGCTTTGGAAGTACTATAGTACTATAGTTGCCCAATCCAAAGTGTAGATCTCAATGGAGAAGAATGGGTAATAAACTTCATGGCCACTCTTTTCAATCAAAATATTTTTATAAGATCTTGGTTACATTATTCATGTTGAGATTATACATAAACTCATTGTTAAAACAATACCACGCCTATAATCCGTGAAGGGTTAGGCAGAGGTGTACCAAATAGTACACTCAATATGTGAGAACGATGTAGAAAGACGGGCATATTTATCGAGACGGAATGGGACGCCGTCACCTCTTTCTGCCAAGCAGTCATGCTAGTGAAGGAGGTGGCGGAACGTGAGAGGGAGAGAACCTCAAGTCCCAGCCACCGCAGGAGACGCACCGGGCGTCGGGGGCCACCACGTGGCCACAGCAGGTGCGGGCCTGTGGACGGCGAGATATGGGCTAGCTCGCCGTCCGTCCGTCTTATGACGACATGCCGTGTCGACGGCGCGTTCGTGTTCCACGCGCGCCTCAAAGAGATGTCAGCAAACAGGAAGGGGTCCGAAAGGATCGATGCCTGCCAGGGTTGCGGGACTGTTCGAAAGAGATACCGCGGCCCTGGAACACAAAGGGCAAAAGAAGGCTCTGATAGCTCTTTTCTGCAGATTAAATATAGACTCGATGTCTGCAGCCCGTCCCCATAGTAAAATACCGTATGACATAATACTATGAAAATAACTGAAATAGACTAGTCTCGCGGTATCTACATCAGTAAATTGACGGATTTTTTTAACAACATACCTATGCTGCTGAACTCGGCCGTCCTGCAAGAGAAGTTAAATCAAGTAGCAAATCTTACACTCTCACTTCGTTCTTTTCCCATTTCATACTAAACTATTCCCGGCGAACCAATTATGGACCAGTAGTAGGGCGATAATTATGTCGTCAAGAATTGTGGCACGTCTGTTTATCTCAGGGTTGGCATGATTAAAAAACAAGTTGTTTTAAAACACATGTTTAAACAGTTTGATTCTAAACCGTGTTTTTATCCCACAACGTGTGGCCACAATAAGAAAAAAAAAAAGCAAGCTTTAAAACTACTTTTCATGGCGTATGAATGGATATATAAAATGAGAATAAATTAATATTTAGGAGTCTAAATAGCTTGACATATAACCAGTTCATTCTTTTCACAAGTCCAACTAGTTCTTTCTTCAGAGTGGTATTTTCTTGGGGGATTGATGTGAATTGTTCCCAAATTGCATGCTTTTTGCATCTTGGAGTTGACATTTTATGAGGTGTTATCAGTCGCAGAATTACTAATAAAATGAAATATTAGAAAGAAAGGCATCGTATTTATAAAATTCATAAGTAATTCCCCGCTGGTAAAGTCCCGTTAGGAAAGTCCCTTATGTCGGCTGTCGAAAGAAAGTAAATCAATGGTCTATTGGTAATTCCCCTCATTTTAATATAAATACTAGCTGTTGCCCGCGGCTTCGCTTGCATTTTCGTCTCGCTACGAAATATATGTCGCCCAATTTAAAAATCAACATTAGTTAGAACATGCAGGTTGAATGTAAAGCGTTCAGTATTGATTAGAGATACGCAACATAAAATAAATGTTTATCCATTTACTATGGCGAATTTGAAAAGTTCTAGTCTAGAAATGAAATAATAAAGGTTGAATTAATTTTAAACTAAAAAAAAACACTTGTTTAAAACAGTTTGAACTGTTTGTTTGATAAAATTTAAAAAAGAAATCCAACCCTGGTTTATCTTAAATATTCAAGAGGTATTGTCAACAAACAATACCATTGGTCGTTGGTTTTTTAATAAATGGGGTAGATCATTTTTATAGACTAAAAAGAGGAAAGGACCTAATATCCAATGTTGCGGTACTCCCATACTTACTTTTAAAACCAATGAATTGACACCATTTATTTGTACTTGCTGATGTCTATCGTTTAATTCTATCAGATTGAGAACATTTGTATTTTGTTGACATGATGCTAAAATGATGATGATAAATTAAAGTAATTATTTGATGTCTCTGAGTGTGGCGGTTTGTTATTCATAGCCCTGCATTTACACCAAAATCTAAAATATGTGTCTACTGTCTTCCATTATTATTTCATACTTTCAGATATCTAAGTACTAAGTAAATTAAAATCTATTTTTCAGTTCCTATACATTATGATGATCATTGCCGAGTATGCCATCGTCTGGGAGACCTTTTATGTTGTGAAACGTGTCCTGCAGTCTTTCACTTAGAATGTGTGGACCCCCCATTAGGCGATGTACCATCTGAAGACTGGCAGTGTGCCCTGTGCAAGCAGCATAAAACAATGGGAGTCACAGATTGCCTGCCTGATGCTGAAAAACAGGGTTTAATGTGCAGACATGAGCACTTGGGATTTGACAGACATGGAAGAAAATATTGGTTTATAGCTCGACGCATATTTGTGTAAGTATTCCTCATAAAATATTATACTAAATGTAATAATCTCATCAAGTTACTGATTGGATGGCAATTTCAGTACAGTTGGCAGTTTCTCATTGCATAATATGAACCAAGCCAGGCCCTGCAGTCTCGACATAGGTAGCCATCGCAAAACAACCGAATTCAATCGTAAAGTCATAACGATGCGGATTTAAAGTGGAAGCCGACACTGGTGGGCCGCGTCCGGCTCGCGTCCCCCTTAAATCCGCATCGTTATGGCTTTGCGACCGAATTCGGTTGTTTTGCGATAGCTAACTATGTGGAGATTGCAGGACCAGGCGCCGTTCTCACTTCCGAAATTCCGCGTTCTTACGCGTGAACTTATTTTTCTACGAACTTGAGAATCATCATAATAAAAATAAAATTATTTTTTAGTGAAGCTGAAAATGGTGATGTGTGGTATTATTCATCACCTCGGCAAATCGAAGAACTATTAAATGTATTGGATTCTAATGAGATGGAAGCTCCACTAGTTCGGGAACTATTGGAAATGAAACAAGAAATTTTAAGACAAATGGACATTACAGAGCGCTTGACAAACCAAGTCAAGGGAAATCGGAAGTCCTACTTGGAGATTGAAAACGCTAATATAGTTAAGCAGCGAAAAGTCAAAGAGGAACAAAAACGACACAACATCAATCCAGACTTAAGACTAGAAGATGATAAGCTTGATAATGTTTCATCCCTAGTAGATGGAGATGTGGTAAATGAAGTGACAGTGGTCAGTGAAGACACAACCCATGAGGATAATGATGAGTCTATAGAAGATGATGATAACAATAAAAAAATAAAAGGCAATACAGTTAGTAGAGGGAAACTACCGCTTCAGAAAAAACATGAAGAAGGTATTGCACTTACACCTTTTCTTAAGGTTTTTTTTAATAATTTATTTATCATAAGTGTAAAAGTACTCATATTAGTACAGGCTTTCATATGTCTGACAATTTCAGAAATACTACTTACTACCTGTTTGGAGCAGTCATAAAAGACATACTTATAAAATTAAAATCATATAAACTTCATAATATTTTTCTTTTCAGTGACAGAAAGGTTGACAAGATTAAAGTCCAACCAAATCTCTAACGGAACTTACCTCTTTAAATTAGGAAATGAAAATAGTTTTAAAAATTACATAAACCAGTACTCTACAAATCCTTTAGCTTTAAACAAGCCTCAAAGAAATGAAGAAAGAGACAAAAAACGATACATGTCCCATAAGTTTTCTTTGTCTTCAGCACAAGAATTCAAATGGGTAGGCTTGCTAAACGGTAACTATAAAAACCTACTAAAATCGATTGTTGGTTGCTTTTCACGCAGGTATGTAAAATGTTTTTAATGATTTATTTATGATTTAATTCTTCTTCAGCTACAAAACCATTACTGGAGGCTACACTTAGACAAACCTTACTGCAGTTAGAATCAAACATAGTATTACAATTCATGCACCCAAACTGGTCACTCTTGAGAAAGCCATGGGTACAAGCAGTACAACTTTGTCAAGCACCTCGCGATTTCGCTAGAGCCCTCTGTGTACTTCAGGTTTGTATTTTTGTTACGAAGAAGTAAGTTTTAGTTGAATTTTGTGATAGTAATTTAAATGCCTATTTAACAGGCATGCATAAAAACTGCTGTTTGGGTACCTGCGTGGCATGAACAACTAGGTCACGTTAGGTTATCACGCACGACTGCAACCGAAAGGGAAGAACGCAAAAAACTAGATAAGAGAGAAAAAAAGGAAAGAGATGAGGAAGAAGAAAGATACCGAACAGCTTACAATTTTGTGAAATATTCTCTTGGTCTTCGACATCAGGTATGCTTAATTTTTCTTACATCATTTTTTAGAACTTTTGCCTCGAAAGTGGCATCAAGCGATAAGCACCTATTGTTTCGAAGTACGTGGCGATTATCATCCATGGTACTTGTTTACATGTTTGCTACTTAATCTGCACTCACTGATCGACAACACTCAGCCGAAATGCTGTGTCCAGAAGGGTGAAATTTGGCGCATTAAATTTCCAAGAGAAACTCCGCAGACGTGACGTGTACCAAACCATGGTGAAACGTAAAAATCTGGTGTTTCATTAACTACACACTACAATAGACCTGCAGTTGTTGAAACTTTTAGAAAAATATCAATACTCTCCTTAAATCATCTATACTCATCATGTCTTTTGAGTTTCGTTAGCTAATTTAATTTATCCCTTTTTAACGATTGGGTGCGCTACAAAATATGTTTTAACAAAATATCATTTTCATATAATAATTATGTTTAATGAAATTTATTATTTTGAGGTATGGAAACAAAAAGGAGAGGAGTACAGAATTCATGGACAATGGGGATGGTTGTGGAATTCTTCTACCAGAAAATATAAAAAGCATAGTAATGCAAAAGCCTGTCTTTTGAATGGTCCTGCTAAAATTGCAGTGCGAGTGAGTGAAGGCAGTACCATTAAAGTTTTAGCTGTTGAACCAAAAACTTATGACTATCTCATTTCAAAAGAAGGCGAAAATAATGACGTTATGGAAAAATGTATGTATAACATTTTTTTATAATAAAAGAAATATATTGCGGGGGTTGTGGCTAGGTAAATTTTCGATCGAAGGTTAAGCTAGGCTTGCCGAGGTCGGTCTGTGAATGAGTGTTCCTCCATTACATTTCATTCGTGCTTCGGATAGCACTGGTCCCAACTGTAATATAAGTAGTCAGAAATCCGAAAGTTGGGCAATCAGTCTTACCAAGAGGTATCGGAGGTCAGATCGGCAGTTGCATCATGTAAAGTGCTGGTATGCAACTACATCCGGTTAGAACAACTCCAATGCCAGATGTTGATGTTACTGTATATTACGTAAGGATTTTAATTTACAAATAAAACCTTTTTATTACAGTGCCACCATCAATGCGTAATTTAAAAATTGATAAGGATGAAGATGGTTTTGAAGAAATAGATGTTGAAAAGGCACTGAGCTCCTCCACAAGAAGATATTACCCAAAAATTGCAAAAAAATCCAAATTGGATGAATTTTTGGCTCGACGTACATACTTAAAATTCATGGAAGAAAAGAAGTTAGCCAGCTTGATAACTAATGTGAAAAAAGAAGATTTAGAAGTTAAAAGCGAGGATGATAAGAATATTGATGTAGAAAATGATGATCCCGAACCTGACATGTCAACTATTTGTGGCACGGTCAGTGGAAGCAAGCAAAAGGATGCAACTAATACTGAAAATGTAGATGCGCTGAGAGATGAATATCAAAAAATATCTCAGCTAACGAAAAGATATCAGTGTTACTCACATTGCTGTAGTGAAATTGATACATCAAATATTTTACAAAATTCTGGAATAAAAATCAATTGTTATTCACCACTGTGCATTAAAAAAGGGAGACTTTTGACTCAATTAGTGACTTTATTAAAAGGTGGAGTGGTAAATTCAAGTAATCTAGTTGGAAATTCTAAAGATAATACTAAAATGTCAATATTGGAACAATATCTATTAGGTAAAAGTTCTTCTTGTACAAGTTCAAACGAAAACATATTGACTGACCTATTATCGGCAGTTGCGTGTGCCCAGGAATGCGATAATAAAGGCAGTGACTGCTATGTTAAGAGAAAATTAAGTGGTGATGACAGTAATGTGGTTAATTATAAAGTTGAAAAGGACGATATTGAAGATAATTCATGTGTAGTTAAGTCAGAGAGTACACTAGAAGAGTCCGCCGTGCCAGCCGTAGGGAATGAAATGGATATTGACATAACATGCACCAATGATGAGGAGAATGAAGTGGAAATAGGTCCACTAAAAGAATTAACCGATTGTGAATCATCTGAACAAGATAATAGTACAAGTACAGCTAATGATAGCAATGAAAGGCCGCCCATCCCTAAATTGAAAATAACTAGAGGTAGGGCATCTAAAGCATCTTCGAATACTCCAAGTATCGGAAATAACCATGAAACAAAAGATTCATCTTACAAATGTTCCGTTACGTCAGCTAAAACTACCGACAAAGCAAAATATCGTGCAATGATCAACAGGAGATTTGGTGCTGCAAGGACTCACAAAAGAGAGGATAAATCTATCAAGGAGGAAAAAACGGAGGGGAACGTAGTAAGAGTATACTCCACAGATAACCCTTCTGGAAAAGTATATCTTAAACGAGTTCAAACATCAGCTGTGGAAAAGAAGAAAAAAAGGACCCCTGTGAAGTATCCACTTTGTTCAACATTCCATACAAGGAGTAAAGCCAAAACTATAATGGTTTTACCTCATCATGAATTGCGTAAACTATGCAGACAATCTGGACATAATTCGGTAGCTGGATTTAGTCATAACGCCAAACCTAATCAAGCAGTTTGGCCATATCCATGTCCTCGGCCATTATTTAAAACATGCTGGTTATATCGCACTGTAAATCTCCAATGGTTAGCAAGTGCGGCACTGCAACTGCGTATTATGTGGGCGTGCCTACGTTGGGACGATATGGCTGCCAAACCTGCTTCTGCTGACGGTAAACATCAGCTTACTACTGATACAGAAATCGTATCACTTGAATTGTTAAAACATCGACATTTAGGGCAATTTTCGGAGCGAACGCAATATCTTCGACGGCGGGTAGTAATACCACTTGAATTACCCAAAACAGTACGTGAAGTGACGTCAATTCGTAGTGGTTTAAGAAAAAGGAAGCGCGCCGAATCTCCTCAAAATACCGAACCTCAGGTAATTTAAACTAAACAACTGTCTGCATGGAAAAAAAATAATTATTATAAAATTATTGTCATTTTCAACAGGGAAGAAAGATTATTTAATGAACGTATTTGTTTAGGTCTCTGAAGAGTGGGTTGATGAAGAAAAACTAGAACTTTGGGAAGTGCGTCAATACGGTGAGCGCACGGAACGCGCTACGCCTGTTACCCGTACCTCCACTGGCAAGCTACCGCAGCGCAATGTGGCGCCGCCGGCTAATGCTGCTGATCTAAAAGATAAAATGGAGCAACAACTACGTGAACAGAGAGCTGCCCATCAACAGAAAAGAGCTTTAGAAATGTCTCAAGGTATTTATTTCTAGCAAGTTTTGTGTAATACTAATGATAGATAGGGTCAATATTATTGTCACCAGCATCAAATCAGCAACTGACAAGGACAAGTTCATGAATGAGGGCTATCGTTTTTGAGCTCGCCAGATGGCGCTACCGTCGATAAATGTCATGTCAATAATTCTATTTTATACTTTAAAGTACCATTAACTTTATAAAAAGTTTATTTTATTGCGTATAACAGCATAGTGTAAACTTCAGATTCATTTATTTACAATATTCTCTCTAAAATTAGCAAGCATGAAACATTTAAAAATAATTTTACCTCAAAGTACTAACAAATAAGATCTTATGTTGCTACTTAAAATCTTCAATTCATAATTAATCAGGAATGGCTCAATCTAGACCACAATCGTGAATATTAGTAAAAATACGTGTTATAAAAGCATGCAACACGCGAACAATCATGACATCTGACATTTCGGTGCACTCGCGCTATCTAGCGCTACACTAGCGCCTCTAGCGGCGAATTCATACGCGATAGCCCCCATTAATCAAATATTTTGCTTTACTTGGCAGTAGTGTCCGATCGTAGGACCTTCGCTTATGGCCACAATCTTAGCCGAAGGTTGTGGAGAAATTTTATGGTTTTATAAATATTGACTGTAAAACAACGAGATGATGAAAATCTTAAAACGTGTCAAATAAAATAACACTACTAAATGTGTAATCTCTAGCCCCTCGTGCGTCGCCTCCTCCATAGAACTCTCGCGTGTTCGTAACAGTTCGTTCCATTTCGGCGCTTGTTCTGAACCATCGGCTTCGGCCAAAACTTCGACTCAATTTGGCCGAAGCCGAAGGTTCGGAGGACAATACTTGCCAGTATTAACGCTACTGAGTGCTTTAAAGCAACATGCACTTTTTCCTCAAAATAATCTAATCCTTATAATTATGAAGTGCTGAATTTGCCAAGATTGTATATCAGAAAAAAATTAAGAATATAAATGCAGATCTAGAATGTAGCCCTTTTATAATGTTTACGAGACTGCCTTTCGATTATAATGATATATAGGGTGGTAATTAGTGACCGATACTTAAACAAGTGATTATAATCATGATAACAAACAACTTTCCCAAAGAATTTTGTTTTTGCTAATAGCTGATAGGTCACGATAGGTGACAGGCGCGCGCGCGAGGATTTCATACGGCTGTTGTGTTATTGGGGTATAAGTGAACGAGTACTGATACTGACACTGTTAGCCTGTCGTCATTCCACGACCGGGCCTCTCGTCATAACTTCCAGTTGTTTCGATTCAGGGCTAATGTGGGCCACTGGTCGTTGGTTTTCTGGACAAAACCAAAAGTGGACGAATATAAAAAAAAAAAAATGTTTCTTTGGGAAAGTTGTTTGTTACCATGAGTACAATCACGTGTTTAAGTATCGGTCACTAAATACCAGTCACCCTATATATTAATGATTAATATCATTTAATCATGCATCATTTAATAAACATGTAATTATCATTCGGGTCGGAGTCATCTGGATTTATAGGAACCTCTATTATATATTAGACCATCTCATTTATTTTTACAGAAAAATCGAAATCTACTCCAAATCAGAACTCTGGAAAAAGTACACTCACATCTTTACTGACTACGAATGCCACCACTCCCACTGGCCCGAAAACTGTTATAGGCACTAGAAGAATAATTATGACAAAAGGTGCTGACGGTTCAACCCGAGTAATCAGTCAGCCAATCGCAGGGTCAACAAAATCGGCACAAAGCGATGGAGTTACTTCGAAAGCCAATGTAACTCCTCAGAAAGAAGGACCACAAAAGGTTCAAATAATTCGGGCCCCTGATGGAAAGATAACCGTGAGGGGTTTGTTAGCAGGACAGCAGTTAATCCAAATGCCCGATGGAAAGTTACATGTAGTAATGGCAGGACAACAGGGTGCCACAGGGCAGCTAGTGGGGGTTTCTCCGGTGATTAAATCAGTCGAAAGTGGCAGCTCTCCAGCCGAAGTTCCTCAAGTAAAAACCGCAATCGAAGAGCCGAGACAAACGCCACGCACGGCTGCGTCCACCGCCCAGCAGGTGGTAGTGCATGGTAACCGGCAGATCGTCGTGCAGCCGGCGCAGCAGATGGTCGCGCAGCCGCAGCAGCAGGTTGTGGTGGCGCCCGCGCAGCAGGTGCTGGTGCAGGCGGGCGCGCGCACGCCGCGCGTGTCTGCCGTGCAGACCGTGCTGGTGCAGGGGCAGCTGCTGCAGCGTCCCGCCGCGCCGCGCACTCCCGCCGTGGCGCCGCGCCCAGTGCAGCAGGCGCCGCGCCCTCGCCCCGCGCAGGCTCAGCAGATCGTCGTCAATAACCCCGCGCTAGTTCAGCAGATCGCCGCGGGCAAAATTCAACTGGCAACGGTCAACGGGCAGCAAGTTCTCATACGACCCACTGGAAATAACCAGGCGCAGATAGTTGCCCACATTGGGCAGAGTCCGTCGGCCGTCAGCACGGCCCCGGTGCCTTCGCCGGCCCCTTCAGCCCGGCCCACGCCGCCTCCGCTAGCCCCACAACCCACTCCACCTCCCGTTCAGCCACAGCCGCAACAACAACAACTGACCGAAGACGAAATTGTAGAGAAGCGTCTTCTGGTCGGCCAACCCCCTGGCACTGTTATAAAGACAGTTACCGCACAGGTAATTATGATACGTTTTTATTTTAAACGCAAGCAGTTATCTACAGGGTAATAAAATGACGTTCAAGAGTGTTATGAGCTTGATATTAAAAACTAAAAATGCAGTGAAAAAACTGAAACATTAAATAGCGGTACTTCATGTTATCTCTAAAATTCAACTTAATAGTTAAATGATTAAATAAGGAATATGGTATAATTATTTTTTGTTAACAAAAGTCAGATTAATACACGTTGATGGATGGACAGGGAGAGGAAGACCAAAGAAACGATGGATGGATTGTGTGAGGAATGATATGAAAGATAAAAGAGTAAATGATAGCGTGATGGTTGACAGAGGAAAGTGGAAGAAAAAAACGATTTGCGCCGACCTCAAGTAACATGGGACAAGGGCAGGGGGCCTAAAATGTAAGCTTTATCAGAATCATAATATGAATCACGTTAAAAAATTAACGTTCTTAAAATGGTCTTTAAGGTTATGACCACAAAGTCCATTTTAAGAGTTTTAAATTTTCCCCAGGAAGATGGTGAAGTCAGATTTTTAGTTTATGTGTTACCCCAACAAAACTATGAACGCTGTTCACAACCACGCGATTAGCTGTCAAAACCAATCGATCGACAGTGCATTCGAAAGTCCTGTAACCACTATTCACAAAACCTAATAATCGATTTACAAATCATTTCGATGTTAGGATTTGTTTGATAGTTTAAACATATTCCTATGAACTAGTATTGCCAGTGTTTTCATTTATTGACATACTAGCTGTGCCTGGCATGCGTTGCATTGCATCTTTTCCTACCTACTACCTACCTACCACCTATTTTGGGAAAAAGATTTATCTTTCATTTTTTTTTATTTGACGCTTTTTAGGCGGAGACAAATCTAAAAAATCAATAACCATGAAAATTGGTCCAGCAGATCTCGAGTTATAAGTGTTGTAACAAACCCGACTTTGTTTTATACAGGCAGTTGCTTTGCATCCTGGTCAAATTCAAGGAGGTATCATTAGAAATGAGAATCATTAGTATAGAACTAATGTTTCTCATGATTCTCGACCCGAATCGATATGTTAAGGGTTTGGTTTCCGCACTTAGTCCTTAAAGTGGACCATTGTACGTGAGCCATGGTGGCCGTTACTCCAACCAGCCCACCACCCTCCAGAAGCAGATCAGACTTCCCGGTCTTCTCAGGACATCCGCAAGGGATCTCGGTGCTCCAAGAGTCTCCTCGCGGATCTGGGTGACGCCGGTGCACTCGAGGAGTACATGCGCTACCGTTTCCTCCGCCTCCATGCACGCTCTGCACATGGGGCTGTCAGTGATACCTAAGAAGAAGTGTTTATTCAGTGAGCAGTGTCCAGTGATGGTCCCCGCCACCAGTCGCAGACTATCTCTGTCCAGGCGCAGAAGGCGCTTGGTCAGCTGTGTATCCAGGGATGGCATAGCCTCCTTGGATTGCCTACACCCTGGTGTCGCGGTCCACCATTTTTCCGCTTCTGTTTGAGTGTGTTCCTTTAACCAGCTCCTTAGTTGCTGGAAAGGAATGGGCACAATGGGTTCAGGTCCGAAGGCTTTAGTGCTGGATCCCCTTCTAGCGAGTTCATCAGCTGCATCGTTTCCAAGTGACCCG
Source organism: Eugnorisma glareosa (assembly GCA_947578425.1). NCBI lineage: Eukaryota > Metazoa > Arthropoda > Insecta > Lepidoptera > Noctuidae > Eugnorisma > Eugnorisma glareosa. The sequence goes on along the minus strand of OX387966.1, from coordinate 11,750,009 downwards.
AATCGATATTAAAAAGGGTAGTTTTTTTATTTCTTACGGAAATCGGTAAGTGTAAATCACCCGCATTAAAACGCAGCCCGTCTGTTCCTAGCCCAATAAACCCGCACACAAACGCAAACGTTTATCCACAGTATAATTTTGTACAGTATGGAAACTAGGGGGTATTACCTAAACCCGTAAAAAAAAAAACTTACATCGATTCGGGTCGAAAATCATTATACCTCCTTGAATATGACCAGGATGCAAAGCGACAGCCTGTATATATATATAGATTATCTTCTCCACCTTAGCTATATTTTTTATCTTTAGCCTGGCATAAAATCCAAAATGGAGTTTGGTCTCACTGGCCAAATTTAATACTATGCGATTTTAAATTACAGGCATTAGTAACAGGCCTACCATTTTCATCAAGGTTTTTTGAATCCTCCTTTGAAGTAGATTGTGACGTTCTAGTTATTGTTTTCCCATTTATTGGCATAAATAATATCCACACTCTAAAATTCCAAGGTAGGTTAGGAAGGAAGGAAGGTAGTAAACAGAAAAGCGAGTGTCTGCCTAAGCCCTCGCGTCACGACTCCCTCCCGAACCACACACATACCTCAGGAACAGTCTCGGTAATGCAGAATGCACGTGTTCATCCAGTATTTCAGCCACGCTTTGCATTATTACAGGTCATGCAGACAAGTAGTGGACCTAGCATAGTTCTACAAGGACTGCATGGATATTCTTTGACACCACAACAGCTGGCATTAGTACAGCACCAAGTGAAACAACAATTGCTAAAAGGTAAATTAGTACATACCGAGATTTATTTATTTTGTTAAACTTCATGGTTATCCAAGCATTCATTGACTGCACTTTTACAGCTCAAGAGTCTACAGGCAAGCAGGGTATGCTGGGTCCCAGGAAGATGTATCTGGCCGTGCAGCCGGCGCCAAGCGCGCCGCCGCCGCTCACCCCGGTGGCGCCGCAAACTCTGCACAATTTACAGTCACTACAACCACTACCCGTGCCTACGCATCAGGTAATATATTACTATTAGATGACGCTCTGGACTCGACAACTATTTACTATGTATGTATGTATATTGCGAACCGAATCATTTTAAACATACATCATTTATTGTAAATGGATTGGCCAGAATTTCCATACACAAACAAAATACTGTTATTAAATTGCCTTACTAAAATCTGCCATATATTCAACATTATTACTATTGAGTAGATGAGAAATGGCGGATTTAATAACAGGCTCTGCTCGGTTTTATATTGGGGTGGGATCAAAATGAGCGCTGTATTTTTATATCTAGTAAACAAATTCGAATTTCATAAATGGTTGCAAGTCTACGTGAGGGAATGCGGTTTTTGTTGGATGCACTTGTTATGATCAAACCCTAATTTATTTATGTACAAGACATGTCTGTGCATACAATAATGTATTATAATTTATAAGACTGGAACATAATTATGTTATTAAAATGGTGTGAAAAATAGTTACTACTACTATAAGTTATACTAGAAAAACACCAAAGATTTCTGTAAATATTAAGTATCCATGTATATTATAATTTATATTATTAGGCTACACACATCTATCCTTCTCCTCTGATTAAATTATAGGTAGTTGTATAGTCTACAGTAGCAGAATAAATCGCAGTATTATATCTTTACAGTCAGTATGTTTTTTTCCATAATATTTTAAAATAGACTTATTAAGCGGAGCTACAGCAGTACCGATCCTGGTAATGCTGTAGCTCAGCTTACTGCTGCTTTTTACTAGCTCTCGTACATATCGCTAATCAGTTTAAGTCCCTAGTCTAAAACAACATTTTTGCCAAAAGCACATTTACGCGTCGTCGAAGTGTTTCTAATGTACTGTTAAGGCTAGCGCATATTTTGGCGTGCCATCCCGTAACGCAAAGCTTACATAAATCCTCCTAATTGAGTTTTGTTCATTTTTATAAATCAACGCACACTACAGGCAGGCCGCACGGCTTTAATATGCGCTTTCCTTTATAGTTGCTAAGAGATAGCTATACGTGCGTCGTTTGTGTACCAAATGCATAGTGAGAGAAGTGCATGAATAGATTGCAGATAAAAATGTGTTTGACAACTGATCAAATTAGATAGATTTCTGCAACTGAAGGCAAATGTATCCTTCCCCATTTCGTACGTCCTATTTATTCTTTGATTGCAACCGTTACAATAGCTATTTTGTGCCGCAATATTGTAAGAACATTCAGGGAGCACAAAAAATGCCGGTTGTAATATATTTTGATTTAAAATTATTTAAAACAATATTACAGTGCCCATAGTTATATTATATTCCTGACTATAGTTACTGATTTGGTATTGTAATTTGCTTTTGTCAGTTAACTCTCATATACAAAAATTATAATTAAAACATTATTATCAATAACAAAATTAGTTCTAGTACTACTGAATTTTTACCCCCAAATCTTTAAAGAAGTATAAGCTACCGGTCTAAAGAATTGCTCATACACCACCTGTTAACATGTATTATACCTGTAAGTTATTACAAATTGATTCCTTAATATATTGATAGTAAATTAGTATCATTTGAATAAAATATTAATAATAAAATAATCATTGACTTTTATTTAATTACGACCTGTTTTATTTTATGTAGTTTTTATTTCTTATTATTTTTTCTTACAAACGTTTTGTGGGGGTGTATGGGCAATTTAATGCTACCATGATTGAATTTGTTTGAATTAATAAATAGGGACTGTTTATGTTTAATTATAGTTATTAAACATAAAAATAAATATTTAATTCAGTTAGTACCGCAAAAAATACTATTATTACTTTATAACTTGAACTGATATATTCCCACAAACGGATGTTGATGGTTTTTATTAGTTTTTCTTTTCTTTTTTTTACATGAAACCCTATTTCTTAATTTGAATTTTCAATAAGGTAAGCATTTTTTAAGGAAAAGGAAAAGAAATGGTGGCACTTATTTTGACACATATAACAACCTTTTACTTGTAGGATGTAAGTGAAGAAGATCAAATAAAAAGACAAACACTTTTGAATGGTGAAGAAAATGTGGCCGAGGCAGCTAGTCACCAAGAGGCGACACCTTCAAAACCTGAAGATATTAAAGAGAATAACACGAAAACAGATATTATAAATTCTGGCCCAGATGTTCTACAAAGTAATAAATTCGTGTTAACCCCTGACTATATTCAACAAAGTAAGTATTTATTTTATAGTTTCTTGATTTCTAGATTTGTAACGAAACAATCAGGTCATTCCCATCGTTTGTTATGTCATTGTTTAGCAATAACTCGTTTAAAGTAATTGTCTACACTCGTATTGTAAAGTTCCATTATTTGAATTCCCGATCATTAAAGGTGGACCTACCACCTATACGCGCTTTAGAGCCGATCGCGCTGTAGTCATCGCATTTTATAAATCTTTATACGAAATAGTCTGCAACGTCGCACCTATCCGCACCGAATGATCCGCATTTCAGTATAATGCTGTAGGATATACGGATTCCACCAGCGTGCGCGGATAACGTCATCAAATTCGGCGCGTACGGCTGGTGCCGAACATAAATACTGTTAAAATAAAGGAATGCGATGGGGCGCGTACGATATAGGTGTGCAGGATGGTCCCCATCCGAAAATGCGATGACTGCGGCTCGTCTAGGTGCGCGTCCACCTTTATAATTAATTTTCGAGTTGATACAGGCAAGCAGTAAAATCCCGGTGTTGTTTTTCATATTTCTGATCAAGATACTGAGTTTCAAGTTAATGGGACCGAGTGTTACGATTCTTCAATACAAATTTTAACGCCCTCTAAATTTCTAAATGGGATTAGTTTTTCAATGTGTCCGTTGTATGAGTATCACAATCTGTTTTTAAATGTTCGTTATAAATCGTACCGCAGTCGGAGACCCTATGTGTAGCTCCGTGCGTGCTCCTATGGAAATGCCTCCCCAAATAATGTGGACCCTCCACCAAAACGCTCTCTTCTAACAATGTTCACTGAACGTATCTTTCTCCGGGTCATCTCCACACTTAGTTCCTTCCATCACCTGGTTTGATACAAAACTTGAGTCGTCAGCGAGTAGTACTTTCCTCCAAACATCATCATCCCAGTTTAGCTGTGATTGTTTTCCTTCAAAATAAAAGTGATAGCTTTTACTTCGAGGTGCTAGAAATTTCGCGTTGAAGACCCGTATACAAAATCATTCTGTATAAACTGATGGAACTTGGCTGAGACTAATTGTTGCCGTTTATTATTTAAGATTTTTAGTTAGAATGGGTGCCGTGAGCTAGTTGTTCGAAGTGAATCATTTAGCATAATGCTGGGTGTAAAAACTTATACTAGAGCTGCTTTTAAAGGTCTCCAGTAATGTAAGACATTCAACTTTCCAAGCTGTTAAACTTTGGGTTTACGATTTTTCATTGTGATGTAGGATAAATCTAAAAAAAGAACATAATGAATGTTAGTCAACGTAGGCCGATCGGACCTGCTTGTTAATCCTTGACAAGTCGTACTCAATGTCGGAATTTGCTATGGAAAGGATCACTGGACTCCCCTTTCAAAGTGGCGACCAAAATTTTACAGAATATGGCCTGACAGCGCCCGCGACGAACACTATCTTAATGGCAGTGCTAAAAATATGAGTTCACACCGTTGTATCTGTCAGGGGCTGATTCCAAATGGAGTGAGTTGGCAGTTTTAATAAGCAAGCATACCATGATCAGCCATGATGTAAGCACCCGCCCGTAGACTAGAACTCGCCTGAGGTGAACTTCTAAGATTCGAACTAAAGTACGTATTCAATAAAAGTTAAATAAACTGAACGGCTCGTAAATTCCGTATAGGTTAAGGCCCAAAGTGAATAAACTGTTGTGGGTGACGATCCGTAACATAACGAGACCCCTCCGTGCCTTGGTTAAGGTTGAAAAAAATATCTTCCAATTTCCCATACATTCCTTATGGGGGATTTTTTTGTTGTTGTTTGGAATAAATAGTTACGTAGTCGGGTACTCCGAGCCTATTGCCATCAACAAATTCTTCATCTTTGGATAGTAAGTAATAACGTGTGGAACCGACGGACGACTCCTAAGTGATTAAATCGGATATATGAAATAAGATACACCCGTAAACATTAAATTGGCGTAGCTCATAATACTGTTGACTGTTGGATTGTTAATTCCATACCAAAAAACACGGACAAATTATTAAAATGTTATGTATAAACCATTTCTGCGCTTGGGTTGAACTAGATGGCAAAAAATGAAATTTTTTTGGAGTGTTTGTTGTAATCGAAAATGTCCGTATAAAATAATACTTGACATAAAATGCGCCAAAACTCGTTTCTCTCGCGCTTGATTTGGCCGATTCTCACACGACACTGCTCGTGCGCGCGGTGGCGGAGGCGGCGAAGATCTACATGGTGGCGCGCCGCGCGGAGAGTCAGAGAGCTCCATTCGTCCGCGCGGTCGTGCGGTGTACTTGTGTTAGGCATCAACGGGTTTCAGCCAATGCGACGTGAGATCCGCTTCACCGCGCGGACGAACGGAGCGGTGTCGTGTGATAACCGCGTTAAATTTGCTGCCTTAGAAGGAAATAAAGGGCACATAATTAACTTTTACATGACATAGGTAATACCAATGTTGATGTTGTGCGGGATCTACGTCACGGTGTCCGAGGTCCTTTTTGTTTTTTTTGACGGATGATCTTAGGTGGATATTTATATCTCGTTGATAGTAAGTCCAGTTCAAATTGGATCGGATTCAAGAGGTTTCTGGATAATTACATAGATCAAGTTAAAGATTTTGATCTAGATTTTCGAAGTATTTATTTTCATTAAAGAAACGTTCATTGATTATTGTTTCTCTGTGTAACATTACGGTACCTGGTGGATATTCTAATGATTTTAAAATGATCTAAAGAGGTTGTTTTAAACTCTGATTATGATTATTTACTTCAATTAAACCATTTACAGACTACAAAAAGTAGCTAAGGAGTCATACAGTCATAAAGAAGAAACTATACACGGACTTTGGCAATCATCACTTTGGTAATCAATGCAGGCTATCGCGCATGAATTCGCTAGAGGCGTTCATGTAAAGTCTTCACAGATGTCAGAAGTGACCGCTTTTTTATCGCCTATTTTTACTAATATTCACGATTGTGGTCAAGTTTAAGCCATTCCTGATTGATAACAACTTGAAGATTTTAAGTAGCAAGATAGGATATAATATGTTATTACTAGGAGGAAGAATGATTTTCGCAAATTTTAGGGACAACACTGTAAATATATCTGCAGTTTACACTATGTTTTATACAAAATAAACTTTTATAAAATTATTAACACTTGGTATGGTTGCAGCTATTAAAAGCGCGCTCAAGCAAGAGAACTTGAATCCTGAAATAGAAGAAAAACTTCTTCAGCTTCAACGCTATCAGGAAAAACGGATGAAGCCCGAAGTCCAGCCCGAGAGGGAGACGCGGGCGATCGCCGTGGTCGCTCGTTCGCCGACGCCGCCGGCGCGCCGCCGCGCCACCTCCTCGCGCCACGACGACGACGACGACGAGTGGGTGGACAGCAGCCCGCGCAAGCGGGGGCGCGGCACACGGCCCGGCTCGCCGCCCGCGCCCGTGCCCCCGCCGCGCACTGCGCCCTCGCGCGTCGCCCCCCCGCAGCCTGCGCCCCCCGCGCCCTCCGCGCCCGCCACACCCGCCGTCCTCGCACACCAATCGGGGATCGACGAGCGGCGTCGAGCCGCTTCCAACAATTCCCGTCTACAAATGCTACTCTTCAAACACAAAGAAATGCTGAAGAAGGACATCATTAAGAAACGAGGACTCCTTGAGAAAGAACTAGGTGTTGAAATCCAGGTAGCTATATTTTCTAGACTGCTCCATTTTGTCATGTGGAGATAACTCACTGAGTATTTAATTTGATCATAATATTGCAGAAAGAACTGTCTGCGGAATTGGCACTCCGAACGAGAGCAGAACGTAGCAAGCAGGAGGAGGTTAAGGGTGGCAAGCGTCGTGGAGCGACCGCGCCATCCACGCCCAGACCTAACAAGAGATCAGTAAAGAAGGAGAAGTTACTTTGTATATGCCGTACACCATACGATAACACCAAGTAAACGACTTAACTCTGTTATTCATTTCGGCCCACTTACATTCCTTTCATCATCTGCCTAGCCTTTTTCCAACTAAATTAATAGTTTATACTGCCATAAATATTTTTTTATAACACATTTGCTCGTAAAGGGTCTTTATTTCACCAATTTCAATATTGTATTGTACCTCATTACGGACTTATGCGGTAATGTAATGTAAAACGCACGGTTTATCAAGATGCTCCGTCTAAAACGAACGGTATTTTTTAAATCTTAGCAAAGAGTTTTTCTGTCAGAAAAGTGGTCAACATTTTATGAATAAAATTAACTTTGGGAGGTAAAATAAAATAAATAAAGATTTAATTCTTTCATTTAATTAATTTTGACAATAAATTACAACCATTTATCTGTAACAAAAACACAAAAATATTAATTTACTTTATTAGTAATACTGGCTGTTTTTTGTGACTTTGCCTTAAAAAGAAGCGCTGATGCGCGCGCGTCGCTAATTTGTGAACAAGTAAAAATTATTCCGCGCGCTTTTTCTTTTCGACACCGCCAGAAGTCTCAGAGGCAGTTTTATTTATTTCCTCGCAAATATGTTATAAAACGTCGTATGACATACGTGCGCTTTGATAATTGCAGCCTCTGCTTTCTTGTAGCCCTCGCCTACGGCTCGGGCTAGCAATATCGCCTCGGCTGTAATTTTCGCACTTATATCATAATGTATTATTATTTAATCTTGTAGTTGTAATGTAGCAAAATTACTATAAATATTTCGTGAAACATGATATTTTTCAAAGAGTGTAGAATCGGCAAAATATTTCTGCTAATTGACCTCTACTTAGCCTTTGAGAAAGACAGGCATAATGTTATGTAGTGCCATGAATTTATGAAATCTTGTATTTTTTAGGTTTTATGTTGGCTGCGAGCACTGCAGCAACTGGTTCCATGGCGATTGTGTTGGAGTCACGGAAGAAATGAGTAAGACGATGGAAGAGTATATTTGTCAAGATTGTCGTCGCGCTGAGGAAACACAAGAACTGTTCTGTCTGTGCCGACAACCTTACGACAATTCACAGTACGTCTATTGACATTCTAATAAAATCTTCGAAAATAATTATTATAACCTATTTTAACAGCCAAGTTACTTATTTTAGTAGCAAATATACAAGGTTTTTATTTGTATTTTTCAGATTTTACATATGCTGCGATCGCTGTCAGGATTGGTTCCATGGCCGTTGCGTTGGAATATTACAATCAGAAGCAGATAACATCGATGAGTACATTTGTCCAAATTGTCAAAAGAACAATTCTGTCAATTACGCTAATATGAAAGAGCTTACTCTTAAAGATTTTGAAAACTTGAAGAGACTTGTCAAACAAATACAGCTTCACAAAAACGCATGGCCCTTTATGGAACCTGTAGACCCCAGAGAAGCTCCCACCTACTATAAAGTAATCAAAGAACCAATGGGTATGTTTTAGTTTTTCTTATTATGTATCATTGCAATAAATTGACATGCTTTTTAAATGTATGTATACTTTTTTACAGATTTACAGACTGTGGAACGAAAAGTGAATGAACAAATATATAGTACTTTAAGTGAGTTTATTGGTGATATGACAAAAATATTTGATAACTGTCGATATTTTAATCCAAAGGACTCGGAATTTTATCGATGTGCTGAAGGTCTTGAAGCCTTTTTTGCACAAAAAATCAAGTACTTTCGTGAAAAATTATTTGAAACGACTCAATGATAAAAGTGCTAGTGTACAGTGTCTAAAGTATGAAATGTGATGAATTCGGTCTATAGAACACATGGTTCGCTGTTTTCACTTCTCTATTTTGTTTTTATGATCTGTCTGTAAATTGTAAACTATGTGATGAAAATTACAAAGAATAATTTATATTGAATTTCAAGCTGAAGGTATCTAATGGAGTTGGTCAGTTTTGGTTCACTGTTAAAGTATTTATTGTATTTATTACACACTTCAATATTATATTCCTGAATAAAGCTGACGCTCGTTAGATATAAGGCTCTTGACGGGAACTATTATTATGTATACATTTGTGAGATATTATGTTAGCTAATATAAATTAGCAACTTTAGTTATGTTAGTTGTATTTAGAATAAGACAAACGTATTGTATGTAAGTAATAAATTTTTAATAACAACATCTTGATATCAATTCTGCAAATTAAATCCTACATTTGAAACAAAATCTCTATGTAGATATTTTATTAAATTTGTTTAAGACAACATAAGAAATAGTGATGCTCATAAATGTGATAAATCCTGGATTTTTGCTGAATAAAGACTGATAACCAATAACCTATTTTAAGACATGTCAAAGTGTTATTTGATTTAGGTGCATATTTATTACTACGAAAAGAAAATAATGAAGAATCTCGTTTAGCACACCAAATCCTTAAAATAAGCTACAATTACTCGTTCCAAAAAAATAAACACACAGAGTGACATGGAGAATCTTGGGATTATTTCTGTCCGGCCCCCACCAAGTTCGCATTGACAACGAAATTTTCAAAATTTGGATTATTCCACATAAATACTAGCTCTTCCTCTGATTCTGTCCTATTCGGATCGGGATGTAGCCATTATACTTGATGCCTAGAAAAAAAATGGATTAACCCTCGGGCGCGTACTACCTGAATACAAAGTACCTATGTCATGGTAGCACTTCACATCGCTATTCGTGTTGGCGTATTTGCCTATTCTCACGAACAAGACTAATACACGAACACCCATATCCGCCAGCTTGTCGGTTTTATGCAAAATATTATCAAAGGATAGCGAATATGCCGAATATGTTCTTTTGCCGTCCACACATCGCTCGCTCAGTAGTCAGTAGTGTGCGGAACGCGACAGCGGCGAACGCACAGAGCATCCTACATAATTATGGCGGACGTGTTTACTTATTTTGTATACAGCTCGTTCGCGCCAAAATAGGTTGTACAAATAACCTTGTCATGCGATTTTTTGAATACTATCAAATGCATCTCATAAAAACAGAAGCAAAGTTGCTGATGCATGGAATAGTATTAAGAATAGCCTGGAATATACAGGTATAATAAAAAAGCGAGATACTTTGATGGCTGCATATCGGGGATACAATATTAGATTGTTGCATCGAGCGCAAAGTTAGTTATTAATGCACGAGTTTTATGTTGCACTAAATTAACACTAGTGCATTATGGGAACATACACATATAGGTACATGGAAGTGAAACAAAAAAGCTTCAAACCTATACGTACGGGGTCTGTGCTGCCTGTCGCGGGTTCGATTACCGCCTGGAACAAATATTTGTATGGCCTAAAGATAGTTGTTACGGGTCTGGCTGTTTATATATGTGAGTTTAAGGTGGAAGCGCAAGGGTAGCCCGCAAATTCAAATTTTCTTACGTTTTTTGCAATTTGCAGGTCTTTTTCAGATTGTATGTTGATGAAAAATGAGTGGCGCCGTTAACACGTATGTAGCTACAGAATTATAATCATTAAAATCATCAATACAACCCACAAAGTTCATTTAACCCAATTCAGTAACTATTCAATGAAAAAGTCAATCAATGGGGTTAAATAAATTTAGAGGGTTATATGAATTTAGAGGGTTATATTGATGATTTTTTTCAACTGCAATGTAAGTTGGTTTTCTAATAATAAGCACAATGAAAATCATCGGACCGTAGGAAGTATACGCATATTTTGACGGGCAAGTAGAACCCTACATTGTGCGTGAACCGAAGCGTGCTTGGCCGGTTTTTAGCATTAAGTTGGATGCGCAAGGCTAGCCCGCAAAATTTAAATTTTCTTACGTTTATTGCAATTTGCAGGTCAGTGTCAGGTTGTACGTAGATGAAAATCTGAATCGAATCCCATTCAATAGCTATTTCATGAAAAAGTCACTCAATGGGATTATATAAATTTGGAGAGTTGTATTGATGATTTAAATGATTATAATTCTGTAACTCCATACGTGTTACTGACGTGATTCATATTTTCATCAACATACATCCTGACACTGACCTGCAAATTGCAATAAACGTAAGAAAATTTTAAATTTCGCGGGCTACCCTTGCGCATCCACCTTAAGGAAGCGAGGGAGATAAACATACGACTTTCCGAATCGAAGAAAATAAAAATGTCAGATGTTATCAGTTTTGTTAGTACACAGTAAAACGGATAAATAAACCCTGTTCTGTAGAAAACGGTAGAACTTTTAAAAGTTACGACAATTATTGGAACTTGACACCATACAAACAATTACAATTTTGAAAATAATTATGTTAATATGGCAGTTACTGCGTGATTATGAATACGGCAACACTAAATTTAACAGGAAAAACACTGGACGCCATTTATTTACATAAAAAACGATACTACTAATTTTATTAACGGCAATTTACGGTAGTGGCACATCACTATTTTAGAATTGCAAAAAACTGGCAACCCACGTAATGTCAGTTTAGTATCTGAGATTAAAAAACGGACTTTAGTTCAATATAAATGATGCTCTGTGCTTTATTTGACTGTTTGCAATAGAAGATTTATTGTTTGATCTCGTCAAGTTGATGGTTAAACATTTATATTTTGTTTCTATATGAATGAGAAGTGTATACAGATAACTTTGAGACTTATTTGATATTACTATAAGTTTTATTACTCGTATTCCATCTTAGCACAGAGCATCTTATCATCTTAGCCAAAAAATCCGTACAAATTAAAGAACCGGACAAATGTCTAGAAGTCCGGACATGTCCGGACGGATGGTAACCCTGCATTCGTTTCTGTAAAATTTACTTTTAACATCTGTTTCCGTTTCTGCTCTTGTTATGAATTATGATATGACAATGGGGTTGGAAAGTGAAAGCTGATCTCAGATGGCGCCACCACTGTACAGACCCAATCTGACCAATGAGGTCAAGCTCTTTGTGAAATACAAAATGACATTTCCAGATGTTCAACCAATGACGATGCTATGAACCAGCGATACTAGCGCCATTAGTTTCACAAGTTGTCATCCCCATTCCGTTACATCACGTAGCTACCACGCATGTATTTATCGAAATTTTGTTTCTATACAAATAAGTATTGAATGAGATACAATTTTCTAAAGCGTCACGTGTCCGAGATATAGAGGCTATCAAAGTTATAATCCATTCACAGATTGACAAATGGCATCTTCAGTACAACTTTAATTTAATTAACCACGCTAAAACCTGGAATATTATCAATAGCTGGCATCATTATGTACCTATAGTTTGAAGTCTAAATACAAAAAAAGCCGGCCAAGTGCGAGTCGGACTCGCGCACGAAGGGTTCCGTAACATTATCTAAAAAATATATCTAATGGGAAATGCCGGTCAAAGCTGATTGTAGATGGCGTGTCCATAGCTTAGTCCAAATCCAACCAATGAAGTCAAGCTATTTTGAGATTTAAGACCGGCCAACCCAACATACTTTTCATACAAACGCTCGTACGTGATTATGCAGTTGTTACACATATATCTTTGTTTTTTTTTGAACTAATAGGTATTTTGTGCACTATATCTAGGTTTCTATCGGAGAAAAAAATGAAAAATTGTAGAAACAGATTCAGTTTAAGCCTCCAAAAATGGCTGTTTTGCATAAATTTTACCTGAACTTTGGCCGTTCATAAACTCATAAACTCTAAAAGTAAAGAAAACACCACGATAGAAACCTTGCACATGTAATGGAGATTCTTAATGACAAATATTTATTTCACATACTTGTAAGAATTATTCAAAAACACGTATTTCCTGGAACAAGTTTAAGAAATTTTCGGACACTATTTTTCGTTCAATGTCATCGCGTTAGGCGATATGAGGTGCGTGGGAGACGAGTTGTGCGGGGTCAGGTCGGGGTAAGACGGGGTAGTTGAAAGGAAATCGCTGCTGTGGCTCTGGATGAAATAAAAAGCTTTTCGACCAGGCTCGAGTTGACGATAAACGCGCCGGGAAGGGCCCTCTTAAAATCACACTGACAGATTTTCAACCAATGATGATACTTGGTACAAGCTATGCTAGCGCCATTAGATTTACAGTTGCCTTCCCCATTTGCGTCAACTATGTAAATACGTATGTATGGCTATGGGGACACTCTTTAATATTAACCTTTTTTATTTTTTGGATTTTTTAAAATTAATCTATGCTGCCACGTGCGATATCAGTCCCGCTCAGTTTCTCGCTCTAGCAAATGACGGTTCTGAGCGACGGAAAAGGATAGGAACGTGGAAAAATGCGATTTCATGCTGATGGATGTGGATGTGGCGCGACCCTTAGATACTCATAAATGGTCTTGAATGACTTTGACAGGCTGTTGGTAAATAATGGGAAATAATAAAGCTTTTGAAAAACAAATTAACTTCCAACGATCAAACTCTCAATGAAAAATAATGAACTGTAAAGCAAAAAACAAGAAGTTGGAAGCAGGCGGGGCCTATTCCATTTTTATAATATTATATTCAAAGCCCCGCATTTTTTCATTTTTCGGATGGTAAATCATCAAATAACTCCTCCCGCTCTAGGCGAAGCAGGAGGGAGTGTCAGACTTGTACTGACTAAAACCTATCCATGTTCCTTCATTTGCCCTTTGTGATCCAGGGCCGCGGTATCTCTTTCGAACAGTCCCGCAACCCTGGCAGGCATCGGTCCTTTCGGACCCCTTCCTGTTTGCTGACATCTCTTTGACGCGCGCGTGGAACACAAACGCGCTGTCGACACGGCCTGTCGTCATAAGATGGACGGACGGCGAGCTAGCCCATAGCTCGCCGTCCAAGGGCCCGCGCCTACGGTGGCCGCCGCCGATCGCCGCTACGATGCTCTGGCCACGCGGGGCAGATCTCCACCGTGTCCTGCGGTCGATCCTTACAATGGTAGCACCCGGGCGTTTCCTCCCGTCCGATTCGGTGCAGGAACCTCCCGAATCATTCAAAGAGCCCCGCCTGCTTCCAACTTTTGTTTCATTTAAAATGTGCTGGTTTTTTGCTTTGCAGTTCATTATGTTTAAGTCAGGTTTTTATTTTTATAATAATTTTTTTTTTCAGACTTTTTAGTTTTTTAACAATTTGTGTTAAAAAAGTAATATAAACGTGATATGATATATTTTTGAAATGATCTTTTCACTAGCTTTCATTTGATACCCATATTGCCATGGTAAGAAAAAAACAACACCCCTCCCCCTTTTTTTCATTTGCAGGCACCATTTTCAAAATGTTTATAGCTAAGTCATTACCACAATTCAAAGAGACCTCATTTGTCAAAAACCGTCCAGCCGTTTGGGCTCTAAGGTGTGCCCAAGGAATTGACATACACATACATACGTTTGAAAAACATTACCCTTCTTCTGACGCAGTCGGGTAATAATGGCGTAAATTGCATGGAACTAATAGTTACTAGCGTAAATTGTATTGAAAATACAAGATGGCGGCGTTAATTAACATTTTTGCCACGTGACAAAACATCCAAAATCCAACTATAAATTTAAAATAAAAGTTGTATCGTAATCTCATTAAATTAATTGGGTATGTAAAACTTACGTAAACAGTATTTTATCGAAAAATAAAGTAAAATATAAAATATAGAAAAGAAAATTGTCTTTGGTGCGCATATCCGAAAACCGGAAAGCGGACAGTCGTGAGGTTATGTTTACTGCATAATTTTGTCGAGTCAGAATTCAGTCGGTATCTAATTTAGAACAAAACTTGCTCAATCATTAAAAAGTTATAAAGAGAGTTATCAAAATGCTGGTGACGCTGAAGACACTACAACAACAAACTTTTCAAATAGAAATTGACCCAGAAGAAACAGTCAAAGCCCTCAAGCTAAAAATTGAAGTTGAGAAAGGTAAAGATTATGTTGCTGATCATCAAAGACTTATTTATGCAGGAAAAATCTTGCTCGATGACGATAAATTAAAAACCTACAACATAGATGAGAAAAAATTCATTGTTATCATGGTAACGAAACCGAAATCCTCTGAAGTCCCGGCTTCAACTACGTCTGCTCCAGAAGCTGGTGAGAGTGCTTCAACGGAAAGCGGCGATGGTAAACCCAAACCCACGGCTGAGGAAGCGCCTAAACCACCTCCCGCTGCAGAGCCAGAACCTGTGGCCACTGCAAATGAACTTGACTTTGAAGCTACAGTCCATAGCATTATGGATATGGGATACAATAGACAGCAAGTGGAACAAGCACTAAGGGCCTCATTTAATAATCGTGAAAGAGCTGTGGAATATTTAATAACAGGCATTCCAGAAGAATTACTTCAAGAACAGGATGCTGAAGAAGGCACTGATGAAGACCCACTGGCTTTTCTTCGCGATCAGCCTCAATTCCAACAAATGCGTGCAGTTATTCAACAAAACCCCAATTTGTTAAATGCAGTGCTTCAACAGATTGGTCAAACTAACCCAGCTCTGTTACAGGCAATCAGTCAACACCAATCAGCTTTCGTCAGAATGTTGAATGAGCCTGTGAATCCGTCTGCTGCTGGTGCAGTAGCAGAGGAGAATGCTGTAGAACTTCCGCAAGTACAACAGCCACAAGTCTCACCACAAGACAAAGAGGCCATTGAAAGACTAAAAGCATTGGGCTTTCCAGAACATATGGTTATCCAAGCATACTTTGCTTGTGAAAAAAATGAGAATCTGGCTGCTAATTTCTTACTTTCACAGAATTTTGATGATTAGAATTTATCTTTCATGGATATCTTTAAAGTGAAGAGACAAAATTAAAAAGATAACAGAAGAAATGTATTTAATATGTTGTCTACATCAATAGCCTACTAATAGTGTTTACTGCTTGAGTTTCATGTGTATTTTTACACTGAATTTTAAACATTTTGTCATAATTCAATATCTAATAAAATTTCTTATTGTTCAAATATTTATTTTTGTTTTTTTATTCTATCCATAAAAACCTGTGTACTGCATGTATTATTGGAAGGATGTACTCATTGAAATGATTAAAATAATTAAAAATTGTTCCTGTTGGCCCTACAGTATTTTTGAGTAAAAAAATATTACTCTTATAAACATTGTAAGCCTTGAGTTCAAAAACAGGTGGCAAGAGCACGATGGACGATGTCTGGCGTGCCGTACTATCCAACCTGTACGGCTGCACGAATGGCCATGGCACAGCGCCAGGGTAGCTCGCGAAATTCAAACTTTCTTACGTTTTTTTCATTTTGCAAGTCAGTGTCAGCTTGTACTTTGATGTTAGATGAGTCGCGCAAGTAACACGTATGTATGTAGTTACAGAATTATAATCATTAATACAACCCTCGAAATTCATTTAACCCCATTCAACAATTATTTCATGTAAGCCATTAGGTACATGGGATTAATTAGTAAACTTATAGGGTTGTATTGATGATTTTAATTCTTGAACTACTTACATACGTGATACGTGCGCCACTCATCTAACATTAACGTACAAGCTGACACTGATTTGCAAATTGTAAAAAAACGTAGGAAAATTTGAATTTCGCTGGCTACCCTGGCGCTTCAAGCGCGAAATTCAAATTTTCTTACGTTTTTTGCAATGGAGGTCTGTTTCAAGTTGAATGTTGATGAAAATATGAATCGCGCCAGTAACACGTATGGAAATACAGAATTATAATCATTCAAATCATCAATACAACCCATCATCTGTCTAGCCTTTTCCAAACTATGTTGGGGTCGACGTCCAGTTTAACCGGATGCAGCTAAATTCCAGTATTTCACATGGAGCGACTGGCTATCTGACCTCCACAACCCAGTTAGTACCGGGTAATACGATACCCCTTGGTAAGACATCAATACAACCCTCCAAAGTTTATTTAACCCTTAGGTTATTGAATGGGGTTAAATGAACTTGCGAGGGTTGCACTGATGATTTCAATGATTAGTTTTGTAACTCCAAACGTTACTGGCATTCGCGCAAGTAACAAGTACCTATGTAGTGACATAATTCTATTCATTTAAATCATCAATACATCTAAGTTCATATAACCCTATTGAACGGTATGTTTTTACAGAGCAGCGCGGTGACCCAGTGGTGGCGGCGGCCCTGGCTTACGTAAGACTTAGTAAGTCATGGGTTCGAACCCAGGTAGCCGCATTACTTTGTGTAATTTATTTTATCACTAGTGCTCTCAAAACAGAAGACTTGTAACATCTACCAACCCGCAATCGGCCCCGGAGGTGTATATTCCCTCTCTTAGAGAGGAGTGTCCCAACAATGGAATGATATAGGCTGATGATGCGTGTTAGGGTCGCAAATTATATTTTGTTCAACATAAAGCCTGACACTGAGCTGGTGGCCTACTATGACGTCTTAAAGCAGGAGTAATTCCAGTGTGGGAAAGAGATGGCGGTAGGCAACCTGTATACCTCTGTCTCTTTCCCACACTGGAATTACTCCTGCTCTAAGACGTTATAGTAACCCCCTTGCAAAATACATAAAAGTTAAAAAAAAAGTATTTCGCGGGCTACTCTGGCGCTCCCCCTTTAGACATAAGTTTCTAACAGGAATGTGCGCGATACCAACCAAAAATTCATTGTACTAGAGCACAGATAACCTCCACGAGGAGGAATTTTAGGAGAATCCTTTTGGTATTCATTCTGTTCACCACGAAGCAATGGTGTCATGAAATTACAAAAAATAATTGAACACAGTTTAGTTATATTTCACTAGAAACTTGTTTCGTAATAAAACTGCAAATGTTTGGTCCGACCGTTTTCTTTAAACGCCTATGATATCTCCACAACTGTTATATTTACCACTCCCCCCTTCTATATGTTTCTCCCGAATGAAATCAGAGGATAGAATATGTATAATGAAATAATAAGACCACAATAATACATCAAACAGTTAATATTATTAATTTTATAAATAGCATTAAGTTAACATAAAGAGCTATGTTGGTATAAATTTTATTCATTCTAAGTAAAGGCACTTTCCACAATGTCTATCATTAATGCTAAATCATTTGCCACGATCAATATATCTCAAAAACAACAAGTAGGAATATTAAAATATCGTGATTTTTACACCTTCAAGGTGTAACACCCTGTCTACAGGTAAAAGTTGAGGCGGGCCCTAGAGGAGAAGTACGTTAAATATTAATGCTGCCAACTTTACTTCAATTAAATATTCGATTTTTGTTCTGAAAATTAGCAGCATCAATATTTAAGATATATCTTGCTTCAACTTTTCACCTTGTTTAGTGTGTAAGTGTTGACTACATTCATAAACAATTTCATTGTTAGAAAACTATACAATTAACATAAAGAGGTCTATGTATCAATCATGGCAAATAAAATATATAAAATCTTACTTTTAACTCTGGTAGTCAGCTAAAATTACCCATTCACAAAAACAAAAATAGAATGTGTATAATAAATGATGTGGATGACAGAACTAGTTGCTAGTTGTTTAAATAATAACGTACATTTATCCCAAATGTTTTTCGTTTACTAATGGGTGACACATAAAACTGATAGAAATTGATTAAAACATAATTCTCTTTCTCATCCACATTATTACACTAGTATAATATATACAAAGATTTTTTATACATTCTTTTTACATATCTTTCATCTATACACAATGTACAAAATTCTTATTCTCATTTATTAAAGGTATGTATCATTTATTAGTATAAGAAAAATAGATAACTGTACATTGCAATATGGATATTGCACAAAACAACTAAAAATATTAACTTTGGCTTATCCATTATAAACACCGTGTGGTGTCAAAAGTAAAAGGTAATAATCAGCTTACACAGTGTAATGTATCTATCACTTCTCAGTATCTCCAATCACAGACACAACTATGACAACTTGCAGCAGGATCCTGTTTGTTAGGTTTACATAAAGAATAACGGATTCTACATAAGGAAAATTATACAAATAAAAGACCAATTCTGGAAAGGCACAATCCTATCAATGACCGACTAAGGCACTTGTCCCGCCGCCGACAACAACGACTGCAAACATCTTCTCCCTAAAGAAACGGCAAAATTTGTCATATGATTCGCCTTAGATATACGTATACATGCTTGGTAAATAGTTGATTAAAATAGTTGTTGATCACTGACTGTTCACTATGTGAAAGAAGAAAACCTCTCAGCGGCCCTAGCTAACTCACTGCTCGCTTATCATCGGCAGCGGGACACGTTCTGGATTATGAAGTACTTATAGTCGAATAATAGATAACTCGTTTTTTAAAAAAAAGGTTCATGTAAAAGAAATGTTCTTATTCATTATCATATTATAGTAAATTATCTTATTGGACAGATTATGGCTGTAGACAGAAATTCCATTCATAAAAGATCTTTGATCACGATGTTAGAAATGTATCTAATTTTTTATGAGTTATCTGTAACATGTAAAGACTGAGACACAGGTCGCGCCGCATTGCATAAATCCTCCTGAATCATGATACATTTTGTACGAAAAATCGCTCAGAACAGCTATTCGCGGAGCTAGGCTTTTTTATATTGGAATGCGATGCGCTGTGGCCCTATACAGCTACAAAATGAGCTTGCCTTGAGGAGGCCAGAGGCTACAAATATTTTTTTGGATGTTATGATTAAAAAGTATATATTTTTCTTCAAATAATTACCTAAATATTTTTTCCTTTTAATTAATACAGTTAAAAACTTAGATGGATTTCTAACATCACATCTTTCTAAGCTCAATAGTACGGGAGATAGCGCTAGAATTTTGAAAGACTGAGACTGAGATTTTCTGCTTATTGAACCTGATGGCTGGTCGATGGCCAGTCAGCCGTGCCCGTCGTCAACCTAAGTTAAAAAGAGAATTAGATTTTAAAATGAGGAGGAATGATCACAATGATCACACCATAATTCTTATAAAAACCCGGCTAGAGATAAATAATTGAAATAAAGTAAGCATGACTCTTATTTTTTAGAAAGCTATTCAAAGAAACCGGTATTTATGAATGGAAATGAATAAGATAGTCATGCGAGGGTTTGTTAATATCAGCCGGTATAAAATGACTTGTTCGAATGTAGCAGCACCTCCCGTACTATAATGGTTTAGCATAGCTGTAGTGCTACTATTTGAAAGACCATCTTAAGGTACATTTAAATGTTATTGCGATATAACAACAAAATATGCAGCAGGCATTTTATATTTAAAAAAAAAAACACTACTATAATTCATAATCACCTTGTTCCAAACACTTGAATCGTCAATAATTTGTAAGATCGTTCATTTTAAGACAAAACAAATTAAAAGAAAAAAAACAATAATTTACAGCACTAAACTCATAACATTTCAGCATAATGACATAATCATTATAACATTCCGACTCCAACCATGGCACCAAGTCGAAATTGCTTGAAATGTATGCAATAAAAACATTTTGGAATGGTATGTAAAGCTATGACTGAAGTTTTCATGCTATCAACTCATAAGGTTACGGTACTTTTTTTTAACAGTTTAATTTGTTAAAATTCAAACAATGACGTAAACAGCTACTAATATGGTATCGAGTCTGTTATTTATATTATACTGCATAAAAATCAAACAAATGATATTAAAACAACAATAGAAAATTACAAAACACATTAACAATTCAATACATCAAATCTAACAATACTTTAAGAAAATATGGATTGATCAATCAATGCATGACCAATTTGGCTTGGCTTTATCAACTGCTAAAACAGAATTACAAAATTGTAATCCATTTGAAGTTGGAGCCAAATTAAGCAAACTGAATGTAGCACTTTAGCACAGACAGTACAGTAACAATGTGTGCCTTTAGGCTCTCTGGCAGGCAGCGGCACACCCGTTAGCCAGCTGGACCTCATTCTGTCTTTTGCTGACAATATAATTCTTTTAGGGATTTTAATTCTTCTATAAGTGCTTTGTTTTGGTTTTCAAGCACTGCAACTCTGTTCTCTAGACATTTAATGTATTCTTTTTTCTTACGACGACATTCCCTTGCTGCTTCACGATTTTTCAATAGCCGTAGTTCACGTTTGCGCGTTTGATCTTCTAGCATTGGTCCTGCAATTATTGTAAAAGTTACTGATTTATCAATTTTTTTTCAAGGTGATAATTGGGGATCGGATATTCGGATGCATATTTAATTTACCATAATATGATGATATTTATAATGCATATTTATTATATAGATAAATTTATATATAAAGGGTGTAACAAGACCCTTAACGAAGCCGAAAGTCACTTGTTCTCCCTGTCATTGCAATATTTTTTTGTTTTACACCATACCTGGGAACCTTCTAGATACGGAGATATTCCCCAACATCTGTCAAAATATATTTTTTTAATGTAAAATTTTTACTACTCATACTATTTAATCCATCCATCAGCACAATGTTTTATGCGTGTAATTTTTCACCAAAAAAAAAATGTCATTTCCCACCAATAATTTTTGCGTAAAGTTACTTAGTTAGATGTACAGACGCCAGCACATCAAGCTACCAGAAACTGTCAAATTTTCTCAATCAACCCTGAACCTAACGCTTTAGCGATAAAGTTGAAAATCGTTTAATGAGTAATAACCTACCCACCCTTGTAGCAACATAAGACTTATACCATTAGAAAGGTCTTTGAAAATACTTTTTTTTATAGCTCGCAGGAGAAAAAATTTATTTGACATTATAATAAATGCCGAATTTCTTTGTGAATTCATAACATACCCACCCTGCCTTGTAGCAAGTTGAGACTTATACCATTAGAAGTATCTTTAAAAATACTTATTTCACTACGATGTCAACAAAACGGTACGTTCGGTATGTTCCGTTTGGGAACATACCACATGACGCTCGCGATATCATAAACCGCCGAGCATTTGCGCGGTCGCGTTGGCATGTTTAACATAGATGTGTCCTTAAGCCCTAGTCCCAGTATGGCTTTTTCTGGTGACAGAAAACTGCTTGTTGTTAAGAGGCCGTATTTTAACAAGACAAGTGTAAAATAAAATATTACACATACCATTGGATACAATTAAATGTTCAAGGCAGAGAAGCTTTCAAAGCCAGTTATTGTTCCTGCATCATAGTATATAATATATGGTGCTTAGGTGTTGGCAGGCTCCTAGAAAACTTCGTGGGTCAAGCAAGTGCCTGGGTCGATATAATCATTGAGAGCAATAACATAATTTAGAAAAGATGCTAACACGTGTGGTGTGTTTTTAATAACTTTTTTAGGCAACAGAAACGACCCATAGGTCCATATCTAACGTTTTTATTTACATTCATCAATGCTAATATTATCCGTAAAACAGATTTTATACTGTCATTCATTCACTCGGTCA
The DNA here is from genome assembly GCA_947578425.1 of Eugnorisma glareosa. Classification (NCBI taxonomy): domain Eukaryota; kingdom Metazoa; phylum Arthropoda; class Insecta; order Lepidoptera; family Noctuidae; genus Eugnorisma; species Eugnorisma glareosa. The sequence continues at coordinate 11,727,546 of OX387966.1, read as the reverse complement.
ATTAAGTAGGTAGCTAAGGATCAAAGTGCATCTCTGTATAAAAGACTATTATTTTAGTCTAATGTTTGTTTTGAAATATTAAATTAGAATGTTTTTTTTTGCAAGATGCAATATATAAAAAAAAACTTTTTTCTCCCATTTATTTGTTCATTCGTGTGTTATTTTTTGGGTTATTCACATAAACCTCTTCCAAATGACAACTAGTCTACATAATGTTTCTAGGGTGGGTACGAGGTCTATACAAATTTACCCATTGCTCTTAGAGTAGCTTGATGTGCTGGCGTCTGTACATAACCCTTGGTTGACGTCTTCGTGAAGGGTCCCTTTACACCCTGTATGTATAGTGTTTATAATATGTAGTTTTCCTAAGAATAATAAATATTTCTTTTGTTTAAAACTTGGCAAGAAATTTGTAGAAAAACGTAAAATTTACAGCTAGTAACTGAATTCAAATTTTGCTGCTGCATATTCAAATATAATAAAATGGAAAATATGACGACTTATATCAATGATTATTTTGATACTCGAACTAGCATTCCGTACTAGTCATCAACACTCAAACTTTAGGTAAATATGCATCCGAATATCCGATCTCTAGTGATACAGTAGGACTGTGACTTTCAATACCAACCAGGGACATAAAAATGTTCATCTTGATTTGTCGCATACTGGACAATCGCACCACCTGCCCCACCTCCTGATACAGCCAGCGTATGTAAACCACTGTCTGTCTGGAGAGCTCCAGCTGGAATTACTATAAATAAAATAAGAAATGTTAAAAAAAAACGTCGTAATTCAATACAAAATTAGATGTCACACAATAATATGATGCATGAAAAAGTGATCGTTATTTATACCGAAGAGTATTTTAAGTGCGAAGTCCTGACAAGCGCCATGTTCGGCTTAATTCACTCAGCGGCGGCGCATTTGAAAAATTGCCATACTCATCATGTTCCTGTCCTTGTCCCACGCTACTTGAGGTCGGCGCAACGTTTTTTTCTTCCATTCTCCTCTAACCGATACGCAAACATTTGCAACTTTTTCCTTCATATCATTCCTCACACAATCCATCCATCGTTTCCTTGATCTTCCTCTCCCTCTCCATCCATCAACATTTATATTCATCACAAATATTCATACTAGTAAGTAAATTATTTATCAGAACCAGAACCTAATTTCTTTTTAAAATTTAAAAAAATATGAATGATAAAATTTTGTATAAAGATTGTGCTCTGTTTTGCAAATAAAAAATAAATAAATATAGGAGAGCGAAAAAGGCGTAAACAGTTAAAAAGTAACAGAAGTTTTCTTTTTACCAGCTATTTATTAATGAACACAAAATTATCTGAAACTAGTTCTTCGCCCGCGTGGATTTCTTACTTCCCCAACAACCTTCAACACCATCCTCATACAAACTGTATTTCTCTTTTTCCTCGCTGCTGGGATAGCTTTTAGAATTTTTTTTGTGTGTTGCCATTATTTGAATTTATGAACATTTATACAATTTCCGAGTCAACTAAAGTAGGCAGTGAAATCTTCCCTTACTACCTTGATTTTAACTTTTACCCAGTTATATTTAATTGTTCATTTCAAAAACCCCATAAATGCACAATTCTTTTCGAGATAATTATGTGGTCGTTGACTTATGAAAAATGTTATGTTTAGATATTTGTTTTGTAAAGAACACATTTGCGAGTTAATTTGATTTCCATGTAGAAGATAGGTTGTTGGCTTTGGCAGGACAATCAAATACTTATATTATATTTAGGTTATATATACCTATGATTAAGGCGACATCGCGGCAGACCACCTGAGACTAAGACGGAGGGACGAACTTGATTCCTACCTAAATGACTGAACTGCAATAGCAGAGTACAAACAGAAAAGGGCCTTTGGGAAAAATATAGCCTATTTTTCTATAATAGGCTAAATAGCCTGTATTGTGCCATTGCTGGATCTATCTATTTCGACAGATTATGTGAGGAACTAAAAGCACCCACTTATCCTTTCTCGCATAGAAAGTGGCAGTTCACTGACATTATAGCAAAATACACATACAAGTTTATTTTTTTGATACAATGCAGCTTGGTCAGAAAACAGATTAGTGATTCATCACAACACAAAGAATGTAGGTACATCGTACATGTTTTTTTTTAATCTTTGATATTGAATGCGTGGTTGGTGTAGTGATCGCAAACGCTTCTGCCGAGCATTAAGTCTTCGGGTCGATACCCAGGTCGCGCATTGTGTTATTGAGGTTTTAACATTAAGAATACCTCATTACCAGCCTGGAGTCTGGATTTATGCCCGGTTAATAAACTAGCGAAATGTGGATGTATTATTGGTACAACTTTGTCTAAAATGAAATAAACTGACTACAACCATCATGCCAAGCTACTCTAATAACTAACACTTGCTAGAAAACGTTTACTCTATAGTACTTCAAATCGATAAATAATAATGAGCGCGATAGTGTATTAAAATCTCTTTGTAGGGTTCCTTACCTCAAAAGGTAAAAAAATGATATGAGGGTTCCTTAAAAGGTAAAAAACATCACTCTCTTGTCCGTCTGTCTGTCCGTGTGTCACCATCGATTTTCTCTAGAACGGTTGGATCTATCAAGTTGAAATGTATACCAGATACTGAGGTCTATAGTCCCTATTAGGTGTATACAAATCAAAGTCCTGAGCCAACAAGATTAAAGGATATGGGCAAATTTAGATTGTCGCCGTTAGCCTTTTTTTACCTTGCTTTTAACCAAAATTAACAATTCTAGGTCAACCGGAAGTACCCTATAGGTTTTGAGTCGAAAACCTTTATGGTAGTTCCAGTTGACCTAGAATCACGAAATCTGGCAAAAAGCCTTACAGCACAAATAAAAGAAACATTCCAAAAAAAATAAATGGAAATTAAAGGTTGTCCCCATAACACATAGTTGACACCAATTAAGATATATATATTTTTTTTTGGTAATTGTACGAGTGCTGTCTAATATCTTTGTAAAATTATGCTAAGTTATAATTTTAGTCAGGCCAGCAGCGACGCTAGCTTAAACCATATAATAATAAATAAGTAGACAAATAAAAAGACCATCATATTATAACGTGAATCTGAAATAAATATGAATAAGCAAAGTAGGTTGGTGTAGTAGGTATGCCGTCATCATGCCTTCTCACCGCGGGTTACGTCACCGGGTAGAATATTAATCAGGTCTCACCAGTGATGACGTCATTATTGTTGCAATTTGTACACCTATAACTACAGAATTAACATTTTGAAGTCGATATAAACATGTTAAGGGATCTAGAAGGAAACTTTATGCACCCTTAGTTCGAAAGATTACACTCCTTGCAATCTAATTACTTTTCTCATAATGCTAAACAAGCAAAGTTTACTGCTTACCTACTTCATGGTTTACACAAATTTAACCGAGACATTATCAACATAGGCAAACTGGATTCAAAAACTATTATTGAAGGTACCTCTGAAGCAAAGTTGTAAAATTGATTTAGGGCCAACATGAAAAAAAAAGAAACACGTCAATGGACCCGGTAATATGTGGGCAGTCGGTATGACATACCGTACGTAATATCAATATAATATAGTGGTCGATAAAATCAATATTGTACATTCATCTCTTACTTGACCGGCTTTTAATCTACAGTGAAGGAAATGTAGCTTAGTCGCTCAGACTCGCTTTGTAGAGCCTGACAACAGTGGCAACTGAACTGTATTGTAATGTTATGAACTTATGACATACACTTTACTATGTTCTCAGCTTATTGTGTGTGCTTTATTTATTAAAATATTCCAGAAACAGATTTTAAGTCAAATACCTAATTTTAAAGGAGAGTCAAGGATCGATCAATCAATCAATCCCAAAAGAATCAAAAATCAATCCCATTATATACCTTCATGGTTAAACCAATGAGAAAGTAACAAGTTGTCGCGAGGTTTATTTTTATTCCTTTTACGGCTTGAATATTGATAAAGAATATAAAATTATCAATATATATATAGAGCGACGAGGAATCCATTGAAAGCATTTTTAAATATTGTTTATTTCTAAAATGTTCAATAGCTATGAATACTTAGTGTCAAAATGAGAGATAAAAAAAAAACTCAAGTTCAATAAATTAACTTGTAACTTGTAGTGTAGCCCACAAAACTAATCTACTCTAAAGGATATAATTGTTATAGTGAGATTTAGTTTAGAAATGTGGTAGAAATGTAGGAATTTCAATTTTGATGATAACAATGGTAGACTTCTGAAGCTAGTGGTTATGAGATGTGTACCAAAACAATGTTCATTAAAGTTATGTATGATGCGTTGTAACAGGTTAGTGACACATGTTGCACACAGAAACAAAGAGTGTCAACGGCAGCACATATAACTGACCTGGCGCAAATGATAAAGAAGATGACAGCGACACTTCGTTCTCGCTTCCTGGTTTACATCCCATGCGATTTTCTGCAATATCATCAGGTTCTTATACTTATGAGTATTTTGGTTAAATGTGTTCCACCTTTTTATGATGTGCAAGACCTGCTATTTGAATAATATTATGGTCTTAAAACCTAAATGACCTAAGCAATTTATGAGGAAAATTACTTGTTATTGTATGATTTGTTTATTATGTGTTTAATTCTGTTTTGCAGGCGTTTAGGCGATTTTAGGTACAGCACGATGACATATCAAGCTATAAATTTCCAGTGAAAAGTGACCTGTCATTATATAGAAAGCCTATATAATGCGAGGTCGGCTCACATTGGAAATATACGCTTTTATATGTCGCCGGGTATGCTGGTTACTAGTCATTCACATGGTTATATTTTTACATAGGCAGGGCCTTTATCGCCGTAAGAGCAGTTGTACTCCACACTGACATGTGGTTATCCCTACAAAAGTACAAACCATTTCGTAAACCAACATTTTTGGGATTTATGTGATCAGGAGTTAATTATTTGCAATCTTTTCAAGCATTTGAAAAGTTTCAAATGTACCCAATTTTCGTGATTATGAGGCACTTAACTCAAGATACTCATAATTATTAATTGTTATACTAGGTGTTGTCCATGACGCATGATGTCATTTGTGTGTAATTTGTATTTTTTTAATACATCCAACATATAAAGTAGCCACCATCCTTAACCAGGTTTCAGGCCACCTTTCTGTTAAATTTCATAATAATAGGTTCTGTGCTATAGGCATTAAAGGTTGTTTCCTTGTCCCGCCATTTATATTAGAGCTAATTTCGCATTGGTAAAATTCTCTAAAATTTTATAGTCTTCAGGATGTACTATGCTTCTGATAATATTGTTCGTTTTTATAGCATTCACTCGGAACCAGATACACAATTTCCAATGCAAGTTTGCTATGGTTGAATAAAACTGTGATCCTGAAGATTAAAGTAATGTTATACATTTTTATCACAGCACAATCTTTATATCAAGATTTAATTGTATAATTACTGAGTCATTTATTCTATGACACATTTTTAGTATTAACAAGGTTGTTACAGACTCACCAGCAATTTCAGCACCTCCAAGATCATTTAAGATTTTGCGGTACGAAGGACGCCTGGTCAGCATTTCCCTGTACTTCCGCTTTGGACTTTCATCACCACTACAACTGTCATCACTGCATGATTGGCCTTGAGTGCTGACTAATGTGTTTGGTTCAGGTTTAATCTATAAATTCAAAAGTGCATAATTAAATTATTTCTACTTAATATTTTCGAGTCCTAAAAAGAACAGCCATGAATCAAATACCTCTCATACTCTTCGACTTCAATGAAACATTGTTGAATTCAAAGGTAGTTTTTCGAGATATGTTAAACTTGCAGCACATACTTGATTGTACACAATTTCCTTATATTTTTCAGTTACCTCTATAACCAATCCATGGCTGTCTCAGCCTAAGAATATGAAAAATAACACTCCTATTTTTGAAGTGTTGTGTAAAAAAAGGTGTCAAAGTTAAATTGAAGTGTTAGTTAGAGCCAAACTTAGGTATGTGAAAGCAAGTTGGATACTTACATAGAACTCTAATGCTGCCATTCTAAGCCACTCATTGTGTACAAGAATGTAGTACGTGTACAACAACCCATTTCCCTCAGTCAGTTAATACTTGTTACTGAAGTATTTACTTCATTGACTTAAACCCAACATCATACTTGTAATGAGGACCTTTAAGTTCTATTGATATTGTTATGCATTAGCAGAAATTAACATTTTTCTTTTTTAAGGCAATTTATAGGAATGCTTAAAAGATGGAAAATATTCAATCAACTTATAAAATAATAATAAATTGCACACTGCAAATAAATTTTACCTGTAATGTTTGCAATGTCCCTTGGGTTGTGTGTATTACTGAACTTGGTTTGCTGACGAGAATCACATTCCCTTTTGGTAACTGCACAGACTGTATATTGGATGCTGTTTGAATAACAGATTGTTGGTTTGGTTGTATTACTGATTGAACCTGAAAATATAACAATCTTTAAGTTTCTACCATCCAGTCAAAGGATTTGTAAGTTAAGATAAAAATATAAACAAATCAAATTAATCACTAGAATACTATAATATTGATGATAATAAACTAAAGCTATTATAGATTAGCATCTACACTGATTAAGTTACCTACTGGTTATATTTCACAAAATATAAACATGCAGGCAGCAATCACTCAAACATAAGATTATTTCACTTAGATCTTGATAGATAAATAAACATCCACCATTAGGTTAGGAGTTGCTATAATCACAACTTGTTGTAAACAGTACAAGAGTACCAATGAAAATAAATAAAGATCAAAATAAACACCTGTGCAGATGGAGCTTGAGTTGGTAAAGTGAGTTGCACTATGCTTGTGACGGCTACTACGTGAGCAGCAGACGCGCCCGCCGAGGAGCTCCCACTGCCCAGCGGGTCCGTGGGGCCAGCACCGCTTGAAGTGCCATTCTCTTCCACCATTCCATCCATGCCCACTAAGGTCACCTAAAATTCAAGGTCAACTTTCTGTGCATTCCTTGATCTTCAGACATGCTCAAGGCAATATCTTTCGTTGAACATAAACACTCTCTGGTTTTCTGACAAGTTTCTTGTTGGCTTGGAAATCCTAAAACGGAATCATCGCGTCATAGACGGGACGCGGAATTTCCTATTGCGTCTAACATATACGCAACATATTTTAGCGATATTTACTACATTTGAGGATCCCAATATCATAGGGATTAAACATTATTTGCGAATCCAAATATAAGTAACCATGACAGGTCGCAAGGTTTGTCTTCACAAGCACTCACCAGTTACGTATTCCTCGTCACCGTCTATGCTGCGTCCGGAGTGGGCGAACGGGATGGTACGTAGTAGCCACGTCAACTGCGAGAAGACTCGTCACTGGCGGAGACCTATGATCTTGTATGCGTCATAACAATATGGCCGAAAATTGTCAGACGCATGCGCTAAATGTGCTGTTTCGCCTGTTTCTGTAAGTTACCCACCTTGGAAATCGAGAAAAATAGGTACAAAGTTTGACAGATCTTTGTTGTTTTGACGACTGGCAACATAAGTAATCTTGTCAAACAGCCTCAAGATTGTATAACCATAGACATAGAGAATGGACTAAGCGTTAGCCTCCAAAAAGTGAGTATGTGAATTTAAACATCATCCAAAAAGTGAGTAAGTGAATTTATACATCAGTGGTAAGCGACCACTCCGTAGAAAGAGACAGCGATGATGCGGCTAATACCTGGGGCAAACCATGGCCACTCCATTGCTTTGTCTCTCTCGCACTTCATGGTCAATTTTATTTGATATTTGGCTAGGGTAGCCGCAGTCCATGCTCTATGTCTATGGTATGAACCACACAGAATTATGGTACATAACTACTTGAGCCATTACTTGAGCCGGCTACATAAACTCGAGACCGTGGATGCACCAAGGTAGCCCGCGAAATTCAAGTTTTCTTACTTGTTTGGCAATTTGCAAGTCAGTGTCAGGTTATATGTTGATTATACTACGTTTTGCGACTGTAACAAATTACTTGTTTTATGGAATAGTCATTCAATGGGATTAAATATACTTAGATTGGTGTATTGATGATTTTAAGGTTTACAACTCTTTATATACATACGTGTTGCTATCGCGAATCAAAATAAGTAACACCGAAATCTTATTCTTTCTATACAAATTCACAGTTTCAATTATTTTGCGGGCATCACAGTTCTTTGTATTGTAATGAGAGATGACCTTTATACATAGATAAAGGACTAAGCTCCTTTGTAGTAATATATCCTCCTACAAGTCATGGATCAACTGGGCATTATAGCTGGACTTACAATCGACCCAAGATGAATCTGATCACCTTACGGACTATTTTTGCTTGCAGCATCCGGCCGCTATAGAAGCGCTTAGTTAAAAACTTTCTCCTCCTTGGTCCTTTTTTTGTGTTATTTCTATGAGTCAAAAAAGGGTAGTCAGGTCAAAGGTCAAACATCTGCGATCATTAACAGAGCCTGAGAATTACTGTAAAACAAAAGATAATGTAAAAACGTCGCATATTTTTTTAGGGTGGTAAACAGATGTGGATATCGTGTGCTCGGGATTTTGTTTTAAAAGTGGATAGATTCATTTTGGGGTGATGATACATACCCCCCTGCCAAAATAGTCATCGAGGAAATAGTCCCAAAGTTGATGTAGCTGGTTTTCCTGTCTACGAGCTGGGCGTACCACTCTGCCGAAGTACAGTTATATGTATAAACATAAAGTATAACTATAAGTGGAACTATGGCGTCTAGACGCCATTGTGTATCGGTTTAGTCGCAAACAAATGTTCTCTAAAAATGGTCAATTGAGTAAAAAACGACTTTCTACTTCAAATCTACAAAACTATGGTGTTTCGTATCCTCTTTTAAAAACTAAATGTGCCCTAAAATGGTTTTATTTATGTACAATGTCGAAATAATTTTTACACCGTTGTGATAGAAAATTTCGTGGTACGTTGGTAGCTCAATCGTAGCAAAAGGCTGAAACAACGGGAACGAATACATGATAAAATAAATGTTTTTCAGTTCAGTTATCAGTTACTTATTTCAAATAAGTTCGTGTATGTGTTTGAACAAAAAGATATAAATTAAAAAAAAACCACTAATTATTATGAGCAATCTATACTAATATTATAAAGCTGAAGAGTTTGTTTGTTTGTTTGTTTGTTTGTTTGTTTGTTTGAACGCGGTAATCTCAGGAACTACTGGTTCGAATTGAACAATTCTGTTTGTGTTGGTTAGCCTATTTATCGAGGAAGGCTATAGGCTATATATCATCACGCTACAACCAATAGGAGCGGAGCATCAATGACAAATGTTGCAAAAACGGGGAAAAATTATTCTCTTTGATAGCTTCCGTTGCGTGCGCTGCGTAAACGGTTAAAGTTGCACAAATATAATGTAGCAGGAAATTATTCCTCTTAAAAAGGTCTCAAAAAAAGTCCGCGACGGCACATGCCTATCTTTTAAGGTTGACTCACAATAACCATTTTTATGATTTTAAAATTTGGTCAAAATTAATGTTTTATTTGCGAAGGTGTTTTTACCGACATAGTATTAATCCTTATCAAAATAAATATGTTAGTCATCTTTAGCATTCAATTGTGACCAAATTTGACCTTTACACTATTCAATTTAGATGAATATCTTAGGAGATATCACAGTTTTAAAATAACTCCGCATCAAAATAATGACCCGCGCGCGCTGCGAAGCGGGTGTTCATGTTGTTGGGAAAACCAATGTGATTAGATTCAATGCACAAATATTGTGGGGAACTTAGAGAAGGTTTTAGTTTTTGTTTCATGCTGTAATCAGTGCTCTCTAGCAAAAGATTTATAAATTTAAAGTGTTCAAGAAGAACTTACCATCTTTGTGTAAGATACATGCAACGACATCTATTGCACCAAAATGGTACTAATTAATAAAAATGTGCTCACAAGATAACTTTTAAATCGGGTCTGAGAGCAAAAAGTACTCTAGATTAGTCTACATGACGCTATAACCCTGTAGAGTGTGTGTTCGATCGCTTTACATGCATTATATTTTAACGGTTAAATTTCGTGCTCGATAGATGGCGCTATTAATTTCACTCCATTTTCTGAGTCGCGGTGTTAAGTTTTCCGTGAAAGAATGACCCTCGCCCGTGTCAAATGTCTGAAGCTTGGTTTATTAACCAACGAAACAAAAAGAGGAGGTTCTCAATTCGACGCGTCTATATTTTTTTATTTTATGTATGACCTGACCACGCATAACTTTTTACAGAGAAGTCCGATATACATGATCTTTTGTTTTTTAAATTGAGAAATCATGTTTAGGCTCATTTCCTGCACCTTGATGAGAACTTTAGATCTAGCTGGAGTATGACGTCATCGAAGGTCTGACGATGGAGACGGAAGGCTCTTGCAAGAGGTCCTCAAGAGTTTGCAGCAACAATAACGTGTTTGGGCTCAATTCATGCACCTTGATGAGAACTTTAGGCCTTGCTGAAGTATGACTGTCATCGACGGTCAAACGATAGAGACAAATGGCAATTGCAAGCGGTCCTAAACAGTTTGCAGCAGGTATAATGTTATTGGGCTCATTTCATTCACTTTGATGAAAACTTTTGTGAAGCTTTAATATATTCGTAAAGCTTATAATTGTTGTTGCCGTAATGCAGAATTAAAACATTATAATAAAACTTTGTTTTATTTGAAGGAACAAATATATTTTCGGTATAGTGACAAGACAGATATAAAACACAATATGAAGGTCGTATACCTTCAGATATATCAGACCCAATATGAAGGTCGTATATCTTCACATCCACGATACTTTTTAGAGCTTGGACAAATCTTCAAGTCCAACTCTACAGCTTAACATGTTCAGTCGTGGTCCAAACAATGGCTTCGTAAACATGTCTGCCAATTGTAATTCTGTAGCGACTTGTTTGACGGCGAAGTCTCCATTTTGAATACATTCTCGAATGAAGAAATGCTTTATCTTGATATGTTTAGTTCTCCTGTGGAACTCATAAGGTGGGTTCTCAGACAACCTTATGGCAGACTCATTGTCGACGTAAATTGTTGGTTTTTCATTCAGGTCTGTTAGGTCCTTTAATTCCTCCAGGAGTTCTTTTAGCCATAAGGCTTCTCTCGCAGTTTCTGTCATGGCTACGAGTTCGGCCTCCGTTGAAGAGATTGCTACTCTTGGTTGTTTTTGGCTTTTCCACATGATGGGACCGGAGAATAAGAAAATCATCCCTGACGTCGAATGGCCAGTCGTTGTGTCACCACCAAAATCAGCGTCACTGAAACATATCAGCCTCTTCTCCCGGCTTTTCGCGAAGACAAGTCCTTTGTCTATAGTACCCTTTAGGTATCTAAAAATTCGCTTGACTCTCATTACATCAAACTTAGTAGGACTTTCTAGATGCCTTGACGCAACACTCACAGCGTAGCTTATGTCTGGCCTTGTAGCGACCATGAGGTATGCTAGGGCTCCCACAGCTTGACGATAGGGAAATGACGAATTTGATTCATCATCTTCTTCTTCATCTATGCCAATTTTTACTGCCGGCGTTGCAGCGACTTTGCAGTTAGTCATTCCAAACTTTTCAAGTATCTTCTTAGAATAAGACTTTTGGTTTAATGTAATACAACCATCTTTGGTTTTATTAATTTCAAGTCCAAGGAAATAAGACGCCGGTTTTGTGGTTATTTTAAACCTATTTTTCAGCTCTTCAATAAATTTCCTTCCAGCATTTTCACTAGTTGAAGCCACCAAACCGTCATCTACGTAAAGCGCAATTAACACTTGTTCACGTAAGTAAAGACAAGGATCTTTTGTGCTTTGCTTGAATCCTGAATTTATAAGATATTCTGATATGCAGACATTCCAGCATAGAGGAGCTTGTTTCAGCCCGTAGAGGCTGCGTTTAAGTTTGCACACTTTCTTAGTGCCATCATTTTGCATAGCCTCTAACCATTTGACCTTATCCTTGCTATTCATAGCATCTTTAAACGTTTGAGGTTCTGTTTCATTATCCATATCCATGACTGCCATAATATAATCCTCAAATATTTTAGGTCTGTTAATCTGTGATCTATCACGAAGATTGTATGATCTTCGTTCTTCTGGGACAAGAATGGATGCGTCGACATCTATGTCGTTTTCATTTGGTTGATCAGCAGTTTCACTGCCGTCATCAATCCCGAGAGTGTCATAATACAACTCGTTATCTTCATTTTGTAAAGGTACCTCGTTAGAGCTTGCAATAACATTATCCTGTACTGCTTGCTGTCTACTATTATTTTCTTTTGTAGTACCTTCTAAATATATTTCTGTTTCATCTAGTTCACTGTCAGTCTCGTTTGATCGCTTGTGATCATCTATTTCTTGAAAAGGAACAGAAATTACATTTTTACCATCTTCGTAGAACATTTTCTTTAAAATTCGAACATCCTTGGAAACAAGAATGCGTTTCTTCGATGGGACGTATATTCTAAACGCTTTTGAAACTTCCGAGTAACCAGCGAACATACCAGGTATAGCTTTTGAAGCAAATTTGTGTTCATGTTTTCCTTTCTTTAGGATGAACGTTTTAGCACCAAATACATATAGATGATTAACGCAAGGTTTTCTACCTACCCATCTTTCAAATGGTGTTTGGTTTTCAATACTCTGGTTAATGCTTCGGTTTGACAAGTAATTTGCAGTATGAACCGTTTCTGCCCATAAACACATAGGCGCTTTTGATTCCAACATCATGCATCTTGCTTTTTCTATAAGGGTTCTATTTTTCCTTTCAGCGATACCATTTTGATGTGGAGTGTAAGGTGCTGTCAATCTTTTTGCTATTCCATTTTGCTTCAGAAATGAATCAAACTTCAAATTTCGGTATTCCGTACCGTTATCGGTCTGTAGAAATTTAATTTTGTTTCCTGTGAAGTTCTCTGCTTCTACCTTGTAGTCTATAAACTTTTGTAATACTTCGTTTTTATTTTTAATAAAGTATACTCGGCAGTATCTACTGTAGTCATCAATGAAACTTACAAAATACCTGCTGCCATTCAGTGAAGGTTGTTTAAGTGGTCCACAGACGTCACTGTGTACGATCTCAAGACGCTGACTCGTACGTGAATTATTTTTGTCACTCTTCTTGCTAGGCACTCTGCTCAATTTTCCTTCTATGCATATTTCGCATTCACCTAAAGAACTATTATGGTTGAAGTTTAATCCAATCAGGCTTTCATTCTTTAAGGCGAGCTTCAAGTCCCTTTCACTCATGTGTCCCATTTTACAGTGCCATTGTTTAATAGCATCTGACTCCACTTCTTTTGCTACGTCATTACTACATTCTGTAGCATTGGCTCTATGTCTGTCAACATTATTGTTTTTCGTTTGGAGATAATATAGACCATCGTCTTCTCTCACTGCTTGCATTTGTACTCCTCGCTTGTGATCATTAATTATTGCCTTCTTCTTAGTGAATAGAATTGTAAGTCCTACATCAGTCATTTTTCCAACAGATAGAAGATTAGCACACAGGCTTGGTACATAAAGTGCATCAGTTATTCCAATTTTTCCTTCTTCAATTTCTATTTCTGCAGGTCCTGACCCTTTTATCTCTGCAGTTTTGTCCTTTGAAGCGAGTTTAAGGGTTTTTGAAATTTTCTTCATCTCAATAAAAGGCTTATCCGAAAATGTCATATGTGACGTACATCCACTGTCAAGTATCCAGCATTTTTGGGCTTTGTCATTTATGAAGTAGCTACTGAAGAGGTTTGTTTGTTTATCGTCCATTTTGGTATACCTGTTCTTAGGCTTTTTATTATTTTTCTTGCCGATATTCTTATTTTTAGACCAGCATTTGGACGTGTCATGGCCTTTCTTTTTACAAATCTTGCAAAAGGTGTAGAAACTTTCTTCAGCGTCATTCTTTACGCTAGTACTAGGGATGTCACGACGGCGTGCATCACTCTCTTCTATAATTTTAATCTTTAGCTTTTCAGGGTCTGGAAGCGAGTCTTGAGATTCAATTGCAGTCCTGAAATTTTCGTATTCCGAAGAAAGGCTATAGAGCATCATGATTGACAATAGATCACTGTTGATATCAATATCCATATCTTTTAATTTATCAACTGTGTCCATGAATTTCTTTAAATGCTCGCGTGTATCTGAACCTTCTTCTAGTTTTGCTAATATAAGTTGCTTTAGTAGGGTAGCCTTTCTGGCTGGACCCTTACTAGCATAGATAGATTCAAGAGCCGTCCACACATCTCTGGCAAATTTACAGTTTTTTACCTGTTTCAGTTCTGAAGGCGCTATCAACAACATCAGCTCCGATTTCGCCATTTCGTCATCGTCAAGAATATTTTGTGACGCACCTACCTTTGGATATTCTTTTACACATGCCCATAGTTTATTTTTTACTAAGTATGCTTTTGCATGTATACACCACGTATCGTAGTTTTCCTTTCCTAAAGGTTGGATTTTTACAATTGACATTTCTAATTTTTTCCTTTTCGTTTTTATTCAAATAACTTACATTTTTTACGCTCTGCTACCATGTGAAGCTTTAATATATTCGTAAAGCTTATAATTGTTGTTGCCGTAATGCAGAATTAAAACATTATAATAAAACTTTGTTTTATTTGAAGGAACAAATATATTTTCGGTATAGTGACAAGACAGATATAAAACACAATATGAAGGTCGTATACCTTCAGATATATCAGACCCAATATGAAGGTCGTATATCTTCACAACTTTAAACCATACTGAGTTGTCAGTATGACTTTCATCGAATGTCTGACGATGGAGAAGGAAAGCAGTTGCAAGTGGTCCTCAAGAGTTTACAGCATCTATATCGTGTCTGGGCTCATTTCATGCACCTTGATGAGAACTTTAGACCTAGCTGGAGTATGACTGTCATCGAAGGTCTGACGATGGAGACGGAAGGTAGTTGCAAGAGGTCCTCAAGAGTTTACAGCATCTATATCGTGTTTCGGCTGATTTCATGCACCTTGATGAGAACTTTAGACCTGCCTGGAGTATGTCTATCATCAAAGGTCTGACGATGGAGACGGAAGGCAGTTGCATGAGGTCCGCAACAGTTTACAGCAGTTTTATCGTGTCTCGGCCCATTTCAAGAACTTTGATGAGAACTTTCGTTTTAGCTGGTGTATGATTGTCATCGCGTGTCTAAAGATGAAGACGTAAGGCTGTCGAGGGTCGCGGGCCTGTGGACAGTGAGTAATGGGCTAGCTCGCCATCTGTCCGTCTTATGACGACAGGCCGTGGTGACGGCGTGTTCGTGTTCCACACGCGCCTCAAAGAGATGTCAGCAAACGGGAAGGGATCTGAGAGGAGCGAGGCCTGCCAGGGTTGCGGGACTGTTCGAAAGAGATACCGCGGCCCTGGTACGCAAAGGGCAACAGGAGAAACGTGGGTGGATTTTAGTCAGTACAAGTCTGACAATCCCTTCCGCTCCGTCCAGAGTGGGAGGGGTCATTTGATGATTATCCATCGGTAATAGTATATAATAGGGATTTACTCCTTTTGAGAGCTTCCGTTGTGCGTGAACGGTTAAAGTTACGCAATTATCATGTATGTCGGAATTGTCTAACTTTTAAGGTTGACGCACACTCTCTCTAACCTCTCTTTCTTTTATGTACGCACGCACGCAGACGAAGTTGCGCGGGTCAGCTAGTATTATATAAAATGATGATGATGATGATAATGTTATTTAATTTTTTATTATTATATATATATTTAAACATTTCTTTTTATAAAACCCATACAAAACATCAAAAAATATAAAAAAAATAGATGGCCCATCGGCATCAGAAACAAGGTCCAGGCTGCCGGTGGTCAGGACTCCAGAGAGAGGAACCACCTCACTATGCAAGCCGTGTCCAGGAGTACTGCTTTCCGAATCAAGCCCTTGACCCAGCCGCGCAATGAGAGCCTCCTACGGTGTTGGTCGAGGCTCTTGCTTTTAGTCCATTAATCGTAACGACTATCGGTACTATCGTATGTTATATTTATTATTAAATTATTAGTATTATTTTGAGCAAGCGTGGTGATCAATGCCAAAGAGACCTTTGCCCAGCAGTGGGACAGTAATAGGCTGGTATTATTATAATATTATAAGAAAGTACGTGGAGTACAAGCCACTTTTTTTTTTAAGGATGGGATATCATCAAATGACCCCTCCCACTCTGGGCGGAGCGGAAGGTAGTGTCAGACTAGTACTGACTAAATCTATTGGCCCTTTGTGTTCCAGGGTCGCGGTATCTCTTTCGAACAGTCCCGCAACCCTGGCAGGCATCGGTCCTTTCGGCCCCTTCCCATTTGCTGACAGCTCTTCGAGGCGTGCGTGGAACACGAAGGCGGCGTCGACACGGCCTGTCGTCATAAGACTGACGGACGGCGAGCTAGCCCATTACTCATTACACGATCCACAGGCCTGCACCTACGGTGGCTGGGAGCCACCACGTGGCCCCCGACGCCCAGGACGTCTCCCGCGGTGGCTGAGACGTGAGACTCTCTCCTTCTCACGTCCCGACACCTCCTTCGCTAGCATGACTGCTTCGCAAAAAGAGGTGACGGCGAGTATAAGCCACTTGTAGAGTCATTTTGGTAGGAAAGGGACACGCCCAGCTATGAGGCATGTTTCTTATAATGTTCTTTTTTTAAATAATATACAATCGTTAGCGTTCATATTGTCATACTGTCCTACGCAGTTTCACTAGTCACTTAACATGTTGTCTATTTATATCTTAGCGAAATGAGTCGAGTATAAGTACTTGAACTTAAGTCTACAAGCTTTCCTGTAATGTAAAAAATAAAATAAATAAACAAGAAAAACTATTTCATGAAAAAGTCATTCAATAGGGTTAAGGTGGATGCGCAAGAGTAGCCCGCGAAATTTAAATTTTCTTACGTTTATTGCAATTTGCAGGTCAGTGTCAGGTTGTATATTGATGAAAATATGAATCGCGCCAGTAACACGTATGGAGTTATAGAATTATAATCATTCAAATCATCAATACAACCCTCCAAGTTCTTATAATCTCAAAGAGTGACTTTTTCATGAAATAGCTATTGAATGTGATTATATGAACTTGGAGAGCTGTATTGACACTATAGCAACTTAGAATCTTAATTTTCAGTACTTGGAGGTGAAATGATTTTTAAAAATGATGGTTAAACTCAGTTCAATTATGTTAGAGATTTAACTCAGAAAAAATGTACGAAACTGAATACGACACGGCAACGCGCGACAAGAGTGAAGATGCGGATTCTGTAATGGAGGCTAATGCTGAAATAGTAAAAATTGCATTAATAAAAAAAAAATGACATATGTTTAGGTTTTAGGTTTTATTCTTAAAAACCTAAATTTTGGGGGGATTTCGGGGAAGGTTTTGGGGAATGAGAATCGGTCATCTGGCAACACTTTGACAGTTCAGTTTTGGCACTAAATGAAATGCCAGATTGACAGAATTTGAAGAAATGTAAATTAAATAGGAAAAAGAAAGAAAACAAATTGTGTGTAATCCTGTGGTGTAACCACCACTGATCTTTAAATAATAATGGCCCCAAAGGGTTCTTTTGAAAATCAATATGATGACTATTCACCGGACCTTACTACCAATATTCTTAGCAATACTCGAGATGCGGTGTGTTTTTTCAATTTATTTTGTTTTTATATTCGTTTTGTTTCGTTAGACTGGAAGCCGAATGTTGGGGAACATTGAACATGAAAAGGCTAGGCAGATAATGAAACCGTAGTAATAGGTACGGAAATAAAAGATGGTTTTTGTTGCTTGCATAGGCTACTTAACAAATAGTAAATGACGAAAAAAATGGAAATCAGACGGAAGAAGGTGGTCGTGAGTATACCTCATCAAGTCATCAGTGTAGGAGCAAGCAGACAATAAATTAATAATCTGGTTTTTAGTTAGTTGGTCCAGGCAGTTACGGCATTAGGTATAGTAGGCTATAATAACATCCACTTACTCGAATGAAAATCAATTCAAAAATTGCTGGTAAAGTGTGGTCAATTTAATTATCACTAGCCAATCTAGCCTCTTGATGCATAAACAAATAAATAAAATAAAACTGTTGGTACAAGACTACAAATTTCAACAACTTTCTAGAAACCAAGTGTACTTAATTATGGACTTTATTAGTTACCAGAGAATTAGATCTGTATGCTTAAGAAAAATAACATGATTTTCATGGCCATATTTTACAGCTATCAGAGAAGTTTCAAACAAAATTGCTTAAGTTTAAAAATGAAAAATTGCACATGCTTACGACGGAAATGGAAAAGGACATATTCTATGATGGCACAGTATACACTGGGTCAGCTGGCCTAGCACTGTATTATTTTATGGATGCTCTGAAAAATGATAATAATCCGGAAACACTAAAGGTTAGTGTTTAGGTATTTAAACAATTCTTATACTAATTCTTATGCTAGCTTGCCAGCTAGCTTGCTAGCGGCAAGTAGCAAAACTCTAGTTTGTGTTAGTTGTGTAGTTAGGGTGACCAGATGCCCCTATTTTACGGGTTGCCCTGTATTTCAGGCACGAATTTTTCATGGTCCCATATTGAGCGAAACCAATATGGGACAGTACATTGTCCCGTAATTTTATGATTCAATGGCATTTATTATTTATTTTCCCACAGCACAGTGTGTGCACAGCCGCACACAGCGGTGAATACCGCGGGATCCGCACGAACGCATATTGGATCGAATGACGTGGGTGAGAGTGAGCGAGTGTAATAGCACAATATAAATATGGACAGTACGGAAACTACGTATTAACGTTCGAAACGGCACACTCACACTAACACGCGCATCGAGGCCCCTAAGGCCCCGTCGCAGTGCTGTCAGTCTTGACCGTCGTGAGTGCCGCGTCATTTTTATTTCGTCGTCGACGAAACTACAGTTTGTCTTTAAATGATTTTCAACTGTACACTTCTTTTAAAATCTTTATAAAATTAAAACTACTAAATGACACTAACTAAATATCAGAAAAAAAAACCAAACCAAACCAAATGTTGGAATGTAGTCTTAGGGAAGCTATGGAGCTAGGACTTAAAAAAATCGAGTTTTTTTTCGGAAATTTCACATTTTTATTGCAGTATCGGGTTTTACCTATACCTTAGAAACCATTTAGGTTCTGAGACGTATGGCCCTCCGACGAAGACAAACTCTAGTTTCGTCGACGACCAACTTTTCATCAAACGCATGTTTTTTGACCAAAAGTCCAAAATTTTGTTCGGCACCTATCTTGTTTTATTTCGTAGATCGCTAGCCCGCGCGAAGATGCGTCTCTGGACACCTTGTACGCGCGTCTAGCTAAAATAAAAATGATGAGGCACTCACGACTAACAGCACAGCGACGGTGCCTTAGGGGCCTCGTCGATGTGCGTGTTAAAGATCAGCAGGGCTATTGCGTATTTCTGTTGACAGTTCATTGTGATCATCACTTGGCGCGTGCAATGACCGTTCTTGTTGGTTTCAACTGACGGTACCCGTGCAGAACTTTCATTGCGAAAGTCGCCAAATGATGATCACTATGAACTGTCAAAAAAGATACGCAATAGTCCTGCTTATCACCCTATGTGTAGTAGGTGTTTATTCATATTTTTTTTCAAAGTATGTACGAAGTACATAATATGGTGCAATAAATAAATATAATAATTTTATTATGATATTCACCATTTTTGTGGCTTACGTATCACTTTACGCTTCAATATTCTCTTGGAAAGTCGGCCACAGCGGGCGCAATAAAGTTGTATAGTAGTGTTCTCTAAGACGCGCTGCGGAAGACTGATGGAGTACGGGAGCCGTGGCCCGTGGCCTGGTCCTATAGTTGCTTTATATTATAATTCAAGTACTGTTGTACTGTTTTTGTTTTATCGTATTTTATGTAATTCAATATTTATGCTGTCTTGGCTTCCGTACGAATTTTCCCGGGTGACCACTGAAAACCAGCGCTATGCTGTGAGCCCCCCATACCACAGCATCATGCTGTGTGGTAACCTGCTTGTCGCAGTCACGACGTGCAAGCTGTTAATTTTGTATTTATTTTTCTTTGCTTCTGTCCTGTGTATTTATAACATTTGTTATGTATTTAATTTATTCCTTGTATGCACGTCATGTAATCATGTCCCTGCGACAAATAAACATTTTTTCTTTCTTTCTTCTTGGTATGGCCCGCGCGCAAATTAACGGCACGATTTTTATAAATATTTCATTTTAAAATTCTATATTCTCTGTTAAATTAAAAAACACCATAAAGACCATAATTCCTTAATGTAGTTAATAGTGAACGTGTAGGCGAAATTTTATTAAAATTGGTCTAATTACAATCGAATAAAACTGGTTTTTTCTCATAATGGACGTGTATAAAATGCTAATTTTGGTGAAACTTTGCGTTTTTTTTTTGTACCGAGCCAAATTGTATCAATCGTGTTTTGGCCCCCATAATTCAATAAAGAATATCTTTATCATTTTATAATCATGAAAAAAAAATTAAACAAATTTGTAGTTTTTGAGGCCAAAAATTGATTTTGCGAGCAGCCTAAATCCATTTAAAACATCATTTTTGAGACCCATGTCGTCTTAAATTATGTATTGTTGAACTTGCTGCAGGCGCTGACTTTGTAAAAAAGCAAAAAACGGTGTTGGCAATTTGTAATAAAACAAAAAAACTTGGTCCACCCCGACTCGGACAGGTTCGGTTCGAAGGGGATGGCTAGGTCTAGTGAGCGAACTAAGTCCCCGCCATCCCCTTCGTGTTAGGTTACTTTAAACCCTGCAAACAGAAATAGGAGCCCCGCGTAGCCGGACTTCGTCGGCTACTCCTTATTGCCTTGAACTTTAAGTAAAGTTAACTTACTCGCCAAACTCCGATTTAATCGTATGGAGTTTCGGCTTTGGACTGTCCAAGTTGGTCACTGCTAGGATTAGAAGTAAATTCGTTGGTCCAAGGCCGAACCCCACTATTCGGATTTATTTGGACTTTGACTAAACCAAGACTCGGCTGGTGCCGGAGGATGACCCGCCGCCGCCGCCGTCGCCCGCACCACAACACCGGCTGCGGAAACGACACGCGTAGGTATACATCGACCCCTAAACGTGCCTACGCTGCTATTGTCACCACCGGCAAATCGGATGCGTCGCAGCCTAAGCAACAACTATATCTATAGTTCCTAGTCTAGTTCCTTACCAAGAGCGGGCCAAGTTGATGAAGAGGGTTTCACTACAGTAGAAAAGAAGAGGAAACCTAGATCCCGAAATCAGTGCGGTACCGCACCGAGTGGACCGAACATGCTGCTGCGCATAGCTGGGCACCGTTAATCAAATAATTAACTTCGTTAATCGCTAATCCGTTACAAAAAAAGTATACTTCGTTAAACGTTAAAGCGTTAAATGTAGAAAAAAATAACGTAAGTTAAAAGTTATTCGTTAAAGTTAACAAATACATAGTTTTATAGTTTTTTTTATAATACATATTAAGTGTATTTACTTAGTATTTACTTGTATAGCAAAACCAAATCTTCAATTATTAAGTACCATCTAGGTTACCTAGATGATACTTAATAATTGAAGATTTGGTTTTGCTATACAAGTAAATAAAACAAGTACTAATGTTAAGTATTTATTTTAGGTACCTATTAACTCTAAATTAAATTAAAAGAACATTAAATCAACAGTAAAGTTATGAATTATTATTTAGGTTAGGTAGGCATCAGCATATTAAAATTGTCGTCGGAGAGCGAGGATCGTATTGCTCTTACAATGTCTTTTCCTGTTGAGAAAAGTCTTTCGACTGGCGCACTTGACGGTATAGCCGTGTTATGTTTTATAAACAATTTTATAAAAACCGGTTCACCCATAAATGCTGCATCAGTAACACAGTCTTTAGATTTAGAATATAACCAAGTTCTTATTAAATTCTGCGCTTTATTTTTAAAGACTTGTTGCCTCTACCTCTGACCCCATCTTGATGAGTAATAGTGCTAAAGAAATCATAATCTTCTTCTTCATTGTTGCTACTTCCACAGCTTCCACTGATACTAACATTATCTTTTTCACTTGAGTCTCTTTCTTATGTCAGAGCTTCTTCAACCTTTGCTTCCATAAGCTTCTTAGTTCTCGACACCTTCCTGTTATCAAATTTTTGCAGCCACAGCAGTCGAAATTTGGGATGCAAGGCTACAGCAAGTTTGCATTCCTCGTCATCCATTAGCCGGTCAAATCTTTTTTTTATTCCATTTATTAGGGCATTGGCCAATGGGGTACTATAACGCACCAACGGAATATATCATTCGTTGGCAGAAGCGTTCCAAGATATGCTTGACCTTCTCCTTGAATCAAGTCTAGCGCTCTAGCCACTGGTGTCATGACCTGATAGAAAATTATGAAATGAAAATATAATGTTATTGTTTGACTTCTGCGAATGATACAAGTAGATAGATTATGTATAATAATAATATATTTACCTTCACATATTCGGCATCAGGTATGCTATCAGCGGCATGGCATTTAGCGGAAGTTAATTAAACCGTTAATATTTTTTCTTTTCGGCTTAACTTAAAAGTTAAATCGTTAAACAATTTCTTAACTTCGTTAATTAACGATTTCATGCCCAGCTTTGCTGCTGCGTCCTGCTGTGCCTACGACGCAGTTATACATTTCGCGTCTGCAATACTCCAAAGTGCACAAGGATATTGTGCACTTGACATTTAGAAACATACCATGAACATTTAGCGGTCAGTAAGCTTTTTGCCCGGTGGATACCTCATAATTTGTCAGAGGCCCAAAAACTCCGTCGTGTTGATTGGTGTCGTGAAATGGTTCAAAGATTTAACGGAGGTGACTCAAATGCTGTGTTCGACATACTTACGGGCAATGAGATTATATCTTACGGGTGACGAAAGCTGGATTTATTGTTATGATCCTGAAACTAAGAGACAGTCTGCTGTCTGGGTGTTTCTTTCCAAGGATTTGCCAACTAAAATGAAGAGAGGTCGAAGCGTGAGAAAAAATATGATGGCCTCGTTCTTCGGAAGGAAGTTACGCAACAATTGTTTTAGATTTAGAGGATCGTAAAACAGTTACTGCAGAGTGGTACACTAACAATTGTCAGCCACTTGTCTTGGAAAAAGTTCGCGAAAAACGACCTCGCAGTAGGATCCTCCTTCACCACGACAACTCCATGTCACACACCGCCAAGCAAACAATCGACTACTTGGCGACGTCAGACGTGGAATTACTAGGTCATCCGCCCTATAGCCCCAACCTCGCACCTTGCGATTTTTATTTATTTTCGAAAATAGAAGAAAAACTTCGAGGAAAACATTTTATGGACGCCGAGGAAGCAGTGGCTGCGTTTCGGACGACGTTAAGTTCGAGTGGACAAACTTTTCTCAGTGGTTCCATCTAATAAAAGTAATAACTTGCAAGTTTGTTCAGTTTTTGATTTTCTAAGAACTCTGTGTCACCCTCGTAGAGGACCTTTGACAAAGCTTCCCCAATTTTTTAAACATCCCACTTTTTCCCACTGGTGGAACGGAGTGGAATAAATGCTAATTACAATTAATTTGCTTCTTACACTTTTTACAGACCGCATTAGAATACATCAATATTGAAAACCTAAAAGGACGCAAAATTAGCTTTTTGTGTGGAGATGCAGGACCACTTGCTCTGGCAACAGTAATATCATATAAACTAGGCTCTAAACGTCCTGATAAAACGCTGCCAGATTATAAAACTTTAGCCCAAAGGTATGCTATAAAATGTTACCATTTAACCATAAACATAACACGTACATTTACATAGTGTACTATGTACATACATTTCGCCAGTTGTGTTAAAGCCCCATGTTAAAGGAGACGAGCCTGTTGCCATCAACCGGGCACAGGTCCAGATTCCATGGCTGCTACTGAGAAATTCCTGATACTGGAATTGTGTTCTATTACTGACGAAGAACCACCAAAATCCTGTAGGGCTGCTATAAATCTAGGATGCAAGCACGAGCGAAGCGAGCTCCTCGGAATTTTAGCATCCCGCCTCTGATAGGTTGTCCGTCACAATTTTCTTTTGACGATTCATACAAAAGTGAGGAACTTGGTGGATTTTAACAGAATAGCTCAGCGAGCTCGATAGCACCTAGTTGAAGACGCAGCGCGGAGGAATTCGAGATCCGTGGTCAAATAATCACACCTTAACTAACCGGGCAAATGACTAATAGACCGGGATATTACGCTTCAAACTGGGACGGTATGGCCCATAGAGAGTAACACATAAAGTTTTCAAATCGGGTTGGGATTTTGACGCTTTTCCAATAAATGTGTTCCATGGTCATAGACGATGGCAAGGATATATCTACAAATTTTGCGACATTCATTTGTGAAACGAAAAAATAAGTCTTGTCGCTCTATTAGGGCACACCCTGACAGACAGTATTCTGTTTTGCCATCTGCGGTCACCGCTAGACCGCAACGGCAAGAGGCGCCACTGTCTCTGTCTATTGAAGCGCTTTCACAGAAATACATAGAAACCAGTATAGTCGCTGCGCGCTGCTGGTGCCGGTCATTCCGGGTCACCCGACACTGATGCTGCAGTCTGCGATCTGCCTTCGAAATTTGTACCTTTACGGATTCAACATCATTTTATTTTTCCAGATTAATTTCTCTAAGCTCCTTGTTGCAAGAATCACCTGATGAGCTTTTATATGGCAAATGTGGGTATCTCTTTGCCTTACTATTTGTGAACAAACACATAAGTGGAAAAGAAGTCATTCCTGCAAAACACATGGAAAAGGTGAGTAAAGCAAAAAATATACTAAACTTTGTGCCAAAAGTAATTATAAATAAATGGACAGGAAAGACGTACTATGACGAGTAGGTAATAATTGTACACAGCAATTCAAAAGAGATTTTCTCGTAAAATATAGATTTAAATTTTGAGATAAGAAGGGGCACGGTTCATACAAAATTAACCCACGTCCTACAGCAAAGAGAAGTATCTCCAAAAAATGATAAAAATGGGTATAAAAAGATGGCATACTTCCAAACTGCATCCTTAGTCTAAGATATAAAAAAATGCTATGAAAATTTTGTTCAGGGGCAGTAATATCTATTCATATTCATTTACTTTGCATTCCATATTGTATAAAAGATGTTACAGAGGGCTTAAACATAATATGGACCCTGTAAGGGCACAGCAAAGTAGGAGAGAGGAAGAGGGCTTTAATTACAAAACGAAATACTGGCTTTCTTAAGTGGACTTTAATTATTGAGTTCCATCATCCAACAACTGAGGTTTTTTTTTCACTTGTAACGTTTGACGACTGAACATCGAACTAGTGCGAATTGTAACTTGATTACATATCAATCAAGTTATAATTCGCACTAGTAGGTTCCTCTCAAAATACCTTCTACTGTCAAAAGAGTTTGATTACAAGTCAGAATTGTTGCCGAACACCAAAAATTTTTCTTTTTCGAAATATAATAAGGATGGAGTTTGGAAGTATGCCATCTTTTTATAACCATTTTTAACTTTATTTTGAGATACTTCTCTTTGCTGTAGGACGTGGGTGAATTTTGATCCTTCTTATTTCTTAATAGCTTGAGTTCCAAAAACTATGTTCGTAATAGCATTAAATGGGCGAAGTCCAATGAAAAATTGAAGTTTATCTAAAATTATGATCATAATAACATAACATCACGCCGATAATTCCCGAAGGGTTAGGTAGAGGTGTACCGAATAGTACACCCACTTTTCGTATGGTTCGTAGCAGGTGGCATTCTATAGTTTTTGCCTACCGCCATGCCATGGTACACCAGAGGTAGGGCCAATTGAAAATACAATTTGTGTTTTGACCAAGGAAACTACACTCGCGAGCAAAAGTATGGAATCATTACTTGGAATTGATACCGCGCGATCTTGAGTACTTAATAACTAGTTGTGAATAGTAAAAATGGTACCATTTTAAAGGTAAAACTGTTAACTTTAAATTGATACCAAATTCATTTAAATCACACCAGTATTTAAGGAGCTATCCCGGATTGAGTGAAGGAGTTAGGAAAACAGAAGGATAATGGAAAAATGATAAATGAATATTTTGTGTTCCTTCCCCTCGCCCTAATAACTGCACGTCGACGGTTCTTTATTGACCTAATCAGCTTCTGAATCGATTCTTGCGGAATACCTTCCCACTCCTCTATCGAAGCCGATTTCAGCTCATTCACACTTGAAGGAGCAGGATTTCTGGAACGAACCTTCCTCTTCAGTTCATCCCACACGTGCTCAATGGGTTTCAAGTCCGGGCTGAGCGCTGGCCAGTACAATGTGGCGATACCGACTTCTTCGAGGTATTCAGTTGTGACACGGGAAGTGTGACAACGAGCGTCATCGTGCATAAGGAGGAAGTCATTCCCGATAAATCCCGCATAAGGAACGACATGTTCCAGTAGAATATCAGAAATATAGCGGTCTGAAGCTAGACCGCTTCCTCGTCCCCCGCCAGGCACGAAAACAAGCTCCGTTTTAACGTCGAAGGAAATGCCGGCCCACATCATACAAGAACCGCCCCCATAAGCCACTGTCTCAGCGAAACAGCACTGTGCAAATCGCTCCCCAGCCCGCCTGTAGACCCGACCCCTTCGGTCGCTAACGTGCAAACACATTCTGCATTCATCGGAGAACAGGACTCGCCTCCAATGCTCAACCTCCCAATCAAGACGCGAGCGAGTAAAAAAAAAAAAAAAGTTTTTTTTTCCATACTGATGAATCATAATATGAATCACGTTAAAAATTTAAAATTCTTAAAACGGTCTTTATGGTTATGACCACAAATTCCATTTTAAGAGTTTTCAGTTTTTAACGTGATTCATATTATGATTCTGATAAAGCAGCCATTTTAGGCCCCCAGTATGAAAAAAAAAATCATCTTTTATTTACTGGCAATTGTTAGACAGGCCCCTGTAATCTGTGGGATTATTAGAGGCTGATTATTATTATACCTAAAAATAAAGTAGGTATTTTTTTCCAAATGGCTCTGCCTTTCCTAAGCAGTATGCGTAGATTTCGGCTTCGCCAAGTCTTTTTATTCCGTAATTTTAAATAAACTGCTACTCATGAAAAAAGGGGAAGCGGAGTGCTAGTAAGTTATAACAGAATAACTGTCCCAAATGTAAGTACAAATATTGGACACCCTATTAGAAAGGGATGACATCCACTCTTGTAGTTCTCTCGCTCGGAACGCCTTTGCATGGCACGTCATCATTGGAATGATTACAAACAATCTTGATATCAAAAAACCGTTTGAAAATGAACTTTATCTCAAATCCATAGAGTTCGTATTACTTTAACTCAATCAAAAGGAGAAGAAAACTTCAGAGCGAGAAAGCGACGAGAGTGGATTGTGTCCTTGTCTAACAATTGCCAGTACACAAAAAATAAAAAATAAAAATTTTCATACTGTAATCGGAAATCACGTTGATAGCTAAACTAGCATATAAATCGTAACGGGATTAATTTAATATTCAAATACTAAATATTGAAATAATATTTTCTTGCGAAATTGAATTCTTTATTAACAAATTGCAATTTATGAATGCCAAAATTCATGAAACTCATATAAAAACTCTATGGTCATAAAATAAATTTAAAAAAAAACACTAATAATATGGCCGATATACTTTCGCATTGAACTCGTATTTTTGCTTTCTCAAGTCCTTTTTATTGTATTTAAGTGATATCTTCCACTTTAAATATGGTAAAATAGTGTTGTGTGAAGGCGTGTAATAGTCAGGCAACGGCAAACTAAATGTTACCGCCGCAACATTGCCGGCAGCAGCAATATGAGGGTTTTTTAATATTATTATACCTAGAAATAAAGTAGGTATTTTTTTCGAAATGGCTCTGCCTTTGATGATCAGTATGTGTAGCTTCGCCAGTCTTTTAATACCCCGTAATTTTGAATAAACTGCTACCCATGAAAATAGGGGGAGCGGGGTGCTAGTAAGTTAAAACAGAATAACTGTCCCGAATGTAATTACAAATATTGGACACCCTATTAGAAAGGGATGACATCCACTCTTGAAGTTTTCTCGCTTGGAACGGCTTTGCATTGCACGTCATCATTCCAGTTAGTTTTTATAATTTCCTTGGTTAGTTTATATAATTTCCTTGGTTTTGACAGGGGACTGCCATAAATCACTTTTGACATTCAAAACGTACAGATTCTCGGCTTAATTTAAGTAAGTAAAAGAACCTAGAGTTATGAAAGACTGCATATTAATTGACACACATGCGTTGCCACTTTCAGGTGATCACCAGCATATTAAAGTCTGGGAAACAATACTCCACGGCAATGAAGTGCACGAGCCCATTGTTATGGCACTGGCACGAAAAAGTATATTTTGGAGGTGCTCATGGAATGGCGGGAATCCTTTATATGCTGTTGCAGGTACAAATGTTTAATTTTTATAATGTGATGTACTAAACCAGGGGGTTGCCAGATCCCAAAATAAAGATGATTTGGATACTCTGACTTAAAAGAGAGTAAATAAATATGGATAACAATGGGTTTCCGTCACTTAAAAAATCATTCATGAGAGCTTTACCTGCTTTATGTACAAGGCTCTTTTGGAGCCTGTTCAAGTCGGAACTAACATGTGTTGTTTTTAACCGATTTCAAAAAAGGAGGAGGTTCTCAATTCGGTTGTATTTTTTTTTCTTTGTTACCTCATA
Organism: Eugnorisma glareosa; assembly: GCA_947578425.1. Taxonomy (NCBI): domain Eukaryota; kingdom Metazoa; phylum Arthropoda; class Insecta; order Lepidoptera; family Noctuidae; genus Eugnorisma; species Eugnorisma glareosa. The sequence continues at coordinate 11,698,731 of OX387966.1, read as the reverse complement.
ACTCCGTCATTTATGAACCGACCTGATTTTTTTTTTAAGTTTCTCTCCAGCAGTTGTAATATACAGGCTGGATTTTTTCAATGCCACTTGGAGGAAAAGTACTCTAAATACTGGAGATGGAAAATTTTACTCAAAGGAAACATTCCTTTATTTAAAAAAATAAATAAATCTGCATTCAAAGATTTCCGAAAATTCGCTTGCCACACTCGGGAATAGAACCGCATTTTTAATGAAAAAACACCTGTATATTTATGACATCAATCGATAGGGTCAATCATATGGATCAAGTCTCTCAAACAAACATGTCAAATTAAATGATGGGAAAACCATGACATCTAAACTTATAAATTCAATGGGATAAGAAAAAGCACTTTTACTCAAAGGTCCATCCCATTACTTGTGTTAGTACCTAATTAATAATTTGAAGAAAGAAGATTACAATTTGCACGTGTTTGCTTGTGCAAATTGCAATCTTTTTATCTAAATAATTCTTCGACATTTTAATAAATAAATGACGTCAAAGATAACTGTTAATTAAAATTTTTATGTTTGAATTGTTCCAGGCTCGTATATTTATCAACGTTGTTGAAATACGTACCTTTGTTAAACCAGCAATAGACTGGTTATTAAATCAGCGCTTTCCAAGCGGTAATTTCCCTTCATCCATGGGGAGCGCCTCGGGAGACAAGCTGGTTCAATGGTGTCATGGAGCTCCGGGATTTGTACCCTTGTGTATTCTGGCTTACCAGGTTATTAAATATGAATACTTATCCCCCATATTCATGAACGTGCGAGTAAAGATCATAGCCTTTTGTTAGGTTAAACTGTTTTGTAGGTAAAAGGCAATTTTTCGTTGGCGTCCCATACAATACCTAATATGCGAAATATAAATATAGGGTGCAAAACATTTCGACGTCAAGAGCAAGGGCGGAGGTCAATGTAAGAACGAGCGGAGTGACCTCGAATAAATGGGAGCTATTAATATATACGTGTAGAATTGAGAATGTCAATTACATTTTTAGATCAATGGATCATAATTCATGTTTCAGACTTTTGAAGAAGATAAATATATGAAAATAGCTTTGCAATGCGGAGATCTCATATGGGACCGTGGATTATGTACTAAAGGTTACAGTATATGCCATGGGGTCAGTGGAAATGCATATGCATTTATACAACTATACCAGGCTACAAAGGTATCTATAATACTTTTATAAAATAATAATTTTAGCACAATGCATAGCACACACACTCTTTCAGAAGGTTTTCAAACCGCAAGCAGCTTAGCAACGTACGATATTCCCCAATTGAGTAGGTAAAGTTTTTCTATAAAAAAATATATGTGTTTATTGTTTATTGCAAATTAGCCAATCTGTAATAGAGCATCTCATGTATTCGATTCTCATGCCTCAGTTTGAACAAGCTGCACAAGCAACAAATTCTATTTTTCAGAATCCTATGTATCTATACCAGGCTTGTTGCTTTATGGAATGGTGTGCAGTGGAACGCTCGGGCACAGAGTTACATCGCCCGGACAGACCAGCATCATTGTTCGAAGGCTTAGTAGGGCGTCTTTATTTAGCCGACGATATAATACGAGTCTCCGATGCCAAGTTTCCAGCATTTACTGTTTGAATTTATTATTAAGTACTTAATAAAAAAATATCTCTTTGTAAAAATATTTAATAATGTTTTAATTCTTATTCACACTTAAATTAGATTCATTAATATCACCCAGCTTAAATTATAAATGTAAATAATGCTACCAGGCGGCAGTCCAACAGTTAAGCTTATAATATTACATCTCTTTACATATATAGATATTTTATAAATTCTAATTTGAACACATTATACAATAATTAATAAGGAAATAAGAAATAGTGGAAGTATTGTTGCTTATTTTAAATACGGAACGTAATTACATAAAATATACCAAGACAATAACATAACATTATTAGGAATAGTATCATAGTATTGATATAAAATAATAGATTAATATTAAACCTAGAGGACACAATGGGGCAAAGTGAACTATAGACATTTATACCTGTATTAATAACACTGCATTTAAAGGCTAAGTTGGGAAAGTATCATTTGTATTTCATACAATATGTTAGATTTAGCAGCACATCAATTTTCAAGATTCTGCGCTACTGTAGTGTGGATACATAATATACTTATAAAACTTTTGTGAGAGTAATAGTACATTACTGTTCAATCAAGAGTGTTTGCAGTTATGTTCCATCATTTGGAATGGTAGAGTCATATTTAATTTACCTTACCCCCACAAACAATATCTGTTCCCATTTCCATAGCCTACTTTGGCAAAATTGGCAATTACATTTATGTTGCATTGTACCTAACTTTTATGTTTACTTACATTAGAACGTATTGGTTTGTATTTTTCCATACGTAAAACCTTGAACTAATATTACGAGCTGCCTTTTAACTCTCATCCTCGACCATAATAAAGGTCTGCCGTATTCACATGCTGTCTTTTAAACGTTATTTTTATAGTTTTCATGACGTCAAAAAGAAGTACAGTTAAGTCCCCGAGCGTAAATAATTGGTACACCGAGTTGTGAGGCTGAGACCGTCAGTCTCACAAGTATGAGTGTCAGAGGTTCTCTCTACTAAGATGAACTTTGATTGCCAAATTAAAGTCGCGTATTATAGGGTGCGAAGTGTACGACGACGCTTTACATACGTCTTCCACACGTCATTAGTATTTCGGTAATGTAATGTACCTATGTGTCATAACATCGACCACCCATTGTATCAGCCTTATTGTATTATCATTTTGTTGAGTGCGACGGCCATAAATTAAACTGACTGCGTCACGTCAACACGAATAGTGTCGCCATGGTATACCATTCAAATTGTAAAATAATTAGGAATTTCACAGTTTTGTAAGAGATTTGGACGAATGACTTTCATATTCTAAATACACGTCACATCAATAGTATTAGATACCTATACGTTATAAAAATGGAAACATGAATTACACCATCGACTGCTGTTTTAAATTTAAATTGTGTCATTGTTTTACCAAAAGTGCTAATATATTTGTACCTTCGTCCTCGATGGTATTACTTGGTTTGTGATCAGTTCGCACGCGGGGCCCGGACGTGTCAGAGCAAGGCGGCGCCGGCCTCAGCGCGCGAGTGCGGCAGCGGCGGCGCCGCGCGCCACATGTTGTCGCGCGGCTCGTACAGCTCCACGCTGGCCAGCGTGGTGCGCGCGCGGTAGAAGGCGCGCTCGCCCGCGCTCTCGCTGTCGCCGCCCGCCACCACCAGCACGCCCTCGGCCGCGCCCGCCGCGCAGCCCGCGCGCGCCTCCTTCAGGCTCGCTACCTCTTCCCATGTACCCTGAAATCGATGCAAACGACTGGGCCTTAATGTGCGCCATATTCCTCATACTTAATGCAGGCGGTCAACGTGAGCATTTGCATAACATCGTATTCAGGGGAGAATATACTTTAGATTACCAAATTCTCAACAGCTAAAATTACATTGTGTATCCTTTACATTGCGCATGGGGGGGAACGTATTTTTCAACTGTTAAGTTTAAGCTGTTAAACGTAAAATGTTGGGGAGTTGTAAAATCCGTGGCTGACTTAGTAAATTAAATGGTAATATATTTATCAATAAGACAAATAAAAATAATTAATGGTCTTTACTTGACGTTTTCTTATTTTCCCGTTACTTGTATATAAGATCGAGAGGTAGGTAGGGTTCGTGGGATACAAAAAAAAATTGTGGCTAGACTTAAAATTTCCCATTTATATATTACCTCATCAAAGCTGTAACGTTCCACAGACGTGAGAACTGTCCGCCGCGGTGCATTCCCACCGATGACGTACAGGTAGTTGTCAAGAACGACTGCTGCAGCTTGACTACGAGCATGATGCATCGGTGTCAACGTTTGCCATTTTCGAGATGCAGGATGATAACATAATAAATCTCTGGTGTGTCTCCAAGTGTGTGTACATCCTCCGACTATGTATATTAGTCCTAAAAAATAAATGTATTAGAACTCGGAACGGAAAATGAAAATAGTTATTTCTTGGAACCGCTATTATAATTATACCTTCGAAATTGATGACGCCCATTCCGAACCTAGGCTCCGGCATTCTGCCCACTAATGTCCATTCGTCAGCGACTGGGTCGTACACCTCAACCGATGAGCCCATGTCTGATCCCACCCAACCTCCAAATGCGTATAAATTTCCATTCCAACCTGTGAGCCCAAATTCACAACGCGCCTCCTTCATTGGTGCAATGTTCGTCCACTTATCCGTCTAAAAGAAAAGAAAATGTTTAGAGTAATTTAAGTGGACACACTTAGTATCAATAATCTCATTTTACATGAGAAAACTCACTGCTGATTAGCTACAGTACATTTCGATGAATGTGTGTCAAGTTTTTCATTGCAATCGAGGCGAGATTCCGGGATTTTACTAAATGGAGCCTCGAGACTGGAGCTCACGCGTATCAAACAACGGTTTTAACATCAACATCCAGTGGTGTAATTTGTTTTGGTGTCAAAATAAGATAGATCGCTGTACCTGTGGATCGTAAACCTCTCCATTGGCGAGTATTTGACTTCCTTGTTCGCCACCGACAGCATAGACCCGCCCTCCTAGTGTGGCCACGCCTGGCTGGATTCGTGCTATTCCCATAGGTGAAAGTTCTTCCCACTCCCTTGAAATTATAAAACATACAAATTATATTTATACCCTTTTTACCCAACTACGGCGAAGCCAAAGGGAAGGGTTATTATTTTAGCAGTATATGTATGGATGTGTTTGTATTTACGTATGTTCCTCCGTAGCGCTTAAACTATTCATCCGATTTTGATAAGCAGTGCAAGTACGTAGGACTCGATTCGATAAATCTGACAATTATTCTCGATAAAATGAGTTTTTATCGACTCGAATCGATGTCGCAAGTACGTAATTACTATTTTGTCGATCGGTAGACAAACACTAAAATTTTAACGAAAATGCAAGTACGGAACATTTTGACAGTTGAGATCGCCTATTTACGCTGTGGAGCTCGGTAATTTATCGACACCTTGTAAAAGTGCGATAGGCTTATCGATAATAATTATAATGGATTCAGGACTTTAGGTTGTATTGCTGGGTGATGAGGAAGAACGGCAGCACCATCACAATGTGATGCATATTCGGAGGCGACATCTCAGAGACACGAACAATCCTCCGGAACTTCCAGAAGAAGCTTTTATTCGTCTTTTTCCGGTGACACGAGAAGTGGCAGTCATTTTAGTAGAAGGGATAGAGATGTACAGAGGACACGATCCACTGGACGCCCTGTCCATAATGTGGTATCGTGGTTTTACTATAGGTGCCTACTTCATTCGAAATCTAGACAAAACAAACCTAACCTATTTTTTTTTTTTCATGCACTACAATTTTCACCTATTAAAGTTCTTAGGAACCTATTAAAAATAACTCGCCCTTTCTAATACCTAGATTTTCTAGTCCAAATACACGTTTGTTACATACTAAAACTTCATGAATTATGTATTATATTACATAACTAGCGACCCGCCCCGGCTTCGCACGGGTCAATGTTATACATACAGCGTGACATTTTAATGGTTGTTTTCCCGCAGCGAAATGGTTTTGCCTTTGTAATACAATCGTTTAATAAACAATTAAAATATTAGAAACAAAAAATGGCAGATTAACCATTGTGAAAAACAAAACTCGAAACCGACCACGAACCAATAGTTATACCTCCTGATTGCGCTGAGCGCCGCACAGTGTGTAATTTTGGCTTAGTTGTGGCCAGGTATATTTTATGTATTAATTCGAAAGATCTTGTGATACTTATTAATTGGTGAAAATTCCTACAGTAAAATTGTCTATACTTTCAGAGAAATATTTTTTTTAGTGAAAGGCCAGCGACCTCAAAAAAACATTAATATATTTTTTTCTCCTAAAGTGCTACTGGTATCGTTTTTTTTTTAATAACACCAAATAACGTTACATCTGAATATGTATTCATATCTAAAATTACGGAGCTAGCTTTGATAGTTTATGAAATATGTGAAAATTTCTTAATTTCACTTTTTATCGATTTTTTCCTTACCCCTATCATTACCGCATTTTATTCTTTGCTATAAATATGGACACAACTGTTGTTTATCATGTCCTAAAAAATTACACACGTAACCCAAAGGACTAGTGAGAAAAAGCGTTTCTAAATATTCCAGAAATTACTATGGAAATAGGGTTGTCCAAATGTTAAACCAAGAAAAATTCAAAAGTTATATTTTGTCGATGTCGTCATTATCGCAATCTATGTATACTTCGTCTGACGATAACACGATGTTGATATCGTCATTATCGTCAGAATCACATTCGAATTCATCAACCGATTTTTGCAACAACGGGTCACCGTGGATGAGTACGTTATCCACTGTCGGTTTAAAAGTTTTAGAACTTTTTCCGGAATATTAGCATGTTTCTTGTTTTTTTGTCTCTTGTCAATTGACAAACTCGACAAAAGCGGGTCAGAAGACTCTAAAGCTCGGTGAATCAAGTCAAAGACTGTTGTTTCGCGATTGAGTTTACGAGTGTGATGCTCACGATCGTAGCGCCAAAATTTGTTGCGTGATTCACCGGCTTGTTCTGAGAGCATTCCTATTGGTATAGATATAGAATCTATAATTTGTGCACCATGCATTAAAATTTTGTGAATGGTGACAGACATATTGTACCAACTGTATTTTTGTACATATTTTGTTGCAACACCATTGCAAAAGTCCTGAAACTTCTTAGAATCTATTTCTAAGCCGCATGATAAAGCCACCAGAATTGTATGTAGGTCATTGACGAGCCATTCTTCAATACCTAAAATATTGGCAAAAGTCAATCGATTTCATCGGGCAGTGTTCCCGTCGTTGGTTGTACCCGAATTTGGACGAACTACGTCAACCAATAAGCCTATTTTTTGTCTGATTTCATCTTGTATTTGTTTTTTTTTCTCTTCTACAATTTTATATTCTGGGGATTTTTTTGCAACTCGCCACTTTTGCACGGCAGGGTCATTTTTATAACCCAAATGTAAAAGAAACAATTCTTATCCATGCGTGCAATGGGCTCAGTCCATGACTTAAAGCTTCCTGATTTACAGGTTTTTTAGATATCAGATCTAAATTTTTGAATTCGCTACAAGTAGCTCCACAACAGGCACACCGTAATTGTGATGTTGTGTTTGTAATGGCATTAAACACCTTTCCATCTATGATGGTTAAGTATAGTTTTGGGTCTCCAATAACTGTTTTTCCTAAAGAGTTTTCAGCAGAAATCGGCGAAAGATTCTTTATTGCTTCTTCAACTCGGGTTTTTTCGTTTAAGATAAGTTGTGTCGTTTCTGGCTTATATTGGATTCGTATTGGGCGACAAAATCTGAAAGATTGGGGATTCGGATTGATCCATAATACATAACCGTCGTCAGTTTTTATACGTAAAGGTATGTATGTGGTTGCAAACAGGCAATGTTCATCATCGTCTCCATCACTGAAGCTTTGTTTGTAGACAGATTGCCCAGTAGTTCCGTCAAAACCCCATGAAGCCTCGAATATACAATGGAGTGTACCTATTTTTTTTTGTTTGCAGTACTCCGAAACTTTTTGGTCGCACACGTCAATAATTCTACGAAAAGTGTGCATAACTAAATCTAATAACGGTACTGTTGCTTCCCGTTCTGATATTTGTATATCCACATCGGGATAACATAACTTTTTGACCATTTGAATTTTGTAGTAGGTAGGGTAAATATTAGATCCACGAGATTTGGCTCCTTCACGAATACTAATATAGTCTTCAACAGATAGGTTTCTATCTATAATTAAGCATAGAGCTTCATTGGGTGAATAAGGTTCATCAGTTTTTTGACTTGACCTTATTAGTTTGGCAATTTTGGTAGACTCGGTTGGAGATTTTAGACACTCTTGAATAACAAATTCAAAGTCACTAGCAGCAGCTTTTCCTAATTTATTACCTGTTTCATCAACTACAATTTTTGAAAACACCTTGATCAGAGAGTCCGAAGGGTAGTTCTCTAATTCTTGTTCCAGAGATTTTCTTATGCGTCGCTGACTACGATCGCTAATATTATCATACTGATTGGATCTAGAAGTAGAAGGAACATCAAATGACTGTCTAACTTCTTCTGAGGCTGAAGGTATTATTTTTATGAAACTTGTTGTAGGTTCCTCCTCAATGATTTGGTTTTCGCGACTTTTGTAGTTAATTTGATGTAATGTTTCGTGAAGTTGAAGATTAGATGTAGAAGAAAGCCATTTTTTATTTTTAGCTAAAAAGGTTTTGCGATTCCTACTAGAGGCTTTGTAAAGCTGTTCGCATTTGGAAATAAACTTTGTAGTTTTTTTTTTAAAGATGTCGAATTCTATTTGTGTGTGATTAGGAATACCCTTAGGGTAAATCGCACTCAAAACTATTTTTGCTCTTTCGTTTTCGGGAATATCCAGAGGTCGCGATTTGGGTCCTTGCAAATGAGCACTATTTTCTAATATCTTGAATAAGTCAAGATGCGTATGTTTGTGAGGCGTTATTGATGATTTAGGCACTTGTCGCTGATCATCTTGAGGGTCAATATTCTCTTTCCTTAAGTCACTCGGTTGAGACCCGAAATGACAAGCCCCAGGAGAACGGGTCAATTCCTCCTCAGGAAAAATATCTGACTGGTCCGATTCCATCGTTTCTAAATTCCGTTTAGATAACAGTAAAATAATTAGTGGCTGCTCCCCTGCGTTACCGGGTAGGCTACCGTGCCACTAATAGATTCACGGGTACGAAAAGACAACTCAAACATAAGCCCGAAGGCAACTATAAGTATGAAGCTACGGAAGTTTCATATTGATGGGAGTTTTAGCCAGTAAAAACTGTTACCGCCTTCACCACGTGGAGGTACTCCCAGCTTATGTTGTTAAAGTTTTGTCTTTTGTATTTTAGGAAAGTATAACTTTATGGCATATATATGAAGGTCATATAATATCAATATCAATAAAAATAGTAGCAAAAAATATTCAATCGAATTGAGAACCTCCTCCTTTTCCGAAATAGGTTAAAAATGTTACGGATGGTTTTGCGAGTGTGATAAATAATCATAGTATACTTCAATTGACGATTTTATTAATGCCCAGAATAAATAAATCAAATGGTTAAGAAGGTTAGTGACAACCCTAGACAAAAATTTGAAAAATTATATCTCATCAGTCCTTTATTATTTTTAGTTGATATTTTTTATTCAAATGTATTATTATGTCGTACATATTTTGCATCAAAAAGAAAATGCGGTAATTTAAAAAGAGACCGACAAAAAATTATTAATGTTTTTTGCTAAAAACATTTATTACGTCTTAACTAACCGTATAACGTATCTAGTTTTTAGCAACATTATAGTTTTTCATTCTCTTAATGAGAAGATACTTAATTTATTAGTAACTGATGTATCTGAAAGAAAATATTTCATTTCTATGGTTTTTATGGGTTTTTCTCGATAATTGAAATATAACCAAAACTACTTTAAAAAAAATTGTCGGTGTCTTTGTCAAGCCTCCAAATAGTAAAAGCAATCAAATAAACACATAAACTGTACTTGGCCACAACTAAGCCAAAATTACACACTGTGCGCCGCCGCCGACCGGCCGCGCGGCCGTTGACCCACGTGCTTTTCAATCAGCTGATAAGTTGATAACTTATTCTTAATAACAATAAGCTTTACCCAACAAGTTATTCAAATTTTCCCTTTATACTTTTACGGGCTTAGGACCGTCATAAATACCTACGTTTTTAGCTGCAATTTACTGAACACGAAATTAAATAAAAACAAGTTTATCGTTTAAGAAAAATAATTTTCTGAATTAGATACCTAAAAAAGTATTTGTGGCGTATTTCAAAAATTTGATTCAACTTATTTACAATAATTTTAATTAACTAAACTACTTTTAAATGTTCACTATTTACAAAAGTACGAGTAGGTAGGTACTTACACTTCCCGGTAACGGAGTAACTGTTCGAAGTGCAAGCCACTGCGTTGTATAACAATCGAGCACGTTTTAATTGGTTGTCTTTCAATTTTAGTAAGGTGTCTCTGTCACTTCTTACGATATTAAAAGCGTCCACTATCACAGTTATTAACGGGTCGCGAGTTTCGTGTTCCTCACGATACACTAGGCGCTTGAGCTCCGACCAGCGACCACAAATAAAAGTCCGAAAAGTCCGGAATAATGATTTGTAACATTTCAGGTAGGTTCCACTTGTCCTGTCACGAAATGCGGCCCAATGAGGTGGCCAATAATTACCGGGCCCACACATTAACACATAAAACGCACTTGATGCGCACACTCGCGAATAACATGTGGGTTATTCAAAGCCCAAAAATGTTCGTTACGCTGGTTGAGTCCAACTCGCGTAAAAGTTGCTTCATTCGTCCACAAAATGTTCGTATTTTGATTGTCCATCAACCAACCATCAAGGTTCATAACCCCACGAAGACGGAGCGACTCCAAGTGTTGCGGCTCCGCGTAAAGTCGCCGGGCCAGTTGCACCATAGCGACGTTCTCCAAATTGCAATAACTGTAATGGCGATCCATTGCACGATAAGATAACACGTGCTGCGCGTACGACAATCGCGGAAAAACTAAGTAATAAGTATTACAAATAATACAATAGGTAGCCAGCGCGCGGCGTCGTCGTTTGTAATTGATGCGCGCAGGCTAGTTTATGTCGTAGCGCTACACGCGAGAGCTTATTTTGCTTTGAACATTTATAAATCGGTCTTTCCTTTGTCGGCTTCGCGGCTGTGTTTTGTATTGTTGCGTGAAAACTAGTTTATGCCGTATCACCACGAACGAGAGCTTATTTTACTTTGAACATTTATGCATCGTGTCTTTCGGCGGCGGGCGGCGCGTGCAATTCGAATAGTACCTACAAGGTACGTCTACTGTTACTATTGATTCTCATGTTTTCGAGTTGATGAATATTTTTTTAATTATTTTAAAACAAAAACATATTTATTTTTTTACTTTTACTCTATGCTTCGAAAGTAATCCTTATGGCAAGTTGTTCTGCCGCGGGAAAACAACCATTACAATTTCAGGCTGTATAAATCTTCCTCTTGAATCACTCTATCTATTAAAAAAAACCGCATCAAAATCCGTTGCGTAGTTTCAAAGATTTAAGTATACAAAGGGACATAGGGACAGAGAAAGCGACTTTGTTTTATACTATGTAGTGATGATATATTTGCCTTGGCCAAAAAATTGTGAGCAAGGTTGTGCGAGAAGTGTCGAGGGCAATAGTTCGCCACCTCTTCCACACCTACGTGAAGTTCCCAGGTGCAGCTGAAAAAAGAGCTATCGTAGAAGAATTCCAGCACAAATTTGGAATGCTAGATTGCCTTGGTTGTGTCGATTGCACCCATGTTTCAATAATTGAATTTGAAATATTGTTATTGTAAACACGACCCACTGACCGTATTTTTATTTATGTTTCTCAAGAAAGTAATGTCAACCAGTGTTGCCAGGGCCTTTGAGTCGTAAGTTACGTTTCGTTTCCTAAAATGTTACATTTTTGCTGTAAAAGTTACATTTTTTTTTTAATTTACTTGTTTTTGGTTTCGGAGATTGGAGGCAAATTGATGTCATTAAAAAGGCAGCATATAAAGGAATCTATGATGTCTCATGGTGATGTTTAATCTTATGATAAAACAGACTCTAGTTTAATTTGTTCGCAGCGCCATCTTCACTGTTGTTGCTATCTAGTCTAGCACCTAACTTATTCTATTCTAGTGTTTGAACCAAAACTACGAGGTTGTGCATTTGTTAGTTTTACACTGAACTAACTACTAATATTCGATACCTACAGAACCCTCATAACCTCTGTTCTACCAAGTGGTCGTAAGAGGGCTCTGTTAATAAAGGGCAAGAACGCCTCAATGCAAAAAAGCATTAAAAATCTCGTTGTTCTGAAAAGTTACGAAAATATCCTAAAATGTAAAAATTACTTACATGTTACGCGAGGGGGTCAAAAGTTATGAAAAATGTAAGAAATGTAACCTTCTGGGTCAACTGTCAACTACAAACTTTTTTTTTGGCAAAGGTAAACACGACGACCGACGCTAAGAAAATGGAATATTTTCTGTGTTTTTACCAAAATAAACGGTTATTTTGGTAAATACGTAAATAGTTTCTCTAAAATAAACCCATATACATTGTTTACAATGCCAAACATCTATAAAAAGCAAATATTTTCTAAATATCCCGGACATTAGTCGATTTAGTCGTGCCACAGAAATATGTTTTGTCTTTGGACATCCTCAGTGTTGCCATTTGACAAGCGATCCTTATCGACTCGATTCGGCCCACGATAAATCTTATCGTTGCGTGTTACGTACTTCCAAATTCGTTAACAAGATCGATCAAAATGCAAACCTTAGCGATCTCGATGTCTTATCGATGCAAAGTACGTACTTGCACTGAAATCGTTAAAAAACACCAATTTTAATTAGACTGTGATTTTCAGTAGTCGGGTTTTAGTGGTAGCAGTTTACGGTGTTTTAGTGATACCACACAAATTCTTGTTAAGCTTCCATAACTAAAGGGCAAAAACGGAATCGATACAACTGCCATGTAAAAAAAAAACAACATTGTGAATGAGTTTTTTACGCATTCACTACGGAATCCATCACTGTGCGAGGTTCGACAACTGAAATGTGTAAATTTTAGTAGTTTAAGTCTTAGATGCGTGCAAGGATTTTATAGTAATAATCGCTCTCGAAACAAACGGTTCAAAAATTATTATTAAGGTGTGATGAACTCAAAGTGAACTCCATAAACATATTAGTACTTAGAATGAAATAAGATAAATCAGTTACCGTTTATGTAGATCGAATTTTAGCACTGAAGAGAGAATATTGTCTTGATTATAGTGTGTTGATAATGGTGGGTGCGCAGCTTTGTCGCGGCATGACCCTCCAGCTAACAGTAATATACGGCGCGCTCGTTGGCGGGGCTCCACCAACAAAGAAACTAAAGCACCACGACGGGTTTTCTAAAAAAAATATCATTAAATGATAATAGGTTAGTCCACAAAGCACGTATATTGTTACACAACATGTTACCAAACAGTAAATTTTGGAAAAAAAAAAACATCTTAAATTAAAGCCCACATTAGACTAATTCGCGTTACAACTGTGACATTTTCAATAGTACTAATCATCCCAGAATCAGAATCGAATCAGAAATAATTTATTTGCCATGAATGTGGGTACAAAATAGGATGTAAACATTATAAAACCGGTTCCAACACTCTCTACCTTACGGCATGCAAAAGTAAAAACATATTTACATCTTCTAATTAGAAAAACTAACAAACAAAAAAAAAGAAAAGAAAAAACATAAAAGTTGTGAATAAACAGACATCAAAAATATAACATTATATAAACTTTTATCATTTAAAAATCTTGTACAGAATAATAACATTAATCTATTAGTAAAAATATTAGCTTCTTTGTAGGCATGAGGTATTTTGTTAAAGATAGCTCTAGCCCCACCGATAGAAAGATTTTTCTTAATAATGCTGTTTTGTACCTCCTTGTAAACATTAGATTTTTGTACTGCGATCTCTAAACCGTGATAAGCTTCCAGCACGGTGCGAGTGCTTACTTTTTTTGCCAGGTTATAAAGTACGTACGCTGACTTGCTTAACCTCTTACATACATCCTCTGCATGTGGTTTCCAGATCAGTTTATTATCAATTAGAATACCAAGGTATTTTGTAACATTTGTCGATTCTACTTTTTGTCCCTACAAGGAGCTTTGTCTCGACAAGGAGCTGAAAGTTATGGTGTTGAATACCATAACTTTCAGCTCCTTGTCGCTGGTGAAAATGCATAACTTTTGTTTTTGGTTTGTTTATAATTAGATTATTTCTATTAAGCCAATTTATTATGCTTTACAATGTATTATTAATATCGTTTTCGTAATTATTTTTATTGCCGCATTTCACTATTGCTGTCTGTCGTCTGCAAATAATACCATTGGTTGTTGAATCTGGCGAGGCAAGTCGTTAAGGTGGATGCGCAAGGGTAGCCCGCGAAATTTAAATTTTCTTACGTTTATTGCAATTTGCAGGTCTGTGACAGGTTGTATGTTGATGAAAATATGAATCGCGCCAGTAACACGTCTTGAGTTACAGAATTATAATCATTCAAATCATCAATACAGCTCTCCAAGTTCATATAATCTCAAAAAGTGACTTTTTCATGAAATTGCTATTAAATGTGATTATATGAACTTGGAGAGCTGTATTGATGATTTGAATGATTATAATTCTGTAACTCCATACGTGTTACTGGCGCGATTCATATTTTCATCAACATACAACCTGACACTGACCTGCAAATGGCAATAAACGTAAGAAAATTTAAATTTCGCGGGCTACCCTTGCGCATCCACCTTAATATACAAAATAAACAATAAAGGTCCAAGGACACTACCTTGTGGTACGCCATATTTTTTGACTTCTCGGCAGCCGGATAGATATTTATGATCTTGTTTAGTTTTCACACATGTCCTTGACACTTCTGTGTATTGCTTTCGATTAGTAAATTATGATTTAATTAGGTTTAAGACATTTCCTCTAATACCGAACGCGTTAAGTTTATTTATAAGAGCGTCATGGTTTACGTAATCAAATGCTTTCGTCATATTAGTGTAAATAACGCATCGTATATTGCCATATTGATATTATTATTTTTTCTGAACCCTTTTTGTTCGTCACCTAAGAACAAAATCAACTTAATTTAGATCGAGCTAAGGTTGATATTTGTTTAGGTGGAAATAACATAATTTGGTATTGGAAACTAAACTATTGTGACGGTCACCTATTGTTATTGCTAACCAGAGGTTTGTGTAAAAAACTATGTCGGCTCAGCTGAGTTAATTAAAAGCTAGCAGTAAACACATTGTATAATCAAAGCGGTAAACCAATTATGAAGTGTAAAAGGGCTGTGACGGCAGAAACAATTATTTTAATCAATAACAAAACGGAATTTGACAGTCAAGTCGAATAATCGACATTCGAAACCTGTCTTCCGTCGGCTTCGTGCCTCCCTACTAGCAAGGCTAACTTGTAGTGGGTAGTATGTTACCTTACGATAATCATGTAGTTTCCTAAATGGTTCCTAATAGACTCAGAAATAATATCATCATCTGCCTAGCCTTTTCCCAACTATTTTAGGGTCAGCTTCCAGTGTAACCGGATGCAGCTGAATACCAGTATTTTAAATGGAGCGACAGCCTATCTGACCTCCTCAACCAGTTAGTACTGGGTAATATTATGTCCCTTTGTAAGATTAGTTGTCAGAATTTCTGGTCACTGACTACTGTAACGACTGTCAAAGATCTACAAATGACAGCCCTGACCATCGGCGTAACGTTCTTTCCGGGGCACGGGGGAAGCTTGTTATGTAATGGGCGGTCACCCATCCACGGATCAACCTAGGCAAGCGCAGCTTAACCTGAAGATCGACCCGAGCGGCTATTATTATTTACCCACGAGGTACTCGACGAGACTTATGAATAATAATGGAAATGAATTTGACTCTTACCATGTCAACTCTAACTGTTTTTAAAGCTACAGCTATAGATGGATCTTGTACATTTTTGATGGCTTGATCTAAAACTTGTGGTGAGATTAGTGGCAGTCTAACATGACTCAGTACTTCGAAACAGTGACGTCTACGACATGCTGGGTCGTGTTCTAACCATCGTAGAGCTGCATATAAAACCTGAAAATAGTTTTTTTTTTGTTGAGAATACAGCACCATTTCCAACTGGAGTATCACATGGTCTAGAATTAATCTAGATAATTTTGACACATTTAACAATATAATATTTAGTTTTTATGTTTCGCCAAAATCCTCTGGTCTATTTGTCAGAGCAAATTTAGTTTTTCAATCTGTCTTACTCGTTTTTGCAGATGCCAACCACACGAATATTGCCTTTACTTAAAACTACTTTAGGATTTTAGCAGGCAACATCATGTCTTTACTTAGGTATGTAGGTATATACCTCAAGAACTACTGTGGTATTTTTTTCTGAGCAACATTGCTAAGCGAGAATAAAAATATAAGTATAAACTGACTATAGCAAGCGACTTTGCTTGTATCTTTGTTGTATCATCGGAGTTATTTCTTAAAGAATAACGCTTCGCATCTAAGAATCTAACAAATAGTGGTGATGGTGACTGCTGTGGAATGTCGAGAAAGTCATAAAAATATGTATTCATAATCAGCATTGGCATCCTGTTTCACCCACTGCTGAGAAGCTGTGACCAACTTTGGTTAAAATCAAAATTCCAATGTAAATGGTCGAAAACGGTGAAAAAGCAAGGCATTCAGCATGATTTAGTTTAAAAATGTATACATTCTTTGCAGCCGTGGATAAAAATTGAGGAACACGGATATTTTGTTAAGTCATTTGCTGAATTGAGCTGGCAAAAACACAAGTCTCGTTATGTTGTATGCTTTTGTCCTAACTTAAAAATCAGTGAAAAGAATATAGGTACATAATTGTTTCATGAGCTTTTTTTTAACAAACTTCAAAAAAGGAGGAGAGGTTCTCAATTCGTCGGGATCTTTTTTTAAAATATATGTTCACCGATTACGCCGCGCCGTTGCGAAATCAGTCGGGCGTTTTTTGAAAAATACCAAAATTGTATACATAGATGATATTTTGGTTTACTCCGAAACCTGGCTGTGTCATTGAAGCAGTGCGCAAATATTTGTATAGGATATTACAACAAAAAATGGAAAAACTTTTTTGAAAAACATAAAACTAACTTCAAAAACACAAAAAAGTAAAAATGACTTTAGCTTCAGAAGTCGGTGGCGAAGAAAAACTGAATCAAACAAATAAAAGTCACCAAATTCTGAAGCTTGTAGTTATTTTTCACTTTTTGTTTTTTAAGTTGGTTTTATTATTTGAATAGAAAGCACTCCACTGATAGAAACAGAGACCTCTCCTTTTTATAATGTGGTTAAAAACAAAGTACCATATTTTTTTTTGTATTGAAATTAACTTACGTGAGATTTTATTAGTAACCATATATTTGGTAACATACCTGAGCTTCACTGTCAACTTTTAGTTGTTCCGAAGAAAGCAATGTTATTAGCTGTGGTAATGGCAATTCTAAAAGCTCATCTCCATTAGATACTATATTCCAGTTTGCTTGAACATGCTCCAGTGCCTCTTTTACCAACTCTATGCAGTTGTGAGCTTCAGCAAACCTAATTTAATGAAAGCAATAATAAATACATTAGTGTACATCTGCAATGTATAAGTAGTATAAAACAAAGTCACAACAATAGACCAATAGTCATCAGAGATCATTTAAACAATGTATTGTAACATTGATATCAAACAGACCTACTTATAATAAAGAAACCACAATGTTTATTCAAGTTATGAAAAACTGTGCAAAGCAAGGGTGCAGGTCACTAAAAATGACTTGTCAAGGGCGAGATTCAAGCATCCTGAAACCGCGGCATGTGATTTATGTAACTGATTATGATAAAATGTTCAATTAGAACTACTAAAAATACAATTAGAAATTACCTAAATATTCCAAGTGCATTGGAGGGGTGCAATTCTCTCCTCAGAAACTCCCCACAGCCAGTTACAAGCTCTCTGAGTTGTAGCATATCAGCAGCAATCAATAGATGCTGTACTGTACTTTTATCTATCATAATTTCACCTATAAAAAGTTTTAGAGATAGTTGTTAGATTTACTTAGGATTGTGGGTCATATAATTTGATGTTACATTTAAGTTAAGAATAGTTTTTGAACTAAACAAATAGCAAGTAGTAGTGAGTGGGGTGTTTAATATAATAACATTGAAATACTTAGTATTTTCAAGAAATAAAAAAATAAAGGTGAAACAATATTCGTGTGTGTCGATTGTTTATATAATTTTTAAAGCACACTGTAAAGATTTAGTATAAAATATTTTGCTGTGCTGGCTGCCAATAGGCACTGGCCCTAAATATAAAGTGAAAACCTCACAGAAAGTGAAAGGACACTGTTCTGTTCCAAATGAGAAATGCAGCCAAAGAAAAATGATGGTATTTGGTTTGGCTTTACCCAAGTTAATAAAAACAGCACACAATAAACAATTTCCATGTCAGAAAGGGAATTGAACCCAATAAAAGATGTTTACAGTGATATGACATGGCAGGATATTTTGTCATAAAACACAAATCTTCCTCTAAAATCTAAATCTTTGTTTATTTTTTTTTGCTTTGTGTAATATTATGTTTGTTACCTGTGTATATAAAATCTATTATCATAGGTAGGATATCAGGTGGAACACTTGGAAGGGCAACATATCCTTTTTGAGTTTCCTCCAAGCCCACATTAAACATTGCGTCAAAATAAGCACAACTTGCTGCAAGCACCACACGATGAGCCTGCAATTAAAAAATATTAAGATGTTTATATTATATGATTGTTTGTCTTTTCGTTGAAACTATGTTCAAGATGAATGAAATCTCTTAGTGAAAAAGTCTGAGTCACAACAGTGGGAGTAATTCAGACTGATTATTCTAATGACATATCCTATGAAATACAATTTAAAAAGTTGTTGTTTACAAAAAAAAATAAGGCTTTACAATTTTATTTGTGTACAAGGATAGTAGCTACTCAATATTTAGTGATTATTAAGGCATACAGTTTTATTTAGTGATTATTAAGGTATACCTAGGACATTAAGTCCGCCTTTGTACAGTTTTTTTTATTTGTGCACAAAATTTACAAATCACATAGTTTGTGTTATATAGTGTCCTTGGTACCATACTTCTTAGTCAGCAATAAATTATAACTCTTAATTCGTACTATGAAGGACCACCTGTTTAGTTTCGGTCACATGAAAGTGATAAATCAGTCACAGGTTCACTGAAAATAAGTAGTGAAATATCATCCTTACTTTGACTTTAGTTTGTGTATCATACCTTAACTCTTGTTGAACCTGATATTAAATCTATATCACAAAACCTCCCATCCCTCTTGAAGTGATGTAAGTTTACGGAAATTTTGTTGGCGTAGTCACAACATTTGTAAGGACGAGCCCCATCTTTAGCTGTGCATTTCTCATAAGTATTTGTCGTCATGTCAAAATTAAAATGACTATATTAAGTATCCACAACAAACTAGCTAAAATAGATGACACTGACGGTCATTAAACGTTGTTAGAATTATCACATTGGGCAGAGGAATTTCAATGAATTCATTAAAATTCGTCAAGTCTTTATTTTGAGTTTTTTTTTGTCTGTCTAGTCTACTGGCTTGCTCCACTGTCACTTGTCATTGACATTGACAAGATGCTGACGTTACGTCGAGTGCAACTTTCTTGTAAACCGTATTGTAAACCCAAAGTTTAATCAATCACACAAACAAAAGGATAAATCGAATGATGTGGCTTCTCAACCAACTAGTTAATGCACGGCCCATTTATGAGTAATAGGTACAATATTATAGTCTCTAAACATGTTAAGATCAATTTATTGTTAAACACGATTTTAAGTCAAAAGTTAAAATTATTTAATTGC
Source organism: Eugnorisma glareosa (assembly GCA_947578425.1). NCBI lineage: Eukaryota > Metazoa > Arthropoda > Insecta > Lepidoptera > Noctuidae > Eugnorisma > Eugnorisma glareosa. Next base: position 11,679,066 of record OX387966.1, on the reverse strand, counting down.
GTTTTATGTGGTACAAAAGGTGGTAAAAATAACAAAGTGTAACGACACATTTCACCAAAAAAACTAACATGCAAATACAACATAAGTTATATAAATAAATAAAAAAGTAGAAGGAATATTTCTAGGTTTTACTAAACACACAAAATAAAATTTTGCTTTATACAACGTGTAACGGAAAGGGTGTAATCATATGGAATACTGTGGTACGGACCATCAAACTGAACAACTTTCTCTATGGGACCACCATCAAAATCGTAAAAAAATAATCAGCTGTCCCATACATTTGGGTCGAGTAGGTATTGAAATTTTGTATAGGACAGCTGATTATTTTTTTACGATTTTGATGGTGGTCCCATAGAGAAAGTTGTTCAGTTTGATGGTCTATACCACAGTATTCTATATGATTACACCCTTTCTGTTACACGCGGTATACTACAAAAGAATTGTTAGCATATTCGCCATAAGATTATCGTATCATAATGAGAACTAAATTTTCGCCTACGATTATGTCATACGAGATTCGCAAGTAATTTATCGTTAGGCGATAAATTACTTAGTAGCCCGCGAAATTTAAATTTTCTTACGTTTATTGCAATTTGCAGGTCAGTGTCAGGTTGTATGTTGATGAAAATATAAATCGCGCCAGTATCACGTATGGAGTTACAGAATTATAATCATTCAAATCATCAATACAGCTCTCCAAGTTCATATAATCACATTCAATAGCTATTTCATGAAAAAGTCACTTTTTGAGATTATATGAACTTGCAAGGTCTTTGGGCGCTTTCAATTTAGACGTTTCGTGTCGGACCGCTGCGGTGCCGAAAACGTGCGTTTGTCGGAGTGGACCCTCCAGGTGGGTCCGTGGCATTACGTTTGCGCAAAAGAGAACCCACCTGGAGGGCTCACGGCATTAGGTTTGGGATTAAGATTTAAAAGCCTAAAATAAGTGGTAAAATAGACTTTTCAGGGGATGTTATCGCTATAGTAGCTATCTGTGGGGGTATTTTCATGCCCTAGTAGGGTAGGGGAAGTGCAATAACAAAGAAATAAAAAAATAAATGATGAGTAAAATCGCCCATGAATGAAAAGTAAAATCGCCCGCTCTGAAATCGTGACAGGGGTGTTCAACCTTTTGTGAGATTTTCAAGCAATTTTTTTTTAAATTTAATTTTCGTAATCGCAATTATTGTTTCTTTTAGATTTTAATAAATAACATTTTAAAACTTTTGAATGATTACAAACGTTGCATTTGTAGGTAATTTCTTTGACAGTTAGTTTTGTTTGAACCACCCAGTAACTATTAATTACATATTCTATTCCTTCACTTGTAATACTGGGTTAAATTAAATTAGCTAGCGATACTTTGCAGCTGTGATGGATATCGATATCTTAACACAATAAACCAAACAAAAAACGGATTTGATGACATTTTGCTAAGTTAATGACCACAAGTAGTGCAGTTATTTTAAATACAACATCGATTTAAATCATAGATGTGCCCTCGCCGTACTTCGCGCAACCGTATTCACACTGAGATGAATGTTGCAAAAAAAAAACTATTTATAAACAAAACACAAAAAAAGTTAAAATTACTTTCGGAAGTCGTTGCTTTTGCTTGTTTCATCGACATTTTGCATGTTTGAGGTTTAAAGAAACCTAACACGAAGAGGATGGCGGGATCGTAGTCTAGGCAATTTAATTGAAAAATGCTAAGCATTATTTATTCCAAATGTCAAGTCTGTAGCGATAATAGTTTCTGAAATATGTAGCTGTGCGTGCCTGTGAGAGATAAACGGGCAGGCAGACTAAATCTCGCGGGCCTGTGGACGGTGAGCTATGGGCTAGCTCGCCGTCCGTCCGTCTTATGACGACAGGCCGTGTCGACGGCGCGTTCGTGTTCCACGCGCGTTCTGGCGTGTTCCATTTTCTTATCTAACACGTCATTTAAATAAGCTGTTGTGACATCTGACATAGGAAATTAAACTTAACCAAATGGTTAAGTTTAATTTCCTCTTCCACAGAAATAGCGATGATCCTTCTAATTGAACTTAGTTTTGCAACGGGAGAATATGTCTCATTGTAATCAACTCCTGGTTCTAGTCTGAATCCTCTTGCAACAGCTTCGATCAATTGCAACAGTCATTTCTTTTTCTCGTTTTGCGATTTTCCACGTACTGTTCTTTACGTGTGCTCTAATTTCTGCTTTTATGGCATCATGCCAGTACCTTTCATCTCCTTCTTCTTCTTCACAAAGATACATTTTGTTAGCAGTAATTTCCTCATCGTTTCGGCCTCCCATCTCATAATCCTGAGCCCATACTGGCAATTGTCTTTGTCTTTGAGATCGTCTTTTATTATTGGCATCATCATGAACATTTTCGTCTTCACTCGCTTCATTTTCTTCATGATGTTCGACTACTGTTTCATCAACATTTTCGTTAAACTCATCAAGTGCATCATTGAATATGTCTCCAAAAACAGCGTGTGATGAAAATGAGAAACAATGATGGAGTTTCATACTGCGTCGAAGAATTAGGTACTACGTCAGATTTTAGCGATTTATGTTTCAATTTTATGTCGATCTTTAGATTCTCGGTTGTTTCTTCTTCTTCTTCTTGCTTCTTGCTTTGCTTGGTTTTATTCTCTGGTCAGCATTACTTTTATTTATATTTCTTATACCACTTTCCCTTTTTTCTTCAAAATTTTCAATTCTTTCTGTAAAACATGGTATTTACAAATTTCACATCTCTGCTTATTATGAAATGTTTTGAATCAGAAACGAAGATATGGGACCCTCTGGCACATTTTGCGTATCCAATAAATACGCCTTCGGTGGCTCGAGGAGCAAATTTCCATCCTCGTTTAGGTCCTTTTCTTAGGACAAATATGCTTTCTGACCGAATATATGTAGGTGTCTTGTAGATGGTTCACGACCCATCCATTTTTGGAAAGGCGTCTGTCCATTTAGGGGTTTAGTTGGGCACCTATTCACTACACAGTTTGGTGTATGAATGGCATTTGCCCACAGCTCCTTTGGAACACTTGATTCCAGCATTGGACATCTCGCCTTCTCGACTAATGTTCGATTTTTACGCTCTGCAAGCCCGTTACTTTGAGGTGTGTAGGGTGGCGTTAGTCTTCGTTGTATTCCATTGTATTAACATTTTTGTTTATGTACTCGGCACCATTATCCGATTGCAAATATTTTATTTTATGCTTTAATGCATTTTGAACCATGTTTTTATATTCTGTGAATATCTGGAATACCTCGCTTTTATTTGTCATGCGCAGCAATATCTAGTAAGATCATCAATAAAAGTCACGAAGTATTTTGATCCAGCATGAGTTTCAACTTGCATAGGTCCACACACGTCAGTATGTATTATTTCCAGTGGCCCTTTTGTCTTTATACCGTCTGAGGTATTAAATGGTAAACTCGTCATCTTTCCTTTCAGACATGTTTCACAGACTTCTAACTTTTCTTTTTCTTTAATTTCTAATCGTTTAATTAGTTCTTTCTTGGATGCTGTTTTCAGGTCAAATTCATTTAAATGTCCGAGTCTCTTGTGCCTTCATAATATTTGTATCTTCTTCTACTGCGTTGGCCTTTTCTATTTCGTCAAAGCTCATGTATTACAAATCATTCTCTTTATTTTCCTTGAGTACAATCTTGCCGCTACTGTTCTTTATTAATGCCTGATCTTTCTGGGTTATTACAGTGTATCCCTTATCAATGATTTTTCCGACGGAAAACAGGTTCATGGACAATTCAGGTACAAATAGTGCATTATTTATATCGTAGTGTCCATCCTTCACTCTAATTGTGATTTTTACTTTACCTTTTATTTGAGTGACATGTTGATCTGAGGCTAGTTTTAATGTCCCAGATTCACTATATAAAAAGTCAAACTTTTCCCCATCGCCACACATGTGAGATGTAGGTACATCCGCTGTCGAGGCACCAAATATTTTTCTTCAACTGGTTCGCAGTCGTTAGGGCAAATTGGCTGTACACTAAAACTTTCATGATATGGATAATTTTCGCCAGCTTTCTCTTGGCATTCAGAAGCCTTATGTCCTTTTCTTTTGCATTGATTGCATCTGAACTTGAAATTTCCACTGTTATTGTTACATCCTTGTCGTTTGCTCCTTGTATTTTTGCTATAAAACGCATCTTCAGCATTTTTTCCATTGCTGTTCTTTCTAGCTTGACTTTCTTCAAAAAATTTAATCTTTAAATTATCTGGACTTGGCAAACAGTCTCTAATTTCGATGGCAATCCTGAAATTTTCGAAACTTTGTGGCAGGCTATACAGCGTCATAATGCTTAATAGTTCTGGATGGATTTCCACACCCATTGCTGCTAGTTTATCTACTACATCCATAAAATTGCTTAAGGGATCCTGCACATCGTCTTCTTCAGCCATTTTCTTCAGAACCAGCTGTTTATAGTCCAGTCAAGTTAGCTCGAAAAATAGGGGTAAGGTTACAATAATTCGCATAGAGCTAAAAACGAAAAAAGTTCCCGACATTCGTACCAAGAATGTCGGTAACACCATTACAAATGAAAAAGTCCCCATCGATCCGACATTTGAAAAAAAGTATCAAGGTCAAAGGTCGCGATAATGTTTTTTTTGCATTTTTCAGCCAAACGCTAGTTTTATCATAAAAATAGGTCAGACTAAAATTGTAGATCATGCAATTAGCTATAAAATTTGTCTGCACACTTTTCTCCTAAGAGTAGGTAACCGTTTCTGAGTTATAACGATTAAAAAATTTGAAAAAGTTATATTCTTCATAATATGCACACGTTTCCACACCTGTGAGGAAGTGTACTTGGTGCGTTTTTTTTTAACGTGGTTTCCCCGGTAGGCCTTTTCCACGATATATTGTGATCCTCCGCACGCAAAATACGGGCTTGGACGTGGGGTTGCGGACACCATCCCGTTATACAATACAATACCTGTTTAATTAAATACTTTTTATAATAATAAAAATGGTACTATTGGAAATGATGAAAGCGTTGTGAATTTTAAGAAATTGGGGAAAATTATTCGTAATCATCGAATACTTCTGCTTCCTCATTTTCTTATTCTTCTTGTTCTTCTTCCTGCTGTGTGCAAGTAAATTGGCCTAACAGTGATGAATCAGATTTCTCCTCGCCGATATCGTATGAACACTCTTCTGATGGCGAATCAACATTAGACCATGACTGGGCTTGACAACTGGTACATGTTAATGAACAAAATAATCCAACTTTTTTGCTGACACATTTAGCATAACATCCCTTTTTACAATTGCAAAAAATTGTGTGAACTGAAATGGTTTCAATGTATTGTTGACTAACTTCCAATCCCAGTCTTTTGGGTCTAGTTGATTACCAAGTCACACTTGAACTTGATAATATACCAGAAATAGATGTTGCTGAGCAGAAGCAAAGGTTGGAGGAAGAAAAGCTAATTGCACTCGTTTGTAACGAGTATTTTTTAACGAGTACAAAATATACGTATCGAAACTTATCTAAAGAGTATTTTTTTGGAGCTCCATAGATAGAAAGAAGAAGGCGAATCCAGTTGGTGATTACATATTGTGGAGTAGAGTTACTCTTTTCGAAACTTCAGCACAATGAACTAAATCTTGTTTCTCAAACATTTCAAAAACTGTTGTTTTACCCCTCCTAAAAATGCTGATATCGTATCGCAGCCAGTTATTGCGTGTAAAAAAAGTATATGACAGCCATTTACGATTGTTTTCAAACAATTAACATCAAAATCATCAAATAACCCCTCCCGCTCTGGGCTGAGCAGGAGGGAGTGTCAGACTTTTACTGACTAAAACCCATCCATGTTCCTTCCTTTGCCCTTTGTGTTCCAGGGCCGCGGTATCTCTTTCGAACAGTCCCGCAACCCTGGCAGGCGTCGGTCCTTACGGACCCCTCCCTGTTTGCTGACTCTCCTTGAGGCGCGCGTGGAACACGAACGCGCCGTCGACACGGCCTGTCATCATAAGACGGACGGACGGCGAGCTAGCCCATAGCTCACCGTCTACAGGCCCGCGCCTACGGTGGCCGGGGGCCACCACGTGGCCCCCGACGCCCGGTGCGTCTCCCGCGGCGGCTGGGACGTGAGGTTCTCTCCCTCTCACGTTCCGCCACCTCCTTCGCTAGCATGACTGCTTCGCAGAAGGAGGTGACGGCGTCCCATTCCGTCTCGCTCCGGACCATGGATTGAACCAAGGCCGGAAGCGAGAGGTCGCCGCCGCCAATCGCCGCTACGAGGACACGGCGGTGCTCCGCCCATGCAGGGCAGATCTCCACCGTGTGCTCCACCGTGTCCTCCGGTCGATCCTCACAATGGTAGCACCCGGGCGTTTCCTCCCGCCCGATTCGGTGCAGGAACCTCCCGAAACAACCGTGTCCGGTGAGGACCTGCGTCAGGCGGAAGGTGAAGGCGCCGTGGCGCCTCTCTAGCCACTCCTCAAAGAGGGGACTTATCGCCACTATTGTGGCGTGCCATGCACGGGGTTGCGACAGTCGCTCTCTCCATGTCGCCATGAGATCGCGCCGGAGGTATATAATCACACTCAATAGCTATTTCATGAAAAAGTCACTTTTTGAGATTATATGAACTTGGAGAGCTCAAACGCAAACTCAAAGCGTTTATTTCAATTAGACCTTCGTAGGCACTTTTGAAAGTCAGAAAAACAAAGGCGAAGCTACAGTCACAGACACAAGGCATATAATAACTTGTGAAAGTACTGTAGTTGCCCATTCCAAAGCGTAGATCTCTATGGAGAAGAATGGGCAAGAAACTCCATGGACACTCTTTTCAATCAAAATATTGTTACAAGATCTTGGTTACATCATTCATGTTGAGATTATACATATATGTGAGAACGATGTAGAAAGACGTGCACATTAAGAGCGTCCAGAGTAAAAGATTATAACTATCAACAATTTAAAAACAAAGTAGTTAAAATAAACCGTGGCAGCTAAGAGATGACCAGTCCCAACTGACAGCGCCCGTTCACGAACATGACGCATGCATCAGCTCCATTCAGCTCAACCATATTGAAGGGAACTAAACGACCCAACACACCCGCCACTATCAGCGAGACATTTGAGTGAGCCTGACATTCTCTCAGCCACCAGGGCACATTCGAGTCAATGAAGGATAACTAAATGTAAATGGTAGCTTTACAGTACATAGTACTCACACATGTGCTATGCAGTTATATAATACTAAGAGATTGAATCTATACAATGCAAAGATATTTTTACAATCTTCTGCAGCTTCCACAATAATTTCACATGAGCTTCTGATTAGTTTGCCCCTATGGTTGTGGAGCAGGACCAGCATTGAGCCAAGCATTTTTATCATCGATGTAATCCCCTAACTTATAATATGCTTGCCTACATAGTGTGCGTTTTATACAAGATTTAAATTTTGTCTCATTCAGTTGTTGAATGTGGGGAGGTATTTTATTATAACATTTTAAACAGTACCCCATGAAAGATGAGTCTACTTTAGCTAGCCTGAAACCTGGCTGTACTAGTTGGTCCCTGTTTCTAGTATTATAGTGGTGTCTGTCACCTCTTTTACTAAACAAATGCAGATTTTTCCTAACGTACATGATGTTTTCATAGATGTATTGACAAGGTACTGTCATGATGTTAAAGTGGTTGAGCATTTGATTAAGCATTACCTGTTCAAACACCTTGCTGAAAACCGGCAATACGGATACGGTTCTATAGTTATTGGTGTCTTTACTGTCCCCGGACTTGAAAAGTGGTATTACCTTACTGTATTTCATAAGGTCCGGGAAGACTCCTTGGTCCACACACAAATTAAATATTAAGGCCAAGTACGGTGCTATAGTCTCAATAATGGCTTGACAAACTTTAATTGACATACCCCATAGATCCTCGGTTAATTTGACTTTGATTTCTTTAAAAGCTTTAATGACTGCTATGGGGTTTATATGTTTAAATTGAAACTCAACCGGACAGGCCGAAACGTTCGCTCTTAATAAATCAATAGAAAACAAGGGTGAGGAATTTAAGGTTTCAGTAGTTTTAAGTGGGATACTAGTGAAGAAATCTACAAATTCCTGAGCAACTTCATTTTTAGAGCTAAGAAGACCACGTGAAGTCTCTAGAGTGATATCATTATTATATTTTTTATTTCTGTTAGTTTCACTATTGATGATTTTCCAAACCGTCTTTATTTTATTATCGGCGGATTTAATCTTGTTGCTAATGAATAAGGCTTTAGCTAACTTACAGGAGTTTTTAAATTTTTTTGAGTAAGTTGTAACATACACACATCAAAAGTGTCTAGGGATCAACATATATTTTTGCAATAACTTTTCTCCTGATTGATATTAATTAAAATTTTCTTTAAGGATTCATCAAATAAAGTGTTTTCGTTTGTCACAGTAACGATAAACCAAGTCACCTTTGCATTAATAAAGAAATTTGCCATTTTCCTAATAAAGGGATTTTTGACATTTGAACCACTAACACAAAAGTTCGAAAAAAAACTGAAATAACAGTTTTCTTTAAAATTTTATTGGGTAACTTAAACAATTAATAATCCGTGTTTCTACCGCGAACACTAACAACACAAGAACATCGGTTTGGCATACTCAAAATGAGTTCATCCAAATCACGCTGTGGAATGGCCGCCCATGTTCGTTGCAACAACAAAAAAAGGTCTTCTTGCGACTGGATACCCTCCATATTCGGCAGAGCTCTTCTCTGTAGCATATCCCATGCATGCTCAATCGGATTCAAGTCTGGCGACTGAGCAGGCCAGGGCAGGACATTGATGTTAGCTGCGGCGAGAGTCTGTCTTACAACTCTTGCGGTGTGCGGTCGTGCATTATCATGCATTAACTGAAATAAGGGACCGATTTGCACTTGTAGAGGAACGATGACGTCTGATACAATCGTCTCAGCATAAATTTGAGCGTTGAGGTTGCCTCTGATCCAAATCAACTCAGTTCTTCCGCCGATCCAAATACCCGCCCATACCATGATGGTTCCACCACTATAAGGATGGACTTCCTGGCAGGATTTTAATCGCTGTTGGCGTCCAGGGGTTCTCCAGTGTCGTATACGTCTTGTATCCGGTCTCATACCAAAACGAGACTCATCAGAAAAGCACACGAAACGCCATTGTTCTTCTGCCCAATTTCTGTGTTCAAGAGCCCATTGATATCGTATCCTACGATTGTGCATTGCTATAGGTGGTACCCGTAGCGGTCTTCGGGAATGAAGGTTCACTTCATGCAAGCGGTTTCTGACTGTTTGGTCGCTAATTAAGTTCCCTGAAGAGTGATGAAGCCTCACGGCTAACATCATGGCGGTTATTGTTGGAGCTCTTCGAGTTAAGATTTGAATGTATCGGTCTTGTCTCCGTGTGGTGCAGCGATACCGTCCTCCATGGCGCTCAGCCACGGTACCAGTGCTTCGGTAACGTGTCCAAAGTCGACTGATAACACTCTGACTTGTATTCAGAGCTAAAGCCACAGTACGTTGCCGGGAACCAGCTTCTATCATTCCCACGGCTCTGAGCATTTCTTCCCTGCTTAAATGACGTCGCCGCTCCATAATAACGTTGGTTTTAATCAGTAGTAGGGAAACAGTAGCACTAATAATGTCTTCAATGCGTTGTATGTTTTTATAGGGAAAATATTGACAGCTGATTTTCATCTTTTACTCGAATTTGATTCACAGTTCCTGATTCAAATTATGAAATGCACCAAAAAGGATCCATATAAATTTATAAAATCATAAATTTATTACAAAGCCACATCTCAATCTCAAGAAATCCACATAAAAATGCTTGATCCCTAGACACTTTTGATGTGTGTATTTATTAAAAGTTTCTGAGTTGATGTAAGGCTTAAGGCCATACAGCTCAAACAATCGTTCCCTACTTTTCCTAATACCTTTAGTTGCCCAGTCACTGAACATAAACTTTGGGCAAATAGATTTGGTTTTCATTTTTAATGTATTATTGAACTCTGTGTAAACTACCGAAAAGAATTCCTCATAAAATTGATTAACATTTACAATAATATGGCTCGGAATGCCTAAATTACTAATTAAGCTATTTTTAAATTTATTCAAATTACTGGGTGTTATTAGTCTAGATTTTATCTGGATTCTTTGTAATGGTGTGTAGGACTCGAAAGAAACGGTTTGCCCGCTGTGATCAGAAGGAAGGTAATTATAGTAAGTATAGTAAGCTGTATTCATGACTTGAATGATTATAATTCTGTAACCTCATACGTGTTACTGGCGCGATTCATATTTTCATCAACATACAACCTATCACCTTAAGGTGGATGCGCAAGGGTAGCCCGCGAAATTTAAATTTTCTTACGTTTATTGCAATTTGTAGGTCAGTGTCAGGTTGTATGTTGATGAAAATATGAATCGCGCCAGTAACATGTATGGAATTACAGAATTATAATCATTCAAATCATCAATACAGCTTTCCAAGTTCATATAATCACATTCAATAGCTATTTCATGAAAAAGTCACTTTTTGAGATTATATGAACTTGGAGAGCTGTATTGATGATTTGAATGATTATAATTCTGTAACTACATACGTATTACAGGCGCGACTCAATTTTCATCAACATATAACCTGAAACAGACCTGCAAATTGCAAAAAACGTAAGAAAATTTGAATTTCGCGGGCTACCCTTGCGCTTCCACATTAAACGCACAGTGGCTGAGTAACGTAGCTTAATTTCGTCGGATAATTTATCAAATCGGGCAAAATCGGTAAGAGTCGTTTTTTTTTCGTTTTACCATAATGCGACGACATTTAGACATTTGGGTTGTATTTCATAAAACGTTATTCATAATTTGATGCTTTCAACATTTTAGGAATTCAACATCGGGTCTAAAGGATTTTATCGACTATCCTTAACAACATTTAATTAAAACAAATAATTGTAATTATTATTTTGTTTACATTTTGTGTAATTATTTTAAATTGTATGGTCAGCACAATCATATAAACTCCAACTCAAAAATAACTATAGTTTCGTAAAACATTGGTATTATCTGAAAATCGTCATTATTGAGCGAAGCGAAGCCTAGCGAAGTGTAGCTCGATTCCTCCCGACTCAAATAGTGTTATTTGACTAACAAAATGACCTCCAGATAAACATGGTCGGAAAATATCATACAGGCGGTAATATGAGATAAAGTTGCACAGCACACACTTCCAAATAGATGCGACCCAATCAGTGCGTCTCTATAAGTCCGACTCTATATACACCAGTCTCCCACAGGTGAACATAAATATTGATATTTCATTTGTGGTAAGAAGTAAATGACCATTCTATTCTATTCTAATCACACATAAACAGCAGGACCAATTTGCATGACATATGGACACGGGCTAATAGATGAAATCGAATCCGCCAGCCAAGCGTGGAGTTTATGGCAATAACCTCCACTTTTTCGGGAAAGGCTCTCAGTATGGAATGTGACCTTCACCGTTTTCCAGAGGTTTAAGTGTCCTGCTTTCCATGTTTCTTGCCAGTTATGTTCCAAAAAAGGACACTTTGCGTCAGTTTGTCGGTCACGGAACTCCACCACTAGCAACGCCATATCCACTCCTATAAACCCTACTGTATCACAACCAGAGTCTATCAGCACTGTATTTTCCGCTGCATCACCGTCTACTTTAAAACAAGCAACAATTGCCATCACAGTAAATGATATCCTCGTAGACGCTCTCATTGATACAGGAAGTTCTGCGAGTTTCATCGAGAAAAATATAGCTCATATGATGAAATTGAAACAAAGACCATATAAACAGACCATTAATCTGGCATCGCTTAGCCACACATCTTATGTCGATGGAATATGTTTTGCTACTCTTATCATTAACAAACATAAATATGTAAAACGTCCTCTTTTAATAGTGAACAACTTACGCGCAGATGTCATAATTGGGCATGATATTTTGAAAGATCATTCTAAGCTTGAATTCCAATTTGGAGGTACTAGAGAGGCTCTCCAAATCTGTGTAATGGAAGCTTCTGTACCACCAGCCACCATTTTTACACACCTGTCTGAAGATTTAGCTCCTATCGCTATTAAATCTAGACGCCATAACAAAGAAGATGAAGAATTTATTAAGATAGAAATAGCAAAACTATTAAAAGATGGTATAATAGAACCAAGTATATCTCCATGGCGCGCTCAGGTTCTGGTTACTGGTGGTGGAGGACATCGAAAGCGTATGGTCGTCGATTACTCCAGAATTATCAATAGGTTTACATACCTGGACGCATACCCACTTCCTAAGATAGAATTGATTGTTTCAAAGGTAGCTCAATTTAATTACTTTAGCCAGATCGATTTGAAAAGCGCATATCATCAGCTACCGATAATAGAAAGAGAAAGAAAATTTACTGCGTTCGAAGCTTGTGGAAAACTTTATCAATTTACGAGAATACCATTTGGTGCCACCAATGGAGTAGCCGCCTTTCAACGAACTCTTGAATATATTATTGATAAGGAAAAACTACAAGGAATCTTTGCGTATCTTGACGACGTTACTGTTTGTGGCAAAAACAAGGAGGAACACGATATGAATTTGCGACAATTTATGGCCGCAGTGAAGAAATACAGACTAACGTTAAATGAACAAAAATGTAACTTTAGTAAAAGTACGATAAGCCTTTTGGGTTACACAATTACAAATAATACGATTGAGCCTGATAGAGATCGACTTGTTCCTCTTATAAATTTGCCGCTACCAACTAATGCCGCTGAACTCAAAAGAACACAAGGGCTGTTTGCCCACTACGCCAAATGGGTCAACAAATTTTCCGAGAAGATCCAACCGTTAATTAATATAACCCACTTTCCTCTTAATGAGACTGCGCAGAACAGCTTTCAGCAACTAAAAGCAGACATACAGAAGGCAGCATTGGTTGCTATGGATGAAATGGAAATATTAACAGTTGAAACAGATGCTTCTGAGTTTGCTTTAGCCGCGACGCTTTCTCAAAAAGGTCGCCCCGTTGCATTCTTTTCAAGAACGCTATCAGACAGTGAACGCAAGCATGCTTCTGTAGAAAAGGAAGCTTGTGCTATCGTTGAAAGTCTCAGGAAATGGCGGCATTATCTACTGAATAGACATTTTATTCTTATAACGGATCAGAAATCTGTGAGCCACATCTTTAGCCAAAGTCATACAAGCAAAATAAAAAACGACAAATTCGAAAGATGGAGGCAAGAACTATCATGCTACAAGTACGACATAATTTATAGACCAGGTAACGAAAATGTTGCAGCTGATGCCCTCTCCAGAGTTTGCGCATCCATGAGTAACAACAAGTTATATGAATTACATGATGCCCTTTCTCATCCAGGAATAACTAGAATGTACCACTGGATCAGGCAGAAAAATATGCCCTACTCTATTAATGATATTAAGCAAATGACTGCCTCATTTCCAATATGCGCAGAAATTAAGCCACGTTTCGCAAAATCCAAAGGAACACTTATTAAAGCTACATCAGCTTTTGAACGGCTGAATATTGATTTTAAGGGCCCCTTGCCATCAAATACTAAGAACAAGTATATACTCACGATAATAGATGAATTTTCACGGTATCCGTTTGCCTATCCTTGCGCGGACATGACCTCTGTGACTGTCATAAACTGTCTCAGAAATATTTTCTTTGAATTTGGTCAACCCCTATATACACACAGTGACCGAGTTGCTTCCTTCATGTCAGAAGATCTGCAAACTTTCTTACGAAATTGTAACATCGCGTCTTCTCGCACAACGCCGTATAATCCGCAAGTAAACGGCCAGGTAGAAAGATTGAATGGAACGCTCTGGAGAACAATACAACTTTACTTACGTTCAAAAAATCTACCCATTGAAAACTGGGAGCAAGCTTTAAAACCGTCGCTACACTGCGTACGCTCACTCTTGTGCACATCGATAAATGCCACTCCACATGAGAGACTATTTAACTTTCCTCGAAGAACACCTGTTGGAGAATCCCTTCCATCGTGGCTCGTTCCAGGTCCAGTATTGTTAAAAAAATATGTACGAGGTTTTAAGACCGATCCCTATGTGGAGGAAGTTGAGCTCCTGCATAGTAACCCAAGTTACTCGTACGTGAGACGCACCAATGGCCAGGAATCGACAGTATCTAACAGGCATTTGGCACCGCTTCCTGTTACGTTGGTGGATGAAGCTGAGATAAGTTGTCGAAATACAGAAAACAGAAATGATTCAAACGATGATGAAAATGATGAAGAAGACATTTTTAGAACTCCTGAAAACAATAACAACGGTGCCGAACAACCTCAGGCTATTCGTAGATCAGCAAGCTTAAGGAGACTCCCAATTCGTCTTAATGATTACCTCCTCGATCAAGAAAACATAGAGGGGGTGTGTGGAGAAGCGCAGCTATCTGTGATAATAAATAATTACTCATAACTTAGTTTTCAGATATATAACAGAAATAAATGTCTAATTGATAGGTCAAGACCATTAGAGGTCGATTTCGTAAACACATAAGTGCCATATATACCTTATGTACCGTAGAATGACTACCTATAAGTCGAAAATGTATATAACTGCCGAAATTGAGACATAAGATAGTCAAAACCATCCCTAGCAGGTCCCTATCACTCTAGGGCATCATATTTGCAATATTAAAACCTTGTATATAAAGTAGATAGCAGTAATACAGGGCCATTTACTTTGAAACGCCTCTAGTAAATGTTTAAAGTTAATGTGACAAAGGCCTAAAGTTAATCAAAACAAACCACCTGATTGGCTGAGAGACTCTATTGTATTATACATCCGGGTTCGTTGGGCGAGTCCAAGTGTATTTAGGTCACAGGGGTGAGGATGCGGGGGGTCGAGGGGAAAGGAATCGGCACCTTCCGCGTAGACGATTAGAGAGCAAGCGGGTGCAAAACATAGGACACCCACGACTTGCACCTGTGTGCAACGGTATAATAATGCGCCCCCGGGCGGTTTCGAGGCAGCATAGTCCGGTTAAGCAGCTTCAACCTCAGTAGAGTTGTTGCGCTGCGAGTGGTCCCTCCTAAAAAAAAAAAAAAAAAAAAAAAAAGGTTTCGAGGCAGTCTTCCTCAGAATATTCAGTCGGCAACACATGCTTGCTACTCGGTCGTTAGTCTCTACGAATTGTTGTATTCTCTAGTTAAATATAAGTTCTTCCAGTTTAAATTGTGATTATAGTAAAAGTAAAAGTGTGTAAATCAATGTTTAATCAGTGCAATATATTTTATCAGTTTTAATCATCTTTCGTGTTCTTATTTAATCAACCCTCGCGGCCTGATCCCGAACAGGGTGAATGATATATAATCTCCTTATTAACTGGCTGATAGTATTTCATAATGTCAGTTGTCATCTTTGATTAGTGTTGTCAATCTAATACATATTATTTCTATGGCTTGTGAAAATAGTTAATTAAAGCCAAGTTTCTATTGGTTTATCTTTCTTTACGTATGTATCAAACAAGTCATTCTGATTCACATTTCCTCCACCATATTCCAGCATATTTCGCTGCCTCTTAATGATTCCCAAGTTGAATACACCAATCTCGTAGATTGGTCTGATTACGCACCTTAGTGGGATCCCAATTGAGCATCATTTGTGCCCAAAGATTCTCAATAAGATTTAGATCGGGACTTTTAGCTGGCCATTGATTTGATGGTGTAAAATTTACGTGCACATTTAGTTATCGCGATGTTTCGGCAACTCTCATCTCAATTTCTTTCAAAATTACGATGCGTATTCTTTCCGCAGCGGTGAGCCGTGCAGGCACAGAGCATCTTATATATACTGGTAGGTACGTGCGGGCATTTAATCAAATTATTGTAGATTTTGAAAATTATTTTCAAAGATCTTGTGTCAAGTAGACAGAAATGACATCAAGATTTTACTTTTTAAAACATTGCATCCATGATCCATGCAGTTTTTATTTGAAACTAGCTGTTGCCCGCGACCTTCGTTCGCGTGCAATTATTAAAACAAAATATTAGTTTCCTTTCTAAATTAGATTTTGTTACCAATTTCAAAGGTTTTAATTTTTTTGCACGGAACGCTAATTATTTTTATAAAATAAATCTAGCCTTTGTTAGACCATCGAACATCAGCTATCTGCCGGTAAAAGTCCAGTCAAAAGCAGCTCAGCCATTTCGGAGAACAAATAGACAGACAGACACACCGAGAGACAGACAAAAAAAATAGTGTTTTTGTTATGCGGTGCTGTAGGTATATATTTTCATTTGCATTCAGTAAAAAGCTGTTTGATATTACAAACAGACATTTCAATTTTATTTATTTGTTTAAAGAACTTTGTGTAAATGTCAATTTGAGTTGCAATACGACCGAATTAAAAATGATTAACCTGGAAAACTTATGACTTCATTGAAAATGAAAAACATATATCTATCCCTTTCGAACAGTGATAATTTCTCTCAGTTGCGTCTTTAATGGGCAGTTAGGTGTGTTGCTGTTTGTACTTAAGTGAGAGTACCTATTTTACCGCATGTTCCGTTGAATGGTGCGTAATTTTTAACTTTCGAACAATATACATACAGGCTTCGTAAATGCATTTTTTGAGCAAATGTGTTGAAAATAGTATTTAGTTACCTACATAATTGAATGTCAGCTAAATTCTAATTTCAACGTATGGTATTTGGATGATGGAACCCTGGGAGGTGATGTGGACACAGTCCTAAAAGATTTAACTTTTTTTAAAGAAAAAATTAGTTCCATTGGCCTAGACCTTAACCTTTCGAAGTGCGAAATTTACCTTCCTGAAACCACTGACAGACAGACTACCATTTCTAAATTTAACTCGTTAGCACCAGATATCAAAATTACTGGATAAAATTCTCTTCACCTCCTAGAGTCACCAATATTTGACGAATCTTTTCCATCATTCATTGAAGAAAAAATTCAAAATTTCAATGATGTTTCAGATAGACTTTTCAAAATTAACATTCTTTCGGCCTTCACACTTATTCGATACTGTTGTTTTGGACCAAAATTCACGTATAGCCTTCGCTCCTCTCATCTTTGGAAACATCTACAGCTTTTAGACAAAGTAGACCAAAATATTAGGAACCCTCTAACTTCAATATTTAATGTCACCCTGGACGACCGAGCCTGGCAGCAAGCCACACTCCCCATTCGCTTGGGTGGTCTCGGCGTCCGCAAAATTTCAAGTATAAGTTTACCAGCCTTCCTCTCCTCGGTCTACGGTACCGAAAAATTAACCAGGGATATTTTGTCATCCTCACTGGTTGATTTTGAGTTGCCGTATTTGACCGATGCGTTGGACGCTTGGAAAATGGCTTCTCCCAATACGGATTTGCCCGACAACCTGACCTCCCAGAGACAGTGGGACGTGCCGCTCTGCAGTATTATACGGAATACCCTTTTAAATACGTCTATTAATACTGTGGAACGTGCCCGCCTGCTGGCCGTGGGAGAACGGGAGTCGGGTTTGTGTCTTCAGGCACTTCCGTCACCCACCATTGGAACTATGAAGGACGACACATCGTTCCGTGTCGCTATGAGTCTACGCTTAGGCGTACCTTGTGTTTCTCCGCATCGGTGTCACTGCGGTGAAGCTGTCGACAGCCTCGGACACCATGGCCTGTCCTGCTACAGGAGCGCAGGTCGCATTGCACGGCACGCTAGCATTAACGACATTATTCGTCGAGCCCTTGCCAGCGCCGGCGTACCAGCGGTATTAGAACCAAACGGCTTGGTACGTGACGATGGGAAGAGACCAGACGGCATGACGTTGGTGCCTTGGCTAGGCCTTTGGTGTGGGACGCAACCTGTGTCGACACCCTTGCGCCATCTCACGTTGCAAGCACGGCGGGCTGTGCGGGCGCTGCTGCTGCGGCTGCTGAAATCCTCAAGTGGCGCAAATACTGTAACCTTATCGCTAACTACAGTTTTGGGCCGTTTGGAGTCGAAACGCTCGGGTCATGGGGCCCGAGTGCACGTCTACTTTTTAAGGAAATATCTCGCCGACTGGTCGACACTTTGCGTGACCAGAGGGCTGGCTCTTTCTTTGGTCAAAGAATTAGCATCGCCATTCAACGTAGCAATGCTGCCAGTCTTCTGGGCACTTTTCCGGATGACATCGATGGGGAGGAGTACTTTGACGTGTCCTATTGTCGTCGTTGTATATATGTAGGAACTTGTTTTAGTCTTCTTTTTAGCATTATTTTAGTTCTATTTGTAATCTGTTTATAATGTACATAGTAGTTTAATTAAAATATAACACTGTTTATGTATATATAAAAAAAAAGAATTGAATGTTTGTGTTTATTAATATTTGCAAGCTATTTTTATGGCGAAATGTGTCATTGCACTTTATGTTAGTTTTACCACCTTTTGTACCACATTTACCGCAAATAAATAATTTTGATTTGATTTTAATAAAAGGCAAGAACGCCGCAATGCAAAAAAGCATTACAAATCTCGTTGTTCTGAAAAGTTACGAAAATACCCTAAAATGTAAAAATTACTTGTATGTTACGCGAGGGGTCAAAAGTTACGAAAAATGTAAGAAATGTAACCTTCTGGCAACACTGTTAATGTAACTATTGTAGAAAAATACCAAAATTTACGTCCAGCCAATATAAAAACCGACCGATTTTTCATACAATACCATAATAATAAATGCTCAAGACAACCTATGGGAGTATATAAAATAGGTGCTATACCGCGAGAAATTGCCACTTTCTTAAAACTCAGCTATACACGGGTCACTGCTTTCAGAGAACTTCGGCAACGCTCTTGGCTGATTCCGGAGCCGATCTCACCAGTTTAAGACGTCACGGCTGGTGGAAGTCCAATACGGTTGCAGAAGGCTATATTGAAGACTCATTAAAAAAAAGGCGAAAATCTGTAACCGTGTAGTGGAAACAATAAATCTGAACTCGACCTCGGATCCTTGGTCTCACCCACTTCCAACGATGCACAGTGTACTTATACAGAAAGCCGATCAGACTCACCAACGTTCACCGTTGTTCCTTCTCAATCCGCCACCGAAACAGAAACCTTAACCACAGATAATCAAACTCAACTCAATGCAACTATAACATTGCCAAATAAATCGGTTGGTTTTAATTTGCAGAATTGCAGTAATTTTACTTTTAACTTTTAAAATGTTCCATTCTAATGAATTGGTACCTCTACCTACAATGTGAATTATTTTGATTCACAATAAATAGTTATTTAAAGCTATTCCTGTTTATTATTTTATCTCCTAAAGTGTTCTCGCTGCTGAAGTGAAAAGTTATGTGTTACACGAGAGCAAAGTTTTTTGCATCTTGTGCATTGCAATAAACGTAAAATTTAAATTTCGCGGGCTACCACTGTGCTTCCACCTTAAGTATTATCTATGCTCACTACACTCAGTGTAAAGCTTATAGTATTTTTTAACCTGTGTAAGGCTCGCAATCTTCTTAAATATAAATACTCTATGGGTGTTTCTATGTTTGTTGTTCGTAGTGGTAGAATAGAAATACAAAATCAAAAACATGTTAAATAAGGTTTTACTTTCTTCCGATGTTGCGTTGGTTTGTGTTCAACATGCGCTATCTACAGAAAAGGAAGAAATTATGGGTCTGCTTATCGGAGAGGTAAATATGTATACCTACTTATGCTATTAATTGTTTATTTTTTATCTAGCTGTTGCCCGCGACCTTCGTTCGCGTGAAATTACCTATTATAAAAAAATATTAGTTCCCTCTTTGTATCGAATTTTGTTATGAATTTTAAGGGTTGTATATTTTTTGGACGGAACCCTAATTATTTTTCTGAAATAAAAGTAGCCCATGTTTGACCCTGTATCATCAGCTATGGAACAGTGAAAGTCCCGTCAAAATAGGTCCAGCCGTTTCGAAGATTAGCCGGAACAAACCGAAAGAATGAAGAAAAAAAAATGTGTTTTTGTTATATTTCATTTATGTATTCAGTAAAATGCTGTTATTTTGAGATTACAAACAGACACTTCAATTTTATTTATTTGTGTAGATGTTTAAATTTGCATTAACTCTATTTATGTGTGATTGATCAATTGTTAATCAACAGGTCCATAACAATGGTACTTTGGTTTCGATTGTATCTTCCGTAATATTACGACGCTTAGATAAAAAACCTGATCGTGTTGAAATATCTGAAGAGCAATTGGTACAAGCCACATTGCGTGCCGAAGAGTTAGCAGCTGAAGTCAACAGACCCCTACGAGTCGTTGGATGGTACCATTCTCACCCTCATATCACTGTGTGGCCCTCACATGTTGGTAGGTTACACTACAAATTAGCAATAGTATTTAATTGTTCACATTATTTTAGAAGTATAATTTACTGACAGTGTCATTTAATTTTTCAGATCTTGCTACTCAGTCCATGTATCAAAGAATGGACGCAAGCTTTGTTGGAATTATATTTGCAGTATTCCTTACAGATCAGACTACAAAGGCTCCATCGGTAAAAACTATACCTGATGAATATTATGGCATAAAGCATATTCACCTAGAAATAAATTTACACAACTATTTATTAAGACTTCAGACAAAAGGCAATAATTGTAAATGTACATGTAATTGTAAAAGATGTGTCAGAACTATTAACTGAACTGACTCGCTTAATGGATTTTTGTCTGAAGTTGGTCTGAAGAATAAACCACAGATAAAATCCAGCATTCTTAATGCATTTCCATGAGTTCCAAGTATTTTGGTAGGTAATTGATTAACCTGTTTCCAGATTCAAATTACTTGTTTTCAATCTGTAAATGATGGTTCAAGTCAAAGTAGGAAAGAAATTGAAATGGAAATAATAAATAATAATGACTCTTTAGTGTCAAACAATTTTGAGGTAAGCAAAGTATATATATTTTTTCCCAGCCTTCATGATAATTATTTTATTGTTGTCTTGGTTAAACTCGGGGGCTGCACATTTTTACTAAAAGATTATCTGTCATGGTTGTATTTTAATGTACTTAATTAATTTAAATTTAAGACTTTAACTCAATTGCCTGCAATATTAAAAGAGGAAGAAGATGAAGCTTACAATAATGAGGCAGGGCCAGAGGACTCTGATGATATACTAAACAAACAACATAATGCAGCAGTTAGAACTATTGCAATTGGACACATTGTTGATAAGGTAACAATAATTGTTTTTGGAATTATCTTAAGATGGAAGCGCGAGGGTAGCCCACACCATTCACATTTTTTACCAGACTGCCAAAAAGGGTTATGTTCTTTGCGCGTATCTTATACATATAATGTCTGTTTGTAAATTTATTACCTCATATGTTCCAAACGTACTCCACGCACACAGGGTTCCGTAGCACCAAACAATATAATAAAAATGTTTGAAGGCTCATTTTTAAGTTACTTTAATAAAAAGCTGGAAATAAAAAAGTTGTTGAAAAAACTAAGTAAAGCAAAACCCAAGCACATTAAATTAAACAACAGTTAAGGTAAGACAAAGCAAAGTTGCTTACCGAAGTCACTCCCGCCAACCGCGTATTCAACACGTACCCGACTGAACGTTCGCTGCTTGAATACTCGACAGCAGTAAAACATCAGGGGGTCTAAAATCGCCGCTTTATCAGAATCATAATACGAATCACGTTAAAAATTTAAAACTCTTAAAATGGTCTTTGTGGTTATAAACATAAAGACCATTTTAAGAATTTTAAATTTTTAACGTGATTCATATTATGATTCTGATAAAGCTTCAATTTTAGGCCCACAGGGCCCTGTTTAATAAATCTGACAACCCGACAATTCCGACATATGTCAAAAAGTGACAATTCGACAATTATTCTGTTTATTAGAACTTACAGGCGACAAAATTGTCATGGTGGAAAATTTACAAATAATATTTGTAAATTTTCCACCATGACAATTTTGTCGCGACAATCCGACATATTTAGGTAAAAAAGTAAATTAAACTTTGCAATTGCCTCATATTCTTCATTTTATAACTCTTTATACTTATTTTTATTCAAACGATTTAATATGTTTTGGTTGGTTTTAATGCAACGCAATCGCCATGCTCGCCAATGCCTTGTTTAACGTGCAACACAGAGGTACCCTGGTCTGATAATTGTAACTGAGTTCCTACACTTTTCATGAGGCATAATGGTATTATACCTAGAATATGGGTATTGTGGACGGTTCGTTAATTCCTCAAGATGCGCCTTATCAGAATGAATCTGCGTTTGTAGACAGAAACGGAAACCATTCAATTAATACTATGGTGGTATGCAGGCCAAACTTAGAAATTTTCTACGCATCTGGAAGATGGCCTGGCTCTGTTCACGATGCCAGAGTGATGAGATTCTTTAGCACAGACATGGGAAAGTGGATGGACACCATTCCCAAACGCAATAGTCTTGGGAGACAGTGGATACGGTTTAAAAAAGTAGCTAATGACGCCTAATATACCAATACGAATATCAAGGACAGCATCACAAGTAAGATTCTTGCGTGCTTTTAATTCAACAAGAAGAATGGTGAAAAATTCTTTGGGGATCATATAAGAAAAAAATCCATGTCTTAATCACCTAAGAGTTCAGCCAATAATTGCAAGCAATATTATATTATCTTCCATTGTTTTGCATATTATTGAAAAACGATTAGGCTCAGATTGCTACGCACCCTATTTAGAACAAGATGTTAGCGGAAACGACAATGATGTAGTTGTAGATTATAACAATGTGGACGAAGTATTTGATGAGGAACCGATTGCAATTTAACAGTCATTAATACAAGTATTTGAATGAATCATTTATTTGCTTAAAATAAACGCATGGTTGATTATAAATTAAAGATTTTCATTCACAGCTCTTTGTAAAATATCGCTAACTTGTTCATTATCAGCACCCGACTGTGTTGTTCGAACAATTTGTTCATTTTGTATATTACAAACATCAATAACTCGAACGTTCTGTAAATAAAAAGGTTGTGTAAATTCTGATGACTGTAAATTCAATTCTTTTTCAAGTTTGAGTAGCTCCAAATCTAACTTGTATTTTTTTCTTTTTGCAATTAGAAGTTTTTCTTTAGCCATTTCTACTTCTATTTCCATTTTTTTTTTCAAATCCATTATGTCGTTGGATAAATCAACTTCACTTAAAGATTGACGTGGGAGTTGTGATTTTCTGCGTATTGGATTTTGAGGTTGAGGAGGGGGTGTTTCTGCGATTAAAATAGGTACGGATACCTGTGTTTCATTCGGCTTAGTCGAATAATAATTAGTCCTTTTCCGAATTGGCCATTTTAAGAATTAGTCTTTTCGCGAATTGGTCATTTTAAGAACTAGGCATTTTAAGAATTGGGCATTATTCGACTAAGCCTTTCATTCGACCCCGAAGATTCTGCTATTGGAAGGCCATCTATCGCTGAAGAATCCTTTTCGATGATTTTTAATATCATTTCATCAGATTCGTCATATTGTCATTTTTTTTCCTCCCCCAGAACCAGTCTGCAGACGATTATCTCTCTTTTCCTCAGACCCGGATCCTACGATTTTTTCGAACCGGGGCAGAAACTTGATACTGGCGCCCCTCTCTCCGATTCGCCTTTTTTGGTTTCCGTTGCCGAATGATAAAAAACGCAACCCTTATAGATCCGTCATGTCTCTCCGTCTGTTTTCCGTACGTATTTCACAGCCACTTTATTCCGAAACTATATTAGGACTACAAAGTTGAAACTTGGTAGGTAGATGTATTGTGAACCGCTTTACGATTTCTATACAAAAAAAAAAGACTATGGATCTGAAACTAAAAAAAAACATCAATCCTATCCGTGAAAATTACATTAAAGTTCCGTGGTAAAATGTGTGCCCCCCCGTCTAATTTCTAAAGTAAGAGTAGGATTTAAAATTAATTTACAAAAATGCAGGATTGTAGAACGTAAAAAAAACTTTCAACGAAAATTGGTTTGAATAAGATTTGATGTTTAGTTTTTGAGATATGGGAGTTTTTCATCAAACTGCAGCAGTAACTTTGTTTTTCATGAACATACTATGAAAAACAAATTTGGTTTTGCTGTTGAATGTAAAAATATTTTGAAGGCTCATTCATATAAATCGTATTGATTTGTATGAATGAGCCTTCAAAATATTTTTAATATTTTGTTTGGTGCTACGGAACCTGTGCTGTGTGCGAGTGAGTACGACTCGCACTTGGCCGTTTTTTTTCATTTACCTAGATCCAAACGGTTTTTTTTTCGGATGGGAAATCGTCAAAGGAGGTCCCACTCTGGGCGGAGCGGAAGGGAGTGTCAGACTTGTACTGACTAAATGTTCCTCCTTTTGCCCTTTGTGTTCCAGGGCCGCGGTATCTCTTTCGAACAGCCCCTCAACCCTGGCAGGCGTCAGTCCTTTCGGACCCCTTCCCGTTTGCTGACACCTCTTTCAGGCGTGCACGCGCCGTCGACCTAGGACATAAGGCGGACGGACGGCGAGCTAGTCCATTACTCACGGTCCACAGTCACAGGCCCGCGCCTACGGTGGCCGGGAACCACCACGTCGCCACTGACGCCCAGGGCGTCTCTCGCGGCGGCTGGGACGTGAGGCCCTCTCCCTCTCACGTCCCGCCACCTCCATCGCTAGCATGACTGCTTCGCAGAAGGAGGATCCGACTAGGCTTCCTAGGCGCTTTTTGGAGCAAGTTTTGTATTTTCAATCAAACTATATTATGATTTTGGCGCCCCCTGAAACTGCCGCCCGGGGCGGGTACCCCGGCTTGCCCCCCCCCCTGATCCGGGGCTGCTTTTCCTGAAAGATCCATAACAATGAAACAAACTGAAAAAATCGTTTCCACATACACAATGTGAATATTTCAAATTGATGACAGATAAACCAGTTAAAATAAACTAAACCTTTCCATGGTCCTTTTGCGCCAATTTTGTCATGTAGTGTCACGAAGGTGCTTCCAATCTTTATTGAAAATACCTAATGCTGTTAACTCTTCAGCTATTTCCTTCCATTTTTATTTTTACATGCTAAACTTCCCAAAGAGTGTATTTTTGTTCTCGTAAATCAAGTGGTTTTTTTGTGCATTTCCATTTTACACGCAAAAACAAGAAGTTGAATCGTTGAGTTGAGTTGAGAAGTTGTCAATCGAAGTTGCACTAGTGATTGATTCACTAATTCATACTTTGTTATTATTTTTTCTATCTTACCCTCATTTAGCTTCATAAAAGAAAATTATTTGCAAATATATGTCCTAAGTCGACATAATTGTCACGACAATCCGACAATTATCAGAAATATTTTGACTTGGGTTTTTTGACATATGTCGAGTTTTATTAAACGCGTTTTTAAGTGACGATTATGTCAAGATTTCACCTGTCGATTTTTGACGTATTTGTCAGTTTTATTAAACAGCCTAAGCGCGACAATTCAACAAATTTGTCATTTTTTGACATATATGTCGAATTATTGTCAGCTTTATTAAACAGGGCCCTGATTTCCCACTGCTTTTTGATTTTTGATAAAAAATTGAAAACACTATTGGGACGAAAATCGATTTCTGATTACCTGCGCTACTTAATGTTTAAAAGCAGCCCGTATTTTTTTATGTATTGAAACTCTATAGAAAGTCTGCCAGTAGAGATATTTATTTTTTATTGATACAAGATGATATTAAAAACTAAGGACACAGTGTTTTAAGACAAATATTTTTTCACAAATATTTCAATTTATAATGAGAGGAACAAATATTATTTTATTAACTGGGTGAAACAAAACTATTACTAGGTACTTAATAAACATAATCTAACATCTAGTATTTTTCAGATGTCCAGGCCTATGCTAGAAGGTCTTGTAGCAAGAAACACTCTTAACACAGTACGCTTGAAAGCATTAAAAAGACAACACCAGGAAATGATGTCTAAGTTAAATGTTTAAGAAAAAAATACACTCTTCATTTAATGGTGGTTTCTGAATTACTTAAAAAAGTTGAATTTCAAGCTATTTTGATTACTGATTGTTTAAAAATGTAATTAAAGATGTACCAGGTAAAACAGGGTGAATTGGAATGAAGGGGTGAATCAAGACAACTTTGAAAGAGATTTTAACATTGAATTAATTTATGTTATGTTGCCAACAAGGTCTCTAAATAATTAAGTGTACCTAAGTAAATAAAATAGAGTACTTTTTGGATACATATTATATCAATTCAACATTCAAATCCTTTTCAAAGTTTTGTCTCGATTCACCCCGTTTTACGGTGTTTGAATATTTCAACAATTCAATCATCATGAAATGAACAGAGTATAAAAATACTTATATATCATTTAGAATTAATTAATAAATAACTACATACATATGAAAAATGATATTTTTTCTGGTATACATCTAAGTTACTTTGATTAGGTTAAATCATTATGATCAATCATTTCAAAACCATCCGATGAGTCTATACTTGATAGTCTGTTCCTTTTAGTTTCAGTTGATTCTGTTTGAATCATATTTGCGACTGCTCCAGTTATGTTCCAGAACGCGTTATATGCACTGCTGCTCCAGGTACTGGCGGGTTCTGCTACCTCTAAAGTAGATTTAATTTTCACTTGCTCCCTTTGTTGATCTAAAATAATATTCCAATATTATTAACCATGTAAAATAATAATTATATGTAGGTCAGGCCCGGACTAAGACCCGAAGCCGGCCCGGGCATTTTAGAGACGGCTCACGACTCTCAAGAGAAAGGAAAACTACTAATGTAAATTTTGAATCAACCGAAGTAAATTCACTTTTAAAAGAAAAGTTCGTAACCACTATCTAAGTCAGAATAAATAACTCTCAAATTGAAGCCGAGTCACGGTAATTATTATTAGGTTTTTCGTTTAATATTTTGGTATTTGTTTAAATATTTATTAGTTTATTTTCTATGTATTATGTATCACTTAAAGTACTTATATAAATTATTTTTTTAGATATTCATTTTGTTCCCTACCACAGCGTTTTCTTATTGAACCCAAAGGTTGACTAGTAGAGAATGCCTGATGGCATTAAGTCCGCCTATGTACCACTATTGTACATGAAGTTTAAATAAATAAGTAAACATCTAAAATAGAATGTTATGCTGAAATGCTAGGCTGCGACTTTAATAAAGACGCTTGAAACTAAAAAAAATGTTAGTTGACTAGTTACAGATGCAGCTGAAGTTCTTCTAAGAATCTAAAATACTTACTTCATTAAATAGAAGTTACTAGTACTAATTTTGAAGAGTTATTTGAAAAATCTGGGAACTAAAAACAATTTGAGCTCTCCACTCCAGAGAGGTTAGCTTTTCTTTAGTCCTTTTATTCATAAACAGATGTTACTTAACGACTTAGGGAGACAATTTTAAAAACAAAAAGAAGCAAGGCTCCAAGAGCGAGCAAAGCGAGCTCCAACACTTACACCCTACCTTCGATAGCTTAGAATCGTTTCAACCCTGTATACATGAGATACTTGGTCGACTTGCGGACAGAGCCAAGATTCAAGAGGAAGTAGCCTGTAAGAGCGAGCGAAGCGAGCTTGGAATTTTTTTGACACCTTGCCTTGGATAGGTCAGAATTGTTTCGACCTATTGTAGATGTACGTTACCCTAGCAAGAAACGCTGTCTCCTACAGTGAAATGAGTGCGACGAATAATTAGTGTATGATCTGCTGCGTGTGTGCACCACAAAAAATTGGTGCGCTTTGTCGTTTTGGAAAAACCGGAAAATAGATTTCTGCTAGGGTAACGCTCTTCCAGCACGAAAATTCTAAACGAATGATCGGAGAGAGAAATATTGTGCATGGCTAGAGAGCTTCTCTTTGTGTAAAGAAGTGCACCAAAAATATATGTTGTACGTCTTCAGGTTTCCGAGATATCGCGTTTCCTGCTAGGGTAACGTTTTGCAGAATCGTGTACCTCCAAAACCAAAGTATGTGTGACTGTAGAATAAACATACACGAGTAGCTCTATATTAGTGCGAATACACACATAATAAGATTTAAGAAAATATTTATGATTTTCAAGTAATCGCGGTTTCTTGAAAACCCGAAGAAATATCGTAGCGCCTAAATGAGAAAACGCAGAAGTGTGGGGGGAGCAAACAAAAAATTTGTGTATTACACTAATTTTCACATCTTGGGTTGAGCCGGTTTCTTGTAATTTGCCGTCAAAGTTATGACACCATCGTTTTGACTTTTAGCAATATTATTCAATAACTCATGCATGTGTACTTTTGAAACTTTTTATTTTTATTATAAGCATCAAGACGGACCGAATACAGTTTTCAGCGAACTTCTGCGTTTTCTCATTTAGGCGCTACGATATTTCTTCGGGTTTTCAAGAAACCACGATTACTTGAAAATCATAAATATTTTCTTAAATCTTATTCTGTGTGTATTACGCACTAATATAGAGCTACTTGTGTATGTTTATTCTATAGTCGCAAATACTTTGGTTTTGGAGGTACACGATTCTGCAAAACATTACCCTAGCAGGAAACGCAATATCTCGGAAACCTGAAGACGCACAACATATATTTTTGGTGCACTTCTTTACACAAACATAAGCTCTCTAGCTCTAGCCATGCACAATATTTCTCTCCGGTCATTCGTTTAGAATATTCCTGCTGGAAGAGCGTTACCCTAGCAGGAATCGTTTATTCCGTTTTTTTGCAAAACGACAAAGCGCACCAATTTTTTATGTGGTGCACACACACAGCAGATCATACACTAATTATTCGTCCCACTCATATCACTCTAGGAGACACTTTCCTGCTAGGGTAACGTACACCTATTGGAGTTACTTGTTCGACTTGTAACAGATAATGTAAAGATCCAAGAGAAAGTAGGTTGGAAGAGCGAGCGAAGCGAGCTCAAAAATTTTTACATCTTGCTTAATAGAAATTCAGATATTAATAATATGTAATTTGAGGTCAAAATGTCCACATTCCACTTGTGTATGCATGCCAAAATTGCCTCGGGCAAGGGGCTCCTAATTTATTTCAGCCTCTGTCTATACCGGTCGATCATGCGAAAATCCAACAGTAGTGCCAATCCAGAGGCTGAAAAAAGGACCTTTGTGTTACCAAGATTTTTCGCAGGGTTCAAAGTACGCGCGCGTTGGTTTAGAAAATGTGTAAGTTTCTAGCGGTAGTACGAGTTCTCAGAGGCTCATTTTTATAGCCTTAAAAATATTTTAGTTTGAGAGAAATTCTAATGTACAGACTAGAGCACATCAAGCTACCCGAAACTGTCAAATTGTCCCAATCAACCTCTAACATAATGCTTTGGCGATGAAGTTCAAAATCTGTTAAAGAAATTGGACCAATTGTAGACATTGTAGTAGCTTGATGTGCTAGCGTCTGTACGCTACAATTTATTACGTACTTACTCATTTCGGTGGCATGGCATCAGGCAGGAAAATTAAAAACTTTAATAAATCCTGAATTAAACCTGAGCCTCTAGGGGGTACCATTACTACAGACAAGTCCAAGAGTAAACTGAAGTAGGTCCTCGACTTGACGGTAATCGTTGTATAGCGATGTATTTTTTTTAAATAGCAAAAGAAAGTTGACTGCTAATCGGCCACACCGGCCCATCGGGCGTTTGTCCGATTTACCCGATGACCAGTCCGGGCCTGTGTAGGTAATACAGGTGGTATTCACTTAGAACTTCCTTTTAATTGTTATGAAATAAATATTAGTACCATTTGTTTCAAAACATGCTGAAATTGTGTCAGTATCTTACAGTTTTGCATTTTCTTCATCTATAAAATAATCACTCATAGAACTTGCCTAGAGGTATATATTCATCTTCACTGGTGTCCGAAGAATCTACGTCTTTTTCTAGAGTTTGCATTTTTTCCATTGAGAAATTTGTAACTAATGAGCTGCTGTTGTCAGAGCTGTCACTGCACTCAGTTAGTGGTACATCTTCAGGTTTCCAATAATCTATTGACCAAAATCATTGATTAAAGGTGTTTGAAAAAAAAAACCTTAAAAATCCTATCATGCAAAACAGGAATTGCTACATACCTTCATAATATACAGTCAGAGAATTATAAGGAAGGTCGTGTAAGTTATATGGTTGCTATTTCAAAATTAAGAATGAAAAATATGTTTTGGAGGTTTTTTATATGAGATGGGTGGTGGTGGTATGCAGATGGTTAAATGATGTCACTGAACAAACAATTTAATAGTGCTGCAAACTTATCTGGCCGGCATCACAGTTTTAAATGCTATCATATTGCCCAGATGATAGAATAAAACATATTTTTAAAATTGCTTTACCTATTATTACCATCACTTTGTAAAAACAGTCATCAGCTAGATTCTTTTTTAACTAATCAAATCATAATAATTTACTAAGAATGGAGTCATGTATGTACCATAAATTTGTTTTTCATCCATACTTGGAACAGGATCCGGTTCAATGGACAGTAATTTTATGTTAACTTCAGACACTTCTGGCATAAGACCTTCCAATTCAAAATCTGTTTCTGAAAAAAATCGAAAATCAAAAATGTTACCAGGTATTGTCTATCATAATTATTGAACAAATAAATAAAGAAATATTTAGTCACCTAAGTCTTGTCTCATATTCTTGCATAATTTAATTACAGGTAATATCACTTTGTAAAAAACACATATAAACATTAGCAATAAGTATGATAATAGATAGCCATTAATATACTTTCCAGTAAGAAAAACTATTATCAGGTTGATATTGATTAATAGAAAAGCCTGGAACAGAAAAAATATACTATATATTAAAAAAAAAAAAGTGTTATTATCGCTAGAAATTCTTGGAAAAGTTCTAAAATAAATAAAATTAATTATTTCATCAGCTTAGAATAAAACATGGAACTTGGGTCTCATATGATGTGATGCTAAAGACCGATAGCATATTGTTGTTCCAGTTGTAAGAGGTAGTCAGAAGAAGTCTGACGATCCATCTTATCAAAGGGAATCTAGTCTGTTTCTCATTAAGTGGCTTTTGAAGTCAGAGAGGCAGTCACGCTATATAAAATACTGGGATTCAGTTACATCTGGTTAGACTGGAAGCTGACCTTAGCAAAGTTGGGAATAGACTATCATATAAGATTTACACAAACTACAGGTGCCTTTAAACAGCGTAATAAAGGGTGGAAAAGAATTAGCATTTACTTTCACTAACAGGTTGCTGATGAAGCAAAAATCTTTAACTTAAATTTTCACACAGTAAAACAACGTACTGTGTAATACTTAACTTATACTATTTAAGGAAAATACAATAAGTCATTCTTTTAATCAAGTATTGATGCAAATACTTACTTTGGTGTGATTAGTTTCTCTTAAATACAAGAAATCATTCAATCTGTTTTGTAATAACAGTTTCATATTTGTTGCTGCTGTACATAATTGTTCTCCATGACCGGTTAGCCGTTTTAAGCAAGTAGTTCTATGTTTGTGTTTTAACCAGCTCTCAAATGCATCAATGCATACCACTACTGTGCAAGAACCCAAAAAGAATTCCAATAGGTTGATTTGTCGATGAACACTTACACTGACAACAAACAGAATTATTAAAAATGCTTAGTAATAATCATAATGCTTATGAAATATTGAATTTGTGGATACTTACAAAAATATAA
Organism: Eugnorisma glareosa; assembly: GCA_947578425.1. Classification (NCBI taxonomy): domain Eukaryota; kingdom Metazoa; phylum Arthropoda; class Insecta; order Lepidoptera; family Noctuidae; genus Eugnorisma; species Eugnorisma glareosa. The sequence continues at coordinate 11,647,363 of OX387966.1, read as the reverse complement.
AATTTATAATGAACATAAAAGACAAAGACATCCACATTTTTCTCCAAAACAAAACATCTTCAAGTAAGCCAATAAATGCTGCCAAAATGAGGGATGTCTGGGTATTTTTGGTTTCTGAAGATTTTGTTACATTCCATTTTAATGCTTTTCTTAGTGTCGCTAACATGAGTATATAATATTATCAAATAAAGAGAAACAATGCTTATTGCTTAGACAGCAAGACGATACAATATGTGAATGAATTAATACAAAATGACAATGACATTGACAGTGACTGTCATGTGTGTGTTGGCTGTGGTTGGCTGTCATGTAGTTTTTTTTTTTTTTTTTTTTTACCCATATTGGAAGGCTATAGTCTTTCGACCTTATTGCCTAGTTGTCATGTACAGCTAACACACCAGAGATTAGGTTTGATGAACAATATCTTTGTATCAATGTCATAAATTTTTGACTTTAAATTAGAACACAACAGAAAATGTTTTAAACAGGATGTGTTCGGGCTTAACATTAGCCTGAACACGACCCGCTTCCTGTATGCAAACGACCTTACTCTCACCTCCCAAGCCACCACCATTGAGGAGATTTTGGTCAGCATGTCAGATGCTCTTGGTGAATAATCCAAATACTACCCTGCTAATTCACAAAAAAAAAACAATCCGAGCAAAACACATTTTAGCGTTTTCCGTTTGCGAAACAGAGGGGCTGAGTGCACATTTGGCGTATCTAGGGATATTTTCCAGGGGGGCCTGGCCCCTGCCTTGTCTAATACATTGGGCTAGTCTTCATTCGGCTTCCTATTTATTAGTGATCAATGAGCCGAGCACAACTACCATCGTAATTCGTAAATTAAATAGAATCTAGCTTGTTACTTTATATTACTTTATCTTACTTTATATGCTTGATCAGTGAGGTGCCTCACAAATTCGTCAAAAATGTTCAAATCAGAATCACAAGGCCAACAAGGTGATTTCAATACCAACTTGAAGCTAGGTTTATAGTCCGATGGATGGGTTCGATTCCCATCCGAGACAAATATTTGTGTGACTCACTTCACTTTGTTTGTGTGTCTGGGTGTTCTTCGTGTCCGTTAACCAATTTTGGTTGAAAGTTTTTTAAACGCTCTACAATCCTACAATTTTTCAGAATTTTCCTCCTCTTACTTTAGAAATAAGAGGGGGGGGGACACATTTTATCACTTTGGAAGTGTCTATCTTTCAACGATTGACTTTGAGATAAAATGGTTTTAGGTATTTTAGGTTGTCAGAAGGTAAAGTTTTTTTTAGGTATGACCACTCGCAGCGCAACAACTCTCTGAGGTTGAAGCTGCTTAACCGGGCAATCCTGTGGTGGCCGAAAATTACTTTAAGGCCCCCAGCCAGGGCTTACAAACTATGGATTTCATTTAAATGAGCGTTCACTAAGGGCACCCCCTGCGGGTTTCGGGCCTAGGCTTAGTACTTCATTGAGGAGAGGGCAGCTAGAATTTGGCTGGGTCGGATTATATAATTTATTTCCAAAAAAGGTCGTTTTAAATACTATTTTACAAACTAATGCTAACCAATAAAAACATGTACATTGAATTAGAATCAATATTTACAAAATAAAAATCTAATAGGGATCGGAGGATTTTAACCGATCACGTCACAGCACTGTTGTTGTGTTATTTCCGCGTGGGCCGCTTGTGTGCTCACGGAGGCGCGCGGCGGGCGAGAACGCGCCGAAGGCATAAATATAGGCGGCGTGCGATTCGCGCCTCTTTCACTCAGATCCAGCCTGTCCCTTTGCTGCCCCCCCCCAGCGACGCCCTAAGCCGAGGCCCGTACCCCACGGGGGTGCCCTTAGCGAGTGGTCGCTTAGTTTTTAAGTATAGTTTTAAGCCCCTGGCTGGAGGCCTTAGATTCATTTTTAAGGCATCCACAGGGAATTGCCTGGTTAATCAGTAGCCAGCCTCAGAGGCTGAAATGCGAGGTGCCACCTACAAAAAAAAAAAAAATTCGCAGCCTCAGTGTCAGGAGTGGCCACCGTCGAGTGAAAATGTAGTGATGTTGTGTTGCGGATCGAATTGACGGAAGATGAAGACACGCTGATCGAATATTAGAAGAGTGGCCTCACCGCTCCTGACACTCCTATTTCCTTGCAGAATTCGTCAAAAACATTATACTAGTTCTTTTCAGAACTGTTTCTAATTAGAGCGTCAAAACGTGGCTTAGTTCTTAGCAGAACTGTGTGCTTCCATGTTTCTTATCAGAGCGTCAAAAACGTAGTAACGTGCTGTGATCAGATGTGGCTACAGGTACCTTAATGACATTTTAAAAGACCCATCTATCTATCCCGCACGTGTAGGTTTGACGAAAAAAAATATTTTTTAGTTTCAGTTCATGTAGGGGAGCACCCTTAAACTTTTATTTTTTGTACAAAAATCGTAAAGCTGTTGACTGAGTTTCGGAATAAAGTGGCTGTGACGGATATACACGGATAGACAGACAGACATGGCGAATCTATAACGGTTCCGTTTTTTTTCCATTCGGCTACGGAGCCCTAAAAAGAAGTTCGTTCTCGGCTCGTTCAACCAGGCCAACCATTATTATTTTATTATATGACCCATAAGTTCAAGGTTGATTGGGAAAATTTGACGATGTCGGATAGCTAGCTGTGTTGGCGTCGAAAGGGAAAAAGCCGAAAAGGTCGTATAAATAAGATTTAAATTGTACGGTTGGCAACACTGACCGAGCCCGAAAATTGCATTTTTTTTGGGGGGTCATAGTGGGGCTTTTAAAAAAAAAAATGAGACAACGCGACGACGACGCCCGGCGCCCGTCTCCCGGCAACGGTTGCCGGGACTGCGCAAAATGCTAGGGTTTTCGGCGCGGCGCACAGTGGTCTGGAAATCGAGCTCCATACTCATAGAAACACAAAGTCAGGAATTAAAAAAGAAAAATGCAATTTTTGTGGTATACCTCCCTTTAATATTAACTTATGGATGGTATTGGTAACTCAACGCTGAGAAAAAAAAGTTTTGGTTTTTTTTTATGGGAGAAAACACAAGGTTCATTTTTCTGGAACTGAAGGGCTGGTGCTCACACGAGCTTTTGTACCATACACGGCGATCAAGATGACATCTAATTTATGCGCCTTATGTAGCTACTTTTTTTATTCGCTATTTTTTTAAATTTTGCCTTTTTCAAATCTTTGACATGGTTAAATGAAGTTGCCGGTCGATTTACTTATACTTTAGTTAGTTTACAGCCTGCTAATGACTTTTATGATGAGAGTAATTAAAAATGTGATTTATTTTATTACAAAATTGCGATCCAAGGACTAAGTAACTCATTTGTTAATCACCGTGATTATGGCTGAGTTATAATTAGCTACTATTGACAAGAACATTTGCCAGTTAAGCTCTAGCGGGGCCAAATGGGCCCTCAGTTACAATAAAATTCTATTGTCTGTAACATAGGTACCTAATTAGAGAATAGCGAACGTTAATGAGGGTAGTTGTATAAAATAGGACGTTTGAGCTTAATTTTATCAGTAGCTCTCAGTACTTGTGCGCGCTATCTTAATAAGTTCTGTTTGTTTGGGCCGCCAAACCTTACTTATTTTCTCACGAACAAAATGTGTGGTATCAAGTAGTGTTAGTATGTACCTACTGTGAACGTATGCATTTTTTTTTTTTCAGTAATATATATAAAAATCAGCACTCGGGCTATAAGAAAAAATTGTATTATTTTTACGCAACTTTGGCAACTAGTAACTACAACTAAAAAAAAATTAGTCGTAAAGAAGTCTCCACTTTCGTTTCTGTTCCTTGAACTTTATAGGCACGTTAGCTCTACATATTCGGATCACTGCTGATGACATGAGAACTCTTCTCATTAGTGCCGATTTAGGTGTAGACAAAGAGAATATTGAATTTGTCGATGTTAGTGCGTCAATGGACTCGGATTTAGAGGACTCTGATGAGGGTGAAGATATCTAATTATAACTCAACTCTAATCAACCATGGTGATTAACAATTAAGTTACTTAGTTCTTGGAATGCAGTTTTGTAACAAAAACGTAATGAATCAATATCGTTTTAATTACTCTCATCATAAAAGTCATTAGCAGGCTATAAACTAACGATAGTATAAGTAAATCGATTGGCAACTTCATTTAACCACGTCAAAGATTTAAAAAATCACATATCAAAAATTCAAAATTAAAAAAAATAGCTACGTCCAAAGCGACAACCAGCAGCGCATAAATTAGATGTCATCTTAATCGCCATGTAGGGTACAATAGCTCGTGTGAGCACCAGCCCTTCAGTTCCATTCAGTTTAAAAAAAAGTACCTATCGGTGAATTGCACAAGCAAAAAAAATACACGCAAACCTGAGAACGGTAGTGCAATGTGCTGATTTTTGATTTTATATATTTTTTCTCAACAATGTAAGTACTTCTCTACCTTGACAAAAAAAACATTGATTTCTGCCCTCTAATATACCAAAAAAAAAAGACAAAGTGTTGATTTATCATCATGTGTAGATTAGATTATTCGGGTGTATTTGTTGTGTAATATTTGTGTTTAAAATATATAATATATACATATATCTATGTAGTTAGTACATGTATATACTTTAGATACACATTCAGCTCAACAATAATGTGATGAGTGTGTGAGTCACAATAGTGTAGATTATTATACCTACTAATTGTCAACAAAATAATTATTTTGAGGGTTTACATTTCATTATAAGTCACTTAACTTTATTTTTATATCATTTATTATGAGTAAATAATATTTGATATAATTACAAAATTTCTAAATTTTACAAGATATAACAAATAAATCTATAATTTTATTTGATATAATGATCAGTTAATATAATAAATAGTTGATATAATTTTATATTAACTAATTTTTAAAAGCATAACCTCAAACCAAATCAAATCATTTTATTTGTAGATCATAGGTGAAAAAAATATAAAGGTACAGATGTCAATGATGATATTAAAATAACTGTGTACTGTCCTGTCTCAGTGTTTATCTAAAATTTGTGGAAATCAAACCTAACAAAGTACGGCACCCTGGCTGCCCAGCACGGTTGTTCTTAGTTGTATAATTTCGGTGGATTTATTTCATTCCGGTGCACAGTCTATCATTTAGGTGGTAATTTTTATAATTTCGGTAGACACTTTTCATTTCAGTGGACTGTTAAAAATTCATCCTTAAATATTTATATAAGTTTTGATGAAATTTGATATCCACTCACGCACAATGTTATAAAATAAGCTAAAGATTTATTTGTCACTAAAAATACGTAGATAGCATTGAAATAAAAAAATCCCACCGAAATTCTCTTGTTGAAATTCACCCCTGATATTTAGTGTTATCTCCCATAAAAAAAAACACAAAACCTTTTTTTCTCACGCGTGCAGCTACCAATATCCATCCATATGTTAATATGACGTAAATGGAGGTATACCAGAGCCACTGATTTTTTTTTTTATTTCCTGACTTTACTTTTCTATGAGTATGGAGCTCGATTTCCAGACCACAGTGCGGCGCGGCGCCGCCCCAGGCAGGCAGCGCAAAATGACTGCGCACCTCCTGTCAGTGCAATTTGACACTATTTTATGGGACATATATTATAAACATATGTATGTTTTTTCTTTCAGTCTTTTATACTTTATTTTAGTTCTTATACGTGTAGTTCGTAAGTGAATTATTTTATGTTCAGCGCCAGCTGTAGCGACGCCGGAATAATTAGTGCCAGTACACCTGTCACATTACTGGATTATACAACTGGTAAGATGCCCGCCCTCACTGCTCCCAGACTCGTTTTTTTTAAAGGCGAATTGTGTCTTAAGATACACAGACCTCCGGTGCGATCTCATGGCGACATGGAGAGAGCGACTGTCGCAACACTCGCAACCCTGTGCAGGGCACGCCACAATAGTGCCGATAATAAGTCCTCTCTTTGGTTACAGAGGCGCCACGGTTCCCTCACCTTGCGCCTGATACAGGTCCTCACCGGACAGGGTTGTTTCGGGAGGTTCCTGCACCTAACCGGGCGGGAGGAAACGTCCGGGTGTCACCACTGCGAGGATCGACCGGAGGACACGGTTGAGCACAATGTGGAGGTCTGCTCCGCTTGGGCGGAGCACCGCCGTGTTCTCGTAGCGGCGATCGGCAGCGGCGACCTCTCGCGTCCGTCCCTGGTTCAATACATGGTCCGGAGCGAGAGGGAATGGGACGCCGTCACCTCCACCTGCGAAGCAGTCATGCTAGCGAAGGAGGTAGCGTGACGTGAGAGGGAGAGAGCCTCACGTCTCAGGGGCCGCGGGAGACGCCCTGGGCGTCGGGGGCCACGTGGTGGCTCCCGGCCACCGTAGGCGCGGGCCTGTGGACGGTGAGTAATGGGCTAGCTCGCTGTCCGCCCGTCTTATGACGACAGGCCGTGTCGACGCCGCGTTCGTGTTCGACTCAGAGATGTCAGCAAACGGGAAGGGGCCGAAAGGACCGATGCCTGTCAGGGTTGCGGGACTGTTCGAAAGAGATACCGCGGCCCTGGAACACAAAGGGCAAAAGAAGGAACATGGATGGGTTTTAGTCAGTACAAGTCCGACACTCCCTTCCGCTCCGCCCAGAGGAGGAGGGGAGTGGTCAATTGATGATTTCCCATCCGAAAAAAGAAAGGCTTAAGATACACTATGGCAAGGTCCACAAACCTCATAGTGTACCTTTGTGCCCTCCAGCCACATCCCCGACATCAACACCTTTTGAACCAACTTTGTGGAAAACATTGTCCAAATTCAAAAATTCCACCCTGTCCTAAAAAGAGTTTCCCGGGGCGCAAGACATTCTGTTGCACCGAGTTTAGAGCGCTGTGTTCGTCTCACGACCCAGGAGAACTCACAACGTACCTGGGAGCAGTTACTCACCTTCCCTTACAGGATTCTGCATGTCCAAAAAATTTTGGCAACTCAAAAATCTTTAACAAACCAAATTAAAAAAAAAACTGCAACAATTCGGCCCGTATTTTAGATTCTAAATTACTTTCTTTTAATTAACAGAAAAGTATTTATGATCATGTGGAATTCAGTTAAGTGACGGTGACATTAGGGGGCAGCCAGAATACTGTTCAGCAGTAATGTGGTGGCGCCTTATTCTCCAGACTCTTTCAGCTCTGGAGAGTAAACATCCATCGCCTGCGGATGGTCTCACCTTCCTCGACCCGCCGGTCCTCCCCGACCCCCTCGATCTGGATTCACCTTTTTCCAAATTACAGCCCCGCAGTTGATAGTAGCCGTGAGCTCTTTCCGGAGTGGTTCTGCCAACGGCCTCGACGGCCTGACTTCACAGCATTTGAAAGATTTGTTGAGTTTAGGCGCCGGGGAAGCTGATGAGTCGCTCTTGAAGGAGCTTGCGGTTCTGATCAACTTAACGCTTTCTGGCGGTGTGAATGATGCCATCGTCGATGTCTTGTATGGAGCTAACCTGTGTGCCCTGCGCAAGAAGGACGGCGGCATTCGTCCCATTGCCGTCGGTTGCACCTACACGCGTATGGCAGCCAAAAAAAGTTGCAAGTTGTATAGTGAATCGCTTGCAACTATGTTCCAGCCCCTTTAACATGGTTTTGGTTTCAGAGGGGGCTGTGAGGCTGCCGTGCATGTGTGTGTGGCATGCCTTATCCTCTTTCTTAAACTCAATTAAAGGTGAGATCATCCTCAAGGTCGACGTCAAAAACGCTTTTAACTCCGCGAACAGGGACCCTTTGTTGGTTGAAGTCAAAGTGTTACCCGAAATTTATGATTTTATGTGGCAATGTTATTGGCACCCTTCAAAATCATTTTTCAAGGACAAGGTTTTTGAATCTGCAGTTGGTTGCCAACAAGGTGACCCTCTCGGGCTCTCGGGCCTGTCATTTTCAGTTTGGCTATTCATCCCATAATTCGATGATTCAACTAAATTCAAAATTTAACGTTCCATCATCTAAATACCACTATTTAGATGATGGAACATTAGGAGGTGATGTTGACACCGTTTCGGATGACCTACAACTTCTAAAACATCAATTTAAATCTATTGGCCTGGATCTTAACCCCCTAAAGGTTGAAATTTACCTCTCTGACATTACCGACAGACAATCGACTATAGATAAATTTTTGCCCGGAAACCAAATTATTAGAAAAAAGGTCCCTTCACCTCCTAGGTTCTTCTATGTTGAAAGAAAGTTTTTCATCTTTCATCGATGACAAAATCAATCATTTTAATGATATTTCAATTATATTTATTTAGACTCTCCAATATAATTTACATTCGCCATTCACCCTTAGTGATATTGCTGTTTTGGTCCAAATTTTATTTTCCCCGTTGTTCTCCGCTTTGGAAGAAACCACAACTTTTGGACAAAATTGACCAAATTATTCGCAACACATAAACATCCATTCTTACGAGTTATGTGGCCCTGGACGACCGAGCGTAGCTGCAAGCCATCCTACCAATTCGTTTTGGCCTCTGCGTCCGCAAAATGTCTAGTGTACGCTTACTCCTGTCCTTGTTCTTGTCCTTGTTCCAGTTCTCTGTCCACAGCAATGAAAAGCTAACCAGGAAAATTTTAACTCTCTCCCTGGTTGACTCGGATTTGCCGTGCTTGACCGAAGCAGAGGACGCTTGGAAAGTGGCTTGCCCGGATACAGATCGGCCCGAGAACCCGTTTTCCCAGAGACAGCGGGAAGAGCCGCTCTGCAGGTTGGTACGGAATAAACTTATTAATACGTGTACCAATACTGCTGAGCGTGCGCGCCTGCTGGCTGTGGGTGAGTGGGAGTCGGGCCTCTGGCTTCAGGCACCACCGTCACCTAATATAATAGGCACTATGTTAGGGTCAGAACCTTCCGGCTCGCTACATGTTTGCGATTGGGCACTCCTTGTAGGGCTCCACATCGCTGTTAATGTGGTGAAGCAGGCGACTGCCTTGGACACCATGGATTTTCTTGTAATAAGAGTGCAGGTCGGCTGGCGCGACACGCTAGCATTCATGATCTCATCCGTCGTGCTCTTGCCACCACCCGTGTCAGCTGACTTAGAACCGACTAGCTTGGCACGGGTCGATGGGAAGAAACCAGATGGTATGCCATGGAAGTTGGGTATGCCTTTTGGCTGTGTGGGATGCAACTTGCGTCAACACCCTTGCGCCATCCCATCTTCCTAGAACAGTGAACTGCGCTGGGGCGGCTGCTGCAGGTGCTGAAAACCTCAAACGGCACAAATACAAAAAATTAATCGGTAGTTATGTGTTTGAGCCGTTTGGGGCCCACCTAGTATTTTGGGAAATCGCCAAGCGGTTGTCGACTCTTCACGTGACCAGAGGGCGGTGCTATTTTTTGAACAAAGAATCAGCATTGCCATACAACGTGGCAATGCTGCCAGCCTTCTGGGCATGTTTTCTGTTGACAGCGATGTGGACGAATTTTTTGAAAAATATATAATATACTTGCAATTATACTTGTAGGTACATATTTTTATTACTATAGATGTGTAGTTTGTAAATAATGAAATAACGTTTGTTGATTACCTAATTACGAAGGCTGCGGCCGGGATACTTAAAAAAAACCAATTTAGATTCTAAAACTGATTTAATAAAAGCAAAAGAACTTACAATAAATGAAAACTATATCTAGCTAAATCTAAAGTTATGCCTTCCTTCGAAGCCGGAATAGAAGTGCCCGACCTCATGTAGCGGTGGCGCGATGGTGCCGCGGTATTTTGTGCATTCAGCGCATTTGCCTCGTGTCGCTAATTGCGCATTTTACTTGTTTGTTATAATTAATTGAGGCCGTCCTTAGTCAGCGCTTTGGATATACTACGCTTGCGTAACACCTCCGCCTGTAGTTCAGCAACTATTTTAAAACGCTCAGTGAAAATGTTGCTGGTAGGTTTTCTCGTTGCGTATGCGTTTCAGATGTTACAGGAACTGCGTTTTCATGATTTCCTGGTCCTGTGGGTACAGCGTCGTTTTGGTTCGGTTTTCTGGAAAGGTTTCTTCCAGGAAAATATCTTCTGGTTAACATCGCAATTGTAAGTATGGCTGCGATACACAGTATAACATAAAACGGTATAGTAGTATGATATAGCGTTTCAGTTGTTTCAAACGATGAAATCGGCGACTGAAGAGTTATTCTGTCCTGAATAGTGTGTAGTCTATCCAAGTTAATAGATGTTAAATTTGCATGTAGTAAGCTTATCTCCTGTGTTTCAGTAGTGTAGGGAATGTTCAATACTTTTACAGGTTGGCCTTTTATCTCGTCCTTAGTGTTTATTAAGGTTATTTCGTTTGTGTGTATCGAGCAGTGCAATGGAATAGTGGCAAGGTAGCTTCCCCTCAGTGTGTCGTAATCGTCGCTTCCACATTTCATCTGAACTCTGGTAGATTGAGGGAATGATATAACGTAATGTCTACTATCTAATTCTTCTACAGCCGGTTTTGATAGATGTACGGTCGTTAGTTTACAGGATTTTTGTAATGTCTTGCTTGAAATGAAGGTTTGCACGCAGTCAGCTTGAGTTTGGATATAGTGATTTGTTTTTTGTTCGCAGAGGTACCGATTATTATTTAGCTTCGGGCATTCTGCCTCCATGTACATGAACGTATTCCCATTGGTTGCTATGAAAGGATAAGGAGGTATGAGGACTTGGTTGTTCTTGTTCGGGACTATGGAGAGTTTATAAAGTGTATAGGTATCTTCTGAGACTATGGGAAACCTAAATGCTATTACTATTTTCTTGTCGTCGTAATAATACCCAGCTTTAATGATGTCATAGTACTGACGTAATTCTAACTCTATTACGTGGTGATTACCATAAATTTCCTTAAGCCTGTCTACTACGGTACCCAAGATGTCTATTCCTAACATGCTATGATGAATAGTCATCGCGCGGGTGAACGATAAAATATTCTCTATCCTATATAATTCCGATAACACGTCCTCTATGTTTTCGCTGACGATAGTCAACAGCTGATTGAACTTAGCGACTTGGATCATATTTATGCTACTTTCTGCCTGTTTTATTAATAGACTTAGTGTGGTGTTGATTTTACTCTGGTTTTCGACAATTTTATTTATGATATTAGTGTGAGTTAGCATCCACTCTTTACTGATGCTGATATGCTCGTTAAATTCATCTATAGTCTTCTTTTGGTTATTTCTCAACGTCTTTATGGCATTATTATATCGAACAGCATCCGAGTAATCGAGGTTACCTGTAACGCTTTTTATGACAGATCCTAGGCCGTCTATAAGACCTCTTTTTGAACGTCTAGGCTCTAGGGTACGTAGCTGATCAGTGACTTTACTTAATTTATCCGAAAGGTAGTCTATTTGATACTCGTAGAGAGAATATGTGTTATTCATCATGTGTAATTTAATGTAACGGAATTGAGTTTGAAGGGTGGAAAGAGTATTTTCAATGTCGTCCAGGTTGACATATTGGAGGAAAGTATGATAATGGGTTATTAGTCTGAGCGGTCCAAGTTTAAAGGGTAGTAATCCAATTCCAGAGTCTAAACTTTCAAGTTTTATCTCCTGGCTCCGTATTGCATATATCGTCAGTAGCAGCGTCATCCTGCAACAATTTAGCAGTCTTAGGTACGCGTTTAAGTCGTGATTTTGCTACGGGGCCGCGTTTCTTTGACGTATAAATGTGGATAGGTAAATCTGCTAAGACTACATCCTGTGTGTATCTGGGGGCTAATTTTTGCCGCGGGGCTGATGGGTTTTTTATGAAGACCTGTTGTTTAGGTTGATACTCCTCCTCCTGCTCGCGGGTCTTATTTCGGTTTTCGATTAAAGAGGTGCGATTACTAAGAGAGGTTTCATTTATGATTTGGTATACTGTTTTCATTTGATCTCTATGGTTTAATATGTATTGTTGCAATAGGTGGCTACTTAGATCAATGTCCCACGGGTCTCGGCTATCAAAGTGCCCGGTTATTATGTCAAATGGTCTGCATTTAGTGAAACTATGGATTGAGCTGTTATATCCGAGTAAGGCATATGGTATTAGATTGTTTGCGGGTTCTTTTTTATGTTGAATACGTAGGATTCTTATGTGTTCAAGTAACGTGGAGTGGAACCTTTCTATGTTGCCGTTATCGTTAGGACTGTGAGCTAGTGTTTTATGGTGATTAATTTTGTGGAGTCTAGTGAATTCAGCGAACAGCTGATTAGCATACTCGGTACCGTTGTCCGTTATTATAGTTACAGGAAAACCATGGTGAGTGCAAAACTGTAGTAGGCCCTGTAAGATACTAATTGCGGTACCATCTCTCATAAGGTATGCTTGTCCGTATTTTGAAAATACATCAATGAATGTTAGGTATTTCTCATTTTCGACCGTGAAGAGGTCCATATGAATTATTTCAAACGGTTTAGTGGCTGGTGGCACTATGTTAAACTTTTGTTTGATGGGACTTCGGTCATATTTGGCCTGACCGCAAGTAGTGCATTCATTAATATACTTTGTAATGTGGTCTCTCATTTTCGGCCAGTAATACTTATGCGAGAGGGCTAGGTGACATTCGTTTATGCCGCGATGATTAGTTTTTCCGTCATGATAATGCCTAATTATGTCTTGCTGCCTAAGGTACTCTTTTACATTTTCGAGTTCGGATTTACATAACACGAGGTTCATTGCAGAGCTTTTAAAGTTATCTTGTATTATAGGAATGATGTCGTACATGCTCAAAGGGGGGTTAATAATAATACCCGTCTTCACCTTCGGGTTTACGTACTCTTTTATAGCGGCTATGACGTCATCTGTTAGGTTAGTTTGTGAAACTTGTATAGAGGTGCGAGTATGTGTGTCAAACGGTTTGGTCGCGGTCGGTCTTTTTTTTATGTCTCCTACTACTGTCATGATTATTTGTCGGTGAAATTTATTTATAGGTTCGTCGGTGATTGGTACTTCGAGTATGGGGTTCTCGTTACTTGTGTGGGCTGTTTCAGTACTGGAGTCTGCTATTGACGGGGGTTTTTCAGAAGGATTCACTGTAATCGAGCTTATCTCGTCATTATGTATTTCAACTCGCGAGAGGGCGTCAGCGTTGGTGTTGTTTTTGCCCTTTTTATACACTACAGTGAAGTCGTACTCACTGAGTTTCAATCTCCATCTAGTTAAACGCGAGTTAGGTTCTTTCAAGCTCATAATCCATTGTAGTGGCTTATGATCCGTAACTATCTTAAACTTACGTCCAAAGAGGTAGGGTCGGAAGTACTTAGTGGCCCACACGATGGCGAGAAGCTCTTTCTCAATGGTACTGTAGTTTATCTCGCTTTCGTTTAGTGTTCGTGATGCGTATGAAATCGGTCTGTCTGATCCTATTGGCCCTTGTGATAATATGGCTCCTATCGCAAAGTTAGAGGCGTCTGTTGTCAATATGAATTCCTTATTGAAGTCGGGGTACTGTAAGATCGGGTCGTTTGTTAAGAGGTTTTTACATCGTTCGTAGCAGTCAACGTAGTCTTTATTAAGTGTGACGATCCTACCTTTCTTTAAGCACTGAGTAAATGGTTTCGTGATTCTAGCGAAATCGGGTATGAATTTTCTGTAGTATCCTATAAGTCCGAGAAACTGTTTTATCTGTTTTGAGGTTTTGGGTATGGGATATTTTTGTATAGCTGTAATTTTGTCCGGGTTTGGTTTGATTCCTTCATTGCTTATTATATGACCTAGGAAAGCGGTTTCTAACTTCAAGAATTCGGACTTGTCCATCTGAATCTTAAAGTTAGATTCTCGGAGTCGTTGGAATACTTTCTCTAGGTTATTCAGATGCTCCTGAAGCGAGGTACTATAGACTATGATGTCATCCATGTAGACGAGGCAGATCACGTTTTGTAGGCCTCTCAGCACATTGTCCATTACCCGTTGGAATGTTGACGGGGAGTTCTTCAAACCCATGGGCATTCTTAGGAACTCAAAATGCCCATGTTCTACATTGAATGCTGTCTTGTGGATGTCGTCAGGGTCTGTCTCAACTTGGTAAAACCCACTGGCAAGGTCAAGGGTACTAAAATACTGGCACTTCCCTAACTTGTCTAGGACGTCTGTTATGTTCGGTATGGGGTATTTATCGTCTATGGTTTTTTCATTTAGTTTTCGGAAGTCTACTACGAGCCTCCATTTTTGTTTCCCGGAAGCGTCTGCTTTTTTAGGGACTACCCAAATGGGAGAGCTCCAGGCTGAGTCAGAGGGTCTAATGATATTTTGTTCCAGCATTTTTGAAATTTGCTCCCTAACTTCTTGGCGATGAACGAAAGGATATCTGTAAGTCTTGGTATAGATAGGTGCGTCGTCTACAGTCCGTATACGGTGTTTCACCTTATTGGTGAAAGATAAGGGTTCGCCTTCTATGTAAAATACATCTGCATACCTCGAGCAAATATTAACTAAGTTAATTTTCTCCTCCTCATTAAGATGATCTGTTCGCAATTTAGATATTACTTTATTAATGCGAGATGTGTCAGGTATTTGTTCCAGGTTCATGCATTCGATGTTACTTATAGTTACAGCTTCTACCGGGTGGTCTAGGGATAGAATAGTATCGTTGTTTGATGGGTTTAAAATTTCTATAATGCCGCGGTTATTACAAACGGTTGTAATGCATTCGCTTACAATGCAATTGCACAGGTATTGTTGTGGGATATGTACGTCACCGTCTTTAGCGTTTATAGGTAATCTGATAAGCTTAGTTGTGTTGGCTGGTACAACAGCCTCATAAAGGTTTACATTTCGGGAATTAAACATTACGATAGGGTTCCTAGCGGTAGCCGTAATCAGTAGGTTGTCCTTTAAGTCAATCTTCGTATTCCATCTGGTCAGTAAATCTAGTCCGATAAGTCCATCAAAAAATTTGTGAAAGTCATATATGAATAATTTAATCTCGTTAGGGTCATTGAGTTCACGGAAGGCTGGTATAGTTATTGAATAATCGTTTCTAGTTGTAGCGTGGACGTTAGTTACCTCGAAGGGATCATAGTTAAGAGGGTATTCCGAGTAATACCGTTGTACAGCTGTAGGACTAATAAATGACTGGTTTGCTCCGGTATCAATGAGTAGGTTTAGTGGGGGGTCAGATATTTTTATGTAGGGCAACTGTCGTTGCGTTTGCAAGTTAACTTCTATTTTGAGGGTTTTAATGGGGATTTTATCTGAAAATCCTGGTTTGCGTTACTAGTCGAGGGTTGGGGGTCCTCACATGCTGTAGAGGGTTGAATCGGTCTTTGCTCGGGCACCATAGCTGGTCCGAAGTCCTGTACGTAATAGTGGTTACCGTCGTCATAGTAAACGTTATAGTCAGCATGGTCGTAGTCATAAGAGTAGGGTTCCTCCACGAGGTAATAATCGTAGTTATTTTCGCTGCAATCGTTGAAATTCATCTCGCGGGTTTTAAAATAATTTGTCGGAGCCGGATTGCCAAACTTGCCCCAGTCATGAGGTCTACTTGGCATAGGCTTAGCAACAAAATGGCTGACCCCGCTCATTGGCTGAGGTCCCGGGGCTAGGGCACGTGGCTGAACTCTAAATACGTTGCTCTGAGCGTTATAGTTAGGCGGTGCCGCGCGGAACATTTGCTGCGTACGTGTTTGGTTATTAGGTGCGTTGGGCGCACGTGGCGCGCCATGTGGTTGGAACATAGGTTGTCTCCAACTGCTTTGCGGAGCCGGTGGCCGTTGCCAGTTTGAAAACGGTTGGTGACCAAAGGGTTTCGGCATCGACATGGGTAGAAAACCTGTGGGCTGTGTTAGTAATTTGGGCATGGGAGCGGTTGGAAGTGGCCTTTTTACACTCGCACTATCATTACGATTTTGCAAGTACATCACATTTAGTTCCTCTTGGACGAACTCCAGCGCCCTCTCTATGCTTTCAGGACGCATACAACGTATTCGGGAACCTAGAGGTTCCTTAAGGCCACGTACAAACGCTTGCATTGTTAATTTCTTGTATAGTGTACGTTTCGCTTCTATGGTGGTAGTCACTGTTTCATGCAACGATATATAAGTCATAATGGTACTGAATAACGATTGACATTGGTCGTAGTACTCTTGTGGAGTACTATTACCCTGAGCTGATACTAGGAGGTCATTATAGAGGGCTGTTTCGTCCCTCTGGTCGGCAAAGCTATTAATTAGGGTATTTCGTATTCCTGCCCAACTATCTGGGATGCCATTCGAATTAATTCTAGTTGCCGCAACGCCTGTTATTTTATTTAATACCCCGTTCAAAAGGCATAGGTTACCTAACTCACTACCCGGTACATTACTTAAATAAGTACTAACTATCTGGTCGCATAATTTAATAAATCGCGTGAGTACGTTAGGGTTCCCATCGAACTCGGGAACTGGGCGCAGAGCCTTAAAAATTGTGTCCGGATCACTCGACATTTCGCGGTCCTCTAATAGGCTATTAAAACCTAAATCTATGTCTCTACTCGAATCTAGCACTAATTGCCTACTATTCGGTCTACCTGATGTAGACTCGCGAGGTCCTAAATTACGTGGGTGGAAAATTTTGAAGGATTAAGTGACTTGGATACACAGGAAGCAACACAGGGAATAATTCAAGTGTACTCACATAACCTTCATATCGGTCTCTGGGGTCGATATCTGGATCCCGTTCTCTCCCGGCAGCAATCCTTGAGTTCGGATACTCGATGAAGCTTGACAGCAGGTTAGCCGCGATCGCTCACGCGCGGTAGCGATAATATCGATACAAGATAGACCTAGCTAACCTCGAGTATCCTACCGACTGCGCCAATTACGAAGGCTGCGGCCGGGATACTTAAAAAAAACCAATTTAGATTCTAAAACTGATTTAATAAAAGCAAAAGAACTTACAATAAATGAAAACTATATCTAGCTAAATCTAAAGTTATGCCTTCCTTCGAAGCCGGAATAGAAGTGCCCGACCTCATGTAGCGGTGGCGCGATGGTGCCGCGGTATTTTGTGCATTCAGCGCATTTGCCTCGTGTCGCTAATTGCGCATTTTACTTGTTTGTTATAATTAATTGAGGCCGTCCTTAGTCAGCGCTTTGGATATACTACGCTTGCGTAACAACCTAATAACTGTTTGCTTATTATTATGTTTTTATAACAAACATACTTTTCGTTCTAATTTTTTATTTCTTCGTAAGTGTATTGAAAAACTTAGTTTGATACACGTGGGCATTCGGCACTGGAGTTCTCGGCTTCATAACAAATCCGCATTCGGCTGGGGTGTGAATTCTACCTCGGCTGCAATGACAAAGTTTCCCTACTTGTTTCGTTTCAAAATGTACTTTTATAGCCTGATCCTAACCTAACAATATAATTATACATATGTACATAATTATGACCTATTTTTGGAATCCTCACGATGAGTAATTTCGTGGTTCGTATCATTATTAAGGCTTGCTATCTGCCGATTTTCGAATCCGCATTTTACTTGCATCACCATCTGGATTTTTCGGATGTTACGGATAGTTGTATTTCTCATTTAAATATTAATTAAAAAGCTGTAATCTGTAAATATGTTATTTATTAACTGTTAATATGTTATTTATTATTTTAATATACTTAGTTAATGACTCTTGCAATTATATAACCACTGAAAGTTATGGACATAGATATAACATTTACCTCTGATACGGAATTACAACATCTTAAAGAAATTTCGGAATCCCTTAATATAACTTAAGCTTTAAGATACATGATTCAGAAATTATCGCAAAAAGATAGCATTATCAGTAATGAACTTCTAGTATTACTCAAAAGAATATTATAACAACGTCGAGTTCCAGAAATAATCGGTACAATGACATATTTACACAAACCTCACAATTTTTATAAAGAGAAGTACACACGACTTTCCTTTTCAAAATCCTTCAAACGAATCTGTGAGACTGACGATTGTTAAAATTATCCTTTGTTCTCATATCACATTCGCAAAATATTTCTACATTTTTGACACACAACAACCAGATCAAACAGTCATAACTTCAGCAGACAATACACAAGATACAGAAGGTTGGTCTTCTTCAACTGTCGTATCAATTAAAACACAAATACGGGAGGAAATCATCCGGTTTATAAGTCAGCCATCTTCTGCGTAGCGACCGACTTCTTCAAGAATTGATTTAGACACCACAATTCGAGTAGAGATGGCACTATTTGATGAGAATGGTCAGATAAGCAGGAATTTAGAAAGGGTTGACAATCTACTTTTATCAATACCACCGACCAGCGTTGAAGCAGAAAGAGTGTTCTGTGCTACAGGATATTTACGTAACCATTTAAAAACTTCCAAGAAAGAAGATTCATTAGATAGTTTAGGCTTTTTAAGATCATACTCGTATTACCAGAATTTGGATAAAAAATTATTTAAGAATTACGTAATATTATATTATATAGGGTTATTTGATTATTTTGAGATATTTTGTTCATTTTTGTTTTATTATATTTGAACTATACTATTGTTGTTTGGAGGAGCTCGTGGCAAAATAATAGCAGCCGCTCGGGTCGATCTTTAGGTTAAGCCGTGCTTGTCTAGGTTGGTCTGTGGATGGGTGACCGCCCATTACATACCGAGTTTCCTCTGTGGCTCGGAAAGCACGTTAAGCCGTTGGTCCCGGCTGTCATCTGTAGATCTTTGACAGTCGTTAGAGGTAGTCAGTAACCCAAAAAGTCCAGTAACCAGTCTTACCAAGGGGTATCGTATTACCCAGTACTAAGAGGGTTGTGGAGGTCAGATAGGCAGTCGCTCCATGTAAAATATTGGTATTCAGCAGCATCCGGTTAGACTGGAAGCCGACCCCAAGATAGTTGGGAAAAGGCTAGGCAGATGATGGTGATGACTATTGTTGTTTAATAATTTAGCTGATTTGCCAGCGAAAGTGATATTTTTTTATTTAATCATTGTCTATATATATTTGTGATAAATTAATGTAAGATCACATTTTTAATTAGAATTGTTTTTAGTATGAGAAAAATAGATACAAATTATTTGTGCGGTATCGATGTTTTATTGTATAATTTTAGAAAGTCAACTAGTTTCTTTATGTGATTGTTACTTGAAATATTTGTATAGTTTATTATTTCTTTGTCATTTTGCTTGAGAGACTGATTAAAACGTGTTACAAAAGCTTATTAGTTTTATTTATATTTTTGGTTTTATAGCTGTAGTCCGCAGCTTCATTCGCGTTTTGGTCGGAAATTATCCCACGGGACGTTGAAAATATAGCCTATGGCATTCAGGGATAATGTAGCTTCCTATTAGTGAAATAATTTTCCAAATCGGTTCCGTAGATCCAGAGATTACCCCCTACATGCGGGCCTGTGGACGGTGAACTATGGGCTAGCTCGCCGTCCGTCCGTCTTATGACGACAGGCCGTGTCGACGGCGCGTTCGTGTTCCACGCGCGCCTCAAAGAGAGTCAGCAAACAGCAGTGCTATTCTCTAAAAGACAATTTCATGGCTGTAAGCTGCGACGAGCTCGTTGTCGAGACAGCCTTGAGATCGATCGAGCGAGTAGCGCTGATTAAAACTGTATTCACTAGCGTGGTTGTGATCGTCGACGAACTCTTGGCTGTATCCTCCCGTCGCTGTTTCGTAGACGAAATAAGGGCTTGGAACCAATTCTATAAATCATAATCGATCAATCTCGACTGAGACTTTTAAGGGGTTAAAGTATATATTTAAGGTCTATATTTAAGTATTTTAAGGAATAGAGCAAAACTATAAACATATTTCATAATTTTATGTGTTTATTCCATAATTCTTATTACATTTTAAGGCTGAATGACGATTCCTTTGCCTCTCTTCTCAATGGTAATTCTTTGAAAGCTGTCATGTCTGCATGTGTTGTCAATTTTTGTAATAATTAATTGCTTTGAACAAAGGTTTTTGTGACTAAGAGGATAAATATACCTACTGTTGTGTGAGTATTATATTTTTACTGTTATTATATAATAATATCAGCCTATTACTGTTCCACTGCTGCGCAACGGCCTCTTCTCAACAGAGAAGGTACGGTCATTGATCACCACGCTTGCTCAAGACGGGTAGGCGATTTCAGACTTTTTGTAAATCCAGGTTTAATGGACCAGGCCCATCTTGGCATTGGGACATACAAATGGAAAACCAGCCTAATATGGAACAAGCGGTGGGATTTTATATAAAATTCTTACATTTTTTTAATGGATATCTACATAACTTTTTGTATTTCTGTTTAAGGCTAGATCCCAACCTGACCACCAGACCGCCAGACCTGCAGTGCCTCATAGGAGTAATGCCCCAATTGCCTCTACATGTAAGGTTGACTTAGTTACAATTTTAATTTGGTTAATTATTGGTTTAGTGTAAAATGCACTACATAGTAGTGGACTCGCTTTTGATTCCCAGGTTGGGCCAAGTTTTTGGGATTTTCTGTAGGTTAGATAGTTTTTCAACTCCTACTTACAACTTATTCAATCAACATGATTATAAGTAATTATACTACATTGTAAAATCTTTTCCTTCAGAGAGAGTGATGTGTTGCTCTTATACCTACGTAATAATAATGAACTTTACATTTGTTTTGCCTCTAGTTACTTAGTAATTTGTTATTTTTTTTATGTTCGTAGCACCTCGTAGGCGTCGAACGGTACGACGCCGTCTGATCCAGCGCTCACCACCTTCTCAAAGGCAGTCACAAATGGCGAGCTTGACAGAACGTTTTGTCGCCCTTGAAGAGAGTCGTGTGGAAAATGAGCGAATTCTAATCGACAACCACCAGAGGATGTTATAGACTTTTAAGGAGATAAGTGAGGCATGGTCAAGGCAGACCCAGGCGTTGCAGGATTTGTGTGCATCCATGAGACGAGGGAGTTAAATAGTAAAAGTGATCTGCTTCTTTAAATGTGTATTTTTTTATTATTTTGTTCATGTTGTGTTGTCTTGTGTTTGTTTTGTGTTTTTCTTTTTGTGGTAAATAAAAAGAAGACATTATTAAATAGTTATCTATTTCATTAGTCATGACTCATGCCAGTCATGCCCCATTCTGTATCTACACATGTTTTCGACATCTAAAAAGAAAAGAAAGCATAATTATTTGGAAACTTAAATATGACGTGCTTGCCATAATTGATTAACTAAATTTTGCGTACTTAGTTGCCCACTGACTAAGTCATCATGTGTTGGGACTGGCTGTGTCAGGATTCCAAGTAACCTAGATTCTTCATCTAAGTCATATTGGTCCAACTTAGGTGCTGGTAGCCCCGCACGATTACACATGTTGTGTAAAACACAGCAAGCTATCACTATTTTTCCCACTGTTATGGGGTCATAGTGCAATACTCTGTGAACTAATAAGCATCTAAAGCGGCCTTTCAGTAGTCCGATAGTCCTCTCCACGCTATTCCGTGCACTACTGTGCAAATTGTTGTAATGGCTCTCTGGAGTCCCAGTTTCTGGATTACTAAAGGGAGCCATTAAATAAGGCCTTTGAGGATATCCTGAGTCACCTGAAATTAATGAATGAAGCTGGAATTAAATGCAATCTTTACTTGTGTGTAAGTTTTCAAGGTATTGTAAATAATAACTTACCAAGCAAGTACACAATTTCACCATTATTATTTAAATTTTCCAAATACTCCTTAACTCTAGTATTTGAAAAAACAAAACTATCGTGTATCGTGTTGGGGGTGCAACCAAAAGTCACATCCACATGCAAGATATTCAAATCAGCATCATTACGAAGTCGCGGGCAGAAGCTATCTGAAATAAGTATAATAATTATTATAGGATTCCTATTAATTCCAATTATTTTAATGAAATTCCAGTTTACCTACAATTAAAACATTTCTGGCGTGATAGCCTTTTCGGCAATAATATCTCTCCTCATGTTCCTTAGGACGTATCATTGAAATCAAGGTGCCATCAACGCAACCAAGCACCCCAGGAATTTTGCATTTCTCATAAAACCTGTAATCAGCATTCAAATTTCAAACAATGGCTCTTGTTTTAACAAGACTCTAGAGACTAATAAAAAAATGTTAGTACTTTTAATACTTGCCTTGACTTGAGCACTTGTCGATCATTCTGGGTTTGCGGAAACCTAATATATTTACTATACTTATGATGTTTTTGTTATTCAGAGCATTAACAACTTCGTGGATTGCCCTAGAGGCAGAAGACTGTGATATATATGTGTCCACATTCTTGCCGATGATTTTCTGGTAACTTCCATTTGCCAAAAATGATAGAGTGCATAATATCTGAAAAAGCAATAGGCTTTTGTTGGTGGTCCCATCATAACTTAAAAAACAAACTGTAAACAAACCTTTAGCCTCTTGGTTAAACCACTGGAACGAACTTGTAGACGCATATACGGAGTTAAATAATTTTCTAATATATTAATTAAATCCTCAGAAAGCCTGTAAATATGGATAAAATCTGTATCACGGGATATTGTTTTAAACTTTCTTATTTGTTTCGCCTGTCGAGCTTTCTTCAAATCATCACTTTTCTTAGCTTGTTCTAATAAATGTAGCCTTATAAGTAATCGAGCTGCCATTTTTTCAGATATGTAACTATAAGAATCGAAATATAAATTTTATTTTAAGTACAATTTATTATTTTTGTCAAAAGTACGTGCGATTAATGTAGCTTTTGGATTTGACAGTTGTAAGCGAGGCTGCGGGTGAGGTCTTAAACGTATTCGTCACTGTTTTTTCTTAGTGAATACCAAATTATACGAAGAACTGTCAATTTGCCCTCCGTACTACTCCGTAGGTTAGTTTTAACTCACGGCCGTCACAGCCCTGAGCGCTAGTGTAGCTTTACTCAGCTTAGTGAATACCAAACTAAGTTTCACCGCTGTGGCAGCGCTGCACAACAAGGCTGTATCCTTAGAGAATAGCATAGCAGGAAGGGGTCCGTAAGGACCGACGCCTGCCAGGGTTGCGGGACTGTTCGAAAGAGATACCGCGGCCCTGGAACACAAAGGGCAAAAGGTAGGAACATGGATGGGTTTTAGTCAGTAAAAGTCTGACACTCCCTCCTGCTCAGCCCAGAGCGGGAGGGGTTTTTTGAAGATTTCCCATCGGTAAAAAGAAAAAAAGAAAAAAACCCCCTACATACAAACTTACAAACAAATTTTACCTCTTTATATTATTAGTGTAGATAAAAAATATCCGTATTATCCACATTATCCGGATAGTAAAATATGAATATCCGTACTAAGTAAAAATGAACAGATATTGCAAGCCCTAAATTATATTATTAAATAGCTGTTGCCCCCGGCTTCGTTCGCGTTCTGTCGGAAATTATTGCACGGGCACGTTGTGAATAAAGCCGATAGCACTCGGGGATAATGTAGCTTTGTAGCTTAAAAGTGAAAGAATCGTCAAAGTCGGTTCAGTAGATCCAGAGATTACCCCCCTACATACAAACAAATTTTACCTCTTTAGTAATATAGTATAGTAGTAGTATAGATGATGCTTTAAATTGTGGTACGTTTTTTTTTTACTGAGACAAAATGTCATGATCCAAGTTTCTTTTATTTATAACGCTTGCCTTATTCAAAGTTATTTGCTTACTTTTTTAGGGTTCCGTAGCTCAAAAAGAAAAACGGAACCCCATAAAGGATCACTCGCGTGTCTGTCTGTCCGTCTGTCGCAGCCAATCGAAACTACTGGACCGATTGAGTTCAAATTTGGTACACATATGTAAGTCGATGACCCAGAGACGGACGTGTAACGTAAATTAATGTATTTTAAACATGGGGCCTTTAGAAAATGAAAAAATAAGTTTTGCGAACTATATTGTGTTACATATCAAATGAAAGGGGAGCAAATGAAAATGAGAATTTCAAATATATTTTTTTTTATAATTTTATGATAAATAGTTTTCAGATATTTAAGAAAATAGGCGAAAATTGACCATGTTCTCCTCCTCTTAACGTGCCTTAACTCCGAAACTATAGGGCGGAAAATTTGAAAAAAAAAATACAAAAAGTAGTTCTTTGCCTATGTATAGATTACAGGAAAACCTTTAGGGAATCTATAAACGTACGGAACCCCCTCCACGCGACTCTAACTCGCACTTGTCCGGTCTTTTTTTACCAGTCTGTTTCCTCGGCAATTTGCAGCCGAATAAAAACGTGAGGCAAATTATATTGACTTTCCATCAAAGCATTTTTTTTTTAAGGAGAGAACGTTCCTGCAAACATTAAGACCCAAATAAGCGTCCGTCGCACGCGCTCTCCATTTAATGATTGGACCCCTGCATACTAGGCCTATTTACTTGCTAATACATATAACCTAATCGATCGAATTCTTTATAGATCTACGATCAGCTGAATTGTAAAAGTACCTACCCTTAAAGAAGACGAAAGGCACTTGTTCTCCAATCTCCCCGCCATTGCGATATTTTTTTTGTTCTAGACTCAAGTTAGTAGTGTACCTACTTAATTTTGAAAAAAATAATTATTGGGAACTCTATACCCTACGTAAAATAATCACTTTGGAGTGAAGACGCCAGCCTATATACAATACAATTGCACAGAATAAAGTGACAATAGTACAATCACTATTGACATTTCGAACGGTTTGGGAACAATTGCGATGAATGATGAGTCGGGAGTTCGGGACACTTGAGATGATTTTTAGGGTTCAATACCCATGGGGTAACAACAGAACCGTATTACTAAGACTTCACTGTCCGTCTGTCTGTCTGTCTGGCTGTCTGTCACCAGGCTGTATCTCATGAACGTGATAGCTAGACTGTTGAAATTTTTACGCATGACGTATATCTGTTGCCGCTATAACAACAAATACTAAAAATAGAATAAAATAAATATTTAATGGTACGGAACCCTTCGTGCGTGAGTCCGACTCGCACTTGGCCGGTTTTTTATTATTTCTGCAGAATTGGTTATTTTAGTATTCTGCGAGTGCGGAATCCGGTATTTGTTCACCACTATTTCGGAGCTGAAACCTAATCACTACTCGTTGTAAATCACCCCACTACTCCACATGTCAGAGTGCTGAGGCCGAAAAATGAATATGCTAGACAAATGGACAGAAACTAACTGGACTAATGGACTTCGTACCTCTAGTTGGTATGGTCATTATATTTTAGGTTAGGATATTATGCGACTTAAAATTTCAAATGGCCAAATCTGAAACCAGCCACAAAATATTCTAAATCAGACTACCTTATTTTTGTAAACAGAACTTATGTTACATAGGAAGTTTCTGGCAATCAGCTAGAGTCAGTTCTTCTTGTTACTTGTATTTTTTTTTGACATACAAATGCGCCTTTTGGTGGTCTAATGAGGGCTATCGTTTTTGAGCTTACCAGATGGCGCCACTGTTGAGTAAGGTCCTGTCAACAATTCTATTTTATACTTTATAGTACCATTAACTTCATAAAGTTTATTCTAATACGTTTAACAACATATTGTAAACATCAGATACATATATATTTACAATATTCTCCCTAAAATTAGCAAGCATGAAACATTTAAAAATCAATTTAGCTCCACTAACAAATTAATCAATCTTCTTATATCAATTTAGCTCCACTAACAAATAAGATTCTAAGTTGCTACTTAAACTCTTCTGAATGAATGGCTTAATCTAGACCACAATCGTGAATATTTGTAAAAATACGTGATAAAAAGCACGCAACGCGCTAACAATCTATGACATCTGACATTTCGGTGACCTCGCGCTACACTAGCGCCTCTAGCGGCGAATTCATATGCGATAGCCCCCATTAGAATCAATGATTTGACTTTGACTCTAACTGTAGGTAAAATCTTGAATTTAATAAAAACGTCTTAGTTCCCAAGCTATCAACCATATTGTATGTTTATATTTATTTATATTCGCATTAGGTAAGTCGGTGTTTGCCCCGTATCCGCCGTACTCGCGGCTGCGCGCCTCTACTCTGCAGAGGATCCATATAATCACTACGTTTACTCCTCCCCGCGGCGCAAACGGATACAGCGCGTTAGCAAAGAGTGACGTTCCCACCGTACGTACTGTACTATGGCGTAGTACGTATTATTGTGAACAGAACAAATTAATAAGTTCTACAAAAAAAAAATCGTTGCAATTGCAGAAAAAAATATAGTGACGTGAAAGCATACAAGTTTTAAAATGTTGCGACATGTAACAAGCAAATCGTCCTTGCCACCAGCTGTTTTTAAAGGTACGTGTTAATGAATATGCGATAGCGCCCGAAGGTACACATTCTACTGTATATAGGTACATATTATATTTTATTTAGCTGGATGAGTAAGTAAAACACTTTCCTTACCTTAGTGCGGTCAAATTTAAACAAAATAATGCACTTATGAAACGCGAATTACTGTAAAGTACTGAAATGATTTATCGAAGTGAAACTACACTAAAATTCTGAAGTCGATGACTTTTGTTTTTTGGATTGACTTTTTTGCCACCGACTTCCAAAAGTAAAGTTATTTTCAACATTTGTTTTTTTTGGAAGTCGGTTAAAGATTTCGATTTTTATTTTATTTTACCCTTTTTAATTATGGAATCTGAAATTCTTATCAAGTATAAATACATTTTATCTAGAAGATATTAGGAGATCATCAACATAGATGAAGAAGAAAAAAATATTAATAGTATTTAGAAGATGACTCTTATACTACCCAAGCAAAGTTAATATAATGTAGGTACCTATAAGGGACCACCACGCGAGTTCCTCTACCAAGTGAATGAAATGAAAGAAGAATATAATACTTACTAGAATAAGGCGGAGTACATATTTGAATAAAAAAAGGTCCCTGCCGAATAGATAACCTCCTCCTTTTTTAGAAGGACTTAAGGGTTAGGACTAAGGACGGTTATAACATATTCATATAATCGCTATTCACAGGTCCTCAATTTATACCAACAGAGGGGAGAAAGGTAAGTAGTTACTCGTTGAAAAATACTCGAAAACCTCCCCCCCATATGTTGGAGGCTTTTTTCCAGAAAAAAAAGCCTAAATATTACTGTAGAGTTTCATTTAGTCATTCATTTAGGTACTTAATGCTTATAAAAATGGGCATGACTTGTACCTACCTATGTACAACCTCCTTACATTGGCAAAAGGGATTTGAACTTGATTGTCTGGAAGTCGCGGAAGTTGTGGAAGCTCATCTTTGCCTCCAGACATCTCTCCAGCAAGAGTAACATAATTTTCGCGACAGCCTAAGCCACACTACAAACGTCAAAAATATTAATGAAACCTCCAACATTCTTCTTCAGAATTTCGAAGTTATGCATCGGGGTATACAACCGAACATAAGGAACCGTCAGGGCCTTGTGTTAGAACTGAAATTCCTGGACCTAAATCGAAGGCACTTTTTAAGGAAATGGATGCGATCCAGGTAAGCACATGCACAATTTATATTTTCATAGGGACTTACAACAATACAAACCCCGTGAGAACCCCTAAGATTATTTGATTACTTTGTATAAAACGAATTCAAATTCAAATATTAGTCAAATTAATAAATATTCTCTAATCACACAATATAAGATTTACTTACCTACTATGAGGACAAACCTAAAATTGCGAATTAACCGGCTCGTGGATTGTGACCATTGGTTACTTATCAGGGGGCCTAAAATGGAAGCTTTAGCAGAATACTAATTAGAAAAATAATATGAATTACGTTATAATTGATAACATTAACTGATGCAGTTAATGTTATCATTTTAGGAATTTTAACGTGATTCTTATTAAGTATTATCCTATTTTGATTCTGCTACAGCGGCCAATTTAGGCCCCCTCCGTGCCTCGGAAAGCACGTTTTAAAGCCCCGGTCCCGGCTGTGAGTCAGGAGGCTGAAAGTCCGAACATGGCTCCTTGCTTAGGAGATAGGAGCCATGTCATGTGCAAAATGTTCATATCTGTGATGTTCTACTTATAGTTCAGATTAGATATTTATGTAGTTTATTTTGCTATTTACTTCAATTTGATCGATACGACTATTTTGAATTAAAAATGTAGGTTGTACGTTATCAATGCGAATCGAAGGTTAAATATTATATGTTATCTCGGTTTATCTCGGTATTTTTTTGAGTTGGTAAAAAGGGGATTGGACTGCACGAAAAATCGGAATCTCCCAAAGATTCAGATATTATAAAAAAAACTTAGTACTTACGATTATCCGGTTTTTTTAATCTACTTTAATAAAGCATCCAAATCATTAAATACCCGAACCTTATTTTTTATATGTGACATTTGTATAAACTGTTATAAATAATACGAGGTAACATATAATGTTCAATTGGCAGTTAATAGACACAACTACCAATTGACTCCCTCTACCTACTTTCGAATTACAATAGAGCTGTTTCATTCTAGGGAATCTACATTTATTGTGTTGACATTGCAATAACTGATTGATATGTTTATACAGTTTATCTTATCACCGAGTTTTAAATTTAAACTTAACCTTCATATCAATTAAATAATATGCGCGTTTTCTTCAAAATGATGCACAAACCTACCGTAATTTAATTTAATTGAATAGATAGGCACTTATTATATTATGTTCTTGTAATTTCAGCAATGTGGTTCTGTTCAAATGTTTACTGACTTCAATAAAAGCGCTGGAAACTATATAGCCGACGCTGATGGCAACATTCTTTTGGATACTTATACGCAAATATCTTCGTTACCTCTTGGATACAACCATCCGCAACTTCTTACGGCTTTTGACAATGATGCTAATATTGTAAGTATATTGTACCTTAACGTGCAACCAGACTGCGGTCGATCAACGTTGACTAGTCGATATTCATCACCCCATGCTCATGTATTCAAGGCATCAAACCAACCACCATTGAATGATTCAATGTCCAATGAAAAAATCGTCGTGGATCGACCGTAGTCTCTGTGTACTTTTAATCAATTTCAATCAACTGTAGGAACCTAAATCTGAATATGGTTTCAGAGGGCGTTGGTGAACCGCCCAGCACTAGGTGTTTTTCCAGCAGTCGACTGGCCTGAAAAATTAAGAGATGTTTTGTTGTCAGTAGCCCCTTCCGGCTTGAATCAAGTTATGACTATGATGTGTGGCTCCTGCTCTAATGAAAATGCATTCAAAGCCGCCTTTATACGGTATTCTATAAACAAACGTGGGGGCAAAACAACCTTCACTGATGAAGAGATGAAATCGGTCCTCGAGAATAAGCCACCAGGGGCACCAAATTTATCAGTCATGTCGTTCAAGGTTAGTAGGTACCCTTCATCTTTATGCTTTGCTATCTTTTTTTGGTCGTCTACTCGTCCAATTGTTTTTATTAGAACCCAGTAGTTAAAAAGGCAGGTTATCACAGCTAATTTGGCGCTAGCTAATTGGGATGCATTTTTTGATGGATCCGTCCGGGTCGGTATCAGTAACCAGCGGATTCCAGGACATTATACTGACTGCTATTAACATGAACAAATTTTCAAGAAACCGCAAGACAGAAAGCGAATGTTTACAGATGACGGAAAGAAACATTGATTCGTAATTCTGATAACAATGTGAGAACTGTGAGAATTATGGGTAACTACTGTAACTACTTATTTTAATTATTCCTTCTAGCATAGAAGAGTGGTAGAACTCATTCGGCTGGAAATTGAGCGTGGCAAACAATCTTAATGCAGCAGTGATTGGTTTGCGACTTTCTGCCGAAGGACTAGGGAAGGTCTTCAACGATGAATTTTGAATTTTAGGGTAATCTGTCTGTCCTAGTGCCATTCTACTTGGACTCTTCTATACTGATTAATCAATTTTAATTCACCCGGAATTTACCTGCTTATGTATGTGTAGCTGCTGTATTTTTACTAATGTTTATTACTAGAAGTAATATCAACACACCGATACGAATCTAAATTGGTTTCACATTGAACGGTTGGTAAAATTGAATTCAAGGCGTACAATACCTACTTCGGCTTTAAATCAGTAGCGTGATAATAAAAATAGAATCGGCAGATGATGTTTCTCCTAAAACGATTTGTAGGTACTTTATTTCCTTGTAAGTAATGGAACCACTAAACCAGAGAAAGTCTCTGGTTTAGTGGTTCCATTACTTGAACACTGCCAAAAACGTAAATTTAAATTACATACACATTACACACATAAATACAAACATTTACATAGGAAAAGCTACATAAAATTCCTTCTAAAAAAGGCAAGGCATTATTAATCAGTAGACAGCACACAAGCACTAGAAGCTTGTTGTTTGTCATATTATGATGTTCTCCTTCTTGCCCCCTTGCGCGGTGACGAAGCCAGTTAACTGGCTTAAATGTTTCAATAACAACTTTGATTTCCGCTGGGCAGCACAAAGGGGCCGGGCACTAATAGGTACGTAGCGTAGAACCAAGTACTTATACACAGACGTCGACTCGTCGAACAATTTAGGAATAGTTCAATATCGCGTAACTACTACTTATTTGTCCTGGCAAATATACCGCGTAGGTAAATGTGGAAGAAACGAAAATATAAAAAACTTTTTTGCAAAAAATAAAAAAAAAACGATCAATCAATTCAATAATAATAATATCAATTATATAATATCTGGGTGTGCTGTATTGTCAGAGCATACAGGCGTTATGTTATGAAATAAGATATAATATTGTGTAAACAATAAACATCAAGTTTTCATATAAGTATGAAAAACATAAAGTGCCTATAAAATTTGAGGGTTGGTGGAGGACACGATGGAGCACACGGTGGAGGTCTGTCCCGCGTGGGCGGAGCACCGCCGCGCCGTGTCCTCGTAGCGGCGATCGGCGGCGCCGACCTCTCGCGTCCGGCCTTGGTTCAATCCATAGTCCGGAGCGAGACGGAATGGGACGCCGTCACCTCCTTCGAAACAGTCATGCTAGCGAAGGAGGTGACGGGACGTGAGAGGGAGAGAACCTCACGTCCCAAACACCGCGGCAGACGCACCGGGCGTCGGGGGCCACCGTAGGCGCGGGCCTGTGGACGGTGAGCTATGGGCTAGATCGCAGTCCGTCCGTCTTTTGACTACAGACCGTGTCGATGGCGCGTTCGTGTTCCACGCGCGCCTCATAGAGATGTCAGCAAAAGAAAGGGGTCCGCAAGGACAGATGCGCCAGGGCTGCGGGACTGTTCGAAAGAGATACCGTTGCCTCGGAACACAAAGGGCGATGACGGAACATGGATGGATTTTAGTCAGTAAAACTCTGACAGTCCTTCCTGCTCCGCCCAGGGCGGGAGGTTATTTGATGATTTCCCATCCGGAAAAAAAAGGGGTTGCCCTCGATGTTCCTGGGATCCCATCATCAGATTCTGACTTGGCGACAGTGGGGCCACCTCAGGAGTATAGGCTTTCGAATAAAAAAAGACTTTTGAAAATCAGTCCACAATTGGCGGAGAAATCGGTGAACATACATAAAAATACATACAGTTGAATATAGGACCTTCCCCTTCCTTGAAGTCGATCCAAAATTGTCAAAGGAGTTTTGGTGAAACGTTAGTGAACCGCTAACAATAAAGGAGATTGGGCAAAATTGCCCTAGCTTCCAATAGCGTTAAGATATATACCAATGGATAGATCTCTTTAGGAAGGACATTTCGTATTATGGCGACTTCTCTCGATTCAGAGTCAGAGAGGAGCTACAAAGCTCTAAATATGAGGAATTAAGTTAAATTAAATACTGTTATTTCGTCAATTTATTAAGTTTCATTAATACTGTATGTTTCAAACATCTTATTACGAGCCTATAAACATCTTTTTCAAAACATTGACATCTTAACTGCCGTTTTAGGAACAAATATTTCCTTTTAACAGTAGGTTGGACAGATTGTTAACTCTGCCCCAACGACCAATAGCATTAAGATATGTATTAATGGAATGATCTCTTCAAAAATAATATTTCTTGCTTTGACAACTTTTTTCGATTCAGAGTCAGAGAGAAGCTACAGTTCGGTACCCAATCAACTACTCAGATCAAAAAGACTACAAATTAGCAAAAGTTGTTTAGTAGCAAATGTTCTCATTTAAAGCTCTTTCGAATAGTGTATAAACTTATTGCTATTGGTTACCCAGAAAATCGTAACTTCGGTGCACAAATAGTCACCTATTTAGTTTAATAACTCCGTACGGAATTCGAATTAGCGAAAATCGTGTTTGTAGCAAAGGTTCTACTTAAAAAGCTCTACCTAATGATGTATGTGTTATGGCTACTGGTTGCCAAGAAAATCTTAACTTCGGTGTCCAAATAATCAGCTATTTAAGTCAATAACTCTGAATGAACTGCGAATTAGCGAAAGTTATGTTAGTAACAAAAGTTGTCATTGAAAAGTTCTCTACAATTGTATATAATTATTGCACTTGGTCATCCAGAAAATCTTAACTTCGGTGCTCAAATATTTACCTATTTAGGTCAATAACTCCGAACACACACACCGACAACGAATTAGCGAAAGTCGTGTTACTGGCAAAGGTTCTCCTTGCCTAAAGCTCTATGCAATGGATTTTAAGTTACTATTATTGGTTACCCAGAAAACTTAAATTGGTTGCCAAGAAAATCTTAACTTCGTTGTCCAACTAGTTACCTATTTAGCTCAATAACTCTGAACGGACTGCGAATTGCCAAAAGTTGTGTTAGTGGCAAAGGTTCTCCTTAATTCAATTATTTATATCTTAGGGCTATTGGACCTTGGGGCAGATGCCCATACATCGGAGCCCATTCTCCTTTCATGGTAATAGGCTTAACCCTAATTAAATGGAATTTAACATACCTAACTGTCGAAAAGTTGTACTGTACACACCTGCGTACCCCCTCAGAGCATACAGGCGTGATGTTATGTTATGATGTGTAAACAATAAACATCCACGCGGTTGCAGCAATCACCGCTGATTTGCTGTCTATAATTGAAGAGTTCCATTGTTTAACTCCGAAGATCAGCATCAGATAATCATCAAATTTAAACGAGACCACCGCGAAATAATATTCTTCCTGACAAAAAAAGAATCATAGAAATTCGTTCACAATGAAGGCTATCGTTTTTGACCTCACCAGATGGCGCCACTGTTCAGTAAGGTCATGTCAATGAATCTATTTTACTCTTTTATAGTACCAATAACTTCGTAAAAAGTTTATTTTTTACGTATAACAAAATAGTGTAAACTTCAGATACATATTTACAATATTCTCCTTATACCTAATTAGCAAGCATGAAACATTTCAAAATCATTTTACCTCCAAGTACTAACAAATAAGATTCTAAGTTGCTACTTAAAATCTTCAAGTCATAATTAATCAGGGATGGCTCAATTTAGATCTCAATCGTGAATAGTAATAAAATACGTGAAAAGCATGCAACGAGCGAACACTCTATGAAATCTGACATTTCGGTGACCTCGCGCTACACTAATTCGTACGCGTGATGATTTATACAAAAAAAAAACTGACGACTTGATAGCCTCCTCCTTTTGGAAGTCGTTTAATAAAAAATACTGATCATTACAATAGCTCCAGCTCTAGATATTGCTCTATCGGGGACGTGGTACTTTCTTTCTTTACATGGAATAAACTACGATTTAAATCACCTAACCTACCTGTCACAAACACTTTTTATACGAATATTAATGCTGAGTTCGAAAACAGGCACCTAAATTGCAGGGGGCTTTCCATGGGCGGACATTTGGCTCGTTGGCGACAACAAGATCGAAAGCTATTCACAAATTGGACTTCCCGTCTTTTGACTGGCCAGCTGCTTGGTTCCCAAACTACAAGTATCCTCTGGAAGAAAATCAACGTGAAAACGAAGAAGAAGATAAAAAGTAAGGCTTTAGCATCTAATTTCTATCTCGTGTCTGATACACGATCAAATTTAATTAGCTAGCGAAACTTCGCAGAAGTCATGGAAATCGATGTAGTCTATCTTTCCAATCTAAGCACGATAAAAAAAAAAGTTTAAATTTGGGAGGAGGAAGGGACGGTGCGTCAGTAGGTACGTCTAATAAAGATATCCAAGCAAAAAAACACTGATTAAAGTGATTTTATTTTGACCTAATGGATGTGTTTATTATAGAGTGCCGCCGCGCCGGCAATTTATTATTTTAGGTCAAAATAAAATAACATTATCCAGTTTTTTTTTTTTTGCTTTTTTATCTTTGGTTGGACGTACTGAACGCTGTGTTAAAATTTGTCCGTCTATTTTCATGGGACCTTATACATAGAAATAAACGTATGGACTATGGAGGCTAATTTAACGTCAACAATCATGGAAATCATCGACACGACGAAGATGTATGGATTAGCCAACTCATTTTTGTCTTGAGGGCTTTAACCGACTAGTTGCGGATGGCACTACAGTCGTGTCATCATTTTTTAACGTGTGGCGTATGACACAAGAGGAGTGCCATTTTTAAAACTCCTTCAAATTTAGATTCAGAACAAAACTATTCATTGTTTTTCACGTAGAACAAGCCTTTCTTTTCTGGATATTATTGCGATTTAAAAAAATCACTGGTTAACTACCTTTTCAAGTTGCATTATTTTTACGACTAGGTATGGATTTAAAAATTAATAATGGTTAGATTAAAATAAAGTCTCAATTTAAGTTTTAAACAGTAAACAGTTTTTAAATTAAACAGTTACATCTTAATTAGACGTTGTTATAAGTGTTAGTGCAATCGTACCTATTATACTAGCTTCAGAGTGCGACGCGATTAATAGTACATTTTGATATAAGTGGGGAAACTTTGTTATTGCATTCGAGCGCGGAATTAACACCCGAGCTGCAAGCGAGGGTGTTATGGAGCCGAAAACTGCAATAACAAATCCCCACGCGTATCAAACGACGTTTTTGAATACACTTTCGAAGAAATAAAATATTTATTTATTTATTTAAACTTCATGTACAATAGTGGTAGGTAGGTGGTAAAATATAAGAACGGAAAGTATTTTTGTCAGGAATTATTAGGAAACTATGATTTAATTTGCTTTTTTTCCGCGCTTTGATTTCGCCAGGTTGAAGAAGATGCAAAGGTATGATGCTGTATACAGCCTACTATGAAAAAAAGAAAATTCATTTTTTTTTTTTAATTTAGAACACCTTAAGATGTTAATTTGTTCATAAAAATAAATATTTGTTTTAAATAATCATTTTTATCTATGATATTCTATTTATAAACACAATTTAAATACTCGAAAAATACTTAATCCGTAAAGACGCATATCTCTTTGCCGGGATTAAAAAAAAACAATCACCGCCGACTATAGATATAGTCATTGAACCCTTTAGACTTATCTGTGCAAATTTTTATTTCCGCACGTGTGCGGAAAAATATTAAAAATCGCACGCGTGTGAAATACATTGCATGTTGAACCTAATCGTAGTGCGATTAGAACCAGTTTTCGAGAAAGTGTATTGAAAAAAAAAAACAGAATCGTGGATAGGGGATCGACCGGAGGACACGGTGGAGATCTGCCCCGCGTGGGCGGAGCACCGCCGTGTCCTTGTAGCGGCGATCGGCGGCGGCGACCTCTCGCGTCCGGCCTTGGTTCAATCCATGGTCCGGAGCATTCAGCGGAGAATTCATGGGACGCCGTCACCTCCTGCGAAGCAGTCATGCTAGCGAAGGAGGTGGTGGAACGTGAGAGGGAGAGAACCTCACGTCCCAGCTGCCGCGGGAGACGCACCGGGCGTCGGGGGCCACCGTAGGCGCGGGCCTTGGACGGTGAGCTATGGGGTTTCCACGCGCGCCTCAAAGAGATGTCAGCAAACAGCAAGGGGTCCGTAAGGACCGATACCTGCCAGGGTTGTGGGACTGTTCGAAAGAGATACCGCGGCCCTGGAACACAAAGGGCAAAAGAAGGAACATGGATGGGTTTTAGTCAGTAAAAGTCTGACACTCCCTCCTGCTCAGCCCAGAGTGGGAGGAGTTATTTGATGATATCCCATCCGAAAAATAAAAGGGTGAAGAAGAAACAAAGATATATATGATGATGCCGCTAAATAGCCTAATATGAAAAATAGAAAGTTAATATTTTTGAATTTAGAACACAAATAAATGTTAATTTGTTCATAAAAGTAAATATTTGTTTTAAATAATCTTGTTTATCTATGATATTCTATTTATAAACACAACCAATTTAAATACTCAAAAAATATTTACGCCGTAAAGACGCATATCTCTTTGCCGAGATTAAAAAATAAACATCTTCGCCGAATATAGTCATTGAACCTATTTGGACTAATATAATTAGTTAATATAGACACTTTACTGTGGATATTTTTACTCCCGCAAGTGTGCGGAAAAATATTAAAAATCCACGCGTGTGAAATACGTTGCATGTTGAACCTAATCGTAGTGCGATAAGAACCAGTTTTCGAGAAAGTGTATTGAAAAATCATTTACATCCATTTCAAGGAAACCACGTAGATTAGCCACTCAAAAACCGCACGTATCTTGCAGTTCCCTTCCTTGGTTGAATGTCAACTGAACTCAATCAAGTCTAAATAAGTGAAAAAACCAATGAAAGTATATTCTTTTATTTATACACACGGCTGATGGCACAATAGGTGTGCCATCATTTTCTATGGTGTTAGGCACGCCAGTTTGTGTCATGAAATAATTTTTCACCGCCGCAGTAAGAAGTTTTCGAGACTGAGTGCCGCAATGGATCAGAAAATAAAATAAAATATAGGTAGCATTTTTTACAGAAATATTTCTGAATACTGTAGATGTCGTTATTTTGATTTCAGGTGCCTCGCATATGTGTGTGAGCAATTCGAAAAGTGGGAAAAGAAAAGTCCAATTGCTGCTGTAATAATTGAACCCATTCAGGCGGAAGGAGGTGACAATCATGCTTCACCTGAATTTTTCCAAGAACTGCAAAAAATTTGCGAAAGTGTAAGCTATTCGAATGATCCTCAAAACTCTACCTACTAATTAACTTTTAATGTGGAATCAATCCAGAAACCGCGAAAATAATCAGCTGTGTCCTTTATTTATGTTATTGTAATTCGATGATATGAGGATTTTTTTTTCGTGATGTCAGTTTGGTAAAAGTTGCTCGTACCTACCTCTTAGAGATTTTGAATTATTACAGTTATACTTTGTTTTTAAATAGCATAGAATAACAGAAATAATAATGTCATTATTATTATTTTTTTTATAGAAGGGAGCAGCTTTGATTTTAGATGAAGTGCAGACTGGATGTGGACCAACTGGTAAAATGTGGTGTCATGAACATTTTAATTTACCAAACCCGCCTGATTTGGTTACATTTAGTAAGAAGATGATCACGGGTGGATTTTACTGCAAACCTTTATATAAGTAAGTGTTGTTTTAACCTGGAATAAGTATACCACGATTGTATCGGCTTATACTTATTATTTAGCTATCTTCTGATCTACATTCTATATTTAATATATACAGGGTGTAACAAGACCCTTAACGAAGCCGTCAACCTAGCATTCTGTACATCAAATAAAGTAACTTTACGCAAAAATTATTGCTGGGAAACGACTTCTTTTTTTGGGGTGAGAAATCACGTTTTACGGTAGGACTCAATGTAACGGACTTAAAACATTGTGCTGGTGAATGGTTTGAATAGTACGGCAGTCGTGGAGGTGTTTAAAGTAAAAATCTTACAATAAAAACAAGTATTTCAAAAAAAAACTTTTGAAAAAGTTGGAACTTTGACCCCAATGTTTCCGTAACTAGAAGGTTCCCAGGTATGGTCTAGAACAAAAAAATCATCGCAATGACGGGGAGAACAAGTGGCTTTCGGCTTCGTTAAGGGTCTTGTTACACCCTTTAGGTACCTACTTATATAAAATTCCAGTGGGTGTGTGTGTAATTCTTCTCTTCTTATACGGCTTGATGGATTACTTCGCACACTGAATATCGACCAACACAATATTTATATTCTCACTGTTTTTCTAGTTCTACTCTTTAGCTGTCAGTGTATTTGAATCCATACTGATACTGAACTTGCATTTTTTTGTTTTTGCCTAGTTAAACGATATTTATTCCAAACATTTTATTAACAAATATTAACATTTAATTTCAAATTTTCCAATAATGCATTCAATTTTTTATTCATTTCAGGCCTCCTCAACCCTTCAGAATATTTAATACATGGATGGGAGACCCATCGAAGTTAATCATGTTAGATCGAGTAATAAAGGTCATAAAAACTGACAAACTTCTGCAATTGGTAGAAAGGACAGGCTGTGTTCTGAAATGTGGGCTTCACGACCTGGAGCGCGAGTTCCCGAATATGATAAATAGCGTGCGTGGTCGAGGCACCTTTTTGTCATTCGACGCTAGCACAGTAGAACTCAGGGATAAAATTGTTAGCACGTTGAAGAAAAACGGTAAGAAAATCCTTATTAATTTTGTAGATTTTTATGGATTCGCATCTAAAGATCTTGTTCTTCTGCCAACGGCAGTTAACTTTTACAAAGTTTATGTCGTCGGTTTGTCGTGATCATGACATTTCATAAAAATAAAACGATCTCAAAGCTATAAGATCCAAGGATATTGAAAAAAGAAGCATCCAAATCAAAGACTATAAAACCACTCTATGATCCAAATGCAAACCATCTTCTGTAATAAAATATTAAAAAGTTGCTTGTTCGAATGAAAGATATGATGTTGATAATAATGAGGTCCTCATATAAACCGGAAGAAGTCCTCTGCTAGACATACGTCCACAA
Organism: Eugnorisma glareosa; assembly: GCA_947578425.1. Classification (NCBI taxonomy): domain Eukaryota; kingdom Metazoa; phylum Arthropoda; class Insecta; order Lepidoptera; family Noctuidae; genus Eugnorisma; species Eugnorisma glareosa. Next base: position 11,608,641 of record OX387966.1, on the reverse strand, counting down.
TGCGAGCAAAGCGCGCGGTTGCGGCGATGGGCGCGAAATATCAAACATATGAAATCGCCGTTTGCCTCCACATAACGTCAGAGAACTCGGTAGTACCTACCGATGTTCAGTTAGACAGTGCAGTAAAATTTGTACTACCCACAGCCCAAGTCCCGATCGAAATCACGGCTTTTTCAAGGTTCACAAACACTAATAATGATGTAATTAGGTTTAGTCTTCGGCCTTGTGTATGGACCCAGCGTTTGTACGAGTTTTACGGTGGTTAAGCCATTTCTGAACAGCTTGTAGACATAGCTCACTGATTTAGGGGCCTAAAATCAACTAATTAGATTTATTTTATTTACAGGTGTGCTAGGAGGGTCGTGCGGAGAAGCCGCAATTCGTCTCCGACCTGCTTTAATTTTTGAACCCAAACATGCCGAGATCTATTTGGATATACTCAGGAAAACATTACTCGAATTAAATAACGGTAGATGCTCTTAGGATGAAGAGGAAACTTTTTGAATGCTTCCAGTAATTTATAAATGGTTCGATTTAGGCATTTGTATTTGATGATATATTGTGAGTGTTTTTGCACTGAGCGTATATTCAGCATAGGCGTTGATGATGACGCAGCATCATGTCGTCGCGTCGCATAGACATCGCGTAGACGCAACGGCAACGATCTGCGTCTAATCGTTTCGATATAATGATGTTAGGAAAAGTTGTGTATTCCAACGAGACACTTCTAGGGTCCGCTTGTTTTTTGTAAAGGTGCAACGCCTAGATAATATCCCTATAATTCATAAAACTCTTTGGGAATTTGCCTATTTTAGTCGCTAACTGGAAACGTCACAGGGAAACCACGGCGTTTGCGTCGCGTTATTGTGTCATTTATAAAATGTAATAACTAAACTAAATACTTGATAAGAATTGTGTTTTATGTGTTTTTTTTTCTATAATATATTTTTTTGTAGCATTAGATGCTTATTTAACTACACGGAGGGACGCAGTGAAATAGGTCAGTGGACAAGTCTGAAAATATATCAGGTTGTTCTAGAACAGGCGACATGGTTTCTTAGTGAACTAAGCAATTAATGTACGTCTAGTTTTAGTAGCGTGTTTCAGATTTCTCATTTTCTCATTAGTGACCCATCTGTAAGGTTCACCAAAGTGGTAACTTTGGTGTATGCCAGTTTATACAATCAATTTATTTTAAAACTATACGACGGAATAATTAGAATTTATCTTTTATTTAGGTACTTATATATTACTCAGACGTATGCAATGAGAAGATGAATTTTAGTTAATCAGGTACACAAATTCAATTTGTGTATCTAGGGTGCGAGTTGAGAGCTTATTTTAAAGCACAAATTACACATTTATGTAGGTACCGACTTAGGTACCTATATAGTATTAAGCGTTTTAATCAATTTCCTTCCGAAAAATATATCGTGATCGTATATACTTGAAAAAAGTGTACACATGCATTTGAATCAAAATAAAAACGGCTACCCCATTCCCAAACCCTTGGGGCTTGATAACTTTGTAACAAACTACGCATGAATCGCAATCAATGATTTTTTTATAAAAGTAACAATACCTGATTAATGATTATGCAATTTACTAATTTTACGATTTCTACCAAAAATATAATCTTTATGTTGTATTTTATTATTTTCTGTAATTTTTTTACACGCTCGCATACATTTGACGGTAGGTAGGTGGTACCTACGGAATACTGAGTAGAACGGATTCAGAGGAATACCTACGGTACCCATGAAATATGTATGTTTAGCTACATAGAGCAATGAACTTTATAGGTAATACCTATTGATTATAATTAATGTAGAAACGTCTTAACCTGTTATATTTAGCGAGGAAAATAGATAAGAGTACGACTGATTTGATGTCTTCCAAAAATATACCAGATCGCTCCTGAAAATTGTTTTATTTTAAAACCCTCAAAAATTATCGGGCTACCCTGGTATAGTACCCGGGCTATCCGGGTAGCCCGCGAAATTGTAATTTTCTTACGTTTATTGCAATTTGCAGGTCAGTGTCAGGTTGTATGCAACCCCATTGAGTGACTTTTTCATGAAATAGTTATTAAATGGGGTTAAATGAACTTGGAGGGTTGTATTTATGATTTGAATGATTATAATTCTGTAACTCCATACGCGTTACTGGCGCGATTCATATTTTCATCAACATAAATACAAAGCAATCCGCCTTGTTTTTTATAACGTAGGTATAAAATTCACTGCGCGTCATGCTAAAATTAGTTTTAATTTGATTTTCCGCTTTGACATGTTGAAGAACCATGATGGAGGTCAACGTCCATCCAATACAACCCTCTAAAGTTCATTTAACCCCATTGAATGACTTTTTCATGAAATAGTTACAGAATAGGGTTAAATGAACTTAGAGGGTTGTATTGATGATTTGAATGATTATAATTCTGTAACTACATACGTGTTACTGGCGCGACTCATTTTTCATTAACGTACAACCTGACAGCTTATCTGCAAATTGCAAAAAACGTAAGAAAATTTTAATTTCGCAGGCTATCCTGGTGCTTCCACCTTAATGCCACAAGGCATTCTCTACCAGTCAACATTGTGAATAGTGAATAGGCCCGGGAAATCCCGGAACCGAAAGTACTGGTAAATCCCGGAAATTTGCGTCGTCGTGGAAACCGGGATTTTCTAAACCAAATCCCGGTTCTTTCGGTACATACACATACATTATACACACACACACACACACAAAAAAACACACACTCACAAAACACATACACACACGTTTTGATACATTATGACAAAATACAAATTGTGTAAGTAAATAGAAACTTAAAACTGTGTTAGTAACACTTCACCTTCTTCTTCTATTTAGTAGCATTCAACTAGCATGTCTAATTGTCTATACGAAAAGAGCATGAATATTTTATAGACCAATGAGAGCATGCTAACTACCTGTAGCAAACAAGCATACGTATTAGCAGCATGTGTGTTCCAGGTTTTAAATTCCCAAAATATTGTAATAAATCAAGCAGATAAAAGAAAACAACAACTGATCGGCGAAATCCAGAACTTATTAACAAAGGCCATACATTTTCTATATCTTTTGACGAGTGGACATCCATTCGTAATAGGAGATATTATTTAGTCTGAATCTGCAGTCACAGAGTTTACCCGAAAATTTAAAAAAATCTAGGACTAATAAGAGTGTACGGTTTATTATCAGCGAAAATATAGCATTCAAGGAGGCCTTTAAATTTGAACAGAATTTATTAGGTAGTTTTTGCGCCATTTTGAAACATAATCATTTGGATGTTATTTAAATGGTTAGCATAGTATTCGTATTTTTGTGAGCAGAAAAATATAATCTGTGAGCAGAAATAGCTAATTGATCAGCAACTCGGGGCCAGCAAACATTCCAAAATCAATCAGCAATAATTTATGTCATTCTGGATGGCTGTAATTATTTTTGTACGCCGCATATTAATTAATTATATAAGCTGCAATGAGCTGCTCCTGTTTAATAAAATTTTGGTAAGCACTCAGAGGGTAAGCAAAAAAAATCTTATTCTTTATTGCACACACAAAATTTAAAAGTAGGAACATACACAATTACAATATACAATAGCTAAAATGAACAGATGGTCGGATAGGGCGTAAATAAAAAAAAAAAGCTGCTGCCCTATCTCCCGTCAGCCATGTCGTCGGAGCTCCGACGGCTTTCGGCCTACGCTCTTCATGTCCCAAAATCGGACTTTTGGGACCAATTAGTTATTTAGCTCACCATGTTTTAAATATGCATACCAATCAAATACACTGCTTATAGACATGTTTTCTCTGCTGATCAAGTAGTTATTTTGCGGACTGAATGTTTATTATGCAAACTCAGATACAATGTTATTGTAAGCTGCCTATTTATGATTTAAATTTTGACCATTGTCAAAATTATTTGCGGAACAAGGATTGCTGCCTGATTTTTTTAATTGCAAACAAAATCTTTGTATGCCGACCAAATTATTTAAATGCTGTTTTTGTGGCTCACCAAATTTTAAAATAATATCTAATATTAGTAGTAATAGTAGTAGAAAACCAACAAATTAAGCATATTACTCCGATGTAAAAACCTAAATCCCGATTTGTTTTACCATCTGCCCCGATTTTAATGCAATCGGACCTGAGATGCCAGGTCCACACCACAACAAGATCATTTTATGGTATTTACCAGACTATTAGGTAGGTAGGTACTTACATATTTTTCTGGGTTAATTAAGTATAATACCATGTTATCTTTTACTTATTGCAATGATATTCCAGATCAAGGTTTGACACATTGGGCACAAAGTGTTTCTATTGTAAGTATGTCAAACTTAATTCTGTTTGACTTAGAAACACTCTCTTCAAGTTGGTTAATCGCAGCCCCGGATCTAGGGGGGGGCAAGCCGGGGTACCCGCCCCGGGCGGCAGTTTCAGGGGGCGCCAAAATCATAATGAAGTTTGATTGAAAATACAAAACTTGCTCTAGGAAGCCTAGTTGGATCCTCCTTCTGCGAAGCAGTCATGCTAGCGATGGAGGTGGCGGGACGTGAGAGGGAGAGGGCCTCACGTCCCAGCCGCCGCGAGAAACGCCCTGGGCGTCAGGGGCCACGTGGTTCCCGGCCACCGTAGGCGCGGGCTTGTGACTGTGGACCGTGAGTAATGGACTAGCTCGCCGTCCGTCCGCCTTATGTCCTAGGTCGACGGCGCGTGGACGCCTGAAAGAGGTGTCAGCAAACGGGAAGGGGTCCGAAAGGACTGATGCCTGCCAGGGTTGCGGGACTGTTCGAAAGAGATACCGCGGCCCTGAAACACAAAGGGCAAAAAGAGGAACATTTTAGTCAGTACAAGTCTGACACTCCCTTCCGCTCCGCCCAGAGTGGGACCTCCTTTGACGATTTCCCATCCGAAAAAAAAACCCTGGTTGGATCTAGGTAAATGAAAAAAACGGACAAGTGCGAGTCGTACTCACTCGCACACAGCACAGGGTCCGTAGCACCAAACAAAATAATAAAAATATTTTGAAGGCTCATTCGATTTATATGAACGAGCCTTCAAAATATTTTTACATTCAACAGCAAAACCAAATTTGTTTTTCATAGTATGTTCATGAAAAACAAAGTTACTGCTGCAGTTTGATGAAAAACTCCCATAGACTAGAAAAACTAAACATCAAATCTTATTCATACCAATTTTCGTTGAAAGTTTTTTTTACGTTCTACAATCCTGCATTTTTTTTAATTAATTTTAAATCCTACTCTTACTTTAGAAATTAGACGGGGAAGGCACACATTTTACCACTTTGGGAGTGTCATATGTTTCAAACGATTTACTGAGAAAAAATGGTTTTAGGAACCTTAATGTAATTTTCACGGATAGGTTTGATGTTTTTTTTTAGTTTCAGATCCATAGTCTTTGGGGAGTCCCTTAATCTTTTTTTTTTGTATAGAAATCGTAAAGCAGTTCACAGAATACATCTACCTACCAAGTTTCAACTTTGTAGTCCTAATATAGTTTCGGAATAAAGTGGCTGTGACATACGTACGGAAAACAGACGGAGAGACATATCGGATCTATAATGGGTTGCGTTTTTTATCATTCGGCAACGGAAACCAAAAAAGGCGAATCGGAGAGAGGGGCGCCAGTATCAAGTTTCTGCCCCGGTTCGAAAAAATCGTAGATCCGGGACTGGTTAATCGTCAACACTTTATTGCTTGGCGTGATGGTCGACGTAGGCCGATTTCTTACTTAGGTAGATGTGATCTAATGGAATTACTCATTTCATGGGTACGTATTAAATACCGTTCCATTGCCCTCAATCGCGCGCCAACGTTTAAATATTATTATGGTGACGAATAGTTAGAAAAGTTCAATTATCAATTTCTCTTTTAATGCTGTGTCGAATTTATTTGATGTGGTTCATTTTATATTACACTATGTAGCATTTTAGAGCCTACATCAAGTTGTCAGGTAGCACTTGAATCAACTTCACTTCGTACCTACTTATGTTATTGAACGCTGCCACTCGAATCACGACAGTTTTTTTGAAAATGATCTTACATTTCGCCAGTTTTTTTTTTCTAGCTTGATTCATTGTTTCATAACACTGTCCAGTTCTAATTCCCCGACTGGTCGACAGAAAAGACAGGTTTATGTTTTTCACGCGTAATCGAGATACATAAACTCTTTTACAAAAAAACTTGCACTTTAGATTTTTTTCTCTACTTCAATGAAGAAGAACAAGAAAGAGGTTTTATAAATTTGACGATATTGGCATGTTATTTGAAACATCCTCGCATGATTCTTTACGTTACAAATTTAAATTTTGAAATTAACAAAGTAAAAATAATGATTATTGTGTTTAAACTTTTTGATTATTTTCTGCAAATTAAACAATTTAATCTTTCTTTTTACATTAAATACTGTTGTCGCACTTGCTATTTCCATACCGGAGGTGGTTAGGAGGGGCGCGCCATGGCAGCTTATTCTTGCAGACCGCTGCGGAGGACACTTTACCACGCACCATCGTCGAGACAACACTTCTCTCCGTGACCAAGATACTTCGTGTATAAGGGTATATAGGTATCAGCCAGAAATAATGTTGGTAGAACATTATTTCCAGTTATTTAATTATTGTTGAAATTCTACTGTTTGATTCATCTGTAAACTGTAACTGTGTATTTAAATATAAACTGTGATTATTTTACTATCTTGCAATTTAAATGATTAAACTGATTTAACCTAATTATAATTTATATGTGTGTTGTATCTACCTTATTGTCAATAAACGCTTCTTATGATTTACTGACCGTTATTTTTCTAATATCAGAAGTGACAACTGTACCTACATCGCTCACAAACATGCCGCGCAGCCGCAAACGACGATCAAGAAGGGAGCCATCGACAAATTCAAGTACGTCGACCTCCAGTTCGAGTAGCAGCAGCAGCAGCAGTGCAAATGAACGGAGGCGCAAGAAGCGACGCCGCCATAAGAATTCGCAAACCGTGAGTCAGAATGTTTTATTATCGTCAGTGATTCCCGAATTCGACCCACTTGTAGACAATGTAGATATGTGGATTAATGTTGTTGAGGCAAATTCTCAAGCGTTTGGATGGTCCGATAATATGATTAAGTATCAGGCGCTTCAAAAATTGCGTAATACCGCCAAAACTTGGCTAGATGCTTTGCAAAAAAATGAAACCAGGTGGACTACGTGGAAGTGGAAGCAATGGCGCGAAACAATGTCAGATACCTTTCAAGTAAGAAGTGATATGTTCAGATCTCTTAAAGAACTAATTGATACGAAACCTTCAGCAAATCAGTCTTTATACGATTTCTTTTTTAAACAAAAGTCGAAAATAGATCGCTTGCAATTAGGTTTTCGTGATCGAGATATAATATCCATAATAGTAGGTTCAATAGGTGATAAAAACATAAGTGTAGCTGCCGAAGCAGGCAATTTTAGATATTGTGACGACTTAGCCTCGTTTTTACACGGCAAAATCCAGTTACCTGCGGTTAATGAAATCCCTTCTAGAAACGCATTGCCACCGAAACATTCTTCTCGACCGTTACAACCCGGGTACCAAAATACTATAAGTAAATCTGACATCAAAGTCGAACCTTCTGTCAATAATAATAGTGTGCCAAACCATACCTGCTACCGATGTGGAGAAGTAGGTCATAGAAGAAATAATTGTACTGTAAAAGACGATGTGAGGTGTACTTTCTGCAAAAAGCTAGGGCATTTAGAGGCAGCCTGTCATGCCAAATCAAAATCAAAGGTCGAGAAAAATGTTGAAGTGAAAATGATTTCTGATTCAAAAATTAAACAAAAGTTTTACAAACCGGTTTTAATAAACAATCAGGAATGTAGTGCATTTTTTGATATGGGCAGCGACTGCTCCTTAATTACATCTGCGTTTGTAAACCAATTTAAGTTGCTACCCTTCTGTTTGAATAATCCTATTAATTTGGTGGGGTTTACTAATGATTTATCCGCTACAGTAACTAAGGCGGTCTCAGTTAAACTTAGAGTCGATTCTGTAGAATTAGTTATTATATTATACGTTATTGATGCTCTATCTAGCTGTGACATTTTGATAGGGAGAAATTTTACTGAAGATAAAAATATAATGTATGTTCGTGTCGGAGAAACTTTAACTTTTCTATCGGCTCGAGCATTGAATGTGTGCAGTATTAAGGTTAATAATAACGTAACACATGAATACGAAGTAGCATTAAATAAGATATTATTAAAATACCCTCAATCCTTTGCCCAAGATTTATCGAATTTAGGAAAAACTTCGTGTGTCGAATTAGAAATACAACTAACATCTAATAAACCTATTTACCAACGACCGTATAGGATGTCAGAGTCGGAAAGAGCTATCACGCGTGAATTGGTAGATGATCTTTTAAAAAATGGGATTATTCAAAACAGTAGATCTGCTTATGCTAGCCCAGCTCTTTTGGTTGACAAAGCATCTGGAGCTAAAAGGTTATGCGTAGACTATAGGCAGCTAAATAAAATCACTGTTAAGGAGAAATACCCAATGCCCATGATAGAGGACCTCATTGACAGATTGCAGGGATGTAAATTCTTTACTTCTTTGGACCTTAAAAGTGGCTATCATCATATAAGCATTAAATCTGAAGATGTGCACAAAACTGCGTTCATAACAAGTGATGGCCATTTTGAATTTTTGAGGATGCCTTTTGGTGTATGTAATGGGCCAGCTGTTTTCCAAAGACTAATGAATACAGTTTTGGGCAATTTACGTTTTGGACGAGTAATATGTTACATGGATGACACCCTTATCGCTACGAAAACTATAGAAGAAAACATGGTTTGCTTAGAAGAAGTATTAGATATTTTTGTTAAAAATGGGTTAACCATCAATTTGGACAAATGCTTCTTTTTCAAAGATCAAATTACGTTTTTGGGCTATGATATTTCCGAAAAAGGCATCACTCCGAGTTCCCGTAAGCTAGATGCTATTTCAAAATATCCAATTCCGAAGTCGGTTCATCAACTAAGACAGTTTTTAGGTTTAATTAATTATTTTAGAAAATTCATTAAGAATTGTGCACTTCTCTGCAAACCATTGACTAGTTTATTAAAAAAGGATGCAATTTGGCAATGGGGGCCCCAACAAGATCAGGCTGTAGCATGGGTGAAAGATGCGTTGATTAAAAATGCGGTACTCTGCGTATTTGATCACAAATTACCCATTAATTTGTATACGGACGCTAGTCGTGATGGCATAGGATGTATTTTGACACAGCTGACTAATAACGGTGAAAAACCGGTTTATTTTTATAGTCGTCAAACAAGTAATGATGAAAAGAAATACCATTCCTTCGAATTGGAGCTTCTAGCAATTGTTTCCGCTTTACAAAAATTTAGGCATTATTTATTAGGGACGAGTTTTAAAATTACAACCGATTGCAATGCAGTACGACATGCGTTAAGTAAAAAGGAGATAATTCCGCGAATAAGTAGATGGGTATTATATACACAGGATTTTACGTTCGAAGTAGTTCACAGGGCCGGGTCACAGATGCAACACGTTGACGCATTAAGTAGAAACCCTATTCGTAATATTAATAATTTAACTGATGTAGAAAGTATTAACACAATTACTGAAGGCGATTGGTTACTAGCGGTTCAATTGCAAGACCCCAGTATATGTAGTATTAAGGACATATTACAGTCAGGTGAGGCCGATTCTAATAAAAGTGTATTTAACGAATACGAATTGTTAGGAAATAAAGTATATCGTAGAACTGAATTTGGCAGGCGTTGGTTAGTCCCAAAGAAATGTATTTGGTATGTAATTCGTGCTAACCATGATGATGTAGGACATTTCGCGTTAGATAAAACTATTGAAAGAATTAAGTCTAAATATTGGTTCCCTCGTTTAAAGAAAACCGTTTCGAAATATATTAAAAATTGCTTGAATTGCATCTACCACAAGAATGTTCACGGTAAAAAACCAGGCAAATTGTACCCAATTCCGAAATTTGCTAGACCATTCCACACACTTCACGTTGATCACCTCGGTCCATTTGTTAAAACTACGCAGCAAAATAGTTACATCTTAGTGATAGTTGACTCATTTACCAAATTCGTTTTTATTTCGGCTGTGAAAAACACTAAAAGCAAAGTGGTCATTAATGAATTAAATAAAATATTTAAAGTGTTTGGAAGTTCAAAACGCCTAATTAGTGATGCTGGTAGTGCTTTTACATCCAAATTGTTCACCAATTATTGCAAAGACAATAACATTAGGCTTCATATAATTGCTACTGCTGTTCCGCGCTCAAATGGCCAAGTCGAGCGCTATAATCAGATAATAACGAGCATTCTATTGACGTCACTGCGCTAAGGAATAAGGTCGATGCAAATATAAAGAGTAATGCTGAACGACAAAAGGCATCCTTCGACTCTAAAAGAAAAGAGGCTCCTATTTACAAGGTTGGAGACATGGTGGTACTCAAAATTCCGAGTCACACAAATGATGGGCAAAGCACCAAACTCTTGCCTCTGTACAAGGGGCCCTTTCAAGTGACGAACATCCTGGGGCACGATAGATATCAAGTAGCGGACCTGCGGGGGGCTGAAAGGTCTTCCAAAAGGTACGATGGTATTGCCTGCGTGGAGAATATGAAGCCCTGGATTCGCGTTGCTGAAGTACCGGATGTTGTCAAGGATGCATAGGTACCTAAAAATGGCAATACGGTAAATTTTATAATAATATATATTCAGTTGTCATAATTAATTATTATTTACTTACTGTTTTAACTTTTCTATTTTTACATACTTATTCATACTGACATTTCGCCGAATTGCGGTTATCATTCATGTTGTCCAATGCATTCGCTTTAAACATTATGGATGTTTATAGGGTGTTCGGTTTTGGATCGGTACGCAACAGGCATCCGTAGTGAACGCTGTTGCAGTATTAGTGGTGATACACGACTAGATTGATAATAGTGAATATTGATCTAGTTCAAGCCACAGACGGACGGAGCATGCTAACCATCGATGGAATAGCATGCTCTTGTCTGTCCGAACACCTTATCTACAGTCAGATGTTAAAGCAGGTCACACATGTAACCTAAGTAAACTAAGTATTTATTTTGTTTTCAGCTTCTACATTGGACCAAGACGCTGTTCGAGGACGAACGCGTGAGCAGGACGGCCGGATGTTGTCGCACTTGCTATTTCCATACCGGAGGTGGTTAGGAGGGGCGCGCCATGGCAGCTTATTCTTGCAGACCGCTGCGGAGGACACTTTACCACGCACCATCGTCGAGACAACACTTCTCTCCGTGACCAAGATACTTCGTGTATAAGGGTATATAGGTATCAGCCAGAAATAATGTTGGTAGAACATTATTTCCAGTTATTTAATTATTGTTGAAATTCTACTGTTTGATTCATCTGTAAACTGTAACTGTGTATTTAAATATAAACTGTGATTATTTTACTATCTTGCAATTTAAATGATTAAACTGATTTAACCTAATTATAATTTATATGTGTGTTGTATCTACCTTATTGTCAATAAACGCTTCTTATGATTTACTGACCGTTATTTTTCTAATAATACCACTTTTTGATATATTTTTTCTATTCATTTTAATCTGCAATCGGCTTTTAGCCATAATCAGATGTTTTCTGAGATTCATTTGGATTGGGAGCGATTCCATTAACCATAAAGTTCGGTACGGGTACCTTTGGGGGCGCGACACACAAACCTCCGCTGACTTGGTACCGGCCCCTAAAGGGGCAAGCGTTTAAGTCATACGTCATCCTCATTAAATAAGTAAATATTGAATATTCCGATTATCAAATGCTATGAGTGTGCGCTAATTAAGAGAGTTGGATAAAAAGTTCATATGTCCTCGCCATTAAAACTTCTGTCTTTAGCGCGCAAGTTTCTTAATTTACCCTTAAAAAATCCAAGTGCGTAAATACGGTCATCGCCATTTTAACGGCAGTGCTGGCCGAGGCTAAAAATCATGAAAATAGTGGTTTTCGGACATCCAAGCTCCAGTATGTTGAGAATGATTAACTTGTCATTTAATTATGTGACGAATTAATCCAGGGTTCAATTTAAGTAAGCAGTGGTAATGACGAATTTTGATATCAAAAGTCGAAGTTTCGCGCCAAACTTGCGTGTTTACATTTTTATTTTTCACATTACATCACACAGACGCGTATTAATTCGATAACAAATATGACAAAATATCATTCCAATTATTCTAAACAACATGAAAATGCCCTGATCTTAGAGTAGTTTACTAATGCGGGACCAATAGCTCGTAGGTAATATTCATTACCACTCCTCAATTTATATTCGAAATTGACGACCATTTTTTTTTTTTTGGTATGTTGATGTGTGGAAGCGATTATTTCAATCGATTCTTTTTTTGTAAATTTCGATCAAATCGAGACATTAAATTAAGGAATTTAAAAAATTGATAGATTGAAATTAAAATAAATTTGTTTTAAGTGTTTGTTTGGTTTATACAATAAATAAACACTAATTATTTTTTTTAAGTTTATAATAGTCATTTTAATAGTTTTTCGTACATTGTTGTACTAAAACCGACACAACAAACAGCACAGACTAACTATGGCTAAATTCGCGCCGTTTTTATTCTATACTTATAAAAAATTAAATTATGAATGCATTCGCTGTTCAATTTTAAATTGTATTTACATAATTTGTTAGTAAGTATTGGCCAAATCTTGAAACTGAATTTCAAACCACCCCCCTCCCCTATACCGATTGAGCTGAAATTTTGCACACACTTTTGGTTCTGGTGACAATACATTCTTATGAGAAACATTACTTAGTCCTGCAGCCAGGATCGTCTCCTCACGAGAGAACTCCTCAACGGTTAATAGCGCGGACACAAAACTCTATCTACGCGTTTGATTTTGATAGATATAGATAATTTCTTTCATGACTTTATCCTGCAAGCAGGATCGTCTTCTCATGACGGAACTTCTTAACAGTTAATAGCACAGATAAGAATTTTTTTATATGCGTTCATATTTGATGAATAAATATGATTTCTATCATGACATCATCCTGCAGCCAGGATATTCTCCTCACGAGGGAACTCCTCAACGGTTCCGGCCCAGACACGAAACTTTGTATAGATACTCGTTCAATTTGGATGAATAGACATAATTTCAATCGTATTTGATCCTTCAGCCAGGATTATTTTTTCAGGATGACACTACTCAACGCTGAATAGCATAATATAATGATGCGGTATACTGATACCGCTGCTACCGCTGTTAAAATTTTTAGTTTTAGTTTTAGTTTTGCCGTTTACTGAAACGGCAAAACTAAAAATTTTAAAAAGAGACCTAAGTATTTTTTTGTAGAATTACTTAAAAATAAATATTTTTCTATTGTTTGGTCGATTGGACGAAGTATTATATTATCTGTGGTTGGATATAGAATACCCAGGTCTTGGGCCCTTAGAAAAAAAATTATTTGGTTCCCAAGCAAGGCCTCTGTTAAGGCTTGTGGGTTGTAATATTGAGAGAGAGGTTTTGTGGAAATAAAAAACCGTGACTTGTTTCATGGAGACAATCGAGTTGCTATATTTTTGAACTGAACGTTGATCTGACATAAAAATATTGACATTGACAGTTAAAGTGTTGCAAGACAACAAATATAATTTATAAAATGTTGGGGATGCCAACAGCCTCCCCGTGGGTAAATGTAAAAAATTAAAAAAAATGTAAATGTAAATGCCAAATCTCACGCTGTTAGTTCAGTCGGTCGGTCAGTCTGTCTACCTGTCTGTCTGTCAGTTTGTCGATCAGTCCGTCTATCAATCCGTTTGTCAGTCAGTCTGTCGACCCGTCCGTCTGTCAGTCTGTCAGTCAGTCTGTCTACCAGTCTGTCGGTCAGTATGTCTACCGGTCTGTCGGTCAGCCTGTGTATCAATCGGTCTGTCAATCTGTCAGTCTATCTGTCAGTCAGTCGATCAGTCTGTCTATCAATCTGTCGGTCAGCCTGTCTACCGGTCTGTCGGTCAGTTTGTCTACCGGTCTGTCAGCCAGTCTGTCTACCAGTCTGTCTTTCAATCTGTCTATCAGTCTGCCTGTCTGCAGTCAGTCTGTTGATCTGTCTGTCAGTCGGTCGATCGGTCTGTCTGTCTCTCCATCTGTCAGACAGTCTGTCTACCAGTCTGTCTGTCAGTCTTTCGGTCAGTCTGTCTACCGGTCTGTCAGTAAGTCTGTCTGCCGGTCTGTCAGTCAGTCTGTCTGCCAGTCTGTCGATCAGTCTGTCTATCAATCCGTTTGTCAATCTGTCTGTCAGTCAGTCTGTCGACCCGTCCGTCTATCAGTCTGTCGGTCAGTCTGTCTCTCGATCTGCCAGTCAGTCTGTCTACCGGTCTGTCGGTCAGTCTGTGTACCTGTCTGTCGGCCAGTCTGTCTGTCAGTCTGTCGATCAGTCTGTGTATCAATCGGTCTGTCAATCTGTCAGTCTGTCTGTCAGTCTGTCCGTCAGTCCGTCTCTCGATCTGTCAGTCAGTCTGTCTACCAGTCTGTCTGTCAGTCTTTCGGTCAGTCTCTCTACCAGTCTGTCTGTCAGTCTGTCGATCAGTCCGTCTATCAATCCGTTTGTAAACCCGTCTGTCAGTCAGTCTGTCTACCGGTCTGTCGGTCAGTCTGTCTACCAGTCGGTCGGTCAGTCTGTCTACCTGTCTGTCTGTCAGTTTGTCGATCAGTCCGTCTATCAATCCGTTTGTCAGTCAGTCTGTCGACCCGTCCGTCTGTCAGTCTGTCAGTCAGTCTGTCTACCAGTCTGTCGGTCAGTATGTCTACCGGTCTGTCGGTCAGCCTGTGTATCAATCGGTTTGTCAATCTGTCAGTCTATCTGTCAGTCAGTCGATCAGTCTGTCTATCAATCTGTCGGTCAGCCTGTCTACCAGTCTGCCAGTCAATCTGTCTGCCAGTCTGTATGTCAGTCTGTCGAACTGTCCGTCTGTCAGTCTGTCTGTCAGTCTGTCTATCAGTCCGTCTATCAATCCGTTTGTCAACCCGTCTGTCAGTCAGTCTGTCTACCGGTCTGTCGGTCAGTCTGTCTACCAGTCGGTCGGTCAGTCTGTCTACCTGTCTGTCTGTCAGTCTGTCGATCAGTCCGTCTATCAATCCGTTTGTCAACCGGTCTGTCAGTCAGTCTGTCGACCCGTCCGTCTGTCAGTCTGTCAGTCAGTCTGTCTACCGGTCTGTCGGTCAGTATGTCTACCGGTCTGTCGGCCAGTCTGTATACCAGTCTGTCTGTCAGTCTGTCGATCAGTCTGTGTATCAATCGGTCTGTCAATCTGTCAGTCTATCTGTCAGTCAGTCGATCAGTCTGTCTATCAATCTGTCTGTCAATCTGTTTGTCAGTAAGTCTGTCGACCCGTCCGTCTGTCAGTCTGTCGGTCAGCCTGTCTACCGGACTGTCGGTCAGTCTGTCTACCAGTCTGTCTGTCGGTCAGTCTGTCTTTCAACCAGTCTGCCAGTCAATCTGTCTGCTAGTCTGTATGTCAGTCTGTCGAACTGTCCGTCTGTCAGTCTGTCGATCAGTCTGTGTATCAATCGGTCTGTCAATCTGTCAGTCAGTCAGTCTGTCTACCGGTCTGTCGGTCAGTATGTCTACCGGTCTGTATACCAGTCTGCCTGTCAGTCTGTCAGTCTATCTGAAGACAGATTGATAGACAGACTGATCGACTGACTGACTCAGTCGATCAGTCTGTCTATCAATCTGTCTGTCAATCTGTTTGTCAGTCAGTCTGTCGGCCCGTCCGTCTGTCAGTCTGTCGGCCAGTCTGTATACCGGTCTGTCGGTCAGTCTGTCTACCAGTCTGTCTGTCGGTCAGTCTGTCTTTCAACCAGTCTGCCAGTCAATCTGTCTGCCAGTCTGTATGTCAGTCTGTCGACCTGTCCGTCTGTCAGTCTGTCTATCAGTCTGTCTTTCAATCTGTCTATCAGTCTGCCTGTCTGCAGTCAGTCTGTCTGTCAGGCTGTTGATCAGTCTGTCTGTGGGCCTGTCTGTCAGTCTGTCTTTTAATCAGTCTGCCAGTCTGTCTATCTGTCTATCTCTCGATCTGTCGGTCAGTCTGTCTACCAGTTAGAAGTGGGCGCCGACCAAAAATTTGCCGGCGGCGGCGCGCCTGGTGGAACTGGTCGGCGCGGCGGCGCCACGGCGCGGCGCGGATGTTTAAAAAAAAAGAACCATTTCTGGTTTAAGTGTTATATTATAAAGCGATCAAAGGAAGGAAATATAAATATATATATAAATATCGCCAATAGGCAAGCACATCTCCGTTCAAAATCTCCACTTCTTTGGGGTAGACCGAAGCTAGGTATCTCCAGCATCTCGAAAAGAAAAATCTGTTCGCGTTACCTCTTCAATGTCGCTGAAACTACTATGCTTCTTATATAATTTTGTCAGCAAAGATTGAGTCGAAGAGGACCTTGGATCTGATAGGATGCTCTGTAAGATCACGGGAAGTATTTACATGTTCATTGATGCAATCTGCCATAAAAGCCACACGATTGGTATTTCTTTCTTCTACATAAGAATCGATTTCTTTCAATTCTGAAAACAGGGATCTAAAAGAGATGCCACTACTACGTTTTTGGTCAAAAGAAATCTGTGATGAAATTTCTTTGGTATTCTATTTTTAAGCGATATCATTGTGACTCTTTCTTTGTCTGAGATCTAATATAAAATCTCTTTTAATTCAGAGCGAAACACAAGAGCAAGAAATTAACAGAAACAGACTTTTGCGCACATAAAACTTCCGACAGCTTCGCGAAACTTTCGAAGAAATATAATAAGGTCTTCCAGCAGGTTCCATTCTTGGAGCATCATTCATCATTCTTGGAGTTAATTTTTTTGGAGCTTGGTGCATTGTTGCAATAGGAATCCAGTAAACATCATACTCTAACTAATACAATTGTATTAGTTTCAAGTCTTCCTGGCCAATCTTTGTGAGTATGATGTTTACTGGATTCCTATTGCAACAATGGACCAAGCTCTCTAACATGCTTAGCACACTATGCCAACGGGTCGGCATTGCAGTTTTGATGCTTTGCAAGTGATTTATATCGCCAAACTCAGTATTGAACGTTTGAAAATTCTGTAAAACGTTATCATCGTCACCAGTTGGTTCATTTTCGAGTCAAAGTCAGTCAGGTTCCAAGTCAAGAGCGTACGTGGCAACTAGCGCGAAAGTGCCGTGACGACTGGCGGTGGCGCGTACCGCGCGGGCGCGGGTTCACAGCGGCCTGGGCCCTCGGCGCCGCCCGCCTCAATCGGCGCCAAATTTCAAATGATCGGCGGCGGCGGCGGCGCCCAAAACGCGGCGCGGTGCCGCCGCGCCGGCGCGGCGCCCACCTCTACTGCCAGTCTGTCGGTCAGCCTGTCTACCAGTCTGTCTGTCAGTCGGTCCGTCAGTCTGTCAATCTGTCTGTCAGTCAGTCTGTCGATCTGTCCGTCTGTCTATTTACTAGCTGTTGCCTGCGGTTTCGCTAGCGTTTTGGTCGAAAATTATCCCACGGGCATATTGTAAATATAGCCTATGGCACTCGCGGATAATGTAGCTACCTATTAGTGAAAGAATTTTCAAAATCGGTTCAGCAGATCCAGAGTTTAACCCCTACAACCTCACAAACTTTACCTCTTTATAATATTAGTATAGAATAGAGGAGGAGAGGAGATTTATTCTCCTTCTCTTGAAATCAGCCAAAAGCATCGAATAATTACTAAATAAGATTATTCTAAAAGATAGCATAAATGTTAATTTTAAAATGATATAATTATTTGAAATTATACTAAGGAGTTTTTATTCCGTTTCAACTTTTTTTTCCAAACTTGATTTCATTGCGAGTAATCGATTAGGCTGACTGCAACTTTTTAATCGAATGTTGAATCTTGGGTTTACGGTCAGCACTAAGAGGTTTTAGTAATATTTGTCAAGACTTGGAACGTGTTTTTTTTTTATGAAATTTTGTATGAATAATGGTAAAAATAAGAACGCAGATAGAATGTTACTGTCTTTATTTTGCCGTTTCGAGTTTTTTTAGCAAACGAGAAACTTGTCCATGTACATTATTTCAAGCGCATCTAAGTTACCTATTTTTGGAAGGGTGCAGTGGTATGTAATTTACACATATTTGGCAATAGACTGACGCCATTTTACCGACATCAACACGTTTTTGGAGATATTAACCACAAACTTATCGTATGAAACAGCTGCCGCGACATATTTTTCATTATAAAATCTAATGCTGAAAGTTCACGAAAATTCTTGAATTTCTTGACAATGCGCATCACCCCGCCGATTCAGCTGATGTGTCATGTGTCAAAATTCTGTCGTGCATAGTGGTTAAACAGCACCGTATGAGGTGGCAGATACTAAGTAATTAGTTTCTCTGGTCTATGTCTAGTATTTGGCATCTGTTTAGGCGATTTACATCTTCATGTCAGGTCAATAGGTTCTTAGCCAGTAAATTTGTGTGCTTATTGAGCCTCTCCTTGTATCTCTTGCTTATTTTGCAAGCCTCTTCCTTTCTGGTCGGGATCTCCATGTATTCATGTATTTCTGTGTTTCTCACGAACCAGTGTGCACTTGAAATTGGCTTTATGATGATGATGCCACAAGGCATCATCATCATAAAACCACAATAAAGCTACAAACTGCTCGTATACAAATACGAGCAGTTTGTTTCTGAGGGACAGCCGGGATTGATGCCCCAGTAACCAAGATAGACCTTTGAATTGTAAGGTGGCTTCTGTTTTCTTGGCTTTGATGTGATTTGCCCAGGTAAGTCTTCTATCCAGGTGTAGACCGAGATATTTGACACTGTTATAGCTTGGTAACGGTTTTTCTTCCATAACAACTGGTGGATAGTCACCTTTCCGGAGTGTGAACGTTATTTGTGTCGACTTAGTTACGCTAAGCTAGGTTTAATTCTCCACTTCTTAAGCGATAAATCAACTTTATTGAGCTGTTCCTGCAGTATCAGGCATGCGGTGTCATCTGCGTAAGTTGCAGTTATAACATTTTCTGTCTCGGGCAAGTCTGCTGTATAAATTGAGTAAAGGACCTGGCCAATCACTGATCCTTGTAGAACTGAGGCGATGATGTAGTACAGCTGTGAAAGCTCTTCTTCGTATTTTATTTGGAATCTTCGTATCTTACTTAGAATCTTCTTCTTCTTCTTTGATCCAAGTACGATTTCAGGATCATGTAGAATTAGTTTGGTAGGAGATTTTTTAGCTTGTACAACAGTCCTTTGTGCCAGACTCCATCAAAAGCTTGTTGGATGTCGATAAATACTGCAGAACAATACTCCTTTTCTCTAGCGACTGTCTAATTTTGTGAACCACACGATGTACTTGTATCAATATTTTGATTAAAAAGAGTGTCCATGGAGTTTCTTGCCCATTCTTCTCCAAAGAGATCTACGCTTTGGAATGTACAACTACAACTTTCTCAAGTTATTATGCCTTGTGACTGTGACTGTAGCTTAGCTTTTTTTTTTGTTTGACTTTCAAAAGTGCCTGTAATGGTCTAATTGAAATAAATGCTTTGAGTTTGAGTTTGACTTGTTCTACAGTAGAGTGTTTTTCCCGAAATCCAAACGGGTGATCAGGTATAATTTTGTTTTCGTCCAGGACTGGTTTTAGTCTTAGCAAAATGTTTTCTCGAATACTTTTGATATAATAGGGAGAAGACTTATAGACCTGTATGAGCTAGGTTCAGTTGGTGGTTTCCCTGGTTTTGCAATAATACAGATTTGGGATATTTTACATAGCTTTGGGAAGTACTGAATTCTAAAAATGGCATAAAATAGCATTGTTAAAATTTCTATGGGTGGAGAAACTTAATGTAGGGGTAGCACGCCACGCAGCAACTTGTATGAGGTTTGTGATATAAAACGTTGCTTCATCTATATCTTCTTCTGTTTTAAGTTTAACCTTTAGGTTGACTTCATCTTTCAGATATTCAGTGAATGCATCCTAATCTGTTTTGTGATTATACAATGCTGGCCTCTGTGCTCTGTGTATGGCCGACACGCTAAATGTTGCTATGACAGGAGTGTGATCAAACACGCTATCAAGCGATGATTCCACATCAAAATATACATCAGACAGTCCCTTTGTAATAAAGTCTACTAGATCGGGTATCTTATTGACGTCAGTTGGCCACTGGCCTGTAAGTTGGTTCACCTGTTGCTAGTGTTATAAGTTTGTGTTTGTCAATACATTTTTTCAACTCTTGTCCTTTGGTAGTGGGCAATCTTGATCCCCAGTGGGTGTGTTTACAGTTCCAGTCTCTGCCGCTAATGAATCTGTTTCCCAAACTCTGGAAGTAGCAGTCAAAAATATGTTGTTTCGGATTGTGCTTTGGTGGGCAGTAGACAGCGCTTAAATTAATAGGGCCCATACATTCGTTTATAGTGATGGTAGTAGCCTGCATCCAGTCCTCTTGGAACTGGCTGTGGAGGTGGTGTTTGAAGTTACTTTTTACAATAACTGCAGACCCTCCATGTGATGTGGTATCAGGATGATTGGTACAATATACGCAATAGTTGTCCATCTTGAAATTCTTACGATCATTAAGATGGGTCTCAGCTATCAGAGCAATATCGACTTTGTTATCTTTCAGTAGTATTTCTAGTTCTTGTTTATTTGGCGTTAGGCCATTAATATTCCAGGTAGCACTTTTTGATATGAGTGATAAAGCGATAAGGGCTGGTAAAATTATAGCCCTACTTGAAGAAGGTTGTGCGCAAACTTACGCGTCTCAGCGGCTAAATGTGAGTCGTTCAACTGTCCAGAGGACTTGGCAACGGTATCAAGACACCGGTTCGGTTAAAAGAAGACCCGGTTCGGGAAGCAAACGATGCACAGAAAAAGAGATGACCACTTTTTGGTGGAAGATTCCATTTTTATGGACGACAATGCTCATCCGCACCGTTTTGGCGACGTAGAAGCGTACATGCAAGAAGTCCGTCGTCGTTTAGATTGGCCAGCTCGAAGTTCTGACCTCAATCCAATTGAGCATGTCTGGGATGTTTTAAAGAGACGGGTAAGATCAGTGCAACCTGCTCCACAAAACATCAGGGAGCTAAAAAGAGGCATTGTGTAGTGGGAACGTATTCCTCAAATGTTATTAAAAACATCGTGGAAAGCATGCCCAAAAGGATTCAAGCTGTGATTTTGGCAAGAGGAGGACTACTTTATTTAAGTAATTAAAAAAAGTAAAAAATCTTCTTGTCTTAATTGCCGACATCTTCTTACTGTTTGGCCGTGTATCAACAGTTTTAAAGAACTCATCGATTTGTTTTTTTTTTTAGTTGCCAGAATTCTCTTCACACGCGTATTATCCGTTGGAACGTTAAAAAAAAAAAGAAATATATCCCGTCGCGCGGCGCGATTCGGGATTTGGGTGGGGGGGGGGGGCATTCCCATTTCCAACTTAGAGCTTGATACCTCGTAAACTACTGCAGCTATACTTACCTAAATAAAATAAAAATACGTGTGTATAGCTGAAACTATGCAGAATCGACATATTATGTGAAAACTGAATTACAATAAGTAATTCTAGGTACGTAAATCAATAAAACATCAGTAAAATAAAACCTATTTATGTAGGTATAATTAAACTAAACTATATAACCTTTCTTTATACCTTCTAACTTGGAATGTTCTGAGTAGGATAATGAAGCAAAACGAACGACCCATTCCCTCTACAACAACTAGTTTTAAGTACGTAAATTAAAAATGTAAACTTGAGAATGTCACGCCGCCACGGGCTGATTAACAGCAAAACATTAAAAAAACAATTTTTTTTTAGTAACTATCAGTAAAATAAAATCTTTATATAATTAAACTAGACTCTAAAAGCTTTATTTTGATATATCTAGTTTACACGATTCTAGCAGACTACGTCAAACAATTAAATTTCATTTAATTAACTCAAATGGACCTTAGAACGTAAATATCTAAGGATATTTACGTTCTAAGGTGCCCGTTTTTTTTTACAAAAGAGTGTATTTATGTTTCTAAATTAATATAAATTTTTATTGCTCTTGATTTTTATATTTATATTAGGTATAAAAGCAAAAGCCGTGGAATACGAAATGGTGGTAGAAAGAAACATATAAATTGCATAGTTACCTTATCTTGGGGGGCACTAAATGATATAAATAATTGTTGTTTTTTTGATTACTTTACAGTCATAAGTGTTTAAGAATCACACAACTGAAAGTCAACACAGCTTTTGTTTTTATTTGAAAAGTCACAACCCCCATTCCACATGCAACACATAAAAAATTGTATGACTATAGATATACATTTCTTTTCATTTCTGTAGACGATTTGCAATCGTTCTCTCTAACTAGGTACCTATAATACTGTAATACTCTGGATGCTGTTCGAATTTGTGCTATCAATGAAATTTCGGAATCGTCCCTGTAGCGCGAAAAGTCACTAAGTCCAAATATGGCGAAAATGAGTTATCAATGCCATTGAAATCAAATTTTTTTCTCTAAATATCTGCCAAACCATTATTTTTGTAGCTGCTTTCGTTTTTGTTTTACGAGATGTGAAAAGTATGCAAGTCTGCACCTTGGACACTAGAGCATTATGGAAGAATTCACTAATTTAGTAAATTATAATACATTTTTCTAATAATTGCAGAACTTGAAACTAAAACGACTTAATTACTTTTTTCTTGAATTATTAAAACAGGATAGTTCCTCCAGGTGGCCCAAACAACACTGAAATGGTTTATTTATTTATTAATAAAGGTCTACCAACAGCTTCTGTGTACATCATATCCTAAATAAAGGTTCCACAGTCTTGGCCTTACACAGTCGCCAATTACTGGTCAACCAGCATTCACAAAAACAAGTGATAGCATAAAAAGAATATAAAACTAAAAAGAGTTGCTCTAACAATGAAATAAAACTAAAGTAAACAACTACACAGCTAAACAAAAAATATTAGTGCCAGAACAGTAAAAATGAGATCAAAACTGAGATCATTACCATCAATTAAAAAAAAAAAAAACAAATTAAGAAGTAGTAACATTAAAGTAAATTAAAAAAAAACCAAAGGAATCATTCGTTCATAATAGTCATGATTTTCGGGAATCTATTAATTGGGCTCTAAAGATTTTTGTTGAATCATGGTGAATGTCAACATCGGGTGAGGATTTAATAATAGAATTCATCTCCCTACTGAGTCTGCTATGTGGCGAGTATACCCCAATATTTGTGTTTGTTCCTGAGTAATGATCAAGTTGGTCATAGGGTATCTAGGCATATTGTAAGGTACTTTTAATCCGATACGCTGAACCAGTTCACTGCAGTCCAATTTATTATTTATTATTTTGTACAAAAACATGAGATCCAGTATCAGTCGACGGTCGCGCAGACGAGTCCCTATAATGTACGTCACTGTAATGCACATACCAGGAATGCACGACATTGGATTGTACAACACAGGAACGTACAACATTGGAAAACGAACCATCACAATGTCTCCAATTACTGGGCTGTACCTTGCTTGTCCGAACCGAGAGTGTACGGCATGATAATTGGCGACATCGCGTGATTGGCCGATTGGTTAGCCAATCAGGTGACTCGAAATTTTGGGACTTGGATACTAGGTAATTGAGCTAGGTAGTGCTGTCCGAAAGACGATTGATTGCGTGATTGAAAAGTTGATACGGGCTGGATTAGCCATTGATGGTCGGTATAACACGTTCCATTTTACGTTCGCCAGCAATGTAAAAAAGGCGAATAAAAAAATCTGTGGAAATTGCATGTAAAAACACGACAGTCTCGCGCCAGTGTCATTTTGGCTCCGGTAAGGGTGCGATATTTGAATTTAGATTGGTTTTTTGTTTGTTTGTTGAGGTTGATTGATGGGTTTAAAAAGCGTAGTCGACGCTCAACAGATGGTCGGAATGGACAAAAAAAAGGCTGCTAGTGCTGCCACCCTATACCCCGTCAGCCATGTCATCGGATGTCTGAATTTTGGCTCTCGCCATCCCGAACATTACCGACCTGTAGAAGCAGCATAAGATCTACATATTCGCTATGGTCAGTAGCGGCGTTAGGGTAGGGCGCCGGAAATAAAGGGGCGCCTCTTAATATCTATCTATCACATAAAGGGGCGCCTGTTCCGTCCACGCCGTCGCGACTTTCCGGTCCTTGCCCTCCCCGGCCCTCGCTCAAGACAGCTGGCGATGCTGAGCCTGTAGTTTTAAATCAGCTCTTAAATAATGATGTCACTCGGATCCAGCCTGTCCCTTTGCTGTCCTGCCCCAATGACGCCCCATGCCGAGGCTCGTACCCTACAGGGGGTGCCCTTAGCGTGTAGTCCCTTAAGGTGGAAGCGCAAGGGTAGCCCGCGAAATTTAAATTTTCTCTAGTTTATTGCAATTTGTAGGTCAGTGTCAGCTTGTATGGTAATGAAAATATGAATCGCGCCATTATCACGTATGGAGTTAAAGAATTATAATCATTCTAATCATCAATACAGCCCTCCAAGTTCATACAACCCCATTCAATAGCTATTTCATAAAAAAAAGTCACTCAATGGGATTAAAGGAACTCAAAGGGAGTTTTTTCGCACTCAAAACATTATGCTGATGGATGCATTGAATAGAAAACGGGTCATGGTGGTATTTAAAGTTATAGCCCTAAAAAGTTAGATAACCTTAAATAACCCCAAAAGTATACAGGGTGGAAAGGACACCGACGCGAAAAAGGTTACCACGTATTCAGTGCATCATTCTGAACCCCCCCACATAGAAACTGTTTACTTACTGAATACGTGGTAACCCTTTTTCGCGTCGGTGTCGAATCCACCCTGTTTAGGAATGGTTAGTTAATTATATCCTTTGTATTTTTTTTCGTAGTAGTGCAGTCTTATTAGGGCCGGGTTTCACCTCGGAATGAAAGTTGTAAACTCGTATACAACTTCATTTTGGTGTTCTAAAAGTTGCGTCAAACGTCACAAAAATCAGTTTTTATAGTAGTTTTACAGTAGTTATTTCGGTTTTTATAGCTCCAAAGATGTTAAAATTTATTTTAAAAATTGTAGAGCATAAAATTTGCGACAGATTTTGTTTTGAAGAAATTTTCATACGCCCAACCGTTTTTGAGATACGGGACTGAGAGCCCGCAGCTCTCAGCCATAGTCACTAGGCTGTAATACAAGTTCAACTGACCAAGGTGACCTTTTTTTTGCGGATAGGAAATCGTAAATGAAGGAGTATACGAGTTTACAGCTTATTGTTTCTCATTCCGAGGTTGACACCTTTTTTGCGTAAGTGACTGGAAGGGTTTGAAGTGCACTGTAGGGGGCGCCGTAGAAATCTCGCCCAGGGAGCTGATAGTGCTAAAACCGGCACTGGCTACGGTTTACAATAAGCCAGCTGGTCTCGGGGTACAGTGCTGTTTTACAATCTTGTGTCTTGAGTTCGATCCCAGCCAAAGGATTCTGTTTTCGTCAATATTTTTTTTTTTTTGTTTGTTTTTTATTTCATGCATTTAGAATTTGGTCCCAAGTCATACTTTGGGACATTAGCGTGCCGAAGGCCGGCAGAAATCCGACGACATTCGTGACGGGGTATACCCCGTCGGGGTACACCCTATAGGGTGGCAGCTTTTTTTGCCCATCCCGACCATCTGTTGAGCGTAGACTACGCTTATAACATTAATTCGAAATTAACCGATAACTTGTTATAAAACTTAAGTTTGACACAAAAACATAGCCAAAAACTGAGTCGTTACCCGTGGTCCCGGTTGGTCGACCCATCCCATTACCGGGTCCATGGGTAATTTTAATTACCCGTGATTCCATGGCATTAGGGATTGTTTCTTGGACTACTGAATGAATAATATCGATAGAAAATACAAATCCATAATCTCGGCATAAGTACGTCAAGCTTAGTTAGTTGAATTAGCAGGTTATTTGTCAGGTTGTATCTTGAATACAATATGATTTGCAGCCGTAACAAATATGACTTTACAGAGTTATAATCATTAAAATCATAAACAACCCTTTTAAGGCCATTTAACTCCATTTTTAGTAACTTAAGTCCAAGTTGGTAATAACTCTCTATTGCACTCTGGTAAAATACACAAAAATACGTGAAATTGTATTTAAATATTATGAACGACCCCAGCCAACTATTTTCTAGCATCTCATACATATTCGTTAGTTTTTAATTTAAATAAGGATTTATTTTGTCTGAGATTTTTAAAAACAATTTTAGCGGAATTTGGTGGTTTTTTCATGATCCAAAGGACATGTCCAAAAATGGTTTTTTATTTATCAAAAATTCTAACCAGGATAATTTAAATATATGTGGATAGACATCCTGAAAACGAACAGTTCTAATTATAACATACATTTTTAAGACCTCCAATTTTGAGCAAAATCGTTTTTTATTTCAGTGAGAATTTTCACTTAAAACGAACAAACCTTTCCAAGGTTATTAAAGCGAACACACCGCAGAAATGTAAACTTGACATGTCACTGTCAAGTTTCACTACTGTCAGTCGATATTTTGATTTATGAGTATGACAATGTAAACAAAACAAAAGTTATCAGATTATTTATGAGAAATGAGATGAAATGTGATATTGTCAGAGAAAAGTAGATAGAATATTCGTTTTACGACTGAAAGCACTCTATATTCTGATTAATAGATCTACCTACTTCGAATGTTCACCTACAAGTTACAATATCTTACCCAGAACCGAGTTACCTACAAGTGCATACTTCACCATACATATATATCGCAGAGGTTCCATAACGGGAGTAAATTATAATAGTGTCTACTAAACGATACATATACACATACTTAGATAAACATATTTTATGACTTTCAAGTTACATTCCGCTTGCAATTACCAAATAGAACTAACAGGATAATAATTACCAAATAGACTAATAAGACTAATTTTTAAACTTGGTCAAAAGTGGATAAAAGCCTTTTGACAAATGCTATTTCAAAACTTAATTAATATGCTTTAAATCGGATGTTAGTGTTACAGTTTAGCTATTGAAATAAAACTTCATTATAGGTTTAAATGTTAATTTATTAATTTTCAATGTCTTCTCTAATTAAAATATTGTCAAAAAACTGTGCAGGTGGAGATATATCATTTGGATGCAAATTGAATCCAAAAAATGGAAATTGATTTTTAATACAGCTCAGTATTCTTAAAAAATTCAATACTGTCAAGCCTGTCCAGTATCAACAAACGTGGTTATTCATATTTACCACATTTTCAAAAGCAATAATATTGTTTTTTTTCTTAATAAATCTAACATTTCTAAAATATGTGTTAGAGTAAACTGCGTTGAGAACTGAAATTCATTCAGCAGTTCCCAATAATATATACTAGCATGTTCTTCAGATACTCGGGCATTAGGAGTGACATATAATTTTTAGTCCATCTATATTTGTTTTTTAAGATATATAGGTACTCTTATACATTCCGGATTTCTACACACAGGAACAAAACAATGATTTGATGAATCAGGGGTTCGGGTGTAACCATCTAATTCAACATTCCTACCTGTTTTCATTTTGAATTAGGTACACTGCTAATATCAATTTCTGAACTGGGTACACTTACAGGTTTAGCCACAGAGAGATCTATTGTCTATCGATATGTAACTATCAGTCACCCGTAAGTAAATAAGTACCTATGTCGAAATATGGCATGGTCGCGGTCACCTATTCTGAAAAGGACTAAATTCAGAAAAACTTCTTAACATATTGTGTAATGTTGGTAGGCCTCTTGCCCGGATTAACCCTATAGGCCCATAAGGCCCGGGCCTAGAGGCGCCGCCGCCAGGGGCGTCAAGTGGCCGTTTCGATTTCTCGGCCACAAAGTAGTAGAAGAAAAACGACTACGTCAACATTACGAAGGAATTTGTAAAACACAAATAATGAAGGTCGCAAATTCGTAAAACCAATTCAGAAAGTTATAAAGGTTTAACCGTGGCCGTGCGGTCCGCACATGGAGAACTGCGCGGCCACGCAGTTTTCAATTTCAAAACGGAGCTTAGTAGAGCTGTGGTAGAGGTTCCATTCTTTTTGCTAATCACTGATACGATTTCGAAGAAAATGTAGACAGTATGAATAAAGAAAGCCCTAATGTTTGGATTTCATGACCTACAGCACCTATAACCTGTATTGCAATTTGCAAGTTAGAAGTAGGGTGTCCAAGATTTATGGTGAATCAATCAGACATTTTCAATATTATTATGATAAATATGTACCTTTTATTGTAAAAATGATTAATGATTTTCTATTTGATTAGTACCTACTTACCTATACGAAAAAATATATCTTCCTACCTCGTTATGAAGTAAACACTGTTATTTTAATAAATCAAGCGTTGGTTTTAAAAATAGATGTAGGTACTTATTGCTTTTAATGATGACGCCGCGGCTAAATAGTCTACTGCAGTAGTGCACGTACTTTTACAAAAGTGTATTGCATGTTTATGACAGTGTGCTTGCTTTGCGGGTAAGCCATAGATATCCGATGTCAGTGGGCTAAGACGTTCTAAATAACTTCACAAAAATTACATTTTGCTGTGGAGCGGTCGTTCGCTTGCTGAGCAGCCGACTCCTGTCTTTTTTTGGTACATACTCTGTTTCACCTAGTCTAGTATTAGTGAGGAGGGGGTTGTGCTGTCCGTAACCGAGGTAGGCGTCACCAGGGGTCTTTAGATCCTCGATGTGCGATTCGCGGAGTCGGCGCAACATGTCCTCGTTCAAGTCTTGTGCACGGAGGTGCCATGGATTCCAATCGAGCATATCCCAGAGCAATGAGGTTTCTAAGCGTCTTGGGAATTGTCCGCTGATCTTGAGAGCCATTCGATATTGGCGTTAAATTTTTTGGAAATTGTTCTTACTGTAACGTGAGAGTAGTTGTACTACGCCATAATCCAGTATAGGAAGTAGGCAGGCCTGAACAACAGCAAGTTTCACAGTCATGTCTGTCTTGGCGTACCAACCTATGATAGGAGCTAGCGCACCGCGTGCTCGTCGCGCCTTCTGCACGACGTAATCCGTCTGTTTGCTCATGGTCATGGTCTTGTCTAAGTGTACGCCCAGATATTTTATGCTATTTTCATGATATTCGATTGCCTCGCAGTGTTGCCACCTTAGTTTTTGAAAAGGGGCAGTCGGCCAAGCTAGAAAGAGCTAGATTTCGCAAATTTTGCCATCAAAAGAGGTGCTAGAAGAAGGAGCTAAAAACATAGAAATGCAGAGATAAAAATTGTTTATTTGAAACGTTTTATATAATCTAATTATTATTAAGTTATTACATTGTTAAAAATCAGAGTCTTCATCGGAATCTTCCAAAATCATTTCTGCCGAAGCAGAAGAAGTTGATGGCTGATTGACATCTGTGTTCGCACTCGCGGTCGATTATTTCAACAAGTTACAAAAACAAATGTTCGCTTCGCTCTCATTGCCTTAGTGATATTATAATACTGCGAAAAAAACAGATACATAAATAAGATTACTATGAATATATTGTAACTACATCCTAAATTAGTCGGTTTATACTTAGAAACAAACTTGGGGAATTCCCCAGTAAAGAAGCAGAAAGAGTAGGAAGTGTTAACAATGTTACCATAGCTAAATTAAACATATACTCAATTAAGAAATCTTTAAGTGAACTGAAGAAATCTATTACATGGCGCGCATTGTTTCATAACTTAGTAATCGCGGTGTGAAGTTTTCGTTTCGCTTGAAAAGGGCTAGATTGCTCTTTTCGGGCTAAAGCATGAAAAAACGAGTTTACCTTCAGTAAAAAGTGCTAGATCTAGCCCGAAAAGGGCTAAGGTGGCAACACTGTTGCCTCGTCTTTGATGCGAATGGTTCTGCGGTAGTTTCTCTTGTGAGTGAACATAGCACATTCCGTTTTGTCTACGTTACATTTTAGCCCATTTTTTCAAACAGGAAAAACAATTATATTCACATGTTGAATAAGCATCTTCATTTCTTAGTAGGTCACTATAGTGACAGGCTTGTATTTCTTGATATCAACAGCTTTGTTGGTAAACTTAAGTCGACACGGGGTAAAGTGTATCTACCTATTAGTTGTAGACACAAAATACCTAGGCTATTAGTTTATAATATTCACTCAGACATAAGTAGTATGTGTATGTTTAGTTATATTATTCACACTGCGACTATTAGTAATAATACTAATAATTATTTTTACAATTACGGGGAGGATCCATGTGTAACTTTAGAAGATTCTCGAGTGGGGTCCACTAGTACTAGGATCTCATTGTCTTGTAATGGCATGGGAGTCTTGGGGATCACTCCGGATGCTCATTTAAACTAGTTAGTAAGACAACAGAAGATACCAGAAACATTAATGTTACACCGAACAACAACAATGTACCTTCTTGCTCTCAAATAGCTAAATGTAAAAAAGGGGCTAAGCAGAATTCCATGCAGTTATTTCATCAAAATATTCAAGGTTTCTCTTCAAAGCAACTAGAAATTGAATTGTTTTTAGAAAAAACAAAGTTTGAAATTGTTTGTTTCACTGAACATTGGTTAAAAGAATATGAAATGCTTATTAATTACGCAAATTACAGTGTGGGCAGTTGCTTTAACCGGAAAGCTAAGATTCGTGGGGGTTCATTAATCTTAGTTAAAAATTGTATTAAATTTAAGACTCGTAATGACATTGTTGATCTATCGGTTGTACATAGTATTGAGCTGTCTTGTGTTGAGCTGGATAAGCATGTAATAGTGTGCGTTTACAGACCCCCAAATTATCAAAACTACTCTATATTTGAGTCAGTAATGGAAGATGCTTTAGCAAAACTTGCAACTGGTAATAAATCATTAGTTATCTGTGGTGACTTTAATGTTAATATTTTAGACAAAAATTCGAATAGCAGTAGATTCATACATCTTTTTAAATCATTTAATTTGTCAAACGTGTTTTCGGAACCAACTCGAATTACTACAAATACTGCTACATGTATTGATAATGTGTTTTGTTGCTGCGATTACTTAGATAAATCCATTGTAAATTACCTTCCTTCTGATCACAGCGGGCAAACCGTTGCTTTCGAGTCCTACACACCATTACAAAGAATCCAGATAAAATCTAGACTAATAACACCCAGTAATTTGAATAAATTTAAAAATAACTTAATTAGTAATTTAGGCATTCCGAGCCATATTATTGAAAATGTTAATCAATTTTATGAGGAATTCTTTTCGGTAGTTTACACAGAGTTCAATAATACATTAAAAATGAAAACCAAATCTATTTGCCCAAAGTTTATGTTCAGTGACTGGGCAACTAAGGGTATTAGGAAAAGTAGGGAACGATTGTTTGAGCTGTACGGTCTTAAGCCTTACATCAACTCAGAAACTTTTAATAAATATGTTACAACTTACTCAAAAAATTTTAAAAACTCCTGCAAGGTAGCTAAAGCCTTATTCATTAGCAACAAGATTAGATCCGCCGATAATAAAATAAAGACGGTTTGGAAAATCATCAATAGTGAAACTAACAGAAATAAAAAATATAATAATGATATCACTCTAGAGACTTCACGTGGTCTTCTTAGCTCTAAAAATGAAGTTGCTCAAGAATTTGTAGATTTCTTCACTAGTATCCCACTTAAAACTACCGAAACCTTAAATTCCTCACCCTTGTTTTCTATTGATTTATTAAGAGCGAACGTTTCAGCCTGTCCGGTTGAGTTTCAATTTAAATATATAAACCCCATAGCAGTCATTAAAGCTTTTAAAGAAATCAAAGTCAAATTAACCGAGGATCTATGAGGTATGTCAATTAAAGTTTGTCAAGCCATTATTGAGACTATAGGACCGTACCTGGCCTTAATATTTAATTTGTGTGTGGACCAAGGAGTCTTCCCGGACCTTATGAAATACAGCAAGGTAATACCACTTTTCAAATCCGGGGACAGTAAAGACACCAATAACTATAGACCCGTATCCGTATTGCCGGTTTTCAGCAAGGTGTTTGAAAAGGTAATGCTTAATCAAATGCTCAACCACTTTAACACCAATAAAATCTTGCATGAGAAACAGTATGGTTTCACTAAAGGACGTTGTACGACTGACGCCGGTGTCACCTTATTAAAACACATATTTACTGCGTGGGAAGAGGCACAAGATTCCATAGGAATTTTCTGTGACCTCTCGAAAGCATTTGATTGCGTAAACCATGAAACCCTACTCTTAAAACTTGAACATTACGGGTTAAGGAAACTTGCGCTCAGTTTAGTGAAATCGTATTTAAACGATAGACATCAGCAAGTACAAATAAATGGTGTCAATTCAATGGGTTTAAAAGTAAGTATGGGTGTACCACAAGGTTCGATATTAGGTCCTTTCCTCTTTTTGGTATATATTAATGATCTACCCCATTTATTTAAAAACCAACCACAAATGGTGTTATTCGCTGACGATACTTCCTTAATATTTAAGATAAACAGACGTGCCACAAATCTCGACGACGTAAATAACGCCTTAATGCAGGTCCATAATTGGTTCACCGCAAATAATTTAGTATTAAATGGGAAAAAAACGAAGTACATAAGATTTGCTCTACCGAATGTTAAAAGTAGTGATAGTGACATAGTATTGAATCAAGAGAAACTGCAATTCGTCGAAAATACTGTTTTCCTGGGGATCACCCTCGACTCAAGGCTACAATGGGGTCCGCATATAACATCTCTTGCAGGACGGCTGAGTTCAGCAGCATATGCTGTTAGAAAAATCCGCCAATTTACTGATGCAGATACCGCGAGGCTAGTCTATTTTAGTTATTTTCATAGTATTATGTCATACGGTATTTTACTATGGGGACGGGCTGCAGACATTGAGTCTATATTTATTCTGCAGAAAAGAGCCATCAGAGCCATATATGATCTACGTAGGCGCGATTCTCTAAGGGAACTGTTTAAAGAAATTAACATCATGACAGTACCTTGTCAATACATCTATGAAAACATCATGTACGTTAGGAAAAATCTGCATTTTTTTAGTAAAAGAGGTGACAGACACCACTATAATACTAGAAACAGGGACCAACTAGTACAGCCAGGTTTCAGGCTAGCTAAAGTAGACTCAACTTTCATGGGGTACTGTTTAAAATGTTATAATAAAATACCTCCCCACATTCAACAACTGAATGAGACAAAATTTAAATCTTGTATAAAACGCACACTATGTAGGCAAGCATATTATAAGTTAGGGGATTACATCGATGATAAAAATGCATGGCTCAATGCTGTTCCTGCTCCACAACCATAGGGGCAAACTAATCAGAAGCTCATGTGAAATTATTGTGGAAGCTGCAGAAGATTGTAAAAATATCTTTGCATTGTATACTCGTAGATTTTTGATTCAATCTCTTAGTATTATATAACTGCATAGCACATGTGTGAGTACTATGTACTGTAAAGCTACCATTTACATTTAGTTATCCTTCATTGACTCGAATGTGCCCTGGTGGCTGAAAGAATGTCAGGCTCACTCAAATGTCTCGCTGATAGTGGCGGGTGTGTTGGGTCGTTTAGTTCCCTTCAATATGGTTGAGCTGAATGGAGCTGATGCATGCGTCATGTTCGTGAACGGGCGCTGTCAGTTAGGACTGGTCATCTCTTAGCTGCCACGGTTTATTTTAATTACTTTGTTTTTAAATTGTGATAGTTATAATCTTTTACTCTGGACGCTCTTAATGTGCACGTCTTTCTACATCGTTCTCACATATATGTATAATCTCAACATGAATGATGTAACCAAGATCTTGTAACAATATTTTGATTGAAAAGAGTGTCCATGGAGTTTCTTGCCCATTCTTCTCCATAGAGATCTACGCTTTGGAATGGGCAACTACAGTACTTTCACAAGTTATTATTCCTTGTGTCTGTGACTGTAGCTTCGCCTTTGTTTTTCTGACTTTCAAAAGTGCCTGTGAAGGTCTAATTGGAATAAACGCTTTGAGTTTGAGTTTGAGCCCCCAGCGACGGTAGTAGTCGATGACAGTGTCGGCGGCCCAGCCCGCGCGGTGTGTCGCGCAGTTTGGGTCCGGAGACCTATTATATTTTCGCATCAGTACTTCTCCATCCAAGTAACCATAGTTATTCCCTCATTATGATATTAGATACTACTTACGTATGTGGTATAAAAAAACGACGCTTTTGGAAATGTCTGATTGACGCACCATAAATCTTGGTCACCCTACTTCCTTGCATTTTAGGTTTAAGTGCTGTAGGTTTTGAAATCCAAACAATAGGACTTTATTCATACTGTCTACATTTTCTTCGAAATCGTATCAGTGATTAGCAAAAAGAATGGGACCTCTACCACAGCTCTACTAAGCTCCGTTTAAGAAAACTGCTTGGCCGCGCAGTTCTCCATGTGCGGACCGCGCGGCCGCGGCTAAACCTCTAAAACTGTTACCTACGTCGGCTGCCTTACGAGAACATTCTAGATTACGTGCGAGTCTCGAATATTCTTGTAAGGACCTGTTTAGAAGATTTGAGTCTAGAATATTCCAATAAAGAACTGTCTAGAAGATTTAAGAAATTATTTTGATTGCCTGTTTTTTTTTAATAATAAATAAATAAAATAATAAGAAATAAATAATGTTATTGATGGATAATTATGCTGTTTTATTATTTATGATTAAGTAATAATAGTATTCAGCCTCCCGATTTATTTTAGGTCTAGCAAGGCTGCTGATCTCATTGATTGGGAGAATGAAATACAATCAGATAGTGATACCGTTAGCACAACCTCATCAAATGAAATCTGGTTTTGACTTCAGCGAGATGATAACATGCATTAAAACTAGGAAATACTGTGGCTCTGTTTCGTCTACATCGTGTAGAAAATAACCAGGACCGACAGTAATGAGCCCTCCGAATCCGAAGTACGGAATCAACTTACCTACTTTCTAAACAATCAGGTGATTTTAACCTGCAATGCTCTAACTAAACTTGGAACAGTCCCGTAAAGACATTTTTGTGAGACAGTGTCCTCCCCACAGGTAATCGAATCCAGAACCTCGGATCGCGAGCCAAACACTGATCACAATGGAAGCTGTTCATTTGATTTGATGATCCAATAAAAATAGCTAATGGTTCATCATCATCATAATTGCAGTCAGTGTCAGTCAGTGATTGACATAGGCCTCCGCCAAGGTGCACCACAAGGTCTAGTGGTTAAATTCGTCTTTCTTACTTAGTTAAATAAGTATAAACTATTATAATTAGGAGGCCCATGTTCAATAGTGGACTTCCTATGACTGATATGATGATGATAATATTTATACTGCATTATTGTTTATTTAATTTTACTGTTAGGTATCATGGAAAGAAGCAAGCTACGAATAGAGATCAAGAGATGATTTATGATGGTCGCGGGATCTGTGTGGAGAACAAGGGAAAGGACTATCCTGCAGGACATACCTACTACAGACAAGGAAGAGTGAAAAAAAGACAATGAAATTAAATATATAATTAATTTAATTAAATGTTAAATTTATATTAAAACAATGATCATCATATAAATTACCTATTTCTTCAACTTAATTACAAATAAAATTATGTAACAAACAATTAGTAGGTGAAACCTACTATTTTAAAGGCTATTTATCTGTCATGGATCAAAAATAAAAGTATTACCTAGTTGGTTTTTTAGATTATTTTAGATAGAGAGATAAGCTTTAGCATTCATAGAGCACTAACTATAATGCTATCCCGATAATATTTTACTTTGCCACTTTCATACTGTCTCCACACTTAATCTTCTAAACTCTGGTTCCGCCCATAATTTAGTTTAGCAAATTAGGTACTATTTGGTCCTGTTCGCTGATCTTATTCTTGAATTTATTTCATAGTAGGTATTTCTTTTGCCTTAGCAGTTAGGTATGTAATTCAGGGCAGCTTTGACTAGGTATAACCAATTAACTTATTACTAATGAGTTTTTTCTTCTGCGATGAAACCATATAATATATAATAATATAATGTAATGGAATTCTATGTCAGGCTTGTGGTCCTCTTGAGCAGCAAGCAGCAACATAATAGTGGTATGGACTATGTTCGGGGCAAATATTTCATTGCTTTTATAATTATCTCCATCAAGTGTGAGTCTCACACATCTTACAATCGCAGTGATAATCTAAAATAAATAAGATTAATTAGAAAGTTATTATGATGGCAGCTAAAGGTACTTACCTGGTACAAAATTCCTAGTTTACTTTAATAGCTATGTGTTATGTTGTAGATCTTGTCACTGTCTCCACAGCTGCCAGCTGGTGTTTGTAGGTAATATGTAGGAATGTTTTGTGGATAGGTATTTATTTATCAGATAGTAAGGACCTACATACATAATATAGAGTACCTACAAGGTTTGACTAATTACTTCACAAACAAAGCCAAAGGGACCAAACTGACAGCCCCCAGATAAAGAGCTCTAATAATTTACACACTGATAATCTTATGGTACCATAAATTGAGACGATTTGAAGTTACGGAAAGAATCTTCGAGAATAATGCTATTGAGGTGGGTTAGTAAGGAGCTCATAGTAAGAGCCCTGGTTGCTCATGGAGAAATTGTTGTAATGCTGTTATTCAAACTTCCGTAGTAGGTACTTAGGTACACCAATGATGTTGTAATTTGTAATAGCTTATGTACTTACTTGCCAAACATGTTGCAACATCTCAAAGATCACCAATCAAATATCATTTCTTGTTGAAAACGCATGCACGTTGCTGATAGGTATTTCATTATCTTTTGTTTTCTTCCATCCCATATCAGGACCATTTTCGCTTCCTAATTTAGCTGTAGGAGGGTGCCTTACAACCAGAACTCAACAAGAAAACCCAAAATGCGTTTATAAAGTTCCAAACAAACCAAACTTAACATAAATACACGAAAAATTCACAGATTACTTTAGTTAGTATACGATTGAACGTCAACCATACTTCAAATGGAACAAAATCAATCCCTAATCAATCAAAATCAATAAAATCTGTGTATCACCCGTCCCTAGTGTCACATGGCTTTTTACTTTTTTAATGTGACGTCACAGTTTGTTTTGATTCCAATTCTCGTGCTGTACATTATCGAGCCGGACAATCTTTGTCCAGGCCGAGAATGCGCGACATGATAATGTACGTCATTGGAATTCAAAACACGTACGTTCCAATGTCGTGCGTTCTCGTGCCGTGCATTATCATGTTGAGCATTCCTGGTTCCCGCGCAGACTATTCATTTTATATGTTTGAAGACGTTGTTCATATGGACACCGGGGAGCTATTTCAATGAAGGTATACGCTATTATAGGTGTTTTGTAAAGGCCCTCTGGATGCTTTCGACTCTGTGCTCTGCTCTTTCTCTCGATTTAGTGAGTAAAGACTCACTAAATCGTTTCAGTGATGTTTTAGCAAAGTATTGATGTTAAAGAATATCAATACTTTGCTAAGACACAGGAAAGCGAAAATTAACTAGCTTGAAATAGTCACTAGTCACTACTCACTCTTTAATTAAAAAATAATTATTTATAAAATACTTCAAAAGCGAAAAATCATTATCACATTTTAAAGATTTATTTTCTATTAAAAGTGGCACATAAGATCTATTGCGTCTATTGCGAGTAATAATTATTAAGTCTTTTAATTATTATATAAACTACTTTGACGTACGTACATCGTTAGGAATAGAGTACATTTCGCTCGACAGTTAGTGAGTTTGTCGCGGTGAGAGCGAGTAGCACGGTGTGTGACTGTGTGGTGACTTTTATTCATTCGCAGCATTGACGTCAACCGACGTACATTACATGCATGCCTATGTCTCGGAGACTGTGGAAGTTCTAAGACATATCGATTTCTGAAATAACTTAAGCATAGCAGAAAAAAAAAAAAAAATGGAAAAGGTTGCTTAACTGATTGGTCAAGAGTTCATGTGGTGCCAGGCGGCTATTGATAGACCACCGCTCAGTCCCTATACACACGAGTAGGGTAAGTGGTAACCCACTTCCTGTTCACATATGCTGTTGAGGAAGGGTAAGAGCCCAAATGAACGGACACCTCTCATCAGAAACTGGTTGACTAAACCGGAAGAGATGGATCTTTAACTAGACAGATGTTTACAATATAAGCACTTTTTCGTGCTTTCTTCGTCATTAGCAGCCCAAAACTCAGTCTTCAGAGAATATGTGCATATGTAGTTCAATGCATAAGTGAGGGAGACCATCCCTCATCACCAGCCTTTAGTAGTCCATAGCTGGACAAAGGCTCTCCAATTGCATGCCATTCAGCTCAGACACGATCACTAGCGCCTCTAATTCTAACTTGCAAAATGTTGAGGCTAGCAGAATTGCTGAACACACTCTGGCAGCAATTTACCTCCCGGGGAGGTTTAAAGTGTTATAACGCTAGACCGTTATCTAAGAACAGATTAGCTAGATCAGAACCCGAAGCCTAACGTGAACTTTTTTTTAAACATTTTCGTGCCGATTTAGCAGACTATTGAAACACAGACGTACAGACGACGGGTTCTTTTTTTTCAGATTTGATATCATCAAAAGACCCCTCCCACCCTGGGCGGAGTGGAAGGGAGTGTCGGACTTGTACTTACTAAAACCCATCTATGTTCATATCTCTTTCGAACAGTCCCGCAACCCTGGCAGGCATCGGTCCTTTCGGACCCCTTCCTGTTTTCTGACATCTCTTTGAGGCGCGCGTGGAACACGAACGCGGCGTCGACACGGCCTGTCGTCATAAGACGGGCGGACAGCGAGCTAGCCCATTACTCGCCGTCCACAGGCCCGCGCCTGGCCGGACGGTGACCGGAGGCCACAACGTGGCCCCCGACGCCCGGTGCGTGTCCCGTGGCGGCTAGGACGTGAGGTTCTCTCCCTCTCACGTTCCGCCACCTCCTTCGCTAGCATAACTGCTTCGCAGAAGGAAGTAACGGCGTCCCATTCCGTCTCGCTCCGGACCATGGATTGAACCAAGGCCGGACGCGAGAGGTCGCCGCCGACGTTCGGACGCCGTTTTTTTTTTTGTTTTTCGTGTGGAAATCGTCAAATAACCCCTCCCGCTCTGGGCTGAGCAGGAGGGAGTGTCAGACTTTTACTGACTAAAACCCATCCATGTTCCTTCCTTTGCCCTTTGTGTTCCAGGGCCGCGGTATCTCTTTCGAACAGTCCCGCAACCCTGGCAGGGATACGTTTGGACCCCTCAGGTTGCCTTCAAGAGCCGCTTGAAGGCAGCCCCGACCCGTTCCAGTTTGGGAGCCAAACGTCGGAAATGCTCCACGAAGTTCCACTGGCTGTCGAGGACGAGCCCTAGGTACTTCAACATCGGCTCGACGCCGATGGGGACCCCTCCTACCGTCAGCAGGGATCCCGACGGTGACTTATTCCGACGACCATGAAAGCACATGGCTTCGGGCTTGTGCAATGCCACCTCGAGACCCAATTATCCGGATCCTCTCCACGACTATCGCAACCCCGCGTGTCATTATTTCGGCCACCGTCTCGTGCGACTTCCCCTGTGCCAGCACCAGCGTGTCATCAGCGTAGCAAACTACGCTAACGCTGTCAGGGAGGTCGGCGCGCAGCACCTAGTCGTAACCGATGTTCCACAAGGGCGGCCCTAGAACCGATCTCTGTGGAACACCGCACGACATCTCTCGCCGGTTCCATTCTTCGCTACGACCAGTGTAGATGACGTTCATAACGGTCAGGTAGTCTCCTACCACACGACGAAGGTAGGTCGGCACCCAGTGATACCGGAGTGTCTCTCTAATGCAGCTCCAGGGCATGGTGTTGAAGGTATTGGCGATTTCGAGAGACACCGCCAAGACGACCCCACCCCGGAACACCGCATACCCCATCATGAGGGTTCTCACGCGCATGATGGCGTCTTCTGTCGAGCGCCCTCTGTGGAAACCAATCTGGTGTTCCGCAAGATTCGGCCCCATCCCCGCCAGGTGCCACAGACGATGGCTTGGCTTACATATGCGATGTTTTCAATCGAAGATGACAGTTCCTAGCAAGGGTAGTCTTGCCCGATTTTATACCGAGTGTTCAGTCATCTGAACTCGGAAGTGGGGACATTACCACTATGTATTAATCGTCCTGATTCGTCCTACACTATAATACCCACTAAGCATGGCTCCCTGCCTTTGCCCGGCTTGTCCTGGCCTTTAGGTAAGACGAGAGCTCTCGGAGACCCAGAGCCAGAACCTCTTATACCTGATAAGCTGCCACTCTCTTAGCTTAAAAAATGGAGTCAGGTTGCAGAGGAAGGCTGTCAATAAAAGAAAGAGGCTTGTTAAATGGTACGGTAAGAAGATCCATAAACACTTAAAACTTTCTTTTCTTTGATCTAAAAACATTTTTGTTTTAATGTTATTTATAAAAGCATTAAGTATCTTTACTTAGCTGAACCACTGCCTGGTAGGGGATACAAAACTACCCCTTGATTGACAGAGATTTCTTCTCCTCAAACGCTCTCTTACTGCTGAGAATCGTGACTCCGTTTAAATGCCAACTCTTCTCCATCTGTTATTATCAGTGGCTAAAGTGTGATGCTGATAGAATATGTCTAGTTGTTTAGACCACCGCGGCACCGTTTTGGGTTTCGGCCTCTTGAGTTTTTGCCCTCTATTTTTCCTGCCACCATTAGCCGTTCCATCTTGTTAGTACCTCTGCGGGCAATGTGACCGAAGTATCTCGCCAGTCTTTGCAGGCAGGTTGAAGACAGTGGTTGTACTTTCTCTAATTTTGAGTTGTTTAAGGGCCGAGACATTTGTGCGGTGGATATTCCATGATGTCTTTAACAGGCGTCGTCAGCACCACATTTCAAAAGCGTCAATTCTTTGCCTATCGGTAGATTTGATCTTCCAACTTTCTGCCTCGAAAGGAACGATGGAGAAGACAACTGGTTGGTGATATTTTGTAAGTATCTCCATTTTTATTAATTTGTGTCATTGCTGTTGTAGCCATGCCACTTCGTCTTCGAATTTTTAGCTGCCGTTATTGTTTGTTACAGATCCAAGACACTGAAACTGTCCAGCTAGCAAAATACCCTTACAAACAAAAGCTTTAAAAGCGATAGTTTCATACAAGGTTTATACGTGTTCTGATTAAGTCAGAAACTCTTAGTACCCTTACAAACAAAAGCTTGTAAGAGCTGTGGTTCCATGTAAGGTTTATATATGTGTTCTGATTAAGGCAGGAACTCTAATAGTGGTAATTTATAAGTCTGTTTAAGTTTTAAGAGCATTTATACTTGTAACATATTATTATAGACATATATAAGAAAACGTTATATAATATTAATAAGAGCAGTGGAATTATAAGCGCCTTTTACAAGTCTAATTGCCTTTGATTCTTAATTAATACTTATAAATAAATTTTATAAGTACAGTCAACCATATAAGTGACTATACTAAGTGTTTTATTAGACTTCTGTAAAACTAGTAATTTAAAAGTGTGTAAAGAGTAGTAGCACTTTAAAAAGTCCTACAAGTGTCTTAAATAATTCCCTATTTAGGTGTTCGAGCCTACGCTTGAACCACATTTGAGATTAACGTTCCAATATTCGTCAACAATATCTCCTGTCTCGCTCATTGACTACGTAAATTCGTGATGTCACAACTATACCTGTCCTTGTTTCGCACTAAACGGGCAGCGCTTCTTCAGTACGCTTTCGATATTCGTGAAGTCAACACGTTTCACTCCAAGCAAAGACTACAAACTTTCAACTCAAAGTAAGTTCTTTTTTTTTTTTTTCTTTATCCGTTCGGCGCTTTCGAGCCCAACGTCGATATCCTACCGCTCGGCGCCATGAGGCCCAGCGACGAACGAGTCATAAAATAAGACTCGAGAACATACTCCAAAAAGTATGATTCACACTCGAGCTGCGGGCGGTACGACATGTTGCCTCAACTCGAGACGACAAGCGTCGTTAGAGCGGGGACGACAGTCGCCTCGGTCGAGACGACGGTAGTGTCAGCTCAGGGCGACATGTTGTCTCAAGCCGTCGCCTCATTTGAGACGACCGTTGCATCAAACGGGAGGTCGTCGCCTCGACTAAAACGACAACTGTCGTGCCAACTGAGGCGTAATCATTTCTTTAGCACGGCGACTATTGTCCGTAAAGAAGCAACACTCTCCATTGTCTTATCAAAACACATTTACTTCCAGAATGGCGGAACTAATCTCAATGGGAGCCCTTGCTGCAATACCTTGCGTAGAAGACGAGGAAAGTGTATCACAGGCAATCATTGCTTCGTTAGACGAAAACTTCCCAAGTAATTGGAGGGATTGGAAGGTCTACAATTATACCTTTGAGGATTTGTTTGGGAGCAGCCAAGTTCCATTAGGAATAGAAGCAAAGCTTAGATTTGCCATCCCCACAGTGGATCTAGCTCGAGCCTTCAAACCATCCTCAACATCCTTGTCGGACCTGTCATACGGGGCAATAAGAGCAGCTATCTTAAAGTGGTCACTGGGAAGAGCTCTTCTTTACGCTCCGCACAACTTAATGGAGAAGATACACTCCCCATCCTACGATGTCTTTATGAACACAGTAAGAGAGCTTAAACCGAAACTCGCAAAAAGACGAGAGGCTTCGCGAGAAATGGAGCGCTTTAGTCCGACATCAGGGGTACCTTCTGCGGGTACGAAACGGACGATCGAGTGTTCTGCTGAAGTGCATAGCGAAGCAAAACGTTCTGCCTATACAAATACCCTAAGTTCGCCCATTCGTTCAGAAGCCCGAGCCGCACCAACACAAGGTAGTAGCGAACATTTACTCGCTTCTGTACTGAATCAGCAAATGTTACTATTTAACAAAATGCTTAGCATGCAGTCAGAGCAAAATGAGAACATAAAGACAGTTATACTAAACCAGCAGCGGAGTGCGGCACCGAGCATAAACCAGTCGTGTGAAGACGATCTCAATAAGTCGTACGACTCCCTTCCGGACGGTACACAATCTGAAGAAGAGAAGGACGACCAGGTCCAAGAAAGTGGACATTCTCTCCAATGGTCTGAAACCCGAGAAGATAAAGAGGCGGATCTACGGAAAAAAATTGCCCACGCTCAAAGAGAACTGGCAAGTTTGGGAGAAGAAAAACGTACAAATATCACCGCTTTTGACTTTACACCAACCACCATAGAACAAGAGCCTAAAATTGCACGGGCAGAGCCCCAGGCCATAAAGCACGGTTTGAGCTGCCAGAGGTTGGGTGAGAGTAGTTGGTGTAACGTGAGATACGCTGATACTCAAAAGCAGTTTCAGGCAACGCCGGTGTTTACTTCGCTTAAAACAAATAACCTTTTAGTAGAATTAACTCCAAATTGGAAATCGTCAGAGGTTTTGGAGAAATCCGATTTGACCCTAGGAGCCATAACAAATGGGCTTATCCAGCAGAGGATGATATTTCAAAACCTCTTGGAGAGTCTGCCAACAGACATTAAAAATATTGTGGGTCGGGATTTCATAGCTGCAAATTCTGAATTTAGAAAGAATTCTGATGCCCTACTACAATACGTGTGTGGTCGGCGTGCAGAAGTTATAAAACAAAGGGCGGGAGGTCTACAAACCTGCCAATAAAGCTTTCCGGGGTATTCTTCATGATATTCCGCCATCGGGGACGCACCTATTCGAAGACAAATCCCTTACAGAGGTGGTGAAAGAGCTGGGAGGTGTACACAAATTGTTTCCTAATAAAAGAAAACCATACACGAACAGGAAAACGATGCCTCAAGCGGCGAAACCTAAAAGCGCCCAAACTAATAACCACCGCTTTCGCGATTCGCGACATAACACAAAAAGAAATCCACCGCATAGGGGGGGAGTCTTGTTAATTGTGATTTTACTGGAAGCGTTGGAATATTGAAAGTACTTAATGAATTTCGTTTTTATTTTAATTATTAGTTTTCTCAACCACATAACACAACAAAGCATAGAGCACACAGTACAGAGTATACATCTTAGTTCAGTCATAGATATTATAATAGTTATTTAAGGCAAAGGTTGTCTTCCTTAGAGCCAACACTCCCCCATAAGGAGTCAATCTTTGCTTTTACAATTTTTAAAAAAAGTTAAAATAATAATAGGCAATATGGTTAATTTTTCAGTCTTACAGGTTATATTTTAATTTACAATCATAGAAGAGAACTTTTGAAATTTTACTTTGTTTAAAGGTTTAGTGAATACATCTGCAATTTGATCAGCAGTAGGGCAATAGAAAATATCTAATTCTTTGTTACATACTTTTTCGTGAATGAACTTAAATCTAACATCAATGTGTTTTGAACGTCTATTAATGACACCATTTTTAATAAGATTAATGGCACTTTGATTGTCCACATATAATTGTACACATACAGACACACTTAATAATTCTTCACATACACTTTTTAAGTACAACAGTTCTTTAACACACTCAGCAGTTGCAATATACTCAGCTTCACTAGTTGAGAGTGCGACCACTGGTTGTTTCCTTGTACACCAGCTTATCAGGTTGCCACAGAAGTAAATTAAATATCCAGTTGTGCTTCTTCTTGTGACAGGGTCACCGGCATAATCGGAATCACAAAATGCTTTTAGTTCTAAATCTTTGTTACTCTTTCTGTATTCTAATCCCTTCTCTTTTGTGCCTTTTAGATATTTTAAAATTCTTTTTATTATAGTAACATCCTCTTCTGTAGGGTTCTCTGTTCTTCTAGCACAGTAGTTCACTGCGTATGCAATGTCTGGTCTAGTCTTGTT
Source organism: Eugnorisma glareosa (assembly GCA_947578425.1). Taxonomy (NCBI): domain Eukaryota; kingdom Metazoa; phylum Arthropoda; class Insecta; order Lepidoptera; family Noctuidae; genus Eugnorisma; species Eugnorisma glareosa. The sequence goes on along the minus strand of OX387966.1, from coordinate 11,563,711 downwards.
TGTGATATATGTTAAACTTCCAAGTAGTTGTCTATATGGATAATTTGTGTTATTTTTGCTGTCTTCTTTTTTGTTGGTTTCCATAGGTGTTATAGCTATTTTAGAATGTTGCATGTTATAGTCAGTTAGGATTTTATCTATGAACTTTTCTTGTTTAAGTTTTAATTTGTCTTTTGTTTTCTCTATTTCCATTCCTAGATATTTTCTTGGGTTATTTTCTATCTTCGTTTCAAATTGTTTCTTAATTTTATTTATAATTTCTTCTGTTTCTTTTTCTTCTTTTCCAATTAAAATTCCATCATCAACATGAATGCCAAGATAGATTGTCTCATCCTTGTTTTTAAATATACATGGTTCTGTGTTTGTTTGTTTCAATCCTGTTGACTCTAGAAAATTTGTAAACGTCTTGTTCCATTGTAATGGAGCTTGTTTCATGCCATAAAGGGCTTTTTTTAATTTGCATATTCCTTGGACAGTTTCCATTCCTTCTGGTGGATACATAAAGATGTCTTCGTCGATCTTTCCATATAAGAATGCAGTTTTAATGTCAAAAGCTTTTATGTTAAACTGCTTTTCTTCAGCTATGTCTCTCTCAACTTCTCTTTGTTCTGTTTGATCTTCTTCGTTGTAAATTGTTTCCCTAAGTGATAGATTTTGTATGTTATTAGTCTCAATAGGTTGTTGTTGATTTTGTTCATTATTATTCTCATTAATTTGTTGTTGATCTTCTTCATTATTAATCTCCATATATTCTTCTTGGTTTTGTTCATCCATAATCTCAATATGTTGTTGATTTTGTTTGTTATTTATATCTTCAATATATTCTTCTTTTATAATATATTTATTTGGTATGATAATACAGCCTTGTTCATTGATTTTAGTTTCAGATGAGTCATTTTCTTCTTGTTTCTTATTACTTTTATTAAATATAACATCTCTTCTAATATGAACTCTTTTCTTTTCTTCATCAAATAACCTGTATCCAGTAGGGGCATACCCAATCATTATGAATGTTTCATTTCTCTCTTCTAACTTTTTTAAATATCCCAGTTTCTTGCTGTAGGCTTGATGTCCAAATACGGCTATATTTTTTAGGTTTGGTTTTTCGCCTGTCCATTTCTCTATAGGGGTCTTATCTGATCCATTCGTCGGGGTTCTATTAAGTAAGTAAGCAGATGATCGAGCTGCCTCCCCCCATAAGTTGTTGTTAACTTTTGATTCAAATAACAGGGATCTTATTTTTTCCATGAGTGATCTATTTAGCCGCTCTGCTTTGCCATTTAATTGGGGACTATATGGTATTGTATAATCTAGTCTGATTCCTTTTTGTCGACACCATTGTTGCATTGTATTACTTGAGTACTCTCCTCCGTTGTCACAACGTATGGTACTTACTCTACGTTCCTTTTGCCTTTCCACTTCTTCTATAAATTGTTTTAGATAATTGAAAACTTCATCTTTACTGGACAGTAAGTAAACCCAGGTGCAATGTGTGTAATCATCAAGAAAGGTAAGTATATATTTCTTTCGGTCCCATGTTTCAGGTGTTATTGGGCCACATAGATCAGTATGAATTATTTGTAAAGGTCTTGTCGCCTTATGTCTTTCAGTGTTAAAAGGAAATCTGGTTTGTTTTGCTTTAAGACAGACCTCACAGTTGTCAAGAGAGTCAATATCTTTATTAGTTAATTTCATACCATCTACCATTTTTAACATTGTTTTCATGGTTTGTTTCCCAGGATGGCCAAGTTTTATGTGCCAACTTAAAGCATCATTTTTGTCTACTGTCATCAAAGATGTTTCTTCACTTGATGTATGTATATTTACTGAATATAAACCATTTTCTTTTTTCTTTCCTTTTAATAGTATTTCTTCATTCTTTGATACTATTACCTCATTTCCTTTAAACAATACTTCACCATTGTTTTCAGTGATGGCATTAACAGACATCAAATTCTTTGGCAATTCAGGTACATACAGCACATCATGCAGTTCTAAATCATGTTTTTCTGTAGTCTTCACTGTACCTTTTTCTTGTGATGTAATTGTAGCGTTTTTCTTTGCAGTTGTGATATCAGATTTATATTTACTTGCTTCTGTTAAAATATTTTTATCATTAATCATATGTGAAGTACAGCCGGAATCTATAATGAATTCTTTTGTAGTTTTGTTTCCCTCATATGTAAGTAAAGCTACTCTATCTTTCCTGAAAAAACAGTCTTTTTCTTGATGATTTGTCTTTTTGCATATTTTACAACTTTTATTCTTGTTAAAGAAACAGTCTTCTGTTTTATGATTATTTTTCTTACAGATTTTACAGCCTATTTGTTTTTTGTTATTTGTATATTTTCCTTTATATTGTTTTTTCTCACTGGCTCGCAAGGCCACACCGGTGTCCGGGTTATTAGAGCTCGAGGAATTCTTATTACACCTTTGTTCTTCTGCAATCAGACGGGCTGTCAGGTTGTGCATGGTTTTTTCTGAAAGTGGGCTTGATTCCCAGGCAGTCATAAAGTTGCTGTAGCTTTCTGGTAATGTAGTTAATACTTTAGACATAAGCATGTTTTCATTTATTTTTTCACCAAGTAGGTTCAGTTGGTGAGCAATATTTTGAAGTGTACCTATATGGTAGGATACATCTTTATCTGGTGCATATTCATATCTGAAAAATTGCTGTAACATTTCACATTTTTGATGGTCGGTGTTTCTTTGGAATAAAAAACAAAGTCTTTCATACATGTTTTTGGCGTTTTCACATGACATTATATGTAGTTTTAACTTCTTATCAATGCTAAGCAGGATCATCCTTTTAACTTTTGCATCGTCCGCACGTTGTTTTTGTCGTTGTTCTGAATTATCGTGGTCGTCGGATAAGGGAATAGCACTGGTATTATTTTGCACTATATCTTGTAATCCATGACTTTCCAGCAGGATATCAAGTTCGAATTTCCACATCGGAAAATCTGCTTCACTTTTTAGCTGCGTAATTTTGGATATGTCGTCCATTTTTGATTTCGATTTTAGTTTTTACTTTTACTTTCCGTTTTTACTTTTTGTTATGCTGGGTACATAACCTCTTGTTAATTGTGATTTTACTGGAAGCGTTGGAATATTGAAAGTACTTAATGAATTTCGTATTTATTTTAATTATTAGTTTTCTCAACCACATAACACAACAAAGCATAGAGCACACAGTACAGAGTATACATCTTAGTTCAGTCATAGATATTATAATAGTTATTTAAGGCAAAGGTTGTCTTCCTTAGAGCCAACAGGGAGATGGAAAAGGGTACCATCAGAAACCGTTTCCCCCCAAACAGCAGCAGGGAAAAAAAAAGACGGAGCGGGTCGAAAATGACTCCTTCACTGCAGGGTGCCTAGCCAATTTTGTAAATCAATGGGAAGGAGCACCAGTAAATCTTTTAAAAATAATAAATGGCTACAGAATTCCATTCAAGAGCATACCTCTAATCACAAAATTTTCTCAAATAAACGCCCAAAGATATCGAACAGGGGCATCCGCAGAAATGTCAACAGAAATAGAAAAAATGCTGCAATCTCGAGCTTTAAAAACCAGTTCACATCAATCAGGTTTCCTATCATCAATGTTTTTGAGGAAAAAGACAGACGGAGGGAACCGTCCGATATTCAATTTAAAAAGACTCAACGATTACGTCCTTGCCCCAAAATTTCGCTTGATAAACCACCAACAGATCCCATCACACTTGAGGGAAAGGGACTATATGATGAAAATCGACCTTTCGCAGGCATATTTTCACGTGCCCATCAGCCAGAATCATCGTCGGTACTTATCCCTTTCGTACCAGGGCAAAATATACGAGATGACGTGTCTACCTTTCGGGTTGGCAAGCGCCCCTTCAGCTTTTGCAAAAATTACGAACTGGGTCGCACAACAACTTCGTCAGAAAGGCTTTCGGGTAGTCGTGTACCTGGACGATTTTCTGTTCATGCACGAAAACCCAACAATTCTAGAGCAACAAATGACATTTGCTACAGAATACTTAAAGAGCCTGGGATGGCAGATCAATCAAGCGAAATCATCACCCAGGGCTTCGACGGCGCTACGTTGACGACACGCTGGTGCTGGCACAGGGGAGGTCGCACGAGGCGGCGGCCGGCCACCGTAGGCGCGGGCTTGGGGACGGCGAGCTATGGGCTAGCTCGCCGTCCGTCCGTCTTTTGACGACAGGCCGTGTCGACGGCGCGTTCGTGTTCCACGCGCGCCTCAAAGAGATGTCAGCAACAGGAAGGGGTCCGCAAGGGCTGATGCCTGCCGGGGCCGCGGGACTGTTCGAAAGAGATACCGTGGCCCCGGAACACAAAGGGCGATGAAGGAACATGGATGGGTTTTAGTCAGTAAAAGTCTGACACTCCCTCCTGCTCAGCCCAGAGCGGGAGGAGTCATTTGATGATTTCCCATCCGAAAAAAAAAAAAGGTCTTCGACGGCCATAGAATATCTGGGCATTATCTGGAACACAATTCGAAATACCAAGGGTTTATCGACAACGAAAATCAGCAGTTCTTCCAAAGTATGTCAGCGAAGATGCGACCGACACAGAGAGCCAATTTTGCGATGCTTTCAGCAGGAAGTGGAAATACAACCTGGGGTGGATATGTCCACCACCAGCATTGATCCCGCGAATACTACGTCACTTACAAAAGTCGGAGGGCCAGTATATTCTAATAGCGCCCAATTGGAACAGAGTTTTCTGGAAACCGGAACTAGACCAGATGAAGGAAAAACCACCCCTTTTGATTCCGAACCTTCGGGAGAACCTAATAGATCTCCGCACGAATCGTGCTCCTCAAGGAGTAGAACACTTGGAATTGGCGGCTTGGTTGGTACGGGCTGGTCCAAGCAGATAGCAAACTGGTCCGAAGATGAAGTGAAACTATTGGAGTCATCTTGGAGGCAATCGTCTCTAAAGACTTACAGACCAATCTGGTTAAGATGGTGCAATTTGGCTAAAACAAAGGCCATCTCCCTCGATGATCCCAGTCCTCAAGATTTAGCTAAATACCTGTGCTACCTTCATACAGTTATAAAGCTAGCGCCCAGGACCATAGCAGTTCACAAGTCGGTTGTGGCAAACTTTGGGAACCCGGTAAGATCTTGCGAGCTCAGTTCTCATCCTATAGTCAAGCACGTCTTAAAAGGAATCATCACAGAAAACCCTCCAGCTAAAAAGCCTATTTCGTGGACAATAGAAGACTTACTGACCTTTTTACAGACTTATCAATTTGATTATAACAGTCTTTTTGCAGTATCAAGGCACACATGTGTGCTCCTTCTGTTGGCTACTGGCAGGAGAGTCCATGATTTAACTCTTCTATCAATAGGAAATGGCAATTTTGAAGATAATGGAAATGAAATAATTTTTTGGCCAAAGTTTGGCTCTAAAACTGATTCGGGATCATATAGACAATCAGGCTGGTTGTTAAAAAAAGGAGAATCACATTCAGATGTTCGATTGGATCTAATCTTTTGGGTTAAGAAAACCATTTCCACTTCAAAAATACGGCGTAACGCGGCATGTAATGAAAGTCTGTTCATTACTACACGAGGAAAAGTCAAGAACGCCTCACGAACTGTGATTGCAGGATGGATTAAATCATTATTTAAGGAAGCAGGAATATCTGGATCAGCAGGTAGCTTTAGGGCAGTAGTTGCGACTAACAGCTGGATGGGTAATCAGTGTAATATCGATGAAATTTTAAAAAGAGGAAATTGGCGATCCAGAGATACTTTCTTTCGACATTATTTTAAAGAAATCAAACCTAACCCTAGTTGCGATCCAAACATTGTTAGTAAAAACTTTGCACCAATGATGTAGCTGCATAATCTGACTATGATTTATTATTAAATAGACAATTACGTTAATTTTGTGAGAAAATTATTTTGAGTTTGTTTATAGTTACCTACATAGTTTATGTAAATTGTTTCATTCATTTAAAAGCCTCTTTGTGAAGAGTTTAGTAGTTTTCTACAATAAAATTTGTGTTCTAACTTGCAGTCTCGTTTTCTTTACCAAAAAGTCACAGTACGCTTAGCACTGGTCTCATATTGAGATCTCAGACATTCAGACTAGTCAGGCAGCGCCGGCAGATAATAAACACGTCTCAAATGTGGTTCAAGCGTAGGCTCGAACACCTAAATAGAACCGTTTTTCCCCCGAAGGGTAAAAAACGGATATTTAGGTTTCAGCCGTAGCTGTCTTTTGATGCCGATTGATGGTAATAGGCTCGTCCGTTATTACATGGAACTAAAACATTACTGGCATAATGTGGGTGTACTATTAATGGTGCACCTCAGCCTAACCCTTCTGGGAAATACAGGCGAAATGTTATGTTATACAGTAACATAATATGTTGTCGATTGTGCTGTATTGCATATTGCAGCTTCGTATAGCGTACTTTCCCATCGAGAGTCTTCTTCTAATGGACCCTCGTCGTCGTTATGATATTATTTTGTTGCGCGAGTTATTGGGATTATTTGATATTTCCTAAGATTCATCTGAATTAAATGATGTTAGGGGCAATTTTGGTCACAATTGAACGCTAAAGATGACTAATATATTTATTTTGATGAGGATTATGTCGGTAAAAACACCTTCACAAATAAAACATTATTTATGACCAATTTATAAATAAAAATAATGGTTATTGTGAGTCAACCTTAAAAGATAGGCATGTGCTGTCTTTTTTTTAGACAGCACATGCCTATCTTTTAAGCATTCATTGCATTTATATTATAACATTATTTTATTATCTTTAAAATCAAGCTAAGAACGAGAACGTATGTAATGACAAGCCGAAATTATGAATATTAATATTTAAAAAACTTTAAGTCCCCTCAAAACAAAGTACTTACCTATTTCGAATGAGTGACTTTTCGCCCTACGGCGACGATATATATTAGAATAGAATATTAAGTAGGTAAAGATGGAATATTAAGCTAGGTAGGTAGGTATTGTTTTCGTCGTGACTGGGACAGGACTTCGCGAACGTACGAAACCCTTTTACGTATTCAAATAATAAATAAGTATGAACCTACCTAGGAATACACTGTATTTCTGCCAGGTATTCCAAACAGCTGCATACATAATATAACATAATACTAGACGTACACAACTTATTAATAGAAAGTGACGTCATACACTTGGTATATTTAGGAAGCAGTAGATACCTACTTACGCAGTTATATCTGTCTACTTCTATAATTATACCACCTCTTGCGACGAGTAGAAATAGCCCAAATCTTTCAACCTATCCGAGCAGTACTCGAACGATTGTCTACGTAATCGAGATTTACGGAGGAAGATAAATCAAAGAACTGGATTACTTATTTGTAAATTATTTCTATAATCTATTCCATTACTTCTTAAAACTAACCTAACAGACTCATCAATTGCCTATGCTGTGATTACTGTGAAATACAGTTAAAGACCGTTGTGAAGTATTTATTTAACTACAGTAGCTACCATCGACTCAAAAAATAAGAACTACTAATATTGATCTAAGTTAAAATTGATAACAACGTAGACCGGGTTCAGGTATCAGCTACATAAAATAAAAAGAACAGAAAATTTGACAGTAGCTTGATGTACTGGCGGTACATCTAGCTAATTTTCCCAATCAACCTTGAACCTAATACTTCATCGATAAAGTTGAAAATCTATTAAAGAAATTTGACAGATTGTAGTAGCTTGCTGGCGTCTGTAGCAAAAGAATTATAGTGAATTACTGTTGTGAAGTTTAATGAAGTGAATTATTAGTAAGTAGTATAATTATCTTAGAACTTTATGTTATGTACTTACCTATTAAATATTAACAACAATTAATAAAGCCACAATAAAATTATTATTTTTTGTACCTACACCCTAAATACGTTCTCGTATGATCTACGTCTTTTTCAACAATATATTAATGTAACAGTAATACCTATATATTGATTTGGAACGTTACGGGAGGTATCACCCACAACGAAGTGCTATTTACGTATTGCGCTGATTTAAATAGATTTCCACTGAAATATTATTTTTATGCGTAACATTGTAGCTAGTGCTGTGTTTATTCGCGTTAAATTTATTATGGAATTTAGAATAATTTCTTTACTTAGGGACCTAGTATGTTTGTTAGATGTATTTCCTTTCTTCTCTTCCTCCTTTAGTTTGTTTTGTAGTGTTTCAATACCGGTATTTATACATATACGATGATGTATTATTTATATTAGACATTGCCACTTAACATAATTATGTATACATCACAATGGTGATTTATGTATATATTTATTGTTTTTACGCTGCTCAGTGAAGTTTGGTTCGCAATCTAAATTGTGTGAGCTCGACTTGCTCATGGCCGGTTTTATTTTAGTTGCTTTATGAAAATAAAAAAATACTGTTATTAAAATCAACATTGCAGAGTGACTCGATTACTACGGGCCTTTGCCATACTGTGCGACGACGTCTGACATGCACTTGGCTTGTTTTTTCAGTAGGTAAAACTAGTGAACATTAATCGAGTATTTTAGGGTTTCGGCAAAAAAATATAAAAAAAATGTTTCAGGATTTTGTTTTAAATCTAGTAAGACTCGAGAACGTACCTAGAAAGAAGAGGATGATAGTTCAATAGCTAAGTGTGAAATCTAAGCGGAAATTGTTAGCAAAGCGTTAATGTGATTTATCTCATTATAATTATGTGAAAACTAAACCTACCTTCTAACCTAACTGCTTTGTGAGGAAGCACTATACAAAGAAACCTTTGCTTACCCTTTGACACACATTTCAATGGTGACAAGTGTGACAAACTACTACGTACAAAACGCGCTGGATCGATTTCTTATCCCCATCCAACTGAGAAGGTTTGTCCAAGTCTAGTCTGTGTCTTGAAATATCTGCTGAACCTATGTAGGTATTATCCTGAAATAATGTAATTCAACTTAGAAGAACTAGGTTTACCTACATCATGAAGTAATTACTTCATGATAACTAGACTTGGACAAACCTTCTCAGTTGTAAGTGACTTACTTACTTTCCGCTCTACAAGTACCAATAAATAATTTGACTACCTAATAATTTTAACAGTGAATATTGGATTGTTTGTCCTATTTCTACATAGCACACATTCATATACGTTGAGGTACCTCAATACAATACTATTTTCAGGTTCAAATACAACGCGCGCCTACTAACCTATTTGTGTTGGAGCTAGTTTGTTGACCTCGTTGACCAACGACCTGCTCGCAGTTAAATACAAAAGCCCCGAAGCGATGTGTTGTGCACTGTGCTATATCGTCTAACTTACAACTTGGCATCATTATCCGCGGTTGTAGGTAACTACAACAGCGAGCGTTGACCCTTTGTATCATTATGTGAATGTGCTAGTTAGGCCTACATTTTGTGGGTACTTGTACACATTTACACAAGTAAGTACAGAGATATAATTATATATGGTTGGTTAGTATGGATTTAGTTAGTGGAACACAGTGAATGTGATTTTGAATACCTATCCATTTTTGGCACCACTCCATCACACCTTTTTATCTGTTCTACGTTGAAGTCGAATTCAGCTGGTCATATCTGCCGCGTGTTGGTGGGGTGAAGGGCAGAAATAAAAACTCATTGTAGCCCAACTGGCAGAAAACGATGAACCCAAATCTGTGCACGCAGTTCACTTTGTCGGAACAGGCTAGGAGAGATAAAATCCGCAGACAGTTTATAGCGCAGTTTAGAGCTCTTGGAGAGTAGCGATCTCATGGATCCAGTCTCCCGGGAGAAGTCTTGATCCTCAACCCTAGTTTGCCATAGTAGTGCCTCTATTGGCCAGATTTGCAAGAGCATACGTGCTCGGAGGAAGACAGTATTCCAGTAAGATTCTGGTAGGGATCTTGACAGTACTTCCGAGATCCTAATAGCCGTGGAATACCTCTTCACTCTTCAAGCCCTCCAGAACAAGTTTGCTTTTGCTGCTACGTCACTTTGTACTACCGAAACTTTACATAATGCCTAGTGGCATTAAATGTACCTTTGTTTCCAATTCATGAAGTCTACTTAACTAAGTTGGTACGTATCAGTCAATAAATTGTATCATAAAACAAGTTCAACGAGCGCTTCCGGCCGACCGAGGGGGTTAGTAAGTGTTTCGCTCATCCGGCCAGCATGGTGGGAACGAGGCCTCACAATAATTCGCATTGGAAGCTGTCAGCTACTGAGGAACTGGCAATATGTAAGGTCCTTCTTATACAAGCTAAATACGAGGTAATGAATGGATAAAATTAGTTGGGTCGTGTGACTCGACAATAACTATTTATTACTTACTAAAATAATTCAATCCAATCAAATGGATACATGGAATGCACACATACCATATTTCTTACTACAGTAACTTTCACCAATCAGCACCGAAAATGTTTATTTTATGCAAATTAGATATTGAAAATTAGAAATTGAGTGCTTGCGATTATACCGTGTAATCAATGAGAGTAGCATGTTTGTGTGAAACTTTTTAAGATAAAAACAGTTCCATATCACGTTAGATTGGCAGGTAGTTTGACGAGTGGGTCATATGAAATTGAACGTCACTGGCAAAGACATGCAAATATTTAGGAGCGATAGACGGGACAAGACGAAGAAAAGTGTAATCAAATACTTGTTACTACTTACTTGCTTAGTAAAAAACCGTTGTCTAGTGTCATACGCTCGCTTGTCAGGTAGCATTCGTGTCAAAATCGAAAATGTCCGACATTGGTCCGACATCACAATTTTTGTATGAAAATATTCTCTATGTCCGCTCTATGAGTCTTTTACATTTCATTGGTCACTGGAGACTATAAATCAAGAAACTTGATTCAACAAAGCAATAAATAACGTAAAGAGAGTTGAAGTAAAAGTTATCCATTAGTGAATGTTACTACCTCTTCCAAGTATGTAAGTGTGGTGTAACTACGAATGATACATATATGTTGCGGTATAAAAGACGATGTAGACAAAAAATTATACTTAGCTGGTTTGATCACGTTGAGACAATATTCTCATTGCGTTGAGAAGATGAAAGGTGACTAACGAAGAGTATTTTAACAAGGCATAAACAAAGCATAAAGCTTCAAGCTTGTAATCCCCGAAGGGATAACCCTTCGATTAAAAGCTTTATGTTATGCATAAAGTACTCCACACCTTCTTCCTATTTTCGAAGCGGTGGTACTTTTTAGATTTAGCAATTTATTCTAGATTAGGACAAGGTAGCGAGCCTATTGACATTAACCGGGCACAAATCCAGGCTGTCCAGGCTGCTACTGAGAAATTCCTGATGGCAACAAGGAAGATCGACACAAAAGTTTTAGGAGTTTTGCCAAGTTTTTTATTTCGCGTCGGTCGTAAGTATCGAACTACATACGCAATGAAGACGTTCAAGAAATCAAGTGTGAAATAGCTACATTATTGTTGAATATTGGCAATAAATATTATTCTAAGCTGTCATAAAAGGAGTTAAGTCGGTAGGTAGCCTAGCCAACAGTAAATAACTGTGGTAATTCTTAAATAACATAGTCTGTCGTAAGAGTTTCTTGGCCGACTTTTGAAACAAGTCGTTGGTATTACTGCAAGCCTGCCGCCAAGCAAATTCTTGCTATGCGTTACGCGAAACAGATTTAAAATTTATTGCACACTCAATTAGTTATACCTTTCTAGTTATGAAAATACAAATTATTAGTACCTTCTCGTCCATGTCGCATACGTGAGTGAATTCTACCAATGTAGTTTTAGGAGGTAAAATCATTAAGGGTTGCCCCTCATCTGGCAGCACGGAATCGCACTTTTCAATGCTCTTGTCCTTTTCTGTCGCTCAGAAACGTAATTTTCTAGAGCGAGAAACAGAGTGTGCTGCCGATCGCACCGTCAATGCTGCCGCGTGCGATAGCATTCCCGCCCAACTCTAAGTTCCTCTGTGGAACACAAACTCGCAGAGGTAGAGCAGCCGGCACGCGAAAAAAATTGGGGGGGAATCTGCGACTAGAGTACCTTTCAGGAATCAGGACCTGCAATCCTGCATGATGTCTCTCTTTATGACTTCGACGCTTTCAATATCAAATAACTGATGGTACTTGAGAAAGACTAGTTCGATGATATGATTTTGCCAAGTTATGGGACAGCTTAAGCACTGCTGACCCGCCAGTGAATGTTTTTGTACCTATGTATAAATGTTTATTACACGTAAGAGAAAACTATCTCTAAAAGTACTTCGCCCACATACGAATCATGAGTAACGAGTTAATCATACCTACCTGCATCATTCCGACGACGACTGTTCATTTTTAGCTCTATTTTTTGGTCGTGCTCAGGTGATCTTTCGCTTTCTCGAATGACTAAGTTAGTTTGGATTCAATATGATGATGAAGGTGGGCGAATCACCATTCGCCCACCATCCATTCATTTGTCGATTAATAACTGTTAAATGGATCGAATTTGTTTTTAGGTGAGTGTATTTGTTGGGTTTTGAGATATTATTGTAGTTACAGTTTAATGTACTAACGAGCTAACAATAAAAATCTTTGATGTTGATACTGAGTCACTCAAAAGAAGTTGAATGAAATTTTCTGTCACACAGCCACATTATTAGCATGTAGTGACGTAAGTGAATCTTACCGTATCAGCTGTAGTGACTGTACCGCAACCGGTCTCTTGAAGGCCGAGTGATGCAGAATACAACACCTAATGCGATATCTGCAGTCTACTTTAATACAATATATTTATCACACATTTTATTTGCATGAGTATATTTAAAAAGTTATTATTTTAGTGATTTCATTATTAATATTAATTGACCGAGTTATCTACTGCTAAGAAATGATTCGATATAGGTAGGTACCAAATTACCAAATATATCTTTATACTTTTGGTGTTCAAATTGGGACAGACAACATCAAAACTCTTTACTCAATTGAGAGGATGCTCACTTTGTATTATGTTGATGAGGGTCTTTGACAAGATAAAAGCTAAACTCAGACAAAGCAGTCTAGGGTTGACTACCTCAATCACGATTCACGCCTAAAAACGTAAAATATACCTACCTACTCAAACGCCCATTAGCTAAATACAATTAACACAAACTTTCGTTTAGGTCTATTGAGAGAATTTTTTAAGACAATAAATCAAAACAAATTCGTTAGGTACACATCAATGTTATAAATTCAAGAATGAGCCTATGAGGTAATCCAACCCAAACAATGGAATATCTTAATGATTTCTTTCTTTACATAGCCGCTGAATGAGGTAATCTGCTAAAACAAATACTTGTTTGTGTTTGTGGGCCAGGGTATAATAGAACTCAATATTGCATACCTGGAGAATGCAATATCAAATACATTGGCTATTGGGTATATGCTTTGGTATATGATTGTTATGTAGCTTTAGTCTGTAGTCTTGTCCTTCACGCGCACGTCAGCTGGTGTGCGCTACTAGCGCTATTATTGTGTCGTGTATCCGCTGTTCGTTGCCATTCGTGAATCGTTCGTTAGTATTCGCGTCTTCGAATGTCAGTCGACGGAAAACGTGCGCTCGGATCGTTTGTACTTGTAGGTGCGGTTACGTTACCGCTACCTCTACCTACGCTTTGTCTTATCGTGCCCACACTGACACCACTGTGAATCTGTGTTTTATCGATTTCATGTGCGAAAATTTTCCATTTGCTGACAATTTTGGTAACAACTGATCATTTCATTTTTGTGTTATTGGTTACTCATGCAGATTGAAAACAAGTGTCATTGGACAAGATCAGTCATCCATTTAGTGCAAGTGTGTTCGACATAAAACGTGATAGTGTCGTACAATCATTTGAGAACAAAACGAAGTTGCATAAGACTGAAGAAACCGGAGAAGTGCTTCTAACGCTGGGTTTCGCCTAGTGCAGGTGGAGATCGTTTGCTATCCGTGGTTGGCACCAACGTTAAAGTCACCGGAAGAGCCAATGTTATTTTAAGGTTTGTGTCTAATACCTATCTAAACAGAAACTTAAAATTTGCTCGGACCCAATACATCGATAGTCATAGTGTGATTCTCAGTAACTAGGTTTTAAAGCTTAATTATTAATCCTCGCATACTCAATGTTGTGTCAATGAAATATGACACTGACGTTAACAAAAACTATTGTACATGCACAAAATATTCAGGATAGGTGTGCCTGGCCTGACATGCGCAAGTTTTTATAAGATAGCTACCGTTTGAAAAAGATAACGCAAACAGATTAGTATGTGATGCGTAACATAATAATGGAAACAATAACAGCAGTTGTAGTGGAAAGTGGCGCCCTCTTTTCTATCTTGCCAGCTTTGTCCTCGTGGTTAATTAGATAGTACTATTGAATAAGTCCCATTAAAATTAGATTTCGCGCCATTGTAACGTACTTTTATCTAGATTTCTATAATGCTAGCCTACTTCTGCTCAATTACGACGCGCGACGTAAACATGATGATCATTGAAGGTGTACGTAGACCGTTTTTTTCAATAGAATTCGTCGTTATTATTTGCGCTAACTACAATATTTACCTACTAGTTTTTGGTTTTACAATCAATTATTGGTTAAACTTGAGTAGGTAAATAATTACGAGCAGCAACTTTAACGATTTCCGTGCCGGTAATGGCGTCATTGACATCACTATTCACCTGTCAGCACATACAGCAGTGTTGCTTAGGAAGGAATTTGTAAACAATACTAAAAAGGTACGTACGCAACTAGATTTCTGGTAAGTACCTACTATTAAATAATGTTAGTAGACAAGTAATTTTACCATCTGCAATTTTGCATGCAATGAACTAATTGAACTGGGAGACTGATGATGAATTACCGTGCGGATGGCGCATACATAAGTAGGTACTTGCCACTTAGGTACAATTTCTCACTTTCGATGAAATTATCAATGTCAACAGAGATTCGATAGGTACTGGTTAAAAACAGTGAAATAGCCAGTTGGAATTTTCACGATTATGTGCCAATATCAAGGAAAACAGTGTAAATTAATTAATTTACCCTTTTTACGTAGAAGGTATTTAAACCTATATTTTTACCTATTCCAAATTTTCTACAAAAATGTACAAACTATGTACCTACCTAATGTTAAGCACCTTGCCCGTTGCCAGCATCGGGACTTAGGTCTAAACCGACAGAGATGAGTAGGATCTCAACCGTTTATGGTTGTCTTTCGATAGGCTATTTTGTTATTTATTTGCATCAATGCGTTTGCGTTGGAACCTATGTTTTTTTTTTAATTTTATAGTTTCGAAACTCAACTCACCTACCTACATAGAAACCTCTCCTAAGTCCCGTATTACAGAACATCGCTCAATACTCAAGCATTACTCAAAACTAGATTCAAGCCATTTGATTGGTTGAAACTATTTTTAAGTAACGCTTGAGTCTTGGTAGACATTCTGTAATACGGGCCATAAGCTGAAACTATGTTACAAGGCACTACTAGACAGTTCGGGTAGGTACCCAAGTGCAATCTTCTTTCGTTATTTATAACTAAAATAAAAAAATAAGATGGGACAAACATGCAGGCACCACATCAATGCAGCATTACCTCCTCCAGTCCTCTTGACTCCTCCTCCACTTGTGTGTAGGTATCATCCATTCCTTTAACACTCTGGTTCCTACATAGGTAATTAAAGAGAGCAAGCAATCCAGATTGATAGGTATAGTACCTACAGGGCAACGCGCGTCTTTGGAAACACTTAAGGCCTTGAGGAGCTGGTCTAGATAGTTTCAATGGAATACATAGGAGGCCAGTTTAAATTGCTTTTGTTTCCATTGATGTGTGGTGCACTACAGGTGTATTTATACGTAAAGGCACATAAGTATGTAACTAATCAGAATGCTTACATGAATCAAAAATAAATGCATGCAGTCCTTAATTCACAGTCCATTTACGACTTCAAGTTTACATAAAATAACAGTAGAGTAGTTACTTACATAAATATGATGTTAAATAAATAGGTCTTTTCATCGCAAAAACCGAAACGATGATCACGAATTCTAACGAAAATAACGAAATTTCAAAAAGCTAGCACTCAAGTACTCACTGACTTTTAATGAAAAGTGTTGCCACCAAAGAGTAGAATACTTACATTACACCAAAAGGAAGTTGCCACTTCCTTGTAAAAAGGTCATTTCAAGTTATATCTTGGCTTTCAATAATCCTGCAAATTTTTAATATTTAAAAAATGCTGAGTGACGTACGAATCCAAAAAATACATGTTCGACTATATTAATTTATGTTTTCTAATCATGGTTCACAGTTGCAGTTAATATAATATATAGAAAACCAAGATACATTGTATTAGCTAAAGATAAGAACTTGCTAAAAGTAATAGTGTAATCTAAATAAAATTACTACGTTCTTCAAATTATTTTGCTCTCTTCAGTTCTTCCTGGTTTTTCCAGAGACAATTTTTTTTCCCTTTTTTTAGCATTCATTTTTATTTTTGACAACTGACATTGTGGTGTCGAATGTTTTCTGCGTTTTGAGGTAATTACAAAAAAAATTCATATATATCTGTTTTTTATTTCTGCCCCATTCAAACATTTTCCTGGATTCTTAGATAAATTATTGGTTGATTATATCAATTGGTAAGTTAGATGGTGTGGTAGCTTTTGTTTTAGTCGTTTATAGCGGAAACTTTACCTGGAAATAAAATTACGACGAAGTCATTCTAATCCAAGGGGATTTGTATATATTATTTTAGATTTTGGACAAATGGTGTAATTTGACTAGGTCACGATTTATTTCGTTTATGTTTACTATATTATTTTAGTAGCACAAAGGTAACCTGCTATGAAAATGACAAATGATTTTATTTGATCCCAATTCGATCTGTCACTCTTTTGTAGTTTAGTTTTTGCTGATAATCTCTTATCAACGAAAATTAGTAGCCCCAAATAGGTATTTCTATGCTTTTCTGTGCAAGTACAGTAATGGTACCTAATTCAGGAATAATTTTTAATTTCAGATCTTCTCACATCCCTTGAGGGAGACCAGCGATGGTGGACTATTACAGGATACTAGGTGTTACTCGAGCTGCTTCCGAGGCAGAAATAAAAAAGGCGTAAGTTCTTTAAATCAATTAGGTAACCCTAAATCGCTTGCCATGGCGGGCTTGTACTAATGAGGTCTCTTTGAAAGTAACTTTATTTTATAAACATTTACATTAGCATACAATAGATACTATTAAGCATTATAAGGCTCATTATTTCTTTTATTATTATCTATACATATAAATTACATTTTTAAATATTGTAATTCAATCTCAAATAAAAAACATTTAAGAATATAAAAAATAGTAGCCTACGGGTATCGGGAACTGGGTCCAAGCTACCGGTAGTCAGGGCTCCAGAGAGAGGAACCTCCTAACAATACGAGCCGTGTCCGGAAGTATTGCTCTCTGAATCAAGCCTTTGATCCTGCTGCCCAACGAGAGCTTCCTCAGGTATTGATCGAGGGTCTTGGCAATTAAGCTATGGGCTGATACGACTAGGATCACAATGATCGCTGAGTCCACATCCCACATGACGACAACCTCGCGAGCCAAATCAAGATACTTATCTTTCTCGGCTTTCATGAGATTCTCATCATGCGGGACCGTTATGTCAACAATCATTGCGCGCCGCTCTGATCGATCCACCACTACTATATCAAGCTCATTGGCTACAATAGTCCTGTCAGTGATGATGGATTGATCTCAGTACAATGTGATAGTGCCATTTTCGAGAACTGGGTCGGGTATGTAGGTATGTCTATAGTACGGCACTTCCGATTCCAAAAGGCTAAATTAAGTAAGACTCAAATCTTAAACAAAAAAAAAACATTTTAAAATATAAAAAATGGTAGCCCACCAGCATTGGGAACAGGGTCCGAGCTAGGGGTGGTCAGGGCTCTTGAGACAGGAACCTGCTTACAATACGCACCGCGTCCAGAAGTACTGCATTCTGAATCAAACCCTTGATCCAGCTGGCAATCGAGAGCCTCCTCAGATGCTGTTTGAGGCTATTGGCTATTTATTAAGCCATTGGCCGACACAACTATCGGCACAATGACTGCTGTACTCACGTCTCACATGTCGACAACCTCGCCAGCCAGATCTAGATACTTGAACTGCTTATCTTTCTCTGCTTTCACGAGGTTCTCGTCATGCGAGTGCAGAGACTGTTATATCACCAATTATTGCGCGACGCTCCAATCGATCTATCACCACAATTTCAGGCTTATTGGCAACAATAGTCCTGTCAGTGACGATAGGTCGATCCCAATACAATGTGATATTACCGTTATCGAGAATTGGGTAGGGCGCATACTTATAGTATTGCACTTCTGATTCCACAAGACTGTACTTCAAAGCAAGTTGCTGCTGGATAATCTTGGCAACGAGTTTCATTATTGTTATGAGATAAACTTTCACAATGGAAATGGGAGGAAAAAACATCTTATTTCCATTAACTTACACTTTATCACTGCTGGTCATAGGTGTCCCTAAAAATTTCCAATTCATTTGCATTAAAGATATCTACCACACATCTCAGGTTTTGCTTTCTCTTCATTCACCTCAATGCTAGCCTATTTGGGAGATTCTCCTAATGTAAACAATTTTAATTTCAGTTACAGAAAACTAGCATTAAAATGGCATCCTGATAAGAATCCCGATAATGCAGATGAATCTAACAGACGATTCAAAGAAATCTCCGAGGCTTATGAAGTTCTTTCAGATGGTGAGTGTGAGTTTATTATTTATATTTCACTTGAAACATAGTATGTTTGTTTAGCTGGAGTATTCAATGTTGCTCAATTATCAATGTCTTTAATTAATATGGCTATTCAGGTAATTTTTTCTTCTAAATTTACTGCTTTTGTTATTTTTTAACTTGTTGGTAAAACCCTTATTTAACTTTATTATATTTATATTAAACTATTTAATATAAATCAAAAGTATTAAAAAATTAATCATTGTTAAATTAATGTTAACCTTTGATTATGAATACGACAGCTACTCAACAAGTTAGTGATTATGATTTTGTAGTTTTATGTCCTCCATTATTTTCTATCATTTTGATTAATATGTTTAGAATGAATGCACAATTCTTTTATTTACTCATTGAAGGATATAAATATCTGCATTGCTGTTTAATAGCAGTATCAATATTTGTTAATGTAATGTAGTAAGAATATTAGTGGTTGCTTGTTAAAGAAGTGTAAAATGATTTTTGTTGTTGGGTAGCAAACAAGCGGAAAGTATATGATGCACGGGGATCCAGTCATCACGCACACAGATATCAAAGCAAGAACGGAGTCAATGGGCATCGGCACTTTAACTTCAGAGGGTTTTTTGGAGACACTCCGTTCCACCGCTTTTTTGGTAGCTGTCCATTTAATGCAGGATTGCCTTAAGAAGTTGTGAATATTATCATTTGATTTTATTTTATTAATTCCAGTTCTGACTCATCTTTCGATCTACTTATCTCACCCAATACA
This sequence comes from Eugnorisma glareosa, assembly GCA_947578425.1. Classification (NCBI taxonomy): domain Eukaryota; kingdom Metazoa; phylum Arthropoda; class Insecta; order Lepidoptera; family Noctuidae; genus Eugnorisma; species Eugnorisma glareosa. The sequence continues at coordinate 11,544,179 of OX387966.1, read as the reverse complement.
TTATAAATGATCTATAATTCAGAGTCATGATAATATTCAGAACAGTGTTAAAAAAAGTAACCTTAATTTTATTTTGTTTGGGTCCACTTACATCTTTTTACTAACATAAATATGAGTTTTGTGTGAGTTAATCTGATAATAGTTAGACATAACATTCTAGTAGTTACTTATTTATGTGAGTTTTAACTGGAATCTTGATATTATTTGATTAATTATATATTTATTAAATTAATGCAACAACTTGATTGAAAACTATGTATGAAAAAAAGAAATTGAGAATATTTGATGAGGAGAAAGATAGTATTAATGTGAGTGGCTGCCAGAATGGAGCAATTTGGTAGTGCTGCTGACTGCCACTTAGCTTAGCCTGCATTTTATCAATTTTGCCATGGTATGCTTGATATTATGAGGTTGTCATAGTAACCCAGAGTGAACTGAAACCTCGAAAATAACATTTAATGAGTAGGTAGGTACAGTTTTGGAGTAAACTGTACCATTTAACAGATTCTATTCATAGGAATAATATTAATTTAGGAAAAAATGCCATGGGCATTTTTTTTATGAGCTCTGGGCGTAAGACTAACAGAATTGAAATGTATTTCAAAACGTAGCTAACAATTAGGATTTCACTAGGAGTTAGTTCTTTAATGTGTAGGTACTTGTGGATTTTTTAAAAGAGAAATATTTAAGAATGCAGATAGACTCTGTTTCATTTGGTAGATATGCTTGCCGCGGTTAGTATCAATTCTGTTTGCATTTGACAATTCGCTGACGATTTTGCGATATATGTACATACATTGTGATAATGTGCGGGAAGGAAGTAAGCAGATACAGGCCTAAATAAAATCGTTGAGCTGCTTTCTAAAATTGGGTTAAATATTTCACCAACAAAAAGCAAAATATGTGTTTTTAAAAGCGGTTTTCGGAGTGAATTTGTTGATGTAACTATAAACGGAATGACTTTGAAAGTGGAAGATAACGTTCAATATTTAGGTCTATGGTTGGACAGATCCTTGCGAATTGAGAGCTAAAAGTCTGAGATTATTAAATATTTTTAAAGCTGTTACCGGTGCGGGTTGGGGTATATTGTTTTGAGACGGATCTACATAGCTATATTTCGGAGTAGGTTGGATTACGCTTGCGCGTTGTATGACAGTAGTTGTAAAATACACTTAGGCAAGCTGGACAAAATACAAAACCAATGCATATTAGCGGAGGATTTAATAAAAGCAAACCTAGCTAAGTCGCAGGAAAACAGAAATGGAGCCACAAGAAATATATTGCCTTTTTCTGTATTTTGCCATAGATTTGACCTATCCTAAAATCTAATAATAAACTTCGTTTAACATGGGAATTCCGAAACACAGCTTCTACAGTTTTTAGTCGATTCTAGGACCTGGCCGGCCTTGCTCGGATTAATTACTGTGTGCTTAGCTGAGCACAATGTTTCCAATATGATTACGTAAAAAACAAATGATATTTGCAGTAAAATTTTCGACAAAATATTGGATGGAATTACAACGTTTTCAATTGGCCGTAGCTCCGGTCTCCGGCGACAGTGGTACTTGTCGCAATACCCAACTAGCAAAATCAGTACTTATAACGCTCTCAAGACTACTTTTATTTTTACTTATAAATTGTTTATAATACGCTACAAGCCTGGATTTGGGCGCAGTTATAGGAGCGTTTATTTTTATAACTATCTTATAATCAACTTATTAAATGTTACTGAGCCCTATAATATACTTGACGAAGCGCAATAGTTTCTATAATGATCTGCGGTCTGCGACTACACAATTTCAAGCACAAACGCTCTTGTTAGTATCTGACATAAGTATCTTACCAAAGCAATCTTGTTTATAATGCACTAGTAACGTACTTAGTTTTTGGTTATAAATATATTTTTGTTGAGTTTGTTGTTGCTTCCGGCTGGTGGTTCCGGTTGTTTTGTGGTAAAACTTAATAATAACGTAAGTTTCTATTACTATTATTGTAGAATATTAATTACAAAATATATCGTTATTATAGTGTATAAACTCGTGGGGAAGTCATTTTTACTGTAAATATGTACCGCAATTTAGTTAGTTTTTACAATCCCCTTCGAAAAATAGCACATTAGTATATTTTTGTAAATGAAATATTTCATCAATTCTTATGAATATTCGCCATTGCTCTTCATTAGGTACTTTGTAGAACTTCTATTTTTCATTTTTCTCCTGTAACCGCCACTCGTTTTCAATCGTTTCCAATCGCTTAAATTCATGTTTAGCTTATTCACTCAACAACTTAAATTCGACAAAATGGCTGAGGTTTACTAATAAAGTTATTGATCTAGTAACTTATAAGCTTTTTTGATCATGAAGTGCTCTTATCAAGTACTATTAGATTTAAAAGAGTCTTGAGCAAAACCATAACGCCGCAAACTTAAAGTGATCTCAGCTAAGTATGTTATAATATCTGGTTCACTCACAAAATGCTATTATAGGATCAATGATTATTTAGTTTTACTGTAGACAATTATAAGAGACTTATTCCTAAAAGTCTCCTATAAGAGAATCTTGTAGCTAACTACAAGACTGAGATATAAAATTAAATGCACTTGAGAATATCTGCGCTTTTGAAATGCTATTACTGGTAAAAGTGTCATATACATGTTTTATAGGTAAGTCTTGGAGCTAACTATAGGACCGAGATATAAAAACTAATGCGCTTGAGTATGTTAAGGCTTGGCAAATTCTATTATAAGTTAAATAGTATACCGCAATGCCTTTATAAGAACGTTACTGGTAATGATAGACTTATAGTCTTTTTTTATAGGATTACTTTGCTCGTTGGGTAGGGTATAATTATGCAAGAAATAAATAAAACTGTTATTATTCCTTAAAAATGCCTTGTACTCTTATTGGCCCATAAAACATTGTGGTAAACTTGTTTAATTCTCAAATACAACACTTTTTTTTTTACAATTTAATATTTTATGTAGCGTCTTGTTGGTGAAACGGAACGCAAACACAAAACGCATCGATTCCGGTAGTGACGTAAAATGCTATGTGTCAAAGAAACACTTTTAGTTGAAAAGTACTTAAAGTTTCACTACGATTTTACTATAATATTGTTATTGTTCAATTTTTGCTTTAATATGGCAGTTAGAATATAGTAAAACTATTATATTATGGGCAAACGTTTAGATTTAATCAAGGCAGATAGAGGGAAGTGACATCAAATGCTATGACTTGAATGGCCGCGACAGTCATGGACGTTTGAACGGTCGTAGAAAATTGTAGAGTTTAGTTACGAGTTAGAAAATTGTAGTTTATATTTGTTTTCTGCGACAAGCAGTAGTTGAAATTAACTTTTAATTATTTTCTTGGGTTGATAGTACTGCATTTTATTGATTAAAGTGAAAAAAAAAATTACATGCATATTCCCTATTGTGTGAATTGGAGAACTTATTGAGAGTTGTGATTTGATATATATTTTAATTCTGTTGGAGTTACGCCCATTTTGACCTTAGACCCTTTCAAGGTAGAATGTCTTCAAACTTGCGTCATTATTGACATGCATAGGACAGTATAATTCCCTCTCACAAAGTAGTAAAAAGCAGTTCCAATTCTTATAAACGTGGAACTTTTTATGTTAAACATTCATAGTTTAGGTATATGCAAACATATCCTCCTACGCACGAAATGAATCACCTTCTTGGTGATGAATAAAATGGGAACATTACATTATATTTGGCGAGTCATTGTAACGGTACTTTTAAAACACGGAAGTCGGCTAAAAGTAATTACTATGAAATTGATGCTACATTCTGGAAAATTCCAAATAAGGTTGCAAAAAGAATAAAAAAAGGCCTGACAATACTAGTTGGCGATGAAAATGATAAAGCAGCATTAGGTTTTTTACAACTTTAAATCAATTTGATACTTCGTATCATTTCGAAAACGATTTCAAACAAAAAAAACGAAACGTTATTTAAAATAAATAATTAATGAATAAATTCTCTGCTGCGAAAACAACTTTTTATGAGTAAACACACAACATGCTAAATGAATTTCCCAAAAAAAGAATCCTCACACATCCCAAATATTCACAATATTTATACTTATCAGCATTCGCCATTCACACAACACAACATTTTTAGAATCGCGTCCTCTTCTATAAATAGTACAAAACAAAGTAGCTTTTCGTGTCTGTCTGTATGTTCGCTTCGTTCTTTTCAACTATACAATTATTTTTGGTGCGGTTTTTTAAATAATTTAGAGAATTAATTTCGGTAATGTGTTTATTACATTTACTTAAGTAAATATAGCACAGACATCTCGAAGTTTGACATGTCGCCACATCAGTAGGTGGCGCCCATGCAAAGTAGGGGCGGAACGCTAGTACGTATCTGCTTAAAATAGCACTTGTTGCAAATCCATAATCACCCACGTAAAATCTACCTTGGCTTTAAATTTTCCATGAATACTTACTCGTAGTAACAAGTTACAGAATCTTCAAACTTCAACAGAGTTCAGTTAACTTTGTTTCATACTAAACTCAACCTTGACTTGATTTCTAAACGTTAATCGCGTTTTTATATTGTTTTGCCGTTATGTACCTACTTACATGCTTTGCTTTTTAATTCTTGAATAACGAACTAACTGCAACGCTGATCCTGACAAAATATTCTATCAAGAGCCCTATCGTGTCTTCTTTTAAATTGGGAAATCCAGATAGATCCAGCCAACTACCTAACCTGTTGAAGTTTGGTTTAGGTACTTACAAAATTAACAACATTTCCCACAGCTTTATTTTGTACCTTTGTACCGAGTAGTTTGCTGGTATAGTAATTGAGCAACCCAGTTTATGAAAATTGAAAGTATTTTATTAGATAGAACCGCACGTTAAGTAGGCAGGTGCTAATATTCAATTACGTGACCTATGCCATTAGTTAACAACCTTCCGGTCACGTATCAAAGGCACTTGTTTATATTGTATAATATATTTTGTGATAAAACTGATTCTTTAACCTTGAATCATTGTTTAAATTAAACTTAATTACCGAGTAATTTTAAATCACGCCTAGTTAGAACTTGTGCGTTAATAGTTTTTTCTTTTTAACCAAGTCGTGATCGCACAGCAGTATGCTACTAGGAAATTCGCCACAGACGCAGTTAAGGTCGTTTCTGCCGAAGTTTCGTGCCTTGGTGACATCACTTTGTTTAATCCGCTTCGTTGCGGTGTGTGTTCGAGATCACCCGTAGACTTTGCTCGACTGGTTTTACAAACCTACACAAGTTCTAGTTCGAATGATTGAACTCAACGCGTGATGACGTTGCAAAAGCAAAACCCCCTGCACAACCCACCCATTTTATGTTATTTTTTTTTTGCAGAAAGGAAACGGCGAGTCTATGATCAGTACGGCAAAGAAGGGTTGAACAACGGCAGAGGCAGACGTTCCGCACCCGACGACGATTACGACTTCGGCTACCCTAGTTTCCCGTTCACATTCCGTGACCCCGAGGAGGTTTTCAGAGAATTCTTCGGCGGGTCTCCAATCGGCGATTTATTTGCTGGTAAAACACTTAGATCAGTTTCATGCAACATTATTGTAAAGATTAGAGCATATTATTCAGAAACTAAGCTCAATTGACAATACTTTTATAAAGTAATATAGCGGAATAGCCTTCTCGAGCCCGTAATCCTTTTGAATGTTTTGCAGCAATTAAGGTCGATCGATTTAATGCCCTACATATATAAACTTATCTTACCTATATTCACTTAATATGTTTTGCTAATGGGAGTCGCAGTTACCTGACGGAGTACACAGATAACAACGATAAAATGATAATATAGTGACTTTATTTCGTTGATTGTACTAATGTTACATAGGTACCGTTGTGCGTTTATTAAGTGTTTATTTTGTATTTTCAGAAATCAACGGTCATGGACACGGTCATCATAGGCACGGTCGTCGAGGCCACCCGAGCACATCCCTCACTTCATCCCTATTCAGCCCATTTGGGTTCGGCATGCAAGGACTGGATGACATATTCGCACATGCCGCGTCAAATGGGAACACTTTCACATCATTCTCTACATTCAATAGTTCATTAGCGGGACCTGGCAGCGCCAACATGAGGAGTACCACAACCACCACGCGGGTCGTCAACGGAAAGAAGGTTACAACTAAGAAGTAAGCATGGTTTCTTTCAAAATACCATAATAATCTCATCTTGAAATCAAAAGCTGCTCATACGATCAGTACTTGAATGCTATCTGTATTTTCCACTTTGGCACTCTTCGGAGATGTTGTAGACCCATGCGCTCAGATTTTTCTTGGCATTGGTCATCAGTAGTAAGAAGCTCGAAGTCAGACTTACGTAGGCGTGAGCCGGCTGTCTGCTTTTAAACATAACACGAGTTATTAATATCGCATGCACAACCACGCTGTTAAACGGTAGGGACCGATGTGGTAACTATCCCTCGGGATATCGCAACGATGAAATGCAATACTTAAGAGTGCAAAAGAGCTTATGTGAACGTGGATTGAGTTGCTGATGACGGAAACTCAATAGGCAAAAAAATTGGTTCTTAAACTTGTTCGTCACTTCCCTGTGATGCATTATTGGCCGACGGAATGTTTACTATTAATATTTATGACCATCAATATCTTCTTTCGTATCGATTGGTAAGTCTTGTCAAATGACCGCTCAGTAGGTAACCACGACAATCACTATTCACACTGAGTGTCGGAAAGGCACTTGATCCCACATTTTGCCAAATTGTGTTTGCAACGGCCTACTTAGACGCGCAACCGATTGAGTTCATATGACCGATTGAGTTCCTTAGACGAGATCGGGTGGCGTTGCCGTTCTTGTGTCTCACTTTAGATGCTTGGTCATAAATACAAACTAAATAGCATTACGCGGGACCTTTTTAGACATAATTATAGTATCTTAACCATTTGAAACAGTTTATTTGGAAACAAATGGTTACACTACATTACACTTATTTTATCTTTACAGGGTTACAGAGAACGGTCGGGAAACGGTAATGTCGTATGAAAACGGGGTCCTGAAATCAAAGACTGTAAATGGCGTACCTCAATCACTAACGTATAGTTAAACTATTATGTAATAGCTTCTAACCAAACTTGATCCAAATGTACTCAACATGTTATGCGATTTATGAGTTCCAATTTATAATTTTGCTTTATTTAAACATGTTGTCCAGTCACTGTAAATTTTAGTGGTGGAAATGTCTAAACTAAAATAATGCCTATCTAATTTTAGTTTTAATAGGTTACTATTTGCTTCTATATACCTACTTATGTTAACTTTAAATAATTATAATTTGAGTGAGATTTTAGAGTGTTGCTCAATGTATAAATCTCGCTCTAGGAATTTTAGATTCCGTTTGTCGTCGCGCGTGCACTGCCGATGATCTCTGACTCAATAACGAGCTTGTATGCAAATAATGAAAATGACACCGCGATCTTATACATATACTTTGTATACAGCGACGATAATATAATAATTTGCTGCCAAGGTAAGTTTTATTTTTTTAGAAAATAGGGTATAGACATAATAATCACAGTTACTTATAATTTCGATTTTGTAAAAAAAATTACGACTTACGATAGGAAGTTTAGTTACAACCAATTTGAAGCAAAATTCTAAATATTTAATTAAACATAATTACAATTGATGGCATTTTAATTTTGTAGTTAATATTTTGTAAGAATTTCATGTTGATAGAAAAGCTTTAATTGACTGGAAAAATATCGTCAGATTTTTCAATATCAATTGCGTATTTTACTATGTGGTACTTATAATAATATTAATAAAAATATTTCTGTGTAACAAACATAGCTCTCGTAAATGTATGACGTAAGTAGTCAACCCAACTCCTTGTGTAGAAATAGTTAAGTGTGTCAAATATTTGTCGTTACAGCACTCTCACTCTTTTCGATTAGTAGAAATACACTGACCAAAACCTTATTTGCACCATTTGTAAATATTGCTAATTTCAAATAAAACTTGAAAGTGGAGTCATTATTAAATAATGAATAAATGTCCCTTAGCCTAGAAAGTAAGTTTTGGTTACTGGAATTTTTGGAACTTATTATTTAAAACTTTATTGATGATGATTATTAGATTCATTAGTGATGATTATTAGATTTTTGTGTGGTCAGTGTTTAAACCAAAACATATAACTTATCAATGTTTGACGTCCAGATTACCGGGCGATAGAATAATTCAGATTATTTAGAGGACTGTATGGTCATCATGCCCTAAATTCCGTGACTTGCATGACACAAAAAAGGTAATTTGTGTTTTACTTATTGTATACCTATCATATAAAATTAATGTGTTTGCCAAAAAATAGCATTGTAAGTTAGAATTGCCAAGTTTTCGTTCAAATTTTATATTGGGTATGATGAAGTCATTAAAATAAACTACCGATACTGTGTTTTATATAGTATTAAAATAATATAATCTCCACTTGAATATTCTTATTGAAAATGTACTTAATTTTTGTGTTGCAATGAATTCGATTGAAATTTACATTATAACAATATTCAGTAGTGCAACCGATACCGCTTTACATTAGTAAATAGTGCCATTACTAAACCAGACGGAGCAATCCTAGCACACATTAAATGTAAATAATAAAGTTAACTGCAAGATCTCGTTCATAAATTGTCAGCAACTATTAAGCACTGCAGGAAGAATTATTAATAAATAAAAATAATTTTTATATTTTTATTTTATTTACACATTCCCAATGCCTGTCACACATCTTATAAGTACAATTTATATGCAGGGTCAATTAATATTCAGTGCGCAAACTTTGACAAATTTAACTTAAATGAGTTTTTATTAAATATCTATTTTTTGTTTTGATAAGTCTTAGTACAAAAAAATAAAGTTATCGTAAACGAAAAATTTTTACTTTGAAATTTATTGTATGGCCACCAATTCGCGGGCGGCGGCGCTCCACACTCGTTTTTTTTACCATGCACAGGCATCATTTACGTGGCTTACAATGTACTGATCGCCGATTTTATGTGGTTCCAACGAGACTTTTTTATGATGTGGCCGTGATCTGAAGTTATTTGAAGAGTAATTCCAATTTTTCCTTCATACTTTCGTGGGCTTAGGACCATCAAAATGCAGAAAATAAAGCATAAGTACTGACCGTGATCAAGCGGCCTTTGAGTGGCTGCTAAAATGGTCCTTTCAATAGGAGCTGCGGGGTTAAGAATACCTTGGGCTCGCATTCGGGGTATGCTCGCCGTTGCATACATTCTGCGAGCTGCTCGTAAACTTTCACCACTTAATAAATACACCCGCACTATTTCATAAAACTCGCGGTTACTTAAGTCCGACATCGTGACCTGTAGGTTCGAGTACGACACACGTGTGGCGCAGGAGCTGCGCGGGAAAACTGGACACGACGTCACGACAGCGCATCCGATGAGCGACGTCGTCGGCCCCGCCCCTGCCACCCGGGAAGAGATTTCACCCCCGCTGCACAACATCGCCGCGTGCGCCGCAATGCGTGCGCCCATTGATATTATTGCGAACAGATAGTGTCTATATTTTGCTGATTTAAAGTCGGATAAAAAATATAAAAATGTTTTGAACAAATAATGGAAATGTGTTATTACTGATCAAAAATTTACAAAAAAAAAAAAATTTTTTTGCGCGCTCTTTAAAAAATATTCCTGTATATATAGGGTGACTGGCAATTAGTGTACGATACTTAAACACGTGATTGTGCTCATGATAACAAACAATTTTTATTATGGGAGCAAAGCCGAAATCGCGAAAAAAATATCAGCTGTTCAGTACATTAGGCAAACATAAATGTACTGAACAGCTGATTTTTTTTTCGCGATTTCAGGTGGAACCACCATCGAAATCGTAAAAAAATAATCAGCTGTCCCATACATTTTGGTCGAGTAGGTATTGAAATTTTGTATAGGACAGCTGATTATTTTTTTACGATTTCGATGGTGGTTCCATAGAGAAAGTTGTTCAGTATGATGGTCCGTACCACAGTATTCCATATGATTATACCCTTTTTGTTACACGCTGTATAGGGTAGGGTGACTGGTAATTAGTGACCGATACTTAAACACGTGATTGTACTCATGGTAACACACAACTTTTCCAAAGAAACATAATTTTTATACTCATTCAATATCACAATAACACAACAGCCGTATGAAATTCGCGTGTTTGCGCCCGTAACCTATCAGCTGTTAGCCGAGGGGCGGCGCACAGTGGTCAGGATTTTCAAAAAGGTGGACATAGGATCGAAAATGCATATTTAATTTAACAAAAAATTGTTTCGTATAGGAAATTTAACGCTGATTAATACTTATTACTACAACTTAAAAAAACTGCCCCTTCAGGTCAAAAAAAAAATATTGAAAAAAAAAAATGTATGGGAGAAAATCTATTTAATTTTTTTCTTCCGTTCAGTATTATAGTTTACCAAGCAAATCTTATATTCTGGTAAGTACTTATTGTCCTTAATACGACGACATATAAATTGCTTGCGTATCCCTGCGGCCTTGGCGCCTACGATGCTTTAAAGTTTAAAATTTTAATGTTGAATTATCTTAATATTATTAACGAGTTTTTCTATTGAAATTAATCCTAAATATTATTTTTAATAAAAGAAGCCCCCCGCGCGACCCATACGTGTATTAGGCTCGCCCCCTATTTGGTACTTAAATATAACTGGCGAAATGATAGTGTGCTATAGTGTAGTATACACCTTTGCCGAACCCTTCGGGAAATATAAAGCGTGATGTTATGATAAAATAAGCATTTTTGCTTAATTTTTTTTTAATAATCTTCTGTTGAATATTCTTTCATCTGTTGATATTTCCTATTGATAAATCATGGTTGATATTGTTGGTTATACTACTAGCGTGACTCATCTTAAAAGAAACAATTAGAAATAGATGTAGCCCTGAAAAGGGCTTTTTCTGAAGTCCTGAAAATGACTATTTTAAGTAGTCCTGAAAAGGACTACAACTTAACTACTACTACTAACAAACTCAATTCTAACAATACAACATCACTAAATCTGTCACGTTTACATTAATGGATCATGTTCAGACTGCAACTCCTGTAGATCCATATTTTCGGTTTCTTCTGTTACTACCTCAGGCAACAACAAAAGCTCTTTAACATCTGGAAAAAAATCGAGTTGCTTTGAGTTGCTGGTCGAATATGGGATAAATATGGGTCTGAACTAATTAAAAAATTATGGAGCAAGTCCTCGTTGGTCTTCACCCTGTTAAATTTTCTTGTGTGATATTCAACTCTTCGAAATTCTTTATTTCTTGCTTCTCCCGCTTCTTCGGAAAGAATGCCAATTGGTAGGAGGCCAAAGTGATGACAAATGTCTGCACCGTGTATGAGTAGCTTGTACACACTTGCGGGCATATAAAACCATGGGTATAGATGAACAAAGATCTCAGCTGATTCTCTGCAATAAGTCCTGAATTTTTCAATATCTATGGCACATCCTGATGAATTTGAAGATCCTGACGTTTGAAGAATAACCGCAAAATGCTTCAGTAGGCCTTTGTCAATATTGGTTATTTCGGCAGATTTCTTATAATCTCTAAAAAACCTTCTGGCTATGTTTCCGTCGTTTGTGGTTCCAAAGCCTTGCTTCACAAAATCCACAAGTATTCCCATTTGCTGTTTGAATTCTTCTTGTGTCAAATGTTTCTTCGCAGCTTTTAGTTGCTTGTTAGCACCTCGTGCAGTCCACATCTCAAATACCATGTTGTAATATATGTGTAGAATACACTCCATACAACGAATCTACATATGAAGAGTAGAAAGTCCATATTTATAAACATCTTCTCGAACAGGTCTTGAAAATACTTCTGACAGCTTGTTCATCTCAGTCGGCTTAGCAAGGCAAATATTGCAGGCAGATGCTGACGAAGTATCCGTTATAATAGTGGCCACTTTCCGTCGATCATTGTCATATGAAGCTTGTGACTAATCTCTAGCCCGGCCCATTTTGTAGAATCGATGTTTTTTTATTTCTTCCTTCAATGCAGCTTCTTCTTGCTTGATGTATTCTGCTGTCTCTTTACAAAACTCGAACTTAATGGGCCTGCAATAATGTGTTGAAGAAGGTGTTGGGTTTTCCCATATGGTGCTATTATTAGAAACTAATTTAAGAGGGACAAGACTTGACATGAAAACCGATGAATCACTGAAGTCTACATCTGCACTCCTTTGCTTGTAGGTGCTTTGTAAAGAAGCTCCATCGAAACCCCATTTACAAATGCAGCCATAACGAAACTCACAAAACTTTCACACAGCACGGATAATTAGATATGTTGCTTTTTATTCTCGTAGGATGTCGCTGCGCCCCCGCTAGGGGGCGCGGCAGGCGGTCACGGGTCTCTGCCCCCTGGCCGCGGAGGCTATACCTCGGCCCGTTAAGACGGGCCCGTCGTTAGGTTGCCTTAAGAGGCTAGGCCTGTTGGCGTGCGTGTGGCAACGCACGCCTGGGTGTGTGGTTGCAGTGAAGTTTTCAAAAGGCGCGCCACAGCGTTGTCTCACAGCGCTGATTTCTTCACGGCACCTCGGCGGTCTGTCCCCGCCAGGTGAGACCCCCGGTTACCCGGCGGAGGACGACTAGCGACAGAGACGACTCCGTCGCACCTATGAAGGATGTAAGGCTCCTGTCCGCCCCGCTTCCAGAGCTAGCCGGTCACGGTCCGGACTAAGAAGCCGTTATGAGTGTGTGGGCGGTATTGTACTGTGTAACACCGCCCAGTGTTGGTGTGGGTCGCGAGCCCGCGCCGCGCCCCCACTTGTGAGTCTACGTGTGTGTTGGGAGATGCATGTGTGGTGTAGCTGCGCGGCGTGCCTATATTAACTTAGAACACGCCACCCAGCTGAGTGTATGTAATATGTGTAGTCTTGTTGTTCAGGTAAGCTGCGTGTAGCCTGGGGCAGCTTACCCGGGCGTCAATCCGGTGGAGGGGGGGTCAATGTTCGCTACCAGGTCGCGGGGAAGGGGGCGCCTCGCGTCAGGGGGGCGCGCATGCCAGGGCGCAATGTGCTTGACGTGCGGCCAAGCAGATGCGTCGGATGAAGGCGTCCAGGCTCTCGATCCCGAGATCCCGCTGGATGACGTCGTTCCTCACGTGGCGAGGGGCGGCGACGATGGTCCGCAACGCATAACTCTGTTGCGTGCGGTGGAGCTTCTTGTGGCCCTCGCACGCGAGGACGTACCAAGCGGGAGCGGCGAACGTCAGTATCGAGCGTATATAAGTCTTATATACGCCCAACTTGACGCGCGCCGGCAGACGGGACGAGAGCACTGGGTGGAGCTGGTGGCCGGCTATGCCAGCCCGCGCCGCGACGTGGCGGACGTGACCGCCCATGGTGAGCCGACGGTCGATGGTGACACCCAGGTACTTCACCCGGGGCGACCAATCGACGTCGGCGCCTTGTAGTGTTAGGGGTGGTGGGAGGGGCGCTGATCCGGTGGCCATCGCCTGCGTCTTACCCACGTTAACCGACAGCCGCCACTTCGACAGCCAGTCAGGCAGCAGGTCTAGCGCGCGCTGCATTTTGACCGCCGCGTACTTCGCATTCAGCGAGGTGGTAATGTACGCGGCGTCGTCAGCGTACAGCGCGAGCGTCGCCTCTGGCGTCGTGGGGATGTCGTCGGTGTAACGTGAGTAACACGGCGAAACGCAGCTGCCCTACGGAACGCCGGCCAACACCGGATGGGCGCTAGAGAGCGCTCCCTCAACCACCACACGGAAGCTCCTGTCTGAAAGAAAAGACTGGACCACCTTTATTACACGGCGAGGCGCGTCAGACGTGGCCATCGTGCCACACGCGGTCGAAGGCCTTCTCCATGTCGAGGAATACTGCAACCGAGTACTCCTTCTTATTCATGGCTTGAGCCAGATGGTGCAGTACCCTCGACAGCTGGAACGTCGTACTATGTTCCGACGTAAACCCAAACTGTTCGGGCCGCGGGCTGATGTGCGGCTGGAGATGCCGCAACAGAGGTGTGTTTCAAACACCTTGGAGATGGTGGGCAGCAGCGTGATGGGCCGATAGCTCTCCGGCTTCAGGATGTTTTTCCCCGCCTTGGGCAGCATGATGACGCGCCGCTCCTTCCACGAGGCCGGAAACGTCCCGGTGCGCAGTATCGCCGTGTACAGGCGCGCCAGCGCCGCTACCATACGGTACGGCAATTGGCGCAGCACTGCGTTGGTGATACCGTCCGCACCTTCCTGGGCCTTCCTGGGCTTCGTCCTCAGGATGGCGCGTCTGACTTCCCAGGCGAGAAAAATATGGCGTCCTTCTCGGGAGCTATCGGCGCGGCGAAGTAGTCCCCAAGGTGTTTCTCGACTGTTGCGACATGTTCGACGTCGCTGGTCGGGTTCGGTCGGAACTGACGCTCCAGGTGCTCGGCGAAGACCTCCGCGCGGTCCTCCGCTACATACTTGAGCGCCCCGCCGCTGTCCAGTAGCGGGCGCACCGGAGCTGGGGTATTCGTCAGCTGTCTGCAGAGTCTGTGGGGCCAGCTACCAGCCGCCTCTTGGATTCGGTCCTCCCAGCTCTCGGCTTCGCGGCTCCGCAACTCGGCCTTTATCTTCTCCGCGAGACGATTCGCCTGCGTCTTCAATGACGGACATCTAAGTTGTTGCCACTGCTTGCGAAGGCGCCTCTTGTCGGCGATCATGCGCTGTAGTAACCTAACCTGGCAGGGGCGGCTGCAGCACTCTCCCCTGCGGTTCTAACGTTGTCGCCGCTTCCAAGGCGCTCTGGATGCAAGCAGTGACGTCGTCGTCCGCGGTCTGGTTAACGTCCGCGGAGGTAGTCAGGGGCCGAGTCGGTGTGGTGGCCTCAGTCTTTCCTTTGAAGGCTTCCCAATCTATGTGTCGCCGTGGCGCTGCGGCATCCGTCGGGTCATACGACGGGCATACCCGATAGGACGACGAGTACAGGATGGTGGTCTGACTGCATCTCGTCGTCTAACACCTGCTGCGTGATCTGGCAGTGTAGCCCTCGGTAGGCCACGATGTCCAGCACATCCGGCATGTGTGTGCAGGCGCCCGGGTAGTGGGTGGGCGTCTCTGGGCCAGACACCGTGTAGCCGAAGGCTTCCGCGTCCGCGAAGAGCCGCCTGCCCCCCGTGTTCGTCACGGCCGAGTTCCACGCTGGGTGCTTGTAGTTAAGGTCGCCAGCAAGGATCGTCGCGCCGCCGCTGGCCTCAAGAAGGGCCCTCAGCTCCGTGACGTTGAGTGGGGCCGAAGGCGCCTTGTAGGCGCTTGTTGGCTTAGATGGCGAGATCCTCGCCGGCAACGTGTAGCTGTTGTTTGTTGTTGTTTTTTTTTTTTTAGAAGGGACCTCTCGCAGCGCAACAACTCTCGGAGGTTGATGCTGCTTAACCGGACTATCAGTGGTGGCCAAAAATTACTTTAAGGCCCTCAGCCAGGGCTTACAAACTAAGGATATTACACTTTAAATGAACGGTCACCAAGGGCACCCCCTGCGGGGTTCAGGCCTAGGCTTAGTGCGTCATTGAGGGGAGGGCAACTAGAGGTTGGCTGGGTCGGATTATTTAAAGGGGAATTTAACGCTACTTGCTCAGCGGCGCGGGCTGGCTCGTCGGGCAAGGGTCGGGCGGTAGCATTACGGGGGGGTCGCGGTGGGCCTCGGCGGCGGGGACGGTGTCGCGGTCGGTATCTGTTTTTGAATCTACGAATCGTACTGGTTTCCCTACAGCTCTCTTGGAGGAGGGTGATGGGGTCGTCAGGTTCGAGGAGGGTGAGGCGGGGTCTCCTAATCCTACCTATCTTAGAGGGGAAATATCGGGCAGCCGATGAGATCAGCGGGTTGGGGTGTTTCTCGGAAGAGTCTAGGAAACGCTTGGTAAGACGTTTCATGCACTGTTTAATGGTCGGAATTCTAAGGTCGACATGGAGTCGTTCGTTCTTAACGAACCACGGGGCATCCGCGGCTCGCCGGAGAAATCTTTTTTGCAAGGTCTGCATCCTATGGAGGTGATGGGGCTTGGCATGGGCAAACACGGGGCAAGCGTATGTCATAATGGGCCGAATGCACGCGGTGTAAATACGCAATTTGCACCTAAGTGACAATTTGCTGCGAGCATTCAGCACGGAGTGGAATCTACCAAGAGCGAAAGCGGCACGCGAGCGTACCGTCTTTATGTGCTCACCGAAAGATAGGCGTCGGTCCAGAATGACCCCTAAATATTTAGCTTGCTTCTCCCAAGGGATCGGCTTGCCAAACATAGAGATCGGTCTGGGGGTAGACGGGAAGGTTTTGTGGGGGCTACTGAAAAGTACCGCCTGACTCTTATCGGGATTGACTTCGATTCTCCATCTCCGGAACCAAGCGCCTAGTACGTTTGCGGAGGTTTGGAGAATGCGGGCAATGTTATCGGGGTTCCTATCTGAGTAGTAGATGGCAGTGTCGTCGGCAAAAAGTGCTAAAAAACTCAGCCTTTCTATTCAGGGGGATGTCGCTGGTGAATAGCGTGAACGCTAGGGGGGAGAGCACAGAGCCCTGAGGGACACCTGCGCGGATCGGATGTGGAGCGGGCACCTTTAATGCGGTACTGGAAGGTGCGATTCGACAGAAAGTCTCATAAGATGAGCACGAGGCGATCCGGCACACCGAGCTGATACAGCTTGTATATCAGCCCGTTGTGCCAGACCTTGTCGAGTGCTTTCGCTATATCGAAGAACAGGGCACCAGTCATCAGTCCTCGCTGGTAGCGGGCGCTGATATGCTCGACTATACGGTGCACCGGTTGGACACTGAGTGGTTTGCTCTAAAGCCAAACTGCTCTTTTGGAATAAGACTCTTAGCTTCGGCGTAGTCTTTGAGACGCTTATAAATAAGCCTCTCGTAGACTTTGCCTAGGATATTGAGTAAACTGACGGGGCGGTAGCTACTGGGGGAGGTCTTCGGCTTACCCGGCTTGGGTATGCCGATGACGGTGGCCTGCTTCCACGACTGTGGGAACATGTTATGATGGCGGTCATTAGCATAATAAGAATGGGGGGGAAGAGTTTAAACACCCTATTGGTGATTCCGTCAGAGCCAGGGGCTTTCCTCGGTTTGAGTCTCCTGATGATCTCCTCCACCTCGTCAGGGGTGACGGGGGGCAGAGGATCATCAGGGTCCTCCACGGGGGGGAGGGAGGTTCGGCGTTCGACTTCAGCATCCACTTCAGCGAGGTGGGCTGGGTCTACTGGCTGAGTGCTGGGGGAGCACTGGGACTCTAGGCTGTCGGCCAGGCATTCCGCTTTGTCGTCGTCGTCGAAGGCGACGCTATTATCGGGTCGGATGAGAGGGGGCATGGAGGAGATCTCAGAGGAGCGAAGCTTCCTCTGTAGATCCCAGAAGGCCTGATGGGTCGGTTCCAGTTCGTCGAGCATCTTGTCCCATTGCCCATTATGCAGCTCTTTGACGCGTCTACTTACCTTACGATGTAAGTAGCGCATAAAAGCTTTGTTACTGGAGCAGGGAAAAGCTCTGTAGGCCCGAATGGCCGCGTTCTTCTCGGTCACGAGATCACGCACATCGCCCGGAAAGCTCCAGCGATGATCTATCGCCGGAGTCTCCCTTGAACACTCGTTCAGGACGGATTGTACACACGGCTACACATCAAGCTATACATTTCCAGTATAAGCTGACCTCGCATTGTACGGAAATCTCATACAATGCGAGATCAGCATAAACTGGAAATGTATAGCTTGATGTGTAGCCGTGTGTACGTGTTCCGTGAACAAGCCGATCGCGGCCTCCGTGTAGGCCACAGACTCGATATTCTGCGGAATTTGGTCAAGGTGAGGGGACTCGGTGGATTTCAAGTAACTCACTTACTTCCCCCAGTCCGTGATCACCTTGATGGGGTGGGATTGAGTAGGATCGAAGGGACCTGATCTGGGAGCAAGCTCCAAGACAACAGGTCTATGGTCCGAGTTGAGTTCGTCGATCGTTTCCAAAGAATGCAATCGTAAATTTACATTCTTCAGAAGCGCGACGTCAAGCACATCGGGGCGCTGATCGGGGTCATGAGGGTAGTGGGTGGGATGCATCGGGGCGATGACATCAAAGTTGAGGGGGGAGCAAAGGTCAAACAGTACCTTGCCTCTGGAGTTTGCCGTGTGGCAACCCCATGAGAGGTGTTTGGCATTAAGATCCCCCGCCAGAAGGACGGAGTCAATTAAGCCAAGAAGTGCGGTGAGATCGTCTCTCAAAGTGGCATTGGTCTCCGCGAAGTTGGAAGGTGGGAGATATGCCGAGACAATCGCGATGGGCTGATGGCCTGTCATGCCCAGCCGACAGACAGAGACCTCTAAGTTGGCGAGGGACGGGGGGTCCATAGGATGCCTTTTATTGTTTCATGCACACATATTAATAACAAACACACGCTCGCTAGTAGTGACTGACAAAATTAGTACCACATCTTCAACAGCCAATCAGCGTCGTCGAAATCTCCGGTGGTGGGTGGTAATGATTCTTTTATCACAGGAGTCGTTTCAGTCAGTTACAAATAGGCAACGAATCAGCACGTGTCTTTAATTACATAACTAAAGTTGAAGTGAGTGAGTTTAATTACTATTTTTTATTAAAATAAAATAAAAAAATACTTGCCAAATGCTTGAATGCGTATGTTTTAATTCTTATATAATTAACAAATTATATTTTAAATTCAGCTTAATTGAAAAACTCGATAATAATTTAAAAAAATCCCAATTGAAATTTTAAACTTTGAAGTATCGTAGGCGTCAAGGCCGCAGGGATACGCAAGCAATTTATATGTTGTCTTATTAAGAACAATAGGTACTTACCAGAAGTTTGCTTGCTATACTTTGAAACAGAACGGAGAAAAAAAAAATAGATTTTCTCCCATACATTTTTATTTTCAATTTTTTTTTTTGACGTGAAGGAGCAGTTTTTTTGAAAAGTTGTAGTAATAAGTATTAATCAGCGTTAAATTTCCTATATGAAACAATTTTTTGTTAAGTTAAATATGCATTTTCGATCCTATGTCCACCTTTTTGAAAATCCGGACCACCGTGCGGCGTTCTGTCTCATTACTACCTTACTTTGCAACAGTGGGTAGGTAGAGCACCCGCGCGGCTCGCAAGCCCGCTCTGTAAGCGGCGCCCGCGTCAAAGGCAGGCCGCCAATTGCCGTCGAATGAGTTTAATAAAAGAATGGTTCTTTGGAAAAGTTGTTTGATATCATGAGTACAATCACGTGTAAAAGTACCGGTCATTATTTACCAGTCACCCTATATAAAAAGGGTGTAACAAGACCCTTAACGAAGCCGAAAGCCACTTGTTCTCACCGTCATTGCGATATTTTTTTTTGTTTTAGACCGTACCTGGGAACCTTCTAGTTAAGGGATATTGGGGGTCAAAGTTCCAACTTTTTCACAAGTTTTTTCTTATACTTGTTTTAATGTAAGATTTTTACTTTAAGCACCTCCACGACCCCCGTATTATTCAATCCACCCATCAGCACAATGTTTTGAGTGTGTTTCATTGAGTCCGAAAAGTCCGAAAAACGTGATTTTTTTCAAAAAAAAAAATCGTTTCCCAGCAATAATTTTTGGCTTCGTGAAGGGTCTAAAATCTCGTGTCACGGTGTTTGTAGTCGCACTCCTCCGAAACGGCTCGACCGATTTTTATGAATTTTTATTTTATTTATTTGGTTGGTATGAGAATAGGTCGTAATAGTACATTTTAATTTATGTGGGGAAACTTTGTTATTGCATCCGAGCGCGGAATTAACACCCGAGCTGGAGCCGAGAACTGCAATAACAAATCCCCACGCGTATCAAACGACGTTTTTCAATACACTTTCGAAGAAATAAAATATTAAAACGAAAGTATTTTTGTCAGGAATTAGTATGAAATTAAGATTTAATGTGCTTTTTTTCCGCGCTTTGCTTTCGCCAGGCTAAAGAAGAAGCAAAGGTATGATGCCGCTATACAGCCTAATAAGAAAAGAATAAAAATCAAATATTTTTGCATTTAGAACACAAATGTTAATTTGTTCTTAAAAGTAAATATTTGTTTTAAATTATCATGTATATCTATGATATTCTATTTATAAACACAATTTAAATACTAAAAAAATATTTACGCCGTATAGACGCATATCTCTTTGCCGAGATTAAAAAAAAACAATCACCACCGATTAAAGTTCGAGCCATTGAACCATTTGGACTTATCTGTGGAAACTTTAATTTCCGCACGAGTGCGGAAAAATATTAAAAATCCACGCGTGTGAAATACATTGCATGTTGAACCTAATCGTAGTGCGATAAGAACCAGTTTTCGAGAAAGTGTATTGAAATAGTACATTTTGATATAAGTGGGAAAAGTTTGTTATTGCATACGAGCGCGGAATTAACACCCGAGCTGTAGGCGAGGGTGTTATGGAGCCGAGAACTGCAGTAACAAATCCCCACGCGTATCAAACGACGTTTTTCAATACAGTTTCGAAGAAATAAAATATTAGAACGGAAAGTATTTTTGTCAGGAATTATTAGGAAACTGCGATTTAATTTGCTATTTTACCGCGCTTTGCTTTCGCTAGGTTGTAGAAGAAGCAAAGGTATGATAAGCTATTCAGCCTAATATGAAAAAAAGAAAATACAATTTTTTTTTTAATTTAGAACACAAATAAATGTTAATTTCTTCTTACATGTAAATATTTGTTTTGAATAATCATGTTTATCTATGACATTATATTTATAAACACAATGTAAATACTCAAAAAATATTTATGCCGTAAAGACGCATATCTCTTTGGCGAGATTAAAAAAAGAACAATCACCGCCGACTGTAGCTACAGTAATTGAACCCATTTGGACTTATCTGTGGAAATTTTCATTTCCGCACGTGTGCGGAAAAATATTAAAAAATCCACGCGCGTGAAATACATTGCATGTTGAAGCTAATCGTAGTGCGATAAGAGCCAGTTTTCGAGAAAGTGTATTGAAAAGTATATTTCACACCGCGGACAAAGGTCGCGGGCAACAGCTAGTAATACCTATATAATCCAATGAAAAGTCTTTGTGCTATTCCATCATATCAGCCGAATGACGTCCATTGCCGTAGATAAGAGGGGTCACCGGGGTCATGACCCTCCAAAATCAAACACGCCAAATTCATACCTTCTTAAAACAGGTTTTTTTCGGATATAAATTATAACTTCCTCGACTATGCAAATCAAATGAAATCATTTATTTCTTTGCAAACATAGGTTTAAAGATACGTAGATGTCTCATATCTAAAACCAAGTTATAAAAACTTGTGTAACGTATTGTTACAGTGGTTTTGCAATCGTTCAACAAGAGAACTAACTAACCTTTCCGAGGCAGAATGCAAAAAAAATTAAGCTCGCTTCGTTCGCTAATGCTTCCTGCTCTTTTGACTTACTTTTGTTCTCATCTCTGTATGAATAAACCACAAACATAATATATATAGGTCTGTGGAATAAAAAAAAAGAATCTAACACACGGGGCGGCGGCGCACAGTGGATCCATATTGAAAATTAGTGGACATGGGCAACAAAGTTCCAATATCGATTCGATATTTTTTTATGTGATTCTTCATGATATTCCAGACAACTTTTACTCTTGTGAAATTTCTTCTAAAGTTGATCGTTTGTCGGAAAAAAAAAAATAGATTTTTTTGTATGGAGCGAATCACGTTTATTTTTTTTTCTTCAATTGTACGAATATGTTGGGTGTATGGCGTGAGTATATGATAGCTAGGGTCATTCTCTATCCACGAAAAAATATATCAGCGCCGGCCATCCGCAGCCGCGCGAGTAATAATTCGGTAGAAAAATAATATTTTCTAACTCATTTGTTTGTGCGCTCGGCTAAGTGCATAACTAATGAGTCATCGAAAAATGCTCGTGTCTGATTGGCTGAATAATTTTCAGTCATGTTAATACGTTCACTACTTGAGTAATTAACACTGACTATAAATACAGAGACATTCATTAAGTCCCTCTAGTTTCGCTCTTGTCGCTTATTTGTGAACACAGTGAAATACTTTTATTTTTATGTTTACTTTAGAACTATGGCTGGATTTTGTACCAACCTAGATCTTCCCAGCCGCCGCGGGAGACGCACCGGGCGTCGGAGGCCACGTGTTGGCCCTCGGCCACCGTAGGCGCGGGCCTGTGGACGGTGAGCTATGGGCTAGCTCGCCATCCGGCCGTCTTATGACGACAGGCCGTGTCGACGGCGCGTTCTGTTCCACGCGCGCCTCAAAGAGAATCAGCAAACAGGAAGGTGTCCGTAAGGACCGTCGCCTGCCAGGGTTGCGGGACTGTTCGAAAGAGATACCGCGGCCCTGGAACACAAAGGGCAAAGGAAGGAACATGGATGGGTTTTAGTCAGTAAAAGTCTGACACTCCCTCCTGCTCAGCCCAGAGCGGGAGGTGTTACTTGATGATTTCCAACCGGTAAAAAAAAAAAAAAGACGAGCGCACAAACAAATGAATCATCAATCACAATGCAGGTGCCACCGATAACAATAGATAATGTGCAGGTAAAAAAATAACAGCCAATCAGAGACAATTATTTTTCGGTGACTCGTTTGTTATGCACTTAGCCGTGCGCACAAACAAATGAGTCATCAATCACAATGCAGGTGCCACCGATAACATGCAATAATAACTAAACCTCTGCCAGAATTACTAGTTGTGAATACCTATGTGCTATTAAAACTATATATTTAACTAAAAAGAAGGTGAAAACAGCCAAGTGAGACAGAAAATATACATATTTTAAAATAAATATATTTTAATTGATTTTAAAAGGCAAAAAATTTCATAGAAAGTATTATTTTTTTACCGAATGATTACTCGCGCGGCTGCGGATGGCCGGCGCTGATATATTTTTTCGTGGATAGAGAATGACCCTAGCTATCATATACTCACGCCATACACCCAACATATTCGTACAATTGAAGAAAAATAAATAAACGTGAGTCGCTCCATACAAATAAATCTAATTAATTTTTTTTCAGACAAACGATCAACTTTAGAAGAAATTTCACAAGAGTAAAAGTTGTCTGGAATATTATGAAGAATCACATAAAAAAATATCGAATGGATATTGGAACTTTGTTGCCCATGTCCACTAATTTTCAATATGGATCCACTGTGCGGCGGGCTGCTTCAATTTGAATTTAGAAGCTCTCTTCTGTCGCTTTTGCATTCTAGTAGTAACAGCGGATCCAGGGGGGGTCAAGACCACCCTCCCCTAGGCTGGGCCGACCGTGATCATGTTTCTGAACTCGTTGATTTAAATAAAATGAATAGAGCTTCGCTCGCTCTTGTGTTCAGGTTTCAGACGTTTCCTGCGGTGCAGGGCTGTAGGCAGGGGGGGAGGATATCAACCCCTCTGAAATCTCCGACAACTATAAAGAAATCAACCTATGCGAGGCGGAATGCTAAAATGTTTTCGCTCGCTTCGGTCGCCAATACATCCTATTTTCTTTCCCAATTCTGCAAAAGTGTTTAAAGAGTCCCGATCCTATAATTCTATAAGAATGAACAAAAATAAACTTAATTTAACCGAGGAAGGGTGCTAAAACTTTCGAGCTAAAAATACATATATATATATATATATATTATTAAGCTAGGTAGCTATAGCATTAAATTGAGCTCTGTGAACAGGGGGTCTAAAATGGCCGCTTTAGCAGAATCATAATATGAATCGTACGTTAAAAATCTCAAAATAGTCACAGACGTAGTTAATACTATGAATTGTCATTTTGTGACCATTTTAAGATTTTTAACGTTATCCATATTATGATCTTATGATTCTGCTAAAGTGGCCATTTTAGGCCCCCAGTAGACATAGACGTAGGCCCGAAGTGGCATAGACGGATAGTCACTCCATCGCCATTTTGATTTTTCTTCAAAGTTTTATCTTTTGGGCCCGAGCAAGGCCTGTTAATGTCTTATTCGTATAGGGAACTCTGAAAATTAAATATTACAATTTTAAGCTCCACAAATAAATTGTAGGACAAGTCCTATCCACGACAATTTAATGGCGATGGAGTGACTATACCTATATTATATTACTTAATTAATATAATTATTGAATATCCGTAATAGCGAGGTAAGCTAGCTAGATAGGTTCCACCTAAAATTGTTATTTATGATACTAGTGCGGTAAGTTGGTTTTTACAAACGAGTAGACGAATGTATGTATAGTCACGAGTTACTGCACGTGTGTCATATATAATGTTTTTCAACACATTTGCGAGAAAACAGTACATTATGTAATGAAACACAAACTTTTTCATTAGACTATTTTTAATAGCAAATATGAAATTAAACAGTTATTTCACTACTCTTGGAAATGAATAGTATGAACAATTATTGAATTTCAGTGAAATTTGCAGCTATGTAAGCTTAACTGACTGACTGACATTATTAATTTCACAAGTAGATATTATGTTGAAAGGGAGATTGTAGCCTAAACATCGGCTACGATAGCGGTGACGTCGGAGGCTGGACGCTTTCGCGTAAGGTAGAAGGGCGCGGTTTTACACCTTTATTTATATTTATACACATTGATATCTTGTCACCTATTTCAATTTTTTAGTGCACCGAGTCTTCAATATAACCCTCTGCAACATTGTTAGAGCGCCATCCTCCGTAGCGTTTCAGTGTAATGATATCGGCTACGGAATTAGCTAGTATAATGTTGCAGAGGCCCTTCTAAAGCTGTGACCGGTATTTATAACTATCCGGATTTTCTTTTGATTTCTTGCTTGTATAGCCATATGACTGTCGTTTCAAAAAAACATGTACCTAGTTTTATATATATTTTGTTTAAATCTATGTCATTAATCATTATTGGTTTTTAGAGTGGTTTTTAACATTGAATAAATTGACCAAATTAAGGACGGCGATGACACGTAATTCATTTAAATAAGCCATCAAAATATTTTCTTCGAATCTTCCATGCTATATTATTGTAAATCATTATACTGGAATATTTTAGCAGTGCACAAAAAAATGTTGGTGGTTCAGTATCAGTAATAGAACACATTTCCATTATTTGTTGAAAACTTTTTTTATATTTTTTTATCCGACTTTAAATCAGCAAAATATGGACACTATCTATTCACAATAATATCAATGGGCGCGCGCCATGAGGCGCACGCGGCGATGTTGTGCAGCGGGGGTGAAATCTTTTCCCGGGTGGCAGGGGCGGGGCCAACGACCGCAGCCCGACAGTCTCTCTGAGTCGCTCATCGGATGCGCTGTCGTGACGTTGTGTCCACCTTTCCCGCGCAGCTCCTGTGCCACACGTGTGTCGTACTCGTACCAACAGGTCACGATGTCGGACTTAAGTAACCTCGAGTTTTATGAAATGGTGCGGGTGTATTTATTAAGTGGTGAAAGTTTACGAGCAGCTCGCAGAATTTATGCAACGGCGAGCATACCCCGAATGCGAGCCCAAGGTATCCTTAACCCCGCAGCTCCTAATGAAAGGACCATTTTAGCAGTCACTCAAAGGCTGCTTGATCACGGTCAGTACTTATGCTTTATTTTCTGCATTTTGATGGTCCTAAGCCCACGAAAGTATGAAGGAAAAATTGGAATTACTCTTCAAATAACTTCAGATCACGGCCACATCATAAAAAAGTCTAGTTGGAACCAGATAAAATCGGCGATCAGTACATTGTAACCCACGTAAATGATGCCTGTGCATGGTAAACAAACGAGCGTGGAGTCAACAAAGTGTACAATCAATTTCAAAGTAAACATTTTTCGTTAACGATAACTTTTTTTTTTGTACTAAGACATAACAAAACAAAAAATAGGTATTTAATAAAAACTCATTTAAGTTTAATTTGTCAAAGTTTGCGCACTGAATAAAAATTGATCCTGTATAGCGCTCTCGCGATTTTGGCGGCAAGAGACCGTTTTCTGCAATTTGCGCCACATTCAAAATATCTGATATTAATATGGAATGTACTCCACAGTACATTCCATATTAATATCAGATTCCTCGCTTGAACTCATATTACTGTTTTGTTTAGATATAACAGTCGGAAAGTCGCAACAATCTTTGACGTTTCTAATATGAAAATGGCGCCACATGCACGTGGTGAGAATTAGAACTACATCTTTCTCTTCTCTTTCTCTCTACGGCTTGCTAAATGCAGTTTTTGAGCTACATTTGAGCTTACATTCGTCTACTCGTTTGTAAAAACCAACTTACCGCACTAGTATCATAAATAACTATAAGATCTGGTTTTTTACATTATTTACAAACTACAAATTGTAATCTTTAATATTAATAAAAATATGTACAAGTATCAAAAGGGTTACAGGGCGTCAAAAAGTTCTTCCACATCGCTGTCAACAGGAAAAGTGCCCAGAAGGCTGGCAGCATTGCCACGTTGTATGGCAATGCTAATTCTTTGGTCAAACAATAGGCTCGCCCTCTGGTCACGTGAAGAAAAAATAAAAAATTTGATTATTGTACATTATTTAAAAAAAAAGTACCTACTTTAACGGTTGACAAGAAATTGAACAAAATTGGTGGCGCGGCCAGATAGTATGCTTCCTAGCCACGCCACCACGTACCTACCCTGCAATAGGTAGTCCAATTTTGTACAAAATCATTGGTAGGTAAACAAATGTTCGTCTTTTGTTTATTCTATATAACGTTAAATACTGCAAAAAAAAACACTTAGCTGGATTTTATTCGGAGGTTATATTTAATGGGTACTTTAATTGAATTTGCCTGTAATTTTAACACCTTTTTAGACATATCGTCGTAACACTCCCAACGTTCTGTTTTAGTTGTATGACTTGTATGTGTTGATGTGTTTTAAATGGAGAATAGAGAGAGGCAGTGATCAAAGATTAGCACGTGGGTGCTTCAGCCAGTGGATGGATTCGGTGCAGTCCAGGAATTCGAAGTGTAGAATGAATGATTTTAATGATTATTATTCTGTAGCTACATATGCGTTAATGGCGCGACTCGTTTTTCATCAACATACAACCTGAAAGAGAACCTGCAAATTGCAAAAACCGCAAGAAAAACTGAATTTCGCGGGCTACCCTTGCGCTTCCACCTTAAGCAATTATGTCATACCATACTTAAGGTTACAAAGAATGGATATTTAAGATATTTTGATCTTAAATTACATATCTGTATTAATTCAAGGCATTTTCGTGCTCGCTTCGCTCGCTCTTGCAACCTGCTTCCTCTTCAATCTTGACTTGGTATGTAAGCATGACAACCAAGTGTCCAAGTAACTTTTGTATTTATGGTCAAAACAATTCTAACCTGTCAAGGGTATTTACGGTGTTAACATTTTTGAGCTCGCTGTTGGGCTCTTAGGTGTTTTATTTTTTAAATTGTCTCTTTTAAATCTATTTAAATTGTGTCTATTTCTGAATAAAAACTTCTCAATTATTTAAGAATTAATAGCTTACGTTTATTTAGCGGAGAGTTTACAT